>JAOPSE010000007.1:128563482-129813482 GCA_029449295.1 Zea luxurians
GAGGATGATGGGCAAGTACGCGGTCATCACGTCCTCGGTTGCTCCGGCGGCTCGAACAGCGATGGTGTAGACGGCCAGCCAGCCTCCCAGATCCTGCTTAGGTTCATATTTGTCAACGTTGGATACCTTGAAGTTAGGAGGCCATTGAATGGCTCTAAGGCGCGGAGTAAGTGCCGACACCCCACATGTGTCCTCCTGTCGCCGGGGATGATGTCTGTCCCGGGGAGGGGAGTGGTTGTCGTGGTGCTTCGACCATCCCCAGGTGGTGCCGCCGGTCGAAGCCGTTGCCGACTCGGTCCTGGTGGCCTGACTCCAGGATGGGACGCCGTGGTCCCTGTCGTATTCTTCCCGGCGACGGATCTTGCTCTCATGTCGTCGTTCGCGTGAAGCGTTGATGGAGCTCCGTGCATCCCGCCGACTATTGATGGCATGTCGTAAATCATTCGGCGGATGTGCAAGAGGCAGAAGATGGTTGGCTGCTCGAGTGAACAGTCGCCGGTAGCCCTCGGCATCAGGAGTCCGAGGGAGACCGTCGGCTATCCGAGCCAGTACTCCGTCGACTTCACTCGGCGTGTTCAAGGCTCGGGCGAAGTCGGGGTTCAGGTTGTGCCCGAAGAGGGGATTTTCCCGACGTTGCTTTGTTTCCTGTTCGGCCTGTTCTTGAGCTCGCCGGCGATCGCGTCGTCGGGAATTCCTCCTTTCCCGGAAGACACGCTCTTCCGGGGTTTCTCCCATCTCTGAGGCTTCGTCTCACGACACAGGCTGCGCCGGGTCCCGCTCTCCAGCCTCGTGATGTCTCCGGATATTTCGGCGTCGGTTCCTTCGTCGGCGGGATTCCCGCTGAGGAGGTTCCTCTCCGGGTACAGTCGGCTCGTCGTCGGAGATGGGGGGCGACTCCACTCTCCCGATGAAGAGGACGTCAGGGTAGAATGGCGTAGCTGTCATGACGATCTTCTTTCTGTTCTCCTTTGCGGGCGGAGGCGTAGAAAGAACAACTTGCTTCCTCCCGATTTTATTTGTTTCTTTCTTTCTTGTGATTTGTGTCCATTCTTTCGTTGGAGAGGTAGACAATGGAGTTTTCCGGGTTGGCGGGCCTCGGGCCTCTGTCCTGCTAGAAGCGATCTTTTTTTGGAGCATTGGAGGTTGCGCCTTTTCCTGCTTTTCCCCGATTTTCCTGGAGATTTTTGAGGAAGATCTTCTCTCCGTCGGGTCCGCAATGCGATGCAGAGTTCCCTCCTCATCTGCTACAGATGAGATGGTTCCGAAGCAGAATGTGGACCCAGGGCGGAAGACGATCTTGTGCGGGAAGGTGACGGCCATTGAGCTAGCTTGGATCGACGACACACCCCCTACCTGGCGCGCTAGCTGTCAGTGTTTTGGGTCCGACCGCACACCCGGGGTTGCCCCTCGAGGTGCTTTTAGGAGTAGGACGGTGTTACCGACTGTAGCTCAATGGTTCGCGCTAGTTGCACGAGAGACAGTAGACAATGATTTACAGGTTCGGGCCGCTTTAAAGTGTGTAACACCCTACATCCTGGCGAGAGTGTTGTATATGGTGAGTTACAAGGTGATTCTCTAGTGCGTAGGAAGTTGGGGTGGATGGCTAAGTAGTGAGTTCTATCTCTTTTTTGAAGGGGTACCCCCTAGGCCTTATATGTTCGACCGTGGGGCAATACATGCAGATATGATAATCACGTGCACCTGAGAAATAGTGAACCGATTGAGTCTATCTTCCTATAGTTCTGCCGACCATCCTCGCTCAGTTCCGTTGTACGGGCCTCCAACGCGGGAAGGTCGGGTCTCTGTTGTGATTACTCGTTCGAAGTCATTGGGCCATCTAGGCTTGCTCCGATCCAGCCTTATGTCGATCTGCTTCACTGGTCGTTCCTCCCCAGGCCCACAAAGGGATGACCTTACGATTTATTGGGCCCTTGGTCCTTTCGTGAGGTCTTTTATCCTTCCAGTGGACCCGGGGAATATCTGTCCCCCACAATATATGAGTATATATGTATACACCGCAGAAACAAACTCCTAAAATACTAGTAACACAAATAAATATTTGTTTTATAGAAGAATATTATTTTTAGAAAGAATTCTCTTTTAAATAAAAGATTTTCACCAAAAGAAATTAAACTCTAAATAAAAATGGAGCTTTTGCAAGCATTATTATTTAAAAGTTATTAACAAAATAAAATACATATTACAATGGTAATATACTAATAATTCTTTATTATTTTATAAAACGGGGTTTCCTTCATATGATTAAATCAAAAATTGTATTTGCAAATCAAGTCAACCCAAAATTTATGCTCCAGCATGAATGCTTCAAACACTTGATTTAATTTTATCTATTCAAGAACTTCTTCAAATTTGATATATATATATATATCAAGGTTTTCCTTATTTGAAAACGTAAATATTTTTCCTTTCTACTGAAATTTAATAATTCAAATAGGGTTGTTTGCAGTTGCTAGATTTAGGGCGTTACACTCATCGTAGGAGTCAGATGAGGAGCGGTCCGAGTCCCACTCCTTACCGATGTGAGCCTCACCCTTCGCCTTCCTGTAGTTGTTCTCCTTCTTCCATGTCTTTTCTTATCCCTGGTCATTTTCATTATCGGGACATTGTGCAATAAAATGACCGGACATACAACATTTGAAGCAGGAGCGCTTTCCCCTTGATTTATTCTTTTTGGGATAATCCTTGCATCCCTTTAATACAGCCTTGAAACGCTTGATCACAAGCACCATTTTGTCCTCATTTGGCCTGACAGCCTCCACTTGTGCCACCTTATTAGGTAGCGCCTCCTTGCTATTTGTTGCTTTGAGAGCAATGGGCTGCGGCTCGTAGAGACGAAACAGTCCGTTGGCAATGTCATCAACGTACCTAGCCTCCTTTACCATCATGCGCCCGCTTATGATTTTTTTGAGAATTTCCTCGAGCGTCATCTTGGTATACCTGGAATTCTCACGGATAAGATTTACAAGATGAGGATCAATAACGATAAATGACCTTAGCATGAGTCGAACGACATCATGATCTGTCAATCTTGTACTTCCATAGCTTTAGATCTTGTTCACTAGGGTTTTTCGGTTGGCTCCTCTCCCCTTTTCATGGCAAATATCCCAAGTTTGCCTTCTACCAGTTCCATCTTTGTAATCATGGTGGCGTCATTTCCCTCGTGAGAAATCTTAAGGGTGTCCCATATTTGCTTGGCATTGTCCAAGTCGTTGACTTTATTGTACTCATCCCTGCAGAGAGATGCTAACAACACAGTAGTATCCTAGGCATTCTTAGGAATTTGCTCATTATTAAATATAGGATTATCACTACTATCAAAAGACATTCCATTTTCCACTATTTCCAAAATGCTAGGATGGAGAGAAAATAAATGACTACATATTTTATGACTCCAAAAAGAGTAGTCGTTTCCATCAAAACGGGGGGGGTACCGAGTGGAATATACAATAAATGTGCATTTGAATTGTATGAAATGCGAGAGTAATCAAATGAATAATTTTGATTAACCGTTTTCTTTTTCATGGACGAGTCTTCGTCGTCGTCGTCCCTTGGTGAAAAAGAGGAGGCATCGCTGTCGTAGTAGATGACCTTCTTGATGCGCCTCTTCTTCTTTCCATCCTTCTTCTTGTTGTTTGAGCCTCAGTCGGTGGGCTTGTCACCTTTTGGCTCATCAACATAGAGATTCTCCTTCTCCTTGTCGTTGATCACCATCCCCTTGCCTTTAGGATCCATCTCTTCAGGCGGTTAGTCCCTTGATGAAGGGAACGACTCTGGTACCAATTGAGAGCACCTAGAGGGGGGTGAATAGGTGATCCTATAAAAAACAGCTAAACAAAACAAACTTGGACTAATATTGGATTAGTGAAAGCTAAGGCCAAGTTCCAGTAAGGAGTACAAGTGGAGTAAACTTCTTCACTTAATTGCTCTTCACAAGGTGAATATTAATGAAAGTCGCCTAGAGGGGGGTGAATAGGCAAAACCTGTATATTATAAATTTTGAACATACACTATGCCCGGCGTTAGTGTTAGAAATAATTCGGAGTGCAAGATAGTTCTTTGTAGCACCCCGAAAATTCAAATCTTGAAATTTTCTCAAACTCGCTCTAAACTCAAAATGAATTTTAAATTTTGTTTCAAAATGTTTGTTTGCAAGTTGATATCAACAAATAAAATATAGTGGTCTATATTCTCTCCAAAATCCTCCTCAAAATATCCTATAAATATTTCCCTAGTGACCCCCCTCAAATTCTTTCCAGAAATACTGCCCAAATAATCCACTGATAATTCTCCAAATATTTTCCTCCAGAGAAATACCTTCAGAATCATTTTTAAAGTCCCTACAAATATTTTATCAATAATTTTCCTCATGCTCATATGTATACATATGCCTCTGGTGTCATACAGTGAGCTCTACAAGCTAATTCCACTTATACATGACTAATACATGCTTATCTCTCACTAATCCTCGCATCCTCCCACTAATCCTCACCTCCTCCCCCTAATCCTCCCACACCTAGCCTATAAATAGAGGGGCAAGGGCCTCTCCTCAAGCCACACCAAGTCATTTCATGGCAACTCTCTCCCCCCTCCCACTCCCACACAAGCACAAGGATCGTTCGGTCGTTCATTCGATCGTTCATCCACCTGTTCTTAGTTTGTTCGTTCGTTCGCCCGATCGTTCGATCGTTCGTCCGATCGTTCATGGTTCATTCGTTCGTCTGATCATTCGATCGTTCGTCCGTTCGTTCGTTTAAATAATCTTTGTTCAACTGTTATGCTGCCGAAATTCTGATCGTTCGTTCATCTGATCATTTGATCGTTCATTCGTTCATAGTCCCTATTCATTGTTCGTTCATAGTCCCTATTCATTGTTCATCGTTTGTTCATAGTCTCTATTCATCGTTCATCGTTCGTTCATACTCTATTCATCGTTCATCGTTCGTTCATAGTCCATATTCATCGTTCATCATTCGTTCATAATCCCTATTCATCGTTCATAGTTCGTTCATAGTCCCTATTCATCGTTCATCGTTTTTTCATAGTCCCTATTCATCGTTCATAGTTTGTTCATAGTCCCTATTCATCGTTCGTTCATAGTCCCTATTCATCGTTCATCGTTCGTTCATAGTCACTATTCATCGTTCATCGTTCGTTCATAGTCACTACTCATCGTTCAACGTTCGTTCATACGCACTATTCATCATTACTATTTATCGATCATCTGATCACCCAAATATTCAACTGCTCATCCATCATGTTGTCCAACTCACCTAAGACCTGCTAGACCAATATTCAAGTCATACGAACTCCAGTGACTGTGATTTTCCTTCCAGTAAGAACTTTCCATCTGGTCACCCATCCCAGATTTCTCCAAGTTGAGCACGCTTAACTTTGAGATTCTTTCGAACCATGCTTCCAAACTCGTATTCCAACAATTCTTGTTTCTAAATTCTTATCAAATTATTCCCTATCCAACCAAGTCATCCCTTAAGCATAGTTTATATTCCAGAAAACTCCCAAAATGCTCTTGTCCCATATTCTGCCTATAATTTCCTCATTCAGACTAAGTCAGACGATTCATTCGTCACTATTCTCACCAACAGTGAACTCTACTATACTAAACCATAGGTACCCAGCTATAAATATACCTAGCTACCCTCTCCCTCTCCACACACTCAACACCCTCAGCCAAGGCAAACACCCCACCCACTCAGTTATCCCGCTCTGCCGGCTACACGCCTAGTGTTGCTTCACCTCCAATCCACCCTCCTGGTAAGCACCTCCACTCCACCACTAGTAATATCACAACACCACATGACATAGATTCTGCTCAAGACTCTACCCATCCATATATCGCCATTCTGACCACTATACTAAATATTTGATGATATACTTGCTGATTTGTATGTTTGCTTGTTCATGTTGCATAGTTATTGGAGCGTTCGTGCTGTCTCGTGAAGGCTAGATCTGCAAGCCTACGCCAGACGGTGGAGCCAGAAGCCAGTTCTGCGAGCTCTCACCCTTTCACCGGTTAAAGCACGACAAGCTCACTGGATCCCTTTGATGCATAAATTACCTATGTTTTTCAACCACAACCCTCAGGCTGTTATTTTATGCATGATATGATTTTACTGCTAAGAGACAAGTTATTATGGCCACCCAGCCTTAGAACTTTGCCGCAACCAATCTTTATACTCCTTGACATATTTGTTACAAAAGATTTGAGAAAAGGTGTGAGTTTTCAAAAGAAAATTTTTTTCAAAATGGGTATGATGAAGGGTTGTCACCCTTGAGTGGGATGATCAGGGACTCCCTGGTTTAGGGGAGGGCCTAAGGTGATGGCTCAACTAGGTTAGGAGTGAGCATGAAGGATCGTCCCTCTATCCTAATGACTGGTTTGTCATCACTCCTTACCTATACTCTTATCAAGTACAACCACTCAAGACTATATGGGCATTTGCTTGATCTGAACTTGCACGGTCCGAACCCTAGGATTATGATGGCTGGGGAGCACCGGGAGGATAAGGAAGGGGAATGTTTTGTCTGGTTTGGGCATGGTGGTGGCCTTGTTCCTTCCGGTATAATCGCTAAGGTAAGGACATGCAAGGGAAGAGAGAGTTTCGGCATTCGGATCTCACGACGGTGAGATTGTAGAAACCGAACTAGTGGGTAAAGTGTACACCTCTGTGCGGAGTTAAAGACCTATTCGAATAGTTCGCATCCACGGATATGGATGAGTCATGGCATGGATTTGACAATTAGTGTTTTGTTTTCCAAAAATGCTTTTGAAAAGTGGTTTTAAAAGGTCCGGCGGTCGAGCCGTGAGCTATGGTGGACGGGAAACTGCTGAGATACCTGGATGGTTTAGTCCAGGGGATTTTGTTCTATATTGAAAAACTTCATGCTCCTTTGGGAGAGGATGCGCTTTGAAAAATATAAAATGTTTTACAAAATAACCCGGCATCAAATATTGCTCTTTCTGCAAAATATCCTGAGCTCCACATACTCCATGCATTACATCTGATTTCCCCATTCCGTGGGTGAAGGTGGGCTGCTAGGTATGTAAGTACTCACTCTTGCTTATTTGTTGTTTTTCAGAGAAGGAGATCGTTGATCGGGTAAGAGTTATGCCTGTTCCCAACCTTGCATGTGGCTGTTGGACCGCTAATTTGCTTTGTTGCGTATATCGGGCTGCTTCAGCCCCACTCTGATGATATGTCTCGAGTTGTGGGCCAACTCTTAAAGTTGATCGCCACCTTTATAGGTTTGTCTCGTTTAAGCAGATTTGGAATCATTTGATGTATAAATGTGTTTACTAGCCTCCTAGGACTAGTAATTGTATCACATTGGAGTCCCAGAGGATTGGGGTGCTTCATTCTCCTTGCTATGAGTTGCTCAATCAATGCAGATAACCTTGGGAGCAAACTCAAATCTATATGAGCAAGGAAACTTTTAGAGAGAAGGTAAAGGGGAAAAATTGAGTGAAGATCAACACAAATGAACACGGTGATTTGTTTACTGAGGTTCGATTCCAAAGAACCTAGTTCCCATTGAGGAGGCCCCAAAGGCCGGGTCTATTCCAACCCTTTCCCTCTCTCAATCGGTCACACAGACCAGTCGAGTGCTTCTTCTTAATCACTTGGGTCACTAAGACCCCACAAGGATCACCACAACTTAGGTGCCTCTTGCAAGCTTTACAAAGCACTTAAAAGAATTAGAATGAGAAGGAGAAAGCAATCCAAGCAACAAGAGCAACAAAAGAAACACTAAAGACCCTCTCTCAAGTCACTAAACAATTGAGTTGATTTTGAGGCTTGGAGAGGATTTAATGTTTTGGATGTGTCTTGGAGTGTAGGCTTTTGCTCTTGTATTGAATGTGAAGGTCAGAAAACTTGGATGACTTGAATGGTGGTGGTTGGGCGGTATTTATAGCCCCAACCACTATTCTAGTTGTTGCTATCGATGGCACACCGGACAGTCCGGTGGTGCACCAGACATGGCATTGTTCATTGTCCGGTGCTTGCCACGTCAGCAGATCGTTGGGGTTTGGAGCGGTTGACCATTGAAGTCATTTGTCCTATTGCAGCACCGGACAATTCGATGGCACACCGTACAGTCTGATGTGTTTTGACTTCGTAGTTCTGACTTCTGACTTGCACACTGTTCACTGTTTATCTGACATCACAGTCGACCGTTGGGCGCAATTGACCGTTGCTCCATTGGCTCACCGGACATGTCCGGTGCACACCAGACAGTCCGGAGAATTATAGCGGAGCGATTCTCAGAAAAAACCCGAGAGCAGCCAGGTTGTGGGTGCCTTGGCCTAGGCACCGGACAGTGTCCGGTGCGCCACTGGCAACACCAATGCTTGTCTTTGCTCCAAACTTGTAGAGTTCCCCAACTGAACTTTATGCACCTGAGATAAATGACAACTAGGCAAACTAGTTAGTCCATGTGGTTTGTGAAGGACGTCAAACACCAAAATCAATTATAGGAAAAGTGTAAGCCCATTTCCCTTTCAATCTCCCCCTTTTTGGTTATTGATGCCAACACAAACCAAAGCAAAATATAAAGTGTATAAATGTAACTAGTTTGCAATTTTGGCAGATGTGCATAAGTTATTTTGAGTTTAAACCAACTGACAGATATGCTTGGTGGACTCTTAGGTGTGGTGGTCTTTGGTCTTGAATTTCTTGATCATCTTCCTTGTCTTGATCATCTTTATCTTCCCCTTGATCAATATCCTCCTCTTGAGGTGGCTCATCGTCTTGATCTTCATCCTCTTCTTCTTGAGCCATTTCCTCATCTTGAGTTGGTAGAGATGCTAGAATGGAAGATGATGGTTGATCTTGTGCTTGTGGAGGCTCTTTAGATTCTTTGGACACACATCACCAATGGACATGTTCCTTAGCGCGACGCATGGAGCCTCTTCATCATCTAGTTCATCAAGATCAACTTGCTTTCCTTGAGAGCCATTAGTCTCATCAAACACAATGTCACAAGAAACTTCAACTAATCCACTGGACTTGTTGAAGACTCTATATGCCCTTGTATTTGAGTCATAACCAAGTAAAAAGCCTTCTACTGCTTTAGGAGCAAATTTAGAATTTCTACCTCTCTTAATTAGAATAAAGCATTTGCTCCCAAAAACTCTAAAATAAGAAACATTGGGCTTTTTACCAGTGAGGAGTTCATACGATGTTTTCTTGAGGATTCCATGAAGGTAGAGCCGGATGATGGAGTAGCAGACAGTGTTAATCGCCTCCGCCCAAAACTGGTCCGGTGTCTTGTACTCATTAAGCATGGTTCTTGCCATATACAAAAGAGTTTTATTCTTCCAGATCTGCTTAAATGAGACAAACCTATAAAGGTGGCGATCAACTTTAAGAGTTGGTCCACAACTCGGGACATATCATTAGAGTGGGACTGAAGCAGCCCGATATACGCAGCGAAGCAAATCAGCGGTCCAACAGCCACAGACATGGTTGGGAACAGGCGTAACTCTTACCCGATCAACGATATCCTTCTTTGAAAAACAACAAATAAGCAAGAGTGAGTACTTACGTACCCAGCAGCCCACCTTCACCCACGGAATGGGGAAATCAGATATAATGCATGGAGTATGTGGAGCTCAGGATATTTTGCAGAAAGAGCAATATTTGATGCAGGGTTATTTTGTAAAACATTTATATTTTTTCAAAGCCCATCCTCTCCCAAAGGAGCAGGAAGTTTTTCAATATAGAACAAAATCCCCTAGACTAAACCATCCAGGTATCTCAGCAGTTTCCCACCGGTTTTCAATCAAAAATAGCTATTGGACTTCCCGTCCACCATAGCTCACGGCTCAACCGCCGGACCTTTTAAAACCACTTTTCAAAATCATTTTTGGAAAACAAAGCACTAATTGTCAAATCCATGCCATGACTCATCCATTTCCGTGGACATGGACTATTCAAATAGGTTTTTAAACTATGCGCAGAGGTATACACTTTACCCACTAGTCCGGTTTCTGCAATCTCACTATCGTGAGATCCGAATGCCGAAACTCTCTCTTCCCTTGCATGACTTTACCTTGGCGGTTATACCGAAAGGCATAAGGCCACCTCCATGCTTAAACCAGGACAAAACATTCCCCCTCCTTGTCCTCTCGGTGCTCCCCAACCACCATAACCCTAGGGCATAGAGTTCGGATCAAGCGACTGTCCATACAGTCTCGAGTGGTTGTACTTGATAAGAGTATAGGTAAAGAGTGATGACAAACCAGTCATTAGACGAGAGTGACAATCCTTCATGCTCACACCTAACCCGGCTGAGCCATCACCTTAAGGCCCTCCCAAACTGGGAGTCCCTGATCATCCCACTCAAAGGTGATAAGGGTGACAACCCTTCATCAAACCCATTTTGAAAAACATTTTCTTTTGAAAACTCACACCTTTTCCCAAATCATATTGTAACAAAAATGTCGAGGAGTATAAAGATGAATTGCGGCAAAGTTCTAAGGCTGGGTGTAACACCCTGAATTTGGGGGTACAAAATTTCTTTTCCAATATCCACCAAATTCAGGTGTTACACTCTCAGTTCTTCGCTTTCCTTTTCTCTTTTTCCTAAAAATGGAGAATTATTTTGTTTTATATTAGCGTAAACCTAGTGGAATGAGCCCTAGAGGCACTTTGGTTGTTGCATAGTGTTTCTAAGTGCAAAATATGTTTGAAACATGTTAACATATGTTATATAAGCGCTCGGTAAATTTTCATATTTTGGAATATTTTTCTATTTTCCGGAAACCAAAATATATTTATTTGAGGAACTTAAAAATGTTTTTAGAAACTCTAATTATGTTTTTTGAGTTCATTAGGTGGCAAAACATTTATAGGAATTTTTCTGGAATTTTTGAAAGTATCTATAATATTTTGAGCACAAAATATGGATTTCTAGGCTTTTCCGAATTTTAAAATGGTAAAATCCGAATTTTAACCGAATTTTCATCTCGTTCGAACCCTAGATATATATACATGACCGGCTTCATCTCGTCGAGCCCGTTCCAGAACACGAAACAGTTTCTCCAAAATTCGATCCCTAGCTCTTGAAATTGCTCGTAGAAGTTCGGAGTGGTTCCAACTCTGGCGAGCAATTACTGCCAATCCATGCATCGTCTGCGGAATCCGAGGGTACCGCTGCGTTCTTCTCGTCGAGGGCTTCATCGGGGCGTGTTCAGTTCGTCGATTAGACCCCCGAATCTCCGGCAATAGACAGATTTCTTCTCGGCTCCGGCGAGGGTCTTCTTCCCTAGTGAGAAACCCCCATTGCTGTACCTAGTGTTTCTTCATGTTCTTCATTTTCCTGTCCGTACAGGGCCTCCCTCACTCTCTCCTCATCATCCCCGGTGGCGGCGCCCCTCCCCCTCCGTTTCCCCTCCCGGCGGCGGCGGCGGCCAGCGGCGACGACCTTGCTCCCGCGCCCCGCGCCCGCGCGCGCCCCTCCCCGGCGGCGGTGGCCGCGCCCCACGTGCCCTGTCCTCCCCTGCGTAGCCCCCCTTCCTCTCCTCTCTTCCATAGATGGGAGCAAGAAGATGAGGTGAGGAAGAAGGTTGCAGTTCTGTAATTTAGTACGCGCGAATTACAGTATATTTTAAAACAATGATAAATTTTGTGTTTTAAACCCGATTCAATCCATTCAAGTTGCGTTAGATTCGTATTAAAATTATCTTAATTTATAAATATTTATCCCCACTGTTGCAATTTTTTTAATTTATTTAAATGTTTGTTTAACTGGTGGCTACTAGAACGACGTTTCAATTTAAAAATCTAATTTAGGAATTCGATTTGCGCATTTATAATTAGTCACTAACATGATTAACCTTAACTGAAATATTACTTATTAATAATTGTTTTGTGTAATCATATTGTCATTTATTTATTTATTAGTTTCGTATATCGGTCCACGCGTACCGTGCACGTGCCACGGTGTTGTTTCGCGCACGTCGTCGTGTGTCGTCCGCGCGTGTTGTTCGCACGCGTTGTCGCACGCCGTTCATGTGTGCCGCGCGTCGTTCGCGCGTATCGCGCGTCTTGCCGCGTGCCGTTCGCGCGTTGTCCGCACGCAATATTAAACCGTTCGATTATAATCACTCATATCAATTAATTAACTATTCGTTTAATCATCCACTATTAAAATAGTAAGTTAACCAAAGCTAAGTAGTAGTTTTAATTTATATTTCATATGATAATGTCAATTCATGTAATTATAATTATACTGAACTAATATTCTAGTTAATATTTGTTTAGCGAAAAATCATTATCTTCCCGACCATAGCTTCGAGTTTGACAATTCTTTTCCTCGTGTGACCGTAGTAACGCGTTATTTTTCATCTTGCATGTTTTTATGACGTCTTTATTTGAATGGTGTAATGTTCTTATGCATATATATTGTTTATTTTTATGATGTCTTTATTTGAATGATGTCTTTATTTGGCCGTAGTAACGCGTTATTTTCCGTCTAATTAATATTTGTTTGTTTGTGCCTTTTGTATTCGCTGTGCGTCGTGAATAGATTGTGATCCATTTCGAGCTTCGAGGAATCGACGGTCAAGCTCCGACGACCAAGAGATCAAACTCTTCGAGTTCTACAAGGTTGAAGATCCTGAGCATCTGTTGGTGAAGACAAGTGTACACTGACCCATTATGTCCCATTCACTTTTAATTCACCGTCCCGCATTACATTATTAAAACCTAATGATTGACTAGTCTGTATTTACCTTATCCTTGTTTACCTTTTGGGTTATCATAGTTAGCTTCATGTTATTGCTTTACTTTAATCAATGAACATGATGTGAATATTTATGATACGATGATGTTATCCTGATGATGATCTTGTGATATTTTAGGGGACTCGGGCCATTTTCCCTGAGTACCTCTATGTAAGGACCTATTCGTGGAGTGACCACCCAGGATAACAGTGCAGCCATGAGGGTAGAATGAGACACCCTTAGCTGATTAATTAGATGAACCTAGGGGTATAGTTGGCTTTGCCGGAGGAGCGTCAATGGGGGCCAGGACGTAGTGCTCGCTCTGCCAAGGGGGTGCAGAGGTTCATTCGATTTGGTTTTGTTAGTCACCCACCTTGGAGAGGTGTACTGCGTTTGTACTACTGGTGAAACCTAACGAGCAACTATGCACCAGGGGAGTCTTTGTAAAGGCTACGTAGTGATACCCTGTCAAGCCACCTAGGTAGTGGTCAATGGAGAGTAGCACTCTCCAGATAGAAAGGGAATCACTACTCATGGGTAAAGTGTGCGATCTCTATAGAGGGAATGAAACTGATATATCAACCGTGCTCACGGTTAAGAGCGGCCCTGAGATCCTCTTTGATTAGAGATACAGATGTTTCGAGATACAATGGTTTTATTTATGGTTTTTGGTTCGATGATGATCATGATGTTCCTCGATGAGGAAATGGTTCACGAGTTGGCTATTACTAAAACTTGGCTTCCACTAATAATAAATACCTGACCAACTAAAAGCAATTGCTTGAGCTTAACTCCACATCAAGCTAGTCCACCTCAGCCAAACAGAACATTTGCTGAGTATGTTGATGTGTACTCACCCTTTCTTTCACAAAACACCAGGTTGCCTTTGGTGCAATCTATGCTCAGGTAAAGAAGGAGAAGAAGGCATCAAGGCGGATCTCCAGGAGTTCTAGGACTTCGGCGAGTTCGAGGATTAGACTAGCGACCTCCCCAAGTCAGCTGCCTGTGGTGGGTTTATTTACGTTGGCTATGTTACTATTATATATGCTTTTATTTATATTATGTAAATGACTCTAGTCTTTAATATTATTACTTACTTTTTATTGTTATTCGAAGCATTATGCTATGATGAGTCATTTATGTAATCGTTGTGTACGTGAATTTCTGATCCTGGCACGTACATAGTTCGCATTCGGTTTACCTTCCAAAATCGAGTGTGACACTGGGTGGCCATATTAACATGTCTCTTAGCAGCAAAATCATATCATGCATAAAATAACATGCTGAGGGTTGTGGTTGAAAAGCATAGGTAATTTATGCATCAAAGGGATCCAGTGAGCTTGCTGTTGCTTTAACCGGCGAAAGGGTGAGAGCTCGCGGAACTGGCTTCTGGCTCCACCGTCTGGCGTAGACTTTCAGAAGTGGCCTTCACGAGACGGCACAAACGCTCCGATAACTATGTAGCATGAACAAGCAAACATACAAACCAGCAAGTATATCAACAAATATTTAGTATAGTGGTCAGAATGGCGATATATGGATGGGTAGAGTCTTGAGTAAAATCTGTGTCATGTGGTGTTGTGATATTACTGGTGGTGGAGTGGAGGTGCTCACCAGAAGGGTGGATTGAAGGTGAAGCGACACTATGCATGTAGCCGGCATAGTGGGGTAACTGAGTGGGTGGGGGTTAGTCTTGGTTGAGGGTGTTGAGTGTGTGGAGAGGGAGAGGGTGGTTGGGTGTATTTATAACTGGGTACCTGTGGTTTAGTACAGTAGAGTTCACTGTTGGTGAGAATAGTGGCGAATGAATCGTCTGACTTAGTCTGAACAGGGAAATTATAGGTAGAATATGAGACAAGAGTATTTTGGGAGTTTTCTAGAATATGAACCATGCTTAAGGGATGACATGGTTGGATAGGGAATAATTTGATAAGAATTTAGAAACAAGAATTATTGGAATCTGAGTTTGGATGGAGGAGTTTTGAATTTTATAATAATAGAAATAAAAAAGAAAAGGGAAAATGAATATTCCTGGAATATTCCAGAATTAGAATATTTAGAGATATTTGGAAAATAAAAAATGAATGTATTTTTGAGCGGAGTGTCATGAATTATTTCTAGGCTATTCTTGGGCAGAGGTTTATGTTGGTGACAACTGTTCCTACCTACCGTGTCACATGAGACAATAGTAAGGCGGGACCCAAATAGCTGAAATATTGTGGTATTCTAGTCCGGGTGGGATGTGGTATCTTGGGCCAGGTTTTATAGGATTGACGGTGTATCCATACAGACATGGTTTGCCTTTCTTTTTGGAAGCCTGGTTTGAAAGAATCTCAAGGTTAAGCGTGCTTAACTTGGAAAAATCTGGGATGGGTGACCAGATGGGAAGTTCTTAATGGAAGGAAAATCACAGTCACCGGAGTTCGTATGACTGGAATATTGGTCTGGCAGGTCTTAGGTGCGCTAGACAGCATGATGGATGAGAGTTGAATATTTGCGTGAACGGATGATCGATGAATAGTAATGATGAATAGTAGGATGAACGATGAATAGTCTGTATGAACAAACGATTAACGATGAATAGTTCGTATGAACGAACGATGAATAGTGGCTATGAATGATCCGATGAACGGTGAATAGTGACTATGAACGATCCGACGAACGGTGAATAGTGACTATGAACGATCCGACAAACGGTGAATAGTGACTATGAACGAACAATGAACAGTTCATATGAACGAACAATGAACAATGAATAGTCGTATGAACGAACGATGAATGATGAATAGTTTGTATGAACGAACGATGGACGATGAATAGGGATTATGAACGAATGGACGAATGATCGAATGATCGGACGAACGAACGATTGGAATTTTGGCATCATAACAGCTGGAGAAATATTATTTGGACGAATGAACGAACGAAGGATCAGACGAATGAACGAACGAACCATGAACTATTGGACGAACGATCGAACGATCGGATGAACAAACAAACAAACTATGAACAGGTGGACAAACGATCGAATGGACGACCGAACGATCCTTGTGCTTGTGTTGTGCTTGTGTGGGAGTGGGAGTGGGGGGAGAAGTGAGTTGTCGTGAAATGGCTTGGGTGGCTTGAGGGGAGGCCCTTGCCCCTCTATTTATAGGCAAGGTGGGGGATTAGGGGGAGGAGGCGAGGATTAGTGGGAGGATGTGAGGATTAGTGGGAGACAAGCATGTATTAGTCATGTATAAGTGAAATTAGCTTGTAGAGCTCACTGTATGACACCGGAGGCGTACATATACGTATGAGCATGAGGAAAATTATGAAGAAAATAAAAATGAATCTGAAGGTATTTCTCAGGAGAAAAATATTTGGAGAATTACCGGTGGAATATTTGGCCAGTATTTCTGGAAATAATTTGAGGGGATCGCTCGGGAAATATTTGTAGGATATTTTGAGGAGGATTTTGGAGAGAATATAGACCACTATATTTTATTTGTTGATATCAACTCGCAAACAAACATTTTGAAACGAAATTTAAAATTCATTTTGAATTTAGAGCGAGTTTGAGAAATTTTCAAGATTTGAACTTTTGGGGTGCTACATGAAGGAGTTGTGGACACTTGTTATAAAGTTAGGTCTTCTATTTTTAATTTAGCCATACTATAAAGAGGGGTTGTGGATTAGTAGTTTGACCAAGAGATTTCTAGTGTAGTGTTGGTGCATGTTCACACTCACAACTAGTGCTAGGTGTCACTCTATAACACACTTGAAGGAAATGGTGACACCTAAGAGGGGGGTGAATTAGGTCTTCTAAAACTTGTTATAAACTAGGCCACAATAAAAACCCTATAGCAAAACCTATGCAAATAATCTATCTACAATGTGCAAACTAGGTTTTGTCTAAGTGTTGCTATCTCTACCGTGGAGCCTAAGTTTCAATACTAAATAATCTAACTAGATAGACAAGATTGAAACACAAGTACTTAATATAAATGCGGAAAGTAAAGAGTAAGGTAGAGATGCAAACTCTCGTGGATGATACTGGTATTTTTACCAAGGTATCCGGAACCACACAATGTTCCGACTAATCCTCGTTGGTGCCTTTACACAAATGGTAGCCCACACGAGGGCCAAGCACCTCGGCCGAGTAACTCCATAGAGAGCCACATGTGAGAGTGCATTCATCCCTTTTGTGGGTTTTGGTGATTTGGATAACAACACATTTAAAGGTCTAACAAGTTTGCTAAGTGTTGAGCAGGAAATTTAGCATGATGAATATACTTGAATAATGTAAAATGATCAGTGGACAAAGGTTCAACATAAGGTTAAATAACCAGTGAGACAATGCAAATGGATATAATATGGTCTCTATATTGGTTTGAATATATGGACAAGACCTGAGAAATCACTATGCATAAATATGATCAGAATAGAGGTTGAAGTGATTAAGAGGATTGGTCAAGCCAAAGTGAATAAGATATGAGGAATCGTGAATTGGCTTGACCATATTACTATTAGTCCATATATGCTTCTATGAGAATCAAACTAGAGCTTGATTGATCTTATCATTTATATCTAGATGACATTCAAGCAAGGTTCACAATATCGAAGAAATGATTCTCTCAATGGATGCTCAATATGATGTGACTCAAGAATGGCTTGATAGGGTGAAGATGGCAAGGAAAGGGTTTTGAGGAACTGAGCGAAGGTGAAGGACAAGCGACGGCTTGTGAACCAAGGTACCATTGCTAAGGTGAAGAAGAGAGTACTTGCACTAAGTCGATGAACTAATCAGCTATGAAGAGTTATATTGTGTTGATGCATCAGTAAGGTGACTTGAATCCATGAGTTGAGCTCATATATGGTGAAATGGTTCAAGTCACAGGCTCGATCTGTGTTTGCTTCAAAAGGTGAGACAAAGATGTTTGTGATGCTTATGAAGAAACACCATGGAAAATCACACATGAGACACCAATGACTCAAGGAGTTTACTTAATTATATTTTATTTAACTTGAGAAAAGGAATCGTCGTACTATCAAGGGGGATCCAAAAAGAAGGTTGGTGTTGGTACTAAAGCTCAAAATCCTTGATCCAAAACTTCTATTTTACCCTTGTTAATCCTTAGTAAAAGTATGTAGAACAACCTTTTTAAGTTTATCTTGGCCAAAATTGCTCTCTGGAAAATACTGGTTCAGCTCGTTTTAGGCAGGTTCAGCTAGTTTTTGGACCAGCTCAGCTGGTTTTGGCCCTAGTCCACCTTTCTACACAAGTCTGTGTGCAGTTTTTTGAAAACAAGCTCAGCGGTTTTGGCTCTGGTCCACCCACCTACTTAGCCGGCCACTGAACACCCACCTACTTAAACCAGTTCAGTCGGTTTTAAAATCGGCTCAGCCGATTTTTTTTAGCAGAAAAGTCAAAAATAGCTAGTTTTGGAGCCCCACCTATAGATACTCAGTCTAACATCTCTCCCCCACAGTAGAGCACGACTCAAACTTCATTCCTAACCTGATAAACACCTCCCACTCTCTCTCACATACATGTTGCCTCTCCCATTTCAAATCTTTGGAGAGAATTTTTTGAGTGAGATTGAAGAGCTGCGGTTTTTTGTGCTTCATCGCTAAATCCTTCTTGATTTTCTTGATTTGAGCTTTGGTACTATATCGAGTTCTTTGTGGATTCATTACTCTTGGAGCTTCTAGCTCCTAGATGACTAGGTGCCTCTTGTGAGTCTTCAAATCTTGTGGAAGACCACAAGAAAGTTTGTATTAATCACTCGTTTGAGCAAAGATTAGTGTGTGGGCTTGACCTTTGTGGTCAGCAAAGGGAGGATTAGGGTTGAAAGGGACCCGACTCTCTGTGGGCACCTCAACGAGGAAGTAGGGCACCTTGGTGGTGTCACCGAACCTCGGGATAAATCTTGTGTCTCTTGTGTTCTTGCTCATTGTATTTGTTTGTGTTCTTCGTTCTCTCACTATTACGTGGAAGATTTGTTTATATCTTTTTGGTGTATGGATTTTGAGAAGTGGCCTTCTCAGATCTACTACTTTGAACCCTGTGGATCATCTAGAACGTCTCAGTTCCAAAGTTAACTAGGTAAATTTCGAGATCAATTCAGTTTTATATCTCATTCTTTAGTTGAGCTCCTACAAACCGGTTGAATCGGTTTTACCCAGTTCGTTTCTAGTTTTTGTTGAAAAGGTTTCCGCTTGCCTGTTCACCCCCCTCTAGGCAACTTTCAGCATGCCTTCTCCACACACAAGTGGTGCTCCGCTTCTGACTCCTCTCGTACGCTCCCCGCCGTCTCCACTATCGAGCTTCTAGCCGAAACGTCGGGGGCCTCGTTCCCTCCGGTACGCAGTGGCGGCCGTGACACAAATGCGGTTTTCACGGTCTCACAAGACTCTCGCCCCACTCAGTACAATTACAACGGCTCGCCCAAGAGCCAATGTTTTGTGTGGTTTTTCTAAACTCACTCAACTAACTAGGATTCATCTAGAGCAAGCGCTAAAGCGGTCTAACTAACCTAAGCACTTCACAAAGCACCTATGTTAATCACCGAGTGATTCTATTAAGCACTTAGGTGTATGAGCACTTGGGAATGTCTACAATATGCCTTGGAATGTTGCTTGGTCTCACACACGTTGAAATGGCCGGTTGGAGGGTTATATATCCTTCCCCCTCAATTATAGCCGTTGGACAGAAAGCTGTTGTGTTTTTGTTGTCGAGTGCACCGGATAGTCCGTTGCACACCGGAAATCTATCTGGTGCCCTGGCCACGTCAGCTGACCATTGGGGTCTGTAGCAATCGATCGTTGGATCCGACCGTTATCGAATATTTGGTGCACACCGGAAAGTCCGATGTTACAGCCCGAGAGTGCCTGGTTGATGGCCTCTCTGTGTAGACTATCAGTGTCCCACCGAATAGGTATTGTTCATTGTCTGGTGCACCACCAGTGCAGTGGCTGACTGCCCACTTCATGGATTGATTCCTTGGGCTTCTCTTGTTCTTGAGTCTTAGACTTCTATGCATATTTTATGTCTTCTTTTTAGGTGTTGCGTCCTCGGTGCCTTAGTACAATCCTCTTCACATCCTGTGAACTACAAATACAAACACATTTGTCCACATGCTATGTTGATCATCAAACACCATAATCCCTTTAGCCAAATGGCCCCGGGTCCATTTTCTATACAACACTCATGAGTTAGAACGAAATTGGGTTAGAAAAAGCTAAGGAAAAGAAACTAGGGTTGTTGTCTTAGGGGCACCAGACTGTCTGGTGTGCATCGGACTATCCGGTGTGACCCCTGATAGTGGGCCCTGGATGCCCCGGGAGCAACCTTGTGCTCCCAGGAAATCCTGAGAGCATGCAGTTTGCGGAACTGATTTTTAGCCGCGCATCAGAATGTTCGATGCACACCGGACAGTCACTGCTCACTGTCCGGTGCGCCATCAGAGCAACGACTAGCCGTCAGAACTAGCTATTGGCTATGCACCGGTGGTGCACAGGACTATCTGGTGCGCCCATGCACAGAAGCCATAGTAGCAAACAGTTTTGGTTGGTGTGTGTATTTATACCCTTTCTACCAGCCACATTTAGTGTCTTGCTGTGCACACACACTTGTATTCATTGCTAGTGCATTGCAAGCCCACAAACCATAGTGAGGTGATTAGGAAATTTGTAATCCCATGTTAAGACCTCATTAGTGCGCATGAGAGCCACCTAGAGCTCACACCATATGCATTAGGCTTCTCATGGTCAAGTGAAAGTCTATAACTTGTTACTCTTGGTGATCGACATCACCTAGATGGCTTGGTGGCGATTGGAGTTCGGTGATCACCCCGGAGGACCTGTTGGTGACCCGACTCAAGTTTGTACGCGGTCGTGAGGGATCCATCATGCCGGAGAGGCAAAGGATCATCTCATAGAGAGCACTTGGTTCTTGCAAGGACCAAGGGGGAGCGATACCCTTGTGCGGGTGCTCCAACGAGGACTAGGGAAGAGTGTCGACTCTTCGATAGCTCGAAAAAATTGGAGGAGTCTTCTTGCCCTTGCTTTACATTTCGCTTTTAATTTGAGCATTTTACTTTGTGTAATTGCTTAGTTAGTATTTGTAGTAAAGACTTAGGGTTGTTGTCTATCTAGTTGTATTTACTTATTGCTAGTAGTTTGGGTGAAGTTGGTTTCATGCTTAGGATTTAACTTTTGTTGGAATTTTTAAAAAGCCCAATTCACCCCCCCCCCTCTTGGGTATCGTGATCCTTTCACAAACTAGAAAGACGAGATTGAAACTTAAATACTTAATATAAATGTGGAAGGTAAAGAGTAAGGTAGAGATGAAAACTCTCATGGAAGATGCCCATATTTTTTACCAAGGTGTCCGGAACCACAAAAGGTTTCGACTAATCCTCGTTGGTGCCCTTACGCAAAGGGTAGCCCACGCGAGAGCCAAGCACCTCGGTCGAGTAACTCCGTAGAGAGTCGCGAGCCTTCTTCACGCGTAAGTGGTGCTCCACTTTCGGCTCCTCTTGAACGCTCCCCGTCGTCTCCACTATCGAGCTTCTGGCTAAAACGTCATGGGCCTCGTTCCCTCCGGTACAAGGTGGCGACCGTGATACAAACTCGGTCGTCACTATCTCGCAAGACTCTCGCCTCACTCGGTACAATTACAATGACTCGCGCAAGAGCTGAGGGGTTGTGTGTTTTCTAAACTCACTCAACTAATTAGGATTCACCTAGAGCAAGCGCATAAGCAGTCTAACTAACCTAAGCACTTCGCAAAGCAGCTACGCTAATCACTGAGCAATTCTGTTAAGCACTTGGGTGTATGAGCACTTCGAAATGTCTACAATATGTCTTAGTATGTTGCTTGAGCTCACACCCCTTCAAATGGGTGGTCGGTGAGGTATTTATAACCTCCTTCATAATTCTAGCCTTTGGACATAAAGCTGACTGCTCTGTCGTCGGGCGCACCGGACTGTCCGGTGCACACCGGACATGTGTGGTGCCTAGGCCACATCAGCCAATCATTGAGGTCTGTAGCAGTCGACCGTTACCCAAACTGTCCGGTGGATAGTCTGGTGCTACAGCCTCGAGAGCCTCTGGTTGCGGGCTCTTTGCGTAGACTGCCCGGTTGTAACATCCAAATTTTGATCCCAAGGTTAGAAACCCTAAAACTCCTAACCCCCCTTGATTATCTCCTGAGACCCCACCTCATAAGACATCTTATTCATCCATACACCATGGTTGTTTGTAGCACATCACATAGAATATTTTTGACACCTAAAGAAATATAGCTAAATATTTGTTCAAAAGGAAAAGGAGATAAAAGAAATAGAAAAAGAAAAAGAAAAAGGAAAACCTCCCCTCCCCTCGGTTAGGCCGAATCCGGCCCAACCTTCTCGCCTTTCACCCGCGCGCCGCGCACGACCCACGCGGCCCACCCCCTCGCGCCCACCCGCGCCACTCCTTCCCCCCCTCGCTGACGACCCGACCCCACCCATCAGCCACGCCCGCCCTAGCTCCCTCGCAACCGCCCTCTCTCTGGCAAGCGGGCCCCGCTTGTCAACCCCTCCCTCGCGCCCGTGACCAAGCTATCGACGCGATCACCACCGACCGCCGCCCGCCTCGTCGCCTCGCCATTATCGCGCTCACCAGCTTGGTTTGGCGTCTTGCGTCTGCCCGAGCCATCCTGTCGCCCCGTCTGCCCGAGCCATCCCGTCACCACCATTGTGCGTCATCATCGCCACCGTGGCAAGCTCGCCGGTGCTCACCACCTCTCCTCCCCTTCACCGCCCCGGGCGCCTATAAAAAGGACCACCTAAGCTCCCTCCTTCTTCACACCAGCCTCGGCCACTCCCTCTCCCTTCCCTTGAGCCGAATCGAGCTCTGCACCGCCGCGCCCTTCCTCCGCTCCGGTGAGCTCCGCTCTCCTCTCTCTGTTGAGTTCTAATCCAATTAATGTAGCTCTTGAGCTTCACCACTCCCTCACGAACACAACACACCCCTTCCCTTCACCTATTGCGCCCGGCAACCTCGTCGGCGATCCCACCGCCGCGGACGCCCACCACCTCACCGTGGACCGGCCACCTCGAGCATCCACTGACCAAATTGGCCCCACCTCCGTAATCCCCTACTACGCCCGTGTCATGCCACCACTCTGTCGATGCAGAACCGGGCCACCGGTGGCCGGTTCTCACTGCCGCGAACCGCCCTTCTCTCCCCCCCAACGCCGTTACCCCCCCCCCCCCCCTCCTCCCCCTGACGTGTGGGCCCGCACCCACGGCGTTCGCTCGTGTCGTTCCTCCCTTCCGTGGGCCGGCTGGGCCGCCTGCCCGCGCGCGCCCGCGCTCGGCTGGGACGAAATCCCCCCGGCCCAGTTAGCAGAGAAAACCCTTTTCTTTTTTCCTTTTTCATTTCTTTTTCCTATTTTTCTTATATTTATGCATATATTGATATTTTATGCACCAAAAATAGTCTAAATAAATTAAAGGGCACAAAATGATAATATCTAAAAGTTGGCACACTCCATCAAGTCACCATGGTTGATGTATTGTTCATTACCTATTTTTGCTAGGAGGAGAGGGATCTGATCCTCTGAAATTTGTGGCTCCGGAAGAAGGGCCGGAACCCGACCTCTCCGAAATATATCTTTCGTGCCAGGAAAGCTTCGACGAAGGCAAGTCCATTCTTCCCTTGATGCATAAATTACCTGCTCTCTCTACCACTACCTAAGCCAGGAATAAGGGTTGGGTCCTTTGCATTGTGAGAGGAGAGATAGTCCGCATTAAAGAATATCTTTTGAGTACAAAATGTGGGATGGGAAAAGGGCAATATTTTTTTTACTAATCGATGTTTTCAAAAGGTGTATGATGAAGGGTATTCACCCTTATCACCTCTTGAGTAGGACAATCAGGGACTCCCTGGTTTAGGGGAGGGCCTCAGGTGTTGGCTCAGCCGGGTTAGGTGTGAGCAGAAGGATTGTCCCCTCTTATAAGGACCGATTTGTCATCCTTCACTACCTGTACTCATGACAAGTACAACCACTCGAGACTATATGGGCAGTCACTCAATCTGAACTCGTACGGTCCAAACCCCAAGGTTGTGATGGCTGGGGAGCACCGGGAGGATAAGGAGGGGGAATGTTTCGTCCGGTTTGGACATGGCGGTGGCCTGACTCCTTCCGGTATAACCGCTAAGGTATGGATGTGCGAGGAAAGAAAGAGATTCGAATTCGGATCTCATTGGCCATGAGATCGCAGAGCCGGACTAGTGGGTAAAGTGTACCCCTCTGCGCAGAGTTCAAACCTATTCGAATAGTCTGTGTCCACTGGAATGGACGAGTCTGGTGTGGTATGACAATTAGTGTTTATAACATTTGCAAGCAGGGAAATGTGTGAGTGGGTGTGTTTTTGGAAATGAAAACAATGCCACGGGAGCAGGAAGCTCAGTGGTGGTTGAGTGTGAAAATGTGCTACTTCCTTCTTTGGGGAAAACCATCAAAGAATTGTCTTTTTCTGAAAAAGAAGAGTGACTTTAACTCCAGCATATAAAGCATGTAATTTATAGGCCCCTCTCTCTTTACGGGCGGGATGGGCTTGCGGAATACCTAGTGTATTCACCCAGATTTATTTATGTTTTTCAGCAGCTAAAGACTTCTTTTCTGCTATGCTCGACTAGAAGGGGGCTGTGTCTGTACCCAGTTCTGCTTGTGGCTTGGGCTAGTTTATCTTCCACTGCGCTTTGTATTTCAGGCTCATTAGAGCTTGCACTCTGGTATTGTAATAACTTGTATTCAAACTCTTTACTATTTGAAGTAAGGAATGTGGTTACTAGCCTCCTGGGACTAGTAATTGTATCACATTTGAGTCCCAGAGGATTAGGGTGCTTCAGGTGGTATCAGAGCCATATGACTGGCCGTAGATCGCAACCCTGACCTTAAAAGTTTGTCTTAGAAAGAAAAGACCTCTTACCCTCTAAGAAGAATCCTCTCTCCTTTCCCCGATATTGACAGACCCTTCTTTTGTTCTACCAGATGGAAGACTCCTTTGTCATTAGGACATCCTACTGCTCAGAGGTGGAAGGATTCCCTCATCTTTTACGGAGTTGCACACTTAGCATGGGGATCCACAAGAAGCCGGAGTACGTCTGGAAAGAATACCGCGAGAATGGAATTGAGAAGTGCTCTATGGTAGTCTACCTGGGAGAAAGTCGAAACTACCCAAATCACCCTCCTTTCCAAGTCACTTTCACTGGACACCACTTCCCAGACACTTGCCAAAATGTTTCCCAAAAAGCCCTCCACCAGCTTTGCCAAAACTACAGCAGGGAAGTCTCCGAGACACCCCTTCGTTACTTTCCACCTAGCAACAAAAATACCCCTACCTGGAGGAAAAGACTTCAAGCCCTATTAGGAAGAGATCCTACTGAGGATGACCCCACCATAGTATACATGGTCGAATACCTCCACACTCTTGACAACCACTATGATGACCTTTTCTCCCACAGCAACCGCCTAAACTCCCGGGTGGAGAGCCTAGAGCAACAAATCAAGAAATTAAAAGAGGAGAAGGCGTCCCTCCTGGAAAGTCTCAATATAGCAGAAGGTGAAGAGGCCAACACTCTTGAAGCCTACCGCACCCTGAAGATGGATTGCGATAAGAAGTTAAAGAAGCTCGCCCCCACTAAGAAGATCCGGAAGAGGACCAAGAGCCAAGGATGCCAGACTGAACGAAAAGAGGAAGCCCCACCAACACTGCCTCCCTCCAGGATAGAAAACATGTCAGACATTAAGGATATGTCCCTAGCTAGCCTTGACGACCTTCTCAAGGAATTTGGGGACACCTTAGAAAGAGAGTTTGGAAGCACCTTAGGAAGCGCTCGCGCGTAGTGTGATTGGTGGTAACTTATGCTTGTAATGAACTTGTGTGATGAATAAAATAACGTGTTTGAAAAAGAATTGCATGAGCATAGTAGTAATCCTCTCCCCCTCCCCCTGGAAGATGGCTTCAGATAAAACCATGCCTATCGCCTCTGGGATTGGAGCAAGGTCTCCTCAAGTTGTTGAAGGAGAAGTCGGTGGAGAAGGGAGGGAAACCCACCTCCTCGCACCTCCGGAGCTGCCATTAGATTTAGCCCAAGTTCTAACCAACCAAACCCGACTCATTGAGGTCCTCACCAGAAGCTTTGAGAACCAGCGCCCGAATGGTGGAAGGCCTCAAGACAGGATGGGAGATTTTCTAAGGCTCAAGCCTCCCACATTCGCTGGATCCAGCAACCCGCTTGACGCTGATGACTGGCTACGCACAATAAAAAGGTAGTTAGAGGCCATCGGATGCCCTGAAAACCAGCATGTTCATCTAGCTGCTCATCAACTTTCTAGGATGGCCCTATCCTGGTGGAATACCTTCAGCGCTGCCGTCAGAGATGCTACCTGGGCAGAATTTGAAGCCGCCTTTTGAGAACATCATGTGCCCAAAGGGATCGTTCAGCTCAAGGAAGATGAATTTTGGGAATTAACTCAAGGCGGAAGATTTGTCAGTGAGTATGTGCACAAATTCACAGAATTGGCTCGCTATGCGCCTGACAATGTCAGCACAGAAGCCAAGAAGATGGCCCGTTTCTTGAAGGGGTTAAGACCAGAACTCAAGACTATCCTTGCTAGCCAAGATTTCCTTAGCTTTTTGCATAGCTCTAACAAGGCTATACAAGTAGAAAGGGCTAGGGAAGAAGAAAAGGGTCACCTCAAGAGGAAATTCCAAGTCCTCCGAGCTCAGCAACAGGACAGGCACCAAAGAATTCGATCCTTTGGGTTTCCACCCAAGGGACCAAGCTTCAACAAGCCAGCTGGACCCACTCCGTCACGTTTCAGTTAGCAAGGTCAAAGCTCTTTTCAGGCCCCCTCCATTGCAAGCAACCAACCTCTAGCCAATGCCTATTGGCACTGTGGAGACCCTAGTCATTACAAGAATAATTGTCCTCAGTTGAAGGCATCCATGCCTACTTACTCCAACTCGGTAAATGGCCCCAAGAGTGCCCTAGCACCCACCTCCAAGGCACCTTCCTCCAACAGCCAACAGAGCAAGACCAAGTATCATGGCAGGGCACGAGTGAACCTTATCGACGCGTAAGAAGCTTAGCAAGCCCCGGGAGTAGTGCTCGGTGAGTTCCTAGTTGAATTTACTCCCGCTGCTGTACTTTTTGATTCAGGAGCATCTCATTCATTCATAGCCACCAGTTTCATGGAAATACATGGCATTCCCACTGCACACCTAGAAATTCCTTTGGTCACCCGAACCCCAGGGTCAGACCTTCTATGCCATCTCAAATGCTCCCAAGTCAGGATTCTTTTAAGTGGGGTAGTGTTCTTGGCAGACTTAGCCGTCTTGCCATCCCAAGGGATTGATGTGATCTTAGGAATGGATTGGTTAACCAAGCACAAAGGCATCATAAGTTGCGCAAATAAGACCGTTCTTCTCACTGACCACTGAGGAAAGTCAGTCTCATGTCAGGCTCAGCCACCCGCCCAAGATCCAATGGTGTTTAACCTAGCAACAGAAAGCATATCTGTAGTAGAAGAATTCATGGATGTATTCCCAGAAGAATTGCCAAGAATGCCACCAGAAAGAGAAGTAGAGTTCTACATTGATCTAATTCCCTACACTGCACCCATCGTAAAGAGACCATACCGCATGGCTCCCACCGAATTGGCAGAGCTAAAACTCTAGATCGCAGAACTTCAACAGAAAGGGTACATTCGTCCCAGCTCATCTCCTTGGGGAGCACCAGTCCTATTCGTCACCAAAAAGGATGGATGTATGAGGATGTGTATTGATTACCGATCCTTGAATGAGGTTACAATCAAAAACAAGTACCCACTACCTCGGATCGATGACCTCTTCGACCAGCTTCAAGGGGCCAAGTATTTCTCCAAGATAGATCTAAGGTCAGGATATCACCAGCTAAGAATCAAGGAAGCAGACGTTCAGAAGATTGCATTTGTCACCCGGTACGAACAGTATGAGTTCACAGTAATGCCCTTCGGACTAACCAATGCGCCCGCCTTTTTCATGAATCTCATGAATAAGGTATTTATGGAAGAGCTGGATAAGTTTGTCGTAGTCTTCATTGACGACATCCTTATCTACTCCAAGAGTCGCGAAGATCATGAGCATCACCTCCGGATTGTCCTCGGAAGACTCAGAGCACAACAACTCTATGCTAAGCTCAGTAAATGTGAATTCTGGTTAGAGAAGATAGCCTTCCTCGGGCATATCTTAACTACAGAAGGAATAGAAGTGAACCCCACCAAAGTAGAAGCAGTATCCAAATGGAAACAGCCATCCAACGTTAGTGAAGTTCGAAGCTTTTTGGGAATGGAAGGATATTACTGCCGTTTCATCAAAGGGTTCTCTAGCATAGCAAGACCTATGACCAAGCTCCTCAAGAAAGACAATAAATTTGTGTGGACCCCGAAGTGAGAGGAAAGCTTCCAAATCATAAAGAAGAAGCTCACAACCACGCCAGTATTGACACTACCAGACATCCACCAGAATTTTGTCATCTTCTGTGATGCTTCAAGACAGGGTCTAGGATGTGTGCTTATGCAAAATGAGAAAGTCATCGCATATGCATCACGCCTACTCAAGCCACATGAGCAGAATTATCCAACACATGATTTGGAATTGGCAGCCATAGTGCATGCCCTAAAAATATGGAGGCACTACCTGATTGGGAACAAATGTCACATCTTCACAGATCACAAGAGCCTGAGGTACATTTTCACTCAGCTAGACCTCAATCTTCGTCAATGAAGATGGCTAGAGTTGATTAAAGATTACGACATTGAGATCCACTACCACCCCGGGAAAGCCAACGTGGTCGCAGACGCCCTCAGCCGAAAGCCTTTCGGGGAGAAAGAGACCAACTTCTTGGAAGACTGGAAGAAAGAATCGGCTCAACTGAATGCTTGTCTGGTAGACAATGGCAGCCTGGAGGTCAAACCAACGCTAGAAGAACTCATACGCAAAGCTCAGCGCCTGGACACTGAGACGACAAGTCTTGCGGAGAGAACTCGCAAGGAACAACTCCCGGACCTTAAGACAGATGAAGCACGAGAAGTCCTGCTTGACGAAGCTCACAACTCAGCCTACTCCATCCACCCAGGAACCACCAAAATGTACCTAGACCTCAAGACCAGATACTGGTGGAGAGGAATGAAAAAGGAGATAGCACAATATGTGGCCCGGTGTGACACTTGCCAGCGAACTAAGGCTGAGCATCAGAAGCCTGCAGGTCTACTGCAACCCCTTCCAGTACCCAAATGGAAGTGGGAAAAAATAGGCATGGATTTTGTAATTGGACTGCCTCGAACCCAAAAAGGGAATGACTCTATCTGGGTTATAATCGACCATCTTACCAAGGTAGCTCATTTCATCCCAGTAAAAACTACCTTCAGAGGAGCCACCCTTGCCCGGATATATCTTAAAGAAATAGTCAGACTCCATGGTATTCCAAGAAAGATAGTGTTAGACAGGGGAACATAGTTCACCTCAAGATTCTGGATGAGCCTTCAGCAAGCTATGGGCACCAAGCTAGACTTCAGCACCGCCTATCACCCTCAGTCAGATGGTCAGACAGAAAGGGTCAACAAAGTCCTCGAGGATTTGTTGAGAGCCTTTGTGTTAACTTTTGACAAGAATTGGGAGTCCAGTTTTCCTTATGCAGAGTTCTTGTATAACAATAGCTACCAGGCCAGTATCAAGATGTCACCGTTTGAAGCCTTGTATGGATGAAAGTGCCAGACCCCTCTAATGTGGTCCAATGTAGGGGAAAAGACTCTGGAAGGGCCTGCCTTCATTAAGGTAGCAGAAGAGAAAGTTGCCCTAATCCGCAAAAGACTACTCGAGGCTCAGAGTTGGCAGAAGAGTTACGCAGACAACAGGCGGAGAGAACTCAGGTTCGAGGAAGGAGACTTCGTCTACCTCAAGGTCTCCCCAATGCGTGGAGTCAAAAGATTTCAAGTGAAAGGGAAGCTAGCTCCATGATTCGTCGGCCCCTATCCTATCATTGGCAGAATAGGACCCGCAGCCTACCGCCTTGAATTACTAGAATCCATGTCAGATATCCACAATGTGTTCCATGTATCCCAGCTCCGCAAATGCCTAAAAGTGCCAGAGCGTCACATCGAAGAAGAGACAATTCAGATTTAGAAGGATCTGCAGTATCGAGAGAAGCTAGTAAAGATTCTTGACTCAGCCATCCGAAAGACCCGAAACTCAGAAGTGAGACTCTGTAAAGTTCAGTGGAGCAGAGAAGGAGAAGAAGAAGCTACCTGGGAGAGTGAGGACTCTTTGAGGAGGGAATACCCTTACCTTTTCTCAAGCCTAGTCTGAATCTCGAGGGCGAGATTCTTTTAAGTGGGGTAGGTTTGTAACATCCCAATTTTGATCCCAAGGTTAGAAACCCTAAAACTCCTAAACCCCCCCTTGATTATCTCCTGAGACCCACCTCATAAGACATCTTATTCATCATATGCATACACCATGGTTGTTTGTAGCACGTCACATAGAATATTTTTGACACCTAAAGAAATATAGCTAAATATTTGTTCAAAAGGAAAAGGAGATAAAAGAAATAGAAATAGAAATAGAAAAAGAAAAAGGAAAACCTCCCCTCCCCTCGGCTGGGCCGAATCCGGCCCAACCTTCTCGCCTCTCCCCCGCGCGCCACGCACGGCCCACACGGCCCACCCCCTCACGCCCGCCCGCGCCACTCCCTCCCCCCTCGCTGACGACCCGACCCCACCCATCAGTCGCGCCCGCCCTCGCTCCCTCGCAACCGCCCTCTCTTTGACAAGCGGGCCTCGCTTGTCAGCCCCTCCCTCACGCCCGTGACAAAGCTATCGACGCGATCACCGCCGGCCGTCGCCCGCCCCATCGCCTTACCATTATCGCGCTCACCAGCTCGGTTTGGCGCCTTGCGTCTGCCCGAGCCATCCTGTCGCCCCGTCTGCCCGAGCCATCCCGTCACCACCACTATGCGCCATCGTCGCAGCCGTGGCAAGCTCACCGGTGCTTGCCACCTCTCCTCCCCTTCACTTCCCCGGGCACTAATAAAAAGGACCGCCCAAGCTCCCTCCTTCTTCACACCAGCCTCGGCCACTCCCTCTCCCCTCCCCTGAGTCGAATCGAGCTCTGCGCCGTCGTGCCCTTCCTCCGCTCCGGTGAGCTCCGCTCTCCTCTCCCTTTTGAGTTCTAATCCAATTAATGTAGCTCTTGAGCTTCACCAGTCCCTCACGAACACAACACACCCCTTCCCTTCACCTATTGCGCCTAGCAACCTTGCCGGCGATCCCACCGTCGCGGACGCCCGCCACCTTGCCGTGGACCGGCCACCCGAGCATCCACCGGCTAAATTGGCCCCACCTCCATAATCCCCTACCTCCGCCCATGCCTTGTCACCACTCCGTCGATGCAGAACCGGGCCACCAGCGAAGAACCACCACCGGCGGCCGGTTCTCACCGCTGCGAACCGCCCTTCTCTCCCCCAACGCTGTTACCCCTCCTCCCCCTGACACGTGGGCCCGCGCCCACGGTGTTCACCCGCGCCGTTCCTCCCTTCCGTGGGCCGGCTGGGCCGCCTGCCCACGTGCGCGCGCCCGCGCTTGGCTGGGCTGAAATCCTCTCCGGCCCAGTAGCAGAGAAAACCCTTTTCTTTTTCCTTTTTCATTTCTTTTTCCTATTTTTCTTATATTTATGCATATATTGATATTTTATGCACCAAAAATAGTCTAAATAAATTAAAGGGCACAAAATGATAATATCTAAAAGTTGGCACACTCCATCAAGTCACCATGGTTGATGTATTGTTCATTACCTATTTTTGCTAGGAGGAGAGGGATCTGATCCTCCGGAATTTGTGGCTCCGGAAGAAGGGCCAGAAACCGACCTATCCGAAATAGATCTTTCATGCCAGGAAAGCTTCAACGAAGGCAAGTCCATTCTTCCCTTGATGCATAAATTACCTGCTCTCTCTACCACTACCTAAGCCGGGAATAAGGGTTGGGTCCTTTGCATTGTGAGAGGAGAGATAGCCCGCATTAAAGAATATCTTTTGAGTACAAAATGTGGGATGGGAAAAGGGCAGTATTTTTTTACTAATCGATGTTTTCAAAAAGTGTATGATGAAGGGTATTCACCCTTATCACCTCTTGAGTGGGATAATCAGGGACTCCCTGGTTTAGGGGAGGGCCTCAGGTGTTGGCTTAGTCGGGTTAGGCGTGAGCAGAAGAATTGTCCCCTCTTATAAGGACCGGTTTGTCATCCTTCACTACCTATACTCATGACAAGTACAACCACTCGAGACTGTATGGGCAGTCACTCAATCTAAACTCGTATGGTCCAAACCCCAGGGTTGTGATGGCTAGGGAGCACCGGGAGGATAAGGAGGGGGAGTGTTTTGTCCGGTTTGGACATGGCGGTGGCCTGACTCCTTCCGGTATAACCGCTAAGGTATGGATGTGCGAGGAAAGAAAGAGATTTAGATTCGGATCTCATTGGCCATGAGATCGCAGAGCCGGACTAGTGGGTAAAGTGTACCCCTCTGCGCAGAGTTCAAACCTATTCAAATAGTCTGTGTCCACTGGAATGGACGAGTCTAGTGTGTTATGACAATTAGTGTTTATAACATTCGCAAGCAGGGAAATGTGTGAGTGTGTATGTTTTTGGAAATGAAAACAATGCCATGGAACAGGAAGCTCAGTGGTGGTTGAGTGTGAAAATGTGCTACTTCCTTCTTTGGGGAAAACCATCAAAGAATTGCCTTTTTCTGAAAAAGAAGAGTGACTTTAACTCCACCATATAAGGCATATAATTTATAGGTCCCTCTCTCTTTACGGGCAGGATGGCCTTGCGGAATACCTAGTGTATTCACCCAGATTTATTTATGTTTTTCAGTAGCTGAAGACTTCTTTTCTGCTATGCTCGACTAGAAGGGGGCTATGTCTGCATCCAGTTCTGCCTGTGGCTTGGGCTAGTTTATCTTCCACTGTGCTTTGTATTTCAGGCTCATTAGAGCTTGTACTCTGGTATTGTAATAACTTGTATTCGAACTCTGTACTATTTGAAGTAAGGAATGTGGTTACTAGCCTCCTAGGACTAGTAATTGTATCACATTTGAGTCCTAGAGGATTGGGGCGATTCACCGGTGTCACACCGGACAGGTACTGTTCACTATCCGGTGCCTCCGAGAGCGCTGGCTGACTACCCACTTCAAGGATTTCTTTACTGTTTCTTTTGGGCTTCTTTTGTTTTTGAGTCTTGGACTTCTACACATCTTTTAGGTCTTCTTTTGAGGTGTTGCATCCTTAGAGCCTTAGTCCAATCCTCTTCGCATCCTGTGAACTATAAACACAAACACTAGCAAACACATTAGTTTATGAGGTTATGTTGAACGTCAAACACCAAAATCACTTAGCCAAATGGGTCGGGGTCCATTTTCCTTATAATCTCCCACCTTTTTGGTGATTGATGACAACACAACCAAAGCAAGCAAATATTACAAATGTTTTGATGAAAAAATATGCAATCTAGTTGCTAGGATGCATGAATGTCCCCACAAGGTGAGATTATGGACTTAAGCCTCCCCCTAAGTCCATAAGACACCTACTTCCTATTTTAGACCAAAGATACCTGTAGAACCAAAACCACTTGAAAGATCAATATTTTAAATTTTGAATTGGTGGTGTTTGGTGTTTGATATATTTTGAGTTGCTTTGGTGACTAAAATTTATTCCCCTTTTGAATCAAACACCAAAAAGGAAGACATTAAAAGCATATAGGAAACATATAAGACTTGCCCTCTAAAGGATTTACCACTTTTAGCTCTAAAAGATTACTTCCCCTAAAAGAGTGTTCTCTCCATTGAAATAATATTCTTCCCCTATGTCAAAGGTGAAGATATACTCTCCCTGTCAGAGATCCTCTACTTAGGAAAGCATATGAGACAAAGAGGTGCAAGATATGCTTGATTAGACTAACTCACCCTATGCATAGGTAAAAGATATATTTTGACAACATATGCATCTATAGAAACACATGAAGCATAAGATGTGAAATGTAGTCTAATCAAAGTATGGAGAAGTCATGTAAATGATACCAGTTGTGGAGTGAAACCACTTGTGGAATCAATTGAAAATTCTTATATTTTTGCAGTGGAAGCTTATTGTCTTTCTCTGAGAACTCCATTTTCCTTCAATGAGACTTACCGCATATAATAAACTTAGTCATGGGTGGGAAATTTGGGTCCAAAGTATTCACTAACTGTGATATCCTGGCCCCTGGGATGGTGATATCCTGGCCCAAGGCTTAATATAATTAATAGAGTATCCATACCAACAAGGTGCATCTTCTTTTTCGGAAGCCTATCTTGAAAGAACCTCCAAGTTAAACGTGCTTGGCTTGGAGAAATTTGGGATGGGTGACCGACCGGGAAGTTTTCTTGGGTGCGCATGAGTGAGGACAAAGTGCGCACAAAAGATTCGTGTTGGTCTGTGGGGACGATATATGATCCTAGAGAGCTACCAGGAGTAAGTACCGTCGGTCTAGGGATTGGACAGGGTGTTACAAGTGGTAACAGAGCTGACCCTCGCGGTTTCATGGGCGTGTGTGGGCTAGGGGGTCGAGTATATGGCACATGGCGCATGTGGTCCTGGAGTGGTCACATGGCATGGCATATGACAGCACTAGACATACAGACGTGGCCAAGAGGAGAGGTTCCTGGATTGGGGTTGAGCGATGAAAGGGAAATAGGGTCAAACCTTTTCCTATATGAATTTTGGTGGTTGAATTGCCCAACACAAATTATCGGACTAACTAGTTTGCTCTAGATTATGAGTTCCACAGGTGCCAAAGGTTCACAACAAACCAATATAAAGTCAAAAGAAAGGGTTCAAAACAAAGGAGCAAAGTATACCGAAGTCAGCCCTAGTCTGGCGCACCAGACTGTCCGGTGTGCCACCGGACAGTATCCGGTGCACCAGGGAGATCGACTCTGAACTTGCCAGCTTCGAGAATTTGGGAGACCGCTCCGCTATAATTCATCGGACTGTCCAATGTGCCAGCGGAGCAACGGCTACTTTGCGCCAACGGTCGTCTGCAGAGAACATTAAATGAGCTACAATGCGCGCCTGCGCATGCAGAAGTCAGAGCAGGCGCCAGAAGGTGCACCGGACAGTCTACAGGAACTGTCCGGTACACCAACGGACTGTCTGGTAGCCCCAATTGTCAGAGCTCCAACTATCGGAACCCAACGGCCTGGTGACGTGGCTGGCGCACCGGACAGTGTCCGGTGGCGCACCAGACTGTCCGGTGCACCATACGACAGAAGCCCTCACCAACGGCTCTTTTGGTGGTTGGGGCTATAAATACCCCCCAACCACCACACTTCAATGCATCCAAGTTTTCAGCCTTCAAACCTCATACAAGAGCTATAGCATTCAATACAAGACACAAACAAAGAGATCAAATCCTCTCCCAAGTCCGGAATCACTCCAAACAAATTAGTGACTAGAGAGAGAGACTTTTGTGTTCTTTTGAGCTCTTGCGCTTGGATTGCTTTTCTTCTTCCTCATTCTTGTTTCCATAACACTTGTACTCAAAACAAGAGACACCAATTGTGTGGTGGTTCTTGTAGTGGACTTAGTGTCTCATTTGATTGAGAAGAGAAGCTCACTCGGTCTAAGTGACCGTTTGAGAGAGGGAAAAGGTTGAAAGAGACCCGGTCTTTGTGACCACCTTAACGGGGAGTAGGTTCGCAAGAACCGAACCTCGGTAAAACAAATCACCATGCCATCCATTCTTATTTGCTTGTGATTTGTTTTCGCCCTCTCTTTCGGACTCGTTTATATTTCTAACGCTAACCCTGGCTTGTAGTTGTGCTTAAGTTTGTAATTATCAGATTCCGCCTATTCACCCCCCCCCCCCCCCCTCTAGGCAACTTTCAATTGGTATCAAAGCCCGGTGCTTCATTAGAGCCTAACCGCTCGAAGTGATGTCGGGAGATCACGCCAAGAAGGAGATGGTGACCGGTGAGAAGCCCGCTACAAGCCTCGAGAAGGCTCCGTCAAGGGAGTCCGGTTCCAAAGGAAAGGGAGAATCACACTCCCACAACAAGTCGCATTGGAGTGGCGACAAAAAGAAGAAGATGAAGAAGGTGGTCTACTATGAGACCGATTCTTCGTCGCCATCCACCTCCGGCTCCGATGCGCCATCCATAACTTCTAAGCGCCATGAGCGCAAGAAGTTTAGTAAGATTCCCCTACGCTACCCTCGCATTTCTAAACGTACTCCATTGCTTTCCGTTCCATTAGGCAAACCACCGGTTTTTGACGGTGAAGATTATAACATGTGGAGTGATAAAATGAGACATCACCTAACCTCACACCACACTAGTATTTGGGACGTTGTTGAGTTTGGTGTACAGGTACCATCCATAGGGGATGAGGACTATGATTCGGACAAAGTTGCCCAAATCCGGCACTTCAACTCACAAGCCACCACAATACTCCTTGCCTCTCTAAGTCGAGAGGAGTATAACAAGGTGCAAGGATTAAAGAGCACCAAGGAGATTTGGGACGTGCTCAAAACGGCGCACGAAGGAGACGAGGTGACGAAGATCACCAAGAGGGAAACGATCGAGGGGGAGCTCGGTCGCTTCATGCTAAACCAAGGAGAAGACCCGCAAGCCATGTACAACCGGCTAAAAAACTTGGTGAATCAAGTGCGCAACCTCAGGAGCACCAAGTGGGATGACCATGAAATGGTCAAGGTTATTCTTAGACCACTCGTATTTCTTAACCCCACTCAAGTTCAATTAATTCGTGGTGATCCAAGATATAAACTAATGTCTCCCGAGGAAGTGATAGGCAAATTTGTGAGCTTTGAATTAATGATCAAAGGCTCCAAGAAGATTATCGAGCAAGGCGCCTCCTCCTCCGTACCCAAAGCACAACCTGTTGCATTCAAGGCAACGGAGGAGAGGAAAGAAGACTCTACACCGAGTAGAGTCCCCATCGACGCCTCCAAGCTTGACAATGAGGAGATGGCGCTCATCATCAAGAGCTTCCGCCAAATCCTCAAGCAAAGGAAGGGGAAAGATTACAAGCCCCGTTCCAAGAAGGTTTGCTACAAATGTGGTAAGCCCGATCATTTCATTGCTAAATGTCCATTATCTAGTGATAGTGACAGGGGCGACGACAAGAAGGGAAAGAGGAGAGAAAAGAAGAGGTACTACAAGAAGAAGGGCGGCGATGCCCATGTTTGCCGGGAGTGGGACTCCGACGAGAGCTCCACCGACTCCTCTTCCGATGAGGACGCCGCCAACATCGCCGTCAACAAAGGGATCCTCTTCCCCAACGTCGGCCACAAGTGTCTTATGGCGAAGGACGGCAAGAAGAAGAAGGTAAAATCAAAACCCTCCACTAAATATGCAACCTGTTGGAAGCCAATGCCATCCTTAATGCCCCTCCTAAAAGGTTGTCTAACTTTGTTAAGGGCAAAGCTCCAATGGTTCAGGATAACGAGGGTTACATTTCGTACCCTGCCGGCTATCCCGAACACAAAATTAGGAGAATTCATTCTAGGAAGTCTCACTCTGGATCTCATCATGCTTTTATGTATAAGAGTGAGACATCTAGTTCTAGGCAATCCACTCATGCTAAATTACCTAAGAAGAAAACTCCTATTGCATCAAATGAACCTAATATTTCATTTAAGACTTTTGATGCTTCCTATGTGCTTACTAACAAATCAGGCAAGGTAGTTGCCAAATATGTTGGGGGCAAACACAAGGGATCAAAGACTTGTGTTTGGGTACCCAAAGTTCTTGTATCTAATGTCAAAGGACCCAAAACTGTTTGGGTACCTAAAATCAAGAACTAAATTTGTTTTGTAGGTTTATGCATCCGGGGGCTCAAGTTGGATCATCGACAGCGGGTGCACAAACCACATGACTGGGGAGAAAAGAATGTTCTCCTCCTACGAGAAAAACCAAGATCCCCAACGAGCTATCACATTCGGGGATGGAAATCAAGGTTTGGTCAAGGGATTGGGTAAAATTGCTATATCACCTGACCATTCTATTTCAAATGTTTTTCTTGTAGATTCTTTAGATTACAACTTGCTTTCTGTTTCTCAATTATGCAAAATGGGTTACAACTGTCTTTTTACGGATACAGGTGTTACTGTCTTTAGAAGAAATGATGATTCAGTAGCTTTTAAGGGAGTATTAGAGGGTCAGCTATACTTAGTTGATTTCAATAGAGCTGAACTCGATACTTGCTTAATTGCTAAGACTAACATGGGTTGGCTCTGGCACCGCTGACTAGCCCATGTTGGGATGAAGAATCTTCACAAGCTTCTAAAGGGAGAACACATTTTGGGACTAACAAATGTTCATTTTGAGAAAGACAGGATTTGTAGCGCATGCCAAGCAGGGAAGCAAGTTGGTGTTCATCATCCACACAAGAACATCATGACAACTGACAGGCCACTCGAGCTCCTCCACATGGACCTATTCGGCCTGATCGCTTACATAAGCATCGGCGGGAGTAAGTACTATTTAGTTATTGTGGATGATTATTCTCTCTTCACTTGGGTATTCTTTTTACAGGAAAAATCTCAAACCCAAGAGACTTTGAAAGGATTCTTGAGACGGGCTCAAAATGAGTTCGGCTTAAGGATCAAGAAAATTAAAAGCGACAATGGAACAGAATTCAAAAACTCACAAATAGAAGGCTTTCTTGAGGAGGAAGGCATCAAGCATGAGTTCTCTTCTCCCTACACGCCACAACAAAATGGTGTAGTGGAGAGGAAGAATAGGACTCTATTGGACATGGCAAGGACCATGCTTGACGAATACAAGACTTCGGATCGGTTTTGGGCCGAGGCGGTCAACACCGCTTGCTACGCCATCAACCGGTTATATCTACACCGAATCCTTAAGAAGACATCATACAAACTCCTCACCGGTAAAAAGCCCAATGTTTCATATTTTAGAGTCTTTGGTAGCAAATGATTTATTCTTGTTAAAAGAGGTAGAAAATCTAAATTTGCTCCTAAGGCTGTGGAAGGCTTTTTACTAGGATATGATTCAAACACAAGGGCATATAGAGTCTTTAACAAGTCCACTGAACTAGTTGAAGTTTCTTGTGACATTGTGTTTGATGAGACTAAAGGCTCCCAAGTGGAGCAAGTTGATCTTGATGAGCTAGATGATGAAGAGGCTTCGTGCGTCGCGCTAAGGAACATGTCCATTGGGGATGTGTGTCCTAAGGAATCTGAAGAGCCTCCACAAGCACAAGATCAACCATCTTCCTCCATGCAAGCATCTCCACCAACTCAAGATGAGGATGAGGCTCAAGATGATGAAGGAGAAGATCAAGAAGATGAGCCACCTCAAGAGGACGACAATGATCAAGGGGGAAATGCCATTAATCAAGACAAGGAGGATGAGCAAGATCAAAGGCCGCCACACCCAAGAGTCCACCAAGCAATCCAACGAGATCACCCCGTGAACACCATCCTAGGAGATATTCATAAAGGGGTAACCACTCGATCTCGTGTTGCTCATTTTTGTGAACACTACTCTTTTGTTTCCTCTACTGAGCCACACAGGGTAGAGGAAGCACTTCAAGATTCGGATTGGGTGCTGGCGATGCAAGAGGAGCTCAACAATTTCACAAGGAATAAGGTATGGCATTTAGTTCCACGTCCTAACCAAAATGTTGTAGGAACCAAGTGGGTCTTCTGCAACAAACAAGATGAGCATGGTGTGGTGACAAGGAACAAGGCACGACTTGTGGCCAAAGGGTATTCACAAGTCGAAGGTTTGGATTTTAGTGAAACCTATGCACCTGTACCTAGGCTTGAGTCAATTCGTATATTACTTGCCTATGCTACTTACCATGGCTTTAATCTTTACCAAATGGACGTGAAGAGTGCCTTCCTCAATGGACCAATCAAGGAAGAGGTCTATGTTGAGCAACCTCCCGGCTTTGAAGATAGTGAGTATCCTAACCATGTTTACAAACTCTCTAAGGCGCTTTATGGGCTCAAGCAAGCCCCAAGAGCATGGTATGAATGCCTAAGAGATTTTCTTATCACTAATGGCTTCAAAGTCAGAAAGGTCGATCCTACTTTATTCACTAAAACCATTGAGAATGATTTGTTTGTATGCCAAATTTATGTTGATGATATCATATTTGGGTCTACTAACAAATCTATTTGTGAAGAGTTTAGTAGGATCATGATTCAAAAATTCGAGATGTCTATGATGGGGGAGTTGAAGTATTTTCTAGGATTCCAGGTCAAGCAACTCCAAGAGGGCACCTTCATCAGCCAAACAAAGTATATTCAAGATATTCTCGCCAAGTTTGGAGTGAAGGATGCCAAACCCATCAAGACACCCATGGGAACCAATGGGCATCTCGACCTCGACACGGGAGGTAAATCCGTAGATCAAAAGGTATATCGGTTGATGATAGGATCCTTACTCTATTTATGTGCATCTCGACCGGACATTATGCTTTCTGTATGCATGTGTGCAAGGTTCCAAGCCAACCCTAAGGAAGTTCACCTTAGGGCCGTGAAGCGAATCTTGAGATATTTAGTTCAAACACCTAAGTTTGGTCTTTGGTACCCCAAGGGATCCTCGTTTGATTTATTAGGATATTCCGATGCTGATTGGGTAGGGTGTAAGATTGATAGGAAGAGCACATCAGGGACCTGTCAATTTCTGGGAAGATCCCTGGTGTCTTGGGCGTCAAAGAAACAAAACTCCGTAGCTCTTTCTACCGCTGAAGCCGAGTACATTGCCGCAGGCCATTGTTGCGCGCAATTGCTTTGGATGAGGCAAACCCTTAGGGACTATGGCTACAAATTTAGCAAAGTCCCTCTCCTATGTGATAATGAGAGTGCAATCCGCATGGCGGATAATCCCGTTGAACACAGCCGCACTAAGCACATAGCCATTCGGTATCACTTTTTGAGAGATCACCAAAAAAGGGGGATATCGAGATAGCTTATATAAACACCAAAGATCAATTGGCCGATATCTTTACCAAGCCTTTAGATGAGAAAACCTTTACCAAACTTAGGAATGAGCTAAATATTCTTGATTCTCAGAATTTTGATTGATACTTTGCACACATAGCTCATTTATATACCTTTGATCAAATCTCTTTTATGTCTATGTGTCGGTGTTTCGAAACCCGGTGGGTCCCTGGACCGACGAGTGAATTGTCGTCGCGTGCCCCAGCCCAGATGGGTCGACGCGAGGCAGAACGCGAAGGGGGGAAAGGAGGCAGCCGGAGGGAGGCAGGCGTAAGAGAGTGGATCCCGCGGCCTTCGTGTTAGCCCCGCGCCTGAGTCGGGTGCGCTTGCAGTAGGGGGATACAAGCGTCCACGCGGGAGTGGGAGCGAGCGGCCTTGCGCGAGCGCCGCCCCGTCCTCCTCCACGCGGGCCAACCCTCTGTAAGAGGGCCCGGGTCCTTCCTTTTATAGGCGTAAGGAGAGGATCCAGGTGTACAATGGGGGGTGTAGCAGAGTGCTACGTGTCTAGCGGAGGAGAGCTAGTGCCCTAAGTACATGCCATCGTGGCAGCCGGAGAGGTCTTGGCACCCGGTTCGCGTGGTGTCGTGGCCGTCGGAGGAGCGCTGGAGCCTGGCGGAAGGACAGCTGTTGGGGTTGTCGAGTCCTTGCTGACGTCCTCTTGCTTCCGTAAGGGGGCCGAGAGCCGCCGTCGTCACAGAGTGTGCGGGGCGCCATCATTGCCTATCTGGCGGAGCGAGCCAGATGGGACGCCGGTCTTGTTCCCCGTAGCCTGAGTCAGCTCGGGGTAGGGTAATGATGGCGCCTCCTGTCGACGTGGTCGGTCCGTGCCCTAGGTTGGGCGATGTGGAGGCTCCTCCGAGGTCGAGGTCGAGTCTGTCTTCCGTGGCCGTGGTCGAGTCCGAGCCCTTGGGTCGGGTGAGGCGGAGACCGTCGGCTGAGGCCAGGGCTGAGTCCGAGCCCTAAGGTCGGGCGAAGCGGAGTTCATCGTCTTCCGGGGTCAAGCCCATGTCCGAGCCCTAGGGTCGGGCGGAGCGGAGTTCGCCGTCTTCCGGGGCTGAGCCCGATTCTGAGCCCTGGGTCGGGCGGAGCGGAGTTCGCCGTCTTCCGGGGCTGAGCCCGAGTCCGAGAGTCTGAGCCCTGGGTCGGGCGGAGCGGAGTTCGCCGTCTTCCGGGGCTGAGCCCGAGTCCGAGAGTCCGAGCCCTGGGTCGGGCGGAGCGGAGTTCGTCGTCTTCCGGGGTTGAGCCCGAGTCCGAGAGTCTGAGCCCTGGGTCGGGCGGAGCGGAGTTCGCCGTCTTCCGGGGCTGAGCCCGAGTTCGAGCCCTAGGGTCGGGCGAGGCGGAGTTTCCTATGATGCCCGAGGCCGGCCTTGGCTACTGTCAGCCTCACTCTGTCGGGTGGCTCAGCAGTCGGAGCGGCACAGACGGCGCTGTCCTCTTGTCAGACCGGTCAGCAGAGCGGCGAAGTGACTGCGGTCACTTCGGCTTTGTCGACTGGAGGGCGTGCGTCAGGATAAAGGTGTCAGGCCGCCTTTGCATTAAATGCCCCTGCGATTTGGTCGGTCGGCGTGGTGATGTGGCCAAGGTTGCTTCTCGGCGAAGACTGGGCCTCGGGCGAGCTGACATTGTGCCCGTTGTTGGAGGGGGTCCTCGGGCGAGACGTAGGTTCTCCGGGGTCGGCTTCCCTTGCCCGAGGCTAGGCTCGGGCGAGGCACGATCATGTCCCTTGAATGGATCGATCCTTGACTTAATCGCACCCATCAGGCCTTTGCAGCTTTGTGCTGATGGGGGTTACCAGCTGAGATTTAGGGGCCTTGAGGGCACCCCTAATTATGGTCCCCGACAGTAGCCCCCGAGCCTCCAAGGGAGTACTAATACTCGCTTGGAGGCTTTTGCCGCACTTTTTTGCAAGGGGACCAGCCTTTTTTGGTTGCATTCTGTTCCGGTGGGTGCGCGCGAGCGCACCCGCCGGGTGTAGCCTCCGAGGCCTCGGAGGAGTAGTTTTACTCCTTCGAGGTCTTAGTGCGTTTCGCAACATTTCGGCTAGTCTAGTTGTTCCCTCATGCGAGCTGGCTGTAGCCCGAATGCACGGTCGGGTCCCAAGTTCTCGGGCTGGTATGTTGACGCTGTCAACGGTTTGGCCGGAGCCAGCTTTGCGAGAGCAGCCCCCGAGCCTCTGCACAGGGCGAGAGGACGGTCAAGGACAGACTCGTCTTTTTTACATACGCCCCTGCGTCGCCTTTCCGCAAGGAGGAGGGGGGGAAAGCGCCATGTTGTCCTCGGTGGGCGCCGAACATGGTGTCTCCGGTGAGCTGCTGGCGGGTAATCCGAGCGGACGTCCGTGCCCCATTTGTTAGGGGTCGGCTAGAGGCCCAGAGGCGCGCCCAAAAGTACCTACGGGTGATTTGCCGGACCCGGTCCCCTGTCGACGGGGTCCGAGGGCTCGATGCCTCCCTCTGATGGGATTCTGTTACAAGATCGTTCCCGCTGGTCTCAGAAATGTCCTAGGGTACCTCGGGAGCGTAGCCCGAACCTTCGTTATGTATCGAACGTACCCATGGTCATCCCTCGCTCTGTGTCTGAGGCGATTGTGAACCCTTCGAGGGCCAGCCTACGAACCCCTGATCAGTAGTGGGCGCGGAGCCCGAGTGGCCTGAGGCGGCCGTTGAACCCTTCGAGGGGCCGACCATCGAACCTCTGACCAGTAGTGGGTGTGGAGCCCACGTGCTCTGAGGCGGCTGTTGAACCCCTCCGAGGGGCCAGCCTTCGAACCTTTGATCAGTAGGGAGGCTCGGAGCCTGTTTCCTTCACGGAGAAGGGTCCTTTTCGGGGTATCCCCCTTTCTCGGTCCCTATTGTAAGAGAGAGAAAGAGGAAAAGGAAAGGGATGCGAAGTCGAATGACGTGGCGTACCTTTTTCGACGCGGTCATTATGGCGAAGGCGAAGCGTTGTTTGCTTCTCCCGCCTGAGGCACCGTCTATCCCGCCGCGGAGTTAATGCGACGGGGCGAGTGGTTTGCGAGGCGGTCGTTGCGCGTGCGTGAGCCGTTCGAGGAACGGATCACGGGCGCACCGTCTTCACGCCGTGGGAGAGGGCTCCCTCGCTGCCCCTGGATGGGATGTAAGCTCGGCTGACGACGTGACCGCTGCTCCTGCCCGCCTGTCACCGCCATTACTGTCGGCCCATTTTTGACCGCATTTGACCGTCGCACTTGGCTAGCACTGCAGGGTTGCCTCGAGTCGCGGTATTGACTCTGCAGTCGAGGAGGTGTGGTAGTGGCGTGAGTGGCGGTGCAGTTGCTCACACGTAGCAACCGGCGCACCGGTTGCATGACGCGTGGGCCTGGATCTCCATGCTGGGCTCGTTGGAGTCGAAGGGGCGCGCCCACTTGGCACGGTTGCATGCCGCCTGCATGGCTGTCCGCCCTTTCACCCGCTGGTCTAGGCGAAAGTGGAGGAGTGCTTGTAACCGCTGGGCGGTTGCATGCACCGCGCGCAGTGGTTTGGCTTCTTCTGCTCTGGGCCGGCTTGCATGACGTGTGGGACCCAGCCCTCGCGCCGTGGGGGGAGAATCTTGGAGCGTGTTGGAGAAGACTCGACCCGCAACGGTGTAGGGCGCAAATGGGGAGAGTCTCCTTTAAAAGGGGGGCGACCCCCTTGGAGGGCAACCATGTCTTCGCGCTTCCCTCATGCATCGTGTCTTCCCATCTTCCGAGCCCCCGGGCGGGGGACGCCCGGAATCCTTCCGTCTTGTCGTCGGAGGAACGCAACTTCGTGGAAGTTGGTACCTTTCAACCATCGTTCGGCTTCAAGGATTTTCATCATGCAGCCCGGCTGCACCCCTCCGTCGGCGGTCACCCAAGACGGTGACCTCCAGTTCGGTGGCAGGGGAAAGCAAGCCGGGCTGCGGCCTCTGCCCCTCCCTCAGCCTCAATGATTTTCATCACCAGTGCTGGGGAGGGGAGTGTGCCGAGTTGGGGTCGGTCCCTGCGTGGGCGATGGTCCGCTCCATCCTTCAGTGCTGGGGAGAAGAGCGTCCGCCGTTCATGGCATGGGCAGCTGCAGCGTGCCCGACTCTCTGAGCCGAGCGGCTTTGGAGCCGCTCCCGGTGCCGCCTCCCGCCACGACAGCTGGAAGAGGTTCCGCCGCCGACGAGCTTGCCGGCGCCACCCGCGGACCGACCTCCAACTCTACGGCCTTCTGCCCGTCCTTGCCTCACGAGTTTGGGCACGGGCGGGGGCCTTCTGGCAGCAGCATCCGCCTTGAGGTCATCGCTGCTGCTGTTTGGCCCCCCGGAGCAGAAGTCGTCGTCGTTGCCGCCGCCGGGGCGGGCGACGACAAGCCGTTCGTCGGTCTTCTGTTGCTCCGCAGGTCCCCCCAGTCGCGTGGGGTTGTTCGTACCTGCGGAGGTGGAACCGGAGTTCCGTTTGTAATGGCACCTTGAGTGCCGGTGTTTCGTTCAATGCGGCTGTCGGGGCCTGAACGTGTATGTATTTTCGGCACGGAGCCGTGTTTTTTCTTCATTTCGAGCACTAAGACTCGCCTCGATTATCTTTACCGCTTCACCGAGCGTGAGTTGCCTCGTGTAAAGGTGACGAGTGAGGTATCCGTATCCCGAAGGCGTAGGAGTCCCTCGGCTCGGTCAGCCTTGCTGTTCGAGGCCCCTCTTGCTTAGTTAAAGGAAACCCTCGGCCGCCCTTCGATGAGCCGAAGCCGGAGGTAGCGGTGTCAGCACGGACGGAGGCAGAGTTGGCTTCGAAAAGGAGGCGTAGTTGGCCAGAGCCTGGCCGGGTCGTCCACTAGCGGAACCGACGCCGGAGTTGAGCTGCCGAGGCCACAAGCCGAGCTGACGTCTTTGGGGGTCAGCTGGTTGAGGCCTCGGGGTGGCCGGCCGAGCCGCTTGCTCGGGCCGGATTCTCGAAGAAGACCCTGGCGGCAATGGCCCGGGTGTGGTGCTGATGCCGTCCTTCAGAGTGGGGGCCCTCCGACCGCGTCGCCGTCCGAGGCTAGGTCAGACCCCGCCGAAGGTGTAGTTGATGCCGAGGGTGCTGCTGCCCCCTTCGGCTGTCGACGTCCGAGCCTGCAGGATCAGGTTGTCTTGTAGCGTGTGTATGTTTTCTTCGGCCGCCGAGGCCTAAACACACCGTCGTTGTGCTGTAAAGCTGCGTTCCTTTTCCTCTTGTTTCAAGTATCCGGACTCATTTGTCGGTAACAGAATTGTTTGTGCGGGCGAGAGTTGCTTTTCACGGAAGGTGACGAGTGAGGTATCCGTATCCCAGAGGCGTAGGAGTCCCTCGGCTCGGTTGGCCTTGCCGCTTACGCGCGCTCTTACTCGTCCATAGGGTTCTGTTACTGACGCAGTCGAGAAGGCCCGAAAAATCATTTCGGTAGAAGAGCTCTCGAGCATGAAGACTTGTTCGGTCCGTGGAGTCACTTATCCGAGCGCGAGTTACTTATCGCAGAAGGTGATGAGTGAGGTATCCGTATCCCGGAGGCGTAGGAGTCCCTCGGCTCGGTCAGCCTTGGCTGCTTACGTGTACTCCGTCGTTTTCGGGATCCACTTCTGAAGTAGTCGAAGAGCACGAAAGGCATTCTGGCAGAAAAGATTTTTTTCTTTTTTCGAGGAAAATTTTGACGCAGAGGGGGCTCCCCCCTTCTAGCCCCCGAGGGAGGGTCGGGCTTTGCCGAGGCAAGGCTGACCCTTCCTTGATGACCAAACTTGGTGTGTGAACGAAGTATACGAGCAACTTGAAAGCATCTTAAGGGTAGAAGCGACGTAGCTGTTGGATGTTCCAGGCGTTGCTGTAGACCTCGCCTTGACTGTTGGCCAGCTTGTACGTTCCGGGCTTCAGAACCTTGGCGATGACGAACGGCCCTTCCCAGGGAGGCCTGAGTTTGTGCCGCCCTCGGGCGTCTTGCCGCAAAAGCACCAGGTCGCCCACCTGGAGGTCTCGGGACCTAACCCCTCGGGCGTGGTAGCGTCGCAGGGACTGCTGGTACCGCGCCGAGTGTATTAAGGCCATGTCCCGAGCCTCCTCCAGCTGGTCTAGTGAGTCTTCTCGGTTGGCTTGGTTGCTTTGGTCGGTGTAGGCCCTCGCCCTCGGGGAACCGTATTCTAGGTCTGTGGGCAAGACGGCCTCGGCCCCATAGACTAGAAAGAACGGTGAGAAGCCCGTGGCTCGGCTCGGCGTTGTTCTCAGACTCCAGACCACCGAGGGGAGTTCCTTCATCCACCGCTTGCCGAACTTGTTGAGGTCGTTGTAGATCCGAGGCTTGAGTCCTCGCAGGATCATGCCGTTAGCCCGCTCCACTTGCCCATTCGTCATGGGGTGAGCCACGGCAGCCCAGTCCACCCGAATGTGGTGGTCCTCGCAGAAGTCCAGGAACTTTCTGCCGGTGAACTGGGTGCCGTTGTTGGTGATGATGGAGTTCGGGACCCCAAAGTGATGGATGATGTTGGTGAAGAACGCCACCGCCTGTTCGGACCTGATGTTGTTTAGGGGTCGGACCTCGATCCACTTGGAGAATTTGTCGATGGCGACCAACAGGTGCGTGTAGCCCCCGGGTGCCCTCTGCAAGGGGCCAACGAGGTCCAGACCCCACACAGCAAACGGCCAGGTGATGGGTATGGTCTACAGAGCCTGAGCGGGCAGGTGGGTCTGCCTCGCGTAGAACTGACACCCTTCGCAGGTGCGGACAATTCTAGTAGCGTCGGCCACCGCCGTCGGCCAGTAGAATCCTTGTCGGAAGGCATTTCCAACGAGGGTTCGAGGTGCTGCGTGATGGCCGCAAGCCCCTGAGTGTATCTCTTACAAGAGCAGCTGGCCTTCGGCGATGGAAATGCATCGCTGGAGGATGCCCGAGGGGCTGCGGTGGTAGAGCTCCTTCCCATCTCCCAGCAAGACGAAAGACTTGGCGCGCCGCGCCAACCGCCGAGCTTCGGCTTGGTCGAGGGGTAGCTCCCCTCGGTGGAGATATTGCAGGTATGGGGTCTGCCAGCTTTGATTAGGCGTGACCTCGCTCGGTCCCCCCTCGACACGCAGTGCCTCTCCCTCGGGGGCTGAGGGTACCTCGGGGGCCGAGAGTACCTCAGGCTGAGCTAAGGGTACCTCGGACCGTGCCGAGGGTACCTCGGACTGAGCCAAAGGTGCCTCGGGCAGAGCCGAAGGTGCCTCGGGCTCGGGCGTGTCCTCGGTCTTGACGGAGGGTTGATGCAGGTCTCGAGAGAATACGTCTGGGGGAACTGTTGTTCGTCCTGAGGCTATTTTAGCCAGCTCGTCCGCAGTCTCGTTGTAGCGTCGGGCGATGTGGTTGAGCTCGAGCCCGTAGAACTTGTCTTCTAGGCGCCGAACCTCATCGCAGTAGGCTTCCATCTTCGGGTCGCGGCAGTGGGAGTTCTTCAAGACTTGGTCGATGACGAGCTGCGAGTCACCGCAAGCGTCGAGGCGTCGGACCCCTAGCTCGATGGCGATTCGCAACCCGTTTACCAGAGCCTCGTACTCTGCCACATTGTTGGACGCCGGGAAGTGGAGGCATAGCACGTAGCGTAGGTGCTTCCCGAGGGGCGAGATGAAGAGGAGGCCTACGCCGGCCCCCGTCTTCATCAGCGACCCATCGAAAAACATGGTCCAGAGCTCCGGTTGGATCGGAGCCGTTGGGAGCTGGGTGTTGGCCCATTCAGCCACGAAGTCCACCAAGACCTGGGACTTGATGGCCTTCCGAGGGGCAAACGAGATCGTATCGCCCATGATCTCCACCGCCCACTTTGCAATCCTACCCGAGGCCTCTCGGGACTGGATGATCTCTCCCAGGGGGAAGGATGACACCACAGTCACCAGATGAGACTCAAAGTAGTGTCGCAACTTCCGCCGTGTCAGGATCACCGCGTACAGCAGCTTCTGGATTTGTGGGTAGCGGATCTTGGTCTCGGACAGTACCTCACTGATGAAGTAGACTAGCCTCTAGACGGGCAATGCATGCCCTTCTTCTCGTCTCTCAACCACGATCGCGGCGCTAACCACCTGGGTGGTTGCGGCGACGTAGATCAAGAGGGCTTCTCCGGCAGCGGGAGGCACCAAGATGGGCGCGTTCGTGAGGAGCGCCTTCAGGTTCCCGAGGGCTTCCTCGGCCTCGGGAGTCCAAACGAAGCACTTAGCTTTTTTTAAGAGGCGGTACAGAGGCAGACCTCTTTCGCCGAGGCGGGAGATGAAGCGGCTCAGAGCCGCGAGACATCCCATGACCCTCTGTACGCCTTTCAAGTCCTTGATTGGCCCCATGCTGGTGATGGCCGCAATCTTCTCCGGGTTGGCTTCGATGCCCCGCTCGGAGACGATGAACCCCAAGAGCATGCCTCGGGGGACCCCGAAGACACACTTTTCGGGATTAAGCTTCACGCCTTTTGCCTTGAGACATCGGAATGTCGCTTCAAGGTCGGAAAGGAGGTCGGAGGCCTTCCTCGTCTTGACTACGATGTCATCGACGTAGGCCTCGACTGTTCGGCCGATGTGTTCGCCAAACACATGGTTCATGCATCGCTGGTACGTCGCCCCCGCATTCCTCAAACCAAACGGCATTGTAACATAGCAATACATGCCGAAGGGTGTGATGAATGAAGTCGCGAGCTGGTCGGACTCCTTCATCCTGATCTGGTGGATACCCTGAGTAGGCGTCGAGGAAAGACAGGGTTTTGCACCCAGCAGTGGAATCCATGATCTGATCGATGTGAGGCAGAGGGTAGGGAACCTTCGGACATGCTTTGTTTAGACCAGTGTAGTCTACACACATCCGCCATTTCCCCCTTTCTTTCTCACAAGCACAGGGTTGGCAAGCCATTCGGGATGGAATACCTCTTTGATGAACCCTGCCGCCAGTAGCTTGTGGATCTCCTCGCCTATGGCTCTGCGCTTTTCTTCGTCGAATCGGCGCAGAGGCTGCTTCACGGGTCGGGCCCCAGCTCGAATATCCAGAGAGTGCTCGGCGACTTCCCTCGGTATGCCGGGCATGTCCAAGGGACTCCACGCGAAAATGTCGGCGTTTGCGCGGAGAAAGTCGACGAGCACTGCTTCCTATTTGGGGTCGAGCTCGGAGCCGATCCGGATCTGCTTGGAGGCGTCGTTGCAGGGGTCGAGAGGGACGGACTTGACCGTCTCCGCTGGTTCGAAGTTGCCGGCGTGGCGCTTCACGTCGGGCGCCTCCCTAGAGAGGCTCTCCAGGTCAGCGATGAGGGCCTCAGATTCGGCGAGGGCCTCGGCGTACTCCACGCACTCCACATCGCATTCGAATGCGTGTCGGTACGTGGGCCCGACGGTGATGACCCCGTTGGGGCCCGGCATCTTGAGCTTGAGGTAGGTGTAGTTGGGGACGGCCATGAACTTGGCGTAGCATGGCCTCCCCAGCACTGCGTGGTAGGTTCCTCGAAACCCGACCACTTCGAATGTGAGGGTCTCCTTTCGAAAGTTGGAGGGCGTCCTGAAGCAGACGGGTAGGTCGAGTTGTCTGAGGGGTCGAATGCGCTTCCCGGGGACGATCCCGTGGAAAGGCGCAGCGCCCGTCCGGACCGAGGACAGATCGATCCGCAGGAGCCCGAGGGTCTCGGCGTAGATGATGTTGAGGCTGCTGCCTCCGTCCATGAGGACCTTAGTGAGCCTGACGTTGCCGATGATGGGGTCGACAACGAGTGGGTATCTCCCCGGGCTCGGCACGTAGTCTAGATGGACGGCCTGGTCGAAGGTGATGGGCTTGTCGGACCAGTCTAGGTAGACTGGCGCCGCCACCTTTACCGAGCAGACCTACCGACGCTCTTGCTTGCGGTGCCGAGCCGAGGCGTTCACCACTTGCCCGCCGTAGATCATGAAGCAATCGCGGACCTCGGGGAACCCTCCTGCCTTGTGATCGGACCTCCTTCGCGTCGTCGAGGGCCTTGCCACCCTCCGCGGGTGGCCCGGCCTTGTGGAAGTGTCGTTGAAGCATGGCACACTCCTTAAGGGTGTGCTTGACGGGCCCCTGATGATAGGGGCACGGCTCCTTGAGCATCTTCTCGAAGAGGTTGGCACCTCCGGGAGGTTTCCGAGGGTTCTTGTACTCGGCGGCGGCGATAAGGTCCGCATCGGCGGCGTCGCGTTTCGCTTGCGACTTCTTCTTGCCCTTCTTCTTGGTGCCGCGCTGAGTTGACGCCTCGGGAGCATCTTCCGGTGGGCGGCCCTGGGGCTGCTTGTCCCTCCGGAAAATGGCCTCAACCGCCTCCTGGCCAGAGGCGAACTTGATGGCGATGTCCATCAGCTCGCTCGCCCTGGTGGGGGTCTTGCGATCCAGCTTGCTCACCAGGTCGCGGCAGGTGGTGCCGGCGAGGAACGCACCGATGACATCTGAATCGGTGATGTTGGGCAGCTCTGTGCGCTGCTTCGAGAATCGCCGGATGTAGTCCCGGAGAGGCTCTCCCGGCTGCTGGCGGCAGCTTCAGAGATCCCAGGAGTTCCCAGGGCGCACGTACGTGCCCTGGAAATTGCCGGCGCAGGCTTGGACCAGGTCGTCCTAGTTGGAGATCTGCCCCGGGGGCAGGTGCTCCAACCAGGCTCGAGCGGTGTCGGAGAGGAACAGGGGGAGGTTGCGGATGATGAGGTCGTCATCGTCCATTCCACCCAGTTGGCAGGCCAGCCGATAGTCCGTGAGCCACAGTTCCGGTCTCGTCTCCCCCGAGTACTTTGTGATAGTAGTCGGGGTTCAGAACCGGGTCGGGAACGATGCTCGTCGTATGGCGCAGCTAAAAGCCTGCGGACCGGGTGGTTCGGGCGAAGGACTCTGATCCTCCCCGCTGTCATAGCGTCCCCCACGCCTGGGGTGGTAGCCTCGGCGCGCCCTGTCGTCGAGGTGGGCCCAACGGCCATGATGATGGCGCTCGTTGCCGAGGCGACCCGGGGCCGCAGGCGCTGTGTTGCGCGTGCGCCCGGAGTGGACCAAGGCTTCTCGCATGAGTCGGGAAGTCGCGGTGCGATGTTCCGAGGGGAACCCCTGCCTTCGGGAGGTAGAGCTTTCGGCCCATCGGACCGCGGCGTCCTCCAGGAGATTCTTGAGCTCTCCCTGGATACGCCGCCCCTCGGTGGTTGATGGCTCCGGCATCGCGCGGAGGAGTATTGCCGCTGCAGCCAGGTTCTGGCCGACTCCGCTGGAATCCAGCGGCGGCCTCACCCTGACGTCGTCGGCGATGCGGTGCTGGATGCCCTGGGGGAGATGACGCGCTTCTCCGGCCGGGGGTTGGACCGCCCATTCCTGCCCGATGTCCCGGCGGATCGGCACAAGCGTTCCCGCTCCCTCGTCGAGTTTGGCCTGCCTCTCGCGGATTTGCTCGAGCTGTGGGTCAGCACCCCCCGTCGGGACGGGGACCACAGCTAGCTCCCGAAGGATGTCAACACGAGGCACGGGCCTAGGGGGATCACCGTTTTCCGGCATACCAAGATGGTCGCCTTCGCCGGGACCCCCTAGATCGACGTGGAAACATTCATGACTTGGGCCGCGGTCCTCGTTGTCGAGGCCGTGGCTGCCGTCGGAACAGTCAGAAAGGCAGTAGTCACATGCGATCATGAAGTCCCGCACGGCACTGGGGTTACCAAGTCCGGAGAAATCCCAACAGAGGTCGGGCTCGCCATCTTCCTCGGACCCCGAGGGCTCGTAGGTCGAGACGTCCGTCAGTCGGTCCCAGGGTGACCGCACACGATACCCCAGAGGGTTTGGACTCGCCTCTAAGAGAGTGCTCACCGAAGCGGAGTCGCTTAGTGGGTCGAGGCCGAATCCAAAAGGCGCGAGATGGGAATCGGTCGGTACCTTTCGGTCGACGGTCGGTGACGAGGTCGCGTTTGGGACTGACTGCACCGTTGTCTCAGGTACGAGGGTGACGCCCAGCAAGTCCTTCGCGAGCGTGCTGGCGTCGTGCGTTTGCTTGAGATCGGCGCGTTGCGAGGAGGCAGCGCTCGTCTTCGTCTCAGACGCGAGATCGATGCCCGACGTGCCCTCCGTTGGGGCGCAGGCGCCGTCGACTCGCTCGACAGCCAACGAGGTGTCGCTTCCCGCTTGGCCTTGGTTGCCCCGCCTCCTCCTCCATCGGTGGGGGAGGGGACGGGACAAGCCCGAATGTCGTCCTTCCACCACGTGGGGAAGGCATCGTCGATTTCCCCGCCGGCGAGCGGGTTGTCGATCGCCATTGTCGCTGTCGCACGGCGGGGGAAGGAGTATCATGTCGTAGCTGCCGTCGAGGGGCATGAACTCAAGATTCCCGAAACGGAGCACCGTCCCGGACTGGAAAGGTTGCTGGAGACTGCCCATCTGGAGCTTGACGGGAAGCTGTTCGTCAACACGCAGCAGGCCCCTACCTGGCGCGCCAACTGTCGGTGTTTCGAAACCCGGGGGGTCCCTGGACCGACGAGTGAATTGTCGCCGCGTGCCCCAGCCCAGATGGGTCGACGCGAGGCGGAACGCGAAGGGGGGAAAGGAGGCAGGCGTAAGAGAGTGGATCCCGCGGCCTTCGTGTTAGCCCCGCGCCTGAGTCGGGTGCGCTTGCAGTAGGGGGATACAAGCGTCCACGCAGGAGTGGGAGCGAGCGGCCTTGCACGAGCGCCGTCCCGTCCTCCTCTGCGCGGGCCAACCCTATGTAAGAGGGCCCTGGTCCTTCCTTTTATAGGCGTAAGGAGAGGATCCAGGTGTACAATGGGGGGTGTAGCAGAGTGCTACGTGTCTAGCGGAGGAGAGCTAGTGCCCTAAGTACATGCCATCGTAGCGCTTCCTGTTGACGTGGTCGTTCCGTGCCCTAGGTTGGGCGAGGTGGAGGCTCCTCCGAGGTCGAGGTCGAGTCTGTCTTCCAAGGTCGAGGTCGAGTCCGAGCCCCCGAGTCGGACGAGGCAGAGACCGTCGGCTGAGGCCAGGACTGAGTCCGAGCCCTAGGGTCGGGCGAGGCGGACTTCGTCGTCCTTCGGGGCTGAGCCCGAGTCCGAGCCCTGGGTCGGGCGAGGCGGAGTTCGCCATCTTCCGGGGCTGAGCCCGAGTCCGAGAGTCCGAGCCCTGGGTTGGGCGGAGCAGAGTTCGTCGTCTTCCGGGGCTGAGCCCGAGTCTGAGAGTCCGAGCCCTGGGTCGGGCGGAGCGGAGTTCGCCGTCTTCCGGGGCTGAGCCCGAGTCCGAGCCCTAGGGTCGGGCGAGGCGGAGTTTCCTATGATGCCCGAGGCCGGCCTTGGCTGCTGTCAGCCTCACTCTGTCGGGTGGCTCAGCAGTCGGAGCGGCACAGACGGCGCTGTCCTCTTGTCAGACCGGTCAGCAGAGCGGCGAAGTGACTGCAGTCACTTCGGCTCTGTCGACTGGAGGGTGTGCGTCAGGATAAAGGTGTCAGGCCGCCTTTGCATTAAATGCCCCTGCGATTTGGTCGGTCGGCGTGGTGATGTGGCCAAGGTTGCTTCTCGGCGAAGACTGGGCCTCGGGCGAGCTGACATTGTGCCCGTTGTTGGAGGGGGTCCTCGGGCGAGACGTAGGTTCTCTGGGGTCGGCTTCCCTTGCCCGAGGCTAGGCTCGAGCGAGGCACGATCATGTCCCTTGAATGGACCGATCCTTGACTTAATCGCACCCATCAGGCCTTTGCAGCTTTGTGCTGATGGGGGTTACCAGCTGAGATTTAGGGGCCTTGAGGGTACCCCTAATTATGGTCCCCGACACTATGACTAATGTGTTTTCAAGTATACTATTATGCTTAGTCATAGCAATTGAAAGGGAAATGGAGTCATCGGCAAAGAAGACGCTTCCACTCAACTCCATCGATATTTGCCGGTACTCTGCATCGCTCTCCACTTTGGTATAATCTTCACTCATCTCTATTTCTTTGCCATTGGGGAGAAAGTGTAAGGGCTTATATTTCACTCACAAGTATCCGTTTTTGGCGATTCATGCCAAAGGGGGAGAAAGTATGAGCCCAAAGCAAAAGGACTACACCACCACCGAATTTTAAAAATGAAGTTTTTCAAATTAATATCTTATTGTGTTCAAAAGGGGGAGAAAGTAGTATCTTCAAAACTTGCAAAACCCTCTTGAACACTAATAGGAGAATTTTATTTAGGGGGAGTTTTGTTTAGGTCAAAGGAAAAGCATTTGAAACAGGGGGAGAAAATTTCAAATCTTGAAAATGCCTCTTTCAATCTTATTCATGTACCTTTGACTATTTGCAAAATATTTTGAAAAGAATTTTACAAAGGATTTGCAAAAACAAAACTCGTGGTGCAAATGAGGTCCAAAATTTTAATAAGAAGAAAACCATCCATGCACATCTATTGAAATAAGTATATTGGTTCAATTCCAAGCAACCTTTGCACTTACCTTATGCAAACTAGTTCAATTCAGCACTTTTATATTTGCTTTGATTTGTGTTGGCATCAATCACCAAAAAGGGGGAGATTGAAAGGGAAATAGGGTCAAACCTTTTCCTATATAAATTTTGGTGGTTGAATTGCCCAACACAAATTATCGGACTAACTAGTTTGCTCTAGATTATGAGTTCCACAGGTGTCAAAGGTTCACAACAAACCAATACAAAGTCAAAAGAAAGGGTTCAAAACAAAGGAGCAAAGTATACCGAAGTCAGCCCTGGTCTGGCGCACCGGACTGTCCGGTGCACCAGGGAGATCGACTCTGAACTTGCCAGCTTCAGGAATTTGGGAGACAGTCCGCTATAATTCACCAGACTATCTGGTGTAGCACCGGACTGTCCGGTGTGCCAGCGGAGCAACGGCTACTTCGCGCCAATGGTCGTCTGCAGAGAACATTAAATGAGCTACAGTGCATGCCTGCGCGCGCAGAAGTCAAAGCAGGCGCCAAAAGTTGCACCGGACAGTCTACAGGAACTGTCCGATGCACCACCGGACTGTCCGGTGGCCCCAATTGTCAGAGCTCCAACGGTCGGAACCCAACGGCCTGGTGACGTGGCTGGCGCACCGGACAGTGTTCGGTGGCGCACCAGACTATCCGGTGCACCATACGACAGAAGCCCTCACCAACGGCTCTTTTGGTGGTTGGGGCTATAAATACCCCCCAACCACCACACTTTAATGCATCCAAGTTTTCAGCCTTCAAACCTCATACAAGAGTTATAGCATTCAATATAAGACACAAACAAAGAGATCAAATCCTCTCCCAAGTTCGGAATCACTCCAAACAAATTAGTGACTAGAGAGAGAGACTTTTGTGTTCTTTTGAGCTCTTGCGCTTGGATTGCTTTTCTTCTTCCTCATTCTTGTTTCCATAACACTTGTAATCAAAACAAGAGACACCAATTGTGTGGTGGTCCTTGTAGTGGACTTAGTGTCTCATTTGATTGAGAAGAGAAGCTCACTCGGTCTAAGTGACCGTTTGAGAGAGGGAAAGGGTTGAAAGAGACCCGGTCTTTGTGACCACCTCAACAGGGAGTAGGTTCGCAAGAACCGAACCTCGGTAAAACAAATCACCGTGACATCCATTCTTATTTGCTTGTGATTTGTTTTCGCCCTCTCTTTCGGACTCGTTTATATTTCTAACGCTAACCCGGCTTGTAGTTGTGCTTAAGTTTGTAATTATCAGATTCTGCCTATTCACCCCCCCCCCCCCTCTAGGAGACTTTCAACCGACGAGGACATCGGTCTTCTAAGAGGGGTGGATTATGATATCCTAGCCCTTGGGATGGTGATATCCTGACCTAAGGCTTAATAGAATTAATAGAGTATTCATACCAACAAGGTGCATCTTCTTTTTCGGAAGCCTATCTTGAAAGAACCTCCAAGTTAAGTGTGCTTGGCTTGGAGCAATTTGGGATGGGTGATCGACCGGGAAGTTTTCTTGGGTGCACATGAGTGAGGACAAAGTGTGCACAAAAGATTCATGTTGGTCTGTGGGGATGATATATGATCCTAGAGAGCTGCCAGGAGTAAGTACCACCGGTCCAGGGATTGGGCAGGGTGTTACACTAACCACTTGATAATAGACTTGATCCAATATAATGCATCCCATGATATACATCCAAAATTTGTCAAGTCTCCAAATTTCCCAAAGTCCTTCAAACTCCTCACTTCCCTCTTGGGATCTAAACCTTTTTTGTGCTTTTCATGGTTTGAAATAATCTCCTTTGACACCTAGATACGTTTGGCCCCCTTTCCTTTGTTGGCTTGCTTGTTAGCCTTGGTTGCTATCACATTTCCATACTTTTTCTTCTTGATCAAATATGGTGTAGCGGCCTTTTTATCCATCTTGCTGATGTAGGTGTTGGAGATTTTGTTTGTTGGCTTGAGCTCTTGCTTTTGCTTATCCCTGGTCTTTGTCTTGCATTGGTAAGACTTGTGGCCTTCCTTGTGGCATAGCATACAAATCACAGTTTCTGCCTCCACAAGCTTGTTTGCTCACGCAGTGGTGTTATCCTGAGGAAGTTGGATTTGTTTGTCTTTGCCTTTCATGTCATACAAGGCCTTGCCAAGGCAAGCCACCTCTTGCTTTAATTGCTCATTCTCCATTGCAATCTCATCCGAACATGTTTCTATATCAACATTCTTAACAAGAACTTGATTACAGGGATTAGAATCATCAATTAAATCAAAGCAAGAAGTCGAAACAACTTTCTTAATGATTTTAGGAATTTCATTTAAAGATGCTCCTGGGGTGCTACCGATGTTTTCTAGCTTAATAGTTAGCTCATTATTGTGTATGCTAGGAATTTCCATTTTCTCTAACAAGTTTTCAATAGCTTCTTGAGAGCTAGCTAACTTAGCCTTAAGTTTTTTCATTCTTTTTGATAAGGCTATCATTGGTAGTTGAGGATGGAGCATTATACTATAATTGCTTAATTTTAGTTGTTAGCTCATAATTTAAATTTGCAAATGCTTCAAATTTTATATCAAACAATTATAATCATTTTGAGAGCTAATCAATTTATTTTTCAAAAGTTTATGTTAAGCCTTTTGTTTAGTGTAGAAATCCTCAAAAAATTTAACGATGTGCATAAGTTCATCTAAGGAGGGGTTTCCCTCATCATCATTATCAATTTATCATCACTAGAGGATGGGATACTTGTTTTACCTCTTTCCATAAGGCATTTGTATGATGACCGTGAAGAGCGTGATGAAGAGCGGTGGTTGTGTGTCCTTGGAGGTTCATCTTCGCTTGAAGAGTCATCCCAAGTTCTGACACTTGTAAGTGCCTTGCCTTTGCTCCTCCTCTTTGTGGGTTCAGCCATATTTGGACAGTTGTCCCTGAAGTGACCCTTCTCCCCGCATGCAAAGCATCCTCCCTTTCTTTGCTTTTTCCTGTCAATGTTAAAGAGAAGATCCTCGACCTGTAGGGGCACACCCATTAGATTAATCTTGCGAATCATCACCATTACCTTTCTGACGCGTCAGATTGTTTCTTCGTCCTTGGAGGATGATGTTGAGGGTTGATCATTTTCATCATCATCACATTCTTCTTCTTCCTCTTCTTCACTTGAGGAGCTTGGAGTGGGAGCCTTCTGAAAGGAAAATAGGGTCAAACCTTTTCCTAAATGATTTTGGTGGTTGAATTGCCCAACACAAATAATTGGACTAACTAGTTTGCTCTAGAATAAATGTTCTACAGGTGCCAAAGGTTCACATCAAACCAATACAAAGTCAAAAGAAAGGGCTCAAAAAATAGGAGCAAAGGAAACCGAAGTGCTCCCTGGTCTGGCGCACCGGACAGTGCCCGGTGCACCAAGGAGGATCGACCTCAAACTCTTCAGCTTCGGGTTTCTCAAGCGCAGCTCCGCTATAATTCACCGGACTGTCCGGTGGGCCACCGGACTGTCCGGTGTGCCAGTGGAGCAACGGCTATCTGCACGCAACGGTCGACTCTGACAAGTGAACAGTACAGCACAGTGAACGCGGTAGAAGTCAGAGCAGTTGGTCAGAGGGGCACCGGACTGTCCGGTGTCGCACCGGACTGTCCAGTGCCACATGAGGACAAAGCCTCCAACGGTCGACCAACTCCAAGCCCTAATGGGAGGATGACGTGGTGGCACACCGGACACTGTCCGATGGCGCACCGGACACTGTCTGGTGACACACCGGACGCTGTCCGGTGCGTCCATCGCCAGCAGCCTTCTCCAACGACTACAATTTGGTTGGTGGCTATAAATACCACCCCAAACGGCCACTTCAAGGTGTGGGAGCACAAGCAACATTCCAAGTCATCTAATTGACATACTCAAGCCCTCCCAACCACCTCCATTCATTGATACATCCTATACACAAGATTTAGACCACTACAACCAACACAAGTGCCACAAAAGAGAGAGAGAGCAAGCAAGAGAGAGCTACTCATTTGAGTTTAGCACTAGTGCCTTGTGAGATTCATTGAGATAGTGTGTGCTACATCTTTGTGTTCATTTGCGCGTGGAGTTTTGACTCCCGTTCTTCCTCCAAAGTTTTGGAGGCTTGTAAAGCTAGCAAGAGACACCAAAGAGTGTGGTGATCCTTGCGGGGTCTTAAGTGATCCTTGAGAAGAAGAAGAGTTCACCGGTCTTTGGTGATCGGTGGAGAGAGGGAAAGGGTTGAAAGAGACCCGTCCTTAGTGGACTCCTCAATGGGGACTAGGCCTTCGAGAGCCAAACCTCGGTAAAACAAATCACCTGTGTCTCGTGTGCTTATTGCTTGTGATTTGTTTGTTCTTTCCCTTTCTAAGTTTTCTTCCTTGCACTATTCTTTGCTAATACCATTTGGTGTTGCTTCAAGTTAAATTCTTATTTTGTAAAGCAATACCTTGCAAGAAAGAACTTGTGTTATTGCTCTTCTTATCTAAGCCTTCTTGCTTTATTCTCATAGACTTATTAGTTGTATAGTTTTATCAATTCCACATTATTTGAAAGCAATACTTTTTACAAGCAAGGACTTAGTTTTTATTCTTCGATAATTGTATATCTTGTTCTAACCACTAATAAGGGATCTAGGTGTGGTGTAAAGTTATAATTTTCAGGTTTCGCCTATCCACCCCCCCTCTAGGCGACTTTCAATTGGTATCAGAGCTAGGCACTTCATCTTGAGTCTAACAACTCGAAGTGATGGCTCGTAGAAGATCCCAAAGGAACAAGAAGACATCTTCCAGGGAAAACAATGAGGTAACTCTTGAGATACTACTTCCCTATTGTTCTAATTATGATTCATGGTCTACTAGGGTGATAAATGCTTTTAGGACCATAGATCCTCAATTAGAACAAATTTTAGACAAGAGTATCATTCCTTCTAACTATGCTAGGGAAAATGCCTCCGAAGAAGATTTAAGATGTATACGCTTAAACTATCTAGCTTATGACATCTTAAGTAAATCCCTTAGCAAAGAAGATTATCATGCCTTCATAATAAAATATGATAAACCTATTTGTGATGTACATGATATTTGGACTAGAATTAAAAGCAAATTTGATGAGTCCAAACATGATAGTTCATCTTGTGCTTCTACTTCCTTTGGTCTTTGTGATACTAACCCTTGCAAGGAAGAAGAAGAAAATGACCGATGGAGACCAAACGATGAATCCACCTCTCCAAGAGGTTTGTCTTCCCATTTCGATTCCCACATATGTTGTGTGGCTAATGAAAATGATAGCGGAAGCACAAACGAGGATGAGGAGGAAGAAAGAAGCTTCATGCAACTCTACGCTCGGCTAAGCCAAGAAGATAAGGCGGTCATGCTCAAACTTCTAGAAAGAGCGAGAGAGCAAAGCGAAGCTCGTCAAAGGCTAGAAAATGTTCTCTCCATGAAAATGCTACACTTTGACGAGTTGACTAAAGAACATGAGGAGCTAAAGTGCTCTCATGTTGATTTGGTCCAAAGGTATGAAACTATTTCAATTGAGCAAGATAACGCTTTACATTGTATCGCTCAATTAGTAAATAGGAATGCCTTGCTTAAGGACCAAGTAGAAAAGCTAAAAGATGAAAATCTAGCTTTTCAAAAAAAATATGATATGCTCCTATGTTCTCATGAAAATCTTATGGATGATCATATCATATTAAATATTGCTCATGAGGTTGTGATAGAAAACTTAAAATCCCAACAACCTCACTCATGCACATGTATTCAAATTGAAACTCCATTACCATGTGCTAATGCTTGTTGTCCGTCGACAAGCAAATCTTCCTTTGAGCTAGAATTTGCAGAAACAAACGATGATACATATCAAAAGCTCAAAGAAGAAAATGAGAGGCTAAAAATAAGCTTGACACAACTAAAAGGGAAGTGCATTGCTCAACCTTCTCAAGATAACCGTGATCACATGGTGAAGAAGCTTGAGACGGGAACAACCGTGGCATGCACTAAATCCCTTGAAGAAAAAGTCAAGGACTTGAGGATTGCCAAGAGGAAGGAACAAAAGAAGAAAATCAATACCTCTTCCAAAAGCCTCAACCACGCCTCCATAAAAGGTAACATCCAAGGTAATAATCAAGTCACACTTCACACTAAGAAAAGTAAGAAGTGTAGTGAATGCTTTGAAAAGGGACACTCTATTAGGTCATGTCCCTATATTAAAAATGACTTGATTATTAACAAGGATGATAAACTTTGTTTTAAATGCTCCAAGAAGGGACACTTGTTTAGGTCTTGTCCCCATTTAAAACAAAGAGGCATAGTGTTAGAAAAGAAAATATTCACTAACCATGTAGCAAAAAAGAAACAAGGAAAGAAGAAATCTTCAAGACTTGAGGATCGCCTATGCTACATATGCCGAAAGAAGGGACATCAATGCAAGGATTGTCCCATTGGTAACAATCCCATTCCTAGCTTGTCAATTAATTCTCATGTAACTAGGCAACCCAAAATTGCAACTTGTGCTAGAAAGGTAATGAGTTTACCTAGTGCTAACACAAAGGACGTTTGGGTTCCTAGATCTTTGTTGACTAACCTTGATGGACCCATCAAGAGATGGGTACCAAAATATGTTTGACAAGATTTGCAGGAGAAGGAGATGATATGAAGCTTTGGGGTGCTTGAGAGAGTTAATTCAATTCTTGTTAACTCAAGCTATCAATCTTCAATGATCTATATCCATGATTGACCCAAAGTTATTTTTCAAATTACTATGTCTTAAACTCATATCATCTCGGGGAAAGTATTGATGTTGTAGGAAATAAAGAATTATCCTGTGCGGAAATAACAAGGCCTACAACGTGGAGGAAAGCCAAAGGATGGTAACATCTATGTTTTTAAGTGCAAGTAGCTTAAATTACTAATTCTCATGTGTCTTGTGTAGTCACATAGAAAAATGAAGCACTTCAAATATCTTTAAATTATGTCACCATTCTTTGAAGAAATTCCTCTCATATGGTAGATTGCATATTCATCATTTCTATACTTTGTCAATCTGCATGCTTTTAGTTATTGTAAGTACCTCATGGCATGCTTTACACTATTTATTCTATCATTGCCATGTTCTAGATATAGAGAGATATTCCAAGTTCTTAAAAGGATAAGGTGTCATGTAAGGAATCCAAATCCTTAGGACATTCATAAATAGGAATATCTATTTATATCTAGAACTGTGAGACTCATTTTTTTAAATAGTCTCACATATAGAGAATAAGTTTCTCTTTGGAGATGCGTAATCTAACATGAAAAGAAAAATCAATCCAATGATTTATGATGTATTTCTACTTGCTTAAATTGGATATGATTCTTCCACATTTATCGCTCTCCATATCATGAATTAGGTTTATCCCCATAATCCTAAAGGATTATTTATGCTTGTTTTATGAGTTAAAATTGGCATAACATCATCTATGGATAATCTAGTTCATGCTATGAAGTTTCCATGTTTTAATAATCTATGTTTTCATTCATTATCAAATCAATTACGAAAAGGGAAACTAGTGCTTGTGCTTCTAGTGACATATCTCTTGTGCTTACTTATGGAAATCTACAAGAGAGTAAGTGCATGTTTGAAGCCACAAGCCTCAAGGGTTGCTCTTCACCCAAAGGAAGAAAGGTAAAAGCAAAGGTATGGGAACTCATCTTCTTAATCAAATATAGTTCCCATCTCAATGGCTATTTAATCTAAATTATCATATTCTACCCATGTGAGGAATAGATTCTTTATTGTCTTAAGTCAGCTTGATGTGCATTCAATCTCATTCTCATAAATGCACTTGTCCATTAGAATCTAATTCATACCTTTGCTATAACCATTCTCATATTGATATGCTTTTAAGTTATGATAATAAATTCAATATGAAGAAGTAAAATTCCTATGATTGATCAAAATATTTAAAAGGTGCATATTCCTCCTTTCTAATGATGTGCACTAAGGATAAGGATTTTACTTCATGTCTATGTGACTTATGGATGATGAATTGTTTTTATTTCTTAACTAAAGAAATCATCCTTCATCAAATACTCCCTTGTGCTATTAACATCTTTCTTGAGTATTTTCAATAAGTTTGAAAGGAAAAAGAAACAACTACAAAGGGAGGGCACTCACATTAAAGAGAAGGACATCAAGAACAACAACACCCACTTGGATAGTAAGATCTTCAAAACAATCAATGGTGTGGTTGTAAGCATTCTAACCCTTTTCATTGTGAGAATACCAGACATAAGTTGTTTATTGCAAATCTTATAAGCCTTGATCAAGATGTATAATGCTTCTCCCTATTCGTCCCTAAAATGAGTACATCCATTCAATTCATTCAATTTCCTGATGCATATCTTTAGGGGGGAGCCTATTTCTATATCTTGATCATATTGAGACTAACACTTTATCTTAATAATCTCATATAGTCTCAAGTGTGAGAATAAGTTTCTCATGAAGTATGCTACTACTTTTCTTCTTGGTAAAGTAATGTCATCTTTATCAAGGATTGTAACTTTCATTGCTAAAGTAGCATATTTACTGGATTCTCCTATTCTAAGCTTAATTAACTATCCAATGCATATGTTGTTCTTTTGATCACATCTGTTAATTGTTTGATCATTGAATAAACACTTATGTTTCTTAGTGTCGCATATACTATCAATTGATATCTCTTGATATGCACTAAGTTAAAAGGAGAATTCATGATACATTTATGCAATTTGTGATCCATTTGATATATACTAACATGACTTGGAGAAGGATCACTAGTTGTAGAACTCTCTATTGTGCAAAATATTTCCATACATTGTCTTGAATATAGGTCTTAAGCAACTAATACTAGGGACAAAGCACAATGAAGAGAGCGTCTATATGAGAAGGTATAAAACAGTAAAACTACTTCCATTCATTTACACATGTACCTAAATCTTCCTTTTCTATACTTTCCTTGCATATCTTGTATAAAAGGAAGAGAAAGCATGTCCATGCATTATCCCTGCTTCATACCTAGTTTAACCTCTTAAGATTTCATTCCTGCATTAATGCATCTTTGTTGAAACTAGGTGAAGTAATTTTATTATCAAAGAGCTTAAAGCTTAACCTTGTAACGAGGATAAGCTACCTTTGTTCGAAAGGTGGATGGTCCTTAAGTCTCTTTGAAATCCTTAAGGGAAAATGCTTAAGATGTTTATAACATGCTTTCATAAGTGCATAAACTGTCATGAGCGTCACACTTATACTATGACACAATGCACTTCACATTCTCTATGATATAGATATATTCTCATTAACCTAATTATGTGCATTTGGCATTTAAGGCCAACATATGTGTTCCTCTCCATGCACATATTTAGGGGGGAGTAATTTATGTTATATAGAACTATGATTATGCTTAATTTGATATATCCTTTTATGTCTATGACTAATGTGTTTTCAAGTGTATTCTCATGCTTAGTCATAGAATTGAAAGGGAAATGGAGTATTCGGCAAAGACGACGCTTCCACTCAACTCCATCGGTATCATCTACTCTTTGCTGGTATTCCGCATAGTTCTCAACTTTGGTATAATCTTCACTCACATCTATTTGTTTGCCATTGGGGAGAAAGAAAAAGGGCTTGTATTTCACTCACGAGTATCCGTTTTGGCGATTCATGCCAAAGGGGGAGAAAGTATGAGCCCAAAGCAAAAGGATCGCAACACCACCAAATTTTAAAATGAAGTTTTCAAATTGATTGTATCTTCAAAAGTCTGAAAAACCCTCTTGAACACTAAGAGGAGAATTTCATTGAGGGGGAGTTTTGTTTAAGTCAAAGGAAAAGCATTTGAAACAGGAGGAGAAAATTTCATATCTTGGAAATGCTTCTTTCAATCTTATTCATGTACCTTTGACTATTTGCAAAAGGTTTTTGAAAAGAATTTTACAAAGAATTTGCAAAAATAAAACTAGTGGTGCATGCATGGTCCAAAATCTTAAATAATAAGAAGAAAACCATCCATGCATATCTAGTAAAAATAATATATTGGTTTAACTCCAAACAACTTTTGCACTTACTTTATGCAAACTAGTTCAATTCTGCACTTATATATTTGCTTTGGTTTGTGTTGGCATCAATCACCAAAAAGGGGGAGATTGAAAGGAAAATAGGTTCAAACCTTTTCCTAAATGATTTTGGTGGTTGAATTGCCCAACACAAATAATTGGACTAACTAGTTTGCTCTAGAATAAATGTTCTACAGGTGCCAAAGGTTCACATCAAACTAATACAAAGTCAAAAGAAAGGGCTCAAAAGATAGGAGCAAAGGAAACCGAAATGCTCCCTGGTCTAGCGCACCGGACTGTCCGGTGCACCACCGGACAGTGTCCGGTGCACCATGGAGGATCGACCTCAAACTCTTCAGCTTCGAGTTTCTCAGGCGCAGCTCCGCTATAATTCACCGGACTGTCCGGTGTGCCAGCGGAGCAATGGCTATCTGCACGCAACGATCGACTCTAACAAGTGAACAGTACAACACAGTGAACACAACAGAAATCAGAGCAGTTGGTCAGAGGGGCACCGGACTATCCGGTGTCGCACCGGACTGTCCGGTGCCAGATGAGGACAAAGCCTCCAACGGTCGATCAGCTCGAAGCCCTAACGGGAGGATGACGTGACGGCACACCGGACACTGTCCGATGACGCACCAGACTGTCCGGTGCGCCCATCGCCAGCAGCCTTCTCCAACGGCTACAATTTGGTTGGTGGCTATAAATACCACCCCAACCGCCCACTTCAAGGTGTGGGAGCCCAAGAAACATTCTAAGTCATCTAGTTGACATACTCAAGCCCTCCCAACCACCTCCATTCATTGATACATCCTATACACAAGATTTAGACCACTACAACCAACACAAGTGCCACAAAAGAGAGAGAGCAAGCAAGAGAGAGCTACTCATTTGAGTTTAGCACTAGTGCCTTGTGAGATTCATTGAGATAGTGTGTGCTACATCTTTGTGTTCATTTGCGCGTGGAGTTTTGACTCCCATTGAACTTCCTCCAAAGTTTTGGAGGCTTGTAAAGCTAGCAAGAGACACCAAAGAGTGTGGTGATCCTTGCGGGGTCTTAAGTGATCCTTGAGAAGAAGAAGAGCTCACCGGTCTTTGGTGATCGGTGGAGAGAGGGAAAGGGTTGAAAGAGACCCGTCCTTAGTGGACTCCTCAACGGGGACTAGGCCTTCGAGGACCGAACCTTGGTAAAACAAATCACCTGTGTCTCGTGTGCTTATTGCTTGTGATTTGTTTGTTCTTTCCCTTTCTAAGTTTTCTTCCTTGCACTATTCTTTGCTAATACCATTTGGTGTTGCTTCAAGTTAAATTCTTATTTTGTAAAGCAATACCTTGCAAGAAAGAACTTGTGTTATTGCTCTTCTTATCTAAGCCTTCTTGCTTTATTCTCATAGACTTATTAGTTGTATAGTTTTATCAATTCCACATTATTTGAAAGCAATACTTTTTACAAGCAAGGACTTAGTTTTTATTCTCCGATAATTGTATATCTTGTTCTAACCACTAATCAAGGGATCTAGGTCGGGTGTAAAGTTATAATTTTCAGGTTTCGCTTATCCACCCCCTCTAGGCGACTTTCACCTTCTTCTTGCCTTTATTTTCATCACATGCAAAAGTATAAGGCCTTGAAGAAGTTAGCTCCTCTTGACGCATCTTTTGCGACATTTCAAATGCCGCAATCTTTCCGATCACAATTGTCTGGGCCATTGTACTCAAGTCATCCATGTTGTGAAGAATGGTGATGATGCGCTCATATCTTTGTTGTGGTAGTAGGGAGATAATCTTCCTCAGAATGTTTGCATCACCTAGCTTATTAATTTCAATAGAATTGAGCTCATTAATGATTAGATTCAAACGAGAATAGATGTATTTAACAAGCTCATTATCTTTCATAGCAAAAGAATTGTAATCATTTAAGACTAAACAATGTCTCTTCGTGATATTTTATGTTTATTGTGATGTATTATGTGCTGAAATGTGGTGATATCTTATCATATGTAATTATTGCAAATGTGGTTGTTAATAAAATTGCGATTTTTTTGTGAATAAGAAAACATGACAATGCAATAGAAACATTATGAATCTGAAACATTATGGTTCTGAAGTATTTTGGATATAAAAGTACTACATAACACACTACTAACTTAATCAATCAGAATCACAATCTATAAGTAACTCATCATCAGAGTCATCCATCGCGCAATCCTCAACGACAACCTCGTTCCACTTGCTGCATTGTCCTACATCAAACTCTTCCGCTTTTCTCTTGTAATAACTAGTTTTTGCTTCATCTGCAGTTTGGGAGAATAACTGGTCCTCAGCCTCTGCTTCATCACACTTCTGCTTGTAATAAGCGGCCTCTACTTCTTCGGTAGCCTGAGACATAAACTCGTCCTCCTACTCTTGCGCATGTAATCCTGCGTCAACTAGTACGATGAGCTTAGTCAACCTTGATGTGTCGTCCTCCTCTTTCCCATGTAATCCTGCCTCAACAAGCATGATAAGCTCACTCAACCTTGATGCGTCCTCCTCCTCCATCAGCTCCATAGTCGCCATTTTTTCCTGAACGTATCTTGCATGGGCCTTATCTGCGAGATAGTTCACGACACATCCAATCTATGCAAATATAATGGGACAAATAAGTTTGCAAATGCAAGATAATAAAATGTACAAGCAAAACCAATATGTCCTTTTTCTCACTCACTTCCACTCAGACGACCAGCAAGATTCCCCAACATCTGTTTCTCGGCTCTAGGCGCCTTCCATTCCCTTGCATCATGTGCTCTCTTCTCATTTAACGCCTTCAATCTCCTCTGCTCAACACACATCGGGCTGTCAAACCACATTGATTCTGTGAACCTACACATCTTCTGCCTACGATCTTTAATGTACGAATCGATGAGCTAAGATCCACAACACATCTTCTGTCCCATTAGTCTCTTGGACTTTATTGTATGCATCACTTCTTCTTTCTCGGTGTATCTCTCCAAACTACATTTCCTCGTCTCCTACACAAAAGACAGTAAGTACGGATGCAACATTACATCTGATGTAATAATAAAACACCAACCTCATCGTAATCTACCATATGTCCACAAAAATAGCCAACACTAAGCTCGAAAGGAACTAATCCATACTTAGCTTCAACACCACATTTGCAGAGTACTGGATCAAACTTCAACTCTTTCGCCCATTCATTTTTTTCTTTTCCTTTGTCTCTGGCTCAGGCCAATGGGACCTAGGACCATACACACACTCTCTGAGATGACACTTACGCCAACCGTATGGTTGCAGGAGAATAAATTAGTAAATTTATGCAAAAAATAACACAATTTTGGACATTTGTTATGCACTCACATAATCAATGTTGGGACATACAAAGTACTTTAGAGTGTCCTCAAATAAGACAACACGATCTCCGCAATCGCATCGAGGCGGAGACTCCAGTCGTCTTTCTGTGGCTAAGTCTTTCTCCTCATCCGTCATTGGTGGCAGATTCGGGGGAGGAGGCACCCAACGCTTAAAAGTTTATGACTATTCCTTCCGCACAACCAATTAGCAAAAAAGAGATGCTGAGGGTCAAATTTATCAGGACCGTCGATCCACTGGAAAAACAGCTCAGGTGCTAATACACAAATGGAACGAAGCATTAATACACATCTAGTAAACAATAATAACACACAAGTCATAAGCTACGTACGTTAAAACCACCACAAAAGTAGAAGCAGCGAACAACCGTGTCTGGATGTTTGGATTGACATACCCAAGCCGGTCTGCCACAATCCAATTAGGCACAGGAAGATCAAGAGGAACATGAGCATCCTTACTAGATACATCCGAATATAACTCTCGAGTACAACATCTCTTCTGCCACAACGCCTTCCGTTACATATCTTTTATCTAAAAACGATTATATTTTAACACAACTATATGCAAATAACAGAAATTATTTTAACTTATAAATACACATATTTCACAATATCTAACAAATTATAGTCATCATATGAACTATATATCCTAGGAATCAAAACTAATAGCAATATGAGCAACAATCAAAACTATACAACACAATATACGTAATAAATAAATCAGTGAGACATCATACCTTGGTCTACAAAGTTTTCCAACTCGAATACAAAAATTCGAGCAACTCTTGTTGGTTTGGAAGAAGATTGAAATGGCTGGACGGAACTCTCGTCTAGGAAACAACCGATTTATACTCCCTTAGCTCGGTGCCAAGATTTGTGGCGCCCAGCTTGGCGCCAAGATCTATGACGTCGAGCTAGGGGACACGTCGGCGACATAGCAGTCCTGACCGCCGCTGCCATGTTAGAGCTCGGTGCCATAGGCTATAGTACCGAGATGTGTTGCCTCGGCACTATAGACTATGACGCCGAGTAAATGATACAAAACAGTAAATAAGTCGTTTAAGTGTCTAAAAATGATTTTTTATTAAAATAAAGAAAATTCGGCCACTATGGCGGTTGGAGTCGGACGGCTTCATCGTCACCGCCCTACAGGCTACACTCGACCAGTTCCTACTCCCCAGGCCAACAAAATCACCTCCCGCACCTCCGCGATTCTTCTCGAAGACTCGAACCGCCTGGAATCAGAATCGCCGTTGTCGGGAATCGCTCCGATGCCCGCGGCGATCGGGAGGCGGCCGCCCGAACGCCGGGTCTAGACCTCGCGTGCGATGGCGAGGTCGAGGCCTAGGGTTTGGCTCGTGGCGGGCTGCGCCGCCGTCCTCCTGTGGGCCTCCGTCGCGCAGCTCGTCGCCGTCGGCCGCTTTCTCCTCCTTTTCGGCCTCGCGGGCGACGCCGATCCCTCGCCGCCACCTTCCGCGCTTCCGCCCCCTAGTGCGTGGTTTCCTTAATGTGTTTGTATTTCTAGTGTAGTTCGATTTGATTTGGTGCTTATCACTGCTCTATTGCATCATTCATTGCATGGAACTTCATAGAGTACTGAGCGAGTAAAAGTGGAAAAATATTGTGAGTTACATTACAAATGCTGAAGGGTATGAGTATCTGTTTCGTACGAGTGCACAGCTGTTATTGTTTGTACGCAACTTGCCATGGGCACGTTTAGTAAGCTGTAAATGTTTCTGCTGAATGCATTGATGCGACTAATGATATAAAACTAAAAGTATGTTGACTTGGAAAGTCATGCCAAACTTATACTGTTGTATACCGATGCTTTGATCGATTGAAAGCCTTGTACCTTTCTAGAGGCACTATTGTGAAATGTGAAGTCACGAATAGGCTTCCTGTTTTGTTGAAAAATGAAAACTTGAATTGAACTGTTGTAGATTCTGTAGACCGTTGTTGATACACGGTTTTGCTGCATTCAATCGGCACTGGAATACGGCAATTTGATCACTGTTAAATTTTCCAGGAATATACATGAGCAATGGTTATCTGAAGATATCTTGTAATGGGGGTCTGAATCAGATGCGCTCTGAGGTTATTATTGTCTACTTCTTCCATTCAACATTTTATTTCTTTTTTCTTCCTTAACTCTATTTGCTATTTGATACCTCCATTTTGTTCAGATATGTGACATGGTGGCAGTTGCTCGTCTTCTAAATCTCACTATGGTTGTCCCCGAACTTGACAAGAGATCATTCTGGGCTGATCAAAGGTAACCACCACTTTCTTTGAGGGATGCAGTCTATGGAATTAACCATATTGACATCTAAAGCGAGTAGTGCTTGTTATGGTTGACAGTAATTTTGGAGATATATTTGACGTGAGGCATTTCATCAACTCTTTGAGAGATGAGGTGCACATCATTGAACAGCTTCCAGAGAAGCTTGGTCCAAGAGATTCAAACATTATTATACTTGAAATGCCACCTGTGAGCTGGTCAGATGAAAAATATTACTTGCATCAGGTTTGTAACTCGTCTTGATGTGTCCTGGTTTTCATGGTAACTGATCCCCTGTATCCTCCTGACAATCTCTCACCCATGCAGATCCTACCGCTGTTCAACAAATACAGCATCATCCATTTTAACAAAACAGATGCTCGCATAGCCAATAATGGTATCAGTACAGAGCTTCAATTGCTTAGATGCCGTGTTAATTTTCATGCACTGAAATTCACACCTCAAATTGAGGGATTAGGGAATAAACTGGTACATAAACTGCGAGCCAAGGGATCATTTGTAGCCTTGCATTTACGCTATGAGATGGATATGCTGGCGTTTTCTGGTTGCAACCATGGCCTTTCACCTGAAGAAGCCGAGGAGCTCAAAAAAATGAGGTTTGTGGCTAATCCTGGGCTGCCTTGCTTTGTAACATATGTCTTGGATATGGCATGCTAGATGCCTATGCATGTGTCCTTATTATATTCGGTCTCATATATGGAGTCCTTGTTGCGGTCTCTATCTAGTATTAGTGTATATATTCGGGTCTAATGGCCTCATATTGAATATAGTGCAATTCATAACATGATATACAGAGCCATTTTTTAGGTTAGAGTTCCTCTTCCTCTATGATTTTTTTTCTCATGTGTTGCATTTGCTTGTGTTACGGACTGCTCTGGGTTCTTGAGCCAAATCTCCTCCACCTTCTATGGAAACTCTGCTTGGAACCCACGCAAGGAAAATGTGGTGCTTGGAAGTCACACCGCTAGTTGAATCGGCTGCCAGTCGAGAGCCATCCAACCATCCTCTCTCCCTTCTGCATCAACGACAGGCCGAAGGACGCTCACACAAGGACGCCTGAAGCTATGCTCCAATGTGGGGTTGAGTTTCGCTCGTGCCTGCAAACCCCCTTTCTTGATCCAGTTTTGGTTAGATCCGGTTCTAACTGTTTTACGATGTTTGGTGCCCGTGGCTGGGTTCCACACATGCGTCTGCACATGCATGATTTTCGCCTTTGGGAGTTCCTCATCAGTGATCTGTTGTGTCCCACTGCTCCTACATCGCCTTTGATCCTAGAGAAGGCTACTTACGAGGAGTTGCTTGCAAACTATGGTGATCAAATGTCCTCTTATGGCTATCAGTTTAGTGCTTAAATGACTTGATTGGATGAGGATGCTCATGCCGATGCTATTCTTTTCTCTAGTATGGAGGACCTTGCTGCTGATATTGTTGAATTTGAGTTTGCACATCAGATGTGGGCTATTTTGCGTGATTGTTATGAGTCTACTGTTCAGTCTACCTATCTTGCTGCTATTAGTTAGGAGCAACTCTTACAACACGAAGATTCTACAATTGACGAGTTCTTCGCTTAGATGTCTGCTATTTGGTACCAGCTTGGTCAGAAGCCCACACTTCAGCTTTGACGTACCTATGAATTCTTGACCTGATTTTGTTACAAGTTGAGCCCCTTCGTGCTCAGCTGCTCGCCATCATAATGAGGAGACTTGTCTGTGTGCTGCTAGTCTGTTATAGTCTTCATCGTTCTTGGCTACTCGTTCTTCATCTTCCCGATCGCCTGCTACTCCATCGACGATGCCATCTTCAGTCGTGCCTTCTGTGCATGGGGGGTGTGGTGGTCTTTGTCGATCACTTGTTTTCGATCGCTAAACACAATCAAGAAACAAGACAACATAATATTAAAAGAATAGATAACCTTCGTTACGAAGGAGTTAACTCTTCGAGATAACTCCTTCGATAACGAAGGTAGTTATCAACTGAATACATAAACGTACAAGTAATACAAATGGGTTCAGACATAATAATTTGATCGTGATATCTTCTTGATATCTTTTTCTTAACTTAAATTAACTTTACAATTGTACCTTTGGCAGTTGTAGAGAGAACTACAACAGAGATGTTGCTGAGAGAGAATTATAGAGTGATTGCACCGTGCACCAAAAAGGTACTTTATGTAGGACACTGTTCATCTATTTATAGAGAGTCGTACAACTTCGTACGACATTACATTCATGCCCTTATAGATTACACACACAGTTTACAAATATCATAGGGATAACATTGTCATTTGCTCCTAGCAACTTGAATAACACCTTGTCCTTGTGTCGCCTTCCTGCGTCGTTGTGACGAAGCTTACTTCACTTCATTTCCATCGTTCTGCGCCGAAGCTTATTCTGATTCCGATGTTCGTGTAACACTTAGCAATATGCTAATACCAAATGATTAGCCGTGTTTTTGAGAACCTTCGTAAGACAAAGACCCCCAACAATAGCCCATTGCAGTAGTAGTTTGTTTGTTTGTAACAAATTCAGACTGCAAAACGAACGAAGGCCTTTAGTCGAAGGTACGAAAAAACACATTCTCTTCGCTAGAATAGCGAAACCTTCTGGATCGTGGGGGCCACTTTGCAGTAGTGCTTTGCATATATATATATATATATATATATATATATATATATATATATATATATATATATATGAGGGTTGTGATAAAAATATTTTTCGTGCTACCAAGCTTGTGTTGTCTTTGCTGTTTGGCTTACTGATACTGTAACCACGACTATTTTCGAGCCTCGGCTATTTGTTTCAACCAAAGCTGAGATGGCCGAAGATAAGAGGAGTGAGGACCCCACACTGGTCGGGTTTTATGAGGCTATGGAGAGGACTAATGTTGAAAAATAACTGAAGAAATTTTAGCTGGGCTATCTGAAGATTCTGGCGACAATAAGGACTTTGATATTGAGAGTGATAATGATGATGCCGAAGATCGACCGTGGAGGCTGAGTCACGTGGTGTTTGGAAAATCAACCGTGAAGAAGGGACATGTTGAGGCTATGAAGGGTAAATATTTTCATGATGTATCTATAGTGAGAATCGGTGGTCAGAATACTGTTCTTCCTGAGAAAGATGAGGTAGTGATTTTTCGAAGCTTCATGAAAGCTGGGCTACGGTTCTCCTTACACAAGATGTTGGTTGAAGTCTCGAAAAAGTTTGAAATTTTTCTTCATCAACTTACTCCTGACGCATTGATCAAGGTTGGGATATTCATTTGGGCAATATGGAGCCAGGGATTGGAACCAGATGTTGATTTTTTTGTAATATTCATGAGTTGTCCTATCAGGCGAAGGCCACTGGAAAAGAACAATATTATAATAACTTCGGATGTAACACCTTCGTGTATCGGTCAGATGCTAGGCGTCCCGTGCCAACCTTTCGGAAAAAATGGCCGAGTTCATGGATGAAGCAGTGGTTTTATGTGAAGAATGATCTGAGTCACAGAAGCGATATTAAGGATGTAATCCACTGACCTATCCGATCCACGAATGCGCCAGAGTTGGACAGTTGGTTGAACCTTTGGATGTAGGTTTCATGCAGAATTCCCATTACTGCTAGCGCTCTGAAGGTTTACAAACCACGAATGCACCAGACTTAGTTGAACCTCTGGATGTAGGTCTCGTGCAGGTGGCATACTTCGGCCAAAGGTGACACTAACCATCATGAAGACAAAGACGACGACATACATGGTAACCGATACAAATCCTCATGCAGGTGGGACACACAACCCTACTCGTGGATGGACTTCTGCGTCGAGGTGTCTTCCAGGCCACAGAGCAGAAATGGCCATGATGTTGGTGTCATTGAGTGGCCCCTTGAAGAGGTTGACGTAGCGCAGGAGACGGTCGTTGTCGACGCCTTCATCTTTTAATCCGAGGCGGCTCATGAGGACTTTGCGAGCACACTCCATGGCGTTTTCGCCTGTCCTGGCCGCGCTGCGCCTTCATTATGAGTGGTCAGAATACGATCTCCATGCACAATTGTAGCTACAAAGTTCTTTCTTTTGCGGTGTCTAGCATGTAAATAAAAAACTTCGTGTTAGCATCACCTTCTTTGAGCCAAGTGATTCTAGATCTTAGTCTTGCCATGGTGCACTTGAAGGAGGACAACAACAAACAATGCTTTTTCAGCCTGTTCTTGAGCCATAATTCAGCTGTAGTGAGAGATCTCTCATCCTGGGCCATCTCTAATCTGTGCAGAATCTCTTTTGCCAAAGCTAGCTGTGCCCTCACATGGCCAACCTGTTTGTCAGACCAAGCTTTCAACCTTTTAGTCGTCTCCTTCAGTTTTCTCTCAAGAGACAGGAAGGGGCAACTGTCCGGACTCATAGAATCCCAGGCCAACTGAAAACCCATCAAGTTTAGTCCAAAAGGACTCGATGAAAACGCCGCTTTCCAGACTTATTATCCCTGAGCCCAAGGAGCAAGGGGCAGTGACTGGAGTCCTGAGAGGCTGCACTCTAGAGCAGAACATTTGGGAAAATTAGTTCCCAATCCACTGAGTAGAAAACCCAATCAAGCTTTACTAGAACCGGGTCCTCTTGTTGGTTAGACCAAGTAAATTTTCGACCATGCAGAGAGATCTCTTTGAGGGATAAATCATTGATCGATCTTCTAAAACGTCCCATCATGGCTTTGTTTATATTGGAGTTGTTTTTGTCCGAAGACTTGTATATCATGTTAAAATCTCCAGCCAAAACCTAGGGTCCCACACAGATATTCCTAAGGGTTCTGAGATCATGAAGAAATTGAACTTTTTCAGCATCTCCCTGAGGACCATACACATAAGTAAGTCGCCAGAAAGATCCTCCATTACTAAACTGGATTGAAATGTTGTGACTGTCAATCCTGTTTGATCCTGTGTACCCCAACAAATGTTTCCAGGCCACTAAGATGCCACCACTTGCTCCAATGGAAGGAAGACAAAATCAGTAAACTGAGACCCAAGCATAGAGAGAATGATTCCCCTAGAAAATTTTTGCATTTTTTTGTCTCCCGTAAACACACCATATCAACCTTTGAGGATTCCACCAAATCCCTAACAGAATCTTGCCTTACACCAGAATTTAAACCCCGCACATTCCAGACTAGATTTTTTGAAGGATCCGTTAGAACAGAGAAGAAAGAGCAACCAGATGAACAGGAGGGGGGATGCTCCAGCCAAACAGTGCAGCAAGTGCTTCTACATCTTTCTGTGACAAAGGATGTTTAAACAGCCTGGCATACTTCTGCAGGGCTTCCTGGCTCACACCCTCTGCAGAAGGGCTTTCATTGCTTTTTTTTATGGCTCTGGCACCTAGGTCTTGCATATTGAACTCCACCCCCACACGAACAACCCGGCGACTTCTTCTTGGCACAAACCCATCCAATGATGATGAAGGGGCAACACATCTACTGCTGTTTGGAGCTGCCAGTAAACATGCCGGCTGTCTTTTTATTTTTTGAAGAATTCTTCCTTTCTTGATTCTTCAGGTGTGGCAGCGTCTGCTTCAAGCATCTTATCTGGTCCAGGTCGTTCAGAATTGATCACAGACCCCATAATCCTCTCTAAAAGGTGAGTGGTTTCCTGATTTGCGATGTGAAAAACTGATTGATCTTGTTAAGTGTCTTGAATTTGCTGTGTAACATGGATGACAGGAATCTGGAAAAATCTGGGGTAGGAGGTGATTCCAAATTGAACTAGAGAAATATGTAGATTTTCAGGAATTTATTCTGCTCCCCGTTTGGTTGAGATTACATATTTTTGGCAGCGAATCTGGTTTAGAGAGCTGAACCAAACACACCTTCAATATCTCACTGATTTTTATTTAAATAATTTTTTTTTCCACAAGAACTGCTTTTGGATCCTCGGACATGGAAGAACTCTCAGTAGGAGACAGACCAGTAGAGACCGCAATAGATGAAGGCGTTAATGTATCTCCCAATCACATTCTTTCAAGCAAGAGACCTTGTTTCTTGGATAAGGATCAGCTTGCCAGATTAGAAGTATCACAAGTTACAGAACCTGCACCTAAACAGGTAGTAGATGCTGCAAATGACTTTGTGGAAGGGTTGCCCTAACACTTCCAGGTAGGGCCAGCCACTGAGCCGTAGACTTGGCAAGCATGTCTGCGTGTTTGTTCTCTCTAGGTATATTTCTTACTGAGAACCCTTCGAATGACATCTCCATTCTTCACACTGTAAGGAGGTACTTTTTCTGGGGCCTTTTTTTTGCTTCGCCGTTCTTATCAACATGACCCGAGTTTATACTACTCTACATGTGGTGCTTATTGACTGTACTAGGTGAATGCCCGTGCGTTGCAACGGAAACACATAATATCACGGTACTGTTATGAGAAAAAGGTTTCTTAATACATTTGTGATCCTATCCCTACATAAATTTTGTTATTTTAATCTATTTGTTTCACCACTACATTGCAACCATCAGTACCATTGCATTAAGCTAAGGTGTAAAAAAGAAGAAGAAAAAACAGAATTTTCCTGGGTTCACCGTCATCAACTTTCTTGATGTTACAAAGTAAATCCTATTCACTATTGTTTAAGGGGGTGTTTGTTAACCAGATTAAATAATCTAACAACTTTTGAACTAACACTTAGTTCAAAAATTATTGGATTATATAATCTGGATAGATTATAATACCAAACAAACACCCTAAGTATCATCCACGTAACTAAACACAGCTAACAGGCTTAAACACAACCCAGAACCCAGATCCATTTGTCTTCCAGAGCAAAACCAAAAGGACACGATTTGAATATTTGTACAAAAAATGATGCAGCATACCATTGCTAAAAAATTACAACATATTTAGTGACAGTCAGAAGCAGACTGCTTTAAAAAAAAGGAATGAGCAATAGCATTTACAAAGGTCAAGAGTACAACAAGAACAACAATAAAATATCAGTAACAAATAAATAGTAAATAATGGACAATTAATCAATCTAAGTAATAGATAGGCAATGATCACTTTATATCAGGGGCTAGCCAACACAACCCAGGAAACATAGAAACACATTTGCCCAAGGTACCCACACATTGAGAGAAGAGAATATGGAAGCACACTCTACTTCAAGGTTAGTGAAATTCAATGATGATGTTCCAAGCAATAAAAGTTGAAAGTTGGAGAGCAACTCATTCAACAGAATCAATAACAAGGCTGAACTTGAACGCTCTACCTAGTCTGAGGTGATCAGAAGGGCAGGTTGGTCTCGCCAAGGCCTTGACCAGCTGTTCTAGTTCCTCCCTCTAGGTGGACATCTAGTCTATGTGAGAGCTATAACACAAGTGGAATCAAACATGAACATACAACAACACATTACCATACTATGACAATATGAGCACTGCCACATGAACTAAATCAATTGTAGTAGATGGATATTTGTGAAATTTGTTATCTGAAATGAAAGGCCTGACACAGCTTGGTTAGGAGCATAACAGAAGAATAGAAGGTTGGAATTGGGTTTACAATTGGAGGTCACAAGAGAGCATGCCCTTTTTTGACCAGCTATCCAGAGGACAATCGTCCGTTATTGTCCCTCGGCAACAGCATCACCATCCTCTGCATGAACCATACCAAAGGCACTAAGCGACTTGCATTTCTTAGGCCTTGCAGGAGGAGGTCATCGGTGACCCATCAACGGGCCTTTATATGTCATGAAAAAACTGAAAGAATTTATCCCTGCAATTTTGAAATTGATATCATGCAGTCACGCACCAGGCCATAAAAAATGCAATATACTTTTCCATTAAAAAAGCAGGTTCTCACGTCGATGCATATGAGTTGCTTTATGTAACAAAGTTTGGTTTAATTCCTTAAGAAAAATAAACAACAGTAGAGGAAAAAACAAAATGTATACACTGACCACATTCCCTAACCATGACTTCCATTTCCCTTGCAACCTCATCATCCCACTTTGTAATGGCTATCAGGCCATATGAAAGCCATAATCCACGACAGCTTTTGCTACTTTGTGCTTATAGGACTCCAAGCCTGCAGTCAAGTTGTTGAAATCTGTTGAAAATGTCAACAAAAATAAAGAAAATGTGGAAACACAATAGAGAGGTTGCATGATATCAACAGTTTTCAGAAAAGTTTTTCCAGGTAATTTCTTTATGTTTTTTACTTATACTAACCAAAGGAAACTGAATCTACTCAGCACTAAAATAGTTGCACATTTGCAGTGAATTATCCAAGTGCCTGCTCAAATAACATATATGATAAATGAAACTGGTTGGCATGTGTAGCAAATAGGACCCTAACCATCATCCATCGAAACAAACAAGCACATAACAGTGAATGCGACCAAAGTAGATTCACTGATTCTGATGTACCTAATCATAAGACAATTCTAAGTTCGATCAAACACCATTGACAAGCATGTTTAGTGACACTCAAAAGTGGTGATTTAGCAACAGGATATAAAAGCAAACTCGGTACTATAATACTTCATAGGAGGCAGTAAACTACTGCATACTACGAAAAGAACACCAGCCTGTGGCTTGCCTACACAGTACTAATGTTAGCTGAATAGTTGATGAGCTATCGACACACCCACTTGCTCTCTAACAAATTCTAAATCAGGATCAGGGCATCATGCATAGACAAAAGAGAGTCATAGTATATAAAACAATTGTAGGTGCAAAGTTGTCTCAATGTACCACTGAGCATAAAAGAAACAAGGGATGATTTGACATGAGAAATAAAAAATAAAAAAGTAAGGACAAAAATTACCTCAACTGTCCTATGATCGTGTCTCCCATGCTCACAACAGATAGCAAGAATTAAGAAGTTGGACACAACTTACTACAGATAGCAAAGACACCAAGTTTTATATAGTAAGGGCTGCAAGTTTTATAAGAGCAACGGGAACATATAATACCATATAATAACTTATATACAAATGTGTATTACACTGTTATAATAAAGGTCCTCAAGCGCCAGGTTGGCCTAGGCGACGATGATGGAGACGTTGCCAGCGTGGCACCGTGCGAGGTCGTGCCACCAGAGTAGGCTGTCACAGCCTTTAGAGTTGTCCCCAGAGGAGGTCCTCCTCTCAGCACCAAGGGCCGACGAGGTGGACCAGACACCGTCGCACACCGAGAGGAGCATGTGGAGCAGGCCTAGCATGCTTCCGCCACATCGTCGCCGACGGCGTCCTCAAGGTAGCGCGGGCGGGGGCAGTTTCAGTGGTGGGAGGCGAGGGTCACAATCAGTTGCGTACAAGAAGAATGGAGGAACGAAATGAAACGGCGAGCGAGCCGAACGAGCAAAACTGTCGATACTAAGTTCGTGCGGGGGGAGAGACAGTGTAGGAATCCATCGATCTGTGCAGCCCATACAACTCCGAGCTGCACAGCAGCAAAGATGACCAACAATCGGACACGTTCGTTGTTCGACACCCTCGACGGGACGAAAGGAGTGGGACGTCTGCACAATGAAACCTCTTATAGTTATAGTTTTACTATTCATTTTAGGCATGGTATTGGATTTATAGGTTGTTTGAATGCCATTTTTTAAGCGTGAAAATGCTGGTGTAAATATCCAGCATTGAGTTTCAGAAAAAATAATTAGCATTATGGCCAAAAAAATTGCGGTGCCTAATGAAGAAATAGAGGTTATCATGGAATACTGCAGGGAAAGGAATATAATAATATTTTTTTTCAAATATAACATTGCAGTAAGTTGAAACACAAGAACTACAACCATGAATTTGTTTATATGAAGTGCAAGCAGAGAGTAAGAAACGACAAAAATTTGCACATAGTATATGTCATTCTGTACTTTCAGCAGTCATAAAAGAACATACCGTTTAGGAGTTAGAACAAACTTCTGTAGTCAAGCCATAAGATGTCTTCTAGCTTTTGTTGGTAAGGTCAGAATCCAAAGAACCCATATCTGAATTTGGAGTTGATTTGGTTTGATCATCACATATCTTTGATCCACTAAAATGATTGTGCGAAGGCAAAAGACCATGTTTCTTAAGCTTTATCTCATGTGTGAGATTAATTAATCTAGTTGCACCTGGTTGCTGTGAAAAAACAAAACAGAGCTTCATTCTGAGCTGCTTTCTCCATTTTTGATTCCAACTGGTGTTCCTGTGCTACCAGAAATGAAAATATAGTGATTAGTAATTAAACAATAAGCAAGGATAAATCCACAACATGACAGACTTTTGCAACTTATCATCAGCTAGAGCTGATCTAGCTTTACCCATTCAAAGGACAAAGCAAAGAACAAGGTGATTACAAAAGGGTCCCTGTTACATTCAAATAAAAAGGCAGTCTCAATAGGCAGTTATACAACAATGTATAGCCAAGATATTTAGTGGAAGAAAATGCATGTACCACCCATGAAAACTACAAAGCAAGGGTATGCACTAATGAAAATTGGAGCCTTCATGAGTAGGTGGTAAAAACATACGCCTCCTCCATAAAATAAAAGCACATGCTGTGAAAAAATGGAGCTTTCATGCTCTAGACACCGTAAGATTGTGCTGCACGGCTAGTGTCCTTGTTGTGAAAAAATTGAGATCAGCATCTGAAGTTTAAGAAGGACGGCTAGTGTCCCTCCTTGCATCTGATTGTGCTGCACGGCTAGTGTCTCTCAAACATACGGCTAGTGTCCCTCCTTGCATCTGAAGTTTAAGAAGGACAAACAACCAGAAGGCCACAAGCGAGATCAGTAGTTTACATAAGAATGGACCGAAGGTCTCCACACAATTCACCTGGTATGCAGGCTACGACTGCAGTATCTGTTTCTGATGGTACCACAACAGGAGATGAACAATTGAGCCTGAAACCACTGAATCCATGTCCAAGTGACAAAACCAATGAACCATTGGATCTAACAGAATACTAACCTGTCTCCAAACTCAGACAAACAGATCGTCGCACGACATCATGACAAACTCAGATCAGATCTATGAAAAACAAGCCATCACTCAGCTAAGACTACACGGCCACCATCAAAATGGATCTTGTAAAACAAGCAAAGAAATGATACCGCGCCCAGGCCCAGCAGCTGGCGCACTGCCCCTGGTCCTTCACGGCGGTGACGGCTCCGTGGTCTCTCCAGTCTGCAATACAGAATAAATTAACGACGTTCACGGCGGTGACGGCTCAGTGGTCCTTCACGGTGGTGACGATGGTATTCACAGCGGAGGCGGCCAGTTGCGGCGGTGACTCGTCGCTGGACGACACACACACGTCACTTGCGAGCCTGGCAGCGGCAGCCTCGGAGTCGAGGTCGATGACCTTGGCGCCCGTGTACTTGCTGTTGTGACCAATTTATAGGATTCATCTATTGGAAATAAGGATCATTGACTCCTTAGATAAAGTAACCTGGGGTTGTTAAAAAAGTAAGAATGAGCTTATGGCACTCGGATCAAAGATCCAAACACACCAAACTTAATAACTGATGTCGAGTACATTCAGTAGAGGCGCCAAAGCCAGATACTACACAAGTTACACACATTCTATACAGGACTATTTATATGCACGCTATCCATAGGGTGAGCATGTATTAACCTTCTTGGTACAAAGAAGAGCCAAGCAGCAATGTGAGTGTTAGTTGGGTATAAGCTTGGAGCGAGGCTTGGAGAACGTCGGAGTCAGATCGCAGCGCCCATAGTCATTTGTCTTCACCATGTCTCCTAAAGTCGTTGCTCCCTTTTTAGAAGCAGCAATGGAATGGTCCTGAATTAAGCAAGATGGATACAAGTATTCTCTTTTCGAAGAAGAGTACGTCCCCTTGAGTTTGGAAGATCGCTTTCAAACTTATAAGAATATGGATTCGTAGATTAGTATAAGTTGTCAGAAAATTACCTGACAGAATATATAACTTGTGATCCTTTTCATCGCGCAACTTCCTTTCTCCTGCAAAAGCAAATTTTAGGAGACCAGTGAATCAAACCATTCACTTCTGCATGCCTGAAAAATATTACATATTTCCAATACTACATACTAATTATTTCTTAACAAGTTCTGAGTTCATTGTTTTTCTCTTTGTGTAGCTCGTACAATATAAGGAAAAACAAGGAAATTACAAAAAAATAAAAAAAACAACAATAGATTGAACAGGCCAGGAAATCAACATGCGTGCGTACCGGTCGAAAGCGCAGGCAAAACAATAAGCAGAAGAACAAATACCAAACCCCTGTTTGCTTTCACGGAACTCATCTTGTACCTTCCCCCTCCTATAATCCTTCTATCCCTGAGCACTGCATCAGAACAGTGTATCCGGATTTATATAGCTCAACTATGCCCCACTGCCCAATCACAGGATTAAGGCAAACATCCCGGGAGAAACTTTGAGGAGGAACAAGATAGTGCAAAATCCTGGAATCTCCGAGAGCCCCATGGGAGGACGGTGGAGGAAGATCCGAGCGAGCTATTCTCCATGCCCAGGAAGGTCCTTCGCCACTGCATCCATGGCGGGGACGGAGGCATGCTTCGGCGCAGAGGACTCGTCCCCCACGTGAATGCCTGCCGCATAGGAGGGCGTTGCGGACTGCGGCAGCCGGGGTCGATGGCGTGGCGGCTGCGCGCGGGGGATGAGCGAGGGAGGAGGTCTAGCGCAGCTGCACGCGAGGCAAGAAGATCCTAGGGTTTCGCGGACGATTGATAGAGAGGGAGGCATGGGCGAGGGAGGAGAGTACGACGTAGCCATGGTAGCGTCGACGGTGAGTTGGGGCGAGGATGGCTCCATCGGCATTGAAGGCGGCCTGGGGAAGGGCGCTGGATTTGGGGCGAAGATGACTCCAGTGGAGGCGCGCCGTTGATGGGAGGCGCGGCGCAGACGCAGGCGCTAATGGCTCGGTCGCAGTTGGAGGCGTCGCGCGTGCGTTGGTGGCGGACTGGCGGGGGCACGGATGCCTGGTGGACGCCCTCGCTACGTACTTAAGGTATAGTAGAGATTAGACTTGGCCTGGGAGGCATAGAAGGTTCTTTCACCAGGCGCTAGTTTTTAAGTAACTAACATTTTTTTGTCAATCAGATATGCTTATCCATGGTGGAGAGATAAAGAAATTGATTCTCAAGCCAAGAGGTCGCAAGGACTATGCCCACTTACTCCTGAGGAGGCATCACTTGTTTTGAAAGCTCTAGGATTTCAAAAGGATGCTCTTATGTACATCGCATCTGGTGAAATTTATGGGGGAGATAGGAGACTAGAACCACTATGGTCTGCTTTTCCAAACCTTGTAAGCATCCTTTCTTTGTAAAAAAAACATTCAATTATAATGTCCTTAATTGTGTCATAGCAATAAATCTCCCGCAGTTCTCAAATGTTCCATAACTAGTGAATTTCTCTATTTTCTGCCGGCACTGCATTTCAATTTCGTTTATTCAACATTTCAACCAAATTCGCTGTATAAGCAGTGTTGAATATTTTTCAGGTACGAAAGGAGATGCTGCTAGACTCTAAAGTTCTGCATCAATTCCAAAATCACTCTTCCCAGATGGCTGCACTTGACTTCATTGTATCCACAGCTAGCGATGTTTTCATTCCCACTTTCGATGGTAACATGGCAAAGCTTGTTGAAGGTCACCGAAGGTATGAATATACATATAGAGGCCAGCTTGTGAAACCGATTGCTCATTTAGAATAAAAAATATACAGTAGTTGATTACGTGGTACTTGTTCGGATCATTTTCTTCAGGTTCCTGGGTTTTCGGAGAAGTGTGGTGCTAGACCGCCGGAAATTAGTTGAACTTCTAGATCTGTACACCAACAAGACAATCTCTTGGGACAATTTTGCATCTTCTGTTCGGGAAGCTCATAAGGACCGTGTAGCTCAACCATCCTGCAGGCGAAAACTTGAAAACAGACCAAAAGAAGAGGATTACTTCTATGCTAACCCCCATGAATGCCTAGCCAATTCAACCTTGTGCAGCTAAACTGAGTTTCTGGTTTCTGTAAGGTGACCAGATGTGAGCGTGAAATCATTACCAGGCAGGAATTGGCACACGGTTGTTTTGATGTCGTGTTGTCGAGGGACCGAAGCCAGATTTACACAGCCCATCACGATCTTTTGACTTCGCATTCCTTATTATCCTGTTGTATAGGTCAGTTTTTAGCTTCTGTATTGATTCGTTCGCTTTCCAACATGCCAAAAGGGGCCTGTTTGGAGCATGTAAATTTTGGTTTGTTGTCTACCATTTTTCTTCATCGGTGTCTAACTCGTGCTGCTAGGCCGAAGGGTTAGCTGTTTCATCTTTTGGTTTTGTTTCTCTAATTTTACAAATTCTTAGTAGAATTATCACCTTTTTAAAGCTGTGCTATTTCAATACAGGAGTGCTGAACCTGTCTCGTTTGTCTCTCTTTTCTTTTTGGGAAAAGGTTGTCCAGTTTGCTTGGTGCATCAGCGTTCTCGATGAATGCTTTACTGTGTAAACCCTTCCGTGAGATAGGAGTTTCTAAAAAAATCTAAAAAACAATTAGAAAATCAAAGAGTTTTTAAGTGGCTAAAAAAGGTACGAGCATATTTGTTGAGCTGTCGCTCTCATGATACAATACGGTTTGACATCCGTCTTCTCTAACTATTTTCAAATCATCTTAAGTTTTATAATTTATTTTTCTCTTATACATTTGCATAAACATCGTGTCTTTATTCCCAATTCTTTCCTACGTCCTTTCCCTTTACATTGTGAAAGGGAAATGTGCCCTTGGGCCATTTTTAAGTATTTTGGTGGTTTAGTGTCTAACACAAGTGCCTAAGTGTAAAATGGTGGACAAAGTACAAATCAAGAATAAAGGTATGTTTCTCAGACTTAGTACATTGTTTTAGAGACTAATGTATTGTGTCTAAGTGCTGGAAACAGGAAAAATTCAATTGGAAATGCCTTGGCTAGAGCAGCCAAGACTTTGCTCTGTTTGGAGCACCGGACTGTCCGGTGGTGCACCGGACAGTGTCCGGTGTGCCAGGCTGGCTCGAGCAAAGTGGCTGCTCTCGGGACTTCGACGGCGGTGTACGGCTATAATTCACTGGACTGTCCGGTGGTGCACCGGACTGTCCGGTGGGTCGTTCACAGGCGAACTCGTCGCTCTCGGGAATTCATCGGCGACGTACGGCTATAATTCACCGGACTGTCCGGTGTGCACCGGACTGTCCGGTGAGCCAACGGTCGGCCGGGCCAACGGTCGGCCGCGCGATCTGCGCGGGACACGTGGCCGAGCCAACGGCTAGTAGGAGGCACCAGACTGTCCGGTGTGCATCGGACATGTCCGGTGCGCCAACGGCTCTCTGGCTGCCAACGGTCAACTGCGCCATTTATGGAAGGAAATCGGGCACCGGACAGTGTCCGGTGTGCACCGGACTGTCCGGTGCACCAGTCGACAGAAGGCAAGATCAGCCTTCCTAGATTGCTCTCAACGGCTCCTAACTGCGTTGGGGCTATAAAAGGGACCCCTAGGCGCATGGAAGAGCACACCAAGCATTTCTACAACATTCCTAAGCACCAAGACATCGATTCCGCGCCTTTGATTCTTTGCGATAGCAATTAGAGCTCTAGTTGAGTGGTGAACTCATTGAGTTGCGTTGTGAGCTCTCATTGCGACTTGTGTGCGTGGTGTTGCTGTGATTTCTTGTCTTGAGTGCGTTGCTAATCCCTCCCTTGCTCCGTGCTTCTTTGTGAACTTTAAGTGTAAGGGAGAGAGGCTCCAAGTTGTGGAGATTCCTCGCAAACGGGATTGAGTAAAGCAAGCAAAACACCGTGGTATTCAAGTGGGTCTTTGGACCGCTTGAGAGGGGTTGATTGCAACTCTCGTCCGTTGGGACGCCACAACATGGAGTAGGCAAGCGTTGGTCTTGGCCGAACCACGGGATAACCACCGTGCCATCTCTGTGATTGATTTCTTGTGGTTATTGTGTTTTGTCTCCTCTCTAGCCACTTGGCATTTACTGTGCTAACGCTTAACTAAGTTTTTGTGGCTTAAGTTCTCAAGTTTTACAGGATCACCTATTCACCCCCCTCTAGGTGCTCTCAATTGGTATCAAAGCCAGGTTCTCTTCACAAAAGGGACTAACCGCCCGAAGAGATGGATCCTAAGGGGAAGGGAATCGTGATCAACGACAAAGAGAAGAAATCCTTCATCAACGAGCCGAAGGATGACAAGCCAACCGACTCTGGCTCGGGCCATAGACGGAAGGATGGGAAGAAGAAGAAGACAAGGCGCATTAAGGAGATCGTCTACTACGACGACAGTGATGAGTCCACTTCTTCCCACAAGGACAACGACGACAGCGACTACGACAAACGAAAGACGGTTAACTCGAACTTTTCTTTCGATTATTCGCGTATTCCTCAAAGTTCAAATTCTCATTTGCTCTCCATTCCTCTCGGCAAGCCTCCACACTTTGATGGGGAGGACTACGGATTTTGGAGCCACAAAATGCGTAGTCACCTATTCTCTCTCCATCCAAGCATATGGGAGATTGTTGAGAATGGAATGAAATTTGATAGCTTGGATAGTCCCATTTTTATTAATGAACAAATTCATAGAAATGCACAAGCTACTACTGTGTTGTTAGCCTCCTTGTGCAGGGACGAGTATCACAAAGTGAGCGGCTTGGACAATGCCAAGCAGATCTGGGACACCCTCAAGATTTCTCATGAGGGGAACGACGTCACCTTGTTCACCAAGATGGAGTTGGTGGAGGGCGAGCTTGGACGATTCGCTATGATAAGGGGCGAAGAGCCAACACAAACATACAACCGGCTCAAGACCCTTATCAACAAAATAAGGAGCTACAGAAGCACGCGATGGACGGACCACGACGTCGTCCGACTGATGCTAAGGTCCTTTACCGTTCTTGATCCTCATTTGGTGAATAATATTCGTGAGAATCCCAGGTACACCAAAATGTCGCCCGAAGAAGTCCTTGGAAAATTCGTAAGCGGACGAATGATGATCAAGGAGGCGAGGTATGTGGACGATGCATTGAATAGTCCAATCAACGAGCCTCAACCCCTTGCTCTCAAGGCAACAAGAAGCAAGGAGGCGCTACCTAGCAAGGTGGCACAAATTGAGGCAGCCGGACTTAATGATGAAGAGATGGCCCTCATCATCAAAAGATTCAAGACGACACTTAAGGGTCGCAAGGGACAGCCAAGCAAGACCAAAGCCAAAGGGAAGCGCTCATGCTTCAAATGCGGTAAGATTGGTCATTTTATTGCTAACTGTCCCGATAATGAAAGTGACCAGGAACACGGGAGCAAGAGGGAGAAGAAGAAGAACTATAAGAAGGCAAAGGGCGAGACACATCTTGGCAAGGAGTGGGATTCGGATTGCTCCTCGTCCTACTTCGACAATGAAGGCCTCGCCGCCACCGCCTTCAACAAGTCATCCCTCTTCCCCAACGAGCGTCACACATGCCTCATGGCAAGGGAGAAGAAGGTATATACTCGAGACTCTACTTATGCTTCTTCAAGTGAAGACGAATCTAGTGATGAGGATGAAATAGATTATTCATGTTTATTTAAGGGCCTAGATAGAACCAAGGTAGATAAAATTAATGAATTGATTGATGCCTTGAATGATAAGAATAGGCTTTTAGAAAAACAAGAGGACTTATTGTATGAAGAACATGACAAATTTGTAGAAGCACAAAAATCTCATGCCTTAGAAGTTAAGAGAAATGAAATGCTTTCTTGTGAATTATCTTCTTGCCATGAGACGATTTCTAGCTTAAGGAGCATTAATGATAATTTGAATGCTAAATTAGAAATAGCTAGTAAATCAACAACTTGTGTAGAAAATGTTGTTTGCAATAGATGTAAAGATTTCGATATTGATGCTTGTAGTGAACACATAGCTTCGATTGCAAAGTTAAATGATGAACTGGCTAGTCTTAATGCCCAACTTAAGGCTAGCAAAAGTGATTTTGATAAACTAAAATTTGCTAGGGATGCCTACACGATTGGTAGACACCCCTCAATTAAGGATGGGCTTGGCTTCAAGAGGGAAGCCAAGAACTTAACAAGCCATAAGGCTCCCATCTCCGCCAAGGATAAAGGGAAGGCCCCTATGGCATGTAGTAGTAAAAAGAACCATGCTTTTATGTACAATGATAGAAGACAATCTCATAAGAGTTGTAATGCTTTTGATTCACATGCCTATGATTCTTATGCTATGTTTGCTCCCAGTTCTTCCTATATGCATGGTAGAGATATGCCTAGGAAGAATATTCATCATGTGCCTAGAAAGAATAGTGTTCATGTTTCTAGGGAAGTTATGAATGGACCCTCTACAATTTATCATGCTTTAAATGCTTCCTTTGCTATTTGTAGAAAGGATAGGAAGATAGTTGCTAGTAAATTAGGGGCAAAATGCAAGGGTGATAAAACTTGCATTTAGGTCCCTAAGGAAATTGTGACTAACCTTGTAGGACCCAACAAGAGTTGGGTACCTAAAACCCAAGCCTAAATTTGCCTTGCAGGTTTATGCATCCGGGGGTTCAAGCTGGATTATCGACAGCGGATGCACAAACCATATGACGGGGGAGAAGAAGATGTTCACCTCCTACGTCAAGAATAAGGATTCCCAAGATTCAATCATATTCGGTGATGGGAACCAAGGCAAGGTGAAAGGTTTAGGCAAGATTGCAATATCTAATGAGCACTCTATCTCTAATGTGTTTTTAGTTGAGTCTCTTGGATATAATTTACTATCTGTCAGTCAATTATGTAATATGGGATATAATTGTTTATTTACAAATGTAGATGTGTCTGTCTTTAGAAGATGTGATGGTTCACTAGCTTTTAAGGGTGTACTAGACGACAAACTTTACTTAGTTGATTTTGCAAAAGAAGAGGCCGGTCTAGATGCATGCTTAGTGGCTAAGACTTGCATGGGCTGGTTGTGGCATCGCCGCTTAGCACATGTGGGGATGAAGAACCTCCACAAGCTTCTAAAGGGAGAACACGTGATAGGTCTAACCAATGTACATTTCGAAAAAGATAGACCTTGTGCAGCTTGTCAAGCAGGTAAACAGGTGGGAGGAGCACATCACAGCAAGAATGTGATGACGACTTCAAGACCTCTGGAGCTGCTGCATATGAACCTCTTCGGACCCGTCGCCTATCTGAGCATAGGAGGAAGTAAGTATGGTCTAGTTATTGTTCATGACTTTTCCCGCTTTACTTGGGTGTTCTTTTTGCAGGATAAGTCTGAAACCCAAGTGAAGCGTCCCCAATCCTTTGGGACTCAAATGTGATACAATTACTAGTCCCAGGAGGCTAGTAAACACATTTATACATCAGATGATACCAAATCTGCTTAAACGAGACAAACCTACAAAGGTGGCGAACAACTTTAAGAGTTGGTCCACAACTCGAGACATATCATCAGAGTGGGGCTGAAGCAGCCCGATATATGCAGCGAAGCAAATCAGCGGTCCAACAACCACAGGCAAGGTTGGGAACAGTCGTTACTCTTACCCGATCTCCTTTTTCTGAAAAACAACAAATAAGCAAGGGTGAGTACAAACGTACTCAACAGCCCACCTTCACCCGCGGAATGGGGAAATAAGATATAATGCATGGAATATGTAGAGCTCAGGATATTTGCAGAAACAGCAATATTTTATGCAGGGTTGTTTTGAAAAACATTTTGTATTTTGCAAAGCGCATCCTCTCCAAAAGGAGCAGGAAGTTTTTTAATATTAGAACAAAAATCCCCTGGACTATACCATCCAGGCTTCTCAGCAGTTTCCCACTGGTTTTCATTTTCAAAAACAGCTACTGGACTTCCCATCCACCATAGCTCACGGCTCAACCGCCGGACCTTTTAAAAACCATTTTTCTCAAAAGCACCTCTTTTTTTGAAAACAAAACACTAATTGTCGTACCACACCAGACTCGTCCATTCCTGTGGACACAGACTATTCGAATAGGTTTTCAAACTCTGCGCAGAGGTGTACACTTTACCCACTAGTCCGGCTCTGCGATCTCATGGCCGATGAGATCCGAATCCGAATCTCTTTCTTTCCTCGCACGTCCTAACCTTAATGGTTATACCGGAAGGAGTCAGGCCACCGCCATGTCCAAACCGGACAAAACATTCCCCCTCCTTATCCTCCTAGTGCTCCCCAGCCTTCATAACCCTAGGGTTGGACCGTACGAGTTCAGATTGAGTGACTGCCCACACAGTCTCGAGTGGTTGTACTTATCATGAGTACAGGTAGTGAAAGATGACAGACCGGTCCTTATAAGAGGGGACAATCCTTCTGCTCACGCCTAAACCAGCTGAGCCATCACCTTAGGCCCTCCCCTAAACCAGGGAGTCCTTGATCATCCCTACTCAAAGGTGATAAGGGTGAAAACCCTTCGTCAAACACATTTTGAAAAGCATTTCTTTTGAAAACTCACACCTTTCCTCAAATCATTTGTAACAATTATATCAGGGATTGATTGCGGCAAGCGGCTGGGTGGCCATAATAACTTGTCTCAAAATCATATTATGCATAAAATAACAGGCTAAGGGTTGTGGTTGTAAAACATAGGTAATTTATGCATCAAAGGGATCCAGTGAGCTTGCCGTGCTTATTCGGCGAAGGGGGAAGGGGAGCTCGCGGAACTGGCTTCTGGCTCCACCGCCTGGCGTAGACTTGCAGATCTGGCCTCCACGAGACGACACGAACGCTCTAATAACTATGCAACATGAACAAGCAAACATACAAACAAGCAAGTATACCAACAAATATTTAGTATAGTGGTCAGAATAGCGATATATGGATGGGTAGAGTCTTGAGTAGAATCTGTGTCATGTGGTGTTGAGATACTACTAGTGGTGGAGCGGAGGTGCTTACCAGGAGGGTGGACTGGAGGCGAAGCGACACTATGCGTGTAGCCGGCAGAGCAGAGTAACTGAGTGGGTGGGGTGTTTGCCTTGGCTGAGGGTGTTGAGTGTGTGGAGAGGGAGAGGGTAGCTGGGTGTATTTATAGCTGGGTGTATGTGGTGTAGCACAGTGAAGTTCACTGTTGGTGAGAATAGTGACGAATGAATCGTCTAACTTAGTATGAACAAGAGAGTTATAGGCAGAATATGAGACAAGAGTATTTTGGGAGTCTTTTGGAACATGAACCATGCTTAAGGGATGACATGGTTGGATAGGGAATAGTTTGATAAGAATTTAGAAACAAGAATTATTGGAATCTGAGTTTGGAAGCCTGGTTCGAAGGAATCTCAAAGTCAAGCATGCTCAACTTGGAGAAACCTAGGATGGGTAACCAGATGGGAAGTTCCCTACTGGAAGGAAAATCGCAGTCACCGGAGTTCGTATGACTGGAATATGGGTCTGGCTGGTCTTAGGTGGACTGGACAGCATGATGTATGAGTAGTTGAAATTTGGGGTGATCGGCTAATCGATGAATAGTAACGATGAATAGTAACGATGAATAGTGACGACAAAAAAGTTACTAGATATCATAGATGAGTAGTAACGATGATAAATAGTAACGATGATGAATAGTAACCCTGAATAGTAACGATGGTGAATAGTGTATGTGAATAGTAACGATAAATAGTAATGGTGAATAGTAATGGTGAATAGTGATAGTGAATATTTAGTATGAACGAACGATGAACGATGAATAGGAACTATGAACGAACGGACGAACGATCGAATGATCGGACGAACGAACGATCGGAATTTCGGCAGCATAACGGCAGGAAAAAGATTATTTGGACAAACAAACGGGCGAAGGATCGAATGATCGTACGAACGAACGATCGGAATTTCGGCAGCATAACGGTAGGACAAAGATTATCTAGAAGAACGATGAATAGGGACTATGAACGAACGATGAACGATGAATAGGGACTATGAACGAATGATGAACGATCGAATGATCGAACGAACGAATGATCGGAATTTTGGCAGCATAACGGTAGGACAAAGATTATCTGAAAGAACGATGAATAGGGACTATGAACGAACGATGAACGATGAATATGGACTATGAACGAACGATGAACGATCGAATGATCGAACAAACGAACGATCGGAATTTCGGCAGCATAACGACAGGAAAAAGATTATTTGGACGAACGAACGGACGAACGATCGAACGATCGGACGAACGAACGAACGAACCATGAACGATCGGACGAACGATCGAACGATCGGACGAACGAACGAACAAACTAAGAACAGGGGGATGAACGAACGAAGAACGATCGAACGATCCTTGTGCTAGTGTGTGCTTGTGTGGAACATGGAGTGGGTGTGTGTGTGGGGGGGAGAGAGTTGCCATGAAATGGCTTGGGGTGGGATGAGAGGAGGCCCTTGCTCCTCTATTTATAGCCATGGTGGGGGGATTAGGGGGAGGGATGAGAGTATTAGTGGGAGGATGAGAGGATTAGTGGAAGATTAGCATGTATTTGTCTTGTATAAGTGTAATTAGCTTGTAGAGCTCACCGTATGACACTGGAGGAATACGTATACGTATGAGCATGAAGAAAGTTATGAAGAAAATATTTATAGGGACTTGAAAAATGATTCTGAAGGTATTTCTCAAGAGGAAAATACTTGGAGATATATCGGTGGAATATCTGGGCAATATTTCTAGAAAGAACTTGAGGGGGATTACTGGGGAAATATCTGGGCAGTATTTCTGGAACGAATTTGAGGGGATCACTGGGAAAATATTTGTAGGATATTTTGAGGAGGATTTTAGAGAGAATATAGACCACTATACTTTATTTGTTGATATCAACTCGCAAACAAACATTTTGAAATGAAATTTGAAATTCATTTTGAATTTAGAGCAAGTTTGAGAAAATTTCAGGATTTGAATTTTTGGGATGCTACAAATCTACCCCACTTAAAAGGAATCTCGTCCTCGAGATTTGGCTTAGAAGGGTTATGGGTATAGCTTTACTTCAGCTACATATCTTCACTTTGCAACTCTTCGAGGAGATGGAACTTCAACAAAATCTGGCCCTTGCGGAGCATCTGATTGCCGATTGCAAACGCTGATTCTGGCTACTCAAAGATCATCTTTAGGCTTCTAGGTTTCGCTTGGCAGCTAGCTTATTGAAGAAGCATCGATGCCAATACACAAACCTTCCTCTTGCGAACTCCCACATGGATTCCTTCCTTGACTAGTCTTCTGGTGCTTCATCAACAAAACTTGGGTGACCACTTCTTCATCCAGGAACTTATATCCTTCGATGATCTGGTACTCCACAAGCTTGCTACATGCCTTCTTTTTCTCCATAGCAACAACCTTACTGGAACACTACCCCACTTAAAATGAATGAGGGTAGGACTCTTGAACCTTGGGGATTTGAACTCCTTGAAGTACCTCATAACAAGGGTGTTACGGGGCCTTCTTCTGCTGTTGCTGCTTGAACAGGCTGTGGAGAAATGACTAACACAGGGTTGATTCTGGGACAACCTTCTTCTCATCTTTTCTTCACTATCTTCTTTTCTCTTCTCACTTCTCACTTTTCACTGCCTCTTTCTTTCTCTTTGCTCTTCCCACTCGAGGATTCTATCAAAGAGTATTACTATCATACACTGGAGGAAACCAAAGATTATGAACCATGTGCAACAATCTTCAACCCAAGAATCACCAAGCATTGTGATCTTAGGGGCGATGGAGTGGAAAATGGAGTTGCTTGCGATTTGGCAGAGGGGGTTTTATCTGGAGTGTTTTGCTTGGGATGGGAACTGAGGGAGCTGGTGGGGGGGTTTTATAGGCGAGTGTGGGTGCTCGGGTGCGGAGTGGCGGTGATGGAGTAGGTGACACGAGGCAGCAGGTGCGACAAGGGGAAGGGGGGCCTGGTGTTGCCGGCGATGAGGGTGGCGGTGGGTGCGCTGCAAAGGTGGCGTGGGCGGCGGTAGTGCGCTGCAAAGGGGGGGGGCGGTGGGTGGCGGTGGTAGTGCGCATGGAGGCGAGGCATGAGTGCGGGGGGGGGGGGGGGGGCACGGGTGAGTGGTGGGGTCAATGACCCTGATGTTTGTGGACTTTGGTTCCAAGAATCTTTGCCTCTCTGTATGGTAATAACTCCTTCTGTCCTCTTTTTCTGTTTACTTTGACTCAGGGGCAGTGCTTTGTTTCTCACGATCGGTCCTTTTGACTGAGCAGCTGGACAGGTTCCTCTGTAGCTTATTCCAGGCTTCAAGGGTAAGCTTCCCGGTATCTTCTTGGGTAAGGCACTTTTCTCTTCAGATGGGTTAAGATGAGAATGGAAGCATAAGGTAAGGATTAGCTCTAATTTGTGATCTATGTTTTTAGAGAAAACCTTTTTAAGAAAAATGAAAAGAAAACACACAAGCTCAGCAATGATAAGCACAAACAAATCAAATGTTTTGAATAAGGGAAGAATAGAGTTTTTCCAAAGCACGGACTACTCAGATTCGGGGGCTAAGCATAACTACTATTGCTCAGCTCCTGCATTGAGGACTATGCTAAATGCAACTTATGAGCACTAATGTTAAAGCATCACATATGCACTCCAAAGGGAAGAAAACATCAAGCGAAATTCATTTTGAAATGCCCTAGGGGGCCACACAATTAGAGTTTTGCAAAACACGAGTCTACACGATTACCTTTCATACATGCAGGGCTCTAGCCAAAGTGAAGAAAAACTTCACTACCTAATGCATGCAGAGGACTGGGCATGACTAACTTCAGACCAGGCAGCTTCTCTTCTGGCAGGGCTAGCACACAACTTCAATCTGAGACATCTCCTGGATGGGTCAACAGGGAGCTGATGTTGATGACTTCTTCTGGCGGCGACTGAGATGGCAGCACGGGGTTGAACTCTTCTTCAAGCTGGACTGGCTCTTGTAACTCCTCAGAGGGCGGCGGTGCTGGTGGGGTGCTTGCAGCTTCTTCTTTGATCTCAAGGGAGGGTGCTGGAATCTTCTTCATGGTGAGGGGCTCAAACAACTCTGGCGGGGGATCTTGGGAGGACTCGGGGTGCTCTTGCTTATCCATAGCCTGAGGGAAGACTGGAATTCCTTCCAAGACTATGGCTCCTTCCGGTAGTTCCCAAGCCTTCTTCTCTCCTCTGATAGAGACCGGGTGACCTTCAAGAATATGGGGATCTTCAGCTCTCCTAGGTTGAACTGGGTTGGATGAAGCGGGTTCTTGGATCCGCAGGGCTCTACGTTGGTTATGGGTTACCAAGTAGGCCTCCATCAACTTCTGGACGTGCCCATCCTTGGCTTGCTTCAGGGCTTCAACAGCAATGACTTCACGACTTTCCAAGGTAGCTACACGGGCGTGAGCTGTGGTGAGATCCACATGGAGCTGACGGTTGAGCTTCTCTGCATCTTCTGCTCGGGCAATCATCTGACGGTGGTGCCGAGCCAAGAAATCATACTGGGCATCTAGGGTGAGCAGGTATGCAGTGAGGTACACGACTGTGGGGTCGTCCTCAAGCAGCTGCTTCCCTTCCAATGCACGCATCCTGGCCATCCAAGCAGGACGGTCTCTCTGAAAGGGCGGAAAGAATCTGAGTGGTGTGTCGGCCACTTCTTCTTCATAAATTTGACACAGGACCCTCAATGCCTTACGAGCGACGACTTGGTAGGTTTCTTTGAATCTGTGCCCAGCAGCAGTGACACTCCATTCCACATGGTGCAGACTGGATCCAATGTATACAGTCACGACACACTTCTCTGTGCCATGCTCGACGAATTCACGACCATCATACTCTGGCTGACTCCTGATTCCGAGGCGGACTGTGCATGCTCTCAGCAGCTTGGGGAAACCATCTTCATTCTGGCAAAAGCTGGTTTGGCAACGGACCTCCATCTGACTTCTGAGAGAAGGAAAGGGGGAAAGCATTTTTGAAATGAAGGGATGAGAGCAAGAATTTTTTTAAGAAAATAGTTTGGACTCAAAAACTTTTGATCAGGCTAAGGGTTACGTCCTGCGGCCAACCTAACAGCTTCGATACCACCTGAAGCGTCCCCAATCCTTTGGGACTCAAATGTGATACAATTACTAGTCCCAGGAGGCTAGTAAACATATTTATACATCAGATGATACCAAATCTGCTTAAACGAGACAAACCTACAAAGGTGGCGAACAACTTTAAGAGTTGGTCCACAACTCGAGACATATCATCAGAGTGGGGCTGAAGCAGCCCGATATACGCAGCGAAGCAAATCAGCAGTCCAACAACCACAGGCAAGGTTGGGAACAGTCGTTACTCTTACCCGATCTCCTTTTTCTGAAAAACAACAAATAAGCAAGGGTGAGTACAAACGTACTCAACAGCCCACCTTCACCCGCGGAATGGGGAAATAAGATATAATGCATGGAATATGTAGAGCTCAGGATATTTGCAGAAACAGCAATATTTTATGCAGGGTTGTTTTGAAAAACATTTTGTATTTTGCAAAGCGCATCCTCTCCAAAAGGAGCAGGAAGTTTTTTAATATTAGAACAAAAATCCCCTGGACTATACCATCCAGGCATCTCAGCAGTTTCCCACTGGTTTTCATTTTCAAAAACAGCTACTGGACTTCCCATCCACCATAGCTCACGGCTCAACCGCCGGACCTTTTAAAAACCATTTTTCTCAAAAGCACCTCTTTTTTTGAAAACAAAACACTAATTGTCGTACCACACCAGACTCGTCCATTCCTGTGGACACAGACTATTCAAATAGGTTTTCAAACTCTGCGCAGAGGTGTACACTTTACCCACTAGTTCGGCTCTGCGATCTCATGGCCGATGAGATCCGAATCCGAATCTCTTTCTTTCCTCGCACGTCCTAACCTTAATGGTTATACCGGAAGGAGTCAGGCCACCGCCATGTCCAAACCGGACAAAACATTCCCCCTCCTTATCCTCCCAATGCTCCCCATCCTTCATAACCCTAGGGTTGGACCGTACGAGTTCAGATTGAGTGACTGCCCACACAGTCTCGAGTGGTTGTACTTATCATGAGTACAGGTAGTGAAAGATGATAAACCGGTCCTTATAAGAGGGGACAATCCTTCTGCTCACGCCTAAACCAGCTGAGCCATCACCTTAGGCCCTCCCCTAAACCAGGGAGTCCTTGATCATCCCTACTCAAAGGTGATAAGGGTGAAAACCCTTCGTCAAACACATTTTGAAAAGCATTTCTTTTGAAAACTCACACCTTTCCTCAAATCATTTGTAACAATTATATCAGGGATTGATTGCGGCAAGCGGCTGGGTGGCCATAATAACTTGTCTCAAAATCATATTATGCATAAAATAACAGGCTAAGGGTTGTGGTTGTAAAACATAGGTAATTTATGCATCAAAGGGATCCAGTGAGCTTGCCGTGCTTATTCGGCGAAGGGGGAAGGGGAGCTCGCGGAACTGGCTTCTGGCTCCACCGCCTGGCGTAGACTTGCAGATCTGGCCTCCACGAGACGACACGAACGCTCTAATAACTATGCAACATGAACAAGCAAACATACAAACAAGCAAGTATACCAACAAATATTTAGTATAGTGGTCAGAATAGCGATATATGGATGGGTAGAGTCTTGAGTAGAATCTGTGTCATGTGGTGTTGAGATACTACTAGTGGTGGAGCGGAGGTGCTTACCAGGAGGGTGGACTGGAGGCGAAGCGACACTATGCGTGTAGCCGGTAGAGCAGAGTAACTGAGTGGGTGGGGTGTTTGCCTTGGCTGAGGGTGTTGAGTGTGTGGAGAGGGAGAGGGTAGCTGGGTGTATTTATAGCTGGGTGTATGTGGTGTAGCACAGTGAAGTTCACTGTTGGTGAGAATAGTGACGAATGAATCGTCTAACTTAGTATGAACAAGAGAGTTATAGGCAGAATATGAGACAAGAGTATTTAGGGAGTCTTTTGGAACATGAACCATGCTTAAGGGATGACATGGTTGGATAGGGAATAGTTTGATAAGAATTTAGAAACAAGAATTATTGGAATCTGAGTTTGGAAGCCTGGTTCGAAGGAATCTCAAAGTCAAGCATGCTCAACTTGGAGAAACCTGGGATGGGTAACCAGATGGGAAGTTCCCTACTGGAAGGAAAATCACAGTCACCGGAGTTCGTATGACTGGAATATGGGTCTGGCTGGTCTTAGGTGGACTGGACAGCATGATGTATGAGTAGTTGAAATTTGGGGTGATCGGCTAATCGATGAATAGTAACGATGAATAGTAACGATGAATAGTGACGACAAAAAAGCTACTAGATATCATAGATGAGTAGTAACGATGATGAATAGTAACACTGAATAGTAACGATGGTGAATAGTGTATGTGAATAGTAACGATAAATAGTAATGGTGAATAGTAATGGTGAATAGTGATAGTGAATATTTAGTATGAACGAACGATGAATAGGAACTATGAACGAACGGACGAACGATCGAATGATCGGACGAACGAACGATCGGAATTTCGGTAGCATAACGGCAGGATAAAGATTATTTGGACAAACGAACGGACGAACGATCGAATGATCGTACGAACGAACGATCGGAATTTCGGCAGCATAACGGTAGGACAAAGATTATCTGGAAGAACGATGAATAGGGACTATGAACGAACGATGAACGATGAATAGGGACTATGAACGAATGATGAACGATCGAATGATCGAACGAACGAATGATCGGAATTTTGGCAGCATAACGGCAGGACAAAGTTTATCTGAAAGAACGATGAATAGGGACTATGAACGAACGATGAACGATGAATAGGGACTATGAACGAACGATGAACGATCGAATGATCGAACAAACGAACGATCGGAATTTCGGCAGCATAACGGCAGGAAAAAGATTATTTGGACGAACGAACGGACGAACGATCGAATGATCGGACGAACGAACGAACGAACCATGAACGATCGGACGAACGATCGAACGATCGGACGAACGAACGAACAAACTAAGAACAGGGGGATGAACGATCGAAGAACGATCGAACGATCCTTGTGCTAGTGTGTGCTTGTGTGGAACATGGAGTGGGTGTGTGTGTGGGGGGGGGAGAGAGTTGCCATGAAATGGCTTGGGGTGGGATGAGAGGAGGCCCTTGCCCCTCTATTTATAGCCATGGTGGGGGGATTAGGGAGAGGGATGAGAGTATTAGTGGGAGGATGAGAGGATTAGTGGAAGATTAGCATGTATTTGTCTTGTATAAGTGTAATTAGCTTGTAGAGCTCACCGTATGACACTGGAGGAATACGTATACGTATGAGCATGAAGAAAGTTATGAAGAAAATATTTATAGGGACTTGAAAAATGATTCTGAAGGTATTTCTCAAGAGGAAAATACTTGGAGATATATCGGTGGAATATCTGGGCAATATTTCTAGAAAGAACTTGAGGGGGATTACTGGGGAAATATCTGGGCAGTATTTCTGGAACGAATTTGAGGGGATCACTGGGAAAATATTTGTAGGATATTTTGAGGAGGATTTTAGAGATAATATAGACCACTATACTTTATTTGTTGATATCAACTCGCAAACAAACATTTTGAAATGAAATTTGAAATTCATTTTGAATTTAGAGCAAGTTTGAGAAAATTTTAGGATTTGAATTTTTGGGATGCTACACCAAGGGACCCTCAAGCGCTTCCTCAGGAGAGCTCAAAATGAGTTTGAGCTCAAGGTGAAGAAGATAAGGAGCGACAATGGATCCAAATTCAAGAATCTTCAAGTGGAGGAGTTCCTTGAGGAGGAGGGGATCAAGCACGAGTTCTCCGCTCCCTACACACCTCAGCAAAATGGTGTGGTAGAGAGGAAGAACAGGACGCTCATTGATATGGTGAGGACTATGCTTGGAGAGTTCAAGACCCCCGAGTGCTTTTGGTCGGAAGCCGTGAACACGGCTTGCCACGCCATCAACAGGGTCTACCTTCACCGCCTCCTCAAAAAGACTTCATATGAGCTACTGACTTGTAACAAACCCAATGTATCGTACTTTCGTGTATTTGGGAGTAAATGCTACATTCTAGTGAAGAAGGGTAGGAATTCCAAATTTGCTCCCAAAGCTGTAGAAGGGTTTTTATTAGGGTATGATTCAAATACAAAGGCGTATAGGGTCTTCAACAAATCATCGGGTTTGGTTGAAGTCTCTAGCGATGTTGTATTTGATGAGACTAATGGCTCTCCAAGAGAGCAAGTTGTTGATCTTGATGATGTAGATGAAGAAGACGTTCCAACGGCCGCGATACGCACCATGGCGATTGGAGATGTACGGCCTCAGGAACAATTGGAGCAAGATCAACCGTCTTCCTCAACTATGGTGCATCCCCCAACCCAAGATGACGATCAGGTACCTCAAGTGGAGGCGCATGATCAAGGGGGAGCACAGGATGTTCAAGTTGAAGAGGAAGAAGCACCTCAGGCACCTCCAACCCAAGTTCGAGCGACGATCCAAAGGGATCATCCCGTCGACCAAATTTTGGGTGATATTAGCAAGGGAGTAACTACTCGTTCAAGATTAGTTAATTTTTGTGAGCATTACTCCTTTGTCTCTTCTATTGAGCCTTTCAGGGTAGAAGAGGCCTTGCTAGATCCGGACTGGGTGTTGGCCATGCAGGAGGAACTCAACAATTTCAAGCGCAATGAAGTTTGGACACTGGTGCCTCGTCCCAAGCAAAACGTTGTGGGAACCAAGTGGGTGTTCCGCAACAAACAGGACGAGCACGGGGTGGTGACGAGGAACAAGGCTCGACTTGTGGCAAAAGGTTATGCCCAAGTCGCAGGTTTGGACTTTGAGGAGACGTTTGCTCCTGTGGCTAGGCTAGAATCAATTCGTATCTTGCTAGCATATACCGCTCACCATTCTTTCAGGTTGTACCAAATGGATGTGAAGAGCGCTTTCCTCAACGGGCCGATCAAGGAGGAGGTGTACGTGGAGCAACCCCCTGGCTTCGAGGATGAACGGTACCCCGACCACGTGTGTAAGCTCTCTAAGGCGCTCTATGGACTTAAGCAAGCCCCAAGAGCATGGTATAAATGCCTTAGAGACTTTTTAATTGCTAATGCTTTCAAGGTCGGGAAAGCCGATCCAACTCTTTTTACTAAGACTTGCGATGGTGATCTTTTTGTGTGCCAAATTTATGTCGATGACATAATATTTGGTTCTACTAATCAAAAGTCTTGTGAAGAGTTTAGCAGGGTGATGACGCAGAAATTCGAGATGTCGATGATGGGCGAGTTGAACTACTTCCTTGGGTTCCAAGTGAAGCAACTCAAGGACGGCACCTTCATCTCCCAAACAAAGTACACGCAAGATTTGCTAAAGCGGTTTGGGATGAAGGACGCCAAGCCCGCAAAGACGCCGATGGGAACTGACGAACACACCGACCTCAACAAAGGAGGTAAGTCTGTTGATCAAAAAGCATACCGGTCCATGATAGGTTCTTTGCTTTATTTATGTGCTAGTAGACCGGATATTATGCTTAGCGTATGCATGTGTGCTAAATTTCAATCCGATCCTAAGGAGTGTCACTTAATGGCTGTGAAGCGAATTCTTTGATATTTAGTCGCTACGCCTTGCTTCGGGATCTGGTATCCAAAGGGGTCTAACTTTGACTTGATTAGGTACTCAGATTCCGACTATGCTAGATGTAAGGTCGATAGGAAGAGTACATCGGGGACGTGCCAATTCTTAGGAAGGTCCCTAGTGTCGTGGAACTCTAAGAAACAAACTTCTGTTGCCCTATCCACCGCTGAGGCCGAGTACGTTGCCGCAGGACAGTGTTGCACGCAACTACTTTGGATGAGGCAAACCCTCTGGGACTTTGGCTACAATCTGAGCAAAGTCCCACTCCTATGTGATAATGAGAGTGCTATCCGAATAGCGGAAAATCCTGTTGAGCACAGCCGCACAAAGCACATTGACATCCGGCATCACTTTTTGAGAGACCACCAGCAAAAGGGAGATATCGAAGTGTTTCATGTTAGCACCGAGAACCAGCTAGCCGATATCTTCACTAAGCCTTTAGATGAAAAGACCTTTTGCAGGCTGCGAAGTGAGCTAAATATCCTAGACTCGCGGAACTTGGATTGAATTGTAGCATACATGTGTTTATGCCTTTGATCATGTTCATTCTGCATTTTGTTGCTTATTGTGGTGCTCAAGTTGTACAAACACTCCCTGGACCTCACAAGTCCGTTTTGCAAGTGTTGCACATATTTAGGGGGAGCTATGCTACAACTTGACCCTTTGAGACTAACCATGTACTTGAGTTTGGTTGTTTTAGCCTCAAAGGAGGATTGAAAGGGAAAATGTGGACTTGGACCATGCAAGACTTCCACTGCACTCCGATGAAAAGAGTAACTTTTTCAAGTTCATCTTTATACTCTTATTGCCTTTGTGTTCTCATTTAGAGATTTTGGTGAGGCAATGGGGTTAAAGGGCCAAGATTGATCCCGTTTTGGTGCTTGATGCCAAAGGGGGAGAAAATAAAGGCCAAAGCGATAAATGGATCAGCTACCACTTGAGAGATTTTGAAAATAGTAGAATAGAGCTTTTTGGTTTGTCAAAACTCTTTTGTTGTCTCTCTTGTCAAAAGTTGGCCTCTTGTGGGGAGAAGTGTTGATTATGGGAAAAAGGGGGAGTTTTTGAAATCTTGAATCAATTTTTCTTGGAATGACTCTCTTTATGTCTTAACATGTGTGTTTGACTTAGAGATAGAAATTTGAGTTTGATTTGCAAAAACAAACCAAGTGGTGGCATAGAGTGATCCATATATGTCAAAATTGAATCAAAACAATTTTGAGTTCTTATTTGATTTGATTTTGTACTTGTTCTACTTGCTTTATGTTGTGTTGGCATAAATCACCAAAAAGGGGGAGATTGAAAGGGAAATGTGCCCTTGGGCCATTTCTAAGTATTTTGGTGGTTTAGTGTCCAACACAAGTGCCTAAGTGTAAAATGGTGGACAAAGTACAAATCAAGAATAAAGGTATGTTTCTCAGACTTAGTACATTGTTTTAGAGACTAATGTATTGTGTCTAAGTGCTGGAAACAGGAAAAATCCAATTGGAAATGCCTTGGCTAGAGCAGCCAAGACTTTGCTCTGTCTGGAGCACCGGACTGTCCGGTGGTGCACCGGACAGTGTCCGGTGCGCCAGGCTGGCTCGAGCAAAGTGGCTGCTCTCGGGACTTCGACGGCGGTGTACGGCTATAATTCACCGGACTGTCCGGTGGTGCACCGGACTGTCCGATGGGTCGTTCACAGGCGAACTCATCGCTCTCGAGAATTCATCGGCGACGTACGTTTATAATTCACCGGACTGTCCGGTGTGCACCGGACTGTCCGGTGAGCCAACGGTCGGCCGGGCCAACGGTCGACCGCGCGATCTGCGCGGGACACGTGGCCGAGCCAACGGCTAGTAGGAGGCACCGGACTGTCCGGTGTGCATCGGACATGTCCGGTGCGCCAACGGCTCTCTGGCTGCCAACGGTCGACTGTGCCATTTATGGAAGGAAATCGGGCACCGGACAGTGTCCGGTGTGCACCGGACTGTCCGGTGCACCAATCGACAGAAGGCAAGATCAGCCTTCCTAGATTGCTCTCAACGGCTCCTAGCTGCCTTGGGGCTATAAAAGGGACCCCTAGGCGCATGGAAGAGCACACCAAGCATTCCTACAACATTCCTAAGCACCAAGACATCGATTCCGCGCCTTTGATTCTTTGCGATAGCAATTAGAGCTCTAGTTGAGTGGTGAACTCATTGAGTTGCGTTGTGAGCTCTCATTGCGACTTGTGTGCGTGGTGTTGCTGTGATTTCTTGTCTTGAGTGCGTTGCTAATCCCTCCCTTGCTCCGTGCTTCTTTGTGAACTTTAAGTGTAAGGGTGAGAGGCTCCAAGTTGTGGAGATTCCTCGCAAACGGGATTGAGTAAAGCAAGCAAAACACCGTGGTATTCAAGTGGGTCTTTGGACCGCTTGAGAGGGGTTGATTGCAACCCTCGTCCGTTGGGACGCCACAACGTGGAGTAGGCAAGCGTTGGTCTTGGCCGAACCACGGGATAACCACCGTGCCATCTCTGTGATTGATTTCTTGTGGTTATTGTGTTTTGTCTCCTCTCTAGCCACTTGGCATTTACTGTGCTAACGCTTAACCAAGTTTTTGTGGCTTAAGTCCTCAAGTTTTACAGGATCACCTATTCACCCCCCCCCTCTAGGTGCTCTCAGATTGTCCATTCGACACATTTTTTTGCATGGTTTCGTCGATTTTTCTAGCCATGGAAAGATTGGAAAGTGAAAGAATCATGACGCCCAAGAGAAGGTGAATTAGGCATCTCTAAATTTTTTATAAAAGATTAAACCCTAAACAAGAGTCTAACTTTACTTAACTATTTAGCTAAATAACAAGAGCTAGAAAACGATAAGCAAACCTTAAGTTATCATGATAAATACTAGAAATGCAAATACATGAAGTAAATTGCTAAAAAATGTGAAATGTAAAGTAAGGGCAAAAAAACTTTTTCTGAACCGACTCTCCACTAGTCCTCGTTGGAGCATCCGTGTAAGGGTATCGCTCCTACCTTAGTCCTCGCAAGGACAAAGTGCTCATTATGAGATTATCCTTTGTCTCTTCGGCGCGGTGGATCCCTCACAATCGCTTACAATCTCTGATTTAGGTCACCAACAAAGCCTCTGGAGTGACCACCGAGCTACAATCACCACCGAGTCGTTTAGGTGATGTCGATCACCATGAGTAATAAGCCATAGACTCTCACTTGACCAAGAGAAGCCTAATGTATGCAGTGTGTGCTCTAGGTGGCTCTCATGTGCACTAATAAAGTTGTAACGCGAGATTATGACTTTGCTAATCACCTTACTATGTTATGTGGACTTGCAATGTCATAGAAATGAACACTTCCTCTGGATGCGGACCAATATATGCATAAACCTTTGTTGGCTGGGTTCTCGTTTCTCATCGAGAGTGTTGAGACTATCTTTCAAGGAAGCTTCCCAGCATGACCTTTCCGTGAATTGGCGTATAGTGAGGTGAGTATCCGGGTATCATGATAACTCCAGTCAAGCACTGGGCAATACCGGCACTTAGATGGATTAGATGACTTTTGATGATCTGCCTTTACTCGCGGGCATTGGCCACTTACAGAACCTATACATTTCCAAATAAGAGATGAGAGAGCCCTTGATCCGGCGCATGACTCTCACGAATGAGAAGCTCAATAGCCATTGGTGGTTGGGGTAGCAAGGCAATGAATGTGGCTGTTGAAAGGGTTATAAATAGTCCAACCAACACAAACTAGCCATTATAGTACTGTTCTGCGCATGGTCACACCAGATAGTCCGCTGCGTCACCACCGAGCTTCCAATGACTAGTTTTGATAGCTAGCTGTTGCACAGAGGCATACCGGACAGTGCACAGTGATATGTTCGGTGCCTCCCTCAAACCGAGCCAACTTTACAAGCTCTCTAGGTCAGCTGTCCAGTGCACACCGGACAGTTCGGTACCCCAGAGCAGCTACACTCCTTTTCTACTTAAGTTTTTCTAAACCTTTTTCAACTCCAATTTTTGTGTGAGACATAAAATGACACCTAGCACTAGTTTTGAGTATGTGCATGCACCGACACTACGCTAGATATCTCTTGGTAAAACTACACATCCATAACCTCTCTTTATAGTACGACTAAAGTAAAAACAAGTCCTAACTCTATACTAAGTGTCCCACAACTTTTTCGACACTTAGAATATGAAGACCTTCATCTTTTAATTCGCCTTTTTGAGTCGTCGTTTCAAGTTTTATCATAGGGATTGTTTTTACCTGTTGGAGCATAATTTCCTGCAAAACACATGTTAGTCACAATATTCTATTGTTGTTATTAATTACTAAAATCGACTAGAGGCCTAGATGATTTCAGAAAGTTGAGACAATAAATTGTTGGAGAGTGTTTTTCACATTGTTGCCAAAAGCTAAAGATCAGGACTGGGTTTCAGAAACCCTTGGAGATGGTTTAATTTAGACTAGTCAGTTGCTTGTAAATTGTCACTATTTCTATATATCATATGAGTAGACTTTGTTTTAATAAGACATAAAAATATATGTTTTATTTGTTAGGTGAGTATGAATGTAGAACCAATAATCAAAGTTTAAACCCTTCATTTATATACAATTTTACTTTATTTTTATATATAGCGGATTGGTATGCCGGACTAGGGATGGCAACGGGTACAAAACCCGCGGGTATTGGTTTCATAAACCCGTACCCGCCAGGAAATAGCAAACCCGTACTCGTGCCCGCAACCCATGTCGGGTACTGTATAACATCCGCACTCGCCACCCCGCGGGTTTATAAAACCCGCGGATGCACCCGCGGGCGCAACAGACCCATGGGCACACCCATGGGTGCAATAGACCCACGAGCAAACCCGCGTGCCCGCCAAGCATCTACTAGCAAACAATCCATCCAGTTCCATACAACAAGCAATGATTCCATACAACAAGCATACAATAGCTTCAGTTCCAAACATGAATCCTTACAAACAACCATACTGTTTCCTAACACATACAGTTTGCTTAGAAACAAGCATACAAGTTTGCTTAGAAACAGGCAGAGTATGCGCGTGAAATGGGTTGGGGATTTGCTGAGACCGAGCTTATATATATATATCGGGTTCGCGGGTATACAGGCACAGGTTCAAACATTTTATACCCGTGAAGATAAACCTATTGGGTATAAATTTAAACCAGTACCCTTACTCGCGGGTATAAACCCAAACCCAAACCCGCACCCTATAGGGTTTGTGCCCACGGGCACGTGGGTAATCTGTACTCATTGCCATCCCTATGCCAGACTACCGTTAAAACTAAGGGCATTATAGAGTAGAAAATACTCTTTAATATAAATTAAGCAAAATCAAACTAATTTGACCTTATATGAATGCATTTTTTACGAAGTGTATTGTATAGTTACTTTAACGTTACTGATCCTCTTTGTTTGTTTATAGCATATGCAAATGCAGATTGATTTTTTCCCTATAGAAATATTGTGAGTGTTCTTAGTTTGTGATACAAATCATACAATGCCCTTTTCGATCAGCACTTTTGTTTTCTTTTATTTTCCTTTTTTCTTAGGGAATTGTCGAGGCAAAAACTCGTATCCTTCTATATAGTCGTCGATCGGTACAAAGAATAATGTAAAGTCTGTTTAGATTCATTAGCTGCTAATAATTAGCTAGCTAACGATTCATAGCTAATATTAGTTATTATTAGATAGTTTAGTCTAATTAGTGAAATAGTTGTTATCTAGATAGTCATCTAACAATTAATAAAACTATAGTTAGTTGCCCGTGCATCGCTGCAGTACACATTATCGTATAGATAGACATTGCTTAAAAGAGATATTTATTTAAACGTGATCTAAAACCATAGATTTTTAGATAGCACCAAAGGAAGACAACCGGGGACCAGGACAAGACCAACACACGCACCAGTAGTGCTAGGCGTGCGGTGATGTCGTCCCTACCATTACGGTGGATCCGACGGTGTGACCACGCGACAACGCCCTCCAAGAGTCGTATCGAGCGGATCCGACTACGTCTCGTGGTGCACCCAGGATTTCATCCTAGATATGCCAGCCGGCGATGTGGCGAGGAGAGAGGTGGAGTCGATGGGAGGCGAGGTACATGATGTGAGGTGAGACGAGATGAAATGAAATTTTTTCTCTCGCTTCTTTTCCACGCACGCGAGATCAGGGATGGTGAGGGAGGGGTCTTCTACGCCCTCGGACCAGCAGTCGGCGACAATCTTCGCCCTTCCTCCATCTAATCTGTCTTCTTGATCTGGTGGTTTTCTTCTGGGTTAGGGTTAGCATTAGGGGTAGGGTTGGGAAACTTCTTCCCTGACTTTTATTTGTCGGGGAAGTCAGGGAAGAAGTTTCCCAATCCTAACCACGCCCCTAGCTTGCAAAGAGCTCAGAACAGAAGGCGATTTGGTAGACTAGGGTTAGAGGAAATCAGCAGACTTGCTCTGATAACATTGATATGTCTTTCTAACCCTAGAATCTAGTCGATTCCCACTTTGACCCATCTAGTTTTTTTCTGAGTAGATCAAGGGTTTATAGTTCGTTCACCAGTGAGGCAAAGGTGGGAGGTGTACAGGGACCATACCTTCAGACCCGAGATGGACAACGATAGTGGTGGTAGTCAGGGTCGCATATGGATCATGGAGTTGAGCTTCTCTGTCTTGACTTGTCTTTCCTTGCACATTAGTGCCTTGGGCGGAGCATTAGTGTCCGACGGCGTAGAAACGTTGGGATCCTCTGCTCTTCATCCTAGCCATTGACCCTCTCTAGAAGATCTTGGACATTGCTACTCAACGTGAAGTTCTAAAGCCCATGCCACTCACGTCAGCAAAATTAAGAATCTCTCTCTATGTAGATGACACGACGATCTTCATAAATCCAGACCACGATGAAGTGTAGGCTATCAAGCGCATTCTTATCACTTTTGGTGACATGTCGGGTCTATCCACCAATTTTGAAAAAGCTTCGTTCACCCGATCCGATGCGATGGCGTGGAGCTAGACCACACCCTCCAATCCTTCCTCGGGGACTGCAAAACCTTCCCTTGCCGATACCTCAACCTACAACTCCATTCTCGGCCACTACAGAAAATCCATGTCTAGTCGTTAATTGATAAGATTGGTCAGCGACTTGCTCGCCGGAAAGGACACCTCCTTAACCGAGCAGGTCGCCACGCGTTCGTCTCCTCGGTCCTCTCCTCCATGCCGACCTACCACTTATCCATATTTCTACTGGTAGCTTGGGCTAGGAAGTGTATAGACAAACTTCGCAGATCCTTCCTATGGAAGAGAGAGGAACAAGCAAACGAAGGTCACTGTCTAGTCAACTAGCCTACAGGACCCTGCTGGAGCCAGCCTAACAATGTAAACAACCTTTTGTTTCGGGCTTCCACCTCAGTAGCACTTGGCAACGGCATAAAGGGAAGGTTTTGGCATCATAGTTGGTTGGATGGACACCTCTTTGAACTAGTGAAGAGGAAGAACAAATCAGTTGCACAAGAGCTTTCCAACAATGCTTGGATAGAGGCCCACAGGAACAAAGTTACAACATCCACGTAAATTGAGGAATTTGTTTCGCTCAGGATTAGAATTTAGCACATTCACTTTTAGCCAGAGGTTGCTGACTCCATCACATGGAAATGGATCCCGGATGGAATTTTTCTACCAGCTCAGCCTATAGAGCCCAGTTCCTAGGCTCTCATAGGCGCCACAAGGCCAGCCACATCTAGACAGCAAGATCTGAGAATAAATGCAAACTATTTGCATGGATTCATATCCAAAATAAGGTGCTCATGGCTGACAACCTCCCATGTCATGGCTAGCAGCATCAAACCTCTTACTCACTTTGCCATGGGCCTCTAGAAAGTGTACTCCATCTTTGTTTACAACGCCCCTTCGCTCAGGAAGTCTAGAATCGAATTCTAAATTGGTAAGGATTGACAATGCCACAACAAGCAAACCCATCAAACTTCGATAGCATTAGTGAGTGCCGGGAATCGAGGGCTTCTCACATCACGAGAGACCGCAATAGAGAATTCAATGAAACTATGATCTACACCATGTGGAATATCTGGAAAGAGCACAACCAAAGGATCTTTGAGCATAACTCATTATCGGTGATGCAGGAGACAGAGAATTAAAGTCTTTCACTCTTCAGGAGCGCTGCTATCCATTAGCAGCTAGATCTGGTGTTTAGTCTCCAATTGTATCTAGGCTCCTGCTGGTCTATTTCTTCTAGTCTCACCCAACAGGAGGGGAAACAGATCCTGTAGTATTGCCCCCGTAGTTGAGTCACTGACGTTTAGACCCACACGTCAATGACTCAACAAGAGGCAGTACTGCAGAGGATCTCGTTCCATAGGAGTACACCTCCTGATGAGTGTCTGTTTTTGTATACCCTCTTTAACGCTTTAATGAAGGGAATTTTACATTTGTGGCCTCAGTGATGGCATCGTCCTCAAATTTGACCGTACGCAACAAAACTGCTCAGATCTAACCACGACAAAGTGCACTTGCATCGGTAAAAGGCTTGGACGCCGTTGCCGTGAGTGGAGCGCTGCCCCGTTACTGCACATGGGTCCCACATGAGCATAACTTGGATTCCAAACCCTCACTCGAGCGGCAGAAACGGATCGGGAGGGAGAAATCCTCACCCGACCGCCGCTGCTGCCCCGGCCGACACGACCTGAGCCCGCCGCAGCCTCTCTCCGCCCTCGCCGCCGCTGCTGCCCCGGCCGACACGGCCTGAGCCCGCCGCAGCAGCAGCCTCTCTCCGCCGCCGTAGCCTCTCTCTGCCCTCGCCGCCGCTGCTGCCCCGGCGCACGACCTCTCTCCGTCGTCGCGCCGCAGCCCCTCTCCGCCGTGGCTGCTGCCCCGGCACGGACGCAGCCCGCCACCGCCGCCGTGGATCTCCCCTACTAGCCTCTCCTCGCCGTGGCTGCTGCGTCTCTCCACACGGAAGGCTTCTGGTAGTCCTTGTTTTCATTCCTATACTCGTTTTCATTCCTATACCCTGCAACATAGTGATCACCTGTACCCTGCGTCGACTATGGCCTTCTGCAACGCGTCGGCCTTCTGGTAGTCCTTGGCAGTCCGCGTCCTGGCCCGCTCCGCCGCACTGCACGCACGCTGCCCCGTTACTGCCTGCCTCTGGACATTCGCAGTTCACCATAGTTAAACATAGTTCAATATAGTTATCCATCAATTTCAGTAGTTCAGCATAGTTATCCATCAATTTCAGTAGAGCTTAGTCTTTGCAATTTACGTTGTACAGATCCAGACCCTCTGAAATGTCTTTGCAATGTCCAGGCCCTCTGAAATATCTTTGCAATTTATGTCTTTGCAATGTATGAAACTTGTACAGGTCCTGAATGTGTGTGTAAGTTTTTGCGGAATGTCACGAGCGAGCAGCTCTGCCGACGGTGGAGAAGGGTGGCCCAAGTATGGGTCGGTGCCATTGATTCGTTGCCCTAAGTGTGATCGGTTGGAGCCCCTCATTAGACGCACATCAAAAAAATGGGAGAACAGGAACTATGGTCGTGAGTTTGTTAGGTGCGAAAGCAAGCCACACCCTGGAAAGGTTGTTTTCATTCCTATCTTTTTTCCCAATTATTGTCGATGTGATGTTTTGTTTTTGATCTTCCTTTTTGTTTACTTGTTTAGGTACAAGAAAATTGTAACTTTTTCATGTGGATGGATGATTATGTAAAGATGGTGGAAGGGACAGGGTTGAAGAGCAACTCAAGGGAGATGTTGGCAACTACGAGGGATTTGAATTTGAATCGGGATGAACTGGGTGTCGAATTGAAGAAAATAAATGAAAATTTGGTCAAAATAAGTGACAATTTAGGCAAAGTGACTGCAAATTTGGGCAAGATTATGGATCAGACTAGGGCCCTCTTTGCTTTTATGGTTTTCATTGTTGTGCTTTTCTTTGCGATAAACTATGGTTGCAAGTAGCAAATCTATGTGATACGTAGTAGTGATGAACTATGATATTGAATGATGAACTATGCTATTGAATGATGAACTATGCTATTGTGATGAACTAAAGTTGTATGTTACTTGACTGGTGTATGATAAATCTGTTGGACGCGGGCTTAAAAATAGAGAAAAAAAGAGCCTCAAGGGACCCTGGACGCAGCTTAAAAAATGGAGCAAAAATAATCCCCACCAGGGGTATCGAACCCAACACCTCATGCAATCCAATGAGCAACAACACCACCACACTACACTTAGCTTGATGCTACAAAGCGAGGTCATATTTAGTTAAGCTTTAACGGAGAAGTTATTTTATTTTGAAACAAATAAACAAACTTGAATTTGAACTGTAAGTGCAAAAAATATAGTTCACAAAATTAATTAAAATTTATATGTAAGTATATATAATCAATTTAATAACATATACAGAAAATTCTACCAAAATTCAATAATTTGTGTAGAATATAAGTGGGTTCAAAATTTTAAGTACTTCCAAAAAAATTAATAAAATCAAGGTTTCATCAAAAACTCATGAAACTTGGCATGGAGTCATACTATACTCATACAAGGTTGGTATAAAAATTTCGTATGATTTTACAAAAGTCCAAATATAAGTACTTCACAAACTCAAACATCTCCAATCAAGTTTCATAGACTTTCACTTGAATCCTCCAAGTTTCATCTAAAAATATAAGTGCTTTACTTTCTCGACCTTCAAATTCTTCACACATGTCCATTGAATCCCTAAAAATTTATTTTAGGCAGATATTTATTTTTTAAAACGTTTTCATATTTTCTGTCATTTAAATTCGTATATTTTTTCAGTAAATTTAAATAAATATCTAATGTTGCCAAAAAATCATGACACTTGGCATGGAGTCATACTATACTCATACAAGGTTGGTATAAAAATTTCGTATGATTTTACAACAGTCCAAATATAAGTGCTTCACAAACTCAAACATCTCCAATCAAGTTTCATAGGCTTTCACTTGAATCCTCCAAGTTTCATCTAAAAATATAAGTGCTTTACTTTTTTGACCTTCAAATTCTTCACACATGTCCATTGAATCCCTAAAAATTTATTTGAGGCAGATATTTGTTTTTTTTAACGTTTTCATATTTTCTGTCATTTAAATTCGTATATTTTTTCAGTAAATTTAAATAAATATCTAATGTTGCCAAAAAATCATGAAACTTGGCATGGAGTCATACTATACTCATACAAGTTTGGTATAAAAATTTTGTATGATTTTACAACAGTCCAAATATAAGTGCTTCACAAACTCAAACATCTTCAATCAAGTTTCATAGACTTTCACTTGAATCCTCCAAGTTTCATCTAAAAATATAAGTGCTTTACTTTTTTGACCTTCAAATTCTTCACACATGTCCATTGAATCCCTAAAAATTTATTTGAGGCAGATATTTGTTTTTTTTAACGTTTTCATATTTTCTGTCATTTAAATTCGTATATTTTTTCAGTAAATTTAAATAAATATCTAATGTTGCCAAAAAATCATGAAACTTGGCAGGTAATCAATTGATGTGTTTACGAGGATAGGATAAAAATTTCGTATGATTTTACAAAAGTTCATGAACTATTTTGTAAGTTCCGATTTTGGTGCTTGTAAGGGGAATTTTTTTTAGAAATTTTGGCAACATTTTAGTAGATTTTTTCAGTTTCACAAGTATACAAACAGAATTTTTCACAAGCATACAAACAGAATTTCTCACAAGCATAACCATACAAGTCTCACAAGTCTCACAACCATACAAGTCTCACAACCATACAAGGTTCACAAGCATAACCATACAAGGTTCACAAGCACAACCATACAGAATTTCTACAAGTCCATGATAACTCTTGGCTTTCGTACTCGCTTCGTCGTCTCTTTGGATGCACTAGTGGACACGTCTTTGCTTCTCTTCTTGGATGCACTAGTGGGCGCGCCTTTGCTTCTATTCCTTGGCATTTCCTTGGGTGCACTACAAAAAGAAACAATGTTGAGTACAAAACTTGCAAATGAAAAGTAAAAGTAAAGAGCTCAAACTTGACAGAAATGTACCTAGAGGGCACCACTCCCAAATCAACACTAGTGGGCGCAACTTGCAACTCAAGATTGGAGGGCACCACTCCCAAATCAACACTAGTAGGCGCAACTTGCAACTCAAGATTAGAGGGCACATCTTGCAACTCAAGATTGGAGGACGCATTTTGCAACTCAAAAATGCAGGGTAAATCTTCAAACTGAAGGTTGGATGGCAAATCTTGCCACTCCAGATTGGATGGCACATATTGCAACTCAAGATTGGAGGGTGCATCTTGCAACTCAAGATTGGATGGCACATCTTGCAACTCAAGATTGGAGGGTGCATCTTCCAAGTCCTCTCCAAAAGCTGGATCAACTGCATTTTTACAAATTCTAGCAATATGACCCAATCCTCCACATCTTTTACATTTTCTTTTTCTAGCTCCAAGTCCATTCCTACCCTCTGCACTTGATCTTATTCTATTCTTTCTCGGCCTTCCAGGTGCTCTAGTCAAAACAGGAGGATGAAGCACGAAACCAGGATCGACTTTGTTCCACTGGTGTTTTGCCCCTAAAGAGGGCAAATCAGCAGCATATGCGGCTTTGAACTTGGCAACTGAGTAGTAGTCATCAACATATTGGTCTATATGTGAAGCTGGAGGACTTAGAGAAGTTATGAAGCAAAGTGCATGAGTGCAAGGCAATCCACATATCTGCCATTGCCTACATGTACAAGTTCTCTTCTCTAAGTCCACTGAAAACCTCCACTCTGTCTTCTCTTTGTCAAATAAAATCATCTCTGTCGCATAAGGCTTGAATTTCATGATGTTCATCCTCAAACCTCTTGTTTTTGCATTCAAAGTCTTCATGACAAGTGGGATGATCTCATGGTTTTTAAATCTTTCTTCCGCAATTCTTTTGCGCAACTCAAACTTTACCATAATCATCTGTCTTATCTTGTCCAATACATCAACTATGTGAAGACCTTTGACCCCCTTAACCATTGAGTTGAAGGACTCTGCCAAATTATTGTTCACATAGTGAACTTTACAAATTACATTGAATTTGCTCCTTGTCCACACCTTCTTGTTTGCCAACCATGTTTGCACACCAGGCTTAATGTATATTTTGCTCAAATGGTCCATGTGTTTTTCCACACAACAAGTCAATGATGCTGCCCATAAGCTGTCACTTAACGATTTCCCTTTAAACTTCTTCACAAAGTGTCCAGCAAGATGCCGCATGCATTCCCTGTGCTCCACTCCAGGGAACACATGATCCACTGCAACCTCCAAACCTTTGCAAGCATCTGTGTGTATGACCAATCCATTAGGAAACCCAATGACATGCCGCAGATTCTCCATAAACCATGTCCAGCTCTCTGATGATTCAACCTCCAAGACACCATAAGCAACTGGATACAACCAATTTTGCCCATCTATAGCACAAGCAGCCACTAACTGTCCTGTGAATTTGCCGGTCAAAACAGTTGCATCCACCGCCAAGTATGGCCTACAACCATCCAAAAAACCCTTCCAACAAGCCTTGAATGAAACAAATACTCTCCGAAAGCATTCCTTCTCCATAGTTTTACCTTTCACATTGTACACTACTTTGTGCTTGTCAATCTGCACAACACTTCCAGGACAAGCCTTCTCCACTTCGGATTTAAATGAGTACAATAGTTGAAAACTTTCCTTCCATGGACCATAGATTTTATCAAGAGCCATTTGTTTCCCATAGAAGACCCTCATGTAAGGCACTTGAATGTTATGCTTCTCATGAATCTTCTTAATAAGTGCGGCTGGACCAATATAAGGATTTTCTGTCACCCACTGTAACACTGCATCACAGCACCACCTGCTCTTGGCTGCCCTCTGCGTCACTTTTCGTTCGGCACTTGGGCATGTGTGCGGAAAAGGGTTGACCTTAACTTGAACAATAGTGCTATTCCTCATAGTGGAGGCATGCATCCTCCACTTACACCGCTCAAACCAACAATGCACAGTGTATCTCTTGGGCGAACTCTTGTCAATGATAAAGTCGTATTCCCCTTTGATGCAATAGGTTGCGAGTGCATTCCTACAATCTCTCATGGCTGGAAAAGTATTGCCTTCTTCTAGACTTGGATTTTCTCTATCCCAATCAACAATCAGTCTATCCTCATCTTCTACATCATCAGGCACACCCATGGTAAGGTTCTCCTCCCTCTCTTCATCATCGGTATCCTCGAATTGTGCAAGCATGTCATACCCACGTGCATGACCATTTTCAACAAACTCAGGAAACATTCTCTCATCTTCATTAGCATTAAGGACATCATCCTCAAGAGCTTCCACATGAGTGTTTGAATTCATCCTAGTTGACAAAAAAGAGATAATTGTTTGTAATTAGAGCATTTGTCTCAAGCACCAATTACCAACAATACAAGACAAAAAGTACAAACAAAGGAGCCTCCACTACCTACATGGGGTGGGGAGAGCTGGACATGGTTTATGGAGAAAGTGACATGGGCACGTGGAGCACTACTTAAATAGGGATACTACAATCAAGAAAGTGACATGGACCAGAGCCGCACTATCTAGGGACTACTCGGCTACTCCATATGGATCAGAGAGCCGCACTATCTACTCCACAATTCATCAGGACCACAGCCACAATGCCCCTGTCAATTAGAGCCTCACCTTCTTGAAGAAAGTTGGAGCCACACGCTGGAGGGGACCTGGAGGTGCGCTGGAGCTGTAGACACGGTGGAGCTGCAAATCCGGCGCTGGAGTGGGGAGAGCGACTAGCTGGAGACGCGCGCCGGACCTGGGAGCTCCGCGTAGGAGCAGGCTGTGCCCTCTGGGAGCGCGACTGCTACTTGCGGCTCCTCCACAGCGAGCGTCGCGGCGTCTTCCTGACCGGCTCCTCCCGGCTCCTCCAGATCCGGCGGTGGGCTGTGAGCGGCGGCGGACGAGTGGCTGTGGGCGGCGGCGAACGAGTGGCTGTGAGCGGGGCGGCAGCGGACGAGTGGCTGTGAGCGGGGCGGCGGCGGACGGGCTGTGAGCGGCGGCGGACGGTTGATTCGCAATCAATTGGGGAAAAATCCCTTCTAAGGGGACGGACAGGGGGCCACATGTCAGTTACGGTCTTCAGGGCCACATGTCAGTTACGACCTCCAGTCCCGTTCTTTAACGGAGACGGCGTTCGAGCACCAAATGGAGTAAACTTTCGATCTCGAGGCTAAAACTGAGTATCAACAAAAAAACGGGTATAGAAATGAGGTGTGCACCTCAACTAGGGCCGCGAATGTAAAAATCCCTTTAATGAAAGGCCGAGTTCCTGCCATTTTTTTTAAAAGTGCAAAATTCCAGACAGTTTTAAGGTAAATTCCAATCATGTACAAGGGCTTCAGACTCAGTCAGATGCCGATGTACAAACATGTTACATTCGTGTGCTGCTGTGTTTTTCTTTAGGAAAGCCATACGACGCACTTTATTGATTATCAAACATGTTACATCGTTTACCAGTCTGAAGAATAACACCAGAGGGTTCATCGACCCCAAATACAGTTTCCTTTCAAGAGAAAGCTACTCTGCTAGTTCATGTGCCACCTGTGCGTTTGTAAATTGGACATAGCATTCTGGGAGCAGTGCACGGCATCCTCGTGAAAAATAAGAAAAAAAAAAGATATTTCTTCACTGCCTCCGTCTCTTTCATCTCCGGTATACGTATGGCTGGACAAGACACACATCTATACAGATCGCATCACTGGTAAACTTGCACAGAGTAAATGATTACACGTCCAGCTCCTTATGCGGCTACAGCTAGAGGTCTTTGGCTGGTCTTTATTCCTTTGATAGCTGCAGAATCGCAAGAGGATCATCAATAAAAACTTTCGTAGTTGCTGACAACCTATATTGAATTTCAAATTTAGAGCATGAATGACACTGAGAAGAAACCATGCCTTCAGCGTAGTCTGGAGCCCCAAAAACTGCAGAACCTGCGACAATGGCATTTGCGCCAGCTTCAATAACCTGTCATTTAAAGGGAAAAAATGTTAGCACCTAACTGGACTAGAAGATTAGTTCAGGATTGTTAAACACAAGTGCCATATAAGATAGGTTAAAGTTAAATGCCAGCATGGAAAATATCTAAACATGTCACCTTGTAGGCATTTTTCGGACCAACACCACCATCAACCTCAATCCAGGGGTTCACTCCCTACCAAAAAAAAAAGAAAAAGAAATTAACACTTCAATGCTTTGAACGTAAGGGATTCAGGGCAGTGAGTGAGAATACTTGAAAGGAAACAAGGGGATATACCTTCTCTGCACATAACCTTCTCAGTTCTGCAATTTTCTTTACTTGACTCTCGATAAAGCTCTGGCCACCAAACCCAGGATTCACAGACATAATCAGCACCAGGTCAACAACTGCATGGAAAGAAAGTGAGGTGTTGTAATTAGAATGTCAAGACATGTGAGCCTATCATGTTACTGATGAATTGATGAGAAAAGTAGTCAAATGTATGCTCAAGCAATTTCAAATATTTTAATGCAGACTTCAAGACTACATGCTGCGTAGCCAAGAAAGTCAAGGGTGCCATTGGTCAAAAATGTCAAAAATTATCACAAGCAGCAGCACAATTTGCCTCAATGGTTATGCTGGTATAAAAAACCAACATCACTGGTTGAATACCAGGAGGGAGCAGCCTGATTGATGCTTCACATTCCTACTCTGAACGGAGTATGTACTTGCTCCAACATCAACCCTCAACAGTCATCATTTACTATCAGTTACCAACTAGGCAACTACTGGCTACAAAAGTATACATTGCACTCATGAATATAGCATAAGGCTTTTGGAAGCTAATCCGGCAATAATAGACATTCCAAACCTGGTATGGTAACATCAACAGATTTTCTGAACAGATGTCCACTTTCAAGATACCATATAAGCTGAAATTAGCATCATGATCTTACCATCAAGAACGTAATCAATTGCAGTGAGTGGAGTCGCTGGATTCAAAACAACTCCTGCCTTTGCTCCTAGACTTTTAATCTGATAAATAATGGAAAGATAACTCAGTTCCAACTCAGAGCATGCCACAAAGATAAAAGACAACAGTACACCCCAATGGTTGGGACATTCAAAGATCTGCACAGGAACTTGGTGGGCCAAATAATCCTAAATTGAAACTAAGTACATCTAGGAATGTGTTTGGTTGTAGGTCTAACACTAGCAAGTAGCAAATGTGCTCCTATAGCTATAGTTGGAGCCCAGTAATCAGTAATAGTTCACCCTCAGAAAACAAACACACACACACACAAAGACAAACGCTCATTATGTAATAGTCCATGATTAGCTAAATCCTAAATGAACAAAATACATTGAAGGGTTTAAGCAAAATGTTCATTGAAGCCATTTGTGTTGTACAGGACCATGCAAGAAGGAAAAAAAACCACATTCATTTGTGTTCAGGTAAACATCCCAAATACATCAACAATATCAGCACTAACAATATTATCTGAGCATTAACTTGTAAACATAAGGTGGTACAGATGTTTACCTGATTGACTGTTCGGTGCAAATGGATGGTCGATGTCTGTTCACAGTGGACACTAACAATATCAGCACCTGCCTTGATAAAATCAGGGACTCGCTGTTCAGGTTCCACAATCATCTGTGATAAAAATAAGAAATCTCAGCACTCAGAAGGGGTCAACCAGAGATAAAAGTAGCACATAAAAACCTGACTGGGGCTTCCAGGACAGTACCAGATGTACATCCAACGGAAGATCAGTCACTGGACGCAGAGCATCAACAACCAAGGGTCCAATTGTGATGTTTGGCACAAAGCGCCCATCCATGACATCGACATGAATCCAATCGCATCCTGCCACCTCCACAGCTTTTACCTAGTAATATATAAACAGCATGGCAAGATGAATACAAAATGTTCGCCAATTGACATCAAGAAAATGTGCACCAGTGCTTACTCTATTGCCTCATTTATTGTGAAATAAGTTGGGAAAAAAGTTTCTATTGAGCTGGTGGAACAGGAATACATTGTGTGAGGCCAAATTTTCTGACGTGATGAGTAAGGCATTACCAAGCTACTCCTTCAATAGTAACTAGCATGCATGTAGTACATATTCGCCAGACAAATCATCTCAAGGAAATGGAGTGTGGTGGATGCTAGTATCTCAGCAGACCTGATCACCAAGCTTCGCAAAGTTTGCAGACAGAATCGAAGGGGACACGATGATGTCACTCTTTGAGAACTTGTCAACCCGAGCTGATGCCCTCACATGGAATGCCTTCCTGGAAAAAAAAGAGAAGCTCATAATTCAGAACCAATAAAGTCATGAACGAAATTGCACAGCATCATCAAGTGGCATGACATGACTAGATTTGTTTGCCCATTCCCCCAAACTCGCTAGTTAACAGGTAACACGGAGCAAATATCACTGACAGTAGAGAGCATCATAGACACGAGAAGCATTAACTTAAGCATAAGCAAGCATGACCTATTACATTTCCAGACTGATAAGCTCCTCCATGAGCGACATCAAAGTCACATAGCCAGTCAGGCCATTTGATCCGGAGTCTACAGAGCTCATCACCAGCAACTTGGGGCACACATTGCACCCACCGAGGGACACGGGAGATGCAATCCATGTTCTGTTTCGGCCTTCGGCAACTCAACAGCAGGCAGTTCGCAGCAAGCGCCGTACGGAGCCATCGGTGCGGCAACGGAACAAGGGATCGCTAGAAACTACTGCCGACGAGTAGCGAGATGCGAGTGAATCGAAGAGGTGGTCAAGCCGCCAGCCCGCTCGGTGCTACTACCTCCGTACCTTGCACGCGGGCGTCGATACAGCCAAACAGAAAGCAGGGAACGGGAGGGGGCGCGTGGACCAACCTGGGCGTGGAGGAGGCGATGCCACGGGGGTGGCCGATGGAGGCGGTCCGCAGGGAGGCGAAGCTGGAGCAAAGCGACGACGACGGCGTCGCCATCTGCGCGCCTCTCTCTCAATCTATCCCCTGTCTCGGCTAGCAGCCACCGGGTTGTTTGGCTTGTTGCAAGAGCAGCTCTGCTATGCGAACCGAGACGCTTCGGGGGCGGTAAGCGATTTGGTTTGTTGCCTACTGCGACTGCGATGCGAGGAGAGAGGAGAAGGAGAGGAGGAAGGCCGACGTGAGCCGCCGCCAGTCGTTCGTTATCCTCTCGGCAGCCGGGGGGGGCCCGAACCCAATTTGGAGCCGCCGGGCCACAAGAAATCGAAGCGATTTCCCCTTCCGCGCTGCGCGATTCGTCGCTTTTTTGGGTAGATGGGGTGGGGTTACGGGGTTTGGTTTGGTTGGTAGCGCGGCGCCGGAGGCCAACGACCGCACCCGCGGGCGCCGGGTCGGTCCCTTCTCCCTTCCCCCGGCCGTCGTGGGCTCGTGGCGTGTGGGCGTGGGCCGCCTGGCCTGCAACGCCGTCGATCCATCACCGAAATCTTCGCGGGGCATCAGGTGTTGTTTTCCCGATTTCTTCCGCTGTGGTTTGCTACATGAATAGGATATACAATATAATCTCTATTTTCTCTACTACTTATTAAGGCTGCAAGAGTAGTCTGTCATTTCGTGTTCTACCACCATTCCTGTTCTACCACCATTCCAATTCCTTGTTCTGCGTTTCTCATTCTCATTCCTATTCTCATTCCCCTCCCCCGCAAAGCTCATTCTCATTCCTATTTTCATTCCCCCGTACAGGCCACGTCTAGCTAAAATTAAAAAACACACATATCCTCAAGGGGATTTGAACCTATGACCTCTCAAGCAAAGGCTAAGAATAGCTACCGCTACACCACATGTGTATTTATGTCTACATCTATGATAGGAAACACATCTACTATATCTCTCACCATGCTCACTTGATACCCTTGCACAATGTGTAGTAGTAGATAAATACCACCGAGATTCTTGAATTATATTTTTGGATGGAGGTAATTGAAAGGGAAATGTGCCCTTGGGCCATTTCTAAGTATTTTGGTGATTTAGTGTCCAACACATGTGCCTAAGTGTAAAATGGTGGACAAAGTACAAATCAAGGATAAAGGTATGTTTCTCAGACTTAGTACATTGTTTTATGGACTAATGTATTGTGTCTAAGTGCTGGAAACAGGAAAAATCCAATTGAAAATGCCTTGGCTCGAGCAACCAAGACTTTGCTCAGTCTGGAGCACCGGACTGTCCAGTGGTGCACTGGACAGGAGCGAAGTGGCTGCTCTCGGGACTTCGACGGCGGTGTACGACTATAATTCACCGGACTGTCCGGTGGGCCGTTCACAGGCGAACTCGTCGCTCTCGGGAATTCATCGGCGACGTACGGCTATAATTCACCGGACTGTCCGGTGTGCACCGGACTGTCCGGTGAGCCAACGGTCGGCCGGGCCAACGGTCGGCCGCGCGATCTGCGCGGGACACGTGGCCGAGCCAACGGCTAGAAGGAGGCACCGGACTGTCCGGTGTGCACCGGACATGTCCGGTGCGCCAACGGCTCTCTAGCTGCCAACGGTCGACTGCGCCATTTAAGGAAAGAAATCAGGCACCGGACAGTGTCCGGTGTGCACCGGACTGTCCGGTGCGCCAGTCGACAGAAGGCAAGATCAGCCTTCCTAGATTGCTCTCAACGGCTCCTAGCTGCCTTGGGGCTATAAAAGGGACCCCTAGGCGCATGGAGGAGCACACCAAGCAACCTCTAAGCATTCCTAAGCACTAAGACATCGATTCCACGCCTTTGATTCTTTGCGATAGCAATTAGAGCTCTAGTTGAGTGGTGAACTCATTGAGTTGTGTTGTGAGCTCTCGTTGCGACTTGTGTGCGTGGTGTTGCTGTGATTTCTTGTCTTGAGTGTGTTGCTAATCCCTCCCTTGCTCCGTGCTTCTTTGTGAACTTCAATTGTAAGGGCGAGAGACTCCAAGTTGTGGAGATTCCTCGCAAACGGGATTGAGTAAAGCAAGCAAAACACCGTGGTATTCAAGTGGGTCTTTGGACCGCTTGAGAGGGGTTGATTGCAACCCTCATCCGTTGGGACGCCACAACGTGGAGTAGGCAAGCGTTGGTCTTGGCCGAACCATGGGATAACCAACGTGCCATCTCTGTGATTGATTTCTTGTGGTTATTGTGTTTTGACTCCTCTCTAGCCACTTGGCATTTACTATGCTAACACTTAACCAAGTTTTTGTGGCTTAAGTTTTCAAGTTTTATAGGATCACCTATTCACCCCCCCTCTAGGTGCTCTCAATTGGTATCGGAGTCGTTCTCTTCACAAAGGGACTAACCGCCCGAAGAGATGGATCCTAAGGGGAAGGGTATCGTGATCAACGATAAAGAGAAGGAATCCTTCGTCAACGAGCCGAAGGACGACAAGCCTATTGACTCCGGCTCGGGCCATAGACGGAAGGAAGGGAAGAAGACGAGGCGCATCAAGGAGATCGTCTACTACGACGACAGCGATGAGTCTACTTCTTCCCAAAAGGACGACGACCACAATGACTACGAGAGAAGGAAACCGGTTAATTCAAACTTTTCTTTTGACTACTCTCGTATTCCTCAAAGTACAAATGCTCATTTATTATCTATTCCACTTGGTAAACCTCCTCATTTTGATGGAGAGGACTACGGATTTTGGAGTCACAAAATGCGTAGTCACTTGTTCTCTCTCCATCCTAGTATATGGGAGATTGTAGAGAGTGGAATGCACTTTGATAGTATGGATAGTCCCATGTTCATTAATGAGCAAATTCATAAGAATGCACAAGCTACTACTGTTCTTCTAGCTTCATTGTGCGGGGATGAATACCACAAAGTGAGCGGCTTGGATAACGCCAAGCAGATCTGGGACACCCTCAAGATTTCTCATGAGGGGAACGATGTCACCTTGCTCACCAAGATGGAGTTGGTGGAGGGTGAGCTTGGACGATTCACAATGATAAGGGGCGAGGAGCTGACACAAACGTACAACCGGCTCAAGACCCTTATCAACAAAATAAGGAGCTACGGAAGCACGCGATGGACGGACCACGACGTCGTCCGACTGATGCTAAGGTCTTTTACCATTCTTGATCCTCATTTGGTGAATAATATTCGTGAGAATCCCAGGTACACCAAAATGTCGTCCGAAGAAGTCCTTGGAAAATTCGTAAGCGGGCGAATGATGATCAAGGAAGCGAGGTACGTGGACGACGCTCTAAATGGTCCAATCAATGAGCCTCAACCCGTTGCTCTCAAGGCAACAAGGAGCAAGGAGACGCTACCTAGCAAGGTAGCACAAATTGAGGCGGCCGAACTTAATGATGAAGAGATGGCCCTCATCATCAAAAGATTCAAGACGGCGCTAAAGGGTCGCAAGGGGCAGCCAAGCAAGACCAAGACAAAGGGGAAGCGCTCATGCTTCAAATGTGGTAAGCTTGGTCATTTTATTGCTAACTGTCCCGACAATGATAGTGATCAGGATCAAGGGAACAAGAGGGAGAAGAAGAAGAACTATAGGAAGGCAAAGGGCGAGGCACATCTTGGCAAGGAGTGGGATTCGGATTGCTCCTCGTCCGACTCCGACAATGAAGGACTCGCTGCCACCGCCTTCAACAAGTCATCCCTCTTCCCCAACGAGCGTCACACATGCCTTATGGCAAGGGAGAAGAAGGTATGTACTCGAAACTCTACTTATGCTTCTTCAAGTGAGGACGAATCTAGTGATGAGGATGAAATAGATTATTCATGTTTATTTAAGGGACTAGATAGAACCAAGGTAGATAAAATTAATGAATTGATTGATGCCTTGAATGATAAGAATAGGCTTTTAGAAAAACAAGAGGACTTGCTTTATGAAGAACATGACAAATTTGTAGAAGCACAAAAATCTCATGCCTTAGAAGTTAAGAGAAATGAAATGCTTTCTCATGAATTATCTTCTTGCCATGAGACAATTTCTAGCTTAAGGAGCATTAATGATGATTTGAATGCTAAGTTAGAAATAGCTAGTAAATCAACAACTTGTGTAGAAAATGTTGTTATTTGCAATAGATGTAAAGATTTTGATATTGATGCTTGTAGTGAACACATAGCTTCTATTGCAAAGTTAAATGATGAAATGGCTAGTCTTAATGCCCAACTTAAGGCTAGCAAAAGTGATTTTGATAAACCAAAATTTGCTAGGGATGCCTACACGATTGGTAGACACCCCTCAATTAAGGATGGGCTTGGCTTCAAGAGGGAAGCCAAGAACTTAACAAGCCATAAGGCTCCCATCTCCGCCAAGAAGAAAGGGAAGGCCCCTATGGCAAGTAGTACTAAAAAGAACCATGCTTTTATGTACAATGATAAAAGACAGTCTCATAGGAGTTGTAATGCTTTTGATTCACATACCTATGATTCTTATGCTATGTTTGCTCCCAGTTCTTCCTATATGCATGGTAGAGATATGCCTAGGAAGAATATTCATCATGTGCCTAGAAAGAATATTGTTCATGTTCCTAGGGAAGTTATGAATGGACCCTCTACAATTTATCATGCTTTAAATACTTCCTTTGCTATTTGTAGAAAGGATAGGAAGATAGTTGCTAGGAAATTAGGGGCAAAACACAAGGGTGATAAAACTTGCATTTGGGTCCCTAAGACAATTTTGACTAACCTTGTAGGACCCAACAAGAGTTGGGTACCTAAGACCCAAGCCTAAATTTGCCTTGCAGGTTTATGCATCCGGGGGTTCAAGCTGGATTATCGACAGCGGATGCACGAACCATATGACGGGGGAAAAGAAGATGTTCACCTCCTACGTCAAGAATAAGGATTCCCAAGATTCAATCATATTCGGTGATGGGAACCAAGGCAAGATGAAAGGTTTAGGCAAGATTGCAATATCAAATGAGCACTCTATCTCTAATGTGTTTTTAGTTGAGTCTCTTGGATATAATTTACTATCTGTCAGTCAATTATGTAATATGGGATATAATTGTCTATTTACAAATGTAGATGTGTCTGTCTTTATAAGATGTGATGGTTCACTAGCTTTTAAGGGTGTACTAGACGACAAACTTTATTTAGTTGATTTTGCAAAAGAGGAGGCCGATCTAGATGCATGCTTAATTGCTAAGACTAGCATGGGCTGGCTGTGGCATCGCCGCTTAGCACATATGGGGATGAAGAACCTTCACAAGCTTCTAAAGGGAGAACACGTGATAGGTTTGACTAACGTGCAATTCGAAAAAGATAGACCTTGTACAGCTTGTCAAGCAGGTAAACAAGTGGGAGGAGCACATCACAGCAAGAATGTGATGACCACTTCAAGACCTCTGGAGCTGCTGCATATGGACCTCTTCGGACCTGTCGCCTATCTGAGCATAGGAGGAAGTAAGTATGGTCTAGTTATTGTTGATGACTTTTCCCGCTTCACTTGGGTGTTCTTTTTGCAGGATAAGTCTGAAACCCAAGGGACCCTCAAGCGCTTCCTAAGGAGAGCTCAAAATGAGTTTGAGCTCAAGGTGAAGAAGATAAGGAGCGACAACGGGTCCGAATTCAAGAATCTTCAAGTGGAGGAGTTCCTTGAGGAGGAGGGGATCAAGCACGAGTTCTCCGCTCCCTACACACCTCAGCAAAATGGTGTGGTAGAGAGGAAGAACAGGACGCTCATTGATATGGCGAGGACTATGCTTGAAGAGTTCAAGACCCCCGAGTGCTTTTGGTCGGAAGCCGTGAACACGGCTTGCCACACCATCAACAGGGTCTACCTTCACCGCCTCCTCAAGAAGACTTCATATGAGCTGCTGACTGGTAACAAACCCAATGTATCGTACTTTCGTGTATTTGGGAGTAAATGCTACATTCTAGTGAAGAAGGGTAGGAATTCCAAATTTGCTCCCAAAGCTGTAGAAGGGTTTTTATTAGGTTATGATTCAAATACAAAGGCGTATAGGGTCTTCAACAAATCATCGGGTTTGGTTGAAGTCTCTAGCGACGTTGTATTTGATGAGACTAATGGCTCTCCAAGAGAGCAAGTTGTTGATCTTGATGATGTAGATGAAGAAGACGTTCCAACGGCCGCGATACGCACCATGGCGATTGGAGATGTACGGCCTCAGGAATAATTGGAGCAAGATCAACCGTCTTCCTCAACTATGGTGCATCCCCCAACCCAAGATGACGATCAGGTACCTCAAGTGGAGGCGCATGATCAAGGGGGAGCACAGGATGTTCAAGTTGAAGAGGAAGAAGCACCTCAGGCACCTCCAACCCAAGTTCGAGCGACGATCCAAAGGGATTATCCCGTCGACCAAATTTTGGGTGATATTAGCAAGGGAGTAACTACTCGTTCAAGATTAGTTAATTTTTGTGAGCATTACTCCTTTGTCTCTTCTATTGAGCCTTTCAGGGTAGAAGAGGCCTTGCTAGATCCGGACTGGGTGTTGGCCATGCAGGAGGAACTCAACAACTTCAAGCGCAATGAAGTTTGGACACTGGTGCCTCGCCCCAAGCAAAATGTTGTGGGAACCATGTGGGTGTTCCGCAACAAACAGGACGAGCACGGGGTGGTGACAAGGAACAAGGCTCGACTTGTGGCAAAAGGTTATGCCCAAGTCGCAGGTTTGGACTTTGAGGAGACGTTCGCTCCTGTGGCTAGGCTAGAATCAATTCGTATTTTTCTAGCATATACCGCTCACCATTCTTTCAGGTTGTACCAAATGGATGTGAAGAGCGCTTTCCTCAACGGGCCGATCAAGGAGGAGGTGTACGTGGAGCAACCCCCTGGCTTCGAGGATGAACGGTACCCCGACCACGTGTGTAAGCTCTCTAAGGCGCTCTATGGACTTAAGCAAGCCCCAAGAGCATGGTATGAATGCCTTAGAGACTTTTTAATTGCTAATGCTTTCAAGGTCGGGAAAGCCGATCCAACTCTTTTTACTAAGACTTGCGATGGTGATCTTTTTGTGTGCCAAATTTATGTCGATGACATAATATTTGGTTCTACTAATCAAAAGTCTTGTGAAGAGTTTAGCAGGGTGATGACGCAGAAATTCGAGATGTCGATGATGGGCGAGTTGAACTAATTCCTTGGGTTCCAAGTGAAGCAACTCAAGGACGGCACCTTCATCTCCCAAACGAAGTACACGCAAGATTTGCTAAAGCGGTTTGGGATGAAGGACGCCAAACCCGCAAAGACGCCGATGGGAACTGACGGACACACCGACCTCAACAAAGGAGGTAAGTCTGTTGATCAAAAAGCATACCGGTCCATGATAGGTTCTTTGCTTTATTTATGTGCTAGTAGACCGGATATTATGCTTAGCGTATGCATGTGTGCTAAATTTCAATCCGATCCTAAGGAGTGTCACTTAATGGCTGTGAAGCGAATTCTTCGATATTTAGTCGCTACGCCTTGCTTCGGGATCTGGTATCCAAAGGGGTCTAACTTTGACTTGATTGGGTACTCAGATTCCGACTATGCTGGATGTAAGGTCGATAGGAAGAGTACATCGGGGACGTGCCAATTCTTAGGAAGGTCCCTGGTGTCGTGGAACTCTAAGAAACAAACTTCCGTTGCCCTATCCACCGCTGAGGCCGAGTACGTTGCCGCAGGACAGTGTTGCACGCAACTACTTTGGATGAGGCAAACCCTCCGGGACTTTGGCTACAATCTGAGCAAAGTCCCACTCCTATGTGATAATGAGAGTGCTATCCGAATAGCGGAAAATCCTGTTGAGCACAGCCGCACAAAGCACATTGACATCCGGCATCACTTTTTGAGAGACCACCAGCAAAAGGGAGATATCGAAGTGTTTCATGTTAGCACCGAGAACCAGCTAGCCGATATCCTCACTAAGCCTTTAGATGAAAAGACCTTTTGCAGGTTGCGTAGTGAGCTAAATGTCCTAGATTCGCGGAACTTGGATTGATTTATAGCATACATGTATTTATGCCTTTGATCATGTTCCTTATGCATTTTGTTGCTTACTTGTGGTGCTCAAGTTGTACAAACACTCCCTGGACCTCACAAGTCCTTTTTGCAAGTGATGCACATATTTAGGGGGAGCTGTGCTACAACTTGACCCTTTGAGACTAACCATGTACTTGAGTTTGGTTGTTTTAGCCTCAAAGGAGGATTGAAAGGGAAAAGGTGGACTTGGGCCATGCAAGACTTCCACTGCACTCCAATGAAAAGAGTAACTTTTCCAAGTTCATCTTTATACTCTTATTGCCTTTGTGTTCTCATTTGAAGATTTTGGTGAGGCAATGGGGTTAATGGGCCAAGATTGATCCCGTTTTGGTGCTTGATGCCAAAGGGGGAGAAAATAAAGGCCAAAGCAATAGATGGATCAGCTACCACTTGAGAAATTTTGATTAGAGCTTTTGGTTTGTCAAAACTCTTTTATTGTCTCTTATGTCAAAAGTTGGCCTCTTGTGGGGAGAAGTGTTGATTATGGGAAAAAGGGGGAGTTTTTGAAATCCTTGATCAAATTTCTTTGGAAAACCTCTCTTTATGTCTCTACAAGTGGATTTGACTTAGAGATAGGAATTTGAGTTTGATTTGCAAAAACAAACCAAGTGGTGGTATAGAGTGATCCATATATGTCAAATTTGAATCAAAACAATTTTGAGTTCTTAGTTGAATTGATTTTGTACTTGTTCTACTTGCTTTATGTTGTGTTGGCATAAATCACCAAAAAAGGGGAGATTGAAAGGGAAATGTGCCCTTGGGCCATTTCTAAGTATTTTGGTGATTTAGTGTCCAACACATGTGCCTAAGTGCAAAATGGTGGACAAAGTACAAATCAAGGATAAAGGTATGTTTCTCAGACTTAGTATATTGTTTTATGGACTAATGTATTGTGTCTAAGTGCTGGAAACAGGAAAAATCCAATTGAAAATGCCTTGGCTCGAGCAGCCAAGACTTTGCTCAGTCTGGAGCACCGGACTGTTCGGTGGTGCACCGGACAGTGTCCGGTGCGCCAGGCTGGCTCGAGCGAAGTGGTTGCTCTCGGGACTTCGACGACGGTGTACGGCTATAATTCACCGGACTGTCCGGTGGTGCACCGGACTGTCCGGTGGGCCGTTCACAGGCGAACTCGTCGCTCTCGGGAATTCATCGGCGACGTACGACTATAATTCACCGGACTGTCCGGTGTGCACCGGACTGTCCGGTGAGCCAACGGTCGGCCAGGCTAACGGTCGGCCGTGCAATCTGCGCGGGACACGTGGCCGAGTCAACGGCTAGAAGGAGGCACCGGACTGTCCGGTGTGCACCGGACATGTCCGGTGCGCCAACGGCTCTCTGGCTGCCAACGGTCGACTGCGCCATTTAAGGAAAGAAATCAGGCACCGGACAGTGTCCGGTGTGCACCGGACTGTCCGGTGCGCCAGTCGACAGAAGGCAAGATCAGCCTTCCTAGATTGCTCTCAACGGCTCCTAGCTGCCTTGGGGCTATAAAAGGGACCCCTAGGCACATGGAGGAGCACACCAAGCAACATCTAAGCATTCCTAAGCACTAAGACATCGATTCCGCGCCTTTGATTCTTTGCGATAGCAATTAGAGCTCTAGTTGAGTGGTGAACTCATTGAGTTGTGTTGTGAGCTCTCGTTGCGACTTGTGTGCGTGGTGTTGCTGCGATTTCTTGTCTTGAATGTGTTGCTAATCCCTCCCTTGCTCTGTGCTTCTTTGTGAACTTCAATTGTGTCGGCGTTCCGAGACCGGGGGGTCCCTGGGCCGACGAGTGAATGTCGCCGCGTGCCCCAGCCTAGATGGGTCGAGCGCGAGGGCGAGCGCGAAGGGGGGAGAGCGAGGCGGCCGGAGACCGGCGTGAGAGAGGTGGGAATCCTGCGGCCCTCGTGTTCGTCCCGCGCCCAGGTCGGGTGCGCTTGCAGTAGGGGGTTACAAGCGTCCACGCGGGAGAGGGAGCGAGCGGCTCCAAGCGAGCGCCTGTTCTCATCCTCGTCCCCGCGCGGCCAACCCTCTCTAAGAGGGCCCTGGTCCTCCCTTTTATAGGCGTAAGGAGAGGATCCAGGTGTACAATGGGGGGTGTAGCAGGATGCTACGTGTCTAGCGGAGGTGAGCTAGCGCCCTAGGTACATGCCGTTGTGGCAGCCGGAGAGATCTTGGCACCCAGCTGGTGTGATGTCGTGACCGTCGAAGGAGCGATGGAGCTTGGCGGAGGGACAGCTGTCAGAGCGGTCGAGTCCTTGCTGACATCCTCTGGCTTCCGTAAGGGGGCTGAGAGCCGCCGTCGTCACAGAGCATGCGGGGCGCCATCATTGCCTATCTGGCGGAGCGAGCCAGATGGGACGCCGGTCTTGTTCCCTGCGGCCCGAGTCAGCTCGGGGTAGGGTGATGATGGCGCCTCCTGTTGATGTGGCTGGTCTACGCCCTAGGTTGGGCGATGTGGAAGCTCCTCCGAAGCCGAGGTCGAGTCCGAGCCCCCGGGTCGGGCGAGGCGGAGATTGTCGTCTTCTGGGGCCGAGCCCAAGTCCGAGCCCTGGGTTGGGCGAGGCGGAGATCGTCGTCTTCTGGGGCCGAGCCCAAGTCCGAGCCCTGGGTCGGGCGAGGCAGAGATCGTCGTCTTTTGGGGCCGAGCCCAAGTCCGAGCCCTGGGTCGGGCGAGGCGGAGATCGTCGTCTTCTGGGACTTAGCCCGAGTCCGAGCCCTGGGTCGGGCGGAGCGGAGTTCGCCGTCTTCCGGGACTTAGCCCGAGTCCGAGCCCTGGGTCGGGCGGAGCGGAGTTCGCTGTCTTCCGGGACTTAGCCCGAGTCCGAGCCCTAGGTCGGGCGGAGCGGAGTTCGCCGTCTTTCGGGACTTAGCCCGAGTCCGAGCCCTGGGTCGGGCAGAGCGGAGTTCATCGTCTTCTGGGGCCGAGCCCAAGTCCGAGCCCTTGGTCGGGCGAAGCGGAGCTTCCTATGGTGCCTCCGGCAGGGCCTGACTGCCTGTCAGTCTTGCTCTGTCCAGTGGCACTGCAGTCGGTGTGGCGTAGGCGGCGCTGTCCTTCTGTCAGGCCGGTCAGTGGAGCGGCAAAGTGACGGCGGTCACTTCGGCTCTGCTGGCTGGGGGGTGCACGCCAGGATAAGGGCGTCAGGCCACCTTTGCATTAAATGCTCCTGCGACTTGGTTGGTCGGTGCGGCGATTTGGTCAGGGTTGCTTCTTAGCGAAGGCAGGGCCTTGGGCGAGCCAGGAATATGTTCGCCGCTGAAGGGGGGCCTCGGGCGAGACGGAAATCCTCCGGGGTCGGCTGCCCTTGTCCGAGGCTAGGCTCGGGTGTGGCGTGATCGTGTCCCTCGAATGGACTGATCCCTGACTTAATCGCACCCATCAGGCCTTTACAGCTTCGTGCTGATGGGGGTTACCAGCTGAGAATTAGGAGCCTTGAGGGTACCCCTAATTATGGTCCTCGACAGTAGCCCCCGAGCCTCGAAGGGAGTGTTTGCACTCGCTTGGAGGCTTTCGTCGCACTTTTTTGCAAGGGGACCAGCCTTTCTCGGTTGCGTTTTGTTCCGGTGGGTGCGCGCGAGCGCACCCGCCGGGTGTAGCCCCCGAGGCCTCGGAGGAGTGGTTTCACTCCTTCAAGGTCTTATTGCCTCACGTAGTGCTTCGGCTGGTCTGGTCGTTCCCTCATGCGAGCTGGCCGTAGCCCAGGTGTATGGTCGGGTCCCAAGTTCTCGGGCTGGTATGTTGACGCTGTCAACGGTTCGACCGGAGCCGGGTTTGCGAGAGCAGCCCCCGAGCCTCTGCACAGAGCGAGAGGGCGGTCAGGGGTAGACTCGGCTTTTTTACATACGCCCCTGCGTCGCCTTTCCGCAAGGAGGAGGGGGGGAGAGCGCCATGTTGCCCTCGATGGGTGCCGAACATGGTGTCTCCGATGAGCTGCAAGCGGGTAATCCGAGTGGACGTCCGTGCCCCGTTCGTTAGGGGTCGGCTAGGGGCCCAGAGGCATGCCCAAAAGTAACTGCGGGTGATCTGCCAGACCCGGTCCCCTGGCGAGGGGGTCCGAGGGCTCGATGCCTCCCTCTGGTGGGATTCTGTTACAAGATCGTTCCCGCCGGTCTCGGAAATGTCCTAGGGTACCTCGGGAGCGCAGCCCGAGCCTTGGTTATGTATCGAACGTACCCATGGTCATCCCTCGCTCGGCATCTGAGGCGGCTGTGAACCCTTCGAGGGCCAGCCTTCGAACCCCTGATCAGTATTGGGCGCGGATCCCGAGTAGCCTGAGGCGGTCGTTGAACCCTTTCGAGGAGCCGGCCTTCGAACCTCTGACCAGTAGTGGGTGTAGGGCCCACACGATCTGAGGCGGCTGTTGAACCCTTCCGGGGGGCCAGCCTTCGAACCTCTGATCAGTAGGGGGGCTCGGAGCCTGGTTCCTTCTTGGGGAAGGATCCTTTTCGGGGTATTGAAAGTTCCCTTTGACCCGGGAACAGGATCTGGATGTCGCCTAGAGGGGGGGGGGTGAATAGGCGAATAAAACTTATTACTTTAAAACTTAAATTCTTACTCTACTCGAAGACTTAGTACGCAGTGGAGTGAGAAGACTCTTCGAGTAGGTTGCAGTGGAATCAGAGATCCTGTCTCAAAAATGTCCTGTACTTCAAATAAAGCTTATACCACAGATAAGTATTGAAGTGCAGATATAAAGACGAGTAAGATAGAGAGTCAGGATACAATACAGAACAGAGCACACAGACGCAAGGATTTATCCCGAGGTTCGGCCAAGCCTGAAATGCTTGCCTAGTCCTCGTTGGAGTTAGCCACACCTGGGCTTGGAGTCTATTTCAACTCCTTCCTCCGTTTGCTCAGATCTGTCAGAATGACAGATAGAGCCTTTCACTATTGAGTGGGGTTACAACAGAACCGCGGCTGCTTACAAACTTCTTGGCAGCACCCCGGCAGAGTAACGATACGCTCAAGACCTTGCTCTAGCTCTTAGCAGCACTACTCCTCTCTCTGAAGGCTTATAGCTGTGCCTTCTACACAAACTATAGAGTTACACACAAGAGGGAGAGCGAGAATTGATCCGAGTGATGTCTACACTTGTTGGCTGCACTTGTGTTCTGCTGGAGGCGCCTAGGGGTCCCTTTTATAGGCACAAGGAGCCTAGGAGCCGTTGGAAGCAATTCTGGAAGGCCAACCTTGCCTTCTGTCGTCGAGGGCACCGGACAGTCCGGTGCACACCGGACACTGTCCGGTGCCCGATTTGTTTCCTTATCTGGCGCTGCCGACCGCTGCAGCCCGTTGGAGATCTGCGAGCCGTTGGCGCACCGGACAGTCCGGTGCACACCGGACAGTCCGGTGCCGTCTTCCGACCGTTGGCTCGGCCACGTGTCCCGCGCGGATTGCGCGGCCGACCGTTGGCCCTGGCCGACCGTTGGCTCACCGGACAGTCCGGTGCACACCGGACAGTCCGGTGAATTTTAGCCGTACGCCGTCGGCGAATTCCCGAGAGCGGCCAGTTCGAGCCGAGTCAGCCTGGCGCACCGGACACTGTCCGGTGCACACCGGACAGTCCGGTGCTCCAGACCGAGCTGGGTCTTGGCAGCACACAGCCAAGTCATTTTCTCCTCTTCTTTCTTCTTCTTCTTTCTGTTTCTAACACTTAGACAAATATATTAGTACACAAAACCAATGTACTAAGTCTAGAAACATACCTTCTCTTAATTATTACATCTATAGCATTTCACATGCATGAGCTTCGATGTTGGACTCATAAATCATCAAGTCTGCTTGACTTGATCTAGATTGACATTTCTTGGCTCCAACATCCTGCAAAGATCACATAGAACATCTCCAAACCTAGGAACAACCCAAACTAAAGATCAAGGTGAACTTAGCTCTTTTAGGCTGCTTCCAGTTCTGGCTTTGACACTTGTTCTCCTTCTAGTGACCTTGATCTCCTTCTTAGAGTTTGGTCTTGAGCCTTATGACTTACACCACATAACTGTAGCTGTTACCTCATTGGTTGTAAGTCACGTCCTAATGTAGTGATCCTTGGTGTGTTATAGCTCTTCTCAACTCGATCACCCTTGACTTTGCAAGCCTTCTTCTTCACCCTTGGCTTTGGGTTCCTCAGCCTCCTTGACCTTCTCCCGTGCACTTGGTACCTCGAAGCTTCTCTTGCCTCCGTCCTTGGCTTGATCAGTTGTCTCCGAGCTTCGCACCCGAGTCTCACTTTATGCAATGTCCATCTTACTTGTGATGTCCATCATGTATCCATAATCCAGTTATTGGACCATCACAATTGTTCACTTGTGTTGAACCCTGTAGGCTTTACCTTAAGCACCTGTTCAACACTTAGTACACTTGTTAGTCCTTTAATTGAGTTGTCATCCAAACACCAAAACTCACAAGAGAGCTTTCAGGTATCCCCCTTTCCCGGTCCCTGTTGCAAGAGAGAGAAAGAGGAAAAACGGAAAAGGATACGAAATCGAACGACGCGGCGTACCTTTTTGGACACGTTCATTTTGGCGAAGGGGAAGCGTCGCCCGCTTCTCCTGCCAGAGGCGCCGCGTGTCCTGTCGTGGAGTTAATGCGACGGGGCGAGTGGTTGGAGGGGCGACCGTTGCACGTGCGCGAGCCGTTCGAGGAACGGCTGTTTTGCTTCGCGTTTTTGAATCCCACGTCCGGTCCGGGCGGAACGTTTGAACCGGTCACGCCTTGGTCTTCATATACTCGGGAGAGGGCCGAGCGATGGTTCTTTGCTCCGCTTCCTGTTTCCCTCTCAGGTTTTTTGCAGCCTGAGAGACTTAGCCAGAGAAAAGGAAACCGCCCTCCCTGTCCTTTGCGCCGCCACCCCTTCCGCTCGGCGATGGCTGACTGGGTGACCATCATCTCGCCGCGCGACCCATGGCCCTTCTCCATGGTGACGGCGAGTGATCTGGAGGATCTTGTTGGCGAGGGTTTACTTCGCCCTCTCACCAATGAGCAGCGACCGGAATGGATCCCCCCGTGGGCGGAGCCGCTCCATCCCCACCGCCGGGGTACATCGTGAGCTTCGTCTCCTTCCACGAGCGGGGCTTTGGTGTGCCGGCGAGCCGCTTTGTGCGGGCGATCCTGCACCACTACAGGGTGGAGTTGCACAACCTCAGCCCCAACTCCATCTCGCAGGCCGCCATCTTCGTAGCGGTCTGCGAGGGGTACTTGGGGATTGCCCCCCATTGGGATCTGTGGACCCATCTCTTTTTCGCGGAGCTTTTTGCCTCGTCGACGGGGGAGAGGAAGGTCCGTGCAGCGGTGCGGGCCGGCGGCTGCACCCCCCTGCTGAGGCAGTCGCGGGCGTCGCTGTATATTCCCGCCATCCTTGCGTCCTCGAACAAGGGGTGGCAGCGCCGGTGGTTCTACCTCCAGAATGACGGCGAGTTGCTCCCGTCGTTCTCTCAGCGAGTAGTCACCGCCGTCGCTGATGCTTGGCGCCACGGGACTCCTCACGAAAGACAGAAGAACCTCGAACCCCTCCTCAAGGCCTTAGAGGTGTTGCGGAAGGGGGGACTCACCGCTGCTGGGGTGATTGCCGCCATCCACCGCCGGAGGGTGCTTCCCTTGGCGGAGCGACGGCTGCCGCTTTGGGAAATGACACCGGAGGCGGACTTGGAGGGCTCGCGGATGTCCTCTGATCCTCTTCCCCCCGACGTCCTCCACGGGCGGGTGTCCGTTGCGTTGGGGAAGCCGGACCCCAGCGCCCTCTCCCAGCCTTTGATGCGCCCTGACCAAGGGTGCGTGGCTCTGGTGAGTGTCCACTTCTTTCTTCTAGCGTCGGATTGCCCCTGGTTTCTAAGGTCGGGATTTCCACCCGTCTTCAGGAGGTAGGGTGGCACAAGTCTTCCCTACCACGGGTCCCGCAAGATGCGGCGGACCGAGCAGCGCGGCGGGTCGCCGCGGAGGAGAAGAAGAAAAAGAAGGACGCGGAGAAGGCCCGAGCCTGCGAGCGGAGGCGGGCTCGGGACGCCTTGGAAAAGCTTCATCGCCGGCAGGAGAGGGAGGGGCTCCCGAGGGAGCCGTCACCAGAAACGCCCGACGACGATGACGATGACGAAGATGATGACGAGGAAGACGACATGGCTGCCCGCCTTGGCCTCAGCCCCGGCTTGGGGTTAGGTCAAGAGCCATCAATCCAGCCCCCGAGCGGGTTGACGCCGTCAGTCCTCGGAGTCGGGACGCCGGGGTCCTGGCCCGAGGAGCGGGGGCAATCCGCGAGGGTACTTGACCCCTCGGCTGGAGGAGCCGAAGCGACCCCGGGGAGCCAGGCCGGGGCGTCTGCTCCCCGAGAGCCGCCGCTCACGCCAGCAGCGCAGGGGAGCGGCCCCCAGGCCGTCGTGGCAGTGCCTGAGCAGCCCGCCTCCCAGGCGTCCAGGGCGCCCAAAGCAAGGGTGATGCCGAAGCCGCCGGCGAAGCGGACCTCGGCGGCGTTGCTGGGGGTCAAGGTCCGAGAGACCTCCCCCTAGGCACGGTTGATCATGGCCCGAAGCGGGTGAGTATCCTGGAATGTCTTCGTTCTGGTTTTTCATTCGTATGTCCCGGCCGTGATTTTTCTTTTTTCCTCAGCAAGCGAAGCCATGGGCTGACTGACCTGGCGCCCCGGAAGGCCCTTAAGACGTCACCGGCTTGCGTGGCTAGCGCCGCTCCGGGCCCTACCGTTCAGGTGACCTTCTCGCAAGGCGCTCCATAGCAGGGGGCTCAGGCGGCACCAGTCGCCGTGGAGCGGGTTCCCGAGGCTGGCGCTTCTGCTGGGGCGGCCATCGTGATGGGGGTGGCGGCTACCACGGACGTGGCCCCAGGCCCACCGGACGTGCCGGCGATGCCGGCACCTGTCGCTACCGAAGTCGCCGTCGTCCCAGTCGGGGAGCGACCGGCCGCTGCCGACGTCGAGATGGCTGAGGCGTCGGCGCTCGGTGCCTCGGAAGAGGGGGGCGTGGAGGCGCGATCCGTCCCGCCGGGCGGCAGCCTCGTCGCTGTGCGGTGGAGCTCCGAGGGCCGGCGCTAGTTGCTCCGGTTCCGGACCCGTGAGGCCTCGGATCCCGGCTTCGTTCTCGACGTTGAGCGGGAGGACCAGTCCTGGGACGAGCTCCGCGAGTGTGCCGAAGCAACGGTGGGGTCGCTCCGGTCGTCGCTGGAGGTTTTCTGCAGGGACGTCCCCAAAATCCTCCAGGTAACGGTTTCAGGCATACCTTTTCTCTTTCGTGACCAAGGCGTCCTTCGTGATGCCCCGTTTCCTTCCCTTAGGATCTGACGGATCGGAGCGCCGCCAAGTCGTTGTTCATCCGTCGTGAGGTCGACGTCTGGGGCTCGCTGCGATCCCTGAGGTCCTCGCTTGCCGGGGCTACTGCGCGCCTCTCTCAGCAGGGTGCCGAGGTGGCGGACCTTCGGTTGCTCTGCACCGATCTGAGAGCCGAGGCGGCAGCGGCGCACGCGGAGGCGGCTGTGGCGCGTGCAGAAGCGCAACGACAGCAGTCGGAGTTTGCCTGGGTCGTTAAGGAGCGGGACCAGTCTCGGGGCCGGGCCGCCGAGGCCGAAAGCCGGGCCGAAACCCTTGCGGCCGACCTAGCCGCAGCCCAGGTCGCAGCCTCGGAGCAGCGTACCCGAGCCGGAGGTACGCCTTGGCCATCTTCGGTTTTTGTTTCTGCTTGTTTCCTCTGCTTGTGTTTGAGATCCTTCCTTTGGCTGTTCACAGAGCTCGAGTCCGCCCTCGATGAGTCCACCAAGGCGCTTGCCGAGGCGCTTGCCGGGGCGGCCGAGCAGAGGGAAACCGACCACACGGCCATGTCCGAGGCCGTCTCGGACGTTTACCGGGTCCTTGGCTCTGGCGACGTCCCCTCAGGAAGCTCCCCTCGAAGCCGCCTTCAAGTCTTGGGCGATCATGTGCGCGGCAGGCTCCGCGAGGCGTTACACCATGGCGTCAGGCGGGCCTTCGCCGTACTCGCTTCCCACTACGTTGTGGACCTGGAGCGGGTTAGCGAGGGGTATTGCCTTCTCGACGAAGATGAAGCCGCCCTGGCAGAAGTCCAGAGGCTTGATGCGGCCGCCGCGGGTCCGAGCGCAGTGTTGGCGACCACCTTTGAGGCAGAGATCCTCCCACCTGCGCCGTCGCCGGAAGCCGGGATAGACTTTGCCGATGGTGGGGATGAAGCCGAAGGTGCGGCTCCTTCCCAAGGCGACGCCTAACTCTGTTGGATCAGTTTCTGTCGGATGCACGTGTGTCCTTCTGCGGCCGCCGAGGCCTGAACACTTTGTTACCGTTGCATGAAGTCGTACTCCTTTTCTTTTTGCGTGTCCGGCTTCGCCTGTTTAGTAACAGGGTGGTTTTCCCAAGTAGGGGTCACTTTTCGCGGCGGGTGACGAGTGAGGTGTTCCTAACCCGAAGGCGTAGGAGTCCCTCGGCTCGGTCGGCCTTGCCACTTACATGCACCCGCGTTTGCTCCTTGGGGCCTTGCTTCCGACATAGCCGGGGGAACGCAAAAAACTTTTTTTAATTGAAAATCTTGGACGCAAAGAGGTCCCTCAATCTTGACGCGGAGGGGTCCCCCCCCCTTTTAGCCCCCGAGGGAGGGTCGGGCTTTGCCGAGGCGAGGCCAACCCTTCCTTGATGACTAAACTTTGCGTGGGTGCGAGGTATATGATCAACTTGAAAACATCTTAAGGGTAGAAGCGACGTAGCTGTTGGATGTTCCAGGCGTTGTCGTAGACCTCGCCCTGGCTGTTGGCCAGCTTGTATGTTCCGGGCTTTAGAACCTTGGCGATGACGAATGGCCCCTCCCAGGGAGGCGTGAGCTTGTGCCGCCCTCGGGCGTCTTGTCACAGCCGAAGCACCAGGTCGCCCACCTGGAGGTCTCGGGACCGGACCCCTCGGGCGTGGTAGCATCGCAGGGACTGCTGGTACCGCGCCGAGTGTAGCAAGGCCTGGTCCCGAGCCTCCTCCAACTGGTCCAACGAGTTTTCTCGGCTGACTTGGTTGCTTTGGTCGGTGTAGGCCCTCGTCCTCGGGGAGCCGTATTTTAAGTCTGTGGGCAAGATGGCTTCGGCCCCATAGACTAGAAAGAACGGTGTGAAGCCCGTGGCTCGGCTCGGCGTTGTCCTCAGACTCCAGACCACCGAGGGGAGTTCCTTCATCCATCGCTTGCCGAACTTGTTGAGGTCGTTGTAGATCCGAGGCTTGAGCCCTTGTAGAATCATGCCGTTGGCACGCTCCACCTGCCCATTCGTCATGGGATGAGCCACGGCAGCCCAGTCCACCCGGACGTGGTGATCCTCGCAGAAGTCCAGGAACTTTCTACCGGTGAACTGGGTGCCGTTGTCGGTGGTGATGGAGTTCGGGACCCTGAAGCAATGGATGATGTTGGTGAAGAACGCCACCGCCTGCTCGGACCTGATGCTGTTCAGGGGTCGGACCTCGATCCACTTGGAGAATTTGTCGATGGCGACCAGCAGGTGCGTGTAGCCCCCGGGTGCCTTCTGCAAGGGGCCGACGAGGTCCAGACCCCACACCGCAAAAGGCCAGGTGATGGGTATCATCTGCAGAGCCTGAGCGGGCAGATGGGTCTGCCTCGCGTAGAATTGGCACCCTTCGCAGGTGCGGACGATTCGGGTAGCATCGGCCACCGCCGTCGACCAGTAGAAGCCTTGCTGGAAAGCGTTCCCGACAAGGGCTCGAGGCGCTGCGTGATGGCCGCAAGCTCCCGAGTGTATCTCTCGCAGGAGTTCCTGACCTTCGGCGATGGAGATGCATCGCTGGAGGATGCCTGAGGGGCTGCGGTGGTAGAGCTCCTTCTCATCTCCCAGCATGACGAACGACTTGGCGCGCCGCGCTACCTGCCGAGCCTCGGCTCGGTCGAGGGGTAGCTCTCCTCGGTGGAGATATTGCAGGTACGGGGTCTGCCAGTTTCGATTAGGCGTGACCCCGCTTCGCTCCTCCTCGACGCGCAGTGCCTCACCCTCGAGGGCCGAGGGTACCTCGGACTGAACCGAGGGCGCCTCGGGTCGAGCTGAGGGTGCCTCGGGTTGAGCCGTGGGTGCCTCGGACTGGGCCGAGGGTACCTCGGGCTCGGACGTGTCGTCGATCTTGACAGAGGGTTGATGCAGGTCTCGGGAGAAGACGTCCGGGGGAACCGTCGTTCGCCCCGAGGCTATTTTAGCCAGCTCGTCCGCAGTCTCGTTGTAGCGCCGAGCGATGTGGTTGAGCTCGTGCCCGTAGAACTTGTTTTCTAGGCGCCGAACCTCATCGCAGTAGGCCTCCATCTTCGGGTCGCGACAATGGGAGTTCTTGATGACTTGGTCGATGACGAGCTGCGAGTCACCACGAGCGTCGAGGCGTCGGACCCCTAGCTCGATGGCGATCCGCAACCCGCTGACCAGAGCCTCATATTCGGCCACATTGTTGGACGCCGGGAAGTGGAGGCGTAGCACGTAGCGTAGATGCTTTCCGAGGGGTGAGATGAAGAGTAGGCCTGCGTCGGCCCCTGTCTTCATCAGCGACCCGTCGAAGAACATGGTCCAGAGCTCCGGTTGGATCAGAGCCGTCGGTAGCTGGGTGTCGACCCATTCAGCCATGAAGTCCGCCAAGACCTGGGACTTAACGGCTTTCTGAGGAGCGAACGAGATTGTCTCGCCCATGATCTCCACCGCCCACTTTGCAATCCTACCCGAGGCCTCTCGGCACTGGATGATCTCTCCCAGGGGGAAGGATGACACCACAGTTACCGGATGAGACTCGAAGTAGTGTCGCAGCTTCCGTCGCGTTAGGATCACCGCGTACAGCAGCTTCTGAACTTGTGGGTAGCGGATCTTGGTTTCGGACAGTACCTCGCTGACGAAGTAGACTGGCCTCTGAACGGGCAATGCATACCCCTCTTCTTGCCTCTCGACCACAATCGCGGCGCTAACCACCTAGGTGGTCGCGGCGACGTAGACCAGGAGGGCTTCTCCGGCAGCTGGGGGCACCAAGATAGGCGCCTTTGTGAGGAGCACCTTCAGGTTCCCGAGGGCTTCCTCGGCCTCAGGGGTCCAAGTGAAGCACTCGGCCTTCCTTAAGAGGCGGTACAGAGGTAGACCTCTTTCGCCGAGGCGTGAGATGAAGCGGCTCAGAGCCGCGAGGCATCCCATGACCCTCTGTACGCCTTTCAAGTCCTTGATGGGCCCCATGCTGGTAATGGCTGCGATCTTTTCCGGGTTGGCTTCGATGCCCCGCTCGGAGATGATGAACCCCAAGAGCATGCCTCGGGGCACCCCGAAGACACACTTTTCGGGATTGAGCTTGACGCCTTTCGCCTTGAGACATCAGAATGTCGTTTCAAGGTCGGAAAGGAGGTCGGAGGCATTCCTCGTCTTGACTACGATGTCATCGATGTAGGCCTCGACCGTGCGGCCAATGTGTTCGCCGAACACATGGTTCATGCACCGTTGGTACGTCGCGCCCGCATTCCTCAAACCGAACGGCATGGTGACATAGCAGTACATGCCGAAGGGTGTGATGAAGGAAGTTGCGAGCTGGTCGGACTCTTTCATCTTGATTTGATGATACCCTGAGTAGGCATCGAGGAAAGACAGGGTTTCACACCCAGCAGTGGAATCCACGATTTGGTCGATGCGAGGCAGAGGGTAGGAAACCTTCGGACATGCTTTGTTGAGACCAGTGTAGTCTACACACATCCGCCATTTCCCCCCTTTCTTTCTCACAAGCACAGGGTTGGCAAGCCATTCGGGATGGAATACCTCTTTGATGAACCCTGCCGCCATTAGCTTGTGAATCTCCTCGCCTATGGCTCTGCGCTTCTCCTAGTCGAATCGGCGCAACGGCTGCTTGATGGGTCGGGCTCCGGCTCGGATGTCCAGCGAGTGCTCGACGACATCCCTCGGTACGCCGGGCATGTCCGAGGGACTCCACGCGAAGACATCGGCGTTCGCGCGGAGAAAGTCGACGAGCACTGCTTCCTATTTGGGATCGAACCCGGAGCCGATCCGGATCTGCTTGGAGGTGTCGCCGCTGGGGTCGAGGGGGACGGACTTAACCGTCTCCGCTGGCTCAAAGTTGCCGGCGTGACGCTTCACGTCTGGCACCTCCTTAGAGAGGCTCTCCAGGTCGGCGATGAGGGCCTCGGACTCGGCGAGGGCCTCGGTGTACTCCACGCACTCCACATCGCATTCGAACGCGTGTTTGTACGTAGGGCCGACGGTGATGACCCCGTTGGGGCCCGGCATCTTGAGCTTCAGGTAGGTGTAGTTGGGGACGGCCATGAACTTCTCGTAGCACGGCCTCCCTAGTACCGCGTGGTAGGTTCCTCGGAACCCGACCACCTCGAACATCAGGGTCTCCCTTCGGAAGTTGGAGGGTGTTCCGAAGCAGACGGGAAGGTCGAGCTGTCCGAGGGGTTGGACGCGCTTCCCGGGGATGATCCCATGGAAGGGCGCAACGCCTGCCCGGATAGAGGACAGATCAACACGCAGGAGCCCGAGGGTCTCGGCGTAGATGATGTTGAGGCTGCTGCCTCCGTCCATGAGGACCTTGGTGAGCTTGACGTCACCGATGACGGGGTCGACGACGAGCGGGTATTTCCCCGGGCTCGGCACATGGTCGGGGTGATCGTCTCGGTCGAAGGTGATGGGCTTGTCGGACCAGTCTAGATAGACTGGCGCCGCCACCTTGACCGAGCAGACCTCCCGGTGCTCTTGCTTGCGGTGCCAGGCCGAGGCATTCGCCGCTTGCCCACCATAGATCATGAAGCAGTCGCGGACCTCGGGGAACTCTCCTGCCTGGTGATCTTCCTTCTTGTCGTCGTCGCGGGCCTTGCCACCCTCCGCGGGTGGCCCGGCCCTGTGGAAGTGGCGCCGAAGCATGACACACTCCTCAAGGGTGTGCTTGACGGGTCCCTGGTGATAGGGGCATGGCTCCTTGAGCATCTTGTCAAAGAGGTTGGCACCTCCGGGGGGCTTCCGAGGGTTCTTGTACTCGGCGGCGGCGACAAGGTCCGCGTCGGCGGCGTCGCGTTTCGTTTGCGACTTCTTCTTGCCCTTCTTCTTGGCGCTGTGCTGAGTTGACGCCTCGGGAGTACCTTCCGATGGGCGGCCCTGGGGCTGCTTGTCCTTTCGGAAGATAGCCTCGACCGCCTCCTGGCCGGAGGCGAACTTGGTGGCGATGTCCATCAGCTCGCTCGCCCTAGTGGGGGTCTTGCGGCCCAGCTTGCTGACCAGGTCGCGGCAGGTGGTGCCAGCGAGGAACGTGCCGATGACATCCGAGTCGATGATGTTGGGCAGCTCAGTGCGCTGCTTCGAGAATCGCCGGATGTAGTCTCGGAGAGACTCTCCCGGCTGCTGTCGGTAGCTTCGGAGGTCCCAGGAATTCCCGGGGCGCACATACGTGCCCTGGAAATTGCCGGCGAAAGCTTGGGCTAGGTCGTCCCAGTTGGAGATCTGCCCCGGAGGCAGGTGCTCCAACCAGGCGCGAGCGGAGTCGGAGAGGAACAGAGGGAGGTTGCGGATGATGAGGTTGTCATCGTCCGTTCCACCCAGTTGGCAGGCCAGACGGTAGTCCGCGAGCCACAGTTCCGGTCTCGTCTCCCCCGAGTACTTTGTGATAGTAGCCGGGGGTCGGAACCGGGTCGGGAACGGCGCCCGTCGAATGGCTCGGCTGAAGGCTTGTGGACCGGGTGGTTCGGGCGAGGGACTCCGATCCTCCCCGCTGTCGTAGCGTCCCCCATGCCTAGGGTGGTAGCCTCGGCGCACCCTCTCATCGAGGTGGGCCCGTCGGTCGCGGTGATGGTGCTCGTTGCCGAGGCGACCCGGGGCCGCAGGCGCGGTGTTGCGCGTGCGCCCGGTGTAGACCGAGGCTTCCCGCATGAATCAGGAAGTCACAGCATGAGGTTCCGAGGGGTACCCCTGCCTTCGGGAGGCAGAGCTCTCGGCCCGTCGGACCGCGGCGCCTTCCAGGAGATTCTTGAGCTCTCCCTGGATTCGCCGCCCCTCGGTGGTTGATGGCTCTAGCATCACGCGAAGAAGCATTGCTGCTGCCGCCAGGTTCTGGCTGACCCCACTGGATGCGGGTGGTGGCCCGATCCTGACGTCGTCGGTGATGCGGCGCTGGAAGCCCTGGGGTAGATGACGTATTTCTCCGGCCGGAGGTTGGCCCGCCCATGCCTGCCCGACGTCCCGACGGATCGGCTCCAGCGCTCCTGCTCCCTCGTCGAGCCTGGCCTGCATCCCGCGGATTTGCTCGAGCTGTGGGTCATGACCCCCCGCCTGAACGGGGACCACAGCTAGCTCCCGTGGGATGTCAACGCGAGGCACCGGCCTAGGGAGGTCACCGTCCTCTGGCATGCCAAGATGGTTGCCTTCGGGGGGACCCCCTAGATCGACGTGGAAGCATTCGCGACTTGGGCCGCGGTCCTCGTCGCCGAGGCTACGGCTACCATCGGAACAGTCGGAAAGGCAGTAGTCGCATGCGGTCATGAAGTCCCGCATGGCACTGGGGTTGCCAAGTCCAGAGAAATACCAACAGATGCTGGGTTCGTCGTCTTCCTCGGACCCAGAGGGCCTGTAGGTCGAGACGTCCGTCAGCCGGTCCCAAGGTGACCGCACACGAGACCCCAGAGAGTCTGGATTTGCCTCTACGAGAGCGCCCACCAAAGCGAAGTCGCTAGACGGGTTGAGGCTGAAACCAAAAGACGTGGGATGGGAATCGATCGGTACCTTTTGGTCGACAGGCGGCGATAAGGTCGCGTCGGGGACTGACTGCACCGTCGTCTCAGGTACGAGGGTGACGTCCAGCAAGCTTTTCGCGAGCGTGCTGGCGTCGTCCGCTTGCTCGGGATTGGCGTGTCGCGGGGAGACGACGCTCGCCTTCGTCTCAAACGCGAGGTCGACGCCCGGTGCGCCCCCCGTTGGGGTGCCGGGACCATCGACTCGCTCGACAGCCGACGAGGCGCTGCCTCCTGCTTGGCCTTGGTTGCCCCGCCTCCTCCTCCGTTGGCGGGGGAGAGGACAGGGTGAGCTCGAAGGTTGCTCTTCCACCACGCGGGGAAGACGTCGCCGATTCCGCCGCCGGCAGGCGGGTTGTCGGCCGCCACCGTTGTTGTCGCACGGTGGTGGAAGGAGTATCATATCGTAGCTGCCGTCAAGGGATATGAACTCAAGACTCCCGAAACGGAGCACCGTCCCGGGTTGGAGAGGTTGCTGGAGACTGCCCATCTGGAGCTTGACGGGAAGCTGTTCGTCAACATGCAGTAGGCCCCTACCTGGCGCATCAACTGTCGGCGTTCCGAGACCGGGGGGTCCCTGGGCCGACGAGTGAATGTCGCCGCGTGCCCCAGCCTAGATGGGTCGAGCGCGAGGGCGAGCGCGAAGGGGGGAGAGCGAGGCGGCCGGAGACCGGCGTGAGAGAGGTGGGAATCCCGTGGCCCTCGTGTTCGTCCCGCGCCCAGGTCGGGTGCGCTTGCAGTAGGGGGTTACAAGCGTCCACGCGGGAGAGGGAGCGAGCGGCTCCAAGCAAGCGCCTGTTCTCGTCCTCGTCCCCGCGCGGCCAACCCTCTCTAAGAGGGCCCTGGTCCTCCCTTTTATAGGCGTAAGGAGAGGATCCAGGTGTACAATGGGGGGTGTAGCAGGATGCTACGTGTCTAGCGGAGGTGAGCTAGCGCCCTAGGTACATGCCGTTGTGGCAGCCGGAGAGATCTTGGCACCCAGCTGGTGTGATGTCGTGGCCGTCGAAGGAGCGATGGAGCTTGGCGGAGGAACAGCTGTCGGAGCGGTCGAGTCCTTGCTGACGTCCTCTGGCTTCCGTAAGGGGGATGAGAGCCGCCATCGTCACAGAGCATGCGGGGCGCCATCATTGCCTATCTGGCGGAGCGAGCTAGATGGGACGCCGGTCTTGTTCCCTGCGGCCCGAGTTAGCTCGGGGTAGGGTGATGATGGCGCCTCCTGTTGACGTGGCTAGTCTACGCCCTAGGTTGGGCGATGTGGAAGCTCCTCCGAAGCCGAGGTCGAGTCCGAGCCCCCGGGTCGGGCGAGGCGGAGATTGCCGTCTTCTGGGGCCGAGCCCAAGTCCGAGCCCTGGGTTGGGCGAGGCGGAGATCGTCGTCTTCTGGGGCCGAGCCCAAGTCCGAGCCCTGGGTCGGGCGAGGCGGAGATCGTCGTCTTCTGGGGCCAAGCCCAAGTCCGAGCCCTGGGTCGGGCGAGGCGGAGATCGTCGTCTTCCGGGACTTAGCCCGAGTCCGAGCCCTGGGTCGGGCGGAGCGGAGTTCGCCGTCTTCCGGGACTTAGCCCGAGTCCGAGCCCTGGGTCGGGCGGAGCAGAGTTCGCCGTCTTCCGGGACTTAGCCCGAGTTCGAGCCCTGGGTCGGGCGGAGCGGAGTTCGCCGTCTTCCGGGACTTAGCCCGAGTCCAAGCCCTGGGTCGGGCGGAGCGGAGTTTGTTGTCTTCTGGGGCCGAGCCCAAGTCCGAGCCCTTGGTCGGGCAAAGCGGAGCTTCCTATGGTGCCTCCGGCAGGGCCTGACTGCCTGTCAGTATTGCTCTGTCCAGTGGCACTGCAGTCGGTGTGGCGTAGGCGGCGCTGTCCTTCTGTCAGGCCGGTCAGTGGAGCGGCGAAGTGACGGCGGTCACTTCGGCTCTGCTGGCTGGGGGGTGCACGCCAGGATAAGGGCGTCAGGCCACCTTTGCATTAAATGCTCCTGCGACTTGGTCGGTCGGTGCGACGATTTGGTCAGGGTTGCTTCTTAGCGAAGGCAGGGCCTCGGGCGAGCCGGGAATATGTTCGCCGCTGAAGGGGGGCCTCGGGCGAGACAGAAATCCTCCGGGGTCGGCTGCCCTTGTCCGAGGCTAGGCTCGGGTGAGGCGTGATCGTGTCCCTCGAATGGACTGATCCCTGACTTAATCGCACCCATCAGGCCTTTGCAGCTTCGTGCTGATGGGGGTTACCAGCTGAGAATTAGGAGCCTTGAGGGTACCCCTAATTATGGTCCCCGACAAATTGTAAGGGCGAGAGACTCCAAGTTGTGGAGATTCCTCGCAAACGGGATTGAGTAAAGCAAGCAAAACACCGTGGTATTCAAGTGGGTCTTTGGACCGCTTGAGAGGGGTTGATTGCAACCCTTGTCCGTTGGGACGCCACAACGTGGAGTAGGCAAGCGTTGGTCTTGGCCGAACCACGGGATAACCACCGTGCCATCTCTGTGATTGATTTCTTATGGTTATTGTGTTTTGACTCCTCTCTAGCCACTTGGCATTTACTGTGCTAACACTTAACCAAGTTTTTGTGGCTTAAGTTTTCAAGTTTTACAGGATCACCTATTCACCCCCCTCTAGGTGCTCTCAGTAATATTATTTAAAGAAGAGCTTTGCATGCAATTTCTTTTGTTTGAATGATGTATTATACTTAAATTCCCTTTTTTGCATGCGTGAATTTTTTTCTTCGTAATATTTTTTCCATGGATCTGAGTCATTTTCATAAACCAACGCCAAGCATGAATCCATGTTTCTTACTTGAAAACCCAAACAAACACCATGAGCAGGAGGCACTCGCGTTGGCGTCGCTCATCGATGATGATAAGAAGGTTGGTGACTGACAGTTCGACCTCTAGAAGCAGTCCTACGTGGTCGCATGCGCTGCTGTGTATGATAAGCTCCCGCGAAGCCGCCGCTTAGACGCGGTCCAGAGCGGCTGCACCGCGCTGTCCATCGTTAAGCAGGGGGACCTCATGGTTGTCACCAACGTCGACGACTCTCAGGTTGTTTTGAACACCGCATCCGACGACGACGCCATCACGCCGTCCAACTCATCGTCCACCTGAAGCCCAACCTGCTACATAAGTCGCTACTGACCGGACATGAATTCTTGTGCGCTGGGACGATGGACGTTGCTAATGTTGTGTGAGTGTCCTCGAACATAATGTATGTAGTGGAGTAGCGCATCCGATGGTGCAACAGCCAGGGGTACCACCTCACTGATGAGCCCGGGGTGCACTTCGTTTGGTAGCCCAACCAAGAGTCATCAGTACTCGTCATGTCGCACGCATTCGACGACTACTATATCAAGGATTGTGGCATCATCTTGGCGCCAGAGGTGACACAGAGGAGGATCGACAACAGTGACCAGTTCGTCATCCTCGCCACCGTCAGGGTAGCTTTGTGCTAGCCTGCCTTTAATTCTCTTCGCAAACACACACACTTACCTTTTTGTTTAAGCAAGAGCGTATGGTGGTGCGTGTCTGATGACTAACGATGTACGAGAAAATTTCTTCCGGCATGTGTGGAACGTGCTCTCCAATGATGAGATCATACAAATCGTGGCATATATCAAAGTCTGCATGATACTGATGGTTGCAATGTAGTGGTGAAACAACTAGATTAAAATAACAAAATTTATGTATGGCTAGGATCACAAATTGATTATGAAACATTTTCTCATAACAATATAACACACATTTTGTATATAAGTTATCATAGTATACTGCTATTATATATTCCCGTTGCAGTGCACGGGCAGTCAGCTAGTTTCTTATTAACAAGGTAAGGGTAATTTGCCACCGCGGTTCTGCCGTTCTGCCTGTTACGTCTCTGACATGTGGGTCCCAAATGTCAGCCTCTATCTTCCTTTCTCTCCCCACGTTGTAGATTTAGCTCTCCATGTTAGCTCTCTAGGGATACGTCTCTCTCCTCGTGACCGTTCCGCCATCTCCGGTCCACTCACGCACGTTCCTTCTTCCTTCATGCCTCGGCCATCCGCGACGGGGAGCTCGCCTCTCCTCTCCCTGTTGACCGTCACGCTCGCACGCACCCTCCCCAACCGTGCCCTCTCCAACAAAATCGTGCACGCCTTCGATCTGCTTCCTCTTCCCTTCTTCAAAGCAGTAGGACATCGTTTGGCCCACGCCTGCATTGGATCCCCTGCTTCCTCGCCATCCAGAGATGGTCGCTGCCGCTAAGTCGTCCCAACCAAGCTCATCAACGCCCTCACGCTCATCGCCTCCCCCACTCCCTGGCTCACCGTGCCCCGCCCCATGCCCTCCCGTACGTCGTCGGGGGGCGCGAGGGGAGGAGAGATGAGAGGCGGGAGGGATCCACACACCCCGCTTCTCATGGCGCTTGCGCTGCGCTACCGCCCGCCCGCCTCCCCTCTACCCTCGGCCACCGCGCCCTCCTATACGCGGACAGTGGCGCGAGGGGAGGAGAGGAGGGAGGGATCCACACACACCGCTTCTCATGGTGAGGAGGGTGAGAGAGATACAATGTATGCTAGGGAGGAGGAGGAGCGACATACAGTGATGTGTTCGGCGGGATGCCATGCTTCGCGACACCGTTCGAGGTCGCACCGTTGGACTACGCCGAGGTGTTTTGCGTCGTCGTGGTGACCTGCTCCATTCTATACCTTGACCTACTGCACACGCCCGCAGCCATCAACTTCTTCGCCTGCCGTGGGAAGGGGGACTACTGGGAGATATTCGGGTGCTTCGACTTCCTAATTTCGTGCTGAGTTACGAGGACCTCTTCGCAACACGATCCAGAGGCAGTCAGGGAGACGAACTTGGAGATCGCCTCATCCAGCGGGAGCTCCACTAGGTTTGTGCTGCAAGCGCCCTCCTCTCTAATATAGGTAGCCTGGATTTGTGTGTGTTTCGGGTCAGGTCTGGGATTTGGAAGACGACGATGAGTGGGGTTCAAAATTTGAATTCTTGTAAGGAAAATGGACCTCGGTCCATTTGAATAATTGATTTTGGTGTTTAATGATCAACATACCATGTGGACTAATGTGTTTGCTAGTGTTTGTATTTGTAGTTCACAGGATGCTAAAGTGACTTGGACTAAAGCATTAAGAAAGCAACACCTCAAAAGAAGACATTATGAAGACCATAAGTAAAGATCAATAAGTATCAAGCGAAGTCCAAGACATAAAGAAAAGTGTTGCCACTGGCGGACTGCCTGGCTGAGAGCACCAGACTGTCCGGTGCCACACCATCGGACTCTCCGGTGCACCAGAGAACAGTAGCCCAATGGCTAGTTCCTAGTAGAACCGTGGAGGAGAGCCACCGGACCATCCAGTGCAAGGCCTGCACACGACAACGGTCACCTGCAAAGGTCAAATCCAATGGCTAGTGGTGCACCAGACAGGCACCGGACTATCTGGTACCTACCACTGGACTGTTCGGTGTGCCACAAAAAAGCAGCAACTTTTCTCCAACGGCTAGTTTTGAGTTGGGGCCTATATATACTCCACCCAATCGGCCATTTGAATGTGTGGGAGCCTAAGCAACACACCAACATATGTTACAGATATTTACAAGTGCTCAAACACCCAAGTGCTTAATAGAATCACTCGATGATTAGCGTAGGTGCTTTGTGAAGTGGTTAGATTAGTTAGACCGCTTATGCGCTTGCTCTAGGTGATTCCTAATTAGTTGAGTGAGTTTAGAAAATCCCACAAAAGCCCTTGGCTCTTGTGTGATCCGTTGTAATTGTACCGAGTGGGGTGAGAGTCTTGTGAGACCATGACAACTAAGTTTGTGTCACGACCGCCACTGTGTACAGGAGGGAATGAGGCCCGCAACGTTTTAGCTAGAAGCTCGATAGTGGAGACGGCACGGAGCATCCGAGAGGAGCCAGAAGCGTAGCACCACTTGCGCATGGAGAAGACTTGTGGCTCTCTACAGAGTTACTCGACCGTGGTGCTTGGTCCTCGCCTAGGCTACCCTTTGTGTAGGGGCACCAATGAGGATTAGTCGGGACCTTACGTGGTTCCGGTTACCTCGGTAAAAATACCGGCGTCATCCACGAGAGTTTGCATCTCTACCCATGTTCTTTACCTTCCTCATTTACATTAAATACTTAAGTTTTTTGAGGATGTTTGAACTAAACAAAAGGCTCAACTTAAAACTTTGAAAAATAAGTTGATTAGCCCTCAAAATGATTATAAATGCTTGTTAGAAAAATTTGAAACATTTGTAAATTTGAATTGTGATCTGACAACTAAAATTGAGCAATTAGAGTCTAAATCTACATCCTCAACTATCGATGATAGTCTTGTCAAAAAGAATGAAAACTTAAGGTTAAGTTAGTTAGCTCTCAAGAAGCCATTGAAAACTTGCTAGAGAAAATAGAAATTCTTAACATACATAATAATGAGCTAACTTGTAAGCTAGAGAGCATCGGTAACACCCTAGGAGCATATTTAGTTGAAATTTCTAAAATTATTAAAAAAGATGCTTCTACTTCTTGCTTTGATTTAATTGATAATTCTATTCCCTGCAATCAAGTTCTTTTTAAGAATCTTGTTATAGAAACATATTTGGATGAGATTGCAATGGAGAATGAGCAATTAAGTCAAGAGGTGACTCGCCTAGGCAAGACTTTATATGACAAGAAAGGTAAAGCCAAACAAACCCAACCTCCACAGGATAACACCACTGCAGAGTGAACAAGCCTATAGAGGGAGAAACTGTGGTTTGTAGGCTATGCCACAAGGAATGCCACAAGTCTTACCAATGCAAGGTGAAGACCGGAGAGAAGCAAAAGAAAAAGTCAACAAGCAAAATCTCCAACACCTACATCAACAAGGTGGACAAAAAGGTCGCTACACCATATTTGATCAAGAAGAAAAATAACGAAAAGGTGATAACAATAAAGGCCAACAAGCAAGCCAGCAAAGAAAAAGAGGGCCAAACGCATCTAGGTGCCAAAGGAGATTATCTCAACCATGAAAAGCACCAAGAAGGTTTGGATTCCAAGAGGGAAGTGAGAAGTCCGAAGGACTTCGAGGAATTTGGAACTTGGCAAAATTGAGATGTATATCATGGGATACATCACATTGGATCAAGTCTATTGCCAAGTGAGTTTGTGAATACTTTGTACCCAAATTCCCCACCCATGACTAAAGTAACTAGATTTATTGCATTTCTTATTTTTAGATATGTGTATCTATTTTCTTATATCTAGTTTTTACCTTCCATGCCTAGTTTTACATGTGGTATTTTATTTTTAAAATTGCATATGCATACTAGGTATATCATATGGTAGGAATGCTCGTTTTCCATTCATATTCTTGAGCAAACCTACATGGTTTTAAATGTTTAGTTAAGCTTGACACATAGCTTATTTAAAATTCCTAAATGAATGACACTAATGCGTTGCTTCAAAGTTTAAATTCTACAAGTAGTGTCATCTTGTTTGACATGTGCCAAAGCTCGGACTATAGATAAGTTGCTCCTCTTGATCTCAAAATCAAAGTGCATGTCTCCTATAAGTATTCAAAACTTGTATGCACACCTCCAGGGGAAGGTTAATCTATAATCTAAGTCTTTGAGACTAATTCTTGCTTTCAAGTCTATTATGTGAAGTAGTCTCATTGAAGGAAAATTGAGTCCCTAGGAGAAAGACAATAAGTTTCCAATGCAAATCTACAAGTAGTAGTATTTCCACAAGTGGTTTCATTCCACTATTGGTATATTTTACGTGTCTTCTCCATATTTTGATTAGACTATATTACATATCTTATGCTTCCCATGTTGCTAAAATATATCTTTTACCTATGCAAAGGGGAGTTAGTCTAATCAATCATGTCTTGTTTCCTCTCTTTCTCATGTGCTTTTCCTAAGTAGAGGATCTCCAACAGGGGAAGTATGTCTTCTTTCATAAAAATGGGAGAACATTCTTTCAAAGAGGGAGAACATTCTTTTAGGGGAGTAATCTTTTAGAGGGCAAATCTTTTAATTGCTTCCTATATGCTTTTAATGACTTCCTTTTCGGTGTTTGATTCCAAAGGGGAGAAGTTTTAGGGACCAATGCAATTCAAAATATATCAAACACCAAATACCACTCAATTTAAAATTTAAAATCTTGAGCTTACAAGTGGTTTTGGTTCTACAAGTGTTTTTCGTCTAAAATAGGAAGTATGTGGATTATGGAGTTAGGGGTGGCTTAAGTCCATAATCTCACATTGTGGGGCATTCATGCATCCTAGCAAGTAGATTGTATACTTTAATCAAATTATTTGTTATATTTGCTTGCTTTGGTTATGTTCTCATCAATCACCAAAAAGAGGGAGATTGTAAGGAAAATGGACCTCGGTCCATTTGACTAATTGAACTTGGTGTTTGATGATCAACATAACCTGTTGATTAATGTGTTTGCTAGTGTTTGTATTTGTAGTTCACAGAATGCTAAAGTGACTTGGACTAAGGCATTGAGGAAGCAACACCTCAAAAGAAGACATTATGAAGACCATAAATGAAGATCAATAAGTATCAAGCAAAGTCCAAGACATGAAGAAAAGTGTTACCACTCGCGGACTGTCCGGCTGAGAGCACCGTACTGTCCGGTGCCACACCGCCAGACTATCCGGTGCACCAGGGAACAGTAGCCCAACGACTAGTTCCTGTTGGCACTATGGAGGAGAGCCACCGGACTGTCCGTGAGACACCGGACCATCTGGTGCAAGGCCTACACACGGCAATAGTCACCTGCAACGGTCAGATCCAACGGCTAGTGGCGCACCGGACTGTCCGGTACCTACCACCGGAATGCTCGATGTGCCGCAGAGAAGCAGCAACTTTTCTCCAACGGCTAGTTTCGAGTTGGGCCTATATATACTCCACCCAACCAGCCATTTGAAGGTGTGGGAGACTAAGTAACATACCAACATATGTTATAGATATTTCCAAGTGCTCAAACACCCAAGTGCTTAATAGAATCACTCGGTGATTAGCGTAGGTGCTTTTGCAAAGTGCTTAGGTTAGTTAGACTGCTTATGCGCTTGCTCTAGGTGATTCATAGTTAGTTGAATGAGTTTAGAAAAACCCACAAAATCCCTTGGCTCTTGTGTAAGCCGTTGTAATTGTACCGAGTGGGGTGAGAGTCTTGCGAGACCGTGACAACCAAGTTTGTGTCATGACCACCACCGTGTACCGGAGGGAACGAGGCCCGAAGCGTTTTGGTCAGAAGCTCGATAGTGGAGACGACACGGAGCATCCGAGAGGAGCCAGAAGTGGAGCACCACTTGCGCATGGAGAAGACTCATGGCTCTCTACAGAGTTACTCGACCGTGGTGCTTGGGCCTCGCGTGGGCTACCCTTTGTGTAGGGGCACCAATAAGGATTAGTTGGGACCATACGTGGTTTCAGTTAACTCGATAAAAATACTGGCATCATCCATGGGAATTTGCATCTTTAACCTTGCTCTTTACCTTTCGCATTTACATTAAGTACTCAAGTTTTAATCTTTGCTTTCTAGTTAGAATATTTAGGATTGGAACTTAGCTAGATTTTGCGGTACATATAGCAACACTTAGACAAAACCTAGTTTGATATTCTAGATTATTTATTTGTATAAATTCTGTTTTAATGATTTATTTGTGGCCTAATTTAGAAATAAGTTTTTAGAAGTTTTAATTCACCCCGTCACCGTTTTCTACAATTCTCAATCATGAAATACGACCTCATAGTCTGCAGATGGGTAGAGTGTGTTTGGGGATGGTGATTGTATATTATTTGCTTCTTGCTAGGACTAGAACAACTTTGTGTGCGGCGGTAGGACAGAGGTGGAGCAGCAGGGAAGAGGGCGCACACTCGTCAGTGGTCGGCGGGCAGCTGGGTCAGGGCCTACAGCATCCGGGCGTTTCATGCCCCTGGTATCCTTTGTCTGGGCAGTAGGAGCAAGTTGTTGACGGCTATGGCTACTGCCCGACCGGCACGTAGAGGCAATCCTAAAAGGAAGCAACCCGCGCAAAGGCTGGCAACGAACTGCACTCAGGTGGTGTTGTCATTTGCACCTTTCCTTTTGGTGACACAAGCTTGTTTGATAGGGCGAAATTACTAACAATCTTGACATACATATGCGCTCTATGATTGAGTCCATTTCATGACAGAAGAATAAGCTAAACACATCACTTCAGTCAATAATGCAATAATTGTATAGAGCAAAGTATTACTCCATGTCTCTATCCGTTACGATTATTCCTTGATAATAGTAGAATCAACCCTACTTTGGTCAACATGGTGATGAGTGATGATTATGTCATCCATCTTCCACTACTGTTCCTTAATAATGGCATAATCAACCAAGCTTTGGTCAGCATGTGATGAGTGATGATTATATGTCCAATAATCGCCATACAGACGCCTTAAAACTATGGCTCTAATCACTCTCCCCACCCCGTTTGTGTTCCCGTAGGCAATTTCTAACCGACTGTTTGGTTAGAGCACGCCCGCGTGCAACTGCACGCGTGGAGTTTTAAACCAAGCCATGTTTGGTTCTGTTCACTACCCATGCAGGCTCATCAGATGCAAAAAATGTCATTGAGCCAGGCTCCACGGAGACGCTGGTGGGGCGCGTATTAGAGCGTGCAGGCTGCAAGCACGCCGCCCGTATGCAACAGCGCTGAATACAAAATGTTATTTTAATTTGTTTTTATTATATCTTTTAATTAAAAGATTTAATTACTAAACTAATTTCATATTTATGTTTCTAAGATTTTTATGGACAAAACTAAACCACTGATACTTATATATATTTGAACATTTATTTATGTACCCTTATGTTCTAATATACAGAACCAAACAGAGTCTGTATCTAGTATGTATGAGTTTGTATAAGCAACCGAACAAATATGACTTGCATGAGCTCAATCGGGCGCTGCTTATCCTGGCTCATGTCGAGCAGTCTGGCTACGCTGATACGGCAACCAATCAGATGGTAAGTGAACATCTTATTTCTGAAGTTGAAGTTGTATTGCAAGCCAAACAATTCTTATAAATTTCAGAAATTTTAAGTGGAGTTGCTTCATGGCAAATCTACATCTTTGAAATTCATTTTTTTAAAGCCGAGCACTCCCAAACAACCCTTAATTTATTAGTTTCGAGTACAAAATATTTATGTTTTTGAATAAAAAATAGAGATATAAACAAACCTCTGCACTTTGATATATGATCAGTCACATTTCATTTTGATCTGGCACAAGTGTAATATATCTAACTGTATACCTATAAGTTCCCAAACACTATGAAAAATGGACAAATAAAATGCTATTGAGTTAATACAATAATATGTCAATGTGTTGAATTAGAGCATTATTCTTTCTTGTTGAGAAGAAAGTGCTTGTGATGCTGGGAAAATATCTACTTTGCTATTCTTATTTTATGGCTGTAAATGTATCACTACGCATATGTTAGTTAATTATTTATTGGTTTTGCAGCCATCAGATTATCACTAGGTTGATGTTTCTCCTTGATTAGGATATGAGTCAACATCCCCTAAATCAAGAATCGGTGGCCAAGGACCTGCATGGGGTTGAGTGGTGGTTCCATCACATCTTTCGAGGTGATCCATTCATTGTCTTACTTGTAGACAGGGATCTCCCAACTCTAAATGTTTCGTCTACATTGTGGATCAGGAACCAACGTCCTTATTTGTGTAGAAGCCTTTTTTATGTTTGGTCCAGCTTGTGTTCTCATGTCCATTTGTGTATCTTGTTTTTTTGGAGGTAGGATTCGACGACGTTTGAATCGTAGTTGGGCTGACTATGCTTTGATCTACCTGGCAGTGAACTCCCTCAAGTAATCCAACACTGTCACCAACACAACCTTCTCTCTTGCAGGTATGAAACTTCAAGTGTTTAAGGCTTATTAGGCTTTCATCAACTAGCTGATCGTTTATTGAACAAGTTTTGTGAGATAATTGAAGAAAATCTGTGGCACACAACACACTCCAGTTACAGTTACTTTGTGTGAACAATCTAGAGCTACTACTTGCATCTCCAGCATGATATTGTTTACCTAATGATACATTCCTTTAATGATCCTACACACTCACGCTTTTGTGTTCCTTGCTTAAGTTTATTTTCTAAATCAGATGCCTTATCTGGTGTAAGAACAGAATGTTGAATATTATATTGTTTTCTCTTGGTCGTTGTATGAAGGAAATATTCTCCAGCTGGACTCACAAGACTGAGCATTTCCAAAAGATCCATAGGAAAACTAGGATTCCCTACAAATCCATGTTTTTTTATGATGAGAACAGGAATATTGAATCAGTAATCACTTATTTGTATTGTTCTCACCTCATTCTCAAACTATACAAAAAAAATAGAATCTAGAATGTTATTTTTAGTGCCTTTCTATTATATTGCTGGAGGCTATGGGTATCTAGACGTGCTAATTGATCCCATACTCAAGTATTCATGATTGTAAGGGATGCCAAGCTTACTTTATAGAACAAAAAACTTAAAAATACTGAATTATAGGTTAGTGGCTCTGCTCGTTTTTCTCTACACTATATGATTGAAAAACAATACTTTGGCTTTATGCGGATCAAATGGCATATTGCAATGAATATACCAAGTTGATTATCGTAGAAACACACTAAAATAACTACATACAAGCAAAGCAGTGTAGGCTATTTGGGTTCTTGCATACACTTGGTTCCCAAAAATACAACACTCTATAAGGCGTAAGTATGTAGGTCTGGTCATATTGTATTGTAATTGCACTCACTGACTCATATAATGCATACATGCCCATCTCAATTGCATGTATGCACCCATAGAAGTTACTTTTATGGCAATCATGTTTTCATGTCACCGTGACTGATAAATATATTCATCTCTTATTTTCAGTTATCAAAAATGGGAGTGACGAGTGTTTCAGTAGAGAACGGGGTGAACCATGACATGTTTAAGTTGGGTCTCGGTAACTTTGCTACTAACTATGTTGCCTCCAACAGAAAGGAAGACGAATAACCTCGAGGAGAAGTGATACACAGAAGAAAATACCTTCAAAACATTGTACTCGCATTTCTTGTAATCGATTTTCCTGATTCATGAACATAAAATAGAAATTAGTATTTTTGAATTTTAATATATCTCATTATAACATGTTTACTTCGTAGCAACGCACGGGGTGTTCACCTAATAGAATATAAGACAACTCTTTATTCAAGTCGTGTAATATAAGACGCGCTCTCTCTAAACATACATATAATAACACAGTAGTACTAATATTAATAAAGAAAAATAAATAAATATTTTGGTATTTTGAACTAGAGATGATTATGTCTTATATATTAGGAAGGGGTCCTTAGATTCTTGCAGATGAAGGTTTGATCTCATCTGCCACTGACAACCTAACCTTTTTTTGGGGGGGGGGGGGGGGTGGGGTTTGGAAACGAAACTACTCAAGCTGCAGTGATTGTACACCATACAATGGTCCTGTTTAGGGTAGTTTTTACCTAAAGAGTTTTTTCTGATAATGGATTCTTAGATAATCTAGTTATCACCACAATCTAGATATCGCGGCCTTATATGCGGAGAAAGATAAAGGGGTTACACGGTTTAGAAAGAGATGGATTTCTCTTATCGTCGCGACGACTTGGCGGATTCTACATTTACATTGGTTTGGGGGATTTTCGCTGAAATGATTCTCACATAAATAGATCTAGAAGCAAAACGTTTAGCTGCCAGAAACCGATTCTGACAATCAAAATTTGACCAAAAGACGAAACAAACAAAGTCATGTCCTCCCACGCTTCAATCAAACAAGGAAATTTAGCTGCAGTTACAGCTGCGGATCTTTTTAAGCCTCCTTTAAAATGCAAGATTGAAACAAAAGACAGAAAATAGAAAAATCTAGAAATATGATAAAATCTTTCTTTACTATATTAAAACACTAGTTTCAATGGTTCCATGGTCATAATTTTAGTTTTACGAAAACATTCCTTAAATTTGCTTCAATCAACCCACAGTTCTTCACATGTATATGGTCTGATGTTTCTCTACTCTCTGCGCAACAAACTCAACAAACTCCCGCGAGCTCCGCGTCCGCTTCGCGTGCCAAATCCCCAATTTAAATAAGATCACCTAAATGGTGTATATATATACACACACCGAGGAAAGGGAGAAACATGAAGTTCAAGTGGATGCCCTTTTCCCACGGTTTTCATGTGAAATCAAGTACAAAGGAAAGTTTTATATTTCCTGCAAGTAATTCTTACTTACCAAAGGGTACTACAATAACTTGTTCATAAGAATTCAAATCCTACATGTTTTCTTTGTTTTTCCTACAATCTAAAGGGACCTTAGTTTCTTACGATCGTAACACAAAAACGGTTGCTACTGCATCAATAGTACTACGTCAATAGTTCCTTGTATCAGAACATGTCCGCTCCTGCAACAAGCACATATAACTTTGATGCTGATACTTCGAATTCAAACCAGTACTACGTCAATAGTTCCCTATATCAGAACGTGTACGTTCTTGCCACGAGTAGACAGAACTTTGAAGCCTCTTCATTGGATATTTAAGGGCATGTCTGGTTCCTTTAGTTCAGAGACTAAAGTTTAATTAAAGTGTTTAGTCCCTACCTTGGTTGTAGGGACTAAAAGTATTTAGAGCACATTAAATAGATCATAAGAAGACCAAAATACCCTTAGCATTCTCCTGTAATTAGTGTAACTAAAATAAATAAGGGGCAAAAAGTAAAATTAATATAATTTAGTCTCTTTTAGTCACCCCTTTAAGGACTAAAGATTAAAGCAGATTAGTCCCTGTTTTAGTCCAACCATTTAGCAATTTATTCCGAATTTCTGTTTAGCAATAGATAACAAAAACGAGAATAGATCTTCAGGCTGCATATAATCGGACTGCATACAAGATATAAAAAAATGTTGGAGGGTATAAAATAAAAAAGTAAGTTTTACTCAAATGATATCAGAAAATTAGAAAGGCTCTTGATGATGGTCTTACACATCGAATTCAAACTAGAGTAAGTGTGTATTGATTCAATGCTTGGAAGGAGAACAAGGTGAATACCAAGAGCGATCTGACAATTTATTTCATTGGTATTACGATGTCCAGATTTCAGACGTAGCATAGTGAGCAAAGTAGGAAAACAAAACATTTATGAGTTCGACTCGCTTGGGTTTCCTCTTTCTCCACTGCAGCAATAGAAGTGGGGTAGCTTCACTCGGCCGCAGCACCTGCAAGGCACAAAAGGAGTATCCAGGGATAATATCATAACAGGGATGGGCAACAAGGGTACCATTCTTTTAACTATCAGGGGAGCTGTGTATTATTATATTAAAACAAAGAGGTTTACAACCCTTAAAAACATCACCCGCACTGACACCATTGCAAAAGTATTTTTCTGAATATTTGTAACACGTGGACCATGAAATTGTACTTGTTAGGAACATTCAGAAGATGGAGGTATTTTCTGTGACAAACTTCTGGAGTTTTTGCTCTAATTATTCTATAATGACATAAAGAAAACCACATGAAACATCAATAAAATATGAAGATATTCAAGGCAGGAAACTGAAATGCGATAATCACATTTCATACCATGTCCAGCAATATATCATATCTTCAGTAATGCACATGGCAAATGTCTCCATTAGTCACCCACTACTGTCTGGCTAAACCTAATCTGCTGCTATTAGTCACAGGACATCCTGAAGGGCGAGGATATTGTTAAAATCACAGTAATCCTCCCCTGCAGCACAGTTTAAAGGCCATTTAAAAAGCAAAGATCTTGCTAAACAGTATAGTAGCACAGTTTTTTCTCATCTCATCAGCCCAACAACCGAGTTAAACAAAATCAGAACTACTCTTGTATAGGAAAAAATGATAATATCTGGCATACCAAGATCAAACTTAAATAGAAGTATTAGCAAACATAACTTTTAGATGTACCTGCAACGAACAATCACCGGCACAGGCTTCAACCGTGTTAAACAAAATCAGAATTACTCTTGTATAGAAAAAATGATAATATTTGACATACCAAGATTACCAAGACCACACTTAAATAGAAGTATTAATAAACATAGCTTTTAGATATACCTGCAACGAACAATCACCGGCACAGGCTTCAAAGCTTTGGGTCCATTCCTCAAACCTTTCTTGTACTTGGAGACCTGAAATAGTATGAGAGAGTAAGGGTATCTACCGGCATCATTGCCTCGAAAAGGCACCGAGTATAAACCAAATAACTAGTTTCTAAAAACTGGGATCCACAATCAAAACATATAAAATAAAACCAATCCAATGATGCCGATTTTACTGAAGAAAATAGAGCAGGCCAGTTGGATTCTCATGTTGTGATAGAATAGTATGCAGTACAAGCAAATGGGTTTTCTACAAAATCGGCCTACTACAATAATACAAATACCAAAATATGCAATATGATCACAACTTGTGCCACAAATCATCATACTTTCTGAATGCATGTTCAGTGTTATTTATTTGACTATATCTATTACCCTGGTTTATCACACTGGATATACCAGCTTATTGCTCAAATCATCAATCACAACGCATAACGAACAGTTGGTTGCTCGAATCATCAATCACAACGCATGACAAACAGTTGGTCAGGTAAGTTATGGAGAAGTATCAAAACTATATGTGTTTGCAAAGAACCTCGAACTAACCAGCCCCTAAAATTATCCCACTTAAGATACATGATGCAATGGTCCCGTTGTATTAGCCTAACGCAGAACCCTACCAACGCTCCTGCCAGGCTAGAGGCTACCAAGCAATCTACACTTTGCAGCCGGTAGAGTGAACAATACACTGATACACCTATCGCAAGGACACACTTTTCTGCTCACAGGTAATTCAGCGAACACCTAGAGCGCACCACGCTACGTCATGTCACCAACCAGCTAGCCGTGAGCCCACGAGCACCAAGACCAGACCACACCTATCTAGGACTAGGAACCTATGTAACAGGAAGAACCACAAACAATCTAAAGGGTGAGAACCAAAACGCACCTTCTTCTTAGGGACGGCCATAAGCTCCATGGCTGGCCCGGCGGCGGCGCCAAGGCCGGAGACCACGAGCGACTGCGCCTCGGTGAGAGGACCGGAAGGAGGAGGCGGTATGAGGGGAAGTCCGGAAGGCAGGCGGGGCAGCGATGCCGCCGCCGCACGTCGGAGCCAACCCGCCGCCGCCATGGATCCCCTTCGTGGTTCCGGGTTAGGAGCTCTGAGAGTGGCGTGGGAATGTTGCTGATCTGGTCGTAGAGTTTTTATCGGGCGGGTTGTATTAGATGGAGCGGGCAGGAATCTGAAGGCTGGAAGGACAACAAATACGTAAACGCCTACTATCATTTACACTAGAACTAGGAAGATACACCCTTCACAACATATAGGAGTATTTAGGACTGCTCCACTCAATTACAGATTTAGAATTTTACTATATGGTATACTACCATCTAAAATTTTTATATATACTCAATCGAACCATTTAACAATTTAAACAATTTTTCCATCAAATTACATGATAAATTTTATATTTAAAGGTTAAGTTAAAAATATAAATAATAAGTCTTAAATCTATAAAGTAAGTTAAAATTATTCATAAATTATAATAAAAATAGATGAAAAATCATATTGATAGTTTAAACACATAGGAGTATGATTTTTTAGCCGAGATCTTATAAGAGACATAATCAATATCTCAATTATATTATCTTCATCCAATTAAAAAAATATAATATCAAACGATTAAATAAATTATACTTACGTGGATTAAATCTTTAACTCACATATGATTATACAAACAGTCACATAATATATACTGAGTTCTTGATCAATCTTGATTCTTTCCTATCTTTCGACTGTTGAAAGCTTAAGGCCCACCATAAAGTTGTTTGTGAGTTTCATCGTTTTTGCAAGCCTGTACCCAGCAGCCTAGTCTCTAGCATCATCTCGCAAGTGATGTTCGTTAAATAATCTAAGCGATCAATCGTTGAACTGTCGATTTTAACAACCTATCTCAAGACTTTATTAAATAGATCATGAGGTCATAAGCCTAAACACAAAGGAAGCAAAATCTACAAGACTCTTAGCTTAACATCTTTTATGTTAAATATTATAAAATGTTTTTTCCTATATATACACTCTATTCATTACCTAGGATGATAGACCCAACGATCCATCACCTAGACCGTCCGGCATGCCCGCTCGCCCAAGCCAGCCAACGCATGCGGCTTCGTCCCCCTAGCTCCGTGCCCCGCGTGGCTCCCACTGCGCCACACGTCGGCTCTATGGCACCGCGCGGCTGCGTCCCCTATGTGGCTCCCGTTGCACCACATGTCGGCTCCACGACCCCACGCGTATGTTAAGTCATTTCCCATTCTGATTTAGATATTACAGCGTACATGCAACATTAAGTCATTCTTCATTCCAGATAACATTAAGTCATTTCAGAGTCTAGATATTAAGTCATTCTAGTAAACATTAAGTCATTTCATGAAATATTAAGTAATTTTTGTTTCCAGTCGTTCTTCCCTGTTTTCCTAGACATTCCTTGTTTTGGTTTAGTAATTCTAGGCAATATTAAGTCATTTTTGTTTTTCAGTTAATTTTCTTGTTTTTCAGGCATTCCTTGTTTTTAGTTAAGTCATTATAGACCAAATTATGGCATTTAAGCGTTCTGGTACCATTAAGTCATCTTGAGCGTGTTAAGTCATTCATGGTTATTAAAGCGGTAAAACGTTATGAACCAACTTTTTAACATTTAAACGTTTAAACGAACGTCGAAACGTCTTTTCAGACTTGACATAGAAGTTCAAATATAGAATAAATTCATACATAAATTGAGTACTTGAGTTTACAAACCAAATAGCATAAAAAGAAACAGATCAAGTTTAACGACACAAGTTCAACCACACAAGTTTAAATGTCAAAGGTCAGTGTAGGGCGGAGGGGGAGCCGCAGAGGTCAGTGTAGGGCAGCGGCGCAGATAACCTGTGGCCTGTGGGGTGATCGTCGGTCGGTCGGCGGTGGCATAGCGGTTTGTTGTGGCCTGTGGGCGGAGGGAGGAGGGAGGAGGGGAGCCGAGGTCAGTGGAGGGCGGCAGTGTACCTATGGGGCGGTCGGCCGGCGGTGACGCAACGTAGCTGCGCAGGTCTGCTCACTGCTGTGGCCTATGGGGGAGAGAGGAGGGCGGTCGGCTGAGGAGGGCTCCACACACTGGAGGAGAGGAGGCCTCCACGGGTACACGCTGGCTGGAGAAAAAACCTAAAGTCCCAGGAAAGGCCCACGGATGGGTAGAACGTCCTCAGAACGCGTAAAACGCCCTAAAACACGTTTAGGACGCTTAAGCGATGTTTAAACATCCAAAACGGGTGTCCTAGGCCACTTTTCTAAAACATTTAAACGACATTTAAACGACGTTTAAGCGATGTTTTAATAACAATGAAGTCATTCATGCTCGATAAGTTATTATATCCCGGCTTGGTTCGGCTTTTTTGGCTCGGCTCGTGTGGGAGCGCGTGTGGGCAGAGCAGACAGGTGTGGTGGCTCGGCTCGTGCGGGGCACGTGTGATGAGGACATCCTCCACTATTACTCATTGGGAAAGATGCAATTGGCCCAGCTAGCCCAGTTGTAGTTGGACGACGACTGTGTGAGCCTCAGAATTATCCCACCTCGCTTAACTTGGGAGGAGGAAGCCACCTTAAAAGGGGGAGTCACCCTTCCCCCATTGGACTAGTCTTTTGGGGCAATTGGGCCTTTCCCTGAGTTGGGTGTGCTTAATGAATTGTTGGGCTCCAGACAACCTTAATTTGTTGGGCCTCGGCCAACCCCACCTAGGTTGTGTGTATCATATGGTATCAGAGCTAGGGCCCATTTTAAGAAGGTAGGAATGATGAGGACATCATCCACTATTACCCGTTGGTAAAGACGCAATTGGCCTAGTTGGCCTAATTGTAGTCGGATGGCGACCGTGTGAACCTCAGAATTATCCCACCTCGCTTAACTTGGGAGGAGGAAGCCACCTTAAAAGGGAGAGCCACCCTTCCCCCATTGGACTAGTCTTTTGGGGCGATTGGGTCTTTTCCTGAGTTGGGTGTGCTTAATAAACTGTTAGGCTCTGGACAACCCTAATTTGTTGGGCCTCAGCCAACCCTACCAGGCTGGGTGTATCAGCGTGCGGGTGAGACGGCTTGGCTCGGGGGTGGGCATGTGCAGGAAAGGCGGCTCGCGGGGGGAGGCTAGCTTGGTCGGTCAGGCGCGCGCGGTCCAGGTGATGGGAGGTCGGGTACATCACCTGGACCACCCTGGCGTGCCCACCCGCCCACCCAGCCGGGCGACTGAGCCCCCACGCGTGCGCTCGCCCAGCTGGCCAACCGAGCCACCCCTGCGCATGAGTCGAGGTAAGCAACCTTGAGTTGAGACACCCCGCCTAAAATGACTTAATGTAGCCTAGTATGACCTAAATGTTACCTAGACTTTGGAATGACTTAATCTTACCTACAATGACTTAAATGTTGTCTGGGCACTAGAATGACTTAATATTTTCTAGAATGATTGAACTAATAACATAAGAAATGTCTAAGAAACCTAGAAAATTACTGAAAAACAATAATAACTTAATGTTTTCTAAAAATGACTTAATATTTACTAGAATAGCTTAATGTTTATTGGAATGACTTAATGTTGTCTGAATGCCTGAATGACTTTGCTTGGACTCTAAAATGACTTAATGTTGTCTTAACGCTAGAATGATTTAATATTGCCTAAAATGATTGAGACAATAACAAGGAATGTCTGAGATACATAAAAGAATGACAGAATGGCCTAATGGACGCTAGAATGTCTGAAACAGAAGGGAAATGACTTAATAGGCGCACGTCTATGGAGCCAACGCGTGGCGCAGAGAAAGCCGCGCGTTGGGGAGGAGCTGACGCATGGCAAGGAATCGAACAGCGCAGGGGAGGGGCACGGTCGAGAGGGCGGGTGAGCGCGCTAGGGGTGGTCCAGGTGATGGACCGTTGGGTTCATCACCCTAGGTGATGAATAGAGTATATATATTGTATATATAGGGCTGGAATGGCTCGGCTCGGCTCGGCTCGTCCACTCAACGAGCTCAAGGAGGAGGCTCGGCTCGAAGTTAGCTCGCGGATCGGCTTGGCTCGCGAGCTACACCTTGATAAATAATATTGTATTATATAGTGATTCAATAGTATATAAATGTGAAAAATATAATTTTCATTCAATAATATAAGTAATCTAAATTATAAATTGTCATATATCCATCATTAGAGGCTAAGAAATGAGTCATATATCTATAAAATTAATAAATATACATCATTATTCTATAGGTTGATTAAATTAGCATAGCTCGTGAACTAGAACGGCTCAGCTCGACTCATTAGACCAATGAGCTCGAAAATCAGGCGAGGCTCGCGAGCCGCCTCGAGCTCGAGCCGGCTCACGAACCTTGAGTTTTTCAGACCTATGTATGTTGGGTATGTGGGGTATACCAGGGCATACCTAGCATACCCTCTAGATCCACCCCTAACTTCACCAATTCTAGCTCTGCTCCACTAACTCCACTATGGAGTAGCTCTCCTATAGAGATCGTCAATATTTTGATATGTTTAGTTGTAACCTGCGCCAGCTTCACGAAATTAAGGTTTTGTTAAAAAGTTAGCCAGCAGTGTATGCATACATGGACACAATGTCACTTAGGGAGGAGAGCAATCAGGACTTACTCGAAGCTCACAAACCTTTGGCACCAGCCCATGTCTCGTTGGCCAAATAACTCGCACTCGTCGTGGCAATAGCCCTCTACATCCCTGATGCTCTTTGGGCTGCTGGCCACATCACGCTCAGGCCCAAGCGGATGGGTGAGGCTCAAGCTGTGCATGTGGAAGAGGAAGTGGTCGGAGGTTGGCGGCATTAGGAAGAAAAGAAGAATAGAACAGGAAATGAAACGTTATTTTGTCCATAACAAGTAGTTTGGTGCATAATTAACTCCGAACTCCATGTTTACCTATGAAAACAACTATTGTGGAGTAACTATTTTACTGCTCCACTAAAATGGAGTTCACCCAAACTCCATGTTTTTGGGAGCAAAGTTGCTTGAGTTTAACCTGTTTGGCTTACAAAACATGGAGCAATCCCAAACACCCCATAATATCATACTTATATATCTACACTAGTTAATTAATATGATGTTATGTCTATGAGAATGGACCTAAATATTATTTTTATGTCATAATCTAAGATATCGTGCCGAAGCAATATCTTGTTTAAGATACGACATCCCCCCTCTTATTAAATATGCCTTGCCATATTAGAAAAAAACTATGTGGCGTCTAATTAATGAGCATGATACTACCAATTGGGAATAGCCAAACTAGTCCATAGAAGTATCTGGACTAGAATTTTAGGAGATATAAGTTGTCGTCTTGTTGTGCTAACACGGTACCAATATTATTAGAGAAAATTAGAGAGAGAGAGAAAGAGTTTATGTCTGAGACCATTGAATCAGTGTGCCAATATGGTTGTATACACACACAAAGTTTATAGAGTTTTGGACATGTTCTTCATATGGATGATGTTTAGCTAAAAGTATGGACATAATTTATATTATATGCTTAGATGATGTCCGAGCTAAAGAGCGAGGAGAGCCCTAATTATCCCTTGCGATGTCTATTGCTAAACTGAATGAGAGACTCAAACTTAACCAAAAGCTCTAACTACATGCACCCTTACTAATTGCTAATTGGACTCCAACCAAAGACCAAAGACTCAAAAGTCGAGAGAGAAAAATCATTCTACGTTGCTCTATGCCTCCCTTTTATAGGTTATAGCATAAAGATGTAGAGAGCTACATCCACACATAGATAGCGAGCCCTACGCAATAAAGATCCAACTACTCCTATCTTATCATAATTGATGTATTGTATGTGGAGCACACATCCAATGTGCCACAACAATGAGTGTGACATGCCACAATGGTAGGTATAGGTGCCTACTGAAAGGGAAATAGGGTCAAACCTTTTCCTAAATGATTTTGGTGGTTCAATGCCCAACACAAATATTTGGACTAACTAGTTTGCTCTAGATTATGTGTTCTACAGGTGCTAAAGGTTCAATATAAACCAATAAAAAGTTCAAGTTAGGGTTCAAAAGAAAGGAGCAAAAAGAAACCGAAGAGCTCCCTGGTCTAGAGCACCAGACTGTCCGGTGTGCCACCAGACAGTGTCCGGTGCACCAGGGGCGAGCGACTCCAAACTCTTCACCTTCGGGTTTCTGAGGTCGCGCTCCGCTATAATTTACCGGACTGTCCGGTGTGCCACCGGAGCAATGGCTGGCGAGCGCAACGGTAAACTCCAACGGTCGCCTACAACGTGAACAGTGCGCGGACAGTTCGCGCAGAGTCAGAGCAGCACCAGAAGGCGCACCGGACAGTGAACAGTGTGTGTCCAGTGCAGCACCAGACTGTCCGGTGCACCAAGAAGTCAGAGCTCCAACGATCGAAACCGTCAGAACCCTAACGGTTGGGTGACGTGGCTGGCGCACCGGACAGTGTCCGGTGGCGCACCGGACTGTCCGGTGCGCCCATCGACAGACAGCCTTCCCAACGGTTGAATTGGTGGTTGGGGCTATAAATACCCCCCAACCACCTCCACTCCAACTATCCAAGCATTCACTACTCCTCATTCAATATAAGAGCAATACACAACACTCCAAGACACAAATCAAAGCCTCCGATCAAATCAAAGTCCACAATTCAACTCTAGTTTTTAGGACTTGTGAGAAGATCGACTTGTGTTCTTTTGTTGCTCTTGTTGCTTGGTTGGCTTTCTTCTTTCTCCCATTCTTACTCTCAAAGCCTTGTAAGCGAAGCACGAGACACCAATTGTGTGGTGGTCCTTGCGGGGTCTAAGTGACCCAGGAAATGAAGGAAGAAAGCTCACTCGGTCTAAGTGACCGTTTGAGAGAGGGAAAGGGTTGAAAGAGACCCGGTCTTTGTGACCACCTCAACGGGGAGTAGGTTTTCAAGAACTGAACCTCGGTAAAACAAATCACTGTGTCATCCGCCTTACTTCTTGGTTGATTTTTTTCGCCCTCTCTTTCGGATTCGATTTTTATTCTAACGCTAACCCCGGCTTGTAGATTGTATTTTAAGTTGTAAATTTTAGATTCCGCCTGTTCACCCCCTCCTCTAGACGACTTTCAATTGGTATCAGAGCCCGGTGCTTCATTAGAGTCTAACCACTCGAAGTGATGTCGGAGATCACGCCAAGAGGGAGATCGTGACCGGTGAGAAGGCCACAAGCCACGGGAAGGCTCCATCAAGGGAGTCCAGCAACAAGCTAAAGGAGGGATCACCTCCTCACAAGTCGCATCGGAGTGGCGACAAGAAAAAGAAGATGAAGAAGGTGGTCTACTACGAGACCGACTCTTCGTCACCATCCACCTTCGGCTCCGACGCGCCGTCCGTCACTTCTAAGCGCCATAAGCGCAAGAAGTATAGTAAGATGCCACTTCGTTATCCCCGTATTTCTAGAAGCACTCCTTTACTTTCTGTCCCACTAGGCAAACCACCATTTTTTGATGGTGAAGATTATTGTATGTGGAGTGATAAAATGAGGCATCACCTAACCTCACTCCACGCCAGCATATGGGACATTGTTGAATTTGGAGCGCAGGTACCATCGCCGGGGGATGAGGGCTACGATTCGAACGAAGTCGCCCAAATCAAGCACTTTGATAACCAAGCAACTACTATACTCCTCTCTTCTCTATGTCGAGAGGAGTATAATAAGGTGCAAGGGTTGAAAAGTGCCAAGGAGATTTGGGACGTGCTCAAGACCACGCACGAAGGAGATGAGGTGACCAAGATCACCAAGTGGGAGACGATCGAGGGGGAGCTCGGTTGGTTCGTCCTCAACCAAGGAGAGGAGCCACAAGCAATGTACAACCGGCTCAAAACCTTGGTGAACCAAGTGCGCAACCTCGGGAGCACAAAATGGGATGACCATAAAATGGTCAAGGTTATTCTAAGATCACTTGTTTTTCGCAATCCTACACAAGTTCAATTAATACGTGGTGATCCTAGATATAAGCTAATGTCTCTCGAGGAAGTTATAGGAAAGTTTGTGAGCTTTGGGTTGATGATCAAAGGCTCTAAACAAATTATCAACTTAGAGCAAGGCGGCACCTCCACACCTGAGGTGCAACCCGTCGCATTCAAGGCGACGGAACAAGAAAAGAAGGAATCTACACCAAGTAGGATTCCAATTGACACCTCCAAGCTTGATAACGAGGAAATGACGCTCATCATCAAGAGCTTTCGCTAAATCCTCAAGCAAAGGAAGGGGAAAGATTACAAGCCCCGTTCCAAGAGGGTGTGCTACAAGTGTGGTAAGCCTGGTCATTTTATCGCTAAATGTCCTATGTCTAGTGATAGTGACAGGGGCGACGACAAGAAGGGAAAGAAGAAGGCGAAGAAGAGATACTACAAGAAGAAGGGCGACGATGCACACTTATGTTGGGAATGGTACTCCGACATGAGCTCCACCGACTCCTCTTCCGACGAGGACGCCGCCAACATCGCCGTCAACAAGGGACTTCTCTTCCCTAACGTCGGCCACAAATGCTTCATGGCAAAGGACGACAAGAAAAAGAAGGTACAAGCTAGAACCACCCCCAAGTATACTACATCTAGTGATGAGGGTAGTTCTAGTGATGATGAAGAAAACTTGCTTAGTCTTTTTGCCAACCTTAACATGCAACAAAAGGAAAAATTAAATGAATTAATAGGTGCTATTCATGAGAAGGATGAACTCTTGGATAGCCAAGAGGAATTCCTTATTAAGGAAAATAAGAAGCATGTTAAGGTGAAGAATGCCTATGCTCAGGAAGTAGAAAAATGTGAAAATTTGTCTAATGAGCTTAGGATTTGCCATGATTCAATTTCCAACCTTAAAACTGAGAATGCCAATTTATTTGCTAAGGTTGAGAAGTTAAATGCTTGTGATGATTCAATTACCAATCTTAGAAATGATAATGCTAGTTTAATTGCTAAGATTGATAAATTGAATGAGTCTATTTCTTGCCTTAAAACTGAGAATGGTAAATTAATTTCTAAGGCTAAAGATTTGAATGTTTGCAATGTTTCTATTTCCAATCTTAGAAATGAGAATGCCATGTTACATGCTAAGATTGATGAATTTTATGCTTGCAAACCCTCTACATCTACTGTTGATCATGTCACTATTTGTATTAGATGTAGAGATGTTAATGTTGATGCTATAAATGATCACCTTGCTTTAATTAAACAACAAAATGATTACATAGCTACATTAACTGCTAAAATAAATGAGCATGAAATAGAAAATAAAAAATTTAAATTTGCTAAGAGCATGCTCTATAGTGGGAGATGCCCTGGCATTAAGGATGGCATTGGTTTCCAAAAGGGAAGCAATGTCAAAATTAATGCCCCTAAAAGATTGTCTAATTTTGTTAAGGGCAAGGCTCCCATGGTTCAGGATAACGAGGGTTACATTTTATATCCTACTAGTTATCCTGAGCACAAGACTAGGAGAATTCATGCTAGGAAGTCTCATTCTGTTTCTCACCATGCTTTTATGTATAAGAATGAGGCATCTAGTTCTAGGCAATCAACCCGTGGTAGATTGCCTAAAAAGAAATCTCCTACTGCATCAAATGAGCCAATTATTTCATTTAAAACTTTTGATGCATCTTATGTCTTAACTAACAAATCAGGCAAAGTAGTTGCCAAATATGTTGGGGCCAAACACAAAGGATCAAAGACTTGTGTTTGGGTGCCCAAGGTGCTTGTTTCTAACGTCAAAGGACCCAAGACTGTTTGGGTACCTAAGAACAAGGCCTAAATTGTTTTGCAGGTTTATGCATCCGAGGCTCAAGCTGGATAATTTGTAGCAGATGCACAAACCACATGACAGGGGAGAAAAAATATTCTCCTCCTATGAGAAAAACGAAGATCCCCAAAGAGCTATCACATTCGGGGATGGAAATCAAGGTTTGGTCAAAGGACTTGGTAAATTGCAATATCATTTGACCATTCTATTTCCAATGTTTTTCTTGTAGATTCCTTAGATTACAATTTGCTTTCTATTTCTCAATTATGCAATATGGGCTACAACTGTCTTTTTATAGATGTAGGTGTTACTGTCTTTAGAAGAAGTGATGATTCAGTAGTATTTAAGGGAGTGTTAGAGGGTCAGCTATACTTAGTTGATTTTAATAGAGCTGAACTTGACACTTGCTTAATCGCTAAGACTAATATGGGTTGGCTCTGGCATCGCCGACTAGCCCATGTTGGGATGAAGAATCTTCACAAGCTTCTAAAGGGAGAACACATTTTGGGACTAACAAATGTTCATTTTGAGAAAGACAGGGTTTGTAGCGCATGTCAAGCAGGAAAGCAAGTTGGTGCCCACCATCCACACAAGAATATAATGACAACGGACAGGCCGCTCGAGCTACTCCACATGGATTTATTCGGCCCGATAGCTTACATAAGCATCGGCGGGAGTAAGTACTGTCTAGTAATTGTGGATGACTATTCTCGCTTTACTTGGGTATTCTTTTTGCAGGATAAATCTCAAACCCAAGAGACTATAAAGGGATTCTTGAGACGAGCTCAAAATGAGTTCGGATTGAGGATCAAGAAAATAAGAAGCGATAATGGGACAGAGTTCAAGAATTCACAAATTGAAGGCTTTCTTGAGGAGGAGGGCATCAAGCATGAGTTCTCTTCTCCCTACACACCTCAACAAAATGGTGTAGTGGAGAGGAAGAATAGAACTCTACTGGATATGGCAAGGACCATGCTTGATGAGTACAAGACTCCGGATCGGTTTTGGGCTGAGGCGATTAACACCGCCTGCTACTCCATCAACCGGCTCTACCTTCACCGAATCCTCAAGAAGACATCATATGAACTCCTTATCGGTAAAAAGCCCAATGTTTCATATTTTAGAGTCTTTGGTAGCAAATGTTTCATACTTATTAAAAGAGGTAGAAAATCTAAATTTGCTCCAAAGGCTGTAGAAGGCTTTTTACTAGGATATGACTCAAACACAAGGGCATATAGAGTCTTCAACAAATCCACTGGATTGGTTGAGGTTTCTTGTGACATTATGTTTGATGAGACTAATGGCTCCCAAGTGGAGCAAGTTGATCTTGATGAACTAGATGATGAAGAGACTCCATGCGTCGCGCTAAGGAACATGTCCATTGGGGATGTGTGTTCTAAGGAATCTGAAGAGCCTACATAAGCACAAGATCAACCATCATCTTCCATTCAAGCATCTCCACCAACCCAAGATGAGGAACAAGCTCAAGGTGATGAAGAAGAAGATCAAGAAGATGAGCCACCTCAAGAAGAGGGCAATGATCAAGGGGGAGATGAAGAAAATCAAGACAAAGGAGATGATCAAGAAGTACAGGGTCAAAGACCGCCATTGCAAAGAACCTCGAACTAACCAGCCCCTAAAATTATCCCACTTAAGATACATGATTCAATGGTCCCGTTGTATTAGCCTAACGCAGAACCCTACCAACGCTCCTGCTAGGCTAGAGGCTACCAAGCAATCTACACTTTGGAGCCGGTAGAGTGAACAATACACTGAACCCTAAACCCTAAACCCTACCAACGCTCCTGCCAGGCTAGAGGCTACAAAGCAATCTACACTTTGCAGCCGGTAGAGTGAACAATACACTGATACACCTATCGCAAGGACACACTTTTCTGCTCACAGGTAATTCAGTAAACACCTAGAGCGCACCACGCTACGTCATGTCACCAACCAGCTAGCCGTGAGCCTACGAGCACCAAGACCAGATCACACCTATCTAGGACTAGGAACCTATGTAACAGGAAGAACCACAAACAATCTAAAGGGTGAGAACCAAAACGCACCTTCTTCTTAGGGACGGCCATAAGCTCCATGGCTGGCCCGGCGGCGGCGCCAAGGCCGGAGACCACGAGCGACTGCGCCTCGGTGAGAGGACCGGAAGGAGGAGGCGGTATGAGGGGAAGTCCGGAAGGCAGGCGGGGCAGCGATGCCGCCGCCGCACGTCGGAGCCAACCCGCCGCCGCCATGGATCCCCTTCGTGGTTCCGGGTTAGGAGCTCTGGGAGTGGCGTGGGAATGTTGCTGATCTGGCCGTAGAGTTTTTATCGGGCGGGTTGTATTAGATGGAGCGGGCAGGAATCTGAAGGCTGGAAGGACAACAAATACGTAAACGCCTACTATCATTTACACTAGAACTAGGAAGATACACCCTTCACAACATATAGGAGTATTTAGGACTGCTCCACTCAATTACAGATTTAGAATTTTACTATATGGTATACTACCATCTAAAATTTTTATATATACTCAATCGAACCATTTAACAATTTAAACAATTTTTACATCAAATTACATGATAAATTTTATATTTAAAGGTTAAGTTAAAAATATAAATAATAAGTCTTAAATCTATAAAGTAAGTTAAAATTATTCATAAATTATAATAAAAATAGATGAAAAATCATATTGATAGTTTAAACACATAGGAGTATGATTTTTTAGCCGAGATCTTATAAGAGACATAATCAATATCTCAATTATATTATCTTCATCCAATTAAAAAAATATAATATCAAACGATTAAATAAATTATACTTACGTGGATTAAATCTTTAACTCACATATGATTATACAAACAGTCACATAATATATACTGAGTTCTTGATCAATCTTGATTCTTTCCTATCTTTCGACTGTTGAAAGCTTAAGGCCCACCACAAAGTTGTTTGTGAGTTTCATCGTTTGTGCAAGCCTATACCCAGCAGCCTAGTCTCTAGCATCATCTCGCAAGTGATGTTCGTTAAATAATCTAAGCGATCAATCGTTGAACTGTCGATTTTAACAACCTATCTCAAGACTTTATTAAATAGATCATGAGGTCATAAGCCTAAACACAAAGGAAGCAAAATCTACAAGACTCTTAGCTTAACATCCTTTTATGTTAAATATTATAAAATGTTTTTTCCTATATATACACTCTATTCATTACCTAGGATGATAGCCCAACGATCCATCACCTAGACCGTCCGGCATGCCCGCTCGCCCAAGCCAGCCAACGCATGCGGCTTCGTCCCCCTAGCTCCGTGCCCCGCGTGGCTCCCACTGCGCCACACGTCGGCTCTATGGCTCCGCGCGGCTCCGTCCCCTATGTGGCTCCCGTTGCACCACATGTCGGCTCCACGGCCCCACGCGTATGTTAAGTCATTTCCCATTCTGATTTAGATATTACAGCGTACATGCAACATTAAGTCATTCTTCATTCCAGATAACATTAAGTCATTTCAGAGTCTAGATATTAAGTCATTCTAGTAAACATTAAGTCATTTCATGAAATATTAAGTAATTTTTGTTTCCAGTCGTTCTTCCCTGTTTTCCTAGACATTCCTTGTTTTGGTTTAGTAATTCTAGGCAATATTAAGTCATTTTTGTTTTTCAGTTAATTTTCTTGTTTTTCAGGCATTCCTTGTTTTTAGTTAAGTCATTATAGACCAAATTAAGGCATTTAAGCGTTCTGGTACCATTAAGTCATCTTGAGCGTGTTAAGTCATTCATGGTTATTAAAGCGGTAAAACGTTATGAACCAACTTTTTAACATTTAAACGTTTAAACGAACGTCGAAACGTCTTTTCAGACTTGACATAGAAGTTCAAATATAGAATAAATTCATACATAAATTGAGTACTTGAGTTTACAAACCAAATAGCATAAAAAGAAACAGATCAAGTTCAACGACACAAGTTCAACCACACAAGTTTAAATGTCAAAGGTCAGTGTAGGGCGGAGGGGGAGCCGCAGAGGTCAGTGTAGGGCAGCAGCGCAGATAACCTGTGGCCTGTGGGGTGATCGTCGGTCGGTTGGCGGTGGCGTAGCGGTTTGCTATGGCCTGTGGGCGGAGGGAGGAGGGAGGAGGGGAGCCGAGGTCAGTGGAGGGCGGCAGCGTACCTATGGGGCGGTCGGCCGGCGGTGATGCAACGTAGCTGCGCAGGTCTGCTCACTGCTGTGGCCTATGGGGGGAGGAGAGGAGGGCAGTCGGCTGAGGAGGGCTCCACGCACTGGAGGAGAGGAGGCCTCCACGGGTACACGCTGGCTGGAGAAAAAACCTAAAGTCCCAGGAAAGGCCCACGGATGGGTAGAACGTCCTCAGAACGCGTAAAACGCCCTAAAACACGTTTAGGACGCTTAAGCGATGTTTAAACATCCAAAACAGGCGTCCTAGGCCACTTTTCTAAAACGTTTGAACGACATTTAAACGACGTTTAAGCGATGTTTTAATAACAATGAAGTCATTCATGCTCGATAAGTTATTATATCCCGGCTTGGTTCGGCTTTTTTTTGGCTCGGCTCGTGTGGGAGTGCGTGTGGGCAGAGCAGACAGGTGTGGTGGCTCGGCTCGTGCGGGGCACGTGTGATGAGGACATCCTCCACTATTACTCATTGGAAAAGATGCAATTGGCCTAGCTAGCCCAGTTGTAGTTGGACGACGACCGTGTGAGCCTCAGAATTATCCCACCTCGCTTAACTTGGGAGGAGGAAGCCACCTTAAAAGGGGGAGTCACCCTTCCCCCATTGGACTAGTCTTTTGGGGCAATTGGGCCTTTCCCTGAGTTGGGTGTGCTTAATGAATTGTTGGGCTCCAGGCAACCTTAATTTGTTGGGCCTCGGCCAACCCCACCTAGGTTGTGTGTATCATATGGTATCAGAGCTAGGGCCCATTTTAAGAAGGTAGGAATGATGAGGACATCATCCACTATTACCCGTTGGTAAAGACGCAATTGGCCTAGTTGGCCTAATTGTAGTCGGACGGCGACCGTGTGAACCTCAGAATTATCCCACCTCGCTTAACTTGGGAGGAGGAAGCCACCTTAAAAGGGAGAGCCACCCTTCCCCCATTGGACTAGTCTTTTGGGGCGATTGGGTCTTTTCCTGAGTTAGGTGTGCTTAATAAACTGTTAGGCTCTGGACAACCCTAATTTGTTGGGCCTCAGCCAACCCCACCAGGCTGGGTGTATCAGCGTGCGGGTGAGACGGCTTGGCTCGGGGGTGGGCATGTGCAGGAAAGGCGGCTTGCGGGGGGAGGCTAGCTTGGTCGGTCAGGCGCGCGCGGTCCAGGTGATGGGAGGTCGGGTACATCACCTGGACCACCCTGGCGTGCCCACCCGCCCACCCAGCCGGGCAACTGAGCCCCCACGCGTGCGCTCGCCCAGCTGGCCAACCGAGCCACCCCTGCGCATGAGTCGAGGTAAGCAACCTTGAGTTGAGACACCCCGCCTAAAATGACTTAATGTAGCCTAGTATGACCTAAATGTTACCTAGACTTTGGAATGACTTAATCTTACCTACAATGACTTAAATGTTGTCTGGGCACTAGAATGACTTAATATTTTCTAGAATGATTGAACTAATAACATAAGAAATGTCTAAGAAACCTAGAAAATTACTGAAAAACAATAATAACTTAATGTTTTCTAAAAATGACTTAATATTTACTAGAATAGCTTAATGTTTATTGGAATGACTTAATGTTGTCTCAATGCCTGAATGACTTTGCTTGGACTCTAAAATGACTTAATGTTGTCTTAACGCTAGAATGATTTAATATTGCCTAGAATGATTGAGACAATAACAAGGAATGTCTGAGATACATAAAAGAATGACAGAATGGCCTAATGGACGCTAGAATGTCTGAAACAGAAGGGAAATGACTTAATAGGCGCACGTCTATGGAGCCAACGCGTGGCGCAGAGAAAGCCGCGCGTTGGGGAGGAGCTGACGCATGGCAAGGAATCGAACAGCGCAGGGGAGGGGCACGGTCGGGAGGGCGGGTGGGCGCGCTAGGGGTGGTCCAGGTGATGGACCGTTGGGTTCATCACCCTAGGTGATGAATAGAGTATATATATTGTATATATAGGGCTGGAATGGCTCGGCTCGGCTCGGCTCGTCCACTCAACGAGCTCAAGAAGGAGGCTCGGCTCGAAGTTAGCTCGCGGATCGGCTTGGCTCGCGAGCTACACCTTGATAAATAATATTGTATTATATAGTGATTCAATAGTATATAAATGTGAAAAATATAATTTTCATTCAATAATATAAGTAATCTAAATTATAAATTGTCATATATCCATCATTAGAGGCTAAGAAATGAGTCATATATCTATAAAATTAATAAATATACATCATTATTCTATAGGTTGATTAAATTAGCATAGCTCGTGAACTAGAACGGCTCAGCTCGACTCATTAGACCAATGAGCTCGAAAATCAGGCGAGGCTCGCGAGCCGCCTCGAGCTCGAGCCGGCTCATGAACCTTGAGTTTTTCAGACCTATGTATGTTGGGTATGTGGGGTATACCAGGGCATACCTAGCATACCCTCTAGATCCACCCCTGACTTCACCAATTCTAGCTCTGCTCCACTAACTCCACTATGGAGTAGCTCTCCTATAGAGATTGTCAATATTTTGATATGTTTAGTTGTAACCAGCGCCAGCTTCACGAAATTAAGGTTTTGTTAAAAAGTTAGCCAGCAGTGTATGCATACATGGACACAATGTCACTTAGGGAGGAGAGCAATCAGGACTTACTCGAAGCTCACAAACCTTTGGCACCAGCCCATGTCTCGTTGGCCAAATAACTCGCGCTCGTCGTGGCAATAGCCCTCTACATCCCTGATGCTCTTTGGGCTGCTGGCCACATCACGCTCAGGACCAAGCGGATGGGTGAGGCTCAAGTTGTGAATGTGGAAGAGGAAGTGGTCGGAGGTTGGCGACATTAGGAAGAAAAAAAGAATAGAACAGGAAATGAAACGTTATTTTGTCCATAACAAGTAGTTTGGTGCATAATTAACTCCGAACTCCATGTTTACCTATGAAAACGACTATTGTGGAGTAACTATTTTACTGCTCCACTAAAATGGAGTTCACCCAAACTCCATGTTTTTGGGAGCAAAGTTGCTTGAGTTTAACCTGTTTGGCTTACAAAACATGGAGCAATCCCAAACACCCCATAATATCATACTTATATATCTACACTAGTTAATTAATATGATGTTATGTCTATGAGAATGGACCTAAATATTATTTTTATGTCATAATCTAAGATATCGTGCCGAAGCAATATCTTGTTTAAGATACAACATTCCCCCCCTCTTATTAAATATGCCTTGCCATATTAGAAAAAAAACTATGTGGCGTCTAATTAATGAGCATGATACTACCAATTGGGAATAGCCAAACTAGTCCATAGAAGTAACTGGACTAGAATTTTAGGAGATATAAGTTGTCGTCTTGTTGTGCTAACACGGTACCAATATTATTAGAGAAAATCAGAGAGAGAGAAAGAGTTTATGTCTGAGACCATTGAATCAGTGTGCCAATATGGTTGTATACACACACAAAGTTTATAGAGTTTTGGACATGTTCTTCATGTGGATGATGTTTAGCTAAAAGTATGGACATAGTTTATATTATATGCTTAGATGATGTCCGAGCTAAAGAGCGAGGAGAGCCCTAATTATCCCTTGCGATGTCTATTGCTAAACTGAATGAGAGACTCAAACTTAACCAAAAGCTCTAACTACATGCACCCTTACTAATTGCTAATTGGACTCCAACCAAAGACCAAAGACTCAAAAGTCGAGAGAGAAAAATCATTCTACGTTGCTCTATGCCTCCCTTTTATAGGTTATAGCATAAAGATGTAGAGAGCTACATCCACACATAGATAGCGAGCCCTACGCAATAAAGATCCAACTACTCCTATCTTATCATAATTGATGTATTGTATGTGGAGCACACATCCAATGTGCCACAACAATGAGTGTGACATGCCACAATGGTAGGTATAGGTGCCTACTGAAAGGGAAATAGGGTCAAACCTTTTCCTAAATGATTTTGGTGGTTCAATGCCCAACACAAATATTTGGACTAACTAGTTTGCTCTAGATTATGTGTTCTACAGGTGCTAAAGGTTCAATATAAACCAATAAAAAGTTCAAGTTAGGGTTCAAAAGAAAGGAGCAAAAAGAAACCGAAGAGCTCCCTGGTTTGGAGCACTAGACTGTCCGGTGTGCCACCAGACAGTGTCCGGTGCACCAGGGGCGAGCGACTCCAAACTCTTCACCTTTGGGTTTCTGAGGTCGCGCTCCGCTATAATTTACCGGACTGTCCGGTGTGCCACCGGACTGTCCGGTGTGCCACCGGACTGTCCGGTGTGCCACCGGAGCAATGGCTGGCGAGCGCAACGGTAAACTCCAACGGTCGCCTACAACGTGAACAGTGCGCGGACAGTTCGCGCAGAGTCAGAGCAGCACCAGAAGGCGCACCGGACAGTGAACAGTGCATGTCCAGTGCAGCACCGGACTGTCCGGTGCACCAAGAAGTCAGAGCTCCAACGATCGAAACCGTCAGAACCCTAACGGTTGGGTGACGTGGCTGGCGCACCGGACAGTGTCCGGTGGCGCACCGGACTGTCCGGTGCGCCCATCGACAGACAGCCTTCCCAACGGTTGAATTGGTGGTTGGGGCTATAAATACCCCCAACCACCTCCACTCCAACTATCCAAGCATTCACTACTCCTCATTCAATATAAGAGCAATACACAACACTCCAAGACACAAATCAAAGCCTCCGATCAAATCAAAGTCCACAATTCAACTCTAGTTTTTAGGACTTGTGAGAAGATCGACTTGTGTTCTTTTGTTGCTCTTGTTGCTTGGTTGGCTTTCTTCTTTCTCCCATTCTTACTCTCAAAGCCTTGTAAGCGAAGCACGAGACACCAATTGTGTGGTGGTCCTTGCGGGGTCTAAGTGACCCAGGAAATGAAGGAAGAAAGCTCACTCGGTCTAAGTGAGCGTTTGAGAGAGGGAAAGGGTTGAAAGAGACCCAGTCTTTGTGACCACCTCAACGGGGAGTAGGTTTTCAAGAACTGAACCTCGGTAAAACAAATCACTGTATCATCCGCCTTACTTCTTGGTTGATTTTTTTCGCCCTCTCTTTCGGATTCGATTTTTATTCTAACGCTAACCCCGGCTTGTAGATTGTATTTTAAGTTGTAAATTTTAGATTCCGCCTGTTCACCCCCTCCTCTAGACGACTTTCAATTGGTATCAGAGCCCGGTGCTTCATTAGAGTCTAACCACTCGAAGTGATGTCGGAGATCACGCCAAGAGGGAGATCGTGACCGGTGAGAAGGCCACAAGCCACGGGAAGGCTCCATCAAGGGAGTCCAGCAACAAGCTAAAGGAGGGATCACCTCCTCACAAGTCGCATCGGAGTGGCGACAAGAAAAAGAAGATGAAGAAGGTGGTCTACTACGAGACCGACTCTTCGTCACCATCCACCTTCGGCTCCGACGCGCCGTCCGTCACTTCTAAGCGCCATAAGCGCAAGAAGTATAGTAAGATGCCACTTCGTTATCCCCGTATTTCTAGAAGCACTCCTTTACTTTCTGTCCCACTAGGCAAACCACCGTTTTTTGATGGTGAAGATTATTGTATGTGGAGTGATAAAATGAGGCATCACCTAACCTCACTCCACGCCAGCATATGGGACATTGTTGAATTTGGAGCGCAAGTACCATCGCCGGGGGATGAGGGCTACGATTCGAACGAAGTCGCCCAAATCAAGCACTTTGATTCCCAAGCAACTACTATACTCCTCGCTTCTCTATGTCGAGAGGAGTATAATAAGGTGCAAGGGTTGAAAAGTGCCAAGGAGATTTGGGACGTGCTCAAGACCACGCACGAAGGAGATGAGGTGACCAAGATCACCAAGTGGGAGACGATCGAGGGGGAGCTCGGTTGGTTCGTCCTCAACCAAGGAGAGGAGCCACAAGCAATGTACAACCGGCTCAAAACCTTGGTGAACCAAGTGCGCAACCTCGGGAGCACAAAATGGGATGACCATAAAATGGTCAAGGTTATTCTAAGATCACTTGTTTTCGCAATCCTACACAAGTTCAATTAATACGTGGTGATCCTAGATATAAGCTAATGTCTCTCGAGGAAGTTATAGGAAAGTTTGTGAGCTTTGGGTTGATGATCAAAGGCTCCAAACAAATTATCAACTTAGAGTAAGGCGGCACCTCCACACCCGAGGTGCAACCCGTCGCATTCAAGGCGACGAAAGAAGAAAAGAAGGAATCTACACCAAGTAGGATTCCAATTGACGCCTCCAAGCTTGATAACGAGGAAATGGCGCTCATCATCAAGAGCTTTCTCTAAATCCTCAAGCAAAGGAAGCGGAAAGATTACAAGCCCCGTTCCAAGAGGGTGTGATACAAGTGTGGTAAGCCCGGTCATTTTATCGCTAAATGTCCTATGTCTAGTGATAGTGACAGGGGCGACGACAAGAAGGGAAAGAAGAAGAAGAAGAAGAGATACTACAAGAAGAAGGGCGACGATGCACACTTATGTTGGGAATGGTACTCCGACATGAGCTCCACCGACTCCTCTTCCGACGAGGACGCCGCCAACATCGCCGTCAACAAGGGACTTCTCTTCCCTAACGTCGGCCACAAATGCTTCATGGCAAAGGACGACAAGAAAAAGAAGGTACAAGCTAGAACCACCCCCAAGTATACTACATCTAGTGATGAGGGTAGTTCTAGTGATGATGAAGAAAACTTGCTTAGTCTTTTTGCCAACCTTAACATGCAACAAAAGGAAAAATTAAATGAATTAATAGGTGCTATTCATGAGAAGGATGAACTCTTGGATAGCCAAGAGGAATTCCTTATTAAGGAAAATAAGAAGCATGTTAAGGTGAAGAATGCCTATGCTCAGGAAGTAGAAAAATGTGAAAATTTGTCTAATGAGCTTAGGATTTGCCATGATTCAATTTCCAACCTTAAAACTGAGAATGCCAATTTATTTGCTAAGGTTGAGAAGTTAAATGCTTGTGATGATTCAATTACCAATCTTAGAAATGATAATGCTAGTTTAATTGCTAAGATTGATAAATTGAATGAGTCTATTTCTTGCCTTAAAACTGAGAATGGTAAATTAATTTCTAAGGCTAAAGATTTGAATGTTTGCAATGTTTCTATTTCCAATCTTAGAAATTAGAATGCCATGTTACATGCTAAGATTGATGAATTAAATGCTTGCAAACCCTCTACATCTACTGTTGATCATGTCACTATTTGTATTAGATGTAGAGATGTTAATGTTGATGCTATAAATGATCACCTTGCTTTAATTAAACAACAAAATGATTACATAGCTACATTAACTGCTAAAATAAATGAGCATGAAATAGAAAATAAAAAATTTAAATTTGCTAGGAGCATGCTCTATAGTGGGAGATGCCCTGGCATTAAGGATGGCATTGGTTTCCAAAAGGGAAGCAATGTCAAAATTAATGCCCCTAAAAGATTGTCTAATTTTGTTAAGGGCAAGGCTCCCATGGTTCAAGATAACGAGGGTTACATTTTATATCCTACTAGTTATCCTGAGCACAAGACTAGGAGAATTCATGCTAGGAAGTCTCATTCTGTTTCTCACCATGCTTTTATGTATAAGAATGAGGCATCTAGTTCTAGGCAATCAACCCATGGTAGATTGCCTAAAAAGAAATCTCCTACTGCATCAAATGAGCCAATTATTTCATTTAAAACTTTTGATGCATCTTATGTCTTAACTAACAAATCAGGCAAAGTAGTTGCCAAATATGTTGGGGTCAAACACAAGGGATCAAAGACTTGTGTTTGGGTGCCCAAGGTGCTTGTTTCTAACGTCAAAGGACCCAAGACTGTTTGGGTACCTAAGAACAAGGCCTAAATTGTTTTGCAGGTTTATGCATCCGGGGGCTCAAGCTGGATAATTGGTAGCGGATGCACAAACCACATGACAGGGGAGAAAAAAATATTCTCCTCCTATGAGAAAAACGAAGATCCCCAAAGAGCTATCACATTTGGGGATGGAAATCAAGGTTTGGTCAAAGGACTTGGTAAATTACAATATCACATGACCATTCTATTTCCAATGTTTTTCTTGTAGATTCCTTAGATTACAATTTGCTTTCTATTTCTCAATTATGCAATATGGGCTACAACTGTCTTTTTATAGATGTAGGTGTTACTGTCTTTAGAAGAAGTGATGATTCAGTAGTATTTAAGGGAGTGTTAGAGGGTCAGCTATACTTAGTTGATTTTAATAGAGCTGAACTTGACACTTGCTTAATCGCTAAGACTAATATGGGTTGGCTCTGGCATCGCCGACTAGCCCATGTTGGGATGAAGAATCTTCACAAGCTTCTAAAGGGAGAACACATTTTGGGACTAACAAATGTTCATTTTAAGAAAGACAGGGTTTGTAGCGCATGTCAAGCAGGAAAGCAAGTTGGTGCCCACCATCCACACAAGAATATAATGACAACGGACAGGCCGTTCGAGCTACTCCACATGGATTTATTCGGCCCGATAGCTTACATAAGCATCGGCGGGAGTAAGTACTGTCTAGTAATTATGGATGACTATTCTCGCTTTACTTGGGTATTCTTTTTGCAGGATAAATCTCAAACCCAAGAGACTATAAAGGGATTCTTGAGACGAGCTCAAAATGAGTTCGGATTGAGGATCAAGAAAATAAGAAGCGATAATGGGACGAAGTTCAAGAATTCACAAATTGAAGGCTTTCTTGAGGAGGAGGGCATCAAGCATGAGTTCTCTTCTCCCTACACACCTCAACAAAATGGTGTAGTGGAGAGGAAGAATAAAACTCTACTGGATATGGCAAGGACCATGCTTGATGAGTACAAGACTCCGAACCGGTTTTGGGTTGAGGCGATTAACACCGCCTGCTACTCCATCAACCGGCTCTACCTTCACCGAATCCTCAAGAAGACATCATATGAACTCCTTACCGGTAAAAAGCCCAATGTTTCATATTTTAGAGTCTTTGGTAGCAAATGTTTCATACTTATTAAAAGAGGTAGAAAATATAAATTTGCTCCAAAGGCTGTAGAAGGCTTTTTACTAGGATATGACTCAAACACAAGGGCATATAGAGTCTTCAGCAAATCCACTGGATTGGTTGAGGTTTCTTGTGACATTATGTTTGATGAGACTAATGGCTCCCAAGTGGAGCAAGTTGATCTTGATGAACTAGATGATGAAGAGGCTCCATGCGTCGCGCTAAGGAACATGTCCATTGGGGATGTGTGTTCTAAGGAATCCGAAGAGCCTACACAAGCACAAGATCAACCATCATCTTCCATTCAAGCATCTCCACCAACCCAAGATGAGGAACAAGCTCAAGGTGATGAAGAAGAAGATCAAGAAGATGAGCCACCTCAAGAAGAGGGCAATGATCAAGGGGGAGATGAAGAAAATCAAGACAAAGGAGATGATCAAGAAGTACAAGGTCAAAGACCGCCACACCCAAGTGTCCACCAAGCAATCCAACGAGATCACCCCGTGAACTCCATCCTCGGCGACATTCATAAGGGGTTATAGGTGTACATTCGGGTCCCCCGGCCCGGCCTGGCCCGGCCCAAGCCCGAAAAGGCCCGTATTGTTTGAATTTCGGGCCGGCCCGACCCGTTTGAATTTTGGGCCATGCCAGGTTCATTTCGGGCGGCCCGAAATTATAAAAGTTTGAAATTCACATTAGAGCACGAAATTCAATTTTTGGCCCGAAATTCACATTAGAGTCCGAAATTAAAAACAAATTTATTAAAACAAATAAAATATAAGACAAATAAATTTGACCAAAAGCAAACTTAATATTTGTATTAAGTTACAAATCATTTTGTTAGAAAGAAAAAGAGTATAATCAACTCTATGTATAGTTCGTAAGTTCATTTCATTATCTAATGTTCATAACAAAAATAAAATTACATCACATACTCTAATTCAAAGCTACAAAAAACATCTAAGTAACATTATCTCTAGCTTTGTGTTCTTTATCAACTATATGAAAGTGTGGAATGAAGTGTGATTTTAATAAATATACGGACCTTTTTGTGCCTCTATATGGGCCATTTCATGCCTGCCTTAAACGGGTCGTGCTCGTGCCCGCCCATGGGCCGCGACCTCGGCCCAAACCCGACCCGATATATCGGGCCGTGCTGGCCCGACACTAAAATATTTTGGGCCGTGCCGTGCCTGGGCCATGCTTTTTTTCCGTGCTTCGGGCCGGCCCATCAGGCCCGGCCCAAATGTACACCTATATAAGGGGGTAACCACTAGATCTCGTGTTGCACATTTTTGTGAACATTACTCTTTTGTCTCCTCTATTGAGCCATACAGGGTATAGGATGCACTAAGAGATTCGGATTGGGTGCTGGCAATGCAAGAGGAGCTCAACAACTTCATGAGGAATGAGGTATGGCATTTGGTTCCACGTCCTAATCAAAATGTTGTAGGTACCAAGTGGGTATTCCACAATAAGCAAGATGAGCATGGTGTGGTGATAAGGAACAAAGCTTGACTTGTGGCCAAGGTTTATTCACAAGTCGAAGGTTTGGATTTCGATGAAACTTATGCACCCGTAGCTAGGCTTGAGTCAATTTGAATATTACTTGCCTATGCTACTTACCATGGCTTCAAGCTTTATCAAATGGACGTGAAGAGTGCATTCCTCAATGGACCAATCAAGGAAGAGGTCTATGTTGAGCAACCTCCTGGCTTTGAGGATAGTGAGTATCCTAACCATGTGTATAAACTCTCAAAGGCGCTTTATGGGCTCAAGCAAGCCCCAAGAGCATGGTATGAATGCCTGCGAGATTTTCTTATCACTAATGGCTTCAAAGTCGGAAAAGCTGATCCTACTCTCTTTACTAAAACTATTGCAAATGATTTGTTTGTATGCCAAATCTACGTTGATGATATCACATTTGGGTCTACTAACAAATCTACTTGTGAAGAGTTTAGTAGGATCATGGTTCGAAAATTCGAGATGTCAATGATGGGGGAGTTGAGATATTTCTTAGGATTCCAAATCAAGCAACTCCAAGAAGGCACCTTCATCAGCCAAATGAAGTATATTCAAGACATTCTTAAGAAGTTTGGAATGAAGGATGCCAAGCCCATCAAGACACCCATGGGAACCAATGGGCATCTCGACCTCGACACAAGAGGTAAATCCGTAAATCAAAAGGTATACCGGTCGATGATAGAATCTTTACTCTACTTATGTGCATCTCTACCGGATGTTATACTTTCCATATGCATGTGTGCAAGGTTCCAAGCCGATCCTAAGGAAGTTCACCTTAGGGACGTGAAAAGAATCATGAGATATTTAGTTTACACTCCTAAGTTTGGGCTTTGGTACCCCAGGGGATCAACCTTTGATTTGATAGGATATTCCGATGCCGATTGAGCAGGGTGTAAAATTGATAGGAAGAGCACATCAGGGACTTGTCAGTTTCTAGGGAGATCCCTGGTGTCCTTGTAACACCCTAGGTGTTACTTAGGGTGTCCACCCAGGGCTACCCCTGTTAACCTATTATCACATGAAGATTGATTTGGGCAAAGTACCTCAAACTTGGAATTCAAGGTCCTAAGCAAGTGCAAACTATCTTGGACATCATGCCCTAGCTTGTCATGCACATCTAAGTGGGGATTTTCCCAAAACCCTAAAGCAAACCCCTCTTGGGCAATAGGAACCCTAATTGAAGCTAGGATCAAAAGGTCATGTAAACCTTATGATCATGGCTTGGGCCAAATATAAAAGTTGTAATATACTTCATAACCTACAATTAATAGTAAGGAAGTACCCCCAAAAAGTTTTCAGAAAAGTCCTAAAAAGTTCACCTAAGGTTCAGCACAAGGGAGAATTCAGATTTTGCCTAAGTATAAAAACTAACCCTTGAACAAAGATTCCACATGTTCACCTTAATCCAAATTTCAAAACCCTTCGACCCAATTGACAAAGTGGTGCCAAATTAACCCTAGAATACCCTGGAAAGAGATGACACCTACCCTAGGATGCTAGACACGACTTGACACCATTTTTGTCTCGGCTTGGACCTAGCTGACACAACCAACTTCTTCCCCCTCTATCTCTCTAACCTGACCACATCTATTCTTGGAACTCACATGGACTAGGTAGCTCTAGGTGCAGGGAAGAGATCTCGCACAGGCGATAGGGTAAGATTCGTACGTTTTGGCCGCTCAGCAGAGGGAAGAACACGGGCAGAAGCAACGAGCCACGTGTTCGACGCGCTCTGAGCTCGCCAGAGCACGCCCCTGCGTGCTCCACGTCGCGCCAACGGCCAGCCGACGCCCTGTCCCGCGCCCGCGCCTATAAAGCCCACCCAGGCGTCGACTACACTCTTCCGCACACCCTCAAGCCTCCCCGGAGCTCAGTTCACCACCGTTTGCCCGTGCGCGGCGTGTCCGCGGCCACCCGAGCCACTGCCGCCGTAGACCGGCCAGTCCAACCTTCCCCAGCCCCATCCAACCCTCGGAGACGAGTGTGTACACCCCCGTGAAGCTCCCCGAGCAAGGAATCGAAGCCTGCTTCGCCGGAGAGGCCAGTCCACGGTCGCCGGAGCTCACAACCTCGCCGGAGTACGTGGACCGGGTAAATCACTGAGCCATTTCTCGATTCACTGCACTGATAGCCTATACGTCACCCCAGGAAGCTCACCGTACCCTTGGATTGAGCTAGATCGCCGTGGTTTGGCCGGTACACTCGCCGGCAACGAGAACACCCACCTGCGCACGTGGACCGAGCGATTCCGGCCATCCCCGCCGTCGAGCCGCACCTCGTCGTGACCGCCAGAGCCTCCCCGAGCCAACCCTGCCCTTCGCCGGACCTATCTCGCCGCCGGTAAGCCTCGCCGCCGTAATCTATGCCGCGGTTACTGTTTAAGTCAGCCAGGGAGCGTGGGTTAGATTTCAGTTAGGCCCAGGGGGTTTTGTGCGATGTCAGTGACCCACGCCAATAGTAGACCGAGGACTAGTTTACGAGAGAAGAAGGGGATAAAACCCAGGGGCCTCAGCGCAAACCCGTTTTCTTTTCCATTTTCGAATTTAGTTTCTTTTAATATGGCAGATAACTTAATAAATGCATAACTTGAAGAATAATCATCCAAAAATTGGCAAACCAATTTTGCAACACTCTGGGAAATATGAACTATCAGATAAAAATAGTAAAACCCATAGTTCCTGTATTCTTTTCTGAAGTTTTGAATTAATTAAGAAAACTGCTAAAAACTTGATATTAGGAGGAAAAATAGAAATATTATTTGACTAGGGTTAGAAAAATTTAGAGAAGTTTGCATCTACCTACTAACCTGTTTAAAAATGTTAAACCTCTCTGTCCACTCCATTAAGTTAGTTTTTACCACTTATTTTACAATATGCTTAAGGTTAAGAAAAATAGAAAATGTAATTTAAATAATGAAACAGAGGGCACCTCTATTTTTATTAGGGTACTTATTCAATGAAGTTCACTGGAAAAATCTATCATACCCATTTTTAGTATAAAATAAGTAGGATCCCTTTTATTTTAAGAAAACAAGGAAAACTTAGAAAAACCCTACAAAAATAACCCTAAGGTGGAAACCCCTCAAACCTTAGGATAACTAATGTTTGGTTATTATAAACATAGGAAAAATACAAAATCTGTTGTTTGATATTTTTCAAATGACAAGTTAGTTATAGGCACCTTTTTGGCATAAAACTTTAGAAAATCACAACTAAATAATCACCAATTAACTTTCTGTGAATCTTGGCACAAAGGTTTAGCATTACTGTTAGATCCCAACAAAAATAACCCTTAGGAAGAAACTCACCTCTAGTGAGGAGGTGTAGTGTTAAGTGGCCCATTTTACACCACCTTTGTTATTTTTGTCTAAAGCTTAGCCTTTTATTTTGAGCCCCAATTTCCTGGGATGGGCTATAGTGACCAATGGCAATCCACTGTAATTTTTACAGAATTTTTGGAAAATGTTAAACCACTGTCATAGTTCAAACCTACACTAGAAACTATAAGTAGAAAATGAAGAAAAGGGGAAAAATGAATAATGGGAATTAGTGTCATCCTAAAACTCTCATAGATTGTCCACTGAAACATATAAAGGCAATACAAACCCACTATATTTATCCTCAATCAAAACCTAAGCCTAAAAGGTAATAAGCATAACCCACTGGAAGCCCCGCATGATTAAGAAACCCTAAGTCACTCCTGGACTTAGTTTCTTTTAGCATAATGTTATTAAATCCTGCATAATCATGATGTACATGTTCATTGCATTCGATAGACTGCAACCTTGCTGACGGAGAGTACGTCCTCGTGCCGGAGCAAGGAGCTGCTCAGGAGGTAGCCCCCGATCCAGCACCCGAGTCTGCACCAGAGGATCTGCCTGCCACAGCCTTGGAAGGCAAGCCCCGGTTTTATGCATAACCTGTTTTTTATGCTATTTTACTTCACTTAATGATTGTAGGATTGACTGTGCACTTAGGTGTAGGAGTTGATTGAAACCCTAGTTGCATGAACTCAGGATTCCTTTTTGAGATGGATACTAGTATGCTAGGTCAAGTAGCTGCTTTACTAATTAGGGATCTCGGTAGAAGTCGAGTGATTTTTCTAGCACTCGCGCGAGGTCAGGAATTGGTTGTACCCACTTTTCTTATCACATTGATAGTTGGTTAGTGGACACGGATCCATGGGGATACGTGGTCTACGAGGTAAAATGGGAATAAGGATTAACGTGCGGATACCTGTGTCAAGCGTTTGAACGTACTAAACATATGCCGAGAAATATGGTAAATCGGTAAGCCTAGTACCTGAGTGAACCTGGCAGTGGACATATCCCCTCACGCGACCTGAGACGTGGTCTCCCATTCCGGTTATGGTGGGTACAAGTGCGGTCACTGCACGACGGCTAGTCGGGGTCAGTGAGGCATTGTACGCCAAGGCGATGAGCCCTGATCTGCTGACGGGGAATCGATAGGGACGATTGATGTGTGTGGGGACGGAGTACCTCGCCACGTTGTGTGTTTAGGTTTACCTTGTAAGGATAAAAACTCGATTCGAATCGTCTGCTTCTCGCAGCTAATGAGACTGCTTGATCCATTGTACTGCATTGAGTAACAAGTGGAAATATGATGAGTTGATATAAGATGTTGATTGCTAACAATGTTTGCTACTATGTATGGGTAGATAGTACACATTTAGCCTTAAGAGAGTCACACTTACATTTGACAAAGTTAAAACTTGAATTAGAAACTCAGCTAGTGCTTTTGGCAAACCAAACCCCACAGCCAAACAGTTGCATGTCTAGAGGTAGAGGAGTAGACTCCTCACACCGGGTAAGTCTAGCTGAGTATTAGTATACTCAGCCTTGCTTGTGGCATAATTTTATAGGTTCTCTGGAGGACATGATTGCTGGAGTGACTTGGCCGTCCACCTTACCACCGGGTTGGACTGTCGAGTGGGACCCTGCCTCGGCTGAGGAGGAGCATGAGGGGTGATGGGACAGGCTTTCCCATCTCTCTATTTATTTGCCGTTAGTTTTATTCCGCTGCACTTCGAACAATGATGGTTACTTTTGCAAAAACTCCGATGATGATGATGTAATAATTTAATACTCTCACATGCATGGTTTTATGCTTTATTGTATTTGCTCTGTAACTCACCATCGAGTGAGATTGTGGTACTTGATCCTGTCAGTGGCCGTGTCGGACTAGATCCGAGGGATTGACGGGTTATTCCCATTTAAGTGTGGTCTAGCCTCTAAGGCAGGGCTTAGGCACTTGAGTTGGAATAATTCGGGCAGTTCCGCCACAGCTGGTATCGGAGCTTGTACCACCATAGAGGAATCAATAAAATATGAATACCATCCCTTTTCAAAATAAAATTTGATAGAAACAATGTTAGATAGATCGTAGGACGAGCAGGATAGACCTAGGACGTGAAGCCTTAGGATGATAGAAGGGTAACTAGGTGGCTAAATAACTAGGCCCTACAGGCCACTTTAAGGGATGGGAGTCTTTCCCTATCCCCTTATTTTGGTGAGGTCGTTCAGGACGAGCATGCATGCATTGCTAAATTAAACAATTGAGTAAAAACTTAAAAACAAGGTGATAACCAACTAAGTCTCCAGTACCTTTTCATTTAATTAAAAGAAAGGTTGAGTTTTGTTTCCCTTGTTCTTTTTATAATTCTTTTTCTTTTACTTACGCTCAACCGTACACAGATGACTTCCCACGGATCCTCAGAGGACGGAAATGCACTAACCCACACTGATGGGCTTGCACGAGAGGGCTTCCCCCGTATTTTGTGGGAGGTACTTCAGGGAGCCGGGTACTTGACACCCCCTCAGTACGCGGTGCAGCAGTTCGAGAAGCACCGGGTGCCCCGCTGTAGGGTGAGGATGATCTTGGAGCCTCATCCCCTGCAGCCAGGCTGGCGTTCGCTGGACTCCGAGTCTTTCGGATACCGGGCGGAGGACACGATCGAGGCGATCGCTCTGCACGGGTTGACGACTTTTTGTGGGTTCCATCCCTTGGAGCTCTCTACCCACCCCATTGGTTTGTTCCCCGCGGAAAAGGAGGACGACCCGATGTGGAAGGATCGGGTGGAGCATGCCAAGGACATCTGGGCTCTCTACCCAGGCCACACGGCTCACTTGTCGGTGCGATGCATGAACGCCTTGTATCGTCTGCAAGTGATGCGGGGAGAGGCAATGTCTCATCTAATGGCATTATTGGAGGCAACCAAGATCACCTTGGACAACAGGGAGGAGCTCGTGGTTGACTTGTCCCAGGAGCTGGTAGAAAAAGATTTACAAGTGGAGCAGCTGTCTGATGAGATCCATGAGCTGGAGGAATTGGTGGGAACAAGGGAGAACACCATTGAGGTTCTCGAAGATCAACTCCTCAACACCCAGCAGCAGCTCGCAGAGGCTAATGAGCACCTAGATATGCATCATCAGGAGATCCATGATGGGGAGGCGGACGAGGACGTCGACATTGAGGGAGGGGAGGAGCCTGCTTCCAGCGTAGACACTGCTGGCTCAGAGAGACCACCTTCCCCCGAGTCGAGTGTCGCCTCTTTCGCTCATTAGTTGCCAGAGTAGGAATAGAGATCGGTAATGTAGGACTCCTCGTAGCTAGCTTAGCTTTTGCACCTTTGGGGGTACTAGGCTAGATAGAGTTGAGTCTTTTTGGGACAAATGATGTAATCGTGTTAAACTCTTTTGGAAGCATGTTGGATGGATGCTGTTATCAGTTTAAATTTGGAAGGAAAAAGTTACGCCTTTATAAATCCTTTTGTTGAAGTTGGAGTCTATCATTTTGCTGTTGACTCTTTTCGCCGCAATTAAACCTTGAACTGGAGATATGGTGTTAAGTATTTATGTGGTTTTTCAGATGGCCGGGAGGCAGCGTCGTGGCCAGAATGAGCGCGTTCCTCCACCGCCGCCACCACCCCCCACTCTGCAGGAGCTCATGGCTCAGCAGAACGAGATTCTGAGGCAGCTAGCTCAGCGTCAGCCACCACCTCAGCACTATGGTGGTGGAGACCATCAGCGTCACCCCGCGGCAGCTACCTACCAGGAGTTCCTCAGTACCCAGCCCCCATTGTTCACAAGGGCAGAGGATCCACTCGATGCAGATGTGTGGTTGCGAGTAGTGGAATCCAAATTCCCGCTACTCCATGGAGCTTGCTCAGAAGTCACTAAGGTCCGGTTCGCTACTCAGCAGCTTCGCGGACCCGCGCGGACATGGTGGGACCACTATCTTGCTATGCAACCGGTTGACCATGAAGTGGAATGGAGAGAGTTTAAGGCAGCTTTCAGGGGACATCACATACCCGCAGGCATCATGGACCGAAAGCTCAACGAGTTTCTGGCACTCACTCAGGGCAACAGGACAGTGTTGCAGTATGCCCAGGCCTTTAATGACTTGTGCCAGTATGCTGGGTACCATGCAGACACGGACGAGAAGAAGAGGGACAGGTTCAGACAGGGGCTCAGCACTAAGCTCCGTGATCGTCTCAACACCGTCAGGGCCAACAGCTACAATGAGTTGGTCAACATGGCTATCTCCCAGGAGGACTGCATTACAGCTCGACAGGCAGAGAAGAAGAGGAAGACCCCTGTGGCCGGACCCTCAACTCAGCCACAGCGCTTCAGGATTGTGTCTGACACACAGAACAGGGGACCCCAGCAGCAGCAAGGGAGATGGGTGATCCGACCACCGCAGTAGCAGCAGGCACCCAACCGCACCCAGTTTCCAGCTCAGAGGAACAATCAGCAGCAGCAGTACCGACAGGCAAATGACAACAGGTGTTTCACCTGTGGCAACACTGGGCATTATGCCAAAAATTGCCCCAGGAACCAGCAGAAGCAGGGGCAGAATGTAAGTCAAAACCAGGGCAAGAGGCAGGGCAAGCTGAACTTTACCGCCATGGCTGATATTCCAGAGGGAGCACCCGTCATGACTGGTATCTTTACCGTTTTGAATTGCCCTGCTATTATTCTTTTTGATTCTGGTGCATCACATAGCTTTATTAGTGCCAAATTTAGTGCCAAGTGTCAATTGCCTTTTCATCACACCCATGGGGGTATCACAATTTCAACACCAGGAGGCAGGATTGCCACCAATCAAATCAGCAAGAATGTGCCTATAAAGTTTGGTAGTCTGATAATTAAAACCAACCTTCTTATTTTGGGATTGGATAGTGTGGATATCATATTGGGAACTGACTGGTTGACCAAACATCAGGCAGTGATTGACATTGCAGCTAGGGCCATTGAAGTGCACTCACCGACCTGTGGTGAAACCACCTTATTTTTGCCCGATCAGGGTTGCACCCGTTTTGTGCCTTCGTTATGATAGAATCCCCAGTGGAAAAGATCCCAGTAGTCTGTGACTACCCAGATGTTTTTCCGGATGAATTGCCAGGAATGCCACCTGACAGAGACATTGAGTTCGCAATCAAGTTGCAACCCGGGACTGCTCCTATCTCTAAGAGACCCTATAGGATGCCTCCCGCGGAATTGGCAGAACTAAAGAAGCAACTGCAAGAACTGTTGGACAAGGGGTTTATTCGCCCAAGTACTTCACCTTGGGGATGTCCCGCTTTATTTGTGAAGAAAAAGGATGAGAGTTTGAGAATGTGTGTTGATTACCGCCCTCTCAATGCGGTGACTATCAAGAACAAATACCCACTGCCCTGCATTGATGTCTTGTTTGATCAATTGGTAGGAGCCAAGGTATTCTCCAAGATAGATCTTCGCTCAGGTTACCATCAAATCAAGATCCGTGCCAGTGATATTCCAAAGACTGCCTTCTCTACCAGATATGGGCTTTATGAGTTTTTGGTGATGTCCTTTGGGCTGACCAATGCCCCGGCTTATTTCATGTACTTGATGAACTCAGTATTCATGCCAGAGCTGGACAAGTTCGTGGTCGTTTTCATTGATGATATTCTGGTCTATTCCAAGAATGAAGACGAGCATGCTGAGCATCTGCATATCGTGCTTCAGCGACTGCGCGATCATCATCTTTATGCTAAATTGTCTAAATGTGAATTCTGGCTAAAGGAAATAAAATTCTTGGGTCACACAATCTCTCAGGATGGGATATCAGTTGACCCTGAGAAAGTACAAGAAGTGATGGACTGGAAACCTCCAACTACAGTGAGACAGATTAGGAGTTTTCTGGGATTGGCGGGGTATTACCGACGATTTATTCTGGATTTCTCCAGAATTGCCAAGCCAATGACTGAGTTATTGAAGAAGGGAGCCAAGTTTACTTGGAGCCAAAAGTGCGAAGATGCTTTTCATACACTGAGGCAACATTTGACAACAGCCCCATTGCTGGCTCAACCCGATAGCACCAAGCCCTTTGAAGTTTATTGTGATGCCTCTGGTACGGGATTGGGATGTGTCTTGATGCAAGATAACAGAGTCATTGCTTATGCTTCCCGAGCACTCAGACCCCATGAGCAGAACTATCCTACACATGATCTGGAATTGGCAGCTGTGGTTCTTGCTCTTAAGATATGGAGACACTACCTGATGGGAGCTCACTGTAACATCTACACGGATCACAAGAGTCTCAAATACATCTTCACTCAGGCAGATCTGAACATGAGGCAAAGGAGATGGTTGGAGCTAATCAAGGACTATGATTTGGAGGTACACTACCATCCGGGCAAAGCAAATGTTGTGGCAGATGCCTTGAGCAGAAAGTCCCAGTGCAATTGTATGAGCATGGATGCAAAAGTTACCACCCTGTGTGATGAGCTGTGTAAACTAAACCTGGAAGTTGTACCTTCCGGTGAATTAAGCTATATCTCGGTGGAGCCCACATTGCAAGAACAAATAGTCCAGGCACAGATTGAGGATAAGGGTGTTCAGGTTATCAAGGAAATGATCAAGCAAAAGGCAGAAAAATACAAGTGTTTCCGTCAGGACAGCAAGGGAATTTTATGGTTTGGAGATCGATTGGTTGTTCCCAAGAACCCTGAGCTCAGAAAGAAGATACTAGATGAAGCTCACCTTTCCAAATTCTCCATGCACCCTGGTAGCAACAAGATGTACCATGATCTCAGATCTTTATATTGGTGGACCAGAATGAAGAGGGAAATTGCCAAGTATATATCCGAGTGTGACACCTGCCAGAGAATCAAAGCCAGTCATTTAAAGGCAGCGAGCCCTTTGCAACCTCTTCCCATACCATCTTGGAAATGGGAGGACATTTGCATGGACTTTATCGTAGGATTGCCCAATACCTCTAGGCACCATGATTCCATTTGGGTTATTGTGGACAGGCTGACCAAGACTGCCCATTTCTTGCCAGTACATACCACCCACAAGACAGAGAAGTATGCGGAGATTTATGTTGATCAAATAGTGCGATTGCATGGTATTCCAAAGACCATTGTATCTGACAGAGGAGCACTGTTTGTGGCACGCTTTTGGGAGCAACTCCAAGGATCACTTGGGACCCATGTCATACGGAGCTCAGCATACCATCCCCAAACAGATGGCCAGACAGAAAGGGTAAACCAGATTTTGGAAGATATGTTGAGAGCATGTGCACTACACTACGGGAAGGATTGGGATAAGTGTCTTTCCTTGGCAGAGTTTTCTTATAATAACAGCTATCAGTCCAGTCTGAAGATGGCACCTTTTGAAGCCTTATATGGGAGGAGATGTAGAACCCCGCTGAATTGGTCTCAAGAAGGAGAAAGGGAATTATTTGGGCCAGATTTGGTACGTCAGGCAGAAGAAAAGGTCAGAGTCATCAAGAAGAACTTAGAAGCTGCTCAGGCCAGGCAAAAGAGCTATCATGATAAGAGGCGGAAACCTCTCCAGTTTGCAGTGGGAGACCATGTCTATCTTAAGGTGTCACCCACCAAGGGTGTCCAGAGATTTGGAATTAAGGGCAAGTTAACTCCTCGATACATTGGACCCTATGAGATAAAAGCAAGTTGTGGACCTGTGGCGTATCAGTTGGAATTGCCACCCCACATGTCAGCAGTTCACAATGTGTTCTATGTATCTCAGTTGCGGAAATGTATTCGCCTACCCACTGAAGTACTGCCGGAACCAGAGGTTGATATAGAACCAGACTTGTCCTATCAAGAGTACCCCGTCCAGGTACTGGATCAGAAAGAAAGGTCAACACGGGCAAGATCAATTAAAATGTATAAAGTTTAGTGGAGTCACCATTCAGCAGGGGAAGCTACGTGGGAGACTGAGGATTTTCTACGCTCTCGCTTCCCCGACTTTCTGCCCAAAGGAGTCGGTACGTAACCCCAAAACCCCACCCCCACCTGCCCTTTGAAAATAAATATAAGAAAAACTAAAATAGTAAGGATAGTCTAAGTTGTGGAATTAACTTAAAAAGGACTTCCTTCTGAAGTTGCAAAGAGGATGACATTCGAAGAACAGTTAACAAGAGAAACTCGGATATAAGAGGGAATAAGCACACTAGCACACCTTCAAGCACCCCTCCAAGGGACTCTACCGAAAATCTCGGGACGAGATTCCTTTAAGGGGGAGGGCTGTAACACCCTAGGTGTTACTTAGGGTGTCCACCCAGGGCTACCCCTGTTAACCTATTATCACATGAAGATTGATTTGGGCAAAGTACCTCAAACTTGGAATTCAAGGTCCTAAGCAAGTGCAAACTATCTTGGACATCATGCCCTAGCTTGTCATGCACATCTAAGTGGGGATTTTCCCAAAACCCTAAAGCAAACCCCTCTTGGGCAATAGGAACCCTAATTGAAGCTAGGATCAAAAGGTCATGTAAACCTTATGATCATGGCTTGGGCCAAATATAAAAGTTGTAATATACTTCATAACCTACAATTAATAGTAAGGAAGTACCCCCAAAAAGTTTTCAGAAAAGTCCTAAAAAGTTCACCTAAGGTTCAGCACAAGGGAGAATTCAGATTTTGCCTAAGTATAAAAACTAACCCTTGAACAAAGATTCCACATGTTCACCTTAATCCAAATTTCAAAACCCTTCGACCCAATTGACAAAGTGGCGCCAAATTAACCCTAGAATACCCTGGAAAGAGATGACACCTACCCTAGGACGCTAGACACGACTTGACACCATTTTTGTCTCGGCTTGGACCTAGCTGACACAGCCAACTTCTTCCCCCTCTATCTCTCTAACCCGACCACATCTATTCTTGGAACTCACATGAACTAGGTAGCTCTAGGTGCAGGGAAGAGATCTCCCACAGGTGATAGGGTAAGATTCGTACGTTTTGGCCGCTCAGCAGAGGGAAGAACACGGGCAGAAGCAACGAGCCACGTGTTCGACGCGCTCTGAGCTCGCCAGAGCACGCCCGCGCGCGCCCCCGCGTGCTCCACGTCGCGCCAACGGCCAGCCGACGCCCTGTCCCGCGCCCGCGCCTATAAAGCCCACCCAGGCGTCGACTACACTCTTCCGCACACCCTCAAGCCTCCCCGGAGCTCAGTTCACCGCCGTTTACCCGTGCGCGGCGTGTCTGCGGCCACCCGAGCCACTGCTGCCGTAGACCGGCCAGTCCAACCTTCCCCAGCCCCATCCAACCCTCGGAGACGAGTGTGTACACCCCCGTGAAGCTCCCCGAGCGAGGAATCGAAGCCTGCTTCGCTGGAGAGGCCAGTCCACGGTCGCCGGAGCTCACAACCTCGCCGGAGTACGTGGACCGGGTAAATCACTGAGCCATTTCTCAATTCACTGCACTGATAGCCTATACGTCACCCCAGGAAGCTCACCGTACCCTTGGATTGAGCCAGATCGCCGTGGTTTGGCCGGTACACTCGCCGCCGACGAGAACACCCGCCTGCGCACGTGGACCGAGCGATTCCGGCCATCCCCGCCGTCGAGCCGCACCTCGCCGTGACCGCCAGAGCCTCCCCGAGCCAACCCTGCCCTTCGCCGGACCTATCTCGCCGCCGGTAAGCCTCGCCGCCGTAATCTATGCCGTGGATACTGTTTAAGTCAGCCAGGGAGCGCGGGTTAGATTTCAGTTAGGCCCAGGGGGTTTTGTGCGATGTCAGTGACCCACGCCAATAGTAGACCGAGGACTAGTTTGCGAGAGAAGAAGGGGATAAAACCCAGGGGCCTCAGCGCAAACCCGTTTTCTTTTCCATTTTCGAATTTAGTTTCTTTTAATATGGCAGATAACTTAATAAATGCATAACTTGAAGAATAATCATCCAAAAATTGGCAAACCAATTTTGCTACACTCTGGGAAATATGAACTATCAGATAAAAATAGTAAAATCCATAGTTCCTGTATTCTTTTCTGAAGTTTTGAATTAATTAAGAAAACTGCTAAAAACTTGATATTAGGAGGAAAAATAGAAATATTATTTGACTAGGGTTAGAAAAATTTGGAGAAGTTTGCATCTACCTACTAACCTGTTTAAAAATGTTAAACCTCTCTGTCCACTCCATTAAGTTAGTTTTTACCACTTATTTTACAATATGCTTAAGGTTAAGAAAAATAGAAAATGTAATTTAAATAATGAAACAGAGGGCACCTCTATTTTTATTAGGGTACTTATTCAATGAAGTTCACTGGAAAAATCTATCATACCCTGTTTTAGTATAAAATAAGTAGGATCCCTTTTATTTTAAGAAAACAAGGAAAACTTAGAAAAACCCTACAAAAATAACCCTAAGGTGGAAACCCCTCAAACCTTAGGATAACTAATGTTTGGTTATTATAAACATAGGAAAAATACAAAATCAGTTGTTTGGTATTTTTCAAATGACAAGTTAGTTATAGGCACCTTTTTGGCATAAAACTTTAGAAAATCACAACTAAATAATCACCAATTAACTTTCTGTGAATCTTGGCACAGAGGTTTAGCATTACTGTTAGATCCCAACAAAAATAACCCTTAGGAAGAAACTCACCTCTAGTGAGGAGGTGTAGTGTTAAGTGGCCCATTTTACACCACCTTTGTTATTTTTGTCTAAAGCTTAGCCTTTTATTTTGAGCCCCAATTTCCTGGGATGGGCTATAGTGACCAATGGCAATCCACTGTAATTTTTACAGAATTTTTGGAAAATGTTAAACCACTGTCATAGTTCAAACCTACACTAGAAACTATAAATAGAAAATGAAGAAAAGGGGGAAAATGAATAATGGGAATTAGTGTCATCCTAAAACTCTCGTAGATTGTCCACTGAAACATATAAAGGCAATACAAACCCACTATATTTATCCTCAATCAAAACCTAAGACTAAAAGGTAATAAGCATAACCCACTGGAAGCCCCGCATGATTAAGAAACCCTAAGTCACTCCTGGACTTAGTTTTTTTAGCATAATGTTATTAAATCCTGTATAATCATGATGTACATGTTCATTGCATTCGATAGACTGCAACCTTGCTGACGGAGAGTACGTCCTCGTGCCGGAGCAAGGAGCTGCTCAGGAGGTAGCCCCCGATCCAGCACCCGAGTCTGCACCAGAGGATCTGCCTGCCACAGCCTTGGAAGGCAAGCCCCGGTTTTATGCATAACCTGTTATTTATGCTATTTTACTTCACTTAATGATTGTAGGATTGACTGTGCACTTAGGTGTAGGAGTTGATTGAAACCCTAGTTGCATGAACTCAGGATTCCTTTTTGAGATGGATACTAGTATGCTAGGTCGAGTAGCTGCTATACTAATTAGGGATCTCGGTAGAAGTCGAGTGATTTTTCTAGCACTCGCGCGAGGTCAGGAATTGGTTGTACCCACTTTTCTTATCACATTGATAGTTGGTTAGTGGACACGGATCCATGGGGATACGTGGTCTACGAGGTAAAATGGGAATAAGGATTAACGTGCGGATACCTGTGTCAAGCGTTTGAACGTACTAAACATATGCCGAGAAATATGGTAAATCGGTAAGCCTAGTACCTGAGTGAACCTGGCAGTGGACATATCCCCTCACGCGACCTGAGATGTGGTCTCCCATTCCGGTTATGGTGGGTACAAGTGCGGTCACTGCACGACGGCCAGTCGGGGTCAGTGAGGCATTGTACGCCAAGGCGGTGAGCCCTGATCTGCTGACGGGGAATCGATGGGGACGGTTGATGTGTGTGGGGACGGAGTACCTCGCCACGTCGTGTGTTTAGGTTTACCTTGCAAGGATAAAAACTCGATTCGAATCGTCTGCTTCTCGCAGCTAATGAGACTGCTTGATTCATTGTACTGCATTGAGTAACAAGTGGAAATATGATGAGTTGATATAAGATGTTGATTGCTAACAATGTTTGCTACTATGTATGGGTAGATAGTACACATTTAGCCTTAAGAGAGTCACACTTACATTTGACAAAGTTAAAACTTGAATTAGAAACTCAGCTAGTGCTTTTGGCAAACCAAACCCCACAGCCAAACAGCTGCATGTCTAGAGATAGAGGAGTAGACTCCTCACACCGGGTAAGTCTAGCTGAGTATTAGTATACTCAGCCTTGCTTGTGGCATAATTTTACAGGTTCTCTGGAGGACATGGTTGCTGGAGTGACTTGGCCGTCCACCTTACCACCGGGTTGGACTGTCGAGTGGGACCCTGCCTCGGCTGAGGAGGAGCATGAGGGGTGATGGGACAGGCTTCCCCATCTCTCTGTTTATTTGCTGTTAGTTTTATTCCGCTGCACTTCGAACAATGATGGTTACTTTTGCAAAAACTCCGATGATGATGATGTAATAATTTAATACTCTCACATGCATGGTTTTATGCTTTATTGTATTTGCTCTGTGACTCACCATCGAGTGAGATTGTGGTACTTGATCCTGTCAGTGGCCGTGTCGGACTAGATCCGAGGGATTGACGGGTTATTCCCATTTAAGTGTGGTCTAGCCTCTAAGGCAGGGCTTAGGCACTTGAGTTGGAATAATTCGGGCAGTTCCGCCACAGTCCTGGGCTTCAAAGAAACAAAATTCAGTAGCCCTATCAACCGTCGAAGCCAAGTACATTGCCGCAGGCCATTGTTGTGCGCAATTGCTTTGGATGAGGCAAATCCTCAGGGACTATGGCTACAAATTGAGCAAAGTCCCTCTCCTATGTAACAATGAGAGTGATATCCGCATAGCGGAGAATCCCGTTGAACACAGCCACACTAAGCACATAGACATTCGGTATCACTTTTTGAGAGATCACCAACAAAGGGGGGATATCGAGATAGCCTATATTAATACCAAAGATCAATTAGCCAATATCTTTACCAAGCCTTTAGATGAGAAAAACTTTACCAAACTGAGGAATGAGCTAAATATACTTGATTCTCGAAATTTTGATTGAAACACTGCACACTTTGTTCATTTAAATACCTTTGGTCTTATCTCTTTCATTTGCTATGACTAATGTGTTTCCAAGTGTATTTTTATGCTAAGTCGTAGATTGAAAGGGAAATGGAGAACTCGATGAAGACAAGGCTTCCACTCCACTCTACCGTATTATTTACCCTTCGTCGTTACTCCACAAAACTTCACATTGGTATAATCTTTCCACTCATATTTACTTGTACCAATGGGGGAGAAAGTAAAGGGCTCACAAAAGTCTCCGTTTTTGGTGATTCATGCCAAAGGGGGAGAAATATTAAGCCCAAAGCAAAAGGACCGCACCCACCTAATTTTTAAATTGTGTTTCGAAAATTTTTATTGGTATATTTCAAATTGGTATGTGTCATTTTCAAATGGTATCTATCAAAACCCTCTTGAAACCTAACAGGAGAATTTCAATTAAGAGGGAGTTTTGTTTAGAGTCAAAGGAAAAGCATTTGAAACAGGGGGAGAAATTTCAAATCTTGAAAATGCTTCTTGCAATCTCACTCATATGCCTTTGACTATTTGCAAAAAGACTTTCAAAAGAATTTCCAAAATAATTTGCAAAAACAAAACCGTGGTGCAAAAGTGGTCCGAAATGTTAAATAAAAGAAAGCAATCCATGCATATCTATTGAAATTATAATTTGGTTTAACTCTAAGCAACCTATGCACCTACATTATGCAAACTAGTTCAATTCTGCACTTATATATTTGCTTTGGTTTGTGTTGGCATCAATCACCAAAAAGGGGAAGATTGAAAGGGAAATAGGGTCAAACCTTTTCCTAAATGATTTTGGTGGTTGAATGCCCAACACAAATATTTGGACTAACTAGTTTGCTCTAGATTATGTGTTCTACAGGTGTTAAAGGTTCAATATAAACCAATAAAAAGTTCAAGTTAGGGTTCAAAAGAAAGGAGCAAAAAGAAACCGAAGAGCTCCCTGGTCTGGCGCACCGGACAGTGTCCGGTGCACCACCGGACAGTGCACCAGGGGCGAGCAACTTCAAACTCTTCACCTTCGGGTTTCTGAGGCCGCGCTTCGCTATAATTCACCGGACTGTCCGGTGTGCCAGCGGAGCAACGGCTGGCGAGCGCAACGGTCAACTCCAACGGTCGCCTGCAACGTGAATAGTACGCGGACAGTTCGTGTAGAGTCAGAGCAGCGCCAGAAGGCGCACCGGACAATGAACAGTGCCTGTCCGGTACAGCACCGGACTGTCCGGTGCACCAAGAAGTCAGAGCTCCAACGGTCGAAACCGTCAGAACCCTAACGGTTGGGTGACGTGACTGGCGCACCGGATAGTGTCCGGTGGCGCACCGGACTGTCCGGTGCGCCCATCGACAGACAGCCTCCCTAACGGTTGAATTGGTGGTTGGGGCTATAAATACCCCCCAACCATCTCCACTCCAACTATCCAAGCATTCACTACTCCTCATTCAATACAAGAGTAATACACAACACTCCAAGACACAAATCAAAGCCTCCGATCAAATCAAAGTCCACATTTCAACTCTAGTTTTTAGGACTTGTGAGAAGATCGACTTGTGTTCTTTTGTTGCTCTTGTTGCTTGGTTGGCTTTCTTCTTTCTCTCATTCTTACTCTCAAAGCCTTGTAAGCGAAGCAAGAGACACCAATTGTGTGGTGGTCCTTGCGAGGTCTAAGTGACCCGGGAAATCAAGGAAGAAAGCTCACTCGGTCTAAGTGACAGTTTGAGAGAGGGAAAGGGTTGAAAGAGACCCAGTCTTTGTGACCACCTCAACAGGGAGTAGGTTTTCAAGAACCAAACCTCGGTAAAACAAATCACCGTGTCATCCGCCTTACTTCTTGGTTGATTTGTTTTTGCCCTCTCTTTCGGACTCGATTTTTATTCTAACGTTAACCCCGGCTTATAGATTGTGTTTTAAGTTGTAAATTTCAGATTCCGCCTATTCACCCCCCCTCTAGGCGACTTTCACCTACATCGTCGAGTATGGCATAATTGATAGCTATTGAAGGCGTATGCTTGCATAGTGCTAACGAGTACACCTTATGTCTAAGACATGGGTATAACAAAACCTTTTAACTGTTATGTCACACACTTGACCTAGTCGAAGCTCACATGGTGTTAGGGCCATACATACCGGGACCGTCATCGCGAGTGTCATGGAATCTCGTGTAAGACCCCCTAGCTCATAAAGTCTCAAGGCTAGCCGCCATGGGGCTTGGTCTCCTGGGCACATGGTGTCACACCCAGTTTCAGAAGGCAAACCAAATGTGAACCATGTACATGTCAGGATCGAAATCATGTACACAACGATTACATAAATGATATATTATTATGCACTACAAGAACATAAAGATATTACAGACCATTGCCTTAAACAAAACATTATTTGCAAACTTAAGCAGAAATAGAACAAGGAAAAAGATAACCTTGAGCCTCCATAGGCATCTGACTAGCACGGATTGTCGGTCTAGCCTTCATACTTATCAAAGTCCAAGGACTCCTAGAGGCTTGCTTTAGCAGCTTCTTCACCTGAGCAGTGGTTGCATTGAGGGTAACATGGTGTTTGTGTGAAAGCAATAGTGAGTACATAACATACACAACAAATACCTTATTTGGCTAAGGTGGACTAGCTTTACAACAAGTTAGGCAAATAGTGATTGTTTTTAGATAAATAAGTATTTATTAGTGTTGGAGACTTGTTCTCAAATATTAAGAGCTAAGAACAAGGCAACATAAAAAGTGTTTAAATGTCAAATTCCTTCGTCCTTATAAACATTATGCCCCTTCGGATATAATGAATTTTGGACGAAGGTTGCAAAGGAAAAGACCTTCGTAAGATTGATAAATGGTAAAAAGGAACACATATATAAAACACGAGTAATGAAATGAGTATTATCATCAACTTATTTTTATTACTAGATTCATAAAAACAAATTACAAATGTACCTTCAGACTGATGAAAAGTAAAGGTACAGGCGTGATGCGAAAAAGCGTATGCCAAGTCAGCGTGAACAGTACGGGAGTACTGTTTATCTATTTATAGGCACGGGACACAGCCCATGTAAAATTACATTGATGCCCTTTACATTTGTCAATAACTTTATAGCAATTCTTCGGGGTTTAATTTGACTTTTCATCTTTAAGTCGGTTCCTCTTTTCTGCCGTCATGCCGAAGTTTTCTGCACTTAGCTTCTTGATCGTCTTATCCTTCGTCGTGGTCGCTTTCCACCCCAGTCAAGCTTCGTCTTAACCATGCTCTTGTACACCCGCAACCTGACTCCGAAGATACCTGTTCACATGTTTCACTTCGGAAAATATTGTCAAATCATGTTTTTGAGGACCTTCGGAAAGCCGAAGGCCCCCAACAGTAGCCCCTCGCAATATTAATTTACTGTAATGATAAATTCATATTGCGACATGGACGAAGGCTTTAAGCCGAAGGTCCGAAAAAACACCTTCCTTCTGCTAGAATAGCAACAGTCATTGACAAACGGGGCCCTCCAGTTTTCGATACACTGGGTGTATAAATAAGAGCTCACCGCAAGTTTATTTGGCACGCTCTTATGCCATCTGCTTTTACTCACCCAACTTTTTAGCCTGCGCGCAACAGCACTTGCTCGGTTTCAAATTTTTGAGCTTCGGTTTCGAGTGTGTTTTGTCAGCATTTGCGAAGATGCCTGAGGATAAAAAAGTTATTGGTGCTTCGAAGCTAAGCCTTTCTGAGGAGATGCACCTGGGCTTTCTTGAATCAATGTCAAAGACTAATACGGAGAAGATTACCAGGGAGATTTTGGAGGGTTTATCTGAAGATACTGGCGACAGTGAAAGTTACGATGTGGATAGTGGTGGTGAAGATTCCGAAGATCGACCCTGGCGACCAAGCCATGCAGTTTTTGGTAAGTCCAGTATTAAGGAAAATCATCTTGTCAATATGAGAGGGAGATACTTTCGGGACTTGTCTGTTGTGAGGGCTGACGAAGGAGAGAAGACTTGTCTGACTCCCGAGGAAAATGAGGTCGTGATATTCCGAAGCTTCTTAAAAGCTGGATTACGATTTCCCTTGAGCAGTTTTGTCGTGGAAGTACTGAAGACATTTGAAATCTACCTTCACCAACTTATCCCCGAAGCAATCATAAGGATGAACATCTTTGTGTGGGCCGTGAGAAGCCAAGGTTTGGAACCTAACGCGAAAAGCTTCTGTAACATACATGAGCTATTGTATGAGACAAAACCCTGGGGCAAAGAGCAGTATCACAACAACTTTGGCTGCTACAGCTTCGGCGCTCGGTCCGGGTCAAGCTGCCCTGTGCCAACCTTTCGAAAGAGGTGGCCCGACGACTGGATGACAGAATGGTTTTACGTGAAAAATGACTTGAAATCACGTGAAGATATCAAGGGTATCATTATGCGCCCCATTTGGCAACGCTTCGGCCTCCGGAAGCCGAAGGTGGAAATGGATGAAGCAGCCGAAGAATGCTAGAGAGCCTTCGGCGTGGTTTGCTCTTTTATTGGGACAAGGGATTTGGTCCAAGAGCATATTGCCTTCAGAATATGGCCACTTGTAGAAAAGTGGGAAATGCCGAAGGAGACCGTCAAGGAACCTGACGAAGGTGGACTGGTTAGACTAAAATACACATTCAAATACGGAGATAAGTTTGTTGAACCAGATGATGACTGGTTAAAAAGTATTGAGGCCATAAGTGACGAATTGCTTGGGGTATACTCGAAAGCCGAAGATACTGCATTATCAGCGGCCTTCGGAGGCCGAAAGAAGAAGAGACTTAACCGAGTATTTGATGCAATTGGGTTTGTCTACCCCGACTACCATTACCTAGTGTGAGGCCAAAAAAGAAAGAATACTTCTCCTGCAAAGGAAATTGCTTCAGCTGCTCCTAGCGAACCAGCGTCGAAGAGAAAAAAGGTAAAGGTTCTCACACACCGGCCACGTTATATTGAACCGGCCACAGTGCCTGAGTTTATTGGTGAGGCCTCTTCGGCCACCGAAGCTAGAAAACCAACTCCAGTGCCAAAAATCGAAGAAATGGCCGAAGTACCAGCGACAGAGAAAACAGAAGAACCGAGGACTGAAGAAACAAAAACATTAGAAATTTTAAGTCCTTCAACAAAAATTGAGGCAACAAAAAGCCAAAAGGGTCCAGCAGCGACCCCGAAAAGAAAAAGGATGGTTAATGTGCTGGATGTTTTGGAAATAATTAAATCTTCAAGCATAACTCCGAAGAAAACTGTTGAAACTTCTGAAGTGTCTACTGAAGCCTTTGTTGCTGAAGCTTTGAAGCAACAATTTGAAACTGAAGCTGGGCCTTCAGAGCCCACCAAGGTAAAACCTTTGGAAGCTGAAGAAACAAAATTGACAGAAGCAACTTTGGGAAGCGAAAAAACAAAAATGACAGAGCCGATTTTGGTTGAAGGAATTGACACTGCCGCCCCTGAAGCATCTTCCAAAATACGTGATTATATTGTACGACATGCTTCGGGGAAGAAATTATCTGAAGAAGAGATTTTTGAAGCTAATCACTATGCCCGAGAACTGAAGTATCCGAAGGGGGCCCTAGTGTTCAATGGGACAGACGAAGATGACTTCCTATACTGTCTCCCAGACAATAAAGCATTATCCGTCTGCCGGGAGATGGCTAGAAGCATGGGGTTCCCGAAGCTTGAAGCTGGCCTTTGTGCCATGACGAAGGACGATCTCACGGATAGCCTTGCATACAATAGTCTGAAGGTATAAAAATTGTGAGTTTTGAAGTTTATGCATTTTGAATTAGTCTTTTGTTCTTATGTTAATCCATTCGTTCTTTTGAATAGGGCTTAATACTTAGCAATGCCTTAAGGGCACAAAAGAATGCTAAAGATGAGAGCTGCACTATTGCTCTCAACAACCTTCGAACAGAGGTTATCAAGCTAAGAAACGAAGCCTTGGAAAAGGACAAAATTCTGCTTACATTGGTGGATAAGATAAAGGAAGACGAAACTAGTTCTAAAGCTCAAGCTGAAGCTCAGAAGCACGAAATCGAAAATCTTCGGAAACAATTAGCCCGAGCTAAGGAAGAACGCATACTTGAAGAAACAAAACGAGAACTTAGTGATCAGTGGGCAAATCATTTGGAAATAAATGTTGAAGAGCTTCGTGCTTCCAAGAAAAGGTGCTATGATAAATCCATAGAGTGTGTTAAGAAGATAAAATCCAGCTTCGCCAGCGTTGGCGCATTCTCTAGCGAAGAAAATTTCACAAGAGGGAATCTGGAAGGCCCGATTGAATGGATCAGTCACGAAGCTGAGGCCTTCGAGGAAATCTTGAATAGTCGCGGGGACATTTGTGCTTTTTCAGGTGCCAGGGGAATTGTTACTATTTTGGAGAGGAAAGGGTGTGAGCATGTGAAGTCTTTAGCACAATCTGAAGCTGCTTTATCCTCCGAAGATATTAAAGACCCTTCAGCCGAAGCAAGCCAGGTTGGTGGAAAATTTTTCACCGACATTTGGGACAATGGCGGCCGAGAAATGGCTCAAGAAATCATTCAAAGAAGCGAAAAAGGCATCCATGATGCTAGGAAGATAGCGGAGGCTGCTGAGAAAAACGCAGAGCCCGAAGGCAAATAGGTATTAACTAGTGGTTTTTATTGTGTTGTAATTTTTGATTTCAAACTTTTGTTCGCGGTTTGTAATAGTAATATAGCCGTATCCTCTCCTCCCTCAGAACCTGCTAAGGCATCTCCAGGCCCCCACCCAAAGGGGGACGAAGAAATTAGAAAAATGGCCGAAGCCATCATGGACAAAGTTGTCGATCAGCTACTGAACGAGGCTGCAGAAGTAGTTCTTAGGGAAGATTAAATGGTATTGTAAAAATACTTGGAATGTGACATGTGTAAAACTTTGTGACTTTGAATGTAATATATAATCTATTTATGATTCAATTCTTTACGATGCATGAATTTTTGCATACATACCGTTTTTTGAGCCTTCGGCAAAAAAACACCTTCCCTTCTTTTCATGCTTCGTGAAGAAAATCTTTTATATATCACAAGAATTTCCATACTTCTCTGATGAAGAATATCCAAGCTTCGTGAAAACATCCTTCGAAGCTATAAAAAAGGTTTATGTTGTCTCTCTAATGAAGCTAAACTTCTTCTCAATTTATCTTGTGCCTTAGCACGATTTTCTCTTTTTCAAAGCATTCTCCGAAGATCAATACTGTGTCCCCTTCTTGTTCTACATGCAATATGATGTATGATGCTTATGTTATGCAAAATGATGTGATGATGTTATGTTATGCAAAATGATATTTGTGCCGAAGATACACACATCCCTGCAATAGAATACACAATTTTTTTATATCAGCACTGACTTTTCGCTGTAAGCCTCCCTTAGGAGCTTCTTCGCCTTTTACTTCAGCGGAATTAGCGTTTATTTTTCGCTGTAAGCCTCCCTTAGGAGCTTCTTCGCCTTTTACTTTCAGCGGAATCAGCGTTTATTTTTCGCTGTAAGCCTCCCTTAGGAGCTTCTTCGCCTTTTACTTTCAGCGGAATCGGCGTTTATTTTTCGCTGTAAGCTCTGCATTCCCTTCGGAACGACTTTTGAGCAGAAAACTTACACTGCGCTCCCTTAGGAACGACTTTTTACTACTTCGAAGAAGTTACACTGCGTTCCTTAGAACGAGTTTTTGATAATTCAAAGGTTCTCCGTGCCACCATAAATTCTTGTGCTTTGGCAACTCAAGCCTATGGAGAAGATATATTTTCATTATGATAATAAGCTAAACTGTTACAAGAAATTGAAAAAACAATAAAAGACACTTAAACTTCCCATAATTGTTCCTTACTACAAAGAAAGTAAAACTGAATGCGAAAATGCAAAAAGCTGCTGTCGAGGTAGGATATTTTGTTAGTAAATGTGCTTCGACTCTGGCACAGTGCTATTGACTGTGCGAGCTTCGGACTCCTCTCTGAAGTCCCTCTGGGGGTGGGAGTGCTGGCTCCCTTCTGGCTGCGGAGCTCGTTGTATTGGTGGTGGCGGTGAAAGTTGTTGCCAAGATGCTTGGGGTTGACTTGCCGAAGCAACAGAGGCTGCAGGATGATTGCCTACATATTCTGGAATATAAGGCGAATGGTACGAAGCAGTATGCATAACCTGCTTCGGCTGGCTCTGTTACGCTGCAGCTTCTGCTAACTCCTTTTGCTTCTGGATGGTAACATGGCACATCCTGGTGGTATGGCCCTTGCCTTCACCACAGAATAGGCAGTAAATTTTTCTTGGTTGATCTCCAAATCTTCCCCGAAGCCCCTGGCGCCTCTGCCCCTTGGCGCTGGCGGCCGGAAAGAGCTTTGCTGTTGCCCCGAAGCTTGCAAAGAGCACTGTGGCCTTTGCTGTTGACTCCCTTTGTCATCATTTTGAGTAGAATTGTGAATTGACCTGACGTGCCTCGGATAAAATCTTCCTCCGAAGCCCCTGGTCATTTCAGAGAACCTGAAAGCTTCCTCCCTTCTTTGGCAAAAATCATTGTCAGCTCGAATATACTCGTCCATCTTCTGGAGCAGCTTCTCCAAAGTTTGAGGAGGCTTCCTGGCAAAGTACTGAGCTGAAGGTCCTGGCCGAAGCCCCTTGATCATGGCCTCAATGACAATTTCATTGGGCACTGTTGGTGCCTGTGCCCTCAGAACCTTCGGACATAGGCCTGAAGATATTCTTCGTGATCCTGGGTGCACTGGAATAAAGCTTGAGCAGTGAATGGCTTCGTTTGAAACCCTTGGAAGCTGGTTATCAACATATCCTTCAGCTTTTGCCATGAGGTGATTGTCCCTGGCCTAAGAGAGGAGTACCAGGTTTGTGCAACACTCCTGACAGCCATGACGAAAGACTTTGTCATGACCACCGTGTTGCCACCATACGAAGATATGGTTGCCTCATAGCTCATCAAGAATTGTTTCGGCTGCATGTCGAAGGTGATGTTTGCCGAAGGTGTTCAAAACTCAAAAAATGGACGTGAGTTCACCGGAGGTGGGCGCCAATGTTGGAGACTTGTTCTCAAATATTAAGAGCTAAGAACAAGGCAACATAAAAAGTGTTTAAATGTCAAATTCCTTCGTCCTTATAAACATTATGCCCCTTCGGATATAATGAATTTTGGACGAAGGTTGCAAAGGAAAAGACCTTCGTAAGATTGATAAATGGTAAAAAGGAACACATATATAAAACACGAGTAATGAAATGAGTATTATCACCAACTTATTTTTATTACCAGATTCATAAAAACAAATTACAAATGTACCTTCAGACTGATGAAAAGTAAAGGTACAGGCGTGATGCGAAAAAGCGTATGCCAAGTCAGCGTGAACAGTACGGGAGTACTGTTCATCTATTTATAGGCACGGGACACAGCCCATGTAAAATTACATTGATGCCCTTTACATTTGTCAATAACTTTATAGCAATTCTTCGGGGTTTAATTTGACTTTTCATCTTTAAGTCGGTTCCTCTTTTCTGCCGTCATGCCGAAGCTTTTCTGCACATAGCTTCGTGATCGTCTTATCCTTCGTCGTGGTCGCTTTCCACCCTAGTCAAGCTTTGTCTTAACCATGCTCTTGTACACCCGCAACCTGACTCCGAAGATACCTATTCACATGTTTCACTTCGAAAAATATTGTCAAATCATGTTTTTGAGGACCTTCGGAAAGCCGAAGGCCCCCAACAATTAGCATTAAACAAGTTTAGTTTCATTCCAAAATTATTAACCAAAGAATATAACTTTTGAGAATTGTTCCATCATCATAACCAAACCATATGAACTCTAATTGTTGCTTAGGGTCTTCACTAACAATTTTTTCAGGCTCCATGGACTAATTGTTGCCTAAGCGATACAAACATATGTTCGACACACTAAAAAGGAAAGAACATCACACCAAACATAGACAATAGGAGCTAGCAGCATATTAAAATTGTTCTACTTATTATTATGAGACTAGGTTCAAGAATTATCCAAAATAGAGACATTGCATAGAAGTTATGCTTAAAACAAGATTCTATGAATTAGATTTTAATTATAAAACAAGACTTTGTGGGGTTAGATTTTAATTAGGGCTAGGTTATAAGGGTTTGGGTGCAAAAACAATTATGGTTCTGATTCAAAATTTAAGACACGTGGGGTTTAAAATGTAAAACTCATGGCATGAGGCTCCTTTGTGATTTAAAACAAGACTGCAGGGACTTCTGTGTAAAAAGTAGGGACCTCTAGGTATTAAATTTGAAAATAGAGGGATTTAAGTGAGTAAACTAAGGTCTAAGGACCTTTCCACAAGAGAAAAGTACTTGTTTGTGAGAAAAACAAGAGTTTAGGGCTTTTCTGTGAAAACCAGGGACTCAAATTGAAATTGAAGGACCGTGGGTTCTATTTTTTAAAAGGTTAGGGACTCTTTAACAAAAAGACATGGTTGAAGGGGTAGTGAGAGCAGCTAGAGGGGGTGAATAGGTGATCCTGTAAAAAATAGCTTACAACACAAACTTGGACTAATATTAGATTAGTGAAAGCTAAGGCCAAGTTCGAGGGATAAGTATGAGCGGAGAAAACTTCTTCGCTTAATTGCTGTAACACCTACTTTGTAATTGCTAGGGATAATATCAATAGAGAAACATTTTCTCTTTATGTGAGATTGATCTTTATTCATCATCATATGAGAACACCATATCCAAGAACAAATAATGAAAAGATATGCTACTAAATCATTGCATCATGCTGGATATTTTATTTTGTGTGCATTTTGTGACAAGAAAAACATTAAATATCCAAATGAGAAATTAAATCCTAAAAGAGATGCTAAAATTTGGAAAGAGAGAAAGAAATGAATAATGTAAGGATTAAAATATGTAAATAAAGATACATTATTCCAACATTAAGGTGAGAATTTGTATCATGGACTCAAAACAGAAACTCACAATTCAAAATTTAAATTTGGATTTAAAAGAGTTAAAAGTAAAAGAAAAGAAAACAGAAAATAAAAAGAAAAAGACAAAGAACCTTACCTGGGCCTCGGATCCCACTTTTGGCCCACCCACAGAATCACTATCGCGGCGGCCCATTTAACTCACCCCCGCGCGCGCGCTGGACTCGCTTACAGATGGGGCCCGGCCGCCAGCCTCTCCATCCGCGTTCACCGGCGCTCGGCTTCCTCGCTGGCGCGTGGGACCGGGTGGTCAGTGCCGTCGTCCCCGTAAGTCTCGCGGCGTGCTCAACCGAATCCGCGAGCTCAACGTCCGCCCGCGTTTCGCGCCTTCCGTGGCGGCCCGTCGACCGAGCAAGCACCCCACCTCCCGACCATAAGAAACGCGCCGCGTCCCTTCTACCTTCTCGGTGTTTTCCCCAACTTCTTGCCACATAACCGCGTCGCCGCGAACACCACGGGTGAAACCCGCCGCCGCCGTGCCTTTCCCCATTCGCCGTCGATTGGAACCGTGGGGAGGACCGGGGGTCATAACCGGAGCTAGCGCGGGTGATCGGTGGACCTCGGAGGGGGAAACACCGTCGGGAATCGTCCACCGGTATACGACGACTGCATCGCGCCGCAAGTCACCGTGGATTGGGTTCTTGCGTGCGCCATCCTCGGTGAGCATGCCTTCCTTTGATTCGCGCTGTTCTTCGCTACGCATATCATAGGGCAGATTAGAGAGTAGCTGTAGGATTTGTCGGGCGGGTGTTGACCGGCGATGGCGCCGCCGTGTGCTGTCATCGCGCCGCCGTGTCTGTTCGCCGAAGGAGCTGGCGATGGGGGCAACGCGTAGAAGCCGTCGATCTCTGGATTAACGGTTAGGATTACACATGCGTACCGATTCGCTCCCGGTGCATCTCGGCCGTCGGATTCCTGATGGACGATCTAGATTAGAACAACGAATACCCCTTCGTTTCATTAAATCTGTGCCGTCGATTTTAGATCCGGTGGTGATCTGCGCGTACCGGTTCAACCTAAAACAGATCTAATCTGCACCACTGATGTTAGATCGGACGGTCAGATTTAGATGATACCCCTTCGCCGAGCCAAAACTACAAAATAGCCCCTCGGGTTTCAATGAATTAACCCGCCATCCACCTTCACTGTGCACTGTGTCTGGGGCGACTTGCTCCGAGCCCCCTGGGTTTCTCCAGAATTGAGGCCCAGTCCAGGACTTTATAAAACCAGAGAAAATGATTATTAAATAGATTTTTAATAGGAAAATAATTGCTAGAACTTTATAAATTCATAGAAAATTCATACTAACTCCAAATTAATTCATTCCAGTTCCTAAAATTTTGTAATTTTATCCTCTTTCACTTAGTGTCTCTGTTTTGGCATAAAAACAGTAAGGAAATTTATTTATCACTTAATCCTATTTAAAGCACATAAAACCTTTGAAAATGCATAACTTAAAATCTATAACTCAGAAAATTATGATTTCTGTTCCTAGGATTTTATTTTAATATGTAGAATATCTCTGTGCAGTTTGTTTATATGTTTGGTGTGATGTTAATTTCTCTATATGCACTGTGCTTGTTTGTATTGTGGCGAGTAGAAGAGCCCGTTGCTGAGGATCCTGGTGAGCAGCAGGTTGAGGTAGCTGAGCAGGAGCTCATTGAAGGCAAGTTGTGCCCTTGACCACTTTTTACCCAATAATGCTCTTTAAGATCACTTATCCATGCATAGGTTAATTTTGATGGGACCCAATAGGACTCCCTAGATTGTTTATCTCATTACCTTGTTTACCCCTGAATCACTTGGGTAGTTTGCTATTGCTTTATATGGTTTTGGGATAATCATTTATTACCTCTATGTTCCAATTCTTGTTGTTATTCTGTTTATGTTCATGTTGTTATCATTAATGTTAATTGGAACATAGAGCTTAACTTGAGAACCACGTGCCACCACAAGGGTGGAATGGGACGCCCTTGGCTGACTAATTAGGAAAGCTAGTGGAAGACTACCTTACCCGAAAGGGGCAAGGGCAGTAGGGGCGAGGTCAGTGCGGGGAGGTCCCTGGTTGATTTTGCTGCGATGGCTATCAGCCAGGAACCCTTTACTGGATCTTCCCATAAACTGTAGCGGGTTTTCGGAAGCTAGTGGAACTTTGTAAAGGCCTCGTAGTGTTGCCCTGCCGTGCTTCCTAGGTAGAGGTATATGGGATTCATGACCCCTTGGCAGATGGGTAACATGACTTGTGGGTAAAGGGTACAACCTCTGCAGAGTGTAAAACTGGTATACTAGCCGAGCTCACGGTCACGAGCAGCTCAGGACTCTCTGATGTTTAATTATGGAACTTAAATTCAATTTTGTCATTTGCATTGCATGGGTTTGTTATTAATTTTGTTCTATTACTTTACTTATGGTTTTGGTATTTACTTACACTTAGTAATTGCTAATAAAATTTTGACCAACTACTTAAAAGCAATGCTCAGCTTTAACCCTTATCATTGATTAGCCTTACACATCACATGAACTCACACCTTTGTGAGTTTGTGACCACTGGTTCCCCACAACTTGTTGAGCTATGATCATGTGTGAGCTCACCCTTGCTGTCTCACACCCCCCCCCCACAGGAGATGATCAGGTGGTTCAGGAGGAGCTGCCTAGCACTGAGGAGTTCGATCTGATCTAGGTGGCGTTTCCCAGTCGACATTGGCGCCGACGATCCTTAGTTTATTTTATCTTTATTATTTCATTTTGTAATAAGTCTTCCGCTATGTAATAAATACTCTGATGTTAATGACATTTATCTCTATACACTCTGTTATTATATGTGTTGTCTTCTTGGCGCATGTATGAGATGCACCCGGCTTTGTCCCTTTAAAACCGGGTGTTACAGAAGTGGTATCAGAACAAATGTTGACTGTAGGACGAAACCTAGATAGAAATGGACAAAACCCTTCCCTACTTATCTCATTCTGATTCATTCTACACTCACCTTACTCTGATTCTTTCTACACTTATCTTGATCCTGTCTCACCTTCTACTGTTCTACTCTGATCCTTCTTACCTTTGCTACTCTGAGACAAGATGGATTTCAAACCTTGGAATCCCTACCCCTATGACATTCTTAAGAGTTAGGGAACCCAAAACAAAAGTTAAAACTATTTTCTCTATTAAAAATATTGGCTGATTGTGCTGATGCTAAATGCCTGATTTGCTTCTTTGATTGATTGAATTATAGATGGACATCTTAGTATGTACCACCATAAGGTATTGAATTAGCTAGGATAGGTGAAATATTAAACTGCTTAGCTAATAAATCCCCCAAAGTAACCTGAGTTGTAAATACCTGCCTTGTCTATTATTTTCTTAACATATGTATCTAACTCAGATGGTCAATACCAGGCGGGGTGGTGGAATTGACTTGCCTCCTAACCAACACACTCGAAGACAACCTCAGCCACAACCTGCTGGGATGAATCCTCCCAATCCTCCACCAGGCGGAGTTGACCCACTGGTTGCTGCTCAGATGGCAATGATGCAGCAAATGGCAGATACTATGGCGGATATGCGAGCTCAGATGCAGCAAGAACGCCAAGAGATGCGACAGGAGAGAGAGGATATACGACAGGAGTTGCGCCAGGAGCGAGATGAGATACGCCAGGAAAGGAGGGCGCAACAACAGCAGCTGCAACAGCAAATGCAACAACAACAGCAACAAGTGCCACTGCCTCCACCTCCACCACCACCAGTTCCACCCCGAGACAAGCATAGAGAGTTCATGAGTCATAAGCCACCTACATTTGCAAGCTCACCTGATCCACTGGACGCAGATGATTGGCTGAAAGCAATTGAGAAGATGCTGAATTTTGCACAATGCACGGACCGGGAGAAGGTTTTATATGCTTCTGGACGTCTGATTGGTCCTGCTGCTGACTGGTGGGATTCTTATACTGCTGCCCACGATGCTGCGGATACTATTACTTGGGCAGAGTTCAGTACACAATTCAGGAACTACCATATTCCAGCTGGGATGATAAAGATCAAAAAGAAGGAATTTCTGTCGCTGAAGCAAGGAAGTATGTCAGTCAGCGAGTACAGAGACAAGTTTATTCAGCTATCCAGATATGCCCCTGAAGAAGTTGCTGAAGACGAGAGGAAGCAAGAGCATTTCATTGAAGGACTTAATGGACCACTGCAGTATGCTCTTGTGGCACACACATTTCCATCATTTCAGAGGCTGCTTGATAAGGCACTGGCTATTGAACACAAGTGTGTTCAACTGGGAGATTTGAAGAGAAAGGCCATATCTCAAGGACAAGGAAGCAGCAGTGTTCGTCCTCGCTACAGTTCACCACAGGGTACACCGACTCGACCCGGAGGACCACGCCCAGTTCAGCAATCACCACTGAGGACTCCACCTCCTCGACAGGCTACCCCTACTGGCACCCCGACGAAGTTTTCAGGACAGAGTCCGGGCACTCAATGTTACAAGTGTGGGAAGATTGGTCATTATGCAAATGTCTGCCCACAGAGGATTGCTACTACTCCAGTTCAGAACAGGCAGCAAACTCCAGGAACTGGCAAGGGATATTCTATTGCCAAGGTTAATCAAGTCAGCGTTGATGCTACTCCGGATGGAGGGGACCTCGTAATTGGTATGTTTTATGTTAATGCAATTCCTGCAACCATATTATTTGATTCTGGTGCTACACATTCATTCATGTCTGCTAGATATGCCAACACAAATGAAATACCACTGCTAAATATGAGAACACCCCTGATAGTAATTACACCTAAAGGGCCTGTTGAGGCGAATCAAATGACACGTAAATTGACATTAACCATTATGGGTAGAGAATTTGGAGCTACTGCTATAATATTGGAGTCAAGCAGTATAGATTTGATTCTTGGTATGTCATGGCTAAGAAAGGCAAAGGCCGTTATAGCATGTGGTAGAGGTACCGTAGAACTCACTACTACTAAAGGAGAAAGGTTTCAAGTTAACATTGCAGTAACCTCCTCATCTATGCGTGCAATGTTCTTTATGCCTGAGGAGTTTGTTGGTGACAATATCCGGGTGGTTAGAGATTTTCCGGATGTCTTTCCAGAGGAGTTACCAGGAATGCCACCTGATAGAGAAGTTGAGTTTGTTATTGATCTCTTACCTGGAACCGCCCCTATTTCTAAACGGCCATATAGAATGTCCGTAGAGGAGTTGAAGGAACTTAAGAAGCAGTTAACTGAGTTGCAAGAGGCTGGGTACATTCGTCCGAGTTCCTCACCTTGGGGAGCACCGGTCTTGTTTGTACAGAAGAAGGATGGATCGCAGCGGATGTGTGTGGATTATAGATCTCTTAATGATGTTACAGTGAAGAACAAGTATCCGTTGCCCCGTATTGAAGATTTGTTTGATCAAATGAGAGGTGCTAGAGTATTTTCGAAGATTGATCTCCGATCCGGGTATCATCAGATGAGGATTAGACCATCGGACATTCCCAAGACGGCTTTCTCGACTAGATATGGATTATATGAGTTCACAGTTATGTCGTTTGGATTGACTAATGCACCAGCTTATTTTATGAACTTAATGAACAAGGTGTTTATGGAGTATTTGGACAGATTCGTCGTGGTATTCATCGACGATATTCTTATTTATTCTCAGAGTGAAAGTGATCACGAAGAACATCTGAGGATGGTGCTACAGAAACTACGAGATAATCAACTCTATGCTAAGTTCAGCAAGTGCGAGTTTTGGATTGGCGAAGTGCCATTTCTTGGTCATATTATTTCTAATGGAGGAATAGCAGTGGATCCTGCTAAAGTTAAGGAGATAATGGAGTGGAGAGTACCCACTACAGTTACTGAGATTCGAAGTTTCTTGGGACTTGCTGGATATTATCGGAGGTTTATCGAAGGATTTTCTAAGATTGCTAAGCCGATGACTTCGCTTTTGGAGAAAGGAAAAGAATTTAAGTGGGACGAGAAGTGTCAAGACAGCTTTGATCTATTGAAGAAGAGGTTGATGTCGCCACCAGTTTTGGTTATGCCAGACTTACAAAAAGGATTTGATATCTATTGTGATGCATGTGGCCAAGGCTTAGGATGTGTGCTCATGCAAGAAGGACATGTGATTGCTTATGCTTCTCGTCAGTTGCGGAGACATGAATTGAACTACCCCACTCATGACTTGGAATTGGCAGCCGTTGTGCTTGCACTTAAGATTTGGAGACATTATATCATGGGGACCAAGTGCCAAGTGTATACGGATCATAAGAGTTTGAAGTATATATTCACTCAGAAGGATCTCAACCTTAGGCAACGCCGTTGGTTGGAGCTTATTAAGGATTATGATTTGGAGATTCACTATCACCCGGGCAAGGCAAACTTGGTTGCAGATGCCTTGAGTCGCAAGGAGCATGTTCATTCAGCTGTTGTTGCCCAGCTACCCGATGAGATTGTTGAGGACTTCAGGAGACTTAACCTGGGGATAGTTGCTCATACTGAAGGAGTTACAATTGATGTGGAACCTACTTTGGAGCAAGAGATCCGCAAGGGACAAATTGGTGATGATAAGATAAAAGAGATTAAGGATCTGATTACTGAAGGTCGAGTTCCGGAATTCACGGAAGATGAGCAGGGCACTGTATGGTTCAAGAATAGGATGTGTGTCCCTGATATTAAAAGCCTTCGGGAGACTATTCTAAAGGAGGCCCATGATTCGGATTATTCTATTCATCCTGGTAGTACCAAGATGTATCAGGATTTGAAGCGGAAATATTGGTGGTATGGATTGAAAAGAGATGTAGCTGCACATGTGGCTATGTGCGATGTGTGTCAAAGAGTTAAGGCTGAACACCAGAGGCCAGCTGGACTACTGCATCCACTGAAGATACCCGAGTGGAAATGGGAAGAGATTGGTATGGATTTCATTACTGGATTGCCTCGCACCCAGAAGGGATATGATGCTATATGGGTGATTGTTGACAGATTGACTAAAGTGGCTCACTTTATTCCTGTGAAGACTACTTATAGAGGTTCTCAGCTGGCAGAGTTATACATGGCTCGGATTGTGTGTTTACATGGAGTACCAAAGAAGATCGTGTCTGATCGAGGTTCGCAGTTTACCTCAAGATTTTGGAGAAGCTTTCATGAGAACATGAGCACGAAGTTGAATTTCAGTACAGCTTATCACCCTCAGACGGATGGACAGACTGAAAGGACTAATCAAGTATTAGAGGATATGTTGAGAGCATGTGCCCTTCAGCATGGAGGAAGTTGGGATAAGAGTCTGCCTTATGCTGAATTCTCTTATAATAATAGCTATCAGGCCAGTCTGAAGATGTCACCTTTTGAAGCTTTGTATGGGAGGAAGTGCAGGACTCCTCTATATTGGGATCAGACTGGAGAAAGACAATTCTTTGGGCCTGAATTGATTCAAGAAGCAGAAGAACAAGTCCGTATAATTCGAGAGAATTTGAGAGTGGCTCAAACCAGGCAAAAGAGCTATGCTGATAATAGAAGGAGACCACTGGAATTTGAAGAAGGAGATTATGTGTACCTCAAAGTGTCACCACTTCGTGGAATGAGGAGATTTAAAGTTAAGGGCAAATTGTCCCCTCGCTATATTGGACCATTCTTGATCTTTAGGAGAGTTGGAGAGATGGCATACCAACTTGAGTTACCTGCTAGTCTATCAGATGTGCATAATGTGTTCCATGTATCTCAACTGAAGAAATGTCTCCGTGTTCCTGAGGAACAGTTACCAATGGAAGAGCTCAGTGTTCAAGGTGATTTGACTTACACGGAGTACCCGATCAAGATTTTGGATACTTTGACTCGAGTTACAAGGAATAAGGTGATAAAGATGTGCAAAGTTCAATGGAGTCACCACAGTGAAGATGAAGCAACTTGGGAAAGAGAAGAAGAGCTTCGCATAGATTTTCCCCACCTTTTCCCTAGATCTTCTTAAAATCTCGAGGACGAGATTATTTTTAAGGGGGGTAGGATTTGTAACACCTACTTTGTAATTGCTAGGGATAATATCAATAGAGAAACATTTTCTCTTTATGTGAGATTGATCTTTATTCATCATCATATGAGAACACCATATCCAAGAACAAATAATGAAAAGATATGCTACTAAATCATTGCATCATGCTGGATATTTTATTTTGTGTGCATTTTGTGACAAGAAAAACATTAAATATCCAAATGAGAAATTAAATCCTAAAAGAGATGCTAAAATTTGGAAAGAGAGAAAGAAATGAATAATGTAAGGATTAAAATATGTAAATAAAGATACATTATTCCAACATTAAGGTGAGAATTTGTATCATGGACTCAAAACAGAAACTCACAATTCAAAATTTAAATTTGGATTTAAAAGAGTTAAAAGTAAAAGAAAAGAAAACAGAAAATAAAAAGAAAAAGACAAAGAACCTTACCTGGGCCTCGGATCCCACTTTTGGCCCACCCACAGAATCACTATCGCGGCGGCCCATTTAACTCACCCCCGCGCGCGCGCTGGACTCGCTTACAGATGGGGCCCGGCCGCCAGCCTCTCCATCCGCGTTCACCGGCGCTCGGCTTCCTCGCTGGCGCGTGGGACCGGGTGGTCAGTGCCGTCGTCCCCGTAAGTCTCGCGGCATGCTCAACCGAATCCGCGAGCTCAACGTCCGCCCGCGTTTCGCGCCTTCCGTGGCGGCCCGTCGACCGAGCAAGCACCCCACCTCACGACCATAAGAAACGCGCCGCGTCCCTTCTACCTTCTCGGTGTTTTCCCCAACTTCTTGCCACATAACCGCGTCGCCGCGAACACCACGGGTGAAACCCGCCGCCGCCGTGCCTTTCCCCATTCGCCGTCGATTGGAACCGTGGGGAGGACCGGGGGTCATAACCGGAGCTAGCGCGGGTGATCGGTGGACCTCGGAGGGGGAAACACCGTCGGGAATCGTCCACCGGTATACGACGACTGCATCGCGCCGCAAGTCACCGTGGATTGGGTTCTTGCGTGCGCCATCCTCGGTGAGCATGCCTTCCTTTGATTCGCGCTGTTCTTCGCTACGCATATCATAGGGCAGATTAGAGAGTAGCTGTAGGATTTGTCGGGCGGGTGTTGACCGGCGATGGCGCCGCCGTGTGCTGTCATCGCGCCGCCGTGTCTGTTCGCCGAAGGAGCTGGCGATGGGGGCAACGCGTAGAAGCCGTCGATCTCTGGATTAACGGTTAGGATTACACATGCGTACCGATTCGCTCCCGGTGCATCTCGGCCGTCGGATTCCTGATGGACGATCTAGATTAGAACAACGAATACCCCTTCGTTTCATTAAATCTGTGCCGTCGATTTTAGATCCGGTGGTGATCTGCGCGTACCGGTTCAACCTAAAACAGATCTAATCTGCACCACTGATGTTAGATCGGACGGTCAGATTTAGATGATACCCCTTCGCCGAGCCAAAACTACAAAATAGCCCCTCGGGTTTCAATGAATTAACCCGCCATCCACCTTCACTGTGCACTGTGTCTGGGGCGACTTGCTCCGAGCCCCCTGGGTTTCTCCAGAATTGAGGCCCAGTCCAGGACTTTATAAAACCAGAGAAAATGATTATTAAATAGATTTTTAATAGGAAAATAATTGCTAGAACTTTATAAATTCATAGAAAATTCATACTAACTCCAAATTAATTCATTCCAGTTCCTAAAATTTTGTAATTTTATCCTCTTTCACTTAGTGTCTCTGTTTTGGCATAAAAACAGTAAGGAAATTTATTTATCACTTAATCCTATTTAAAGCACATAAAACCTTTGAAAATGCATAACTTAAAATCTATAACTCAGAAAATTATGATTTCTGTTCCTAGGATTTTATTTTAATATGTAGAATATCTCTGTGCAGTTTGTTTATATGTTTGGTGTGATGTTAATTTCTCTATATGCACTGTGCTTGTTTGTATTGTGGCGAGTAGAAGAGCCCGTTGCTGAGGATCCTGGTGAGCAGCAGGTTGAGGTAGCTGAGCAGGAGCTCATTGAAGGCAAGTTGTGCCCTTGACCACTTTTTACCCAATAATGCTCTTTAAGATCACTTATCCATGCATAGGTTAATTTTGATGGGACCCAATAGGACTCCCTAGATTGTTTATCTCATTACCTTGTTTACCCCTGAATCACTTGGGTAGTTTGCTATTGCTTTATATGGTTTTGGGATAATCATTTATTACCTCTATGTTCCAATTCTTGTTGTTATTCTGTTTATGTTCATGTTGTTATCATTAATGTTAATTGGAACATAGAGCTTAACTTGAGAACCACGTGCCACCACAAGGGTGGAATGGGACGCCCTTGGCTGACTAATTAGGAAAGCTAGTGGAAGACTACCTTACCCGAAAGGGGCAAGGGCAGTAGGGGAGAGGTCAGTGCGGGGAGGTCCCTGGTTGATTTTGCTGCGATGGCTATCAGCCAGGAACCCTTTACTGGATCTTCCCATAAACTGTAGCGGGTTTTCGGAAGCTAGTGGAACTTTGTAAAGGCCTCGTAGTGTTGCCCTGCCGTGCTTCCTAGGTAGAGGTATATGGGATTCATGACCCCTTGGCAGATGGGTAACATGACTTGTGGGTAAAGGGTACAACCTCTGCAGAGTGTAAAACTGGTATACTAGCCGAGCTCACGGTCACGAGCAGCTCAGGACTCTCTGATGTTTAATTATGGAACTTAAATTCAATTTTGTCATTTGCATTGCATGGGTTTGTTATTAATTTTGTTCTATTACTTTACTTATGGTTTTGGTATTTACTTACACTTAGTAATTGCTAATAAAATTTTGACCAACTACTTAAAAGCAATGCTCAGCTTTAACCCTTATCATTGATTAGCCTTACACATCACATGAACTCACACCTTTGTGAGTTTGTGACCACTGGTTCCCCACAACTTGTTGAGCTATGATCATGTGTGAGCTCACCCTTGCTGTCTCACACCCCCCCCCACAGGAGATGATCAGGTGGTTCAGGAGGAGCTGCCTAGCACTGAGGAGTTCGATCTGATCTAGGTGGCGTTTCCCAGTCGACATTGGCGCCGACGATCCTTAGTTTATTTTATCTTTATTATTTCATTTTGTAATAAGTCTTCCGCTATGTAATAAATACTCTGATGTTAATGACATTTATCTCTATACACTCTGTTATTATATGTGTTGTCTTCTTGGCGCATGTATGAGATGCACCCGGCTTTGTCCCTTTAAAACCGGGTGTTACAATTGCTCTTCACAATTCGAGTATTAAACTTAGAGAAATTATGAAGTGAATAGAAATAGAGAAAATCGCATAGGAGTAAAAACAAGTCACAACAATTTTTATCCCGTGGTTCGGTCAAGTAGAATACTTGCCTACTTCACGTTGTGGCGTCCCACCGGACGAGGGTTGCACTCAACCCCTTTCAAGTGATCCAAAGATCAACTTGAATACCACGGTTCTCTTTATCTTAAGTATATCCCTTTGTGAGGAATCTCCACACTTTGGAGTCTCTCACGCCTTACACAGATGATCTCAAATGAACACAAGAGTAAGGGGGAATAGCAACACACACAAGAGCGAGAGTTGCAGCAACAACACGCACACAAGACAAGAACGAGCACATGAAAGCAGCACAACGGAGTTACAACTCAAAGAAGTGCTCGATTCTCTATCACAATGAACCAGATGTGTGAATGCAAAGTCTCGGTGTCTTAGAATGTTCAAGGGGTGATTGGTGTTCTGCTCCATGGACCTAGGGGTCTCTTTTATATCCCCAAGGCAGCTAGGAGCCATTGGAACTCCAATTCCGTGGGCGCACCAGACAGTCGGGTGCACCACCAGACAGTGAACAGTGTGCGATTTCCTTCCTTTTCTGGCGAAGCCGGCCGTTGCAGCCACGACCCTCGTGGCACACCGGACAGTCCAGTGTCACACCGGACAGTCCGGTGTGACCTATCGACCGTTGGTGAAGTCCACGTGTTGCCCGCTGATCGCGTGGCTGACAGTTGACGTAGGCGCGGCTGACTCACCGGACAGTTCGGTGCACACTGGACAGTCCGGGGAATTATAGTCGTGGCTCCTCCAACTTTTCCTGAGAGCAGCTAGTTCGATGTGTGCGCCAGCCTGAGCACCGGACACTATCAGGTGCACACCGGACAGTCTGGTGTGACGCAGGTTGGTGCAGGTTTGGCTAGACGTAGCCAAACTTCTCCAATCCGATTTCTTTTGATTTGATAAGGTTCCTAACACTTAGTAGAATATGTTAGTACCAAAAACAATTTACTAAGGATAGAATCATACCTTGCATTTCCATTTGCATCTCTTTGACACTTAGCACAAAACAATAATCACCAAAACATTTATAGAAATGGCCCAAGGACACATTTCCCTTTCAATCTCCCCCTTTTTGGTGATTTATGCCAACACATCAAAAGCAACTCAAAATGCAACAACATTTTTAAAGATAAGCTAAAGACTGCAAATTGAAGACCAATTCATCTCGCATAGGTTTTGGCATATTTGGATCACTTTTGCCACCACTTGGTTTATTCTCACAAAACAAATTTGTTTTCCTATCTCTATGTCAAAACACTTGTTTTGGCAAATCAAGAGGTTTCTCAAAATTAGTTTTGATCAAATACCAAAAAACTCCCCCCTTTTCCCATAATCGAATGTCTCCCCCATAAGAGAACTATTTTTGCAATAAGAGGGTTTTTTTTATCAAACTTAGGGTTTTTATCAAACATCAAGATTCTAACACTAAAATTTTGAAATTCACAAGTGGTTGACTGATCCAGTTGCTTTGGCCTTAATTTCTCCCCCTTTGGCTTTAAGCACCAAAACAGAAGAACTATTTGGCCTTTTAACCCCATTGCCTCACAAAAATGATAAATAAGATCAAAAGTCAATGAGAAAACACAAATAGGAACTTGGGACAAGATACATTGACACCAGAATGCAGTGGAAGCCCTTTATTTGTCCAAGTTCACCTTTTCCCTTTCAATGCCATCTTTGAGACTAGATCAATATTACTCAAGCAAACACATTAGTCTCAAAAGAATCAAATTGTAATACATCCTCTCCCTAAACATGTGCATCATGTGCATAGGGACTTGTGAGGTTCGGGGATGACTTGTACAACTTGAGCACCAAAAATAGGCAAGTAAGGACATTAATGCTTAAAGTAACATGATCAAAGACATAAAACACATGTATGCTATAGATTAATCCAAGTTCCGTGAATCTAAGACATTTAGCTCACTACGCAACTTGCAAAACCATTTCTCATCTAAAGGCTTGGTGAAGATATCGGCTAGCTAGTTCTCAGTGCTAATATGATAAATATCGATATCTCCCCTTTGCTGGGGGTCTCTGAAAAAGTGATGTCGGATGTCTATGTGCTTAGTGCGGTTGTGTTCAACGGGATTATATACCAAGCGGATTGCACTCTCATTATCACATAGGAGTGGGACTTTGCTCAGATTGTAGCCAAAATCCAGGAGCATTTGCCTCATCCAAAGCAGTTGCACGCAACACTATCCTGCGGCAACCTACTCGGCCTCAATGGTGGATAGGGCAACAAATGTTTGTTTCTTAGAGCTCCAGGACACCAGGGACTGCCCCGAAACTGATAAGTCCCTGATGTGCTCTTCCTATCAACCTTGCCCCGGCATAGTCGGAATCTGAATATCTGATTAAGTCAAAGGTAGACCCCTTTGGATACCAGATCCCGAAGCAAGGCGTAGAAACTAAATATCTAAGAATTCGCTTCACGGCCACAAGGTGACATTCCTTGGGGTCGGATTGAAATCTAGCACACATGCACACGTTTATCATAATATCCGGTCTACTAGCACAAAGATAAAGTAAAGAACCTATCATAGACCGGTATGCCTTTTGATAACAGACTTACCTCCTTTGTTGAGGTCCAAGTGGCCATCCGTTCCCATCCGTGTCTTTGCAGGCTTTGCATCCTTCATCTCAAACCTCTTGAGAAAGTCTTGAGTGTACTTCGTTTGGGAGATGAAGGTTCCTTCCTTGAGTTGCTTTACTTGGAATCCAAGGAAGTAGTTCAACTCACCCATCATAGACATTTTGAATTTCTACATCATCAACCTGCTAAACTCTTCACAAGACTTTTGATTAGTAGAACCAAATATTATGTCATCAACATATATTTGGCATACAAACAAATCAGCATTACAAGTCTTAGTAAAGAGAGTAGTGTCGTGGACCGTAATTAGGGGTACCCCCAATGCACCTTAATCCGGCTGGAAAACATCTTCAGAACAAACCATAAACGACCGATAAAGCGCAGGCTTCGTCTATCAAGGGACGCAACCTCATCTGAGCCCAGCCTCGGGTAAGGGCAGTAGTCCCGGACGAATTCATGCCTCGCCCGAGGGTCCCCTCAGTCAGCATACGCACCCTCGGCTCACCCAAAGCCCAGCTCGGGCAGACTTTGTCATGCAGCGACCTCGTCTGAATCGCCTTACCAACCGACCGTATTGCATGCACATTTAATGCGGGGATCGCCTGACACCTTATCCTGACACGCGTGCCTCAGTCGGCAAGGTCAAAGTGACCACAATCACTTCGGCCCCCTTTACTGACCGTTCTGACAGGAAAACAGCGCCATTCACTCCACTCCGGCAACTGTGCCAGCCACCAGGGAAAGACTAACAGCAGTCGCGGCCTTCCCTGAAGTTCGGTCTCGGGCGCAGCAGTGAGCTCCGCCTCGCCCGACCCTAGGCCTCGGTCTCAGCCTCAGCCTCGGGAGAAGGACTCCGCCTCGCCCGACCCCAGGCCTCGGTCTCAGCCTCGGCCTTGGGAGAGGGTCTCCGCCTCGCCTGACCCCAGGCCTCGGCCTCGGGAGAAGGACTCCGCCTCGCCCGACCTCAGCCTCGGCCTCGGAGGAGTCGCCGCCTCGCCCGACCTCGGTCTCGTATCAGCTACGCTACTGGGGATCCATCATTATCCTACCCTTAGCTAGCCGCCTCAGGCTACGAAGGAACAAGACCGGTGTCCCATCTAAGTTACCCCAGTAATAGGTAATGATGGCTCCCCGCGTGCGCCCATGACGTCGGGTGCTCTCAAACCCCCTATGGAAGCAGGGAAACGTCAGCAGGATCCATGCTGCACCGCCAGATATGCGTCTACAGGGCTCAAGGCGTTTCTCCGACGGCCACGTTGGTACACCTACAAGGCTCAAGGCACCCCTCCAACGGCCACGTCGGCGCATCTACAGGGCTCAAGGCACTTCCCCGACGGCCACGTTATTACTTGTATAGGGCTCAGGGCACTTCCCTGCCAGCCATGTTAGCTCCAAGCTACACCCCCATTGTACAGCTGGGCATCTCCTTGTGTCTATAAAAGGGGGTGTCCAGGGCCCCACGAAAGGGGGGGGAAAGGGGGCAGCGAGAGAGAGAAAGGGACGAACGTGCAACGTACGAACGCACGAACGCACGATGCAGACGAGCGGAGGCAGGCAGAGTAGGAGAGACGCGATGGAGGTAGCCCCAGACGGCTCGCCTCAAGGCCGAACCCTCTCCTTCTCTCTCTCTCTCTCTCTCTCTCTCTCTCTCTCTCTCTCTCTCTCTCTCTCTCGCTCTCTCGCACGCTTGTAACCCCTAGTGGAAGCGCCCCCTGGTGCAGGATAATATAAGCCTCATCCCATCGCTTGTGTTCCATCTTGCATCAACCCATCTGGACAGGGGCACGTGGCACTAAAATTCACTAGTCGGTCCGGCTGAGGGCCCCCCGGGTCCGAAACACCGACAGTTGGCGCGCCAGGTAGGGGGCTCGCTACGTGTTAACGAATACTTTCCCGTTGAGTTTTAGATGGGTGGCTTTCAACAGCCTCTTCAGCCCGGGACGGTGCTCCGCTTCGGAAGTCTCGAGTTCATGACCCTCGACGGCAGCTATGACATGGTACTGCTCCCTCCGCAGCATGACAACAACGACGGTCGACGGCTCGCCCGGTGGAGGCGAACTCGACGACGGCATCTCCCCACGGCAGAAGAGGAACACCCAGGTTTACCTCGCCACCCTCCTCGCCGGAGGAGACTGAGACAGGGCAACCGTGGCCAGGCAGGAGGCGGCACCTCATCGGCTGTCAAACCAGAGCGAGTCGACGACACCGGCACCCCTGCGGGGGACATGTCGGGTGTTGTCCTCACACCTGAGACAACGACGGATGTCGCCTCCCAGCAACGGGCCAACCCCAAGCGGACTGATGACGCCAGCACCCTCGCGAAGGACTTGCTGGGCGTTAGCCTCATACCTGCGATAACGGTGCAGTCCGTCCCCGACGCGACTTCGCCACCGTCCATCGACCAAAAGGTACCGCCCGTTTTCCATCCTGTCCCCTTTAGATTCAGTTTTGATCCACCAAGCGACCACGCTTTGGTGAGCGCTTTCGCTAGGGCATACCCTGACCTTCCAGGGTACCATATGTGGTCCTCTTGGAACCGACTGACGGCTGTCTCAACCTCTGGACCCGCGGGTTCTGAGGAAGAGGACGACCCTGATGTCAGTTGGGATTTCTCCGGACTCTGTGATCCCAGTGCCATGCGCGACTTCATGTCCACATGTGACCACTGCCTCTCCAGCTGCTCTGATGATGGTCACAGCCTCAACGATGAGGGTTGCGACCCAACATGTGAGTGCTTCCACATCGATCAGGAGGATCACGACGGAGAGAACCACCTTGGCATGCTAGGAAGTGACGGCGCCCTTGCACCTGCGTCTCGCGTTGAGATCCCGCAGGAGCTAGCTGTGGTCCAAGTCCCTGCGGGGGGTCAGGACACACAACTTGAGCAACTCCGCGAGATGCAGGCCAAGCTCGACGAAGAAGCGGGGCGACTTGTGCAGCTCCGGCAAAACATCAAGCAGGAGTGGGTAGGACAGGCACTCGCTGGAGGAGCGCGTCTTTGGGCCCAGGACATCCAGCACCGCATTGCTGACGATGCCAGGGCGATGCCGCCCCCGGCCTTCAATGGGGACGGCCAGAGCCTAGCTGCAGCAGCAATGTTGCTTCGGACGATGCCGGAGCCATCCACCACCGAGGGGCGATGTATCCAGGGCGAGCTCAAGGGCCTCCTAGAAAACGCCGCTGTCCGACAAGCTGAGAGCTCTGCCTCCCAGAGGCGAGGAGACCCCTCGGAGCATCACGCAACACCCTCCCGACGCATGCGGGAGGCCTCGGTCCACACCGAGCGCACACGGGACGGGACGCCTACGGCCCCAGATCGCCTCGGCGCCGAGCAGCACCGCCGCCACCGTCGAGCTTGCCTCGAGGAGAAGGTGCGCCGTGGCTACCATCCCAGGCGCGGGGGACGCTACGACAGTGAGGAGAATCGAAGCCCCTCACCCGAGCCACCGGGTCCGCGAGTCTTCAGCCGGGCCATACAACGAGCGCAGTTCCTGGCCCGTTTCCGAGCCCCGACTACCATCACCAAGTACTCGGGGGAGACAAGGCCAGAGTTGTGGCTTGCGGACCACCGGCTGGCATGCCAGTTGGGAGGGGCGGACGATGACAACCTCATCATCTGCAACCTCCCCCTTTTCCTCTCCGACGCTGCTCGGGCCTGGCTGGAGCATCTGCCTCCTGCGCAGATCTCCGACTGGGACGACCTGGTCATGGCTTTCGCTGGAAATTTCCAGGGTACGTACGTGCAACCTGGGAACTCATGGGATCTCTGAAGTTGCCGCCAGCAGCCCGGGGAATCCCTGCGAGAGTACATCCGACGGTTTTCAAAGCAGCACACCGAGCTACCCAACATCACCGACTCAGACATCATCGGGGCATTCCTCGCTGGCACCACATGCCGAGACCTGGTGAGCAAACTGGGGCGCAAGACTCCTACCAAGGCGAGCAAATTGATGGACATCGCCACCAAGTTCGCCTCTGGTCAGGAGGCGGTCGAAGCCATCTTCCGGAAAGACAAGCAGCCTCAGGGAGGGCAGAAGGAAGACGCCCTCGAGGCGTCCGCCCAGCGTGGCGCGAAGAAGAAGGCCAAGAAGAAGGCGCAAGCGAAGCGCAAAGCCGTCGACATGGATCTCGTCGCCGCTGCCGAGCACAGGAACCCTCGGAAGCCTACCGGAGGGGCCGGCGCGTTCGACAAGATGCTCAAGGAGTCGTGCCCCTATCACCGGGGTCCCGTCAAGCACACCCTTGAAGAGTGCGACATGCTCCGGTGCTACTTCAACAAGGCTGGACCCTCAGCAGAAGGTGGCAAAGACCAAGGCAACAACAAGGGGGGCGACAAGGAAGAGGAGTTCCCGGAGGTCCACAACTGCTTCATGATCTACGGCGGACAGGTGGCGAACGCCTCGGCTCGGCACCGCAAGCAAGAGCGCCGGGAGGTCTGCTCGGTGAGGGTGGCAGCGCCAGTCTACCTAGACTGGTCCGACAAGCCTATCACCTTCGACCAAGGCGACCACACCGACTTCGTGCTGAGCCCAGGAAGGTACCCGCTCGTCGTCGACCCGATCATCGGCAACGTTAGGCTCTCCAAGGTCCTCATGGACGGAGGCAGTAACCTCAACATCATCTACGCTGAGACCCTAGAGCTCTTGGGGGTTGATCAGTCCGAGATCCGGGCTGGTGCAGCACCCTTCCACAGGATCGCACCCGGAAAGCGTATCCTGCCCCTCGGACAGGTTGACTTGCCCGTCTGCTTCGGAACACCCTCCAACTTCCGAAAGGAAACCCTCACCTTCGAGGTAGTTGGGTTCCGAGGGACCTATCACGCGGTGCTGGGAAGACCATGCTACGCCAAGTTCATTGCCATCCCCAACTACACCTACCTCAAGCTCAAGATGTCGGGCCCCAAGGGAGTCATCACCGTCGGGCCCACATACCGCCACGCTTACGAGTGCGACGTGGAATGCGTGGAGTACGCCGAGGCCCTCGCCGAGTCCGAAGCCCTCATCGCTGACCTAGACTGCCTCTCCAAGGAGGCGCCTGACGTGAAGCGGCACGCCTGCAACTTCGAGCCGGTCGAGGCAGTTAAGTCTGTCTCTCTCGACCCCAGCAACGATGCCAGCAAGAAAGTCAGGATTGGCTCCAAGCTCGACCCCAAATAGGAAGCAGTGCTCGTCGACTTTCTCCATGCAAACGCTGAAGTTTTTGCGTGGAGTCCCTCAGACATATCGGGCATACCAAGGGATGTCGCCGAGCACTCACTGGACATCCGAGTTGGAGCCCGACCCGTGAAGCAGTCCCTGCGCCATTTTGATGAAGAAAAGCGCAGGGCCATAGGTGAGGAGGTCCACAAGCTGATGGTTGCAGGGTTCATCAAAGAGGTATTCCATCCAGAATGGTTAGCTAACCCTATGCTTGTGAAGAAAAAAGGTGGGAAATGGAGGATCTGTGTAGACTACATCGGTCTAAACAAAGCATGTCCAAAGGTTCCCTACCCTCTGCCTCACATCGATCAAATTGTGGACTCCACTGCTGGGTGCGAAACCCTGTCCTTCCTTGATGCCTACTCGGGCTATCACCAAATCAAGATGAAAGAGTCTGACCAGCTCGCGACTTCTTTCATCACACCTTTTGGCATGTATTGTTATACTACAATGCCATTTGGCTTGAGGAATGCAGGTGCCACCTACCAGAGGTGCATGGACCATGTGTTCGGAGAACACATCGACAGGACGGTCGAGGCTTACGTTGACGACATCGTCGTCAAAACGAGGAAAGCCTCCGACCTCCTCTCTGACCTTGAGGTAACATTCAGTTGCCTAAAAGCGAAGAGTGTAAAACTCAATCATGAGAAGTGTGTCTTCGGAGTCCCCCGAGGCATGCTCTTAGGGTTCATTATCTCCGAACGAGGCATCGAAGCCAACCCGGAGAAAATCGCGGCCATCACCAACATGGGGCCCATCAAAGATTTGAAAGGAGTACAAAGGGTCATGGGATGCCTTGTGGCTCTGAGCCGCTTCATCTCGCGCCTCGGCGAGAAAGGGTTGCCCTTGTACCGCCTCTTAAGGAAGGTCGAGCGCTTCACTTGGACCCCCAAGGCCGAGGAAGCCCTCGGAAACTTAAAGGCGCTCCTTACAAATGCGCCCTTCTTGGTGCCCCCCGCTGTGAAAGAAGCCCTCTTGATTTACGTCGCCGCAACCACTCAGGTGGTCAGCGCAGCAGTCGTAGTCGAGAGACAAGAAGAAGGGCACGCACTGCTCGTCCAGAGGCTAATCTACTTCATCAGCGAAGTGCTATCCAAGACCAAAGTCCGCTACCCGCAAATCCAGAAGCTGCTCTACGCAGTGATTCTGACACGGCGGAAGCTGCGACACTACTTCAAGTCTCATCCGGTTACTGTGGTGTCATCTTTCCCCCTGGGAGAAATCATCCAGAGCCGGGAGGCCTCGGGTAGGATAGCAAAATGGGCAGTGGAACTCATGGATGAAACACTTTCATTTGCCCCTCGGAAGGCCATAAAGTCCCAAGTCTTGGCTGACTTCTGGCTGAATGGACTGACACCCAATTGCCGACGGCCCTAATCCAGCCCGAACTTTGGCCCATGTACTTCGACGGGTCGCTGATGAAAACAGGAGCAGGTGCTGGCTTGCTCTTCATCTCACCCCTCGGGAAACATGTGCGCTACGTACTGCGCCTCCATTTTTCGGCGTCAAACAACGTGGCCGAGTACGAGGCCTTAGTTAATGGCCTACACATCACCGTCGAGCTAGGGGTTCGGTGCCTCGACGCTCGTGGCGACTCGCAGCTCGTCATTGACCAGGTCATGAAGAACTCCCACTATCGTGACCAAAAAATGGAGGCCTACTGCGATGAAGTTCGGCGCTTGGAAGACAAGTTCTACGGGCTGGAACTCAACCATGTTGCTCGACAGTACAACAAAACTGCAGATGAGCTGGCGAAAATAGCCCCGGGGTAGATGAGAGTTCTCCTGGACGTCTTCTCCAAGGATATATATCAACCATCTATCAAACTCGACAACACGCCCGAGCCCGAGGATGCCTCGGCCCAGCCCGAGGTACCCTCGGCCGCCGAGGGTGAGGCCCTGCGCGTTGAGGGGGAGCAGAATGGGGTCACACCGGTCCCGAAATGGCAGACCCCATACCTGGAATATCTCCTCCGAGGAGAGCTGCCCCTCGACAAAGCCGAAGCTCGGTGACTGGCTCGGCGCGCCAAGTCATTCGTTTTGCTGGGTGATGAAAAGGACCTGTACCACTGCAGCCCCTCAGGCATTCTCCAACGATGCGTATCCATTGCCCAAGGAAAAGAGCTGTTACAAGAAATACACTTGGGGGCTTGTGGTCACCATGCAGCACCTCGAGCCCTCGTGGGAAACGCCTTCCGACAAGGTTTCTACTGGCCAACCGCAGTGGCCGACGCTACTAGGATTGTACGCTCCTGCCGAGGGTGTCAATTTTACGCAAGATAGACGCACCTGCACGCTCAAGCCCTGCAGACAATACCCATCACTTGGTCGTTTGCCGTGTGGGGTCTGGACCTCGTCGGCCCCTTGCAAAAGGCACCCGGGGGCTTCACACACCTGCTGGTCGCCATCGACAAATTCTCCAAGCGGATCGAGGTCCGACCCTTAACCAGCATCAGGTCCGAGCAGGCGGTGGTGTTCTTCACAAATATCATCCATCGCTTTGGGGTTCTAAACTCAATCATTACTGACAATGGCACGCAGTTCACTACGAAAAAGTTCCTGGACTTCTGCGAGCACCACCACATCCGTGTGGACTGGGCCGCCGTAGCGCACCCAATGACGAATGGGCAGGTGGAACGCGCCAATGGTATGATTTTGCAGGGACTAAAGCCGAGGATCTACAACGACCTCAATAAGTTCGGCAAGCGGTGGATAAAAGAACTACCCTCGGTGGTCTGGAGTCTGAGGACGACGCCGAGCCGAGCCATGGGCTTCACGCCGTTTTTCCTAGTCTATGGGGCCAAGGCCATCCTACCCACGGACTTGGAATACGGTTCCCCGAGGACAAAGTCTTACGACGACCAAAGCAACCAGACCAGCCGAGATGATTCGTTGGACCAACTGGAAGAGGCTCGGGACATGACCTTACAACACTCGGCACGGTATCTGCAGTCTCTGCGACGCTACCACGCCCAAAGGGTTCGGCCCCGAGACTTCCAAGTGGGAGACTTGGTACTTCGGCTGCGACAAGACGCCCGAGGGTGCCACAAACTCACCCCTCCTTGGGAAGGGCCCTTCATCATCGCCAAGATTTTGAAGCCCGGGACATACAAGCTGGCCAACGATCAAGGCGGGGTCTACAACAACGATTGGAACATCGAACAGCTACGTCGCTTTTACCCTGAAAATGTTTCAAGTCGTTCATGTATCTCGCTTTCTTTACATGCATAAATAAAGTCTAACCATCAAGGAAGGATCAGCCTTGCCTCGGCAAAGCCTGATCCTCCCTCGGGGGCTAAAAGGGGGGAACCCCCTCTGCGTCAAAATTTTTCCTCGGAAAAGTCTTTTGCCGGAACGTCTTTCGAGCATTTCGACTGCGTCAATAACAGAATCCTAAAGACGAGCAAGAGAGACCGTAAGCAGCAAGGCCGACCGAGCCGAGGGACTCCTACGCCTCCGGGATACGGATACCTCACTCGTCACCTTCCGCGAAGGGTAGCTCACGCTCGGATAAGCGATTCTGCTACCGAACAAGTCCTAACGCTCGAAAACTTTTCTGCCAGAACGACTTTCATGCCCTTTCGACTGCATCGCTAACAGAATCCTAAAAACGATGGGAGAACACGTAAGTGGCAAGGCCGACCGAGCCGAGGGACTCCTACGCCTCCGGGATACAGATACCTCACTCATCACCTTCCGCGAAAAGTGACTCACGCTTGGATAAGCGATTCTGCTACTGAATAAGTCCTAACGCACGAAACAAGAGGAAAGAAAACGCAGCTTTATAATCCGACAATACTGTCTAGGCCTCAGCGGCCGCAAAAGACATACGCATACTTCGAGCAAACTATTCCTGCAGGCTCAGACATCGGCAGGGGGAGGAGCAGCACGCTCGGCGTCATTCCCACCCTCGGCAGGATCTGGCACGGCCTCAGACGGCGACACGGGCGGAAGGATATCCACCTCAAAGGAGGAAGCCAGCGCCGCGCTTGGGCCCTTGATGGCCGCGTCAAGCCTCTGGACCTCGGCTAAGGCAGCCTCCTCTTCGTCGGGTAAGCAGTACCCATTGCTGACCCGCTCCAGATCCATGTCGTAGTGGGAAGCGAGCACGGTGAAGGCCCGCCTAACGCCGTGGTGCAGTGCCCCACGGAGTCTGTTGCGCACATGGCCACCCAAGGCCTTGCAGTTCTTGACGGACTCGTCAAGAGCCGTCTCGAACCCTGCAGACAGCCGGACAACATTCTTCAGACACAAGGAGAAGAATGAAAACGAAAACAAAGTCGCGAAGCAGGCAAAACATACCTTCGGCCCGAGCGGACGCCTCGGCTAGCCGCTCCGTAGCCTCAGCCAGCTGACCCCAAGGGCCTCAGCCCGGCTCACGGCCTCGGTAGCTTGGCTTTGAGACTGGTCCCGCTCGCTGATAGCCTGGCCGAGCTCCAGATGCTGCTGCCGCATCTCCTCGACCTAGGAAGCCACCTGCTCCCGGGCCGACAAAACCTCCGCTCGTGCCGACGCCGCCTCTGTCCGTGCCGCTGCTGCCTCCACCTTCAGCCCGTCGCAGAGCAACTAAAGGTCCGCCACCTCGGCGCTCCGTTGGGCAAAGCGCTCATTGGCCTCGGCAAGCGCGGCCCGCTGGGATCGCAGCGACCTCCAAACGTCGCTTTCGCGGCGAATAAACAGCGACTTGGCGGTGCTCGCGCCCGCGAGCTCCTGAGGAAGGAAAATGAGATGTCACAAAGAGTGCCCTGGTCACGCAAGGTGTACGTCTAAGTCCTTACCTGGAAAACCCTGGGAATGTCCCTAGAAAGGGTTTCCATGGTCGACCGAAGAAACCTCATCGCCGCCTCGGTATACTCACGGAAACTATCTCGAGCCTTCTCCTCCAACTCATCGTTAAGGAGGAGGAGGGGCTCCGAGGTACCGCGGCCCTAGAACCAGAGCGGCTGCCCGCACCATTCATTGGGATTGAGCTGCGCAGGGATAAGGCCGCTGCTCCCCAGGACAGGCCACGGTTCTACACGCTCGTCCACCAAGGCATCGGGTCCCCCTGCGGCCGACGCGTCAGGTACCACCGCCGTCAACGCACTGGGCCTCTCCTCGGCTAAGGTGGCGGGCCTCCAACCACCAGCCTCGACAATGATGGCCGCACTCTCCTTGTGGCCGAGAACGGGGAGGTCGGGAATGACCACGGGCGGTGGCACCTCAACCATCCCGACGTCAGCTGTGACGGGCGGTTCCGCGGGCGAATCAGCGATGGCCCCAGCGGGAGTCGATGCCGGCGCCAACAACGAGTCAGGAGGACTCGGGGCCGCGGCCGCGTCAGCAGCTTCCCCCAGCATGATGGCCGCTCCAACGGGGGGGTCATCCTGAGAGGCTTTCCCCATGGCAACTCGCGCCGCCTGGGCCCCCCGTTGGAGGGCGCCTTGCGTGGAGGCCAACCAATTGGCATGGCGCGCCGTAGCACCGGCCGTCGAAGCTGTGGCGGAACTGCCCGAATTATTCCAACTTAAGTGCCTAAGCCCCGCCTTAGAGGCTAGACCACACTTAAATGGGAATAACCCGTCAATCCCTCGGATCTAGTCCGACACGGCCACTGACAGGATCAAGTACCACAATCTCACTCGAAGGTGAGTCACAGAGCAAATACAATAAAGCATAAAACCATACATGTCAGAGTATTAAATTATTACATCACCATCATCATCATCGGAGTTTTTGCAAAAGTAACCATCATTGTTCGAAGTGCAGCGGAATAAAACTAACGGTAATTAAACAGAGAGATGGGGAAGCCTGTCCCATCACTCCTCATGCTCCTCCTCAGCCGAGGCAGGGTCCCACTCGACAGTCCAACCCGGTGGCAAGATGGACGGCCAAGTCACTCCAGCAACCATTTCCTCCAGAGAACCTGTAAAATTATGCCACAAGCAAGGCTAAGTATACTAATACTCAGCTAGACTTACCCGGTGTGAGGAGTCTACTCCTCTACCTCTAGACATGCAGCTGTTTGGCTGTGGGGTTTGGTTGCCAAAAGCACTAGCTGAGTTTCTAAATCAAGTTTTTAACTTAGTCAAAATTAAGTGTGACTCTCTTAAGGCTAAAAGTGGACTATCTATCCATACATGGTAGCAAGCATTATTAGCAATCAACATCTTATATCAACTCATCATGTTTCCACTTGTTACTCAATGCAGTATAATGGATCAAGCAGTCTCATTAGCTGCGAGAAACAGACGATTCGAATCGAGTTTTTATCCTTGCAAGGTAAACCTAAACACACGATATGGAGGGGCTGATAGTCGCCTAGAGGGGGGGTGAATAGGGCGAAACTGAAATTTACAAATATAAACACAACTACAAGCCGGGTTAGCGTTAGAAATATAAACGAGTCCGCGAGAGAGGGCGCAAAACAAATCGCAAGCAAATGAAGAGTGTGACACGCGGATTTGTTTTACCGAGGTTCGGTTCTCGCAAACCTACTCCCCGTTGAGGAGGCCACAAAGGCCGGGTCTCTTTCAACCCTTCCCTCTCTCAAACGGTCCCTCGGACCGAGTGAGCTTCTCTTCTCAAATCAAAGCCGGGAACAAAACTTCCCCGCAAGGGCCACCACACAATTGGTGCCTCTTGCCTTGATTACAATGGAGTTTTGATCACAATAATAAGTGAGAAAGAAAAGAAGCAATCCAAGCGCAAGAGCTCAAAAGAACACGGCAAATCTCTCTCTCTACTCACTAAAGCCTTGAGTGGAATTGGAGAGGATTTGATCTCTTTGTATGTGTCTAGAATTGAATGCCTAGCTCTTGTAAGTGGTTGAGAAGTGAGAAACTTGGATGCAATGAATGTGGGGGTGGTTGGGGTATTTATAGCCCCAACCACCAAACTTGACCGTTGGTGGAGGCTGTCTGTCGTATGGTGCACCGGACAGTCCGGTGCACACCGGACATGTCCGGTGCGACAGCCACGTCACCAAATAGCCGTTGGGTCAACCGTTGGAGCTCTGTCTCTGGGCCCGCCTTGATATCCGGTGGCGCACCGGACATGCACTGTAGAGTGTCCGGTGCGCCTACTCCCGCGTGCCTGACGACTGCGCGCTTCTAGCGCGCATTAAATGCGCCTGCAGGTGACCGTTGGCGCGAAGTAGCCGTTGCCCCGAGGTTGCACCGGACAGTCCGGTGTACACCGGACATGTCCGGTGAATTATAGCGGAGCAGCCTTTGCGAATTCCTGAGACTGGCGAGTTCCTGAGCCGCGTCTCAAATGAGCACCGGACACTGTCCGGTGTACACCGGACAGTCCGGTGAATTTTAGTGCGACGAGTTTGAGCTGAAGTCCTCTGGTGCACCGGACACTGTCCGGTGGCACACCGGACAGTCCGGTGCGCCAGACCAGAGGAGCCTTTGGTTGCTCCTTTGCCCTTTTGTTGAACCCAACACATGGTCATTTTATTGGCTAAGTGTGAACCTTTTGCACCTGTATAACTTATACACTAGAGCAAACTAGTTAGTCCAATATTTGTGTTGGGCAATTCAACCACCAAAATTATTTAGGGACTAGGTGTAAGCCTAATTCCCTTTCAATCTCCCCCTTTTTGGTGATTGATGCCAACACAAACCAAAGCAAATATAGAAGTGCATAATTGAACTAGTTTGCATAATGTAAGTGCAAAGGTTGCTTGGAATTGAGCCAATATAAATACTTACATGATGCGCATGGATTGTTTTCTTTGTTTTTGACATATTGGACCATATTTGCACCACAAGTTTTGTTTTTGCAAACTCTTTTGTAAATTCTTTTCAAAGTCCTTTTGCAAGATAGTCAAAGGTAAATGAATAAGATTTTGCAAAGCATTTTCAAGTTTTGAAATTTTCTTCCTTTGTTCCAAATGCTTTTCCTTTGACTAAACAAAACTCCCCCTCAAATAAAGTCTCCTCTTAGTGTTCAAGAGGGTTTTAAGACATCAATTTTGAAAATACTACTTGCTCCCCCTTTAGAGCACAAAGAGATACCAATTTTGAAATTTTTCATCCGATTGACAAACATTAGTTTTAAAATTAGGGTGGTGGTGCGGTCCTTTTGCTTTGGACTCATATTTTCTCCCCCTTTGGCATGAATCGCCAAAAAACGGAATTATTAGAGCCCTTAGAAGTACTTTCTCCTCCTTTTGTCATAAAATAAATGAGTGAAGATTATACCAACGTTGGAGAGTGATGCGGAGCGACGGCGAAGGATGAGTAGTAGAGCGGAGTGGAAGCCTTTGTCTTCGCTGAAGACTCCAATTCACTTTCAATATACCTATGACTTGGTTTGGAATACACTTGAAAACACATTAGTCATAGCATATAAAAGAGACATGATCAAAGGTATTCTTATGAGCTATGTGTGCAAGTTTAGCAAAAGAAATTCCTAGAATCAAGAATATTAAGCTCATGCCTAAGTCTGGTAAAAGATTGTTCATCAAGTGGCTTGGTAAAGATATCAGCTAATTGATCTTTAGTGTTAATGTATGAAATCTCGATATCCCCCTTTTGTTGGTGATCCCGAAGAAAATGATACCGAATGGCTATGTGTTTAGTGCGGCTATGCTCAACGGGATTATCCGCCATGCGGATTGCACTCTCATTATCACATAGAAGAGGAACTTTGGTTAATTTGTAACCGTAGTCCCGCAGGGTTTGCCTCATCCAAAGCAATTGCGCGCAACAATGGCCTGCGGCAATATACTCGGCTTCGGCGGTAGAAAGAGCGACCGAATTTTGCTTCTTTGAAGCCCATGACACCAAGGATCTTCCCAAGAACTGGCAAGTCCCCGATGTGCTCTTCCTATTAATCTTACACCCCACCCAATCGGCATCCGAATAACCAATCAAATCAAAAGTGGATCCCTGAGGGTACCAAAGCCCAAACTTAGGAGTATAAGCCAAATATCTCAAGATTCGTTTTACGGCCGTAAGGTGTGATTCCTTAGGGTCGGCTTGGAATCTTGCACACATGCAAACGGAAAGCATAATGTCTGGTCGAGATGCACATAAATAAAGCAATGAACCAATCATCGACCGGTATACCTTTTGATCCATGGACTTACCTCCCGTGTCGAGGTCGAGATGCCCATTTGTTCCCATGGGAGTCTTGATGGGCTTGGCATCCTTCATTCCAAACTTGCTTAGAATGTCTTGAGTATACTTCGTTTGGCTAATGAAGGTGCCCTCTTGGAGTTGCTTGACTTGGAATCCTAGAAAATATTTCAACTCCCCCATCATAGACATCTCGAATTTTTGTGTCATGATCCTACTAAATTCTTCACAAGTAGATTCGTTAGTAGACCCAAATATGATATCATCAACATAAATTTGGCATACAAACAAATCATTGTCAAGAGTTTTAGTGAACAAAGTAGGATCGGCCTTGCCGACTTTGAAGCCATTTGCAATAAGGAAATCTCTAAGGCATTCATACCACGCTCTTGGGGCTTGCTTGAGCCCATAAAGCGCCTTAGAGAGCCTATAAACATGGTTAGGGTACTCACTGTCTTCAAAGCCGGGAGGTTGCTCAACATAGACCTCCTCCTTGATTGGTCCGTTGAGGAAGGCACTCTTCACGTCCATTTGATAAAGCTTGAAGCCATGGTAAGTAGCATAGGCTAATAATATGCGAATGGACTCAAGCCTAGCTACGGGTGCATAGGTTTCACCAAAATCCAAACCTTCGACTTGTGAATACCCCTTGGCCACGAGTCGAGCTTTGTTCCTTGTCACCACACCATGCTCGTCTTGCTTGTTGCGGAAGACCCACTTGGTTCCTACAACATTTTGATTAGGACGTGGAACTAAATGCCATACCTCATTCCTTGTGAAATTGTTGAGCTCCTCTTGCATCGCCATCACCCAATCCGAATCTTGAAGTGCTTCCTCTACCCTGTGTGGCTCAATAGAGGAAACAAAAGAGTAATGTTCACAAAAATGTGCAACACGAGATCGAGTAGTTACCCCCTTATGAATGTCGCCGAGGATGGTGTCGACGGGGTGATCTCGTTGTATTGCTTGGTGGACTCTTGGGTGTGGCGGCCTTGGTTGTTCATCCTCCTTGTCTTCATCATTTGCATCTCCCCCTTGATTGTTGCCGTCATTTTGAGGTGGCTCAACTCCTTGATCTTCTTGTTCAACATCTTGAGCCTCATCCTCAATTTGAGTTGGTGGAGATGCTTGTATGGAGGAGGATGGTTGATCTTGTGCATGTGGAGGCTCTTCGGATTCCTTAGGACACACATCCCCAATGGACATGTTCCTTAGCGCTATGCATGGAGCCTGTTCTTCACCTATCTCATCAAGATCAACTTGCTCTACTTGAGAGCCGTTAGTCTCATCAAACACAACGTCACAAGAAACTTCAACAAGTCCTGAGGACTTGTTAAAGACTCTATATGCCCTTGTGTTTGAGTCATATCCTAGTAAAAAGCCTTCTACAGTTTTAGGAGCAAATTTAGATTTTCTACCTCTTTTAACAAGTATAAAACATTTGCTACCAAAAACTCTAAAATATGAAATATTTGGCTTTTTACCGGTTAGGAGTTCATAGGATGTTTTCTTGAGGATTAGGTGAAGATATAACCGGTTGATGGCGTAGCAGGCGGTGTTGACCGCCTCGGCCCAAAACCGATCCGGTGTCTTGTACTCATCAAGCATGGTTCTTGCCATGTCCAATAGAGTTCGATTCTTCCTCTCCACTACACCATTTTGTTGTGGGGTGTAGGGAGAAGAGAACTCATGCTTGATGCCCTCCTCCTCAAGGAAACCTTCAATTTGAGCATTCTTGAATTCTGTCCCATTGTCGCTTCTAATTTTCTTGATCCTTAAGCCGAACTCATTTTGAGCCCGTCTCAAGAATCCCTTTAAGGTTTCTTGGGTATGAGATTTTTCCTGCAAAAAGAACACCCAAGTGAAGCGAGAATAATCATCCACAATAACTAGACAGTACTTACTCCCGCCGATGCTTATGTAAGCGATCGGGCCGAATAGATCCATGTGAAGGAGCTCCAGTGGTCTGTCACTTGTCATAATGTTCTTGTGTGGATGATGTGTGCCAACTTGCTTCCCGGCCTGGCATGCGCTACAAATCCTGTCTTTCTCAAAATGAACATTTGTTAGTCCTAAAATGTGTTCTCCCTTTAGAAGCTTATGAAGATTCTTCATTCCAACATGGGCTAGTCGGCGATGCCAGAGCCACCCCAAGTTAGTCTTAGCAACCAAGCAAGTGTCGAGTTCAGCTCTATCAAAATCTACCAAGTATAGCTGACCCTCCAACACTCCCTTAAATGCTATTGAATCATCACTTCTTCTAAAGACAGTAACACCTACATCAGTAAATAGACAGTTGTAGCCCATTTGACATAATTGGGATACGGAAAGCAAATTGTAATCTAAAGAATCCACAAGAAAAACATTGGAAATAGTGTGGTCAGGTGATATAGCAATTTTACCCAATCCTTTGACCAAACCTTGATTTCCATCTCCGAATGTGATAGCTCGTTGGGGATCTTGGTTTTTCTCATATGAGGAGAACATCTTTTTCTCCCCCATCATGTGGTTTGTGCACCCGCTGTCGAGTATCCAACTTGAACCCCCGGATGCATAAACCTACAAAACAATTTTAGTTCTTGACTTTAGGTACCCAAACGGTTTTGGGTCCTTTAGCATTAGAAACAAGAACTTTGGGTACCCAAACACAAGTCTTTGACCCCTTGTGTTTGCCCCCAACAAATTTGGCAACTACCTTGCCAGATTTGCTAGTAAGCACATAAGAAGCATCAAAAGTTTTAAATGAAATAACATGATCATTTGATGCATTAGGAGTCTTCTTTCTAGGCAACTTGGCACGGGTTGGTTGCCTAGAGCTAGATGTCTCACCCTTATACATAAAAGCATGATTAGGGCCAGAGTGAGACTTCCTAGAATGAATTTTCCTAATTTTGCTCTCAGGAGGGGCATTAAGTTTGACATTGTCTCCCCTTTGGAAGCCAATGCCATCCTTGATGCCAGGGCGTCTCCCATTATAGAGCATACTTCTAGCAAATTTAAACTTTTCATTCTCTAAGTTATGCTCGGCAATTTTAGCATCTAATTTTGCTATATGATCATTTTGTTGCTTAATTAATACCATGTGATCATGAATAGCATTGATATCAACATCTCTACATCTATCACAAATAGACACATGCTCAATAGTAGATGTAGAGGGTTTGCAAGATTTTAATTCAACAACCTTAGCATGTAACATATCATTCTTAGTTCTAAGGTCGGAAATAATAGAATTGCAAACATCAAAATTTTTAGCCTTAGCAATCAAATTTTCATTTTCTACTCTAAGGCTAGCAAGAGAATCATTCAATTCCTTAATCTTAGCAAGCAAATCATCATTATTATTTCTAAGATTGGGAATTGAGGCATCACAAACATGAGAATCAACCTTAGCAATTAATCTAGCATTTTCATTTCTAAGGTTGTCAATAGTGTCATGGCATATGCTTAGCTCACTAGATAATTTGTTACATTTTTCTACTTCTAAAGCATAAGCATTTTTAACCTTAACATGTTTCTTATTTTCCTTGATTAGAAAGTCCTCTTGGGAGTCCAAGAGATCATCCTTTTCATGGATGGCACTAATTAGCTCATTTAATTTTTCTTTTTGTTCCATGTTAAGGTTGGCAAAAAGGGTAAGCAAGTTATCCTCCTCATCACTAGCATTATCATCACTAGAGGATTCATATTTTGTGGAGGATTTAGATTTAACCTTCTTCTTTTTGCCGTCCTTTGCCATAAGACACTTGTGGCCGACGTTGGGGAAGAGAAGCCCCTTGGTGACGGCGATGTTGGCGGCGTCCTCGTCGGAGGAGGACTCGGTGGAGCTCTCGTCGGAGTCCCACTCGCGGCACACGTGGGCATCGCCGCCCCTCTTCTTGTGGTACCTCTTCTTTTCTCTTCTCTTGCCCTTCTTGTCGTTGTCCCTATCACTGTCACTTGATAATGGACATTTAGCGATAAAGTGACCGGGCTTACCACACTTGTAGCAAACCTTCTTGGAACGGGATTTGTAGTCTTTCCCCTTCCGTTGCTTGAGGATTTGGCGAAAGCTTTTGATGATTAAAGCCATCTCCTCATTGTCGAGCTTGGAGGCGTCAATTGGTTGTCTACTTGGTGTAGATTCCTCCTTCTTCTCCTCCGTCGCCTTAAATGCCACCGGTTGCGCCTCGGTCGTGGAGGGTTCGTCAAGCTCGTTGATCTTCCTTGAGCCCTTGATCATACATTCAAAGCTCACAAAATTCCCGATAACTTCCTCGGGGGTCATTAGTGGATATCTAGGATTACCACGAATTAATTGAACTTGAGTGGGGTTAAGGAAAATAAGAGCTCTTAAAATAACCTTAACCACCTCATGGTCATCCCACTTTTTGCTCCCGAGGTTGCGCACTTGGTTCACCAAGGTTTTGAGCCAGTTGTACATATCTTGTGGCTCCTCTCCTTGGCGAAGACGGAAGCGACCGAGCTCCCCCTCGATCGTTTCCCGCTTGGTGATCTTGGTGAGTTCATCACCCTCGTGCGCGGTCTTGAGTAGGTCCCAAATCTTCTTTGCATTCTTCAACCCTTGCACTTTATTGTATTCCTCCTTGCTTAGAGAGGCGAGGAGAATGGTTGTGGCTTGGGAGTTGAAGTGCTCAATTTGGGCCACTTCGTCCGTATCATAATCCTCATCCCCTACGGAGGGTACCTGTGCTCCAAACTCAACAACATTCCATATACTTTTGTGGAGTGAGGTTAGATGAAATTTCATTAAATCACTCCACCTAGCATAATCTTCGCCATCAAAAGTTGGCGGTTTGCCTAATGGAACGGAAAGTAATGGAGTATGTCTAGATGTGCGGGGATAGTGTAAGGGGATCTTACTAAACTTCTTGCGCTCTTGGCGCTTAGAAGTTACGGACGCCGCGTCGGAGCCGGAGGTGGATGTCGATGAAGAATCGGTCTCGTAGTAGACCACCTTCCTCATCCTCTTCTTCTTGTCCCCACTCCGATGCGGCTTGTGGGAAGAGGACTTTTCCTTCTTCTCTTTGTGGTGTGAAGAAGATCTTTTCTCCTTCCCTTTGGAGGAGACCTTCCTCTTCTCCTTCCTCTTGGTGTGGGACTCTTCCGATGAAGTGCTCCCTTGGCTTGTAGTGGGCTTGTCGCCGGTCTCCATCTCCCTCTTGGTGTGATCTCCCGTCATCACTTCGAGCGGTTAGGCTCTAATGAAGCACCGGGCTCTGATACCAATTGATAGTCGCCTAGAGGGGGGTGAATAGGGCGAAACTGAAATTTACAAATATAAACACAACTACAAGCCGGGTTAGCGTTAGAAATATAAACGAGTCCGCGAGAGAGGGCGCAAAACAAATCGCAAGCAAATGAAGAGTGTGACACGCGGATTTGTTTTACCGAGGTTCGGTTCTCGCAAACCTACTCCCCGTTGAGGAGGCCACAAAGGCCGGGTCTCTTTCAACCCTTCCCTCTCTCAAACGGTCCCTCGGACCGAGTGAGCTTCTCTTCTCAAATCAAAGCCGGGAACAAAACTTCCCCGCAAGGGCCACCACACAATTGGTGCCTCTTGCCTTGATTACAATGGAGTTTTGATCACAATAATAAGTGAGAAAGAAAAGAAGCAATCCAAGCGCAAGAGCTCAAAAGAACACGGCAAATCTCTCTCTCTACTCACTAAAGCCTTGAGTGGAATTGGAGAGGATTTGATCTCTTTGTATGTGTCTAGAATTGAATGCCTAGCTCTTGTAAGTGGTTGAGAAGTGAGAAACTTGGATGCAATGAATGTGGGGGTGGTTGGGGTATTTATAGCCCCAACCACCAAACTTGACCGTTGGTGGAGGCTGTCTGTCGTATGGTGCACCGGACAGTCCGGTGCACACCGGACATGTCCGGTGCGACAGCCACGTCACCAAATAGCCGTTGGGTCAACCGTTGGAGCTCTGTCTCTGGGCCCGCCTTGATATCCGGTGGCGCACCGGACATGCACTGTAGAGTGTCCGGTGCGCCTGCTCCCGCGTGCCTGACGACTGCGCGCTTCTAGCGCGCATTAAATGCGCCTGCAGGTGACCGTTGGCGCGAAGTAGCCGTTGCCCCGAGGTTGCACCGGACAGTCCGGTGTACACCAGACATGTCAGATGAATTATAGCGGAGCAGCCTTTGCGAATTCCTGAGACTGGCGAGTTCCTGAGCCGCGTCTCAAATGAGCACCGGACACTGTCCGGTGTACACCGGACAGTCCGGTGAATTTTAGTGCGACGAGTTTGAGCTGAAGTCCTCTGGTGCACCGGACACTGTCCGGTGGCACACCGGACAGTCCGGTGCGCCAGACCAGAGGAGCCTTTGGTTGCTCCTTTGCCCTTTTGTTGAACCCAACACATGGTCATTTTATTGGCTAAGTGTGAACCTTTTGCACCTGTATAACTTATACACTAGAGCAAACTAGTTAGTCCAATAGTTGTGTTGGGCAATTCAACCACCAAAATTATTTAGAGACTAGGTGTAAGCCTAATTCCCTTTCAGGGGCATTCCGTCCCCACACACATCAACCGTCCCCATCGATTCCCCGTCAGCAGATCAGGGCTCACCGCCTTGGCGTACAATGCCTCACTGACCCCGACTGGCCGTCGTGCAGTGACCGCACTTGTACCCACCATAACCGGAATGGGAGACCTCGTCTCAGGTCGCGTGAGGGGCAAAGTCTACTGCCAGGTTCAATCAGGTACTAGGCTTACCGATTTACCATATTTCTCGGTATGTGTTTAGTACGTTCAAACGCTTGACACAGGTATCCGCACGTTAATCCTTATTCCATTTTCCATCTCGTAGACAACCAATCCCCATGGATTGTTGTCCACCAACTAGTATCATGATAGTGTGAAAGTGGGTACAATCAAATTCCTGATCTCGCGCGAGTGCTAGAAAAATCACTCGTCTTCTACCGAGATCCTAATTAAATAAAGCAACTACTCGTCCTATCATACTAGTATTCATCTCAAAAGGATTCCTGAGATCATGCAACTAGGGTTCCAATCAACTCCTACACTTAAGTGCACAGTACAATCCTACAAACATTAAGTGCAGTAAAATAGCATATAGAACAGGTTATGCATAGAACCGGGGCTTGCCTTCCAAAGCAGTGGCAGACAGGTCCTCTGGTGCAGGCTCGGGTGCTGGATCTGGGGCTACCTCCTGAGCAACTCCTTGCTCCGGCACGAGGATGCACTCTCCGTCAGCAAGGTTACAGTCTATCGAAATGCAATGAACATGTATGTCATGATTATGCAGGATTTAATAATATTATGCTAAAGAGAACTAAGTTAAGAAGTAACTTAGGGTTTCTTAGTCATGCGGGGCTTCCAGTGGGTTAGGCTTATTACTCTTTAGGCTTGGGTTTTCAGTGAAGATAACATAGTGGATTGGTATTGCCTTGATTCATTTTAGTGGACAGATTACAAAGGTTTTAGGATGTCATTAATTTACATTATTCATTTTCCTTACTTTAATTTCCATTTAGGGTTTCTAGTGTAGGTTTGAACTACGACAGTGTTTTAATAATTTCTAAAAAATTCTGTAAAAATTACAGTGGGTTGTCATTTGCTATTCTAGCTTGTTTTAAGAATTTGAGGCTTAAAGTACAAGGGCTAGGCTTTAAACAAAAATAACAAGAGTTATGCAAAATGGGCCACTTTACACTACCTCTCTTAGTTAGGGGTAGGTTCGGTCCTAAAGGTTATTTTTGCTGGCATCCCATAGTAATAATAGGCTTCTGTGCTAAAAATCACAGAAAACTAAGGGGTGGTTATTTAGTTATGATTTTCTTAAGCTTAATGTCAAAAAGGCACTTTCTACTACATTATTATTTGAAAAATGTCAAACAGCAGATTTCATATTTTTCCTAAGTTCTCATTAATAAAACATTAGTTATCCCAAGGGTGGGGGTGTTTTTACCTTGGGGTTATTTTTGTAGGGTTTTTTCTAAGTTATTCTTAGTTTATTAAAGTAAAAAGTATCCTACTTGTTTTATACTACACCAGGGTATGATATATTTTTCCAGTGAACTACATTAAACAAGTATTCTAACAAAAATAGAGGTGCTCTCTGGGTCATTGTTTAAGTTACATTTTCTATTTTTCTTATCCTTAAGCATATTATAGAATAAGGGGTAAAAACTAACTTAATGGAATGGACAGAGAGGTTTAACATTTTCATTTGGGTTAGTAGGTAGATACAAACTTCTCAAAATTTTTCTAACCCCAGTCAAATAGTGCAACTAATTTTGGCCCTATTATTGAGCTTTTGGTCAAACTATAATTAAATCAGAGCTTTAAAGTTTTCTATAGTACATAGGGGGTTTTATATTTTCCTTAAGTAGGTTGCATTATTTAGAGTCTGACAAAATTGGTTTGACCAAATTTGGATGAACTAAACAGAAGTTATGGATTTTCAAAGTTTCTGTTCAATTTAAAAACAGATTTGATAAAAGGTTTTCTGGAAAAACAGTTTACACCGAGGTCCCTGGGTTTAAACTAAATCAACCTTCGCAAATCTACCCTCGCGCCACTATTCCCTTGTGCCTCTGACATTTCACAAAACCCCCTGACCTTCTCTCCCTCTCACCCGCAGTCCTTCCCCTTATGCAAACAGTAACCGCGGGAAAGAAAAGGGTGGCGCGGCTTACCGGCGGCGAGGGAGGTCCGGCGAAGGGTGGTGTTGGCTCGGGGAGACTCTGGCGGTCACGTCGAGGTACGGCTTGACGTCGGGGATGGCCGGAATCGCCCGGTCCACGCGCGCAGGCGGGTGTTCTCATCGGCGGCGAGTGTACCGGCCAAACCACGGCGAACTGGTTCAATCCAAGGGCACGGTGAGCTTCACGGGGTAACGTGGTGACCGTGTGCACAAGGAATCGAAGGATGGTTGAGTGGTTTACCCGGTCCACGTACACCGGCGGGGTTGAGAGCTCCGGCGAGCGTGGACTGGCCTCTCCGGCGAAGCAAACTCCGATTCCCTGCTCGGGGAGCTTCACGGAGGTGTGCACAGTCTTCTCCGAGGGCTGGACGGAGTTGGGAATGGCTCCACTGGCCGGTCTACGGTGGCAGAGGGATTGGGCGACCGCGGACACGCTGCGCACGGGCAAACGGCGGCGAGCTAGACTCCGGTGAGGTTTGAGGGTGCGCGGAAGGGTACAATCGAAGTCTGGGAGGGTTTTATAGGCGCGGGCGCGGGTCATGGCACTGGTTTGGCTCAGGCGCGGCGCTGGGCGTGCGGGGGCGCGCGCGAGCGTGCTCTGGCGCGGGCAGGAAGCGTCGAACACGTGGAGGTGTGTTTCTTCCATTGTTCAAACGTCTCCAGAGATCGCAACCGTGCGAATCTTGCCATGAATCCGGCGCAGACCTCTTCCTGGCACCTAGGGCTATCTCACATGTGTGAGTTCCAATGGAGGATACGCCCTAGATCAGGAGATAGACGGGCGCCAAATCTGGCTTGTCTCACTGCCCACCTCACGACAAAACTGATGCCAAATCTTGTCAAACGTCCAAGTCTCGGTTTCCACTTTTTCCAGGGGGTGCCTTAGGTGGTATACCACATTTTTGGTATAGAACCTAAGTGGTTTTGGTGCCATCTTTAAGGTGAACACGGTTGGTCTTTGGATTAGGGTTAGAATTTGACTTAGAGGGAAATAGAGAGCTCTAGCTCTCTCTCTCCACTTGGAGATTTGAATTGGGGTTTCTCCAGGGGTCTTTTTGCAATATTTCCCTCCCCTAATTGATGGTTACAAGGTTAGTTAAGGTTTGGGTAAAAATTACTCATGCTTTGCACACTTGTTCACTCTCTTTCCCCTCTTACCTAGGGTTTTGGGAGATAGGGTTTAAGAGGGGTCTAGGGTTCTTCTCCCCTCTTATCCAAGGTAGTAAGTGTGCAAGGATTAGAGTAATGCTTTTGGTTGCTCACAATCCTTGGTTAACATCTAGCTTTCCAAGACCCTCATGCTTTTGTCCCTTATGTTCTTCCACATGTGATCATAGCCTTTAGTATCAAGGTGGGTTCTAGCCAAGGTAACACCTGGGGTGTTACAGAAGCTGGCTTCGTCTTAAGAGCCTTTGTGGGGGCCAGATCAGCCAAGCCCTGCATCCGCTTGCTGAAAGAAAGAGAGAGCAAGTTCAAGGCACACAGCAAAATATCGAAACAGAGGTATCCTCAGATACTTACCCGCTCCGGAGCAAGACCAATCGTGCCAGTGGGGAGGCCCCTCGGGCCCCTATCCCCGTAGGCGCTGCCGGGGGCTGCCCCTCCGCCGGCTTCGGCGCCGTTTCCACCTCAGACGCCCGAGGCACCGAGGGAGCAGCCTGCCCAGGTGTCGTCACGACGGCCGAGGGACCGGCCTCCTGTGCAGCCAGCGCGGACACCTGCTCTTGGGGAACAGGCGGATCGGCCTGACCCCCCGGAGTCACAACAACTGTCTCGGCCAAGGGGTCAAGTACCCCCTCAGCCTGCCCCCGCTCCTCGGATTGGGACCTTGGTGTCCCGGCTCCAGGCGCTAATGGTGCCAGCCCACCTAGAGGCTGGCTCGGTGACCCCTGGCCTAGCCTCGGGTCCAGGCTGAGGCCAAGTCGGGCCACCATGTCGTCACCTTCGTCGTCATCATCATTGTCATCATCGTCATCATCAGGCGTCTCCAGCAACGACTCCCTAGGGAGCCCTTCCCTCGCCTGCCTCTGACGACGCTTCTCTAAAGCTTCCCGAGCTAGCATCCTCTCGTGAGCTCAGGCCTTTTCCGCGTCCTTCTTCTCCTTCTCCTTCTCCGCGGCAAGCCTCCGCGCGGCTCGGTCCACCGCGTCCTCCGGGACCGGTGGCCGGACGGGTTTATAAATCCTCAACCCCTAGGGACAAACAAAAATCCCAACAGTGAGGATCAAAAGCATAGAGAACTCGGCACAAAACAGAAGGAGGATTGGACACTTACCAGGGACACATACCCGCGGTCGGGACGCATCGCGGGCTGGCTAAGGGCGCCAGTATCCGGCCTCCCTACCGTACTTGTTACCCGCTTGAGGAGGTCGTCGGTGGAGAGGGAGGTCGAGGACATCCGCGAGTCCTCCGAATCGACCCCCGGCTTCATCTCCATGAGCCGCAACCGCCGCTCGGCCAAAGGGAGCACCCTCCGACGATGGATAGCGGCGACGACCCCCGCGGCGGTAAGGCCCGCATCTCGTAACTTCTGCAAGGCCTACAGAATAGGCTGGAGCTTCTCCTGTCTCTAGCGCGTGGCCCCCTAGAGCCAGTTAGTGCCAGCGGCGGTCACCACTCGTTGAGAAAACGGCGGAAGCATCCCGCCGTCGTTCCGGAGATAAAACCACCGGTTCTGCCACCCCTTGTTCGAAGATGCAAGGGAGGCGGGGATGTACTGCTGCGTGCGCCCCGGCCTCAGCTGGAGGGTGTAGCCACCGGCCCGCACCACCATATGGACCTTCTTCGCCTCCGTCGTCGCAGCAAAGAACTCCGCGGAGAAGAGATGGGTCCACAAGTCCTAGTGAGGGTCAATCCCCAAAAAACCCTCGCAAACCGCCGCAAAGATGGTCGCTTGTGCGACAGAGTTGGGGTTGAGGTTATGCAGCTCCACCCTGTAGTGGTGCAGGAGCGCCCGCATGAAGCGGCTCGCTGGCACTCCAAACCCCCGCTCATGGAAGGAGATGAAGCTGACCACATACCATGGCGGCGGAGTCGGGTCAGCCTCGCTCGCGGGGGCCATCCACTCTGGCTGCGGCCCATCAGAGAGGGACGGAGCAGACCATCGGCAACAAGGGCCTCCAGATCCTCCACAACGACGGTGGAGAAAGGCCACGGGTCGCGCGGCGGAATGACGGTCACCTTGTCAGCCATCGCCGAACGGAGGTGGTGGAGGCGGAAGGGATGAGGTGTGTGGTTTCCTTTTCTCTGGCTGCTCTCTTAGGTTGCGAAAACCAAAGCAGAAGGCAAGCGCAAATGGCAGGGTAAAGAACCACCACCGACCCCTCTTCCGGGTATATAAAGGCCCGGGCGAGATCCACCGAAGGCTTCGCCTGAACCCGCCGCGGGATTCAAACTCAAAGGTGAAACGGTCTTTCTGTTCCTTGGACGGCTCGCGCACGCGCAACAGACGCCCCGCGAATCACCCGTCCTGTCGCATTAACTCCTTGGCAGGGCAAGCGACACCTCCGGCAGGCGAAGCGGGCGTCGTCTCATCTCTATCATGATGACCGCGTCAAAAAAGGTGTGCCACCTTATTTAAATTTATATCCTTTTCCTTTTCCTCTCTCTCTCTTGCCACAGGGACCGGGAAAGGGGATAATGCGAAAAGGATCCTTCTCGGCGAAGGAAATGGGCCCCGAGCCCTCCTACTGATCAAGGGTTCGAAGGTTGCGCTCTCCGGGGTTCGGCAACCGCCCCAGAGCACTCGGGCTCCGAGCCCTTTAATGATCAGGGGTTCGAAGGCTGGCCCCTCGGAAGGGTTCGACAGCCGCCCCAGAGCACGCAGAGTCAGGGATGACCCTGGGTACGTCTGTTACATGGCCGAGGCTCGGGCTACCGTCCCGAGGTACCCTAGGACATTTCCGAGACTAGCGGGAACGATTTGTAACGGAATCCCACCAGAGGGAGGCATCGAGCCCTCGGACCCTATTGAATGGGTCTGGGTCCAGCAAATCACCTGCAGGTACTTTTGGAGCGCGCCTCTGGGCCACTAGCCGACCCTTAGCGAACGGGGCTTGGGCGTCCACTCGGATCACCCATTAGCAGCTCACCGAAAACACCATGTTCGGTGCCCCCCAGGGGTAACATGGCGCTTTCCCCCTTCCTCCTTGCGAAAAGGCGACGAAGGGGCGTATAATAAAAGTCAAGACGGTCCTTGATCGTCCTCTCACTCCATGCAGAGGCTCGGGGGCTGCTCTCGCACTAGGCTACGGCCAAACCGTTGACCACGTCGACAAACTAGCTTGAAAACTCAGAGCCTGACCATGCACCTGGGCAATGGCCAGGCCGCATGAGGGAACAACAAGGCTAATCGAGGCATCACAAAAAGGGTTAAGACCTCAGAGGAGTCAAACGACTCCTCCGAGGCCTCGGGGGCTACACCCGGCGGGTGCGCTCGCGCGCCCCCACCGGAACAAAGCATAACCGAGAAGGGCCGGTCCCCTTACGAAAAATCCGGCAGAACCTCCAAGCGAGTACCTACACTCCCTTCGAGGCTCGGGGGCTACTGTCGGGGACCGTAATTAGGGGTACCCCCAATGCACCTTAATTCGGCTGGAAAACATCTTCAGAACAAACCATAAACGACCGATAAAGCGTGGGCTTCGTCTATCAAGGGACGTGACCTCATCCGAGCCTAGCCTTGGGTAAGGGCAGTAGTCCCGGACGAATTCACGCCTCGCTCGAGGGTCCCCTCAGTCAACAGACGCACCCTCGGCTCGCCCGAAGCCTAGCTCAGGCAGACTTTGTCATGCAGCGACCTCGTCTGAATCACGTTACCAACCGACCGTATCGCATGCGCATTTAATGCGGGGATCGCCTGACACCTTATCCTGACACGCGTGCCTCAGTCGGCAAGGTCGAAGTGACCGCAGTCACTTCGCCCCCCTTTACTGACCGTTCTGATAGGAAAACAGCGTCGTTCACTCCACTCCGGCAACTGTGCCAGCCACCAGGGAAAGACTAACAGCAGTCACGGCCTTCCCCGAAGTTCGGCCTCGGGCACAGCAGCGAGCTCCGCCTCGCCCGACCCCAGGCCTCGGTCTCAGCCTCGGCCTCGGGAGAAGGACTCCGTCTCGCCCGACCCTAGGCCTTAGTCTCAGCCTCGGCCTCAGGAGAGGGTCTCCTCCTCGCCCGACCCTAGGCCTTGGCCTCAGCCTCGGCCTCGGGAGAAGGACTCTGCCTCGCCCGACCTCAGCCTCGGCCTCGGAGGAGTCGCCGCCTCGCCCGACCTCAGTCTCGTATCAGCTACGCTACTGGGGATCCATCATTACCCTACCCTTAGCTAGCCGCCTCAGGCTACGAAGGAACAAGACCAGTGTCCCATCTAAGTTACCCCGGTAACAGGTAATGATGGCTCCCCGTGTGCGCCCATGACGTCGGGTGCTCTCAAACCCCCTACAGAAGCAGGGAAACATCAGCAGGATCCATGCCGCACCGCCAGATATGCGTCTATAGGGCTCAAGGCGTTTCTCCGACGGCCACGTTGGTACACCTATAGGGCTCAAGGCACCCCTCCGACGGCCACGTCGGCGCATCTACAGGGCTCAAGGCACTTCCCCGACGGCCACGTTATTACTTGTACAGGGCTCAGGGCACTTCCCTGCCAGCCACGTTAGCTCTAAGCTACACCCCCATTGTACAGCTGGGCATCTCCTTATGTCTATAAAAGGGGGTGTCTAGGGCCCCACGAAAGGGGGGAAAAGGGGGCGGCGAGAGAGAGAAAGGGACGAACGTGCAACGTACGAACGCACGGACGCACGACGCAGACGAGCGAAGGCAGGCAGAGTAGGAGAGACGCGGTGGAGGCAGCCCCAGACGGCTCGCCTCAAGGCCGAACCCTCTCCTTCTCTCTCTCGCTCTCGCTCTCGCTCTCCCGCAACGCTTGTAACCCCTACTGCAAGCGCCCCCTGGTGCAGGATAATATAAGCCTCATCCCATCGCTTGTGTTCCATCTTGCATCAACCCATCTGGACAGGGGCACGCGGCACTAAAATTCAATAGTCGGTCCGGCTGAGGGCCCCCCGGGTCCGAAACACCGACAAGTAGGATCAGTTTTCCCAACCTTGAAAGCGTTAGAAATAAGAAAATCTCTAAGGCATTCATACTATGCTCTTGGGGCTTGCTTAAGTCCATAGAGAGCCTTAGAGAACCTGTAGACGTGGTCGGGGTACCTATCATCCTCGTAGCTAGGGGTTGTTCCACGTATACTTCCTCCTTGATTGGTCCATTGAGGAAGGCGCTCTTCACGTCCATTTGAAACAACTTAAAAGATTGGTGAGCAGCATAGGCTAATAATATACATATTGATTCGAGCCTAGCTACAGGAGCAAAAGTCTCCTCAAAATCCAAACCTGCGACTTGGGCATAACCTTTTGCCACAAGTCGAGCCTTGTTTCTTGTCACCACCCCATGCTCATCTTACTTGTTGCGGAACAACCACTTGGTTCCCACAAAGTTTTGTTTCGAACATGGCACCAGGCTCCATACGTCATTTCTCTTGAAGTTATTGAGCTCTTCCTGCATGGCCAACACCCAGTCTAGATTTTGCAAGGCTTTTCTACCCTAAAAGGTTCAATAGAAGAAACAAACAAGTAATGCTCACAAAAGTTAGCTAAACGTGAGCGAGTAGTTACTCCCTTGCTGATGTCACCTACAGTTTGATCCATTGGATGGTTTCTTTGAATAGTCACCCGGACTTGAGTTGGAGGTGCTTGTTGTGTTTATTCCTCCTTATCCTTTTCTTCATGTGCTCCCCCTTGGTCCATGCCTTCCTCTTGAGGTACATGTTTCTTACCTTGAGTTGGGGGATGCACTAGTGTTGAGAAAGATGGTTGATATTGATCTTCTTGTTCCTGCGGTCGCACATCACCTACCGCCATTGTTTACATTGCGGCAGTTGGAATCTCATCCTCATTTACATCATCAAGATCAACTTGCTCTCTTGGAGAGCCATTAGTCTCATCAAATACAACATCGCTAGAGACTTCAACTAATCCTGATGATTTGTTGAAGATCCTATATGCCTTTATATTCGAATTATAAACTAGTAAAAACCCTTTTATAGCTTTGGGAACAAATTTTGAATGTCTACCTTTCTTTACCAAGATGTAGAATTTGCTCCCAAATACACAAAAGTAAGAAACATTGGGTTTGTTACCAGTTAGGAGCTCGTAAGATGTCTTCTTGAGGAGGCGATGAAGATAGAGCCGGTTTATGGCATGGCAAGCTGTATTTACAGCTTCCGACCAAAACCGCTCAGGCGTATTGTATTCTCCAAGCATTGTACTCGCCATGTCGATTAGTGTCCTATTCTTTCTCTCTACTACACCATTTTGTTGTGGTGTGTAGGGAGCTGAGAACTCATGCTTGATGCCTTCCTCCTCAATATATTCTTCCACTTGAAGATTCTTGAATTCAGATCCATTATCGCTCCTTATTTTCTTCACCTTGAGCTCAAACTCATTTTGAGCTCTCTTTAGGAAGCGTTTTAAGGTATCTTGGGTTTCATATTTATCCTACAAAAAGAACACCCAAGTGAAGCGAGAAAAATCATCAACAATTACAAGACCATACTTACTTCCCCCGATGCTAAGATAAGCAACGGGTCCGAAGAGATCCATATGTAGGAGTTCCAATGGTCTTGATGTCATCATCACATTCTTGCTATGATGAGTAGTTCCCACCTGTTTTCTTGTCTGACATACTGCACAAGGTCTGTCTTTCTCAAAACAGACATCAGTTAGTCCTAACACATGTTCTCTCTTTAGAAGCTTATGAAGATTCTTCATCCCAACATGTGCTAGACGGCAGTGCCAGAGCCAGCCCATATTAGTCTTAGCTATTAAACATACATCTAGATCGGCATTCTCTTTTGAGAAATCAACTAAATAGAGCTTGCCGTCTAATACACCTTTAAAAGCTAATGAACCATCACTTCTAACGACAGAAACATCAATATTTGTAAATAGACAATTGTATCTCATATGACACAATTGACTTAGAGAAAGCAAATTGTAACCGAGCGATTCTACTAGAAATACATTAGAAATTGAATGCTCGACAATGATGGCTATTTTAACCAGGCCTTTGACCTTTCCATGATTCTTATCTCCAAAGATGATCGTGTCTTGGGAATCCTTGTTCTTGATGTAGGAGGTGAACATTTTCTTCTCTCCTGTCATGTGGTTTGTGCATTTGCTATCAATGATCCAGCTTGTGCCCCTGAATGCATAAACCGGCAAGGTAATTTAAGCTTGGGTTTTAGATACCTAACTCTTGTTGGGTCCTACAAGGTTAGTCACATAAGACTTTAGAACCTAGATGCAAGTTTTGTCTCTCTTTCTCTTAGGCCCCAAACTTCTAGTAACTACTTTATCATTTTTACACAGAAGAACAAATGAAGCATCATATGTTTGATAAAGCATGGTTGGTCCATTTGATGCATTCCTAGGCACATGAGAAGCAACATGATGGCGTCTAGGTCTAAGCCTACCATGAGCATGAAAAGAGCTAGTTGATGCAAACATGGCATGAGAATCAAAAGCAGCATCATGACGTACAGGTAAAACAACATGATTATAACACCTATCATGATGAGCAACCCTAGAAACATTCTTAACATGAGCATATAAATAGGCATGATTCTTTTTGTCATGTGAAGAATGAGAGCTACTAGCCATAGGAGCGTTCCCTTTCTCCTTGTTGAGATTAGAGGTCCTTGGGCTTGTTAAGTTCTTGGTTGCCTTTTGGAAACCAAGTCCATCCTTAATAGAGGGGTGTCTACCGATGGTGTAGGCATCCTGGACAAATTTTAAATTTTCAAAATCACTCTTGCAAGTTTTAAGTTGAGCATTAAGATTAGCAACATCATTATTCAACTTAAGAATGGTAGAAACATGTGCATTGCAAGCATCAATATCAAAATCTTTACACCTATTACAAATAGACACATGCTCTACAGAAGAACTAGTCACATTTACTTTTTCTAGCCTAGCATTTAAATCAGCATTTAAACTCTTAAGACTAGAAATAGAATCATGATAAGAAGATAGCTTAGAAGACAATAATTCATTCTTAGTTTATAAAGCAAGAGATTTTTGAACATTAATAAATTTATCATGTTCCTCATAAAGAATATCTTCTTCTTTTTCTAACAACCTATCTTTCTCAATAAGGGCATCAATTAATTCATTGATTTTATCTACCTTAGATCTATCCAAACCCTTAAAGAGGTCACTATAATCTACATCATCATCAAATTCTTCATCACTAGAAGAAGTATACTTGGAGGTATCTCGTGTACGTACCTTCTTCTCTTTAGCCATGAGACATGTATGACGTTCGTTGGGGAAGAGGGAGGACTTGTCGAAGGCAGAGGTAGCTAGTCCTTCATCGTCAGAGTCGGATGAAAAACAGTCAGAGTCCCATTCTTTGCCAATGTGCGTCTCGCCCTTCGCCTTCCTGTAGTTCTTTTTCTTCTTCTTCCATTTCTTTTCTTGTCCATGGTCATTTTTATTATCAGGACATTATGCAATAAAATGACTAGACTTACCGCATTTGAAGCAGGAGCGCTTTTCCTTTGACTTGTTATTGCTCGGGTGCTCCTTGCGTCCCTTCAAGGTGGTCTTGAAACGCTTGATTACAAGCACCATTTCGTCCTCATTTAGTCTGGCAGCCTCCACTTGTGCTACCTTGTTAGGTAGTGCCTCCTTGCTGGTTGTTGCTTTGAGAGCAACGGGTTGCGGCTCATAAATAGGCAGTGGTCCATTTGCAATATCATCCACATATCTTGCTTCTTTTACCATCATGCGTCCGCTCTCAAATTTTCTGAGAATCTCCTCTGGCGTCATTTTGGTGTACCTAGGATTCTTACGAATAAGGTTTACAAGATGAGGATCAATAATAGTAAATGACCTTAGCATTAGTCGAACGACGTCGTGATCCGTCCATCTTGTGCTTCCATAGCTTCGAATCTTGTTCACCAGGGTCTTGAGCCTGTTGTAGGTTTTGGTTGGCTCCTCTCCCCGTTTCATGGTGAACCTTCCCAGTTCTCCTTCCACCAGTTCCATCTTTGTGATCATGGTGGCGTCGTTACCCTCGTGAGAGATTTTGAGGGTACCCCATATTTGCTTGGCATTGTCCAAGCCGCTGACTTTATTGTACTCATCCCTGCATAGAGATGCTAACAACACAGTAGTAGCCTGGACATTCTTATGAATTTGCTTGTTAATGAATACGGGGTTATCGCTACTATCAAAATGCATTCCATTTTCCACTATTTCCCAAATGCTAGGATGGAGAGAGAATAAATGACAACGCATTTTATGGCTCCAAAAAGAATAATCATCTCCATCAAAGTGAGGGGTTTACCAAGTGGAATAGACACTAAATGAGCATTTGAATTGTATGGTATGCGAGAATAATAGAATGAATAATTTTGATTAACTATTTTCTTTTTCGTGGACGAGTCGTCGTCGTCCCTTGTGAGGAGGAGGAGGCGTCGTTGTCATAGTAAATGATCTTCTTAATGCGCCTCTTTTTCTTCCCATCCTTTCTCTTGTTGTTTGAGCCTGAGTCGTTGGGCTTGTCACCTTTTGGCTCATCAACATAGAGGGTCTCCTTCTCCTTTTCCTTGTCGTTGATCACGATCCTCTTTCCCTTAGGATCCATCTCTTCGGGCGGTTAGTCCCTTGATAAAGAGAACGACTCTGATACCAATTGAGAGCACCTAGAGGGGGGTAAATAGGTGATCCTGTAAAAAACAACTTAACAACACAAACTTGGGCTAATATTAGATTAGTGAAAGCTAAGGCCAAGTTCGAGACAGAAGTATGAGCGGAGAAAACTTCTTTGCTTAATTGCTCTTCACAAGATGAGTATTAAACTTAGAGCAATTATGAAGTGAATAGAAGTAGAGAAAATTGCACAAGAATAAAAACAAGTAACACAATGATTTTTATCCCGTGGTTTGGTCAAGTAGAATACTTGCCTACTCCATGTTGTGGCGTCCCACCGGACGAGGGTTGCACTCAACCCCTTTCAAGTGATCCAAAGATCAACTTAAATACTATGGTTCACTTTATCTTAAGTATATCCCTTTGTGAGGAATCTCCACATTTTGGAGTCTCTCACGCCTTACACAGATGATCTCAAATGAACACAAGAGTAAGGGGGAATAGCAACACACACAACAGTGATAGTTGCAGCAACAACACGCACACAAGACAAGAACGAGCACACGAAAGCAGCACAGCGGAGTTATAACTCAAAGAAGTGCTCGATTCTCTATCACAATGAACCAGATGCATGAATGCAAAGTCTCGACGTCTTAGGATGTTCAAGGGGTGCTTGGTGTTCTGCTCCATGTGCCTAGGGGTCCCTTTTATAGCCCCAAGGCATCTAGGAGCCGTTGGAACTCTATTTGGAAGGCCATTGTTGTCTTCTGTCTATGGGCGCACCGGATAGTGAACAGTGTGCGATTTCCTTCCTTTTCTGGCAAAGCTGATCGTTGCAGCCACGACCCTCGTGGCACACCGGATAGTCTGGTAGCACAGCGGATAATCCGGTGTGACCTTCTGACCGTTGGTGAAGTCCACGTGTCGCCCGCTGATCGTGCGATCGACCGTTGGCATAGGCGCGACTAACTCACCGCAAAGTCTAGTGCACACCAGACAATTCGGATAATTATAGTTGTGGCTCCTCCAACTTTTCCCGAGAGCAGCCAGTTCGCCGTGCGCGCCAGCTTGAGCAACGGACAGTCTAGTGTGACGTAGGCTGGTGCAGGTTTGGCTGGACGTAGCCAAACTTCTCCAATCCAATTTCTTTTGATTTGACAAGGTTCCTAGCACTTAGTAGAATATATTAGTACCAAAAACAATTTACTAAGGCTAGAACCATACCTTGCATTTCCATTTGCATCTCTTTGACACTTAGCCAAAACAATATGTGTTAAGCAACTAATCACCAAAACATTTATAGAAATGGTCCAAGGGCACATTTCCCTTTCAGGTAGTTCGATCTGTATCGAACGACTGGGGTTCTTCCTGATGCAAAGAACAGAGAGAACGACATGAAAGTATCCTAGAGGGGGTGAATAGGCTACACCTGCAATTCTCAAGAAAAACTTAAAACTTTTGTGAGAATAGCAACAGGGGAGGCCGGTTCAACCGGGATTGAGGCCAATTCAACCGCAAACTTAATTAAAACTATTAAGATCTACTAACAATAAACACAGTGGAAGTGTTGAAATAAAACCAACAATGTATATCTAAGATTTGAGAAGATGAGAGATAAAAACACACCCACAAAAACACACGAGACACGCGATTTTTACCGAGGTTCGGTCACACCACAAAGGTGCCCTAATCCTCGTTGAGGTGCCCACAAAGGGCTGGGTCTTTCTCAACCCTGTTCCTCATTACCGATCACACAGGTCAAGGCGATCCCTTCCTCAAGTGCCCACATAGAGCCGGTGATACATATCGTTCTTGGGGTCATCCACAACTTTGGAGACTCCCAAGGCAAGATTACAAGCACACAAGGAACAACGTGTTCTAAGAACAATGAATTCGCAAGTAAGAACGATTGCACCAACCCAAGAGAGAGAACTTGGAGAGTTAGAATCAAAATCGCATTTGAGATCTAGAACTTATCTCACACCGAAGAATCTTCCTACCAATCGAAGGGGAAGGACTTGGGGCGTGAGATCAAAGTTGAATCTCTATGAATCAAAGGAGAGCAACCATCAAAGTGTTTTGGTTCATGAGCCTTAGGGCTTAGAGAGAGAGAGAGGGGAGGCTTATATAGTCGCCCCGACTTAGACCTAAAAAATCTAGGTGACTACGCAAATCTCGGTTCAACCGGCATAAATCTCGATTGAACCACAATTCAACAGAGAGTTGAACCTGGATTTGAATCCTGGTTGAACCTGGATTTAACAGAGAGGAACCTGAGTGATCCCTGTTGAACTGGCATCCTTAGAAAAAAAATAGTTTTGGGGCTGAAACGAGGAAGAACTAAACAGAAACCTAGAGACTTTTCAAAACAAGAATTTTGAAGAGGATAGAATGAGTTGGTGCATTCCATTCTTACTTTATGGAAGATCTAAACAAGCGAGATTACAACCACTAAGAATAGAACTGAAAATTGTGATGGATCCTCGCTAGGAATCACATGGAAATACTTCACTTTTCATCACTTGGTTCCCTGTCCGTTCAGCTTTCACTTTCCTATGCATCTTTTTATATTTTAATCTAGACATACACTAGGAGCAAACTGATTATACCACTTTTATTTGTTTTGTCCATTAATCACCAAAACCCTCAAGAGGTTGATTGCACTTACACAGCGCCACCTCCCAGGATCCTAACAGGCCATTGCCGATGTGCGCACGGCTGTGTGCATCTATGGATGTGCGAAGGTGGGAAGAGGCCAGGGAGATAGGGCACGACCTAAGGGTATCAATGGAGGGATTGGTTGAGACGAGGAAAGACCAAGTGGTGGCGCACGATAGAGATCGTGTGAAGCTTCTACTTTGGCAAGCATTGCATGTGAGTAAACGAGTAATCAAGAGTAAGGTTCACCGGTTAGGTTCCTTACCTTGATGTAAAGCTTGGAACATGGTTGTTGAGGTCAGTTAGGTTCCTTACCCACAAGTCACACTCTCCCACATGGTGTGCTCATACCTAAGTTCTAATTGATCAGCCTAGACCACTTGGCACTCTTCACACCTCACACTACTAATGTGCTCTTCGTGTCTCATGTGGGGTGAGCACGGTACCCCTTACAATGCCTCCTTTAGAGCCACACACAATTTCATGCAGGATTCCATGGAGCCATAACCTCCAAGGCACCTAGGAGGTGGAAACCTCTAAAAGTAACAAGCCAATGATCTTGCTTAATGATCTTCCTAGTGATAACCTAAGAATGTGAGTTAGTAAGAGGTTTGGGAAGGCTCAAGCATGCTCAACAAGTGCTCCTATTGCTCAGCTTAGGGTGCACACATTTACACTCCTACTTTTTACAGCCCCACTTCCCACAACTAGACATTATAACACTTTTTTGAGAAAACTACACATTAGTGGACACTCCATAATACAACCCACGAATAGCCCACATTTGAACTCCGACGACTATATTCCAATTAAATGTGTGTCAGTCGTCATAGAAAGTGTTTAGCAAACAGTCCATTTGTTAATTTTTAACATGCCTAGAAACTTCCTAATTTATGTCCCTTTTAAGAATGTGCGACAGATAGTCCGCCTTTGAGGCCCATATAGTACACCGACCAAATATTTGCATTCATCGAAACTCCCAAGTTTCTATCCACTATCTAAAACAGTGTAGAAGACAGTCTGCATGAGGGGCCCTAATAGTCCATCGGTCAAAAAACACATAAACTTTAAAGTTTTTGTCCATCACTTGAATTAGTATGACATACATACCATCCTAAGGACCCAGATAGTCTATTGGTCCAAAAAAACCAACATAGAAACATCAAAGTTTTTGCCATTAATATAAAAGATTGATGGATAACTCACTTCCAAAGCTAGACAGTCAACTGTAATCATCTTCAACCCAATCAAAAACTCGTAGTTTATAACCATTCTTTGGCCAGCTTCACAGATAGTTTGTCCCTTTAAGACTGAAAGTAGCCTAGAGGTGGTGAATAGGCTAAACCTAAAATTTCCACCACAAACTTCAAAATAATGTCAAATACAGTTCAACTGGTGCAGACCAGTTCAACCGCTATTATGGCCAGTTGAACCACTCTAAACCGGCCCAACCATGAGAGAGGATCAAGGCTATGAACAACGCGGAGACCAATGAGAGATTCCTTTAAGAAAAGAGCTCACGGGATAAACTAGGGATAAATAGGGAAAATTTGTGTGGATAAGATCCACACACAAGACAACTCGATCGATGCCTTCTTTGCTAAAGATAAGTCACAATGATTTGAATCAAAGCAGACACAAAGACACAAGGATTTATCCCAAGGTTTGGCCACACCATAAAGGTGCCCTACTCCCCATTGAGGAGCCCACAAAGGGCTAATTCTTTTCCAACTCTAATCCTCCACAAACCAACCATAAAGGTCAAGGCGAACTCTTTCTCAACTTTGCTCAACGAGCGAGTGATACAAACTTCTTGGGGTCGTCCATAAATTTGGAGACTCCCAAGCAACCTCAAACCGCCAAGGAACTCAAAGGTTCCAAGGGCAACAAATCTGCACAAGAGGTGTTTGCAGTGGGCTCAAGAGATGAGAAAAGGGAAGAGAAAAAAACCAAGTCTAAAAGTGAAAAACTCAAACCTCACACCAAGGGCCCTTCAATCAAGCGATGAGGAAGTGATTTGGGGTGTGAGAGATTTGGGAGCTTTTATCTCAAGTTAGGTCAGCAATGAATGCGTGGAGCAACCAGAATGAATGAGGAGAGAGAGATGAGGGGGTATTTATAAAGGTCTCTCAAAAGGTGCTAACAATTGGAACTTTCTGCGTGCCAAACCAAGTTCAAAACGTTTAATCTAAGAGAAGTCAGCCAGTAAAACCACTTGAACTAGTTTTTAAGAAAGGTTCACCCGCCTGTCCTGTAGTCTGCCAATCTGACTGGCGGACAAAGGTCAGAACAACTAGTCAGACCCTAACACCGGTTGAACCACCCCAAGGGCCGGTTCAACCGATTTTGACCAGAGAGGCCCGAGGAGAAAACCCCAGTTGAACTGCCCGGGGGCCAGTTCAACCGGTTTTGAGTAGAGAGCTCCTCTGCTCAAAATAGGTTGAACTACCCCTAAGGGTAGGTTCATCCGCTTTTGAGAAGGGAGGTTCTCTAATCCCCAAAACCTCACTCCAGTTGAACTCATAGAGTGTCCAAAGACTTTGGTTTTCGAAATAGCTTTTGAAATTGAGATACTTGAGCTTTGCAAACACATTTACCTTGGCGGATTCCTCTTAATTGTACGGTGAATCATATGACTCAAGAAATATAAAATTTTACGCGATCAATGCATGAATTCACACGAAGAGTGGCAAATGATGTATATAAGCTGTCCTCAACGCATTCCTTTTTTGCTTACAATTAGAGTTGATGCTCCTTCTATCTTTATAACAACTGAATATGTACTAGGAGCAAACTTGTTAGAAACTTTATTTGTTTTGTCATTTAATCACCAAAACCCTCAATTGGGGTTGATTGCACTTACAAAGACAGATTACATAGTTCAACCCTTTGTAAAGAAGTCTTCTCCTCATGCAATCAGCCCTCGTGCAAGAGTCTCAACTATATTGAAAGGGAAATGTGCCCTTGGGCCATTTCTATAAATGTTTTGGTGATTAGATGTCCAACACATATTGTTTTGAGGTGATATGTGCCAAATGATAAAGAAGTGCAAATCAAGAATTAAGGTATGTTTCTAGCCTTAGTGAATTGTTTTTGATAAAGAAGTGCAAATCAAGAATTGAGGTGATATGTTGCTAGGAACAGTATCAAAGCAAATGAGAATGGAGTGGAGAAGTTTGGTTGAGTCCAGCCAAACCTGCACCAGCCTTCGGTGCACCAGACTATCCGGTGCACAGGCTAGTTCAGCAGCGAAGTCGCTGTTCTCGGGAATCGGTGAGGGCGACGTGGCTAAAAATCACCAGACTGCTCGGTGGTGCACCGGGCTGTTCGGTGAGCCAACGACGCCCACGACCAACGGTCGGCAGTGCGATCAACGGGCGACATGTGGCCCGAGCCAACGGTCACTTGGTCGCACCGGACTGTCTAGTGTGCACCGGACTGTGTCTGGTGCACCAAGGGACCGAGGGCTCAATGGTCGACTTCGCTAGAAAAGGAAAGAGATCGGGCACCGGACAAGGACTGTTCATGTCCGGTGGTGCACCGGACTGTCTGGTGCGCTACCCGACAGAAGGCAAGAATTGCCTTCCAAATGGAATTCCAACAGCTCCTAGCTGCCTTAGGGCTATAAAAGGGACCCCTAGGCGCATGGAGCACTACACCAAGCCTCCATTGAACATCTTAAGACACCTAGACTCTGCAACCACGCAATCGGATCATCGTGTTAGAGATTTGAGCACTTCTTGAGTTGTAAACTCCCTGCGCCGTGTTTGTGTGCTTACTTCTTGACTTGTGTGCGTGTGATTGCTGTGATTCTTGTGTGTGTTTCTTTCCCTCCCTTACTCTTGTGCTTTGTGTTGTGATCAACTTTGTAAGGGTGAGAGGCTCCAAGTTGTGGAGATTCCTCACAAACGGAAAACATCTCTAACGAAGAAAACTGTGGTATCCAAGTGGATCATTGGATCACTTCAAAGGGGTTGAGTGCAACCCTTGTCCATTGGGACGTCACAACGTAGAAGTAGGCAAGTGTTATACTTGGCCAAACCATGGGATAAAATCACCGTGTCTCTTGTGTCGCTTTTCTTTGTGATTGGTTTCTTCTCTAGAGCTCTTGCTAAATCACTTGTGCTATTGTTCCAAAGTTCAATACTCACTCTAAAGGAATAATCAAGTGAAGAGTTCTCGCTTTAACAACTTGGTTTCAATCTCTCTAACATTTCATAACCAAGTTGGGATATTTAGTGTTGAATTTTTACAGGATCACCTATTCACCCCCCCCCCCTCTAGGTGCTCTCATATATGTGTTATGATGCATAAGAGATCCATTAAGTAAAATGCATTAACCCCTCTTGATAGTATGGCTATCTATCCTAAACCCGATCAAAGCTCTTTTCTACACAACCTTTGACAAGTGAAATGAAATACCCTATAAGTCATACCTTTGTCTTATGCACTCCATTCATGTCTTGTTAATGGTGACGCTACACAAGCATTCAATCTCTATGGGTGATAATGATCCACTTCATAGTATCATGTAGCATTATTGGTTCTTCAATCACAATTTTGCTTCCTATTCATTATTGTTTTGATTCATTAGCGCCTAGTTTTTGCTCAAGCTTCTCCACAACTTGTGGTTTGTCATTTCCAGAGACTATGACTTCCACTTCACACTTGCAACCGATCTATCGTAGCAAAGTCATGTCTTTTGGTATTCTCCACCTAGCCACATATCATCATGTCATGTCTCATATATAATATGATCCTTCATTGCACTAGTTGAACTTTTCAACATAACGAAGCCATTTCCACTTCCATGGCTACATGTGCACTAAAACCATAAACACATTTTAGACCATGTAACTTGTCCCTCAATTACCAAAACCAAACAAGGACTCTTCATCCCACCACTATGTGTACATGATTAAAATGTGTCAAACCACTCAATGACAAAGCGATCTTTGATCATTGTATTGGGTTGGTTACTCTTTAGCACTTCTAAGGATGTATAAGACCCTAGTATCGATTTTGTATACTGGAGTGCTTGGTTTTTAGGCTTGGAGATAGTAGGACATATGTTCTCGGCAGATCATTCGATTTTTTTTTCAAAAAAAGACTTATTAAAGCCAGAAGATTGTAGAAAGGGCCATCAAGCTCTTTATGCTAAACAACATGAGCCTTAAGGGCTACATCCAATTAGTGCACTTTGCAACAAAGTGCACACCATTTAAAGGGGAGATTAAAAGGCACTGCACGACTTATCTCAAGAAGAGCACTCGAATACTACTTGATCCTACTCTGCGATGATCTAGAGATTCAAGAAGACTTCAAAATTCAACCATGAAAAGCTCGTGGGCTTGATAGACTAAGATCCTAATGGTTTCTCATGTGCCCGACTAAAAACAATGAGATGGATCTGACAGCATATTGCTAAAAAGACACAAAACAAGGTATTATGGCTTCACGACAAGCAATCTAATCTAGGTAGGTATAGAAAGGACAATTTTTATAATTGGATTAGAACTATTCTATCGTACCTGACTAGGACTAAATCGTGCACATGTTATTTGAACTATATAAAGAAAGGCAATGGTCTATTCAACGGTATGAATCGGTCCAAATTATTGTCTCATGTTTACCATTAATTTATCGTTGACACCTACTAAATCTTACTTCATGTAACCCAACAAATCTTACTTTTTTAGTGCATGTTTGTTTCCCTTTTCTAAGGTTTAGCAGTGCACTTTTTGCTAAAGTTTGGCTACTAAAGAAACAAACAGGGTGACAAAGCATTGTGCTAAAGTTTAGCACCCATTATCACATTAGCTCCTCCAAAAGTGCTAAAATGAGCTAAAAGTGGTCCCCCCAACTCCTTTCTCTCTCCTCCACTCACAACCGTCACTTTTTCTCTCCCCTTCCCCATGCTCGATTAATGTGCTAAAGTTTAGCACTTGTATCAAACAGCCCAAGTACTAAAGTTTAGTAAAAGCTAAGTAGGTGCTAAATTTTAGCACTATGGAAACAAACAAGTTCTTAATGGAGTGGTCAATTGCTACCTGCAGTTTCAAATTCAATCGTTCTACATCCTGAAATAATACTCCTTGTATGTATATCAAAGTATTTGTCCTTTTCAAATATATAAAAAAATATTCCTCCCTCTATTCTTTTTTATTCGTCACAGTTTAATTCAAAAATGAACTACTGAACAACAAATATTCGAGAATAGAGATAGTAGTATTTATAGTACATACTAAATTAGATATATTTTAAATTTATTTTTATTACAATTTATTTAGAGGTGTAAATTTTGCTAATAGTTTTTATATTATAAATACAATTAATTCTGATAGCTGATGGATACAACCAATTGTTTTGGAATAAAACGGAGAGAGTACTGATTATTAACACAAAATAGAAAAAAAAAACACCGTTACTGAGCTTGCCTGGTACGTACACTACACTGACAAATTGATAGCCGTTACTCCAGCTCCAGTAACCCAGTCCATCGGATTCAAATTTTTCGCAGAACTCCGATATCGCCGCGCCCAGACGCCCACGCAGAGTGCGCCACTCCCAGCTCCGCCCACCTACCAATCACGCCGCTCCACCCACCGGCACCATCCCGAGATATGGCCAGGATCCAGGACGGTGGCCTCGACAACGACACGCTGCAGCATCTGCGGAGCCGCGCCACGCAGCTGCTGCTCAAGGAGGACTGGAGGGAGTACGTCGCCGTCTGTTCCCACATCATCGACGCCGCCGCCTCCGTCGACGACCGCCGCGTGCTCTGCTCTGCGCTAGCGCACCGCGCCGACGCCCGCGCGCGGCTCGGGGATGCCTCCGCTGGGCTCGCCGACTGCGACGCCGCGCTTGCGGTCGAGCCGGCCCACCCCGGGGCGCTGCTCTCCAAGGGCGCGCTCCTGCGGGGCCTCGGCCGGTACGCCGCCGCGGCTGACTGCTTCCGAGCGGCAGCGCTCGCCTCCGGAGGCGGTGGCGCCGCCGCCGCCGAGGCGCGGCAGCTCGCCGAGCAGTGCAGGCGGCTGGAGGCGCAGGCGAGGAGCGGGGCGGTGGACCTGTCCGAGTGGGTGCTCGCGGGGTTCTCCGGGAAGTTCCCGGATCTAGCGGAGTACGTCGGGTGCGTGGAGGTGCGCCGGTCCCCGCATGGCGGCCGAGGGGTTTTCGCGGTGAAGAATGTCGAGGCGGGGACTACTTTGATAATCGCCAAGGCGGTGGCGATCGGGAGAGGAGTGATTCCTGATGCCTCCGGCAGCGACGAGAAGATGTTCGTATGGAAGGAATTTGTCGGGAAAGTGCTCGAAGCTGCTGAGAAATGTCCGAAGACGGCGGCTTTGATCTATACTCTGTCCACCGGCCAGGAGAGGCAGGACGAGCTTGTCGTCCCTGACATGGCAGTGTTCAGGAAAGAAACAGAGGATGACAGTCTCAGTGATGGTACTATCGCGGGGAAGACGACGAGGACACAGGAGGCTGTTCAAATGGACAGGATCTTGAAGGTGCTCGATGTGACCTGCTTGACTGAGGACGCGCCAGCCGCCGATGTGCTTGGTAACAATGGCGTCGTCAACTGCGGCGTGGGGCTCTGGGTCTTGCCGTCGTTCATCAACCATTCCTGCCACCCTAATGCTCGGCGCACTCACATCGGGGACCATGCCATCGTCCACGCGTCCAGGGACATCAAAGCCGGGGAGGAGATCACATTTCCATACTTTGATGTGCTTGTGCCGGTGAGCAAGCGCAGGGAGGCATCGAGAGCTTGGGGGTTCGAATGCAAGTGTGATCGGTGCAGGTTTGAAGCCGAGGACTCCATTCTTGGGCACGAAATCCTTAAGTTGGAGAACTATTTGCTCAGTGGAGGAGACATAGGAGCAGTGGTGATGCAGCTGGAGGACAAGATGAGGAAGTCCATGGTGAAGGAGAGGCAAAAGACGTTCTTGCGTGCGTCATTCTGGAGTGCATACTCCGCGTTGTATGATTCTGATAAGCTGATGAAGAAATGGGGAAGGCGAATTCCAAGCGAGGCCCTTGTAGCAGAGAGTGTTGCTGATGCGGTCGGCGGAAATGAGTGCGTGCTGAGAGCAACGCTGAGGGGTTCCAGGGATGGCTGTGGCTGTGGCAATCGGCTAGAGGTGGAGGACAAGGTGGTGAGGATTGGGAGGGCAACCTATGGCAAGTTGGTGAAGAGGCACGCAATGAGAGATCTCTTCAGACTTACACTGGATGCCGCCAACAAATTCAGCCTTTAGATTTTGATACTGTCACTCCTACTTTATTCCTTGGTTGGGCAACTTCCAATAGGCTCATGTTAATCAATGATTAGTAATTATTCAGCAAATATTCTTGTTTGTTTGACATTTATAATAAGTGGGGTGAGACGGATTAAAGATCATCCATGAGAGCTTTATCTTCATGCTCTCTTGATTTTGGTTTCAGATCATTCTTTCAGTGTTCACAAGAATTTTCAGTTTGGTCCATGTAATTTTTGAAGTGAGGTTCCTTAAATTTCATTATGCTTCCTTTTCTAGACTAGCAACTGCATGGCTTTTCACTTTGGGTTCACAAATTGACTCACAAGAAAACAAATTCACTTTTGGGTTCATAAATTCCTCTTCAGGATGTACTTTTCACTTGAACTGTCATGTATAGGAACAAGGAATGGCTCAGTTTTTAAGGAACAATGTACAGATTTCATTTCAGAACTCTTTCTGGTTGGTTGAGTTTCAGACTTCTTTGTACCAAGATGATGGATCACAATACTTGTTTCCAAAGTCTGATAACAGAAACTGGCAACTCCTAATTGATAATAAAAAAGAATAAAATACAGTATCAGATGTCTCATTTTCTTGGTTGGCAGATCACAAAAAGGAACACAAAGGCTAAGCCTCCTACTTGTTCGGGAGTTAGGTCAGGGACACCATATGAATGAAAGAAATCTTAATTTGGGGTCACACCAAGATTGTCTCTCTCGAGGTTGGGGGATCCCTAAGGTTGGTAGTAGCAATACCCAATATATCACCTAACAAACCCATACAATGCTACATACATAGCATCCATCACTTGTAGACTGGACCCTTCATCAAGAGCACCATGGAGGAAGCTCACATCACGCCGGCGACGCCATCGCCATTCTTCCCACTAGCAGGGCCTCACAAGTACATCGCGCTCCTCCTGGTTGTCCTCTCATGGATCCTGGTCCAGAGGTGGAGTCTGAGGAAGCAGAAAGGCCCGAGATCATGGCCAGTCATCGGCGCAACGGTGGAGCAGCTGAGGAACTACCACCGGATGCACGACTGGCTTGTCGGGTACCTGTCGCGGCACAGGACAGTGACCGTCGACATGCCGTTCACTTCCTACACCTACATCGCTGACCCGGTGAATGTCGAGCATGTCCTCAAGACTAACTTCACCAATTACCCCAAGGTAAATGACCTGAACTCACTGATGTTTCAGTCTTCGTAAATCAGAGCTGAAAGCTGAATCGAATGTGCCTAAACACCGTGTAGGGGGACGTGTACAGATCCTACATGGACGTGCTCCTCGGTGACGGCATCTTCAACGCCGACGGCGAGCTGTGGAGGAAGCAGAGGAAGACGGCGAGTTTCGAGTTCGCCTCCAAGAACCTGAGGGATTTCAGCGCCATTGTGTTCAGAGAGTACTCCCTGAAGCTGTCGAGTATACTGAGCCAGGCATCCAAGGCAGGCAAAGTTGTGGACATGCAGGTGAGATGAGATCACTGCTCCCTTGCCATTGCCAACATGAGCATTTCAACCTGAGACACGAGAGCTACCTTGTCGATTCAGGAACTTTACATGAGGATGACGCTGGACTCCATCTGCAAGGTTGGGTTCGGGGTCGAGATCGGCACGCTGTCGCCGGATCTCCCCGAGAACAGCTTCGCGCAGGCGTTCGATGCCGCCAACATCATCGTCACGCTGCGGTTCATCGACCCGCTGTGGCGCATCAAGAGGTTCTTCCACGTCGGGTCAGAGGCCCTCCTAGCGCAGAGCATAAAGCTCGTGGACGAGTTCACCTACAGCGTGATCCGCCGGAGGAAGGCCGAGATCGTCGAGGCCAGGGCCAGCGGCAAACAGGAGAAGGTACGTGCACATGACTGTTTCGATTCTTCAGTTCATCGTCTTGGCCGGGATGGACCTGATCCTGATTGATTATATATCCGTGTGACTTGTGAGGGCAAATTAAAATGGGCAGATGAAGCACGACATCCTGTCACGGTTCATCGAGCTGGGCGAGGCCGGCGACGACGGCGGCGGCTTCGGGGACGATAAGAGCCTCCGGGACGTGGTGCTCAACTTCGTGATCGCCGGGCGGGACACGACGGCGACGACGCTGTCGTGGTTCACGCACATGGCCATGTCCCACCCGGACGTTGCCGAGAAGCTGCGCCGCGAGCTGTGCGCGTTCGAGGCGGAGCGCGCGCGCGAGGAGGGCGTCGCGCTCGTGCCCTGCGGCGGCGCTGACGCCGACGACAAGGCGTTCGCCGCCCGCGTGGCGCAGTTCGCGGGCCTCCTCACCTACGACAGCCTCGGCAAGCTGGTCTACCTCCACGCCTGCGTCACCGAGACGCTCCGCCTGTACCCCGCCGTCCCTCAGGTGAGCGCGCCCGACACGCGACCTCCGGTCCGCGATGCAACGCATATGTGGCTGTCCGCAGAGCACAGCATGCAGTGAGTGGACCTGAATGCAATGCACTTGCGCGCGCGCAGGACCCCAAGGGGATCCTGGAGGACGACGTGCTGCCGGACGGGACGAAGGTGAGGGCCGGCGGGATGGTGACGTACGTGCCCTACTCGATGGGGCGGATGGAGTACAACTGGGGCCCCGACGCGGCGAGCTTCCGGCCGGAGCGGTGGATCAACGAGGAGGGCGCGTTCCGCAACGCGTCGCCGTTCAAGTTCACGGCGTTCCAGGCGGGGCCGAGGATCTGCCTGGGCAAGGACTCGGCGTACCTGCAGATGAAGATGGCGCTGGCCATCCTCTTCCGCTTCTACAGCTTCCGGCTGCTGGAGGGGCACCCGGTGCAGTACCGCATGATGACCATCCTCTCCATGGCGCACGGCCTCAAGGTCCGCGTCTCTAGGGCCGTCTGATGTCATGGCGATTTGGGATATCGTCCCGCTTAATCCACGACAAATAATGTTCGTGTTACAAATTTGCATGCATGCATGTAAGGGAAAGCGATGGGTTTCATTGGTGGCTTAAGTCTTAAAAACTCCGTCGGGTCTTGCGAACCACCACATCACTAGTGTTTTGTACTCTATCTATACTATACAAGAACCAGTTTTATTTTATCCAACGGTACCATTCGATTTACAATCCTACGATCACCAATTGCTACAGAAACGCCAGAAATTTGGCATGCCCCACCGTCATGCCCCTTCCGCCAAACAGAGCAGATACAAAATTCGCATGCTCCACCGCCAAACAGAATACCGAACAAATACACATGATATACTTTGCAGAACAAAGAACACAAGAAACAAAGCCAAAGATGACCACAATAAACAACACTTGTGATGACTGTACACCTTTGTGCATTTCGATATGCAACAGAACCACTCTTTAGAATGATAAACATTAAACCGGATGATGAGGCATACTGTCATTCTGAAAGAAGATTTTCTTCAGCTATAAATACCTCAGCGGAAGGACAGGGCTGGCACAGTAGTGATAAACCTTTTCACTGAGCCAAAGATCTTAGGTTCGACGCAGTTTCTCTGAAAAAAAATTGCAGTAATAAGGCTTCTCGGTTATTCATATAAGAGCCGCCGGCATCGGGTTTGTCCTTTTTATAAATGCCTTGGGATGGGCCATCCCCATTTCACCATCACAACAATTCCAGATCTTGTAGAGCCTGTCCAGTTAGTTTGAGGCATGTTCTGCTTTTTCAATGTGCCCTTTTCTGTAGCATTGTCCATTAAGGTGCTGCCTTGTTAAATGTTCCTTTCTGTTTTAGTTCAATGATGTCGATGGCTTCAGTTTTGACAAACCATTGGGCTGTTGGCGGTTCATCCCATCGTGAGTACACGAGCAACAGATCTGAATCATCTCATGATTGCTTCAAGGTGATTACTAACTTGGAATCACAATGTGATCAAGGGAAAGCAGTTCTTGCCCAGAGAAAAGGTTGCTTCAACTGGCTGGCAGATCGCCCGAGCTGCAGCAAAAGATCCCAATAAGGTAATTTCCTTATCGCTAATGAACTAATTGTTATATACACGATCCTATGCCCTTATATTACCTTTAAAAATAGGGAAAAAATGTTAACTTCAATGCTTGGAGTTGGAGATAATTGAATCACGAAAACAGAAATGTGCCAACAAAGGCTATCCTACTAGAATAATGCAGTCCAATTCAATCTATCAGGTAATGCAATTCCAAATAGAGGATAAATGATCTAAAGTTTGAGAAAATCATGTCGCCTCTTTATTTTGGCATTATGTGCTGCTGGCCAGTTCATCCAGCAGTCTGATTGGCCGGGTACCATTACAACAACACTATTCTTTGCTCCTTGACACAGCATTCACAAAATAATCATTGTCCATTCAGGGAGAGACAAAAATGTAAATCACAATGAAAAGTAAATTCTACAAAAATGTTGGATTAATAATGATAGAACCCAAACATTCATTACAACACATTCTGAAGCATGACAAAGATGGCAGTGATACTTATGGGGTGTTTGGTTTCTAGTGACTAATTTTTAGTCTCTCCATTTTATTTTATTTTAGTCCCTAAAGTGTTGGATTAATAATTTTTAGTTTCCATATTTGGCAATTTAGGGACTAAAATGGAATAAAATGGAGGGACTAAATTTTAGTCCCTAGAAACCAAACACCCCCTTAGTCATGGTATTAGGCCATTCACCTCTGTATGACAATGAAGTGGTGGGAGATGGACATGAAGGACAACATGATAAATATCAAATCAAAGGAAGATTTTGATGAACAGCTTCTATTGGCCAGAGATAAATTCACAGTTGTGCACTTCTTTTCTCCCAGCTGTGGAGCTTGCAAGGCCCTACACTCTAAGGTAAAAGAAGACGAGAGATGTAGATTCAACAATTTTACAAGTATTAGAATAAACAAATATGTGTCCAATAGAAAATATTGATATGATACTTTTTTGCCAAATTTACAAAAACGTGCATCAGTTTGCTGAGATGCATCCAGGACTGCAATTTCTTATGGTCAACTATAATGAACAGACATATCTGTAACAGGCTCAATTTCTGCGTGTTGCCATTGTTCCACTTTTACAGAGGTGCTGAAGGTCGTATTTGTAGCTTCAGCTGCACAATTTCAACTGTAAGTATTGGATGGTCTAACACCATCTGTAATACACACAGTTGAGCTATTTTAAACTAAGAAGTCCATACTATTTCAGATTCATAAGTTAAAAGATGATCTAAAAAGGCATGGGGTTCAGACTGAGAGTCAAGCAGCAGAAAAGGGATTGGGAAAATCTTAAGAGCTTTGACCCACCTACTGAAATACTGATATCTCAAATGCAAGTGATGCTTCACCGAACATGGACAGATATGATGGCCCGATTGAACCCAGCAATGACTAAATCAGTAATGCTGCAGACTACCCAGTTCGATAGTTTTCATGTATGTGCATGGAAACTGAGTATTCAAAAGATTATGGTCCATAAGCGCTTATAATGGCTCTGTGCTTAACAATTTGAGGGCCACTAAGCATAAAATGGGTATGGATTTCTATAACATTAAAGAATTTTAAGTTTCATGTATTCCATTTCCTTGTAGTATAGGAATTAGGAAATGATGGCAGCATGCAATAAATATTATCCTTCAGTTTATTTTCTATACAAGCATTTACATGCCCAAATTTATCATATTTTAGTATTTTATTTTGAGAACATGGAGCAGCAGTAAAATATCAAAGAATTTTAAATGACACTATCAGTTAACATATGCAGTCTTTTTCTCAAACACAAAGGAAAACGGCATATCAATGGATTAGGAGATATAGTTTGTTAAAGCTGACTGTGCCTGTTTAAAATCATGAAGTACCTCTAGCATTAGAACTACCCGCTATTCCCTACCAGAACAGCTAGGCCTTCGGCACCTGCAAGGAGCCACCACTATGCTCGCCATTCACTGAATCACTGCCTGCAAGAGGCATTGAACCGATGGTGAGGTGTTGTTGAACACAATCGTTGTGGTGTTTCTCAATGTTCCAGGCAGACAAAATGACCAGTGAATCAAACCCTTTGCACTTTTCCTTCCTAATGATAAGTTCAGCCTTGTGCTGCCATCCTGTGAACTCTCTTTCCGTCTAATGTAAAGCCAGTCAAAGAGGCCATAGCGGATGAAGAGGAGGCCAGACCTCTTACGCGATCACATAGGTGGTCAGCAGATACTTTATGCATATTCCTCAGCCTGGTTGCAGAGTTGGCAACTCGCCAGCTACAGCATGCAAGGTGGCTAGCCATGGAAGGTCTGATATGATGAGCTCACTGAGTATTCACTGGACCAACGGTGTATGTACCATAAACAGTTTAGCATGCCAATTACTACTGTAACAGCCACTTAGAACAGGGACGGTCTAGGATTCAAATTCTTATGATTCAGTTTCAGTTTTAATTAGAGCCATTTTCAAAGCAATCCACCTCATCTGAGCACACCATGAGTCTATAATACCCACTGCACGAACTAACTCCCAAGTTTTGAGTCCTGCTTTCCCAGCAAGGCAATACATCCCAGATAAAGGCATACATTCTTATATATTACATGTCTAATTTTGTAACTTAGTGGAGAAAAAAATTGGTAAAAAGAAAATAGAGTGGCCTTACACGATATTAGGAAAAACACAACAGCAGAAGACATAGTAAACCAAAAAAAAGAGCACATACATATACTACAAACAATGCAGGATTCAACAACGAGACAGATCATAATCTTGTATGGTGATGTTAATCCAAAGTTATACTAGTACTAAAACTAGCAGAGTTGTTAAACAAAATTCAATCCTCGTGTTTGATACCACCTAGTTTGCTATAAAGGGGAAATAGTACCCCAGAAATGACAATTGTAATGAAGAGGTGGTATGGTCGTCTCTCACACTCACAGCTGCTAACCTGTTGTCCACAATGCAACAGGGAAAGAAACCTTAGCTGCAACTGACTATGCATACTTTATTGAAGGAACAAAAAACAGAAAGAGCACAAACCTTGCTGGGGTGACAATATCAATGTTGCCTCTTAACACAAAAACGGTAGTCCACAATGCCAGTAGTGAAAAGATAACTTTTCAATATTACTGTTTCCGTTATTATGAGAGATGATGATATTACCTTTGCATGGTCCCTTTAGCAAGGGCATAACCTGTAACCAAGTTGCAGAGAAGAAAGTTGTGATGGCTCAGGTAATGAGTTCAAGCTCCCTCTTTTGCAACCTAAATCAAAGATGCATAGTTTTTCCTACGTGTTCCCACATTTATGTGAACCATCAATCCTCGAGTAGAATGTTTGAGTTCCAGAGTTGCATAACCTTGGTTTCACGAGTTTTATCAGTTCCACTAGGGTTCAACTTGAGAACAATCATCAGTTCACCATTTTCTGGAAACCATATATCGCCTTATGACCTTTAAGGGGAATTTGCAGAAAGAAAAAGGTTTGGCAAAATGCGCTCTCCATGTCCTTCAGTTTTCTCATTGGTACTGCTGAAATTGCTTATAACAGACCAATGCATCTCAAAGTTGGGCACTTGTCCTGCTTGTTGCATGTCATGCAGAAGTGCCGCAGCTTTCTGTAGATTGCTACTTCTGCAATAGTTATCAAAAACAACTCTAAACATGCCATAGGATGGTGCAGATCCCAAGGTGGTTAGCATTTTCAAAACCTTCCTAGCATCAGAAGGTCTTCCCATGGCACAAAGGCCATGTACAAGTGCATCACAGGAGATTTCACTTGATTTTAGACCTGCCAGCTGCATTTCAGCAAGAAAATCAAGTGCCCGATCGAACTCCTTCAATGTACAAAGTTTATATATAACAGAATTGTAACTGGCTTCATTAGGCAGTGTGCCTTTCTTTAACATTGTATTTAGCAGATAAAGAGTCATTTTCAAATCTCCTAGAATGCAGAATTCCTTGATGAGATCATCAAAATTGCTTGAACATCCGATAAACTCACTTTTGCTCAGGTTGTTCAGACACGATTTTGCTTCCAATTGTCTCCCAAATGAAAGGAGACATGAAGCGAGGGTGGTCTTAATGATTAAACCATGCTTCCATCCATTGCGCTCAATCAAGTGAAATAATGCTAGTGATTTCTCATGGTTTCCTAGCCTGCAGTAATGACTTAACACTATTCTGAGACTGCGGTTGCTTGGTTTTATTCCCTGAGCAATACAGGCATCAAGCGCATTAACTGAATCATTGATATCCCCAGATTTGTGAAATCCATAGACAAGGAAGTCATATGTGGTTTTGTCAAGAGAAATACCATTACCTTCAATGTCCTTCAATAAATCATGAACCTGTGAGCTGTTTCTTCTTTGAAAAAAATAAAATATTAGAATGTTGCATGCAATTAGTTCTCTTGACTTGTCAGTATGTTGGAAAAGTGCTCTAAGGCTTGAAGCACTAGAAAAACGACTTTGCTCACACATTCTGCACACAAGAAAGCGGTAGCTAGATATAGAAAGGGTGTCATGCATCTTTAGCATCTTGCAAAGAACTGCATCAAACTTTCTCCAATTTTTTAGCCAACCATAGGCTTGAAGTAAGGAATTTAACAAAGTGGCACTGAGCTTCCCAGGAGCTGATTCTTGCAAGACTGGAATGGCCCATTTTATATTCCTTGTTTGCATTAATTCATTCACAATGCAACCGTGATATGAGAATTCAGTAAGTTTCACGGTCAGCATAGATTCTACCAAGTTCTTGGCTCGATCTGTGTCCAGCCACGGTAATGAAGGCAACACAGATCGGTAAGTAAAAACATCAAGTTCTTTGCTTTTGCTAAGCCACATGTCATGCATTCCAATTGATTCAGCAGTTCTTTGCTCCTTTAGGAAGCCCTCCATCACATAAAAGAATAATGATCGATCCACAGCCACACCCTTTTCTTTGAGAGCCTCCAACATTGCGCATCCAATGCTGGTATGACCTGTCCTGCACAACTCTTTGAGAAGTGCACAATATGCACTAAAAAACAGATCATGGTAGCAGTCAAATAAATAGTTCATAAGTTTCAGGGCTTCCTCAATCACTCCCCATTTGCACAAGTAACTGATGAGGCCCATCATATCCTTGCTATCAGGTGACCATCTGCACTTTGTTGCAAGATTCCAACATTCCCAAAACCCTGCTATGTTCCTTTCTTCGCATAAACCTATCATTAAATAAGTATATGTATTGTTACTGATTGACAAGTCTTCTCTCAACATTTTTTCTAAAACCAGTTTTGCATGAGCAGACATTCCATTCCTACTCAATGTTTGGGCAACCAAATCTAGATTTTGAGCATCAAGTTTGTAAAGTATATCTGGCATCTCCTCCATAAGGTCAATGACATCTATTACATAAGCAGGGCTCACACATAAGGCCTTGAATAGCTCAGAGCAGCTATCTGGTGAAATGTCATATCCCCATTGAAAAGCTTTGTCTTTCACAAGAAGAGCACTTGCAACATCGCCTTGCTGAGATGCCCTGATTAGCTCTGAGTTAATATCTAGGAGAAGTGCACTATCCAAAACCTGTGCCAATGAAACCTCAAATATTTTGGAATCAGTGTCCAAATACAATCCATTGCCAACTGAATCAAAAAACTCAGCTTTTGGGAAACCAGTGACATTATCTCTCTTGATTTTCACCCCTAGGTGATCTAGCCCCAAGAATGATAAGGCCTTGGAGAGCACACAGTTTCCAGAGAGAAGAACATTTACACCATTGGTTTTCATGTGCCTCAAGACTTGTTCAATATCATCAAACCGCCTATACCTGCAATATCCTGCAAGAATTATCTTATATGTTGAAAGATTGGGTGTTACTTCTCTTTCAATCATGTCTTCAAATATATACTTTGCATGTCTATATAGCCCCTCCCTGAAAACACCACCTAAAATAGCATTATAGGCACACACTCCAGGTTTAACATGCCTAGCAAAGCACTCTGATAAATATACAAGTGCAGATTTTAGTTTCATTTCTCTACAGCTATGAAAAATGAAAATTCCAAAAGTCGTAGCATCTGGAGCAAACCCTAAGGCCTCCAAACTTTGGAAGACCAACCATGCCTGACAAGTACCAAGATTTGTGCACAAAGACGCAAGGATTCTGTTGCAAAGACGCAACTCAGGTATACACCTCCAATCTTCCAAGAAATTCATCAGATCCCCAATATCCTTTTTCTTGTTAAATTCTTCAACTATATTTGACAAGGCTCCCTTGCTTAATTTAAGACCCAAACTCTTTAATTGCCGAAGAATACCAAGAGCTTCCAAAAGTTTACCTTTCCTGATTAAAGCCATGACAACAGAATCAAGAATATTTCCTTCGGTGCAAGAACCAAATCCAACTTCAAGCATGTCCAGATATACTCTCAAAATCAACTCATCCTTTCTATTTCTGGTTAGAAAATGAAGAAGTACTTGATAGCATGAAGCTGAAGGAATCAAATGCTTGCCCCTTGCATAATCATAAAGTGCAACTGATTTCCCAAGGTTGCCTGCTTCTGAATACACCTGGATAATCTGACTGAATAGTTCACTAGAAACAGCTGGAGTCATATGATCAATCAATGAAAGCAGTAGTGATTCTGCTTGACTGAGCATATGAGCATCTGCAAGTATGGATACCATTGTCTCATTTGACCTTGGCAGATGTTGGAACTCTTTGCTCTGCCGCGATGTCCACCTGTACAAATTCCATAGAAATCTTGCATTTCCCACTTTTACGGCACTGAGTCCAAAACCATTCAAAATGTCAAGAAAATCCTTAGGCTTCAGCTCAGAGACACGCCAAAACCGGCGGAGGGTCTCCGGTGAGAGCCATAAACCAGGCTTGAGGATATCTTGCAAACTGCAGTTCCCATCAAAGGTGTCCCCATTTCTCTCAAATATGTGAGAACACTTGGCTATAACTACACTCCCGATACCAGAGCACAATTTTAGCGCAGAATGGGCATCAGCTTCGAACGTTTGTCCAGATTTCTGCTCCAAATTGTCTGGAGCGCAAGCAAAAATTGAGTTCCGCTTCTCCCCGAAGCGGATGCTGCTACACCTCAGCAAACTCCCTTTGTTGGTACTCAGCTCTGGGGCATTATTGGTAAAGCCTTGGTCTCCAATCTTGGACGCTCGCCTGACACCTGGGCTGAAATTGATTGAATCAATCAGTTAGACCGAAAGAAAAATCAGTGCAGTACAGGTGGTGAGATGAAAGCCCTCACTCATTTACCTCAGATGCCGGAAATGGATTGTGCGGAGCAACCGCCATGCCATCAACATCTATTCCGCTCGGACCTCCCAGCCCCGCCGCTGAGCAAGGCCCCGCACACCGCATCTGATCAGCGAATCCCCAGTCCTGGTGAGTCAGGGAGGCAGAACTGAGGCGAGCGAGAAATTGCGGCACGAGGAACACGATGCTGCTCCCTAGCACTTTGGGTCGTCTCCGCATAACTTATAAGAAAAGCTCTTCGACATACCTCGCTGGTGGTTGCGGGAGCTCGGAACCTCGAGTTGTCTCAATCCCATCCTGCGTGACCTTGTTCAGCAACCTGCAATAGGATTGATTACTTGTATTATAGCTTTAATATGATTACAAAGATCATTGTCCACTTGGAATAACATTTCACCTTTAGGACTAGTTTGGGAACCCCATTATCTCAAGGGATTTTCATTTTCCCTTGGGAAATTAGTTCATTTTCCCTTGGAAAAATAGAAATCCCTTGGAAAAATGGAGCTCCTAAATTAGCCCTTACAATTACAAACTACACCACTGATAACTACTATGGTGCTACCACTACCACCTACGGCGAGCAGCCTGCAGCCAGCCAGATCCGAGGATCTGGGTCGCCGTATGTGCTACCACTAGTGATGAATGGGTAATGGTCCATTCGGTTTATACTTGATTTGAGGAGAGGCGATGGTGACAGCGGTCTACATTATCAACCGCTCGCCCACCAAGGCACTCAACGGGTAACACCTTACGAGGCTCGGCATGGGCGTAAGCCGACGGTCTCTCACCTACAGGTCTTCGGCTGCCTCGCATTCACCAAGGAGCTTGGCCACATCGACAAGCTCGACGATAGGAGCACCTCGGGGGTGTTCGTTGGCTACGCAGAGGGCTCGAAGATCTACTGCATCCTTGACCCAGGAACACAGCGTGTGCGCACGACGCACGACGTAGTATTCGACGAAGGGCGAGGATGGGCATGGGACAAGGCGGTGGACGACGGCATGACTCCTACGTACGATGGCTTCACCATTGAGTACGTCCACTTTGAGAGAGCTAGGGGAGTAGGCAACTCTTCTCCGAGCAGGTCTACCCCAGCCCCCAAGTCTCCACCGACTCCCGGCAGGTATCCGGCGAATATCCGAATTTAGTTTTCAGTCTAAAAAGGCTAGCACCAGAAATACGCCCATATAAAGGCCCATCACGACATCAGCACTAACCCTAGTCCCGTCCACATGCCACTCCATAGTCCCCAGCCGCCATCGCTTTGCGACAAACCTGTACTCCGCCGCCGCCCCAGCTACGCTGTTGTGGCAGACTGACGGGCCATCACCGCTAGCAGGCTCTAGACTCTGTCGCCCGCTGGTCCGGCACCGTACGGTCGGTCTCTCCAGTGCTCCTGCTCCTGCATCTACCGACCACCCCAGCACAGCACAACACACCTGCACGCCGCACGCAGCCACGCACGTAGGACGCACTGACGCGCCCTAGTGGCCCAGCCCTCCAGTATCCAGTCGACTTTGTAAGTTCTTCTTTGTTCTTTTTTTTTTACCGGTGAACTAGAATACTAGATTGCTAAATGTTGTATTGTAAATCTGTAATTGTAGATTGACATCGAAACTAGAGAATGAAATGGACAAAAACATTGAGATTATTTTATTGTCCGGCTCCTACACCTTTGATACGGACTAATTCATCAACACCAAGCCAACCTTCATTAGGAGAACCAGTAATAGAACCAGAAACATTATTAGGTGTTGAGGAGGGATAGACACCATTAGAGACAGAAGCTAGCAATGCAAATGAATCGGTGGGTTTAAGAGATAGCAATAATGTTGATCAAGTTATCACTGATCTCGGTCTTTGCATTCTTAGTTATATTGTTATATTGTACCTCTCACTTTATGCAAATGTTTAACTTGTAATGTGTAGGTTCAAATTCATGTGCTAATGTTGATTTAGTTATTAGAGGCGAGGAAGGACCAAATTGTCTTTAATTAGGTACTTTTTACCAAGTTTGTTGTATTTTAGATGCCGAGTTGAGATAAATACTATTTTATACTATGGTTGTGGTATATTATGTTTAGCGGTATATTTAGACGTACAATATATTGGAGGGCTTTTTAAAGTGACCTTCAAATTTTATAAAGTGGCCCAGGGTGTGAATTTTATAGAGCTCTGCCACCTGTGGGGCACTGGACGGGACTCTAGCCTCGACCGTCCTCCTCCAGGGACTGCCGTATCTGGACCACCCACCAGACCTTGTCGAACACCAGCGACAGCGTCTCGTGACGGCTGGTGTCCTACAGATCAGAGGAATCCATTGCCAGGGCTTAGCGCCCTCGCCCTGCTCCTACATGTAATCGCCACACGTACGTAGGTGCTGCGCAGGCGGCGCGCGCGCCGGAGTGCAGGTTTGTCGCAAAGCGATGGCGGTTGGGGACTGTGGAGTGGCATGTGGACGGAACTAGGGTTAGTGCTGATGTCGTGATGTGCCTTTATATGGGCTGACTTCTGGTGCTAGCCTTTTTAGACTAAAAACTAAATTCGGATATTCGCCGGATACCCGCGGGCGAGAGGTAAAACTCGTACCCGACCCGATTTTATCACGGGTCAGGTACGGGTGAGACCAGCGGGTCAAATTTTGTGCCCGAACCCGGCGGGTCGGATATCCGACGAATACCCGAACCCACACAAAAAATTACCATCCCTCAACAGTGCAACATATGTGTGTTAAAGTAAAGAAACGGTTCTTACAAATAAAACCTAATTACCTCCGTGAAGTCCAGGTTTTCAGCAATAGTTCCATACTTCCATGAACAACTAAGAAAATATTGAATGTGGTAATCTGCACACGACAAAAGAAAGTTGGAGAATTCAGGAAACAAAAAATTGTACTTTGAATTTGACTGAGACAAAAAAAATATACTGAACTTGATACTGCTGACGAATCACAAATATGGGGCAGAAGAGTGGCTATCTCATAATGAATACGTTTCCAATAAATATGGGACAGAGAGGTAGATTGATTAGATGCATTAGCATGATTGTTTAATAGATATATCACAGGAGATAGCACAACAGTCAACACAAAAAATTTCTGTTAAGTGATTTCTAATGGCGTGCTTTTCTGGGTTGGGCACTGGTGTTGGGGCATATATCCTGGTGGCAATCTCATTGAGGAAAGTAGATAATGCTGTGGACACACCATACAAATGTCATGTTCAATTAAAGTGATCTAAAATTTTCTGCTTCGGTACAAATCAGTGGAAGTAACATGTGAATATGTGACTGCATCGCCAAGAATAGCTAACTCTCTAGCGATCTATATTCAGGAGAACATAATCTTTCTTGTTCACAGGCACAGAGAAGATACCAAATCATAATAAGTAACACAATAATCTACTAATAAGGTGGCTGAAAAAGGTAAAGCACCGAGCAACTACGAAATCTTTCTTGTTCACAGCTAACTCTCCGCTAGTAGTAAAATTTTCGAACCACCCACTTGTCATGGATGCTGGTGAGCGACCCCAAATCTGGCATGAGCACGCGGTCGTCCTTCTCCTCGGCGCCGACGAAGTAGGAGAGCCATCGAGCCTATGCGCGCGGAAGCAAAGACCAAATAGGAAAACACACACCCACCTGTCATGGATGCTAGTGAGCGACCCCAAATCCGGCTCGAGCACGCGGTCGTCCTTCTCGGCGCCGACGAAGTAGGAGAGGCCACCGAGCCTCTGCACGTGGAAGCAAAGACCAAAGAGGAAAATACCTGAGGACGCTACCAGATCGGCTTCCTCAGCGCAGTGGGGGCAATCAGGGAGGGTCCACTGAGCCGCCGACGGTGCGACGACGAAGCGCGCAGGTCGGGACGACGGCTCAAGAAGGAAAGAGGATGGGATCAACGACGGAGGGGGCGGGGGTGGTCTAGGCCGTGCCTAGGGCGAGGCGGGCTGGTGGAGCGGGCCATCACGTGCGCTCCTCCCTCCTCCCGCGCACGTCTCCGTCCGCGCTTACGGCATGCGGCGGCACCTCACGAGTCGCTCGATTCCTCGCCAACGTCTACGGCAGTGACACTTCTTGGATCTTATTAAAAGCCTCACCACTATTGATCAAGTTTATCGATGCATTAACCTAGCTTGGGCAGATCATTTGGATGTTTGTTTCAGCTTAAATCCAGCATCTGGCCGCCAGAAGTTGTTGCCCTCGTTTTTATGAGAATCATTTTTGGTAAAAATCGTCTAAATCAACATAAACATAATTAGTCGAGCGGTCGAGCCGTCGCGATAGGTGAAATTTATCGCTTCCTAGATCCTAAATACTATGGATCGCTTTATTTTCCTCGCTTCCTAGATCCTAAATACTATGGATCGCTTCATTTTTCTCGATATATAATTCCCACGATATTCAGATTTTTCACACAGCCAGATTCTCAGAAAAACTTGTTAGAAAAAATAAACCAAACAGACCCATTATGTTACTTGACCATCCGGATAGAGAAAAAATCGTACACATAGGGATGAGCCCTATGCTGTCTTCAGCAACTTATCCATCTTATCTCACATCACATCTCTTATTTTAAACTTTATTTCAAACTTTACTATGTAAATTACAGTCTATAGTGTGAAATATTATTTTGCACGACCATATATACATGATCGGTTGAAAACAGCAAAGGCGGAAAATTTAACTTTACCTTTCGTGCTACTTGATCAATTGGACAAACCTGATGTGGGCCATTACTAATTGATATGCATAAGCTTCGTGTAGTAACTAGATACTGAATCCAATGGTCAAAATGTCAAATAGCTGTGGGCATTTGATTAGATGAGCTCTTCTGCACATACTTCAAAATGTTACCGGCTGTTGTTTTTCCTTTTTTTAAATCCTCTTACGCTATGTTTGGATCCTCTAATAATTATAAATTAATTAAAGATTAATTAAGCTAATATAATTTTATGCTAAATATATTTATATATTATTATTAGCGACATGTGGAAGATATTTGTTGGGCGCCAAAATGAGAGGCCGGACGGTCTGGCTCTGGGGCCGGACGGTCCGCGGTCCGGATGGTCCGCGCAAGCGCAGAACAGATAAAGGTTCCAAGTTTCTTGCTATGTTTGTTGGCGAGAATCTTGGGATAAGCTCGGAATTTTGTTGGTAACGGGTCCAGCCCCCCTCCTCTATAAAAATAAAGGAATACGGCCGATTTAATCAATCAATCGAACCCCCAATCAATACAATTTACATTTATTCTTAGGAGTAGTTCTAGTCTAGTTCTAGGTTAGTCTTCTAATCCCTAAATTCTTTGCTTCTCTTCGACTCTACGTCGATTAGAGGAGTCTAGGTCGGCCTGTCGAACCTAGACATCACCTAGGATCTCTCCTTCCCGACGGGATCCCTCCCGGGAGCGAGATCCAGGCGTCACCGGCGATCTTCCGCCGCCCCTGCGCACGTGCGGACCGTCCGGCCCCAGGGCGCGGACCGGCCGGCCGTCAGGCAGAAAACCCTAGCCTCGCGCCAAGTCACGGACCGTCCGCGCCTGTGCAGAGAGCACCGCCGCTGGTTCTTGTTGAGTGATTGGCGCCCCAAAAAGGTGTCAACATACTTTTTGGCGACTCCGCTGGGGAGAACACATCTAGACCCATCAAATCGGCCCTCAATGGCCGGTTCAAGGGACAATTCTGAAGTCTCCCCCAGCAACATTATAGAGCCGACTTGGAAAACCTTGCCGGCTGACGAACAGCTCTAGTTCGAGGAGCATAAGGAGCAGCTGATTCAAGAGGCGAGAGCGAAGTTCCTGGTCAACTTCAAGGTGGACAGGAACAATAAAGTCGTCCGATAACGAGCGACGGATCCAGCTTCGCTCCGACCCACACCAGATATTCCCAATGTAAGTAATACAAATGAGCTACAATCTCTTAAGAATTATGTAGATGAACAGCGAGAACAAATACAAAATATCATAGGGGGTATGCAAAACGATTATAGGAGACTAGTACGTGCATTTGATAAATCTAGTATTGCAAATTTTCCTTCGCGCGAGGTTGAATTAGGGGGTAACACGCGTAATACATCGGCTATAGGTTGTCACGACCAGTCACAACCCCTTTATGGGATGCCGGTGGACACATACCCTGAGCAACCGCAAATCGGCAGTAAATCAGCCGATCTGCACATGCCCAGACCGTCCGGGCCAGCAACGGCCAGGCCTATTTTTAATGAGTTACCCAGACATGCACCCGAGCCACAACATATGACATAGAATCTAAACTACCCAGTCGGACCGTCCGCATACAGCGACGGACGGACCGCATATAATCACGGACGGCCCGGGTACATGTCCGGACAGTCCCGCATGAGTTTTTTTGAGGAGGATTGTTACCTGAATCCTCACCCGTCCCAACAACACTTCCCATCACACTATGCGATGCATCAGCCCATTAATACAAAATCCCTAGCCCAGGAAAGCTTTCCGGCCCCGCCTAGAAGGTCGGAAAGGAACAATCAATCCTATGAGTCATATAGGGTAAATGGCAATGCACCACATAGCTCAAACCAATAGGGGAAGACAACACGCTAATATCCAGCCAACCCCACCTATGTTTGATCAGAGAGCTGGTGGTCTCGCACCGGCTGCCATCGATGTAGTGAGGGAAGAAATAGCTAGGGTGTTCCGAGATAAACTCGGAGTAAGCATGGTCCCTGGGGGGCAATCATATCGGAAACCTTATGACAGCCGATTTGATCATCACCCATACCCACAGGGAACCAGGATACCCGAATTTGCAAAATTTTCGGGTGATCAAGGAAAAAGCACACGCGAACACATTGGCCAGTTTCTAGCACAATTAGGAGAATTGGCCGACACAAAAGCATTTCGCGTGCGTTTATTTTCGTTATCCTTGACAGGAACAACATTCGCATGGTACGCTACATTGCCTCCTAATTCTATTTCATCATGGGGGGATTTAGAACAAAAATTTCATGACCACTTTTCTCCGGTGACTATGAGTTAGATTTGGTAGACCTAGTGGCCTTGCGACAGGGGAAAGACGATTCGGTTAATGACTATGTCCGGAGATTCCGGGATACAAGAAACTGATGCTTCCAAATACAATTAGCGGAAAAACAGCTAGCAGGATTAGCCCTCAATGGACTACGATATTATTTAAAAGAAAGGTTAGAAGGTATCCAGTTCTTTACGCTAGCACAATTACATCAAAGAGCTTTGGCTTGTTAGAGTTGGAGCAAAGAAACTACTAAAACAATTCGTCACAATGTGCATATAGTAGAGTGCGACTAGAGCAGCTCGGATGACGAATCAGCAGAGGTATACGTGGCTGAAATGGTTTGGCCAAAATAGGCCAAATCTTCAACTTGTTCCTCCTTGCAGCCAGTTCAAAAGAAACGGCAAGAGGAGGTTAAGTTTACATTTAATGTTGGTAAATGTGATAAAATATTTGATGAATTACTCAAAAATGGCAACATTAAAATAAATCATATTGTTCCATCCGCCGACGAGCTGAAACGTCGTGCATACTGCAAGTGGCATAACTCATTTTCTCATGCCACTAATGATTGTAATGTATTCCGTCGACAGATTCAATCGGCCATTAACGAAGGACGGTTGAAATTTCAGGAAATGCAGGTGGACACGGAGCCCTTTCCGATGAACATGATCGATTTTGAGGGCAAGAGGATCCCGGTTCGGCCAAACACAGCCGATAAGGGCAAAGACAAAGAGATAATCATCGGCAACGCAAGAGAGGCTGATGGGAATCATAAAATTTCTTGCGGGAAAGTGGTGGCCGAGAAGACTCCCGATGGAGGGGAGACTCTTAAGGTGACCATCACGACCTCCAGTACTGGGGGGCAAGCGCAGACCAAGGGGCAGGAGCCCATGCTGCGCATCTCGGACGTTCCGACGCACAGGCGCAGATGGTCCAGGACCACGCCGGACGGTCTGGAGAATTCTAGCGACGGTCCGACCATACTCAAGACCCACAATGACCGCGTACCTTCAAACCACGACGACCAGAGATAGGTACGTGGAAAACAAATACATTTAAAAGCAGCTGGTCGGCTGGTCAAATCCGGCCCGACTTTCGATCAATTATTGTCCAAATATGTGAAAAAGAAGGTCGGTCCCAGTGACCGGCCAGCAAAGCGACCTCGCTCGCCCATTCGTGAGCAATATCAGGTAAGACCGATTGAACCACCTCACCAATCAAAAAAAATGGAAGGTCATACTATCCAATTAAGACCTAACATACCTACATGGACACCTCCACCCCCATATCCACCTATGCCATATCCATACGCATACATACCACCACCTTATGTCCCAAATCAAATGTGGGGCATGCCACCATATCCACTTGGGATGCCACAGTACCCCGCTTGGGGGGCACCCCAAACATCTGTATTCGACAGGTTAGCACCACCAGTACAAGACCGATTGGGCGCCGCTCAATCCGGTCACCAGACACAGGCCCAACAAGATTGCCGGACTACTCGGCCTCAAAGGCCGACCAATCTGGCAGGGGGCATATTCCTACAGCAACTGAAATAATGACAAAAAAGGGCATCATCAAAATAGGTACAGCGGATGTTGTCATACAGAAAGAAAGTGAATGGCTGATGATTTTTGGTGAATCGGCCAACACGAACAAAACAGAAGATACGGCTGCCTTCAAAATATCCGATCCAAAATACTCCATGCCTCGATGGTGCCCAGCGGGATTGACACGGTCCCAAAAGCGAAAATTACAGCGCCTAAGAGCAAAAGAGAACCAGGAAAAGGAGGCAGAAAAGATATTCAATGACACACATCCACAGTACCCGCCACCGCAAAAGAAATGGAGACCAAAGGCTGTTGAGGAAAAGCCATCGGCCACAAAAATAGAAAATAAAACAACACTTGTGCAGCACCCTACAGGTTTGGCAGACAAACTGGCTAAAAAGGACGGACCATATACACAAGGCACGGACCGTCCGACCCCTGAGTCTAGACCATCCGCACCACACCAGGACGCCTCCGACGACATACCGACATCAATGCAGGAGGACGACCTACTGGGAGAAGACCTGGTCGACTACGAGGCTTCTCCAGAGCACCCAAGTATGGATATAAATGTTATTACATTTTCCGCCGATTGTACTATTGTCGGCGACGATGAACCTGTTGTTGCCCAGTTTAAAGAAGCCGCCTTTACTAAACCAAAGGAATCAGTAAATCATTTAAAGTTGCTCTTCGTGCGCGGTCACATTGATGGGATACCGATTGCTAAAATGTTGGTAGACGGAGGGGCGGCTGAAAATCTAATGCCTTATTCATTGTACAGAAAATTAGGTAAACAAGATGACGAACCTGTCAAGACCAACATGACCCTCAGTGGTGTTGGAACTGATAGTTCGATCAAAGCCAGGGGAGTCACGTTCGTTGAATTAACCATCGGGACTAAGACCCTTGCTGCTGCATTCTTCATCGCTGATGTAGAAGGAAATTACAGTCTAATCCTAGACAGAGATTGGATTCATGCCAACCAATGTATACCTTCTACATTACATAAAATGTTAATACAATGGGTAGGCAATGATGTAGAACAAGTACATGCTGATGTATCAGCCTGCATCACTGTGGCCGATGCCCTTGTACTCTGGACTTATGAGACTGCTACATGTCTTACATGAGTAGATTTTTCTGATTACCAGTTCATAAGTATAGATAAGAAGGGTTTCATTCCTGTAATGCTAGAGCTGATGGAGAATCGACTAAATCCTAAATAAAGTTTAAATAATGAGTACACACAAAATTCATGAGTCCTTGGTCACGGACATTTCGGCTTCTAAGGTCGGATGGTCTGGTCTTTCACAAAACAGTTCGGTCTTTAAGGCCGAACATCTACCACAGCGTAAAGACAGTATTACGGATGATCCGGCCCCGAGACCGGAGAGTCCGCCATCACACAAAGATCATCTGATTCCTCTGTGGGGGACATGATAGAGGAATTCAGAGATCTCGATAAATTAGGACAGGGGTTTACATCGGCCGATCCTTTGGAGGAGATCGACATAGGAAATGGTAAAACTCCAAGGCCGACTTTTGTAAACAAGACCCTGGAGACCGATCCTAGAAATGAAATGATCGGTCTATTGAAGGAATATTCAGATTGCTTTGCTTGGAATTACACTGAGATGTCGGGATTAAGCCGAGAGATCGTAGAGCATCGGCTGCCCATTAAGTCCGATTTTGTCGGGTACCGTAATTAGGGGTACCCCCAACACTCCTGAACAAGGCTGATGAACACCTTCAGAGCAAACCATAAGGACTGATAGTTCAGGTCAAAGTCAAAGCTTCGTCTACCAAGGGATGCGATCTCGCCTCGTTCGAGCCCGGCCTCGGGCGGGAACAGTGGTCCCAGACGAATTCACGTCTCGCCCAAGGGTCTCCTCAGGCAGTGAGCACGCCCTCGGCTCAGCCAAAGGCAAGCCTTGTCGTGCAAGTGACCTTGGCCAAATTGCCTTACCAGCCGACCGTATTGCATGTGCATTTAATGCTGGGATCGCCTAACACCTTATCCTAACACGCGTGCCTCAGTCGGCAAGGTCGAAGTGACCGCAGTCACTTCATCCTTTCACTGACCGATCTGACAGGAAAACAGCGCCGCCCGCCCTGCTCTGGCTGCTGTGCCAACCACCCGGGCGAAACCGACAATGGTCAAGTTTAGCCTCGGGCGCGACAGGAAGCTCCGCCTCGCCCGACCCTAGGGCTCGGCCTCGGCCTCGGCCTCGGGAGGAGATCTCCGCCTCGCCCGACCCCAGGGCTCAGCCTCGGGAAGAGTCACGTCCTCGCTCGACCCTGGGCCTCGGCCCCAGCCTCGGCCTCGGAGGAGCCACCGCCTCTCCCGACCTCGGGATCAGATCGACCGCGCCACAAGGGATACATCATCACCCTACTCCTGGATAGCTCAGGCTACGAAGGAACAAGACCGGCGTCCCATCAAGCTTGCCCCGGTAACAGGCAATGATAGTTCCCCGCGTGCGTCCATGACGTCGGTGGTTCTCAAGCCCCCTACGGAAGCAAGGAGACGTCAGCAGGATCCATGCAGCGCCAACAGCTGTGCTTCTACAGGGCACATGCACTTCTCCGATGGACACGTCAACACGTGCATAGCGACCAGGCACTTCCCCGCTGGCCACGTAGCGCATAGCTACACCCCCATTGTACAGCTGGGCCATCTCCTTATGTCTATAAAAGGGGATGTCCAGGAGAAAGGAAAGGGGGAGGAACGAACGTACGAGCGTACGAATACACGAACGCATGGCAAAGGGACGGGAGAGGACGAGCAGGGCCAGACCCTCTCTCTCTCTCTCTCTCCCGCCCTCTCGTACTCACCCTCTCGCTCTCGCCCTCTCGCAATGCTTGTAACCTCTACTACGAGCACCCTGGTGCAGGATAATACAAGGCTCATTCCCCCCCTTGTGTTCCATCTCGCACCAACCCATCTGGGCAGGGACACACAACGACAAATTTACTCGTCGGTCCAGGGACCCCCCGGGTCCGAAACCCCGACAGTTGGCGCGCCAGGTAGGGGCCTGCTGCATGTTAACGAACACTTTCCCGTTGAGTTCTAGATGGGTAGACCTCAGCAACCTCTTCAGCCCGGGATGGTGCTTCGCTTCGAGAGTCTTGAGTTCATGTCCCTCGACGGCAGCTACGACATGGTACTGCTCCCTCCACAGCACGACGACAACGACAGTCAACGGCTCGCCCGGCGGAGGCGACCTCCACGACGGCATCTCCCCGCGGTGGAAGAGGAACACCCAGGTCGTCCCCGCCACCCTCCTCGCCGAAGGAGATAGAGATGGGGCAACCGTGGCCACGCAGGAGGCGGCACCTTATCGGCTGTCAGACCAGAGCAAGTCGACGATGCCGGCACTCCTTCGGGGGACATGTCGGGTGTTGTCCTCGCGCCTGAGACAACGACGAGCGTCGCTTACCCGCAACGTGCCAGCCCCAAGCGGACTGATGATGCCAGCACCCTCGCAAAGGACCTGATGGGCGTTAGCCTCGTACCTGAGATGACGGTGCGCTCCGTCCCCGACGCGACTTCACCACCGTCCATCGACCAAGAGGTACCGTCCGTATTCCACCCTGTTCCCTTTCGTTTCAGTTTCGATCCACCTTGTGACCCCGCTTTGGTGAGCGCTTTCGCAAGGGCGTATCCAGACCTTCCGGGATACCATATGTGGTCAACCTGGGACCGACTGACAGTCGTCTCAACCTCCGGACCGACAGGTTCCGAGGAAGAACCCCGACTTCGGTTGGGATTTCTCTGGCCTCGGTAATCCCGGTGCCATGCGGGACTTCATGTTCGCATGTGACCACTGCCTCTCCAGTTGCTCTGACGATGGCCACGACCTTGACGACGAGGGTTATGGCCCGAGTCACGAATGTTTCCACGTCGATCAGGGAGATCACGATGAAGGCAACCACCTCGGTATGCCGGAGGTTAACGATCCCCCTGGGCCCGCATCTCGTGTTGACATCCCGCGGGAGCTAGCTGTGGTCCTAGTCCCTGCGGGGGGTCAGGACACACAGCTCGAGCAAATCCGCGAGATGCAGGCCAAGGTCAACGAGGAAGCAGGCCGACTTGTGTAGCTCCGATAGAACATCGAGCAGGAGTGGGCAGGCCGAACACTCGCTGGAGGAGCCCGACATTGGGCCCGGGACGTCCACCACCGTATCGTTGACAATGCCAGGGCAGCGCTACCCCCGGCCGTCAGTGGGTTCGGCCAGGACCTAGCTGCGGCGGTGATGCTACTTCGAACCATGCCAGAGCCATCCACCACCGAGGGACGGCGTATCCAGGGCGAACTCAAGGATCTCCTGGAAGGTGTCGTAGTTCGACGAGCCGAGAGCTCTGCCTCCCGAAGGCGAGCTGACCCCTCGGAGCATCACGAGGCGTCCTCCCGACGCATGCGAGAGGCCTCGGTCCATCCCGAGCGCACGCGGGACGATGCACCCGCCGCTTGGGATCGCCTCGGCAATGAGCATCACCATCGCGACCATCGAGCCTGCCTCGAGGAGAAGGTGCGTCGGGGCTACCATCCCAGGCGCGGGGGACGCTGCGACAGTGAGGAGGATCAGAGTCCCTCGCCCGAGCCACCCGGTCCGCGAGTCTTCAGCCGGGCCATACGGCGAGCGCCGTTCCCCGCCCGGTTCCGAGCCCCGACTACCATCACCAAGTACTTGGGGGAGACGAGGCCGGAGTTGTGGCTCGCGGATTACCGACTGGCATGCCAGTTGGGAGGGGCAGACGACGACAACCTCATCATCTGTAATCTTCCCCTTTTCCTCTCCGACGCCGCCCATGTGGGGGACAGATATCCCCCGGGTCCACTGGGAGGATAAAAGACCTCACGAAAGGACCAAGGGTCCAATAAATCATAAGGTCATCCCTTCGTGGGCCTGGGGAGGAACGACCAGTGAAGCAGATCAACATGAGGCCAGATCGGAGCAAGCCCAGATGGCCCAATGACTTCGAACGAGTAATCACAACAGAGACCCGACCTTCCCGCGCTGGAGGCCCGTACAACAGAACCGAGCGAGGATGGGTCAGCGGAACTATAGGAAGATAGACTCAATCGGTTCACTATTTTTTAGGTGCACATTGTTATCATATCTGCATGTACTGCCCCACGGTCGAGTATATAAGGCCTAGGGGGCACCCCTTCAGAAAGAGAGACCCACTGCTTAGTTATCCACCCAATTCTCTGTACTCCCGGTGCTAGAGAACTCCTTGTAACCCACCACGCAAAAGCACTCTCACCAGGACGTAGGGTGTTACGCACTTCAAAGCGGCCCGAACCTGTAAACCTTTGTCCACTGTCTCTCATGCAACTAGCACGAACCATTGAACTACAGTCGAAAACACCGACCTACTCCTAAAAAAGCACCTTGAGGGGCAACCCCGGGTGTGCGGTCGGACCCAAAACACTGACAGCTGGCGCGCCAGGTAGGGGGTGTGTCGTCGATCCAAGCTAGTTCAATGGCCGTCACCTTCCTGCACAAGATCGTCTTCCACCCTGGGTCCACATTCCGCTTCGGAACCTTCTCGTCTGTAGCAGATGAGGAGGGAACTCTGCATCACATTGCGGATCCAGCGGAGAGAAGATTTTCCTCAAAAGTCTCCAGGGAAATCGGAGCAAGGCAAGAAAAAGCGCAACCTCCAGCGCTTCGAAAAGAGATCGTCTTTAGCAAGCCAGGAGTCAAGAACCTGCTGACCCGGAGAACTCCGCTATCCACTTCTTCGACGAAAGAACGGACATGGATCACGAGGAAGAAAGAAGCAAAAGAGGCCGGGGAACGACGAGCTGTTCTTTCTGCGCCTTCGTCCTCAAGGGAGGGCAGAAAGAAGATCGTCACAGCAGCTGCACCATTCTACCCCGACATCCTCTTCATCGGGAGAGTGGAGTCGCCCCTCGTCTCCGACGATGAGCCGACTGTGCTTGGATAGGAACCTCCTCAGCGGGAATCCCGCCGACGAAGGAACCGACGCCGAAATATCCGGAGACATCACGAGGCCGGAGAGCGGGACCCGGCGCAGCCTATATCGCGAGATGAGGTCTCAGAGATAGGAGAAACGCCGGAGGAACGCGTCTTCAGGGAACGAAGGAATTCCCGACGGCGTGATCACCGACGGGCTCAAGAACAAGCCGAGCAGGAGGCAAGGCAACGCCGTGAAAATCCGCTCTTCGGGCGCAACCTGAACCCTGAATTCGCCCGAGCCATGAACACGCCGAGTGAAGTCGGAGGGGTGCTGGCTCGGATAGCTGATGGGCTCCCTCGGACTCCCGACGCCCTCGACCGACGATTGTTCACTCAAGCAGCCAACCATCTTCTACCTCTTGCACATCTGCCGAACGATCTGCGGCACGCCATCAACAGTCGGCGGGATGCATGGAGCTCCATCAACGCTTCGTGCGAACGACGACATGAGAGCGAGATCCGTCGCCGGGAAGAATACGACAGGGACCACGGCATCCCAGCCCGAAGCCAGGCCATCAGGACTGAGTCGGCAACGGCTTCGACTGGCGACACCACCCGGGGACGGTCGAGGCGCCGCGACAACCACTCCCCTCCCCGGGACAGACATCATCCCCGACGATAGCGAAAGGGAAATGTGCCTTTGCGCCATTTCTAAGTATTTTGGTGATTGAGTGCCAACACAAGTGTTTTTGTGCTAATCTATGCAAAGTGGTGGACAAAGTGAAAATCATGTTAAAAGGTATGTTTCTAGACTTAGTACATTGTTTTATGGACTAATGTATTGTGTCTAAGTGCTGGAAACAGAAAAAATCGAGTTGGAGAAGAGATGGCTAAGTTCAGCCAAAGTCTGCTCAGTCTGGGTTCACCGGACTGTCCGGTGGTGCACCGGACAGTGTCCGGTGCGCCAGGCTGGCTCTGGCGAACAGGCTGCTCTCGGGACTTTGACGGCGGTGTACGGCTATAATTCACCGGACTGTCCGGTGGTGCACCGGACTGTCCGGTGGGCCGTTCACAGGCGAACTCGTCGCTCTCGGGAATTCATCAGCGACGTACGACTATAATTTACCGGATTGTCCGGTGTGCACCAGACTGTCCGGTGAGCCAACGGTCGGCAGGGCCAACGGTCGGTCGCGCGATCTGCGCGGGACACGTGGCCGAGCCAACGGCTAGAAGGAAGCACCGGACTGTCCGGTGCGCCAACGGCTCTCAAGCTGCCAATGGTCGACTGCGCCATTTTTGGAAGGAAATCGGGCACCAGACAGTGTCCGGTGTGCACCGGACTGTCCGGTGCGCCAGTCGACAGAAGGCAAGATCAGCCTTCCTAGAATGCTCTCAACGGCTCCTAGCTGCCTTGGGGCTATAAAAGGGACCCCTAGGCGCATGGAGGAGTACACCAAGCATTCCTACAACATTCCTAAGCACTAAGACATCGATTACGCGCCTTTGATTCTTTGCGATAGCAATTAGAGCTCTAGTTGAGTGGTGAACTCATTGAGTTGTGTTGTGAGCTCTCGTTGCGACTTGTGTGTGTGGTGTTGCTGTGATTTCTTGTCTTGAGTGCGGTTCTAATCCCTCCCTTGCTCCGTGCTTCTTTGTGAACTTCAAGTGTAAGGGCGAGAGGCTCCAAGTTGTGGAGATTCCTCGCGAACGGGATTAAGAAAAGCAAGCAAAACACCGTGGTATTCAAGTGGGTCTTTGGATCGCTTGAGAGGGGTTGATTGCAACCCTCGTCCGTTGGGACGCCACAACGTGGAGTAGGCAAGCGTTGGTCTTGGCCGAACCACGGGATAACCACCGTGCCATCTCTGTGATTGATTTCTTATGGTTATTGTGTTTTGTTGAGACTCATCTCTAGCCACTTGGCAATTATTGTGCTAACACTTAACCAAGTTTTGTGGCTTAAAGTTTTAAGATTGACAGGATCACCTATTCACCCCCCCCTCTAGGTGCTCTCAATTGGTATCGGAGTCGTTCTCTTCACAAAGGGACTAATCGCCCGAAGAGATGGATCCTAAGGGGAAGGGAATCGTGATCAACGACAAATAGAAGGAGTCCTTCGTCAACGAGCATAAGGATGATAAGCCTACTGACTCGGGCTCGGGCCATAGACACAAAGATGGAAGGAAGAAGAAGTCGAGACGCATCAAGGAGATCGTCTACTACGACGACAGTGATGAATCCACTTCTTCTCATAAGGACAACGACGACAATGACTACGACAAACGAAAGATGGTTAATTCGAACTTTTCTTTTGATTACTCTCGTATTCCTCAAAGTACAAATGCTCATTTATTATCTATTCCACTTGGTAAACCTCCTCATTTTGATGGAGAGGACTACGGATATTGGAGTCACAAAATGCGTAGTCACTTGTTCTCTCTCCATCCTAGTATATGGGAGATTATAGAGAGTGGAATGCACTTTGATAGTACGGATAGTCCCATGTTCATTAATGAGCAAATCCATAAGAATGCACAGGCTACTACTGTTCTTCTAGCTTCATTGTGCAGGGATGAATACCACAAAGTGAGCGGCTTGGATAACGCCAAGCAGATCTGGGACACCCTCAAGATTTCTCATGAGGGGAACGATGTCACCTTGCTCACCAAGATGGAGTTGGTGGAGGGAGAGCTTGGAAGATTCGCGATGATAAGGGGCGAGGAGCCAACCCAAACATACAACCGGCTCAAGACCCTTATCAACAAAATAAGGAGCTACGGAAGCACGCGATGGACGGACCACGACGTCGTCCGACTGATGCTAAGGTCCTTTGCCGTTCTTGATCCTCATTTGGTGAATAATATTCGTGAGAATCCCAGGTACACCAAAATGTCGCTCAAAGAAGTCCTTGGAAAATTCGTAAGCGGGCGAATGATGATCAAGGAGGCAAGATACGTGGACGACGCATTGAATGGTCCAATCAACGAGCCTCAACCCCTTGCTCTCAAGGCAACAAGAAGCAAGGAGGTGCTACCTAGCAAGGTGGCACAAATTGAGGCGGCCGGACTTAATGATGAAGAGATGGCCCTCATCATCAAAAGATTCAAGACGACGCTAAAGGGTCGCAAGGGGCAGCCAAGCAAGACCAAGACAAAGGGGAAGCGCTCATGCTTCAAATGTGGTAAGCTTGGTCATTTTATTGCTAACTGTCCCGACAATGATAGTGATCAGGATCAAGGGAACAAGAGGGAGAAGAAGAAGAACTATAAGAAGGCAAAGGGCGAGGCACATCTTGGCAAGGAGTGGGATTCGGATTGCTCCTCGTCCGACTCCGACAATGAAGGACTCGCCGCCACCGCCTTCAACAAATCATCCCTCTTCCCCAACGAGCGTCACACATGCCTTATGGCAAGGGAGAAGAAGGTATGTACTCGAAACTCTACTTATGCTTCTTCAAGTGAAGACGAATCTAGTGATGAGGATGAAATAGATTATTCATGTTTATTTAAGGGCCTAGATAGAACCAAGGTAGATAAAATTAATGAATTGATTGATGCCTTGAATGATAAGAATAGGCTTTTAGAAAAACAAGAGGACTTGTTGTATGAAGAACATGACAAATTTGTAGAAGCACAAAAATCTCATGCCTTAGAAGTTAAGAGAAATGAAATGCTTTCTTGTGAATTATCTTCCTGCCATGAGACGATTTCTAGCTTAAGGAGCATTAATGATGATTTGAAAGCTAAGTTAGAAATAGCTAGTAAATCAACAACTTGTGTGGAAAATGTTGTTATTTGCAATAGATGTAAAGATTTTGATATTGATGCTTGTAGTGAACACATAGCTTCTATTGCAAAGTTAAATGATGAAATGGCTAGTCTTAATGCCCAACTTAAGGCTAGCAAAAGTGATTTTGATAAACTAAAATTTGCTAGGGATGCCTACACGATTGGTAGACACCCCTCAATTAAGGATGGGCTTGGCTTCAAGAGGGAAGCCAAGAACTTAACAAGCCATAAGGCTCCCATCTCCTCCAAGGAGAAAGGGAAGGCCCCTATGGCAAGTAGTACTAAAAAGAACCATGCTTTTATGTACAATGATAGAAGACAGTCTCATAGGAGTTGTAATGCTTTTGATTCACATGCCTATGATTCTTATGCTATGTTTGCTTCTAGTTCTTCCTATATGCATGGTAGAGATATGCCTAGGAAAAATATTTATCATGTGCCTAGAAAGAATATTGTTCATGTTCCTAGGAAAGTTATGAATGGACCCTCTACAATTTATCATGCTTTAAATGCTTCCTTTGCTATTTGTAGAAAGGATAGGAAGATAGTTGCTAAGAAATTAGGGGCAAAATGCAAGGGTGACAAAACTTGCATTTGGGTCCCTAAGACAATTGTGACTAACCTTGTAGGACCCAACAAGAGTTGGGTACCTAAGACCCAAGCCTAAATTTGCCTTGCAGGTTTATGCATCCGGGGGGTTCAAGCTGGATTACCGACAGCGGATGCACGAACCATATGACGGGGGAAAAGAAGATGTTCACCTCCTACGTCAAGAATAAGGATTCCCAAGATTCAATCGTATTCGGTGATGGGAACCAAGGCAAGGTGAAAGGTTTAGGCAAGATTGCAATATCAAATGAGCACTCTATCTCTAATGTGTTTTTAGTTGAGTCTCTTGGATATAATTTACTATCTGTCAGTCAATTATGTAATATGGGATATAATTGTCTATTTACAAATGTAGATGTGTCTGTCTTTAGAAGATGTGATGGTTCACTAGCTTTTAAGGGTGTACTAGATGGCAAACTTTATTTAGTTGATTTTGCAAAAGAGGAGGTCGGTCTAGATGCATGCTTAATTGCTAAGACTAGCATGAGCTGGCTGTGGCATCGCCGCTTAGCACATGTGGGGATGAAGAACCTTCACAAGCTTCTAAAGGGAGAACACGTGATAGGTTTGACTAACGTGCAATTCGAAAAAGATAGACCTTGTGCAGCTTGTCAAGCAGGTAAACAAGTGGGAGGAGCACATCACAACAAGAATGTGATGACCACTTCAAGACCTCTGGAGCTGCTGCATATGGACCTCTTCGGACCCGTCGCCTATCTGAGCATAGGAGGAAGTAAGTATGGTCTAGTTATTGTTGATGACTTTTCCCGCTTCACTTGGGTGTTCTTTTTGCAGGATAAGTCTGAAACCCAAGGGACCCTCAAGCGCTTCCTAAGGAGAGCTCAAAATGAGTTTGAGCTCAAGGTGAAGAAGATAAGAAGCGACAACGGGTCCGAATTCAAGAATCTTCAAGTGGAGGAGTTCCTTGAGGAGGAGGGGATCAAGCACGAGTTCTCCGCTCCCTACACACCTCAGCAAAATGGTGTGGTAGAGAGGAAGAACAGGACGCTCATTGATATGGCGAGGACTATGCTTGGAGAGTTCAAGACCCCCGAGCGTTTTTGGTCGGAAGCCGTGAACACGGCTTGCCACGCCATCAACAGGGTCTACCTTCACCGCCTCCTCAAAAAGACTTCATATGAGCTGCTAACTAATAACAAACCCAATGTGCCTTATTTTCGTGTATTTGGGAGCAAGTGTTATATTCTTGTGAAGAAAGGTAGAACTTCTAAATTTGCTCCCAAAGCTGTAGAAGGGTTTTTATTAGGTTATGATTCAAATACAAAGGCGTATAGGGTCTTCAACAAATCATCGGGTTTGGTTGAAGTCTCTAGCGACGTTGTATTTGATGAGACTAATGGCTCTCCAAGAGAGCAAGTTGTTGATCTTGATGATGTAGATGAAGAAGATGTTCCAACGGCCGCGATACGCACCATGGCGATTGGAGATGTGCGGCCTCAGGAACAATTGGAGCAAGATCAACCGTCTTCCTCAACTATGGTGCATCCCCCAACCCAAGATGACGAACAGGTACCTCAAGTGGAGGCGCATGATCAAGGGGGAGCACAGGATGATCAAGTTGAAGAGGAAGAAGCACCTCAGGCACCTCCAACCCAAGTTCGAGCGACGATTTAAAGGGATCATCCCGTCGACCAAATTTTGGGTGATATTAGCAAGGGAGTAACTACTCGTTCAAGATTAGTTAATTTCTGTGAGCATTACTCCTTTGTCTCTTCTATTGAGCCTTTCAGGGTAGAAGAGGCCTTGCTGGATCCGGACTGGGTGTTGGCCATGCAGGAGGAACTCAACAACTTCAAGCGCAATGAAGTTTGGACACTGGTGCCTCGCCCCAAGCAAAATGTTGTGGGAACCAAGTGGGTGTTCCACAACAAACAGGACGAGCACGGGGTGGTGACAAGGAACAAGGCTCGACTTGTGGCAAAAGGTTATGCCCAAGTCGCAGGTTTGGACTTTGAGGAGACGTTCGCTCCTGTGGCTAGGCTAGAATCAATTCGTATTTTGCTAGCATATGCCGCTCACCATTCTTTCAGGTTGTACCAAATGGATGTGAAGAGCGCTTTCCTCAACGGGCCGATCAAGGAGGAGGTGTACGTGGAGCAACCCCCTGGCTTCGAGGATGAACGGTACCCCGACCACGTGTGTAAGCTCTCTAAGGCGCTCTATGGACTTAAGCAAGCCCCAAGAGCATGGTATGAATGCCTTAGAGACTTTTTAATTGATAATGCTTTCAAGGTTGGGAAAGCCGATCCAACTCTTTTCACTAAGACTTGTGATGGCGATCTTTTTGTGTGCCAAATTTATGTCGATGACATAATATTTGGTTCTACTAACCAAAAGTCTTGTGAAGAGTTTAGCAGGGTTATGACGCAGAAATTCGAGATGTCGATGATGGGCGAGTTGAACTACTTCCTTGGGTTCCAAGTGAAGCAACTCAAGGACGGCACTTTCATCTCCCAAATGAAGTATACGCAAGACTTGCTAAAGCGGTTTGGGATGAAGGACGCCAAGCCCGCAAAGACGCCGATGGGAACTGACGGACACATCGACCTCAACAAAGGAGGTAAGTCCGTTGATCAAAAAGCATACCAGTCTATGATAGGGTCTTTACTTTATTTGTGTGCTAGTAGACCGGATATTATGCTTAGCGTATGCATGTGTGCTAGATTTCAATCCGATCCTAAGGAGTGTCACTTAGTGGCTGTGAAGCGGATTCTTCGATATTTAGTCGCTACGCCTTGCTTCGGGATCTGGTATCCAAAGGGGTCTAACTTTGACTTGATTGGATATTCAGATTCCGACTATGCTGGATGTAAGGTCGATAGGAAGAGTACATCGGGGACGTGCCAATTCTTAGGAAGGTCCCTGGTGTCGTGGAACTCTAAGAAACAAACTTCTGTTGCCCTATCCACCGCTGAGGCCGAGTATGTTGCCGCAGGACAGTGTTGCGCGCAACTACTTTGGATGAGGCAAACCCTCCGGGACTTTGGCTACAATCTGAGCAAAGTCCCACTCCTATGTGACAATGAGAGTGCTATCCGAATAGCGGAAAATCCTGTTGAGCACAGCCGCACAAAGCACATTGACATCCGACATCACTTTTTGAGAGACCACCAGCAAAAGGGAGATATCGAAGTGTTTCATGTTAGCACCGAGAACCAGCTAGCCGATATCTTCACTAAGCCTTTAGATGAAAAGACCTTTTGCAGGTTGCATAGTGAGCTAAATGTCCTAGATTCGCAGAACTTGGATTGATTTATAGCATACATGTATTTATGCCTTTGATCATGTTCCTTATGCATTTTGTTGCTTACTTGTGGTGCTAAAGTTGTACAATCAATCCCCGGACCTCACAAGTCCTTGTGCAAGTGATGCACATATTTAGGGGGAGTTGTGGTACAACTTGACCCTTTGAGACTAACCGTTTGCTTGAGTTTGCTTGATTTAGTCTCAAAGGAAGTTTGAAAGGGAAAAGGTGGACTTGGACCATGAAAAGACTTCCACTGCACTCCGAGGAGAGGGTAACTTATTCCAAGTTCATCTCATGTACTCTCATTGCCTTTGTATTCTTATTGAAGATTTTGGTGAGGCAATGGGGTTCTAGGGCCAAGATTGATCCCGTTTTGGTGCTTGATGCCAAAGGGGGAGAAAATAAAGGCCAAAGCAATAGATGGATCAGCTACCACTTGAGAAATTTTGAAAATAGTAGATTAGAGCTTTTGGTTTGTCAAAACTCTTTTATTGTCTCTTATGTCAAAAGTTGGCCTATTGTGGGGAGAAGTGTTGATTATGGAAAAAGGGGGAGTCTTTGAAAACCTTGATCAAATTTCGTTGGAATACCTCTCTTTATGTCTCTACAAGTGGATTTGACTTAGAGATAGGAATTTGAGTTTGATTTGCAAAAACAAACCAAGTGGTGGCATAGAGTGATCCATATATGTCAAATAGGATTCAAAACAACCTTGAGTTTTCATTTGCATTGATATTGCACATATTCTAGTTGCTTTATGTTGGGTTGGCATAAGTCACCAAAAAGGGGGAGATTGAAAGGGAAATGTGCCTTTGGGCCATTTCTAAGTATTTTGGTGATTGAGTGCCAACACAAGTGTTTTTGTGCTAATCTATGCAAAGTGGTGGACAAAGTGAAAATCATGTTAAAAGGTATGTTTCTAGACTTAGTACATTGTTTTATGGACTAATGTATTGTGTCTAAGTGCTGGAAACAGAAAAAATCGAGTTGGAGAAGAGATGGCTAAGTTCAGCCAAAGTCTGCTCAGTCTGGGTTCACCGGACTGTCCGTTGGTGCACCGGACAATGTCCGGTGGTGCACCGGACAGTGTCCGGTGCGCCAGGCTAGCTCTGGCGAACAGGCTGCTCTTGGGACTTCGATGGTGGTGTACGGCTATAATTCACCGGACTGTCCGGTGGGCCGTTCACAGGCGAACTCGTCGCTCTCGGGAATTCATCGGCGACGTACGGCTATAATTCACCGGACTGTCCGGTGTGCACCGGACTGTCCGGTGAGCCAACGGTCGGCAGGGCCAACGGTCGGCCGCGCGATCTGCGCGGGACACGTGGCCGAGCCAACAGCTAGAAGGAAGCACCGGACTGTCCGGTGCGCACCGGACTGTCCGGTGTGCACCGGACATGTCCGGTGCGCCAACGGCTCTCAGGCTGCCAACGGTCGACTGCGCCATTTTTGGAAGGAAATCAGGCACCGGACAGTGTCCGGTGTGCACCGGATTGTCCGGTGCGCCAGTCAACAGAAGGCAAGATCAGCCTTCCTAGAATGCTCTCAACGGCTCCTAGCTGCCTTGGGGCTATAAAAAGGACCCCTAGGCGCATGGAGGAGTACACCAAGCATTCCTACAACATTCCTAAGCACTAAGACATCGATTCCGCGCCTTTGATTCTTTGCGATAGCAATTAGAGCTCTAGTTGAGTGGTGAACTCATTGAGTTGTGTTGTGAGCTCTCGTTGCGACTTGTGTGCGTGGTGTTGCTGTGATTTCTTGTCTTGAGTGCGTTGCTAATCCCTCCCTTGCTCCGTGCTTCTTTGTGAACTTCAAGTGTAAGGGCGAGAGGCTCCAAGTTGTGGAGATTCCTCGCGAACGGGATTAAGAAAAGCAAGCAAAACACCGTGGTATTCAAGTGGGTCTTTGGACCGCTTGAGAGGGGTTGATTGCAACCCTCGTCCGTTGGGACGCCACAACGTGGAGTAGGCAAGCGTTGGTCTTGGCCGAACCACGGGATAACCACCGTGCCATCTCTGTGATTGATTTCTTGTGGTTATTGTGTTTTGTTGAGACTCATCTCTAGCCACTTGGCAATTATTGTGCTAACACTTTACCAAGTTTTGTGGCTTAAAGTTTTAAGATTGACAGGATCACCTATTCACCCCCCCCTCTAGGTGCTCTCAGATAGGAGGACACGTGTGGAGTGTCGGCACTTACTCCACGCCTCAGAGCCATCCAATGGCCCCCTAACTTCAAGGTATCCAACGTCGACAAATATGAACCTAAGCAAGATCCGGGACGCTGGCTGGCCGTCTACACCACCGCTGCCCGAGCTGCCGGGGCAACCGAGGATGTGATGACCGCGTACTTGCCCATCGTCCTCGGGCAAGACGCACTGCAATGGCTGCGACACCTACCATGACATTGCATCGATGACTGGAGTGATTTCAGTTGACGTTTCATCGCCAACTTCCAGTCCCTCTCCGACAAGCCGGCGCAACCATGGGACCTAAAATCCATCAAGCGTCGGGGGGACGAAACTCTCAGGTCATACCTCAAAAGGTTCTAGACCATGAGAAATCGTATCCCCGAGGTCGCGGAGGCAGCAGTAATCGAGGACTTCTACAGAGGCTCCGATGACGTGGCCTTCGTCCGCGCCATATTACAGAAGGCGCCAACTACCTCCGAGCAGCTATTCCGGGAAGCCGACCTCTACATCACCGCCGACAAACGGGCTCGGGACCTCATCGGAGGAGCGAAGCTAGCACCGGCAGCGCCACGATGCAACACGAACCAGCAGCCCGACAAGCGTTGGGAGAAGAGGCCTCGTGAAGAAGTTCACGCCGTCGGACCACCCGCCTCTCGCGCCCGAGGAGGACCTCATGGAGGCGAACGCACGCTGGACGACATCCTCGACACCCAGTGCCCGTACCACAAGGACATGCGCCACACCCTTCAGAACTGCAGAGACTTCAAGCACTCCATTGGGCACGACCGACCTTTCCAGCCTCTACCTCCTCCTCCGCCGCGGGGAGGACCAGAACCGCGACAACCCCAGCAACAGGAGGAGGGAGGAGATGGAGCCTTCCCGCGCGTCGACAGAGAGGTCAACGTCATCTTCGGTGGACATGGATCGCAGGAGAACAAGAGACAACAAAAGCTCAACGATCGCCAAATATTGGTAGCGACCATCGGTCCTCCCGCTCCGTACCGATGGTCGGAGCACCCGATCACTTTCACTCAGGCGGATCAGTGGCTCAACTTCGACCACTCGGGCAAATACCTGCTCCTCGTCGATCCGGTGATCCGAGAGAGCCGGGTGAAGAAGGTGCTAGTGGACGGGGGGAGCAGCATCAACGTCACCTTCCCTCGGACACTTCAAGGCTTGGGAGTTCACCTCAAAGAGCTCCACGAGTCCGATACTCCTTTCTTCGGCATCGTGCCGACCGAAGGAGAATACCCGCTCGGCCACATCTACATGCCGGTCACCTTCGGGACCCCAAAAAACTACAGAACCGAGTACCTGAGGTTCGAGGTGGCGAACTTCGACTACGGATACAACGCCATCATCGGGAGGCCTGGGCTGGCGAAATTCATGGCCATTCCACATTACACATACATGATACTGAAGATGCCAGGACCACAAGGGATCATAACTGTGCGCGCTGACTTCCAAGGCGCCGCAGAATGTTTCCGAGTGGCCATCCAGGCGGCCCTCACCACCAAACCGTCAGCGACTTCTTCTGTGCAGACAAACTCTAAGCCTGAAGAAGACCTCACGGTACCCGCGAACGAGGCTCAAGCTGTGACCTCTATGCGGCCGACCGAAGAAACTAAAAGGATCAACCTCGGGTTCGCTGATGAACGCAAGACTGCCATCATCAGCTCCAGCCTGGATGACAAATAGGAAAGCGCGCTCGTCCGGTTCCTGCAAGATAACCGAGATGTATTCGCATGGCAACCTGCGGATATGCCGGGAGTCCTGAGAGAACTGGCCGAGCACAAACTAAAGGTCTACCCCCAGACGAGGCCGATTCGGCAAAAATTACGTCGTTTCACGCCCGACAAGAGAGAAGCCATTCGCGCTGAGCTGGCTCGCTTGGTCGCGGCTGGGTTTATTAGAGAAGTGTTACATCCCGAGTGGCTGGCTAACCCTGTTCTTGTACTCAAAAAGAATAAGGTGGATTGGCGCATGTGCGTCGACTATACGGATCTCAACAAACACTGTCCGAAGGATCCCTTCGGGCTCCCTAGGATAGATCAGGTGGTAGATTCCATCGCTGGATGTTCTATGTTGTCCTTCTTGGATTGCTACTCTGGATATCACCAGATTAGCCTGGCGAAAGAAGATGAGGAAAAACGGCGTTCATCACTCCATTCGGTGCTTTCTGCTATACCTCCATGTCGTTCGGCCTCAAAAACGCTGGAGCGACTTATCAGAGAGCTATTCAAACATGCTTAGCCGATCACTGGGGCAAGCGTGTGGAAGCTTATGTGGATGACGTGGTAATCAAAACAGAAAGTTCAGAAAATTTTATCGAAGATCTACAGCTGGTTTTCAACAGTCTGCGGCGATATAGATGGAAGCTTAATCCCGAAAAGTGTGTTTTCGGGGTACCAGTAGGAAAATTACTCGGATTTATCGTCAGCCACCGGGGAATTGAAGCTAATCTAGAAAAGATCGAAGCTATCATGAGGATGGAGGCACCACGATCACAGAAGAAAGTTCAAAGGCTTACCGGATGTATGGTGGCCCTGAGCAGATTCATATCCAGGCTGGGAGAAAAAGGCCTACCATTTTATAAGTTACTCAAGAAGGTGGACAAGTTTCAGTGGACTTCAGAAGCACAGGAAGCCCTAGACGCATTGAAAAAGTTCTTAACGACGCCGCCAGTGCTGAAACCGCCGCGACGGGCCACGTCGACTCAACCAGCTGAAGATTTGCTGCTATATATCTCTTGCACGACTCACGTGGTGAGCACCGTGTTGGTAGTCGAGCGAGCAGAAGAAGGACATGCTTATCCAGTGCAACATCCTGTTTATTTCTTCAGCGAAGTTCTGGGTCCCTCGAAGAAAAAATACCCTCAAGTTCAGAAGCTATTATATGCAGTACTTCTAACTGCACGCAAGCTCCGTCACTACTTCGACGACCACAAAGTCGTAGTAGTTACTGGTTTTCCAATAGGGGATATCCTTCACAGCAAAGAAGCCATCGGGAGAATAGCCAAATGGGCCTGCGAGCTAGGATCTCATGACATTGAATTTCGACCTCGCATCGCCATTAAAACTCAAGCACTGGTTGACTTTGTATCGGAGTGGACCGAGCAACAAGTACCAGATAACCCAGAAACCGCAGAAGTATGGCGAATGTATTTTGATGGCTCATTAAAGCTGCAGGGAGCGGGCGCAGGGATCCTCTTTACTGCACCTGGAGGCGAACACCTCAGATATGCCCTACAGTTGTTATTTCCAGCCTCTAGCAGTGCAGCAGAATATGAAGCTCTGATTCACGGACTGAACATTGTCATATCACTGGGCATCAAGAGGTTGATGGTATACTGGGACTCTATGGTAGTCATAAGTCAGATAAACAAAGAATGGGATTGTTCGAACGATTCCATGGGAAAATACTGCACTGTCATCCGGAAATTAGAAGACAAATTTGAAGCTCTGGAATTTCACCATGTGGAGAGAGATCAAAACACGGCGGCTGACGCGTTGTCCAAGCTAGGATCCAGTCGGACTCAGGTCCTGCCTAGAGTCTTTGTTCAAGAAATACCACACCCAAGCATCTCACTGGATCAGGCAGAAGAATGTAACACCTTGAGCCAACCAGAGTCAGATTCTGACGACTGGAGGAAGCCGATCATCAGATATATAAAGAATGAAGAGGAACCAGATGACAAAAATACAGCCGAGCGCATTGCTAGACAGTCAGCTCACTACACACTCGTTGGAGAAACGCTATACAGAAGAGGCGCATCAGGAGTCCTCATGAAATGCATCCTCTCATCCACTGGAAGGCAACTTCTAGATGAAGTCCATGCCGGGCAGTGTGGAATACACGCAGCATCCAGAACTTTGGTAGGGAAGGTCTTCAGGTCGGGTTTCTATTGGCCAACAGCAAAGAGTGATGCAGCTGAGTTAGTTCAGAGGTGCGAAGTCTGCCAGTACTTGTCAAAACAACAACATCTACCAGCGCAGCAACTGCAGACCATACCAGTAACTTGGCCGTTCGCATGCTGGGGACTGGATATGATTGGACCTTTCAAGAAAGCTCAAGGAGGATACACACATATACTGGTAGCAATCGACAAATTCACTAAATGGATAGAGTTCAAACACATTGCTTCTTTAACTTTAGTAAGGCCGTGGAATTCATACAAGACATAATATTCAGGTTCGGAATACCGAATAGTATCATAACTGACTTGGGATCCAACTTCACAAGTTCAGAGTTCTTCGATTTCTGTGAGCAAAAGAGCATTCAGATCAAATATGCTTCGGTGGCACACCCAAGAGCCAACGGGCAGGTTGAAAGAGCTAACGGGATAATATTGGAGGCACTCAGGAAAAAGTCTTCGATAAAAATGAAAAGTTCGCAGGAAAATAGATAAGGGAACTGCCCTACGTCGTTTGGAGCCTAAGAACTCAACCTAGTCGAGCTCTGCATGGAAATACTCCTTTCTTCATGGTCTACGGTTCGGAGGCAGTACTACCTGCTGATCTCAAGTTTGGGGCGCCAAGGTTGATCTTTGAAAACATAGCAGAAGCCGAGGCTACTAGGCTGGAGGATGTTGATGTACTCGAAGAAGAACGGCTGAACACGGTAATTCAATCAGCACGATACCAACAAACTCTGAGGCGCTATCTCAATAAGACCATGCGACATCGATCCTTCGCAGTAGGAGATCTCGTCCTCCGTCGAATTCTAACGGGGGAAGGACGGCACAAGTTGTAACCGCTATGGGAAGGACCATTCATAGTAGCAGAAGTCACTCGACCGGGATCATATCGCCTCACTCAGATGGACGGCACGGAAATTGGGAACTCATGGAACATAGAACATCTCAGGAAGTTTTACCCCTAACTGTATTTCAAAAGCTATTGGGACGACAATGTACTCTGTAAACTGGGAAATATATCATCAATAAAAAGACTTCAAGAGCGCTTGAATTATTCATTGTCGACCTGCATTCTTACTTAACTTGTGGTGACCACTATACCCTACTAACGGAGCAATCAACTTAAGTCGACGATGACTTAAGACGGTGCAACATGCTCGCGCTTACTTAACTCGGAGTGACCACTATACCCTACTAACGGAGCAATCGGCTTAAGTCAGCGATGACTTAAGACGGTGCAACATGCTCGCGCTTACTTAACTCGGGGTGACCACTATACCCTACTAACGGAGCAATCGGCTTAAGTCGGCGATGACTTAAGACGGTGCAACATGCTCGCGCTTACTTAACCTGGGGTGACCACTATACCCTACTAACGGAGCAATCGGCTTAAAGACGGTGCAACATGCTCGCGCTTACTTAACTGTCACACCCGGTTTTGGAAGGCAAACCAAGTGCGAACTATGTACGTGCCAGGATCAGAACTCACGTACACAGCGATTACATAAATGAACATCAATGCGCATTGCTCGAATAATAACTTAAAAGAGTATTAACTTATTACATCATAGAGTCATAGACATCCACATAGTCATCAACTTAACAGTTAAATCAAAGTGCTAGCGAAACGCAGTAAAGATAAGGCCTTCACAGGCAGCTGACTGGGGGTTGCCGCCAACCCACACCTAGAATTCGTCGTAGTCTTGGAACTCCTGGAAGTCTCCTTCCACGGCTTCGCCTTCTCCTGAGCAGTGGTTACAATGCGGACAACCTGGTGTTTTGTGGTAAAGCAAGGATGAGTACACATCAACGTACTCAGCAAATGCCCCGTTTGGCTGAAGTGGACTAGCTTTATGTGGGGTTAGGCTCAAGCAGTTGCTTTTAGTTGGTCAGGTATTTATCATTAGTAGAAGCCAGATTTTAGCATTAACCAACCCATGAACCATTTCCTCATCGAGGAACAACATCATCATATTCGAACCAAAACCATAACATAATCCTTGTATCTCGAACCATCTGTATCTCTAATCAAAGAGGATCCCAAGGCTGCTCTTAACCGTGAGCACGGCTGATATATCAGTTTCACTACCCTCTGCAGAGGTCGCACACTTTACCCATGAGTCATGATTCCCTTTCTACCCGGGGAGAGCTAATCCCCATTGACCACTACCTAGGTGGTCCGGCAGGGTATCACTACGTAGCTTTTACAAAGATTCCCTAGAGATCATAGCCGCCCGTTAGGTTTCTCCAGTTTGATAAACACAGTACTCCTCCCCGCAGGAGAGTGACTAACAAAAGCAAAACGAAAGAACCTCGGCACTCAGCCTCGGCAGAGCAAGCACTGTGCCTGGACCCCATTGACGGCACGACGGCGAAGCAACTACACCTCTAGTTCCTCTAATTAATTAGCTAAGGGTGCCCCATTTCACCCTCATGGTTGCACTGTTATCCCGGGTGGTCTCTCAACGAACAGGTCCTTACGGAGAGGTACTCAGGAAACAGCCTGAGCCCCCTAGAGTATCACAAGATCATCAACATCATCAGGATAACAGTATCATAAATATTCACATCATGTTCATTGATTAAGTTAAGGCAGTAGCAGAATGCTAACCATAATAGCCCATAAGGTCATCAAGGATAAAGTAAAGTGTAAAGCTAGTCAATCCTTAGGTTTCAAGTAAGTAATGCGGGGTAGTAAGTTATAAATGAATAGGACATAATGGGTCAGAGGACACTTGCCTTCACCAAACTGCTGATCAGAGACCTCCTCTGCAACTTCCTCGGGAAACACAGACTGCTCGTTGTCTACGTAAAGTAATCATTCACACTATGCACTTGGAAAATAACAAACAAAAACAATATACCAAACATATGCAGCAGAGAGATCACAAGTTCATAATAGAAAAGGGATAGGCACTCTGGTATTCTCTAGGTCTAGGGTAGAGGACTATACAAAAGGATTCATTATCCACTACTCAGGTTTAAGTCAGTGGTGGGGGTTAAATCATTACATAGTGTTAAGTCCATAAACTTAAGTGCTCCAACTTTTATTAAAGTCTACTATCTTTTATTTATCTCAAATAGGGTTCCCATAACATTAATTTTACCCTAATGATCAACTATTAATTGAGACATAGAAACAGCAGGGAAACATTGCTTAAACAGATAGATAATAATATTATGAACATTTTGCAATTTGAAGCACCTAATTTGGAGTTCATATGGCAAAGTTATGAATTTTACAAGTTTAGGGGTTAAAAATATACCCTAAGGACCTATTCTGAATTAAATAAAAGGCCCGAGGACCTAACTGCGAGAAACCAGGGACGGCGGGTTCAATTTCCAGAAAACAGAGGGGTTCTTTAAGAAAACGCGCGGGCGAAGGGGTATCGGGCTCCTACAGCCGTTGGATCTCAAACGGACGACCAAGATTAGATCCTGCGGGCGGGCGCGCGGGCGCGCGGCGGCCTGGGCGGCTGACAGGCGGGGCCGGGCGGGCAGCGCGGGCGCGGGCGACCGACAGGCGGGACCGGACGGGCAGAGCGAGCGCGGGCGACTGATAGGTGGGGCCCAGGCGGCAGAGCGGGGCGCGGGCGCGGGGGAAACGGCTCTGGGCCGTTGGATCTCAGGCGAACGGCTGAGGTTGGGCTCGGGCTATTTGAAACAGAACCGTCCGATCTAAGATGGACGGCGGAGATCTGGTGGCTGGCTTCTATCTTCTTCTCCGGCCAGCAGAGGCGACGGCGCCCGTCCCGCGGCGGAGAACTCGCCGGAGGCGAGGGGCGCAGGGGCTCTGCGGGTCTCTGGGGCGACCGGAGTGGCCGGGAAGGTTGGGGAGGGCACGGGGAATCCTTTGGTGGGGTCTGGGTCGGGGCAGGGGCGCCGGAGGGGGGCGGTCTACGGCAAAGCGGCTCGGCGGCGGCGTTGAACAACTCCGGCGAGGAATTAAGCGCAGCAGAGAGCAAAACAAAGGGCAATTGGGCCGGGAGAGGTTCTTTACCTCAAGGCGGGCTCCGGGGACTCCTCGGTGGCGGCGATGACGCGACGGTGGCCCGGGGCGACGGTGGCGGCTGCACGGAGGACGGCGGGTGAGCGCGGGCAGAGAGAAATAGGGAGGGGAAGGGGAAATTGGAGCGCGTTCCGGGTTGTGGACGTCGGGGCGAAGCTTACCGTGGCAAAAGGCACGACGGAGCTCCAACGACGACGGGGAAACGAGCTCGGGACGGCGGCGGTTCGCGGCGATGGCGCTTTGGCGTGCGCGCAGCGAGGGGGAGGCGAGAGAGAGGTCGGCAGGTGCGCAAATGAGGGAGGGGGGAGAGGGCGAGTGGGGTTCGGGGCTCAAGTGGCCGAGGCGAGGGCGGTTGCGAGCTTCACGCGCGTCGTGGGCGCGGAGACCGCGACAACGCGCAGCTCGGGCGGCAGTTACGCGAGGACGAGGGAGCTGACAGAGGGGGCCCACGGGCAGAGAGAGAGCGAGGGAGCGGACACACGCGCGGGGAAGCGGCAGCGCCGACAGGCGGGGCCCGCGGGCAGAGAGAGAGGGAGGCGGGCGCGGGCGCGGAGGAAACGGTTGCGCCGACGGGTGGGGCCGGGCGAGCAGAGAGAGCGGGGGAAGCGGGCGCGGAGATGGCGGGCGCGCTGACAGGCCGGGCCCGCGGCGCAGAGAGAGAGGAGGGGGGGGAGGGCGCGCGCGCGGGGTGGGCCTGGTGGGCCGAAAGGCCGAGGGGGCGGGGGAAGCGGGCTTCTTTTCCTTTTTTCTTTTATTCTGGAATTGTTTTTCCCTTTTCTTTTTATTTTCTCTATTTGATTCAAATTCAAATGAGCCACAAATTCAAATTAGACTTTTTGAGAATTATGCACCAAACAAAAGTGTAATCTAGGGTTCAACATGATGCAACAGTTCACACTCCCTTAGGGTTTAACCTATCACACTATTATTACAAATAAAATAAGCACTTTTCTCCTATAGAAATGAGAAAGAAAGGATTGGGGAAGGATGAGAAAAGGGAAGTAACACCTGAATTTGTGAATATGAGCAAAGAAATTTTATACCCCCAAATTCAGGGTGTTACAAACCTATCCCCCTTAAAAGAATCTCGCCCCGAGATTCAAGGTTGGTCAGCAAAGAGTTCAGGGTATTTGGCTTTCAGATCATCTTCTCGTTCCCAGGTTGCTTCTTCCTCGGAGTGGTGACCCCATCTGACTTTGCACATTCTGATGGTATTCCTCCGGGTGACTCTGTCTGCAAACTCCAGAATCTGCGTTGGCTTCTCTATGTATGTCAGATCCTCCTGGACTTCCAAACCCTCCACTGGCAACTGTTCTTCTGGTACTCGCAGACACTTCTTCAATTGTGACACGTGGAACACATTGTGCACTGCCGACAAACTTTCTGGTAGGTCGAGTTGGTAAGCCACTTCTCCACGCTTTGCCTGAATCTGATATGGTCCAACGTACCGGGGTGCTAACTTGCCTTTAACTCCGAACCTTCTGACTCCCCTGATAGGTGACACCTTCAGATAGACGAAATCCCCCACTTCGAAACTCAGTTCTCTTCTCCTTCGGTCCGCATAGCTTCGCTGTCTTGACTGGGCTATCTTCAGGTTCTCCCGAACCATTTTGATATTCTCTTCGGCTTCAAGCAGGATGTCGGGGCCAAACACCTGTCTCTCTCCAGGCTGGTCCCAATGCAGCGGAGTCCTACAACTCCGCCCATAGAGTGCCTGAAACGGTGACATCTTCAAGCTGGCCTGGTAGCTATTGTTATAGGAGAATTCTGCATAAGGTAACCTTTTGTCCCATCCTGACTTGTCTTGCAACGCACAGGCTCTCAGCATATCTTCTAGGATCTGGTTAGTTCTTTCAGTCTGACCGTCTGTCTGCGGGTGATAAGCCGAGCTGAAGTTCAAATGGGTGCCCAACGCTTCTTGTAGCTGCTGCCAAAAATGAGAGGTGAACTGCGTTCCTCGGTCTGACACTATCTTCTTCGGCACACCATGAAAGCAAACTATCCGTGACATGTATAACTCAGCTAACGTTGCTCCGGTATATGTGGTCTTCACAGGTATGAAATGGGCCACCTTTGTTAAGCGGTCCACAACCACCCAGATGGAATCATAGCCGGCCCGGGTATGAGGTAGGCCAACTATAAAATCCATCTCGATCTCATCCCACTTCCACTGAGGAATCCGCAATGGCTGCAACAATCCAGCGGGCCTTTGATGCTCTGCTTTGGTTCTCTGACAGCTATCACAGATGGCGACATATTCTGCGATCTCTCTTTTCATGCCATACCACCAAAACCTCCTTTTTAAATCCTGATACATCTTCTCGCTCCCAGGGTGTATGGAGTAGGCTGTCTCATGAGCTTCCTTTAGGATCAGCTCCCGAATAGGTTTGAGGTCGGGGACACACAATCGGTCCTTGAACCATATTACCCCCTCTTCATCCTCTCGAAAGTCTTTGCCTCTTCCTTCTAAGATTAGCTGCCGGATCTTGTTGATGCTTTCATCATCCTTCTGCCCTTCTTTGATCTCCCGCTCTAGGGTGGGCTCTAATTCTACTGTTACTCCTTGCGTACTGTTCAGAAAACCAAGACTCAGTCTGTCGAACTCCTTGGCTAACTCATATGGCATTGGGTACGTGGCCATCATATTGACTTGACTCTTCCTGCTCAGAGCATCTGCAACCACATTGGCTTTGCCTGGATGGTAATGTATCTCCAACTCATAGTCCTTGATCAATTCCAACCATCTTCGCTGTCTCATGTTTAACTCTGACTGGGTGAATATGTACTTCAGACTTTTATGATCTGTGTAGATGTCGCACTTCTGCCCATACAGGTAATGTCTCCAGGTCTTCAAAGCATGAACTACTGCTACCAACTCCAGGTCATGTGTGGGATAATTTTTCTCATGGATCTTCAGCTGCCGAGATGAATATGCTACAACTCTTCCTTCTTGCATTAGCACACATCCCAATCCGGTGTAAGAAGCATCACAATACACTGAGAATGGCTTGTGAACATCAGGCAGGACTAACACCGGAGCTGTAGTCAATCTATTTTTCAGTTCTTCAAATGCTTCCTGACACTTTTGGGTCCACTTGAACTCAACTTTCTTCGCTAGTAACGCTGTCATTGGTCTAGCAATCTTTGAGAAGCCTTCGATGAAACGCCTGTAATACCCAGCCATTCCAATGAAGCTCTTGATCCCACGAACATCCTTTGGTGCTTTCCAGTTTAGGATATCTGCCACTTTCTTTGGATCCACTGCCAACCCATCTTGATTTATGATGTGACCCAGAAACAGGACTTCATGAATCCAGAACTCGCATTTGCCCAGCTTGGCATACAACTGATGCTCTCGAAGTCTTTGCAATACCATCTTCAAATGCTCTACATGATCTTCCTCACTTCGAGAGTATATAAGAATATCATCGATAAACACTACCACAAACTTGTCCAGATAATCCATGAACACACTGTTCATCAGATACATAAAGAAGGCTGGCGCATTTGTCAAACCAAAGGACATAACTGTGAATTCATATAACCCGTACTTGGTGATGAATGTTGTCTTCGGTATGTCCGAGGGTCGGATTCTGAATTGATGGTAACCTGATCTCAGATCTATCTTCGAGAATACGCTGGCACCTCTGAGCTGGTCGAACAAATCTTCTATCCTTGGCAGGGGGTACTTGTTCTTGATAGTGACTTCATTCAAGGCTCTGTAGTCTATGCACATCCTTTTGGTACCATCTTTCTTCTCTACAAACAACACTGGAGCGGCCCAAGGCGAGGTACTTGGTCTGATGTAACCCTTCTCTAACATCTCATCTATCTGCTTCTTGAGTTCCACCAATTCTGGTCCAGACACTCGGTAGGCTCTTTTGGAAATGGGGGCGGTACCAGGGATAAGCTCTATGGCAAACTCAACCTTTCTCTCGGGTGGCATGCCCGTTAGCTCCTCGGGAAATACGTCCGGAAAGTCCGACACAACCTTGATAGCCTCGAGCGTGTTGGGCTCCTTACTATCAACTGAAATCTGGTGACAGACACCCTCCGCTGATTTAGGCATCCTTAGCTCGGCCACTACCTCTTCTCCTGACGGGGACTTCAATGTTACGGTCCTCTTGTCGCAGCTAACATTCGCTTCATACCTCATTAACCAATTCATCCCTAGAATGACATCTATCCCAGGGGTGTCTATTACTATTAGATCACTGGGGAACCCTATCCCCCTTATTTCCACCCTTACATTTGAGCATATTTTATTTGTTTGCACCTTGCCACCAACCGAATTAATCCTCATGGGCGGCATCATTGCCTCTACTGAGATGTTATGCAATTCTACCTAGGTTGCAGTGACAAATGAATGAGTTGCACCAGTATCAAATAGCACTTTCGTGGGATGAGATTCGACTGAGAACATACCTACTACCACATCTGGTGCATCCTGGATCGCTTCGGCCTCCAAGTGGTTCACCTTTCCACGGTTGTACGCTTGGTTACGATTGTCTGCTGTCGGCTGCAGTACACCTTGCCTTGTTGGAGCATTGGGGTTGGTCTGCTGCTGCGCCATCTTCTTCGGGCATTGCATCGCCCAGTGGCCTTGATCTCCACAGTGGAAACATCCTCTGCCTCCTCCTTGTGCTGGGGCTGCTTGGTTGCTCTGGTTTGCTGCTGGGGCAGGAAGGCGAGGTGCCTGGTTGTTTTGCTTCTGATACTGATTACCTCCCTGCTGGCTGTGTTGACGATACTGCTGCTGCTGCTGATACTGCCTCTGAAACTGCTGCTGATGCGGACGCTGATTCTGATTCTGATATCCTTGTGGGTGACGGGGCCTACCTTGCTGAGATGAACTGCCTGAGAAACGTGGACGGCTGATGCTTCCGGACTGGGGTCCACTCATCTTGCGCTTCCGATCTTCCATATCCTTACGCTTCTTCTCAGTCATAACTGCCCTATCGATCAGGTGCTGGAAGGTGGGGAAGGTGTGATTCATCAGCTGGTAATGTAGGGGATCCACCAAACCCCTCATGAACCTGTACTGCCTTTTAGCATCAGTGTTGACATCCTCAGGTGCATAACGAGATAGCTGCAGAAACTTGTCTCTGTATTCACTAACAGACAGGGGTCCCTGCTTCAGAGCCAGAAACTCCTCCTTCTTCACAATCATCAGTCCCTCCGGCACATGGTACCTGCGGAAACTCTCGCTGAATTCTTCCCAGGTGATGGCTTCGGGGTCAGCATGGGTGGCGAGGTAGGACTCCCACCAGGACTGGGCTGCTCCCCTTAGCTGACGGGGACCATACAGAACCTTCTCTCTGTCGTTACATTGAGCGGTGCGCAGTTCCCTTTCCACTGCGCGCAGCCAGTCTTCTGCATCCATGGGGTCGGTAGAATGGGCGAAGGTAGGAGGGTGCCCTCTCATGAACTCACCACGCTTATCCCGTGGCATCTGGGGCATCTGCACTTGCAATTGGGGTTGGGGTTGCTGTTGAGCCTGCTGCATGGCTGCCAGAGTCTGCCCAATGGCCTGCACTGCCTGAGTCTGCATCAAGAACATCTGCTCCACTGTCATCGGGGGTGGCGGGGGAGGCTGCCTCTGTTGTTCCTCCTGCTGGTCATGCTGCTCTTGTTGAGCACGCCTGTTGCATCGGCGCCTGTTGTCCGACATCTGTGGAAGACATTCATACATCAGCGTTGATCTTACAACCCTCCAGCATAAGAAAAGAGAATACAGAATTCTCCATGACACTGAGTGAACAAAGAGCTTCATTGATCCTCATTACGATTCAACACAGCTTCTCAGATAAGAAGGAAAGTAGAAGTAAATGGCTTCCCAACTAAATAACTGACTTTATTAACATTATAGCTAGGCCAAACTGCAGGGGAAACCCACAGGTTGGCAACAGTCATTACAAAGATTCAAATCCAGCACAAGTTCACCATAACAAGCATGCAAGCAACTGATAAGCAAACTAAGCTAATTGGAAACAACTGATAAGCAAACTAAACTAACCATCTAAGACTGAGACATCTGACTTAAGAATTATTACAAACTTCGACGCTAACGATCTAAGGATCCAGATCTATCCTGGTCTTACAGGCAGGGGAACCATAAGTGTGGTGACCACGTGGCGGTGAGCGGTATGGGTGCTGAGTCCCAACAGGAGCGGGAGAACCACCCTCCTGGTGATGGCGCTCTGCCAGCTCAGCACGCAACTCCGCAATCTCCGTTCGAGCCCTGCTCAGCTCGTCCAGAGAGTGATCCAGCTCAGTGTTAAGCACTGCGACTAGGTTGACTGTGCTGCTCAACCTAGGGTTAGCCTCACCAACAGGGGAGACAACCACACTCTCTGTGCTGCCAGTAGGGCGGCGGGGGTAGTACCGAAGGTTAAGACCGTCGGCCACCCCACCGAACAAAGAACAGTACTGGGAGAGTGCACGTCGTGCTGCATCCTGCATAGCCGCCTCTGCAGTGTCCCTCTCGGAGATGGAATAGTGCTCCGAAACGGCCTCCGCACCCCGGAGGTCATCCTCCGGACGGCGAACTAGGCAGGTAGCCTCCCAGCAGTCCGGGTACCTCCCGCGACTATGCTGGTAGACTACACAACGATACTCGATCGACCAGGTGTGCCGGTCAAAAGCCTGGCGCAGCAAGGTGTCGAGTGCGTCGTGGAAGTGACAACCGCGAGCGGCGTCACGGGTGATGGGTCGGGCGACCCATCCTTCCGCCTCCTGCGGCTCAGAAGACTCCGAGCTGTGGTCTGAGTCGTCGTCGTCGGGGTCTCCTCCAGTAGCTCCTCCAACAGCCGGGGCGTCCCGCGGTGGTGCAGGGGGCGCCTCCAGCTGGGCAACAGAGGAACAGGGCCTCACGGACTCCACCTCTTGCTGGGATGGGGAGGAAGAGCCCTGCTGCTCTCTGTGCTGGCGCCGACGTTCCTGCTCCTCACGCAGGCGGTGGTGCAGTCTCTCCAGGTGACTCGACTGACCGGACACGGTGCGGTGCAGAGGACGCTCCGCAAGTCGAGACGGCAGGAAAGGAATCACCGACTTACGTGCAGTGTGTCTAAGACGAGCCATCTACAAAAGACACCGTAAGCATAAGAGTAAGAGCAGAACTAGTATGACAAGTGAATAAACCATAGACAGAATAAGATAAAAATTTTAACAAGGTATAATATAGTATATATATATATATATATATATAGTAAAACATAGGGTTGGTCGAGGTGACCGGCTTTTGAAGTAACATCAGAGGTCAAGGTGAGGGGGAAGGTCAATAGTCCTTAGTACGACCAGTGCTACTCTAGGTCAGCGGTCCTACAGTCAGCACGGCTTTGATACCACTTATGTCACACCCGGTTTTGGAAGGCAAACCAAGTGCGAACTATGTACGTGCCAGGATCAGAACTCACGTACACAGCGATTACATAAATGAACATCAATGCGCATTGCTCGAATAATAACTTAAAAGAGTATTAACTTATTACATCATAGAGTCATAGACATCCACATAGTCATCAACTTAACAGTTAAATCAAAGTGCTAGCGAAACGCAGTAAAGATAAGGCCTTCACAGGCAGCTGACTGGGGGTTGCCGCTAACCCACACCTAGAATTCGTCGTAGTCTTGGAACTCCTGGAAGTCTCCTTCCACGGCTTCGCCTTCTCCTGAGCAGTGGTTACAATGCGGACAACCTGGTGTTTTGTGGTAAAGCAAGGATGAGTACACATCAACGTACTCAGCAAATGCCCCGTTTGGCTGAAGTGGACTAGCTTTATGTGGGGTTAGGCTCAAGCAGTTGCTTTTAGTTGGTCAGGTATTTATCATTAGTAGAAGCCAGATTTTAGCATTAACCAACCCATGAACCATTTCCTCATCGAGGAACAACATCATCATATTCGAACCAAAACCATAACATAATCCTTGTATCTCGAACCATCTGTATCTCTAATCAAAGAGGATCCCAAGGCTGCTCTTAACCGTGAGCACGACTGATATATCAGTTTCACTACCCTCTGCAGAGGTCGCACACTTTACCCATGAGTCATGATTCCCTTTCTGCCCGGGGAGAGCTAATCCCCATTGACCACTACCTAGGTGGTCCGGCAGGGTATCACTACGTAGCTTTTACAAAGATTCCCTAGAGATCATAGCCGCCCGTTAGGTTTCTCCAGTTTGATAAACACAGTACTCCTCCCCGCAGGAGAGTGACTAACAAAAGCAAAACGAAAGAACCTCGGCACTCAGCCTCGGCAGAGCAAGCACTGTGCCTGGACCCCATTGACGGCACGACGGCGAAGCAACTACACCTCTAGTTCCTCTAATTAATTAGCTAAGGGTGCCCCATTTCACCCTCATGGTTGCACTGTTATCCCGGGTGGTCTCTCAACGAACAGGTCCTTACGGAGAGGTACTCAGGAAACAGCCTGAGCCCCCTAGAGTATCACAAGATCATCAACATCATCAGGATAACAGTATCATAAATATTCACATCATGTTCATTGATTAAGTTAAGGCAGTAGCAGAATGCTAACCATAATAGCCCATAAGGTCATCAAGGATAAAGTAAAGTGTAAAGCTAGTCAATCCTTAGGTTTCAAGTAAGTAATGCGGGGTAGTAAGTTATAAATGAATAGGACATAATGGGTCAGAGGACACTTGCCTTCACCAAACTGCTGATCAGAGACCTCCTCTGCAACTTCCTCGGGAAACACAGACTGCTCGTTGTCTACGTAAAGTAATCATTCACACTATGCACTTGGAAAATAACAAACAAAAACAATATACCAAACATATGCAGCAGAGAGATCACAAGTTCATAATAGAAAAGGGATAGGCACTCTGGTATTCTCTAGGTCTAGGGTAGAGGACTATACAAAAGGATTCATTATCCACTACTCAGGTTTAAGTCAGTGGTGGGGGTTAAATCATTACATAGTGTTAAGTCCATAAACTTAAGTGCTCCAACTTTTATTAAAGTCTACTATCTTTTATTTATCTCAAATAGGGTTCCCATAACATTAATTTTACCCTAATGATCAACTATTAATTGAGACATAGAAACAGCAGGGAAACATTGCTTAAACAGATAGATAATAATATTATGAACATTTTGCAATTTAAAGCACCTAATTTGGAGTTCATATGGCAAAGTTATGAATTTTACAAGTTTAGGGGTTAAAAATATACCCTAAGGACCTATTCTGAATTAAATAAAAGGCCCGAGGACCTAACTGCGAGAAACCAGGGACGGCGGGTTCAATTTCCAGAAAACAGAGGGGTTCTTTAAGAAAACGCGCGGGCGAAGGGGTATCGGGCTCCTACAGCCGTTGGATCTCAAACGGACGGCCAAGATTAGATCCTGCGGGCGGGCGCGCGGGCGCGCGGCGGCCTGGGCGGCTGACAGGCGGGGCCGGGCGGGCAGCGCGGGCGCGGGCGACCGACAGGCGGGACCGGACGGGCAGAGCGAGCGCGGGCGACTGATAGGTGGGGCCCAGGCGGCAGAGCGGGGCGCGGGCGCGGGGGAAACGGCTCTAGGCCGTTGGATCTCAGGCGAACGGCTGAGGTTGGGCTCGGGCTATTTGAAACAGAACCGTCTGATCTAAGATGGATGGCGGAGATCTGGTGGCTGGCTTCTATCTTCTTCTCCGGCCAGCAGAGGCGACGGCGCCCGTCCCGCGGCGGAGAACTCGCCGGAGGCGAGGGGCGCAGGGGCTCTGCGGGTCTCTGGGGCGACCGGAGTGGCCGGGAAGGTTGGGAGGGCACGGGGAATCCTTTGGTGGGGTCTGGGTCGGGGCAGGGGCGCCGGAGAGGGGCGGTCTACGGCAAAGCGGCTCGGCGGCGGCGTTGAACAACTCCGGCGAGGAATTAAGCGCAGCAGAGAGCAAAACAAAGGGCAATTGGGCCGGGAGAGGTTCTTTACCTCAAGGCGGGCTCCGGGGACTCCTCGGTGGCGGCGATGACGCGACGGTGGCCCGGGGCGACGGTGGCGGCTGCACGGAGGACGGCGGGTGAGCGCGGGCAGAGAGAAATAGGGAGGGGAAGGGGAAATTGGAGCGCGTTCCGGGTTGTGGACGTCGGGGCGAAGCTTACCGTGGCAAAAGGCACGGCGGAGCTCCAACGACGATGGGGAAACGAGCTCGGGACGGCGGCGGTTCGCGGCGATGGCGCTTTGGCGTGCGCGCAGCGAGGGGGAGGCGAGAGAGAGGTCGGCAGGTGCGCAAATGAGGGAGGGGGGAGAGGGCGAGTGGGGTTCGGGGCTCAAGTGACCGAGGCGAGGGCGGTTGCGAGCTTCACGCGCGTCGTGGGCGCGGAGACCGCGGCAACGCGCAGCTCGGGCGGCAGTTACGCGAGGACGAGGGAGCTGACAGAGGGGGCCCACGGGCAGAGAGAGAGCGAGGGAGCGGACGCACGCGCGGGGAAGCGGCAGCGCCGATAGGCGGGGCCCGCGGGCAGAGAGAGAGGGAGGCGGGCGCGGGCGCGGAGGAAACGGCTGCGCCGACGGGTGGGGCCGGGCGAGCAGAGAGAGCGGGGGAAGCGGGTGCGGAGATGGCGGGCGCGCTGACAGGCCGGGCCCGCGGCGCAGAGAGAGAGGAGGGGGGGAGGGCGCGCGCGCGGGATGGGCCTGGTGGGCCGAAAGGCCGAGGGGGCGGGGGAAGCGGGCTTCTTTTCCTTTTTTCTTTTATTCTGGAATTGTTTTTCCCTTTTCTTTTTATTTTCTCTATTTGATTCAAATTCAAATGAGCCACAAATTCAAATTAGACTTTTTGAGAATTATGCACCAAACAAAAGTGTAATCTAGGGTTCAACATGATGCAACAGTTCACACTCCCTTAGGGTTTAACCTATCACACTATTATTACAAATAAAATAAGCACTTTTCTCCTATAGAAATGAGAAAGAAAGGATTGGGGAAGGATGAGAAAAGGGAAGTAACACCTGAATTTGTGAATATGAGCAAAGAAATTTTATACCCCCAAATTCAGGGTGTTACATTAACTCGGGGTGACCACTATACCCCACTAACGGAGCAATCGACTTAAGTCGGCGATGACTTAAGACGGTGCAACATGCTCACGCTTACTTAACTCGGGGTGACCACTATACCGCATCAACAGAGCAATCAGTAGGAAGCTGATACTCACTCAAACCGGCGCAACACACTCAGCACGCATACGATTACTCATCCAGGGGCGGCCTCTATGTCCCATGAAGAAATCTCGAAACCATCACGCTGCATTTTACTTCTACAAATACAGATACTGTTGAATTCTAAACAATAGGAGGATAATAGTAGCATTCAATACTAAAAAGGTGTTCCCTAACAAAATATCCGAGCACGTTAACCGCGCGCTCAAAGCATACAATGTTTTTTTCTATTCTGCAACATTCTTCTCAGGAGCAACCGACGAAGAAGGACGGCTGGAGGAATCAGGAGCAGCGCTCACATCTGCCACTATGTCGTCCGGGACAACCACACCAGGTCTCCTCATCAGAATCCGCCCTGCGCGAATAGCTTTATCCATAGCTTTATCGCGCTGGGCCCTCAGAGTAGCGGAAGTCTCTTCAGCAACCTTGACAACCAACTGAGCGGCCTCTAGCTCCTGGGCAACAGATTTCTTGGAAGCACGCAGATTCTTGATGACAACATCTTTGGCCGATATCAACTCCCTGAGGCGAATCACATCATCCAAGGATTCCTGCAGCTTATAACGAAGATTGTCTAACTCCTCCCTGGTGAAGCGATGACTCCTCTCCAAGATGGTCAGCGAGTTGCTAGAGTCACGGTATAACCTGTCAAGATTGTCACGAGAAATAACAAGGGCACATTTTTCTTCCTGCAAGCAAGAATCAACTTTTTCAAACGCCAGGCAAGCAATAAGGGCACAACAAAACAAAACCCCGATTCACAGGTCACCTTCTCAGAGTCGAGCTGAGCGCGGAGAGTAGAGTTCTACGTGTTGGCGTCATTCAGAGAAGCAGAGACCTGGGCCAGCTCTGTCTGACTTTGGGAATACTTTTCCTCGAGATCAGAACACCGCCGGACCAGTTCAGCTTGATCTTGAGAGCGTTTTTCCTCAAGAGCAGAATGCTGCCGAGTCATATCTGGCGAGAAGCAATCAAGCAAAGGTGCTAAAATAAGAAGAAGTTTGATAAGGTAGCCAGAAGGAAGCAGAAGAGCACTGACCAACATTCGCCGCCTCTAAATCAGAAACACGCCGCTGAAGCAGCACCGGATTCCAACGCGCCAGAGACAAAGCTCCTTCCGGGACAGAAGCACCTTGCAACCTCAGCCGACTAGACATCTCGTTGACCAACGCCTGGCATCAAAAAGCAGACGAGCATGAGAATGATTACCTGCTTGGGTAAAAGTCAGACCAGAAGAAACCAAAATACCTGGAAGTTGGAGAAAAAGGAAGCGACTCCCAAATCGTGAGAGATCAACTGATGGCTCGGCAAAGGATCACCACCCGGAGCAACTTGCGATGATTCAGCAGGGACCAATCCAGTGACATCAGCAGAACCCAAAACCTTGTCATCAGGTACGCTGGCCTCTAAAGCGACCCCTTGACCAAAGGCTTGGGCTGTCACCATGCAGCCGGAGTGTGGAGGAGAAGACCCTACATGAACATCCATGGAAGTGCAAGAGGGAGAACCCGCTCGGACACCCTCGGGGGCTGGATCATAGCTTGCACTACCCATCCGAGCTAGATCATCTCCGACAGCACCCTCGGGGGCTGGGTAGTAACTTGCACTATCCATTCGAGCCGGATCATCCCCGGCAGCACCCTCGGGGGCTGGGTAAAGGCCAGCACCGTCATTAAGGGCCAAGTTCTCTGCAGCAGCTGCCTCTAAGGCTGAAGGTCCCTCGGTCACTTCCATGGGAGCAGGGGAATCCAAACCAGCCTCCTGACCCTCAAGACTGCGCTCCAGGGTCGATGAGGCGCGGGACGCTGCCCGGGAGGACCCCAACCCGGCGTCAAGCACATCAACACAAACACCTATCACGCCACCATCTGCCGGCTCGGATAGCAGATCTTCTGGAATCATGTCCTCAAGAGTCTGATCAAAGTTCGCTAGAGATAATTCTTGTAGACCGATGAGGGCAGACAAGGCCGGAGAAGGAACACCGCTACTTTCCCCACTAGCAGTGTAATGGCAGCTGTTCTTCCGAATCAGGGGGATTTCGTCTTCTTCTTCACCATCATCATCAACAAGACGGACAACACACCCATTGGGATCAGCGTCAGACGGGTCACACCCATTGGGATCAGCGTCAGACGGGTCACACCCATTGGGATCAGCTTCAGCAAATTCAGAAACTGGCACTTCCTCAGCGACAGGACCAGAAGGACTGGCACCTTGATCCAAGCTAGACACCCGACGAAGACGTCTCTTCTTCTTTTTCTCTCCCTCAGCAGGAAAAGAGGCTTGATCAACTCGGCGAGAACGTTTTGGACGAACATTGACAGGCTTCTGAGCGTCCAAGGCTTTGTCAGCTTTAGGGATGGGCACCACCACCAATGTTTCAGCAGGAGCAGCATCAGAAGAATCCCCAACCAACATATCCAGCATGGCACCTATCTCCGCATCACTAGGATCCAAAGGCACCTCGAAATGAACCTGTCGTTCATCGTCAGGAATTTCCTCAAGAGAAGCAACCAAAACACTAACTTCTTCGGCAGAGGGTCGCACTCTAAGGCCCAAACCACCATCACCAGCAGGAGGATTTGACACAAAATGAGTGAAGGCCTTAGAAGGAGGCAGGTTCTAGGCCAAATACGCAACAGGGGCGCCTACATTCGATACTTTGCCTCTGAGTATCATTTCAAGTCGGCTCACCAAATCCACAGCGGGAATTTTTCTGTTGGTAACCCGGGTTGAGTCAGTCAGGCCTCGGTACAGATAGGCCGGGTGTGCCCTGTCCTTCAGCTGCTGAATATTCTTGAAGACAAAGTCAGCAACCAAAGCCTCTGCAGTCAAACCTCTCTCCTTCAACAATCCAACTTCAGCCAACAGAGCCCCTGCCTCAGCCACCTCTTGGTCTGTGGGGGATTCAGTCCAACTCAGAGTGCGGACATCTGGTTGTCTCCCTGACCGTGGTGGGAGGGAATTCCCATGATTCTCCATGATAAACCACTCTAAGCGCCATCCTTTGATGCTGTCTTTAAGTGGGATGTCAAGGTAATCAGTCTTCCTCCCACGGCGCATCTCCAAGCTCGCGCCCCCTACCAGTTGGTGCTGCCCTCCGGCCATCCCAGGCCAATAGTGATACAAATATTTCCACAGGCCAAAGTGCGGCAGAACGCCAAGAAAAGCCTCACATAAATGAACAAAGATAGAGATTTGCAGAATGGAATTGGGGTTCAGATGGGTCAAATTCAGGCGATAGAAATCAAGGAGACCGCGGAAAAGGGAGAGATAGGAAGAGCAAGGTCGCGGAGGAGGGATGGAACATAAACAACAGATTCATGGGTGTCTTCTGTTGGAACAGTGACCCCACAGCAGATCCGCCAGGAACAGAGTTCCTTCGGAGGAAGAACTCCGATGGACACAAGATGGAGAAGGTCAGACTCAGAAACAACAGACATATGGTTACCTGCGAAAGGCAACTGGCTGTTGGGATCGATGGGGGGAATGACAGCAGTGGACGAACTCGAAGCTTTCCGCTTAGGCGCCATCTCAACCTCGCCGGCGAGCAGAGCGGAAGCAGAATTGCAAATCGGCAGAGAGGATCTGGATGCAGGAAAGCAAGAACTAGGGCACGGAATGTGGAGGCACGGAACAGCGCAGTACATATAGGGTTTTCCCGGGCCAGATGCCGTTTCCAAAAAGTACCCAGTCATCACCCAGCGATTATTTCTAAAAAAGCCGGCGTGCCATGTCATCACTCGGCCGCTATTTCCAAAACGGCCGACGCGACCCAAATTGACTCAGCCGTGGTTTCTAAAAACGCTGACAGTACCTGACTTCACTCGGCTGTGACTTCTAAAACGCCGACGTTGTCGTCAATCACTCGGCTATTACTTCTAAAACGCCGACGTTGCCGTCAATCACTCGACTGTTATCTCTAAAACGCCGACATTACCATCACTCACTCGGCTGTTACCTCTAAAACACCGACGTGGCCCCGCCATCATTCGGACGCTACTTCAGAAGTACTAACGCTGTCAATAATAACTCGGCCGTTGCTTCTGAGGCACCGATGACGCAGAGAAAACGAATAGAAGAATAATTCGAAAACTAACCAGGAGGCGAAGTATTTAACACAGGAGGAGATGAAATCGTTCTTCATGAAGGGAAGCTACAGAACTTACAAATCAACTCGCTATGAGTTGATACTTCCCTACCACTACTACTACATTACATTACACTATTCTATACTACTACTACTACTACATTATTTCACTAATACTATTTCTACTACTAATCTATACTAATATCTAAAAACAGTGGCATCTAGCCACTGGCCTAGTTGCTGCCCCTGCTGCTGCCCTTGCCGCTGCCGTCGCTGCCCCTGCCGCTGTCGTCGCCGCCGTCGCCGTCGCCTCCGTCGTCGTCGCCGTCTCCGCCATCACCGCCGCTGCCCTCCTCGAACGAGTCCGAGGAGTCCTCCTCGTCCGAGGAGTACTCTGACTCATCTGAGCCCTCGAGCCCGGCGCGCTCGACGGCCCGGATGTAGGTCCAGACCTCCGTGGCAATCCCCTGGGAGTCGTCTGAATCGTCAGACGACGCCGGGGGAGAGACGGGGGCCGGAAACCCCTCGGACTCGGAGGAGAACTGTAATACTCAAAATTGTATAAAAGGATGATATAGTGAATTCCTTATCTTATGTGCCATATTTGCATCATAAAAAGAGCATACATGAAAGTTGGAAGTGAATTAAAACAAATGATAAAAAGAATATGCATCATGTTGGAGTTTTATATGTTTGCACATTAAATAAAATAATAAGGATAATAACAATGAGATAATAATTCTAAAAGTTGGATCAAACCCTAAATGGAGATTAGAGTTTGGAAATAAGAAAAGAGAAGGGATATAAAACAAAAATATAAATAATATATATATATATAAATAAATATATTCAGAATTAATATCCCTAACTTCACAAAAATAAGTTGAAATGATGAGCCATAGAGGTTTGAATTTAAGTTTGAATTCAAATTTAACTTGGAAATGAAGAAAAGAAATAGAAAATAAAATAGAAAAAGAGAAAAACCTTATATGGGCCTCGTACCTGGAATTCGGCCCAACTCACCGCACGGCCCATCTTCTATACGCGCGCGCCGACACCCTTACCCCACCCGTCAGTCTCCCTTGCGCCGCGTCTCGCACTCCCACTGCGGCGCGGGACCCACTTGCCAGGGCTTGCTTGTCCGCGCTCGGTAAATCTCTCGCTGCGCTCCTTCTCACTGCGTTGTGGGTCCCGCCTGTCGGCGATCCTCTCCCAACAGAATCGCCGCGGCTCAACGGACTTCGCGAGCTCGCCGGGGCCGTGGTGTTCGGGCAGGGGTCTTCGCCGCGGTATCCGCGACTACCTGGGCGCCCGAGAATAAGTAGAGCGCCTCGTGGTCCCTCCTCCCCATCTCCCCCTTGTTGCACGATACCCGCCACCGCGACATCCGCCGTCGTGGCCTTAGTCCCGCACTGGTGATTGGGGCCGTTCGTGTGGTCGTGGGTGTTCGGCATCGTGCGTGGTGCGTGTGTGTGCGGAGTATCGCTCCCAGGATCGAGCCGGGTGCGGGCAATTGCTCGCCGTGGTGAAAGCTCCGCCGTGAATCCGCCCTCCACCGTGGCCGTGTGCCTCCGCGCCATAATCGCCGGTATGAGGTCTTCCTTTGTGTTCACCTTCGCCTTCTCTACGCGCAGCACCGTTTAATTTTGGTTTAGTGCTCGGTGACGGCGGAATTGCCGCTCGCGGGCGAGCTCCACCGCGGGTGGGTAGCTCCGCCGTGTCGGGGCATCGGGGGTGGGACGATGACCGATGGTCGTTGATCGCCCAACATGCGGCTCAGATTGTTTCTGGCATACACGCTCGCGGGAGCAATCTGGTCCGTAGGATTGTAAACGGGTGAACCAGATTAGGTCAAGCGCTCCCCTTTGGTCAGTTCGATCTGTGCCCTTGGATCAAGATCCCATGCGTAAGAATAGATCGCGCTTTCATTAAATTGCGGACGTCGATCTTTGATCTAACGGGTACGATTAGGTACCGGTTCGGGGGACGGCAGGTCTAATCCTGGCGCTTGATTCCTGATCTGACGGCTGGAATTAGATTATACCCCTTCGCGCTGGCAGTCTTTTAAAAGAGCCCCTGGACTTTTTGAAATAGAACCCGCGGTCCACTGTGCGGGTGATCTGAGTCTTAGAAAACTTTACCCAGAGCCCCCTGTGCTTCTGTTTAATTGAGGCCCAGTCCAGTGCAGTATTAAAGTGATTAAATGAATTAGAAATTAGATTTTTTAATACAAAAATAATTGCTAGAACTTAGATAATTCATAGAAAATCCATTTTAGCTCCAAATTGAACCATTCCAGTTTCTAAAATCTTGTAATAATATTCTTCATCATTTAGTGTCTCTGTTTTGACATGAACTCTGTCAGAAAATTTATTTATCATTTAATCATATTTTAATCACATTAAATCTTAGGAAATTCATAACTTGAACTCTATAACTCAAAAATTAATAATTCTTTTTCCTGTGATCTTATTTTTATGTGTAGATTATTATTATGTATTTTGTTTACTTGTTTGGTGTGATGTTAAATTTTGCCTACACTGTTTGTTTGTATTACTACGACTAGCAGTGAGGTCACGTGTCATCTGAAGATCATCCTGGTACCTGGAATCTCAAGGCCCAGGCAAGTTGTGCCCTTGATCACTTCTTTTTACCCAGCCATGTTCTGATTAATCATAATGATCTGCATAGGTTAATTTTGATGGGACCCAATAGGTTACCCTAGTTTGTCTATCTTTATACCTTGTTTACCACTGAACTTTTTGGGTAGTACTTGCTAGTGCTATATGTGGTTTTGGGTATGGAGATACACTATTCATGATTACACTTTTTGTTATCAGTTGTTATTTAATGTTCATGTTAAGATCATTATGATAATTGGAACATGGAGCGACCACCCGGGAAAACAGTGCTACCACAAGGGTGGTATGGGACGCCCTTGGCTGATTAATTAGGAAAGCTAGTGGAAGACTACCTTACCCGAAAGGGGCAAGGGCAGTAGGGGAGAGGTCAGTGTAGGGAGGCCCTCGGGAGGATTTTGCTGCGATGGCGGTCCTGCAAGGGATTCCTGCACTGGATCTTCCTATAAACTGTAGCGGGTTTTCGGAAGCTAGTGGAACTTTGTAAAGGCCTCGTAGTGTTACCCTGCCTCGCTTCCTTGGTAGAGGTGTATGGGATTCATGACCCCTTGGCAGATGGGTAACACGACTTGTGGGTAAAGATGCGCAACCTCTGCAGAGTGTAAAACTGGTATACTAGCCGTGCTCACGGTCATGAGCAGCTCGGACCCTCACATGATTAAATTATGGAACTTAAACTCAATTTGTCATATGCATTGCATCGCAGGTGAAGTTGTTACTTCTGTTCTACTATTTAATTGGGTTGGTATTTACTTATACTTAGTAATTGCTAATAAAATTTTGACCAACTTTAAAAGCAATGCTCAGCTCTAACCATCTTCTTTGGTAAGCCTTACACTTCACGTGAGCTCCCACCTTTGGCGAGTTCATGCACATTTTTCCCCACAACTTGTTGAGCGATGAACGTATGTGAGCTCACTCTTGCTGTCTCACATACACCACAGGTCAAGAGCAGGTACTGCAGGATGATGCTCATGGAGGATGCTGTGATGAGTTCGTGAGAGGTCTAGGTCGTCGTCTCCCAGTCAACTTTGGGTTGCTGGACCGTTGTCTCCTTATAATGTAATTATTTATTTTGTATAGAACTCCTGTTATATATAAAGATGTGACATTCGATCCTGTGCCACTATACATCATATGTTTGAGACCTGGTCCCAGCATACCTGGTGTTTATGTTAACCCCGGGTTTTGGACCCCTAAAATCCGGGTGTTACAGAAGTGGTATCAGAGGAATGTTGACTGTAGGACGAAACCTAGATAGAACTGGACAACCAATACCTACTTACCTTACTCTGATTCTTTTCTAAACTTACCTTAAACTTTTCTCATCTATTTCCGCTTTACTCTGATTATTCTTACCTTTTCTTTCTAAAGACAAACTTGGATTTCACACTTTGAAATCCTGTACCTAAAGTGACTTTTAGAAATAGGAGACCCATTCTTAGGAACAAAAATCAAAACTATTTTATTACATATTTGTATGAGTGTTTGTTCTTATGATACTTGTCTGATTTGGATCTTTGTTTGAGTGAGATGAGTTGTGGAGTAATGTCCACAATTGCATCTGCATATACACATAGGTATAAAACTATATTTATAAAATAACTAGACAACCTAGATTATCCCCATTGGAACCTATCTAGCTTAAGAGATTTAACTCATCCTAAAAGATCTCATTCTAACCAATTCATCTTATCCTAAAAGATTCTCCCTTATCTTAATAGATCCATCTCATCTTAAAAAGATACTCATCTTATCTTGAAAAAAAAAATTTTCCTAATAGATCTAACTGGTCTCAAAAGATTCATCTTATCCTAATAGGCATACTTATCCACCCTAGATTAAACAACCATGATCTAATGCAACTTAATTAGATCTTATTTAGTCAAACTAGTCATACCAATCTAACCTAGATTCAACCTTGTGTAATAGATCCATCTTATCTTAAAGGATATTCTATTACCTTAATAGATTCATCTTACCTTAAAAAGATTTTATCTGGTCCTAATAAATCTAAAGATTCTAACATATCCTAATAATATTTATCCTACCCTAGTAGATCTATTTAACCTAAACTAGTCTAATCTAGTCATATTCAATCTAATCTAGCTCCTACTTAATCTAATATGATCTAATCTAGTGTGTGTTACTTAATGCTGGTACAAAAGATATGGCCATGCTCCTAATTCACTTAAGTCTAAATTGGTGACTTAGATCAGTTCAGCCATACCCAGGTTACATACCCTATCCAAACCATACAGAAGCAAAACAATCAAACCAGATTCTGACTAATCTCATTTAACTCATAGCCATCTACTAAACTAATCTAATGTGGCCTACTTAATCAGACTAATGATACAGGTAAGAAGGGATTAGACTTTACTAGTCAGGTGTTAACTTAGCACATTAGACTAACTCAACCATGAGCAGAAGATCTAACTCAACCAAATAGATTCATAATGGATTGCATGATCTGTTTATCCCCACCTAACATCAAATAAACTTTTGATCTACATCATGTAGTCTATCTCATCCATATCTATTTTAACTACGTTCCCCAACTCCAATGATATACACTAACCTCGAATCAATGAGACAAGACCGGAGAAGATGATTAACTTCATCAAGAAAGGATGAGCACCAACTCAAGTCTTCAAGGATCAAGTGAGGTCACCAAGATGAGTCAAGATCCACAATCTTGGATGGAGTCTTTCTTTACCCCACTCTTTCTTGCCCAAACCTATATAGGCTTTAAAAGATATCCTTTATCCTGCATAATAAAGTGTCTATAACCATATATACCTATACTCTCCTAATAACTAACTAATAGTAATAAAAAAAGGGAGACTCTTGATTTTGAACTAATTAGAAACTAAAAGCTAGATTTCAAATCACTCTTCCTATATCCTCTTTCTTACAAATCTCGAGGGCGAGATTATTTTTAAGGGGGGTAGGATTTGTAATACTCAAAATTGTATAAAAGGATGATATAGTGAATTCCTTATCTTATGTGCCATATTTGCATCATAAAAAGAGCATACATGAAAGTTGGAAGTGAATTAAAACAAATGATAAAAAGAATATGCATCATGTTGGAGTTTTATATGTTTGCACATTAAATAAAATAATAAGGATAATAACAATGAGATAATAATTCTAAAAGTTGGATCAAACCCTAAATGGAGATTAGAGTTTGGAAATAAGAAAAGAGAAGGGATATAAAACAAAAATATAAATAATATATATATATATAAATAAATATATTCAGAATTAATATCCCTAACTTCACAAAAATAAGTTGAAATGATGAGCCATAGAGGTTTGAATTTAAGTTTGAATTCAAATTTAACTTGGAAATGAAGAAAAGAAATAGAAAATAAAATAGAAAAAGAGAAAAACCTTATATGGGCCTCGTACCTGGAATTCGGCCCAACTCACCGCACGGCCCATCTTCTATACGCGCGCGCCGACACCCTTACCCCACCCGTCAGTCTCCCTTGCGCCGCGTCTCGCACTCCCACTGCGGCGCGGGACCCACTTGCCAGGGCTTGCTTGTCCGCGCTCGGTAAATCTCTCGCTGCGCTCCTTCTCACTGCGTTGTGGGTCCCGCCTGTCGGCGATCCTCTCCCAACAGAATCGCCGCGGCTCAACGGACTTCGCGAGCTCGCCGGGGCCGTGGTGTTCGGGCAGGGGTCTTCGCCGCGGTATCCGCGACTACCTGGGCGCCCGAGAATAAGTAGAGCGCCTCGTGGTCCCTCCTCCCCATCTCCCCCTTGTTGCACGATACCCGCCACCGCGACATCCGCCGTCGTGGCCTTAGTCCCGCACTGGTGATTGGGGCCGTTCGTGTGGTCGTGGGTGTTCGGCATCGTGCGTGGTGCGTGTGTGTGCGGAGTATCGCTCCCAGGATCGAGCCGGGTGCGGGCAATTGCTCGCCGTGGTGAAAGCTCCGCCGTGAATCCGCCCTCCACCGTGGCCGTGTGCCTCCGCGCCATAATCGCCGGTATGAGGTCTTCCTTTGTGTTCACCTTCGCCTTCTCTACGCGCAGCACCGTTTAATTTTGGTTTAGTGCTCGGTGACGGCGGAATTGCCGCTCGCGGGCGAGCTCCACCGCGGGTGGGTAGCTCCGCCGTGTCGGGGCATCGGGGGTGGGACGATGACCGATGGTCGTTGATCGCCCAACGTGCGGCTCAGATTGTTTCTGGCATACACGCTCGCGGGAGCAATCTGGTCCGTAGGATTGTAAACGGGTGAACCAGATTAGGTCAAGCGCTCCCCTTTGGTCAGTTCGATCTGTGCCCTTGGATCAAGATCCCATGCGTAAGAATAGATCGCGCTTTCATTAAATTGCGGACGTCGATCTTTGATCTAACGGGTACGATTAGGTACCGGTTCGGGGGACGGCAGGTCTAATCCTGGCGCTTGATTCCTGATCTGACGGCTGGAATTAGATTATACCCCTTCGCGCTGGCAGTCTTTTAAAAGAGCCCCTGGACTTTTTGAAATAGAACCCGCGGTCCACTGTGCGGGTGATCTGAGTCTTAGAAAACTTTACCCAGAGCCCCCTGTGCTTCTGTTTAATTGAGGCCCAGTCCAGTGCAGTATTAAAGTGATTAAATGAATTAGAAATTAGATTTTTAATACAAAAATAATTGCTAGAACTTAGATAATTCATAGAAAATCCATTTTAGCTCCAAATTGAACCATTCCAGTTTCTAAAATCTTGTAATAATATTCTTCATCATTTAGTGTCTCTGTTTTGACATGAACTCTGTCAGAAAATTTATTTATCATTTAATCATATTTTAATCACATTAAATCTTAGGAAATTCATAACTTGAACTCTATAACTCAAAAATTAATAATTCTTTTTCCTGTGATCTTATTTTTATGTGTAGATTATTATTATGTATTTTGTTTACTTGTTTGGTGTGATGTTAAATTTTGCCTACACTGTTTGTTTGTATTACTACGACTAGCAGTGAGGTCACGTGTCATCTGAAGATCATCCTGGTACCTGGAATCTCAAGGCCCAGGCAAGTTGTGCCCTTGATCACTTCTTTTTACCCAGCCATGTTCTGATTAATCATAATGATCTGCATAGGTTAATTTTGATGGGACCCAATAGGTTACCCTAGTTTGTCTATCTTTATACCTTGTTTACCACTGAACTTTTTGGGTAGTACTTGCTAGTGCTATATGTGGTTTTGGGTATGGAGATACACTATTCATGATTACACTTTTTGTTATCAGTTGTTATTTAATGTTCATGTTAAGATCATTATGATAATTGGAACATGGAGCGACCACCCGGGAAAACAGTGCTACCACAAGGGTGGTATGGGACGCCCTTGGCTGATTAATTAGGAAAGCTAGTGGAAGACTACCTTACCCGAAAGGGGCAAGGGCAGTAGGGGAGAGGTCAGTGTAGGGAGGCCCTCGGGAGGATTTTGCTGCGATGGCGGTCCTGCAAGGGATTCCTGCACTGGATCTTCCTATAAACTGTAGCGGGTTTTCGGAAGCTAGTGGAACTTTGTAAAGGCCTCGTAGTGTTACCCTGCCTCGCTTCCTTGGTAGAGGTGTATGGGATTCATGACCCCTTGGCAGATGGGTAACACGACTTGTGGGTAAAGATGCGCAACCTCTGCAGAGTGTAAAACTGGTATACTAGCCGTGCTCACGGTCATGAGCAGCTCGGACCCTCACATGATTAAATTATGGAACTTAAACTCAATTTGTCATATGCATTGCATCGCAGGTGAAGTTGTTACTTCTGTTCTACTATTTAATTGGGTTGGTATTTACTTATACTTAGTAATTGCTAATAAAATTTTGACCAACTTTAAAAGCAATGCTCAGCTCTAACCATCTTCTTTGGTAAGCCTTACACTTCACGTGAGCTCCCACCTTTGGCGAGTTCATGCACATTTTTCCCCACAACTTGTTGAGCGATGAACGTATGTGAGCTCACTCTTGCTGTCTCACATACACCACAGGTCAAGAGCAGGTACTGCAGGATGATGCTCATGGAGGATGCTGTGATGAGTTCGTGAGAGGTCTAGGTCGTCGTCTCCCAGTCAACTTTGGGTTGCTGGACCGTTGTCTCCTTATAATGTAATTATTTATTTTGTATAGAACTCCTGTTATATATAAAGATGTGACATTCGATCCTGTGCCACTATACATCATATGTTTGAGACCTGGTCCCAGCATACCTGGTGTTTATGTTAACCCCGGGTTTTGGACCCCTAAAATCCGGGTGTTACAAGAACTCCTCCTCCGAGTACTCCGAGTTGCCGAAGTCCTCCGAGGGAGGAGTCGGCTCACGTTTGCGCTTATCACCAGAGCGAGGCGAGGAACTGCTACCCTTCTTACTCTTGCCCATGGTGGAAAGGAAGGAGGAAGAAGAGAGCAAGCAGCAGAGAGCAGTAAGAGATGTGAAAGTACCGGGGAAGCAAGAGCACTATTTATAGAAGAAGGAGGCAACCGCTCACCTCCTACCACGGCCACTGAACAGTCACAAAAATTCAACATGCAATTCAAACCGTCTGAAGACACGTCAGGCGGCTGACGCCGTTTCACGCAACACAACACCCATTGGGACTCCAGTCAACTACGCGGGCGATATGATTACACCCGCGGTCACATAAAGTTACTACTCAGAGACAGTTTTGCTAAAACACTTAGTGTACCAAGCCGTCCCTTGCCTACACCCATTGGGGGGGGACGCCTAGGAAATGCCAGTATATTTTTCAAAACTGTCACATCCGTGCAGCACGTGCAATTAATAATTCAAGACAAAAGTGAGATATCAGCAAGGATCAAAGGAAAGCCAAATATGGCCAACAAGGTACAAGTCTAATCGGCAGAAGCATTGAAGCAAGAAGTGATAACAAAGACTAGCCAAGGGTCACCTGTCGAACGTCCAATCAGTCACAGATCAAATAAATTGCACCGCCTAGCAAGATATGAGCAGATCACGAACTCGGCCTCAAAGACAAAATATACGCTGACTTCTAAAGCATAATATCAATAACGTAGTGCTAACCTCCAAGGCATTCGGCAAAAAGGGAAGAAGATCACCAGAAAAAGACATAAAATGACGATCTTCGAGTGAATTATTTTCAAAAATCCACTCGAAGCTCGGGGGCTACACCCATTGGGTGCACCCAATGAGTCATCATCTCGGATCAAGACAATGCTGACCTCTAAAGCATAGGGTAAGATCAATACAAGGTTGACCTCCGACGAAGTACAAATGGGAGATGAAGGTGATTTCTGATAATACTCAAAGTGAATACCTTCGAGCAGATTATTTTCAAAAATCCACTCGAAGCTCGGGGGCTACACCCATTGGGTGCACCTTTGGTGCACCCAATGAAGTTCGAAGTCCTACAGTACGAAATGCTGATCTTCGAAGCAAGAGTCTAAGACAGAACACCAATTTTCGAGTGATAAAAGCAGAAGGAGACAGTAAGAAATCGTTTTTACCAGATTACCCAGAAAGTACTTCCTGTTACAAACAAAGACCGCAAGCTGGGCTTAGGATCTTTGGGCCGATTATTTCAAAATCAACCCAAAGATCAGGGGCTTGTGGGGGACAGATATCCCCTGGGTCCACTGGGAGGATAAAAGACCTCACGAAAGGACCAAGGGCCCAATAAATCATAAGGTCATCCCTTCGTGGGCCTGGGAGGAACGACCAGTGAAGCAGATCGACATGAGGCCAGATCGGAGCAAGCCCAGATGGCCCAATGACTTCGAACGAGTAATCACAACAGAGACCCGACCTTCCCGCGCTGGAGGCCCGTACAACGGAACCGAGCGAGGATGGGTCGGTGGAACTATAGGAAGATAGACTCAATCGGTTCACTATTTTTTAGGTGCACATTGTTATCATATCTGCATGTACTGCCCCACGGTCGAGTATATAAGGCCTAGGGGGCACCCCTTCAGAAAGAGAGACCCACTGCTTAGTTATCCACCCAATTCTCTGTACTCCCGGTGCTAGAGAACTCCTTGTAACCCACCGCGCAAAAGCACTCTCACCAGGACGTAGGGTGTTACACACTTCAAAGCGGTCTGAACCTGTAAGCCTTTGTCCACTGTCTCTCGTGCATCTGGCACGAACCATTGAACTACAGTCGAAAACACCGACCTACTCCTAAAAAAGCACCTTGAGGGGCAACCCCGGGTGTGCGGTTGGACCCAAAACACCGACAGCCCGAGCCTAGCTGGAGCATCTGCCTCCTGCACAGATCTCCGACTGGGACGACCTGGTCAAGGCTTTCGCGGGAAATTTCCAAGGCATGTACGTGCGCCCTGGGAACTCATGGGATCTCCAAAGCTGCCACCAGCAGCCAGGGGAATCCCTCCGAGAGTACATCCGGCGGTTTTCGAAGCAGCGCATCGAGCTGCCTAACATCACCGACTCGGACGTCATCGGAGCTTTCCTCGCCAGCACCACTTGCCGAGACCTGGTGAGCAAACTGGGGCGCAAGACTCCCACCAAGGCGAGCGAATTAATGGACATCGCCACCAAGTTCGCCTTGGGTCAGGAGGCGGTCGAAGCCATCTTCTGGAAAGACAAGCAGCCTCAGGGGGAGCCGAAGGAAGACGCCCCGGAGGCGTCCGGCCAGCGTGGCGCGAAGAAGAAGGCCAAGAAGAAGGCGCAAGCAAAGCACAACGCCGCTGACGCGAATCTCGTCGCTGCTGCCGAGCACAGGAACCCTCGGAAGCCTCCTGGAGGGGCCGGCGCGTTCGATAAGATGCTCAAGGAGCCGTGTCCCTATCACTAAGGTCCCGTCAAGCACACCCTTGAAGAATGTGTCATGCTCCAGCGCTACTTCCATAAGGCCTGGCCCCCGGCGGAAGATGGCAAGGGCCAAGGCAACAACAAGAAGGAGGGCGACAAGGAGGAGGAGTTCCCGGAGATCCACAACTGCTTCATGATTTACGGCGGGCAGGTGGCGAACACCTCGGCTTGGCACCGCAAGCAGGAGCGCCGGGAGGTCTGCTCGGTGAAGGTGGCAGCGCCAGTCTACCTAGACTGGTCCGACAAGCCTATCACCTTCGACCGAGGCAACCACCCCGACTTCGTGCCAAGCCCAGGAAGGTACCCGCTCGTCGTCGATCCAATTATCGGCAATGTTAGGCTCTCCAAGGTCCTCATGGACGGAGGCAGCAGCCTCAACATCATCTACGCCGAGACCCTAGAACTCTTGGGGTGGATCGGTCGGAGGTCCGGGCCGGTGCGGCACCCTTCCACGGGATCGCACCCGGAAAGCATATCCTGCCCCTCGGGCGGATTGACTTGCCCGTCTGCTTTGGAACTCCCTCCAACTTCTGAAAGGAAACCCTCACCTTCGAGGTGGTCGGATTTCGAGGGACCTACCACGTGGTGTTGGGAAGGCCGTGCTACGCCAAGTTCATGGCTGTCCCCAGTTACACCTACCTTAAGCTCAAGATGTCAGGCCCCAACGGGATCATCACCGTCGGATCCACGTACCGCCACGCATACGAATGCGACGTGGAATGCGTGGAGTACGCTGAGGCCCTCGCCGAGTCTGAGGCCCTCATCGCCGACCTGGAATGCCTCTCCAAGGAGGTGCCCGAAGCGAAGCGGCACGCCGGCAACTTCGAACCAGTCGAGGCGGTTAAGTCTGTCTCTCTCGACCCCAGCAACGACGCCAGCAAGAAAGTCAGGGTCGGCTCCGAGCTCGACCCCAAATAGGAAGCAGTGCTCGTCGACTTTCTCCACGCAAACGCCGAAGTTTTTGCATGGAGTCCCTCGGACATGCCAGGCATACCAAGGGATGTCGCCGAGTACTCACTAGACATCAGAGCTAGAGCCCGACCCGTGGAGCAGTCCCTGCGCCGTTTTGACAAAGAAAAAGCGCAGGGCCATAGGTGAGGAGGTCCACAAGCTACTGGCTGCAGGGTTCATCAAAGAGGTATTCCATCCCGAATGGTTAGCTAACCCTGTGCTTGTAAAGAAAAAGGATGGGAAATGGAGGATGTGCGTAGACTACACTGGTCTAAACAAAGCATGTCCGAAGGTTCCCTACCCTCTGCCTCGCATCGATCAAATTGTGGACTCCACTGCTGGGTGCGAAACCCTGTCGTTCCTCGATGCCTACTCAGGCTATCACCAAATCAAGATGAAAGAGTCCGACCAGCTCGCGATTTCTTTTATCACACCTTTTGGCATGTATTGTTTCACTACAATGCCATTTGGTTTGAGGAATGCAGGCGCCACCTACCAGAGGTGCATGAACCATGTGTTCGGAGAACACATCGGCAGAACAGTCGAGGCTTACGTCGATGACATCGTTGTCAAGACAAAGAAAGCCTCCGACCTCCTCTCTGACCTTGAAACGACATTCAAGTGTCTGAGAGCGAAAGGCGTGAAACTCAACCTCGAGAAGTGTGTCTTCGGAGTCCCTCGAGGCATGCTCCTAGGGTTCGTCATCTCCGAGCGGGGCATAGAGGCCAACCCAGAGAAAATCACGGCTGTCACCAACATGAGACCAATTAAAGATTTGAAAGGAGTATAGAGGGTCATGGGATGCCTTGCGGCTCTGAGCCGTTTCATCTCATGCCTTGGCGAAAAAGGATTGCCCCTGTACCGCCTCTTGAGGAAGGCCAGGCGCTTCACTTGGACCCCCGAGGCCGAGGAAGCCCTCGGAAACTTAAAGGCACTCCTTACAAATGCACCCATCTTGGTGCCCCCCGCTGCGGGAGAAGCCCTCTTGATCTACGTAGCCGCAACCACTCAGGTGGTCAGCGCCGCGGTCGTAGTCGAGAGACGAGAAGAAGGGCATGCACTGCTCGTCCAGAGGCCAGTCTACTTCATCAGCGAAGTGCTATCCGAGACCAAAGTCCGCTACCCGCAGATCTAGAAGCTGCTCTACGCAGTGATTCTGACGCGGCGGAAGCTGCGACACTACTTCGAGTCTCATCCGGTTACTATGGTGTCATCTTTCCCCCTGGGAGAAATCATCCAGAGCCGAGAGGCCTCGGGTAGGATAGCGAAATGGGTGATGGAACTCATGGGCGAAACACTTTCATTTGCCCCTCGGATGGCCATAAAATCCCAAGTCTTGGCCGACTTCCTCGCTGAGTGGACTGACACCCAGTTGCCGACGGCCCCAATCCAACCCGAGCTTTGGACCATGTACTTCGACGGGTCGCTGATGAAAACCAGAGCAGGCACGAGCTTGCTCTTCATCACACCCCTCGGAGAACATGTTCGTTACGTACTGTGCCTCCATTTTCCGGCATCAAACAATGTGGCCGAGTACGAAGCCCTAGTTAATGGCCTGCGCATCGCCGTCGAGCTAGGGGTTCGGTGCCTCGACGCTCGTGGCGACTCGCAGCTCGTCATCGACCAGGTCATGAAGAACTCCCACTGCCGCGATCGAAGAATGGAGGCCTATTGCGACGAAGTTCGGCGCTTGGAAGACAAGTTCTACGGGCTGGAACTCAACCATGTTGCTCGACGGTACAACAAAACCGCGGATCAGCTGGCAAAAATAGCCTCGGGGCGAACGACGGTTCCCCTGAACGTCTTTTCCAAGGATATATATCAGCCATCCGTCCAAATCGACGACGCGCCCGAGCCCGAGGAGGCCTCGGCTCAGCCCGAGGTACCCACGACCGTGGAGGGCGAGGCCCTGCGTGTCGAGGAGGAGCGGAATGGGGTCGCACCGGTCCCGAACTGGTAGACCCCATACTTGGAATATCTCCTCCGAGGAGAGCTGTCCCTCGACAAGGCCGAAGCTCAGCGACTGGCTCGGCGCGCCAAGTCGTTCGTCTTGCTGGGTGATGAAAAGGAGCTGTATCACCGCAGCCCCTCGGGCATTCTCCAGCGATGCATATCCATTGCCCAAGGACAAGAGCTGTTACAAGAAATACACTCGGGGGCTTGTGGTCACCATGCAGCACCTCTAGCCCTCGTGGGAAACGCTTTCCGACAAGGTTTCTACTGGCCAACCGCAGTGGCCGACGCCACTAAGATTGTACGCTCCTGCCGGGGGTGTCAATTCTACGCGCGACGGACGCACCTGCCCGCTCAGGCACTGCAGACAATACCTATCACTTGGCCGTTTGTCGTGTGGGGTCTAGACCTCGTCGGTACCTTGCAGAAGGCACCCGGGGGCTTCACGCACCTGCTGGTCGCCATTGACAAATTCTCCAAGTGGATCGAGGTCCGACCCTTAACTAGCATCAGGTCCGAGCAGGCGGTGGCGTTCTTCACCAATATCATCCATCGCTTTGGAGTCCCAAATTCCATCATCACCGACATTGGCACGCAGTTCACCAGGAAAAAGTTCCTGGACTTCTGCAAGGACCACCACATCCGTGTAGACTGGGCCGCCGTAGCTCACCCAATGACAAATGGGCAGGTGGAGCGCGCCAACGGTATGATTTTGCAGGGACTAAAACCGAGGATCTACAATGACCTCAACAAGTTTGGCAAGCGGTGGATGAAAGAACTACCCTCGGTGGTCTGGAGTCTGAGGACGACGCCGAGCCGGGCCACGGGCTTCACGCCGTTTTTCCTAGTCTATGGGGCTGAGGCTATCTTACCCACAGACTTGGAATACGGTTCCCCGAGGACAAAGGCATACGACGACCGGGGCAACCAGACCAGCCGAGAAGATTCTTTGGACCAGCTGGAAGAAGCTCGGGACGTGGCCTTACTACACTCGGCGCGGTATCAGCAGTCTCTGCGACGCTACCACGCCCGAAGGGTTCGGTCCCGAGGCTTCCAAGTGGGAGACTTGGTGCTTCGGCTGCGACAAGATGCCCGAGGGCGCCACAAGCTTACTCCTCCCTGGGAGGGGCCGTTCATCATCGCTAAAGTTCTGAAGCCCGGGACATACAAGCTGGCCAACGATCAAGGCGAGGTCTATAGCAACGCTTGGAACATCGAACAACTACGTCGCTTCTTCCCTTAAAATGTTTCAAGTCGTTTATGTTCCTCGTTTTCTTTACATACATAAATAAAGTCTAACCGTCAAGGAAGGATCAGCCTTGCCTCGGCAAAGCCCGACCCTCCCTCGAGGGCTAGAAGGGGGGAACCCCCTCTGCGTCAAAATTTTCTTCAGAAAAGTTTTCTACCAAGAAAAGTTTTCAACCAAAACAACTCCTGTGCCTTCCGACTATATCGATAACGGAACCCTAAAAACGAGCAGGAGAGACCTTAAGCGGCAAGGCCGATCGAGCCGAGGGACTCCTACGCCTCCGGGATACGGATACCTCACTCGTCACCTTCCGCCAAAAGTAAATCACGCTTGGATAAGCGGTTCTGCTATCGAACAAGTCCAAATGCTCGGGTAGAAAACGACTTTCGTGCTTTCGACTGTATCGATAGCAGGATCCTACGAATGGGTAAGAGAGCACGTAAGCGGCAAGGCCGACCGAGCCGAGGGACTCCTACGCCTCCGAGATACTGATACCTCACTCATCACCTTCCGCAAAAAGTAACTCACGCTCGGATAAGCGATCCTGCTACCGAACAAGTCCTAACGCTCAGGTAGAAAACGACTTTCGTGCATTTTTCGACTATATCGATAACATGATCCAAAAAACGAGCGAGAGAGCACGTAAATGGCAACGCCGACCGAGCCGAGGGACTCCTACGCCTCCGGGATACGGATACCTCACTCATCACCTTCCGCGAAAAGTAACTCTCGCTCGGATAATGCGATTCTGCTACCGACGAACAAGTCCTAAATGCTCAAAACAAGAGGAAAGAAAACACAGCTTTATAATTTGAATGCTAAATATGTTTAGGCCTCGGCGGCCGCAAAAAACATACGTATACTTCAGACGCACTGTTCCTGCAGGCTCAGACATCGGCAGGGGGAGGAGCAACACCCTCGGCGTCGTTTCCACCCTCGGCGGAATCTGGCCCAGCCTAAGACGGCGATGCGAGCAGACGCCTCGGCCAGCCACTCCGTAGCCTTAGCCAGCTGTCCCCCGAGGATCTCAGCCCGGCTCATGGCTTCGACAGCTTGGCTCCGGGATTGGTCCCGCTCGCGGGTGATCTGGCCAAGCTCCAGCTACCGCTGCCGCATCTCCTCGGCCTGGGAAGCCACCTGCTCCCGCGCCGAGAAAGCCTCTGTTCGAGCCAACACCGCCTCTGTCCATGCCACCGCTGCCTTCAGCTTCGGCTCATCGCAGAGCGGCCGAAGGTTCTAAAACTAGGCGAAAGAGACCTTAAATCGCAAGGCCGACCGAGCCGAGGGAATCCTACGCCTCCGGGATACGGATACCTCGCTCGTCACCTTCCGTGAAAAGTAACTCGCGCTCGGTTAAGTGGTTCGGCTACCGACGGGCAAGTCTCAAGGCTCGAAACGAGGAAGAAGCATGGCTTTATACTCAAATACCCAAATGATCAGGCCTCAGCGGCTACAAACAACAAACACACGTACTCGGGATAACTACACTACGTAGATGTCGACAGCGCCCTCGGCGGCTTTCCTGACCTACAACGGATATCTCAGTACATGGAGCAATCACATTTTTCTCTTACATTCCCTTACGAACGGGACTCCAACTCCACTCCCGCGGGAATGAACTACCTCCACACCAGAAGGCCTACGGGATAACGAGCTCCGAGCAGCTCGCCGGCGACCACTACGCCAGCAGCGCGACAACGACCTCCGCCTCGGGCGCCTAAACAGCAGCAGCGATGACCTCAGGGCAAACACTGCTACTAAGAGGCCTTCATTCACGTCCCCTCATGGGGGACGAGAACCAGACATCAAAGCCAAAGAGCCAGAGGTCTGGAGCGCAGCTGGCACCGACGGTCTCGTCAGCGGAGGCAACCGTAGCGGTGGGGAGCCTCACCAGCGGCAGCTCCCACTCCAGCGCCGGTGACAGTGGCAACCTGCGCGCGGCACGATCGTCGCCTGGGTGGAGGACAGATAGCTGCACCCTGGCCACGCAGCAGCGGTTCGCCTTCCCCCGCATGGCTGGAGGATGCCTCTGCAGGGCTGGAGGATGCCCTTCTCCCCCGAATGCTGGAGGAAGAAAACGGTCACCGGCCCACACGGAGGCGCCCCCCCACTCGGTGCGCTCCTCCGCCTCAGCCCGGATGATGAACATCCTTGAAGCTGAGGGCGGGGCGGAGGCCGCAGCCCGGCTTGCTTCTCCCCACCACCAGGCTGGTGGTCATCCCTACGGATGACCATTGGTGAGGGAATGCAGCCGGGCTGCATGATGAAAATCCTTGAAGTCGAGCGATGACTGGAGAGCACCAACCCCCATAAGGTCGTGCTTCTCAAACAGCAGCAAGAAGAAAGCCACACAGGTGCGCGCCATCTGGGGACACGGAAGGTTGAAGGGAGCGATACAAGAGAGGAGTGCGAAGGCATGGTCACTGCCCGGGGGATCGATCCCCTTTTATAGGCAGATCTCCTCACTTGCGCCCCCAAGCGACACGGGCAAAGTCTCCACCAACGTGCTCCAGGGTTCCCACCCCACGACACGGGGGTCGGGTCCCACACGCCATCAGAACTGACTCGAGACGCGAAGGAGGCAAATCGCCGCACGCAAAGCACGAAACCGCCCTGCGGTTATAAGCGTTCCCTCATCCTCGCCAGAACCAGCGGACGAAAGGGCGAGCCGCCACGCAGGGAGCATGCAACCGCACCGCGGTTACGCACCCCTTCAGCTTCGTCGCATCCGGTGGACCAAGCACGGAGGCCCGGTCCCACATATCATGTAACTGGCGCCACGGTCCCTACGTGCAAGGTAACCGCACCGCCACCCGCGCCAATGCTGCACCTTCTCGACTACGGAACCAGTGCCGCGACTCGAGGCAGCCCCACGTGTGACCCAACAGTGCCAATTAATGGCAGCGGTCACAGGTCAGTCAGCCGCGGGGGTAGGCGCGGCAGTTGATGTGGCCAAAAGCGGACCGGCAATAACTACTGCAACAGACGAGCGGAAGCAGTGGTCAAATCACCCCCAGGCTCGCGTCCTTTCCTGAAGCAGCAGGGGAGCCTTCTCCCACGATGTAAGGACGACACACCCGTGCCTCGTTCCTCGAATGGCCCGCGCACGCGCAACCGATGCCCCGCGAATCGCCCGCCCCGTCGAATTAACTCCTTAGCAGAGCAAGCGACACCGTTGGTAGGCGAAGTAGGCGACGTTTCATCTCTATCATGATGACCACGTCAAAAAAGGTGCGCCACGATTTTTAAATTCATATCCTTTTCCATTTCCTCTCTCTCTCTCTCTCTTGCCAGAGGGACCGAGAAAGGGGATATTTCAAAAAGGATCCTTCTCCGCGAAGGAAACGGGCCCCCGAGCCCTCCTACTGATCAGGGGTTTGAAGGTTGCGCCCTGCGGGGTCCAGCAGCCGCCCCAGAGCACTCGGGCTCCGCGCCCATTACTGATTAGGGGTTCGAAGGCTGGCCCCTCGGAAGGGTTCGACAGCCGCCCCAGAGCACGCAGAGTGAGGGATGACCCTGGGTACGTCCGTTACATGGCCGAGGCTCGGGCTACGCTCCCGAGGTACCCTAGGACATTTCCGAGACCAGCGGGAACGATTTGTAAAGGAATCCCACCGGAGGGAGGCACCGAGCCCTCGGACCCTATCAAAATGGATCCGGGTCCAGCAAATCCCCTGCAGGTACTTTTGGAGCGCGCCTCTGGGCCACTAGCCGACCCCTAACGAACGCGGCACGGGCGTCCACTCGGATCACCCGTTAGCAACTCACTGGAAACGCCATGATCGGTGCCCTCCGAGGGTAACGTGGCGCTTTCCCCCCCCTTCTTCCTTGCGAAAAGGCGACGAAGGGGCGTATAATAAAAGTCGAGACAGTCCTTGATCGCCCTCTTGCTCCGTGCAGAGGCTCAGGGGCTACCCTCGCACCCGGCTGCGGCCAAAACTGTTGACAGTGTCAACAAACCAGCTCAAAAACTCGGAGCCTGACCATGCACCCGGGCTGCGGCTAGGCTGCATGAGGGAACAACCAGGCCGACCGAGGCATCACAACACGAATTAAGACCTCAGAGGAGTCAAACCACTCCTCTGAGGCCTCGGGGGCTACACCCGGCGGGTGCGCTCGCGCGCACCCACCGGAACGAAACATAACCGAGAAAGGCTAGTCCCCTCGCAAAAATCCGGCAGAGCCTCCAAGCGAGTGCCTGCACTCCCTTCGAGGCTCGGGGGCTACTATCGGGTACCATAATTAGGGGTACCCCCAACACTCCAGAACACGGCTGATGAACACCTTCAGAGCAAACCATAAGGACTGACAGTTCGGGTCAAAGTCAAAGCTTCGTCTACCAAGGGACGCGATCTCGCCTCGTCCGAGCCCAGCCTCGAGCGGGAACAGTGGTCCTAGATGAATTCACGTCTCGCCCGAGGGTCTCCTCAGGCAGTGAGCATGCCCTCGGCTCAGCCAAAGGCAAGCCTTGTCGTGCAAGCGACCTTGGCCAAATCGCCTTACTAGCCGACCCTATTGCATGCACATTTAATGCTGGGATAGCCTGACACCTTATCCTGACACGCGTGCCTCAGTCGGCAAGGTCGAAGTGACCGCAGTCACTTCACCCTTTCACTGACCGATCTGACAGGAAAACAGCATCGCCCGCCCCGCTCCGGCTGCTGTGCCAACCACCCGGGGAAACCAACAACAGTCAAGTTCAGCCTCGGGCGCGACAGGAAGCTCCGCCTCGCCCGACCCCAGGGCTCGGCCTTAGCCTCGGGAAGAGTCACGTCCTCGCTCGACCCTAGGCCTCGGCCCCAGCCTCAGCCTCGGAGGAGCCACCGCCTCTCCTGACCTCGAGATCAGATCGACCGCGCCACAAGGGATACATCATCACCCTACTCCTGGCTAGCTCAGGCTACGAAGGAACAAGATCGGCGTCCCATCAAGATTGCCCCGGTAACAGGCAATGATGGTTCCCCGCGTGCGTCCATGACGTCGGTGGTTCTCAAGCCCCCTACGGAAGCAAGGAGACGTCAGCAGGATCCATGCAGCGCCAACAGCTGTGCTTCTACAGGGCACATGCACTTCTCCGACGGACATGTCAACACGTGCATAGCGACCAGGCACTTCCCCGCTGGCCACGTAGCGCATAGCTACTCCCCCATTGTACAGCTGGGCCATCTCCTTATGTCTATAAAAGGGGATGTCCAGGGGGAAAGGAAAGGGGGGAGGAACGAATGTACGAGCGTACGAATACACGAACGCACGGCAAAGGGACGGGAGAGGACAAGCAGGGCCAGACCCTCTCTCTCTCTCTCTCGCCCTCTCGTACTCGCCCTCTCGCTCTCGCCCTCTCGCAACGCTTGTAACCCCTACTACGAGCACCCTGGTGCAGGATAATACAAGGCTCATTCCCCCCTTGTGTTCCATCTCGCACCAACCCATCTGGGCAGGGACACACAGCGACAAATTTACTCGTCGGTCCAAGGACCCCCCAGGTCTGAAACCCTGACAGATTTTAGACCTTTCAAGTAGAGAGCTAGAACATTTCGTCCAGATCTTTTCCCACGAATCAAAGACAAAATCCACCGGCTGATAGAAGCTAATTTTATTAGACCTTGCAGATACACCGAGTGAATCTCCAATATTGTGCTGGTGGAGAAGAAGGAGTTAGGTAAGCTTTGAGTATGCATTGATTTTCGCAATTTAAATAGAGCAACTCCTAAAGATGAGTATCCCATGCCCATAGCCGACACATTAATCAATAATGCATCAGGAAATAGAATTATTAGCTTTCTTGATGGTAATGCCAGATATAATCAGATTTTCATGGCTGAAGAAGATGCGTCTAAAACAGCCTTTATATGTCCAGGCTTCATTGGTTTATTTGAGTGGGTTGTCATGACATTTGGTCTGAAAAATGTCGGTGCTACTTATCAGAGGGATATGAATTTGATCTTTCACGAGCTGTTGGGAAACACTGTGGAAGTCTACGTTGATGATATTGTAGTAAAATTGGCTGAGTTTAGTTCTCATTTAGCTGATTTGCGCAAAGCCTTTGATAAGATGCGTCGGTATGGTTTGAAAATGAACCCACATAAATGTGCTTTTGGAGTGTCGGCTGGTAAGTTTTTAGGATTTGTCATCCATGAACATGGTATAGAAATAGACCCTGATCGAATCAAGTCTATTCGGAATGTGGGACCTCCGACCTATAAGGTCGAAGTGCAGAAGTTTCTTGGCAAGGTGAATTATTTACGAAGGTTTATTTCTAACCTAGCCAGGAAGATTGATACCTTTACCCCTATCCTTCGGCTTAAGAATGATGCCGAATTCGCTTGGGGGCAGAGCAGCAGGAAGCATTTGATCTTATTAAAAAATACTTGTCTTCGGCTCCCGTATTAAAAGCACCACAAGCAGGAGTACCATTCCGATTATACATTGCAGCTGAAGATAAGGTCATTGGGGCTGTTCTGACATAAGAAACTGAAGGAAAGGAGCATGCGGTGACATATCTAAGTCGGAGGTTGGTGGATGCTGAAACGAGATACACTTTTATTGAGAAGTTATGCTTATGCTTGTTTTATACATGCACCAAGTGTAGATGTTATTTATTGTCTAGTCATTGCAAGGTTTCTGGTCAAGCCGATGTGATCAAATACATGTTACATAACCCAATTATGAGTGGTAGAATTGGTAAATGGGCTTATGCACTCATAGAATATGACTTGGCCTATGAACCATTGAAATCCATGAGAGGCCAGGTCGTAGCAGATTTTATTTTAGAACATCGGATTAATTGAGAGCACCTAGAGGGGGGGGGTGAATAGGTGATCCTGTAAAAATCAAACACTTGTAGCCACAAAAACTTGGTTAAGTGTTAGCTTAATAGAAACAAGTGGCTAAGGACCGAGCTCTTGTGAAACACAATAGTCACGATGAAAACAAGCACAAGAGACACGATAATTTATCCCGTGGTTCGGCCAAGTAGCACTTGCCTACTCCACGTTGTGGCGTCCTAATGGACGAGGGTTGCACTAAACCCCTTTCAAGTGATCCAATGATCAACTCGAATACCACGGTGTTTTTCTTTCTTTTACTGTCTCCCGTTCGCGAGGAATCTCCACAATTTGGAGCCTCTCGCCCTTACAAATGATGATCACAAAGAAGCACGGAAGTAAGGGAGGGGAGAGCAACACACACAAGACTCAAAGCACGAACACAAATACGCACACAAGCCACAACTTGAGCTCACAACACAATGCGAGGAGTTCTCTACTCAACTAGAGCTCAAGTCACTTATCACAAAGAATCGAATGCGCGAGAATGGAGTCTTGGTGCTTAGAGATGATCAAAGAATGCCTGGGTGACTCCTCCATACGCCTAAGGGTCCCTTTTATAGCCCCAAGGCAGCTAGGAGCCATTGGAAGCAATCTGGGAAGGCAATTCTTGCCTTCTGTCGGGTGGCGCACCGGACAGTCTGGTGCACCACCGGACAGACACTGTTCATGGTCCGGTGCCGATTGCCTTCCTAAAATAGCACAGCCGACCGTTGCAGAATTGGAGCCGTTGGCGCACCGGACACTGTCCGGTGCACACCGGACAGTCCGGTGCCCCCTATCGACCATTGGTGCGGCCACGCGTCGCGCGCGGATTGCACGGCCGACCGTTGGCGCAGTCGACCGTTGGCTCACCGGACAGTCCGGTGCCTCACCGGACCGTCCGGTTAATTTTAGCCGTACGCCGTTGAACGATTCCCGAGAGCGACGACTTCGCCGTAGACGGCTCACCGGGCAGTCTGGTGCACCACTGGACAGTCTGGTGAATTATAGTCGTACACCACCGTCAGTTCCCAAGAATGGCCTGTTCACCGGAGGCTGGCCTGGCGCACCGGACACTGTCCGGTGCACACAGTCCGGTGTGCAAGACTGCGTTGAGTCTTGGCTGTTCCAGCCAAGATAATTTCTTCTTCTCTTTTCTTTGATTCCAGCACTTAGACAAATATATTAGTACACAAAAACCAATATACTAAGTCTAGAATCATACCTTCTTATTGATTTGCACTTCATCAATCATTTGGTACAAGATTACTCACTCAATACGTGTTGGGCACTTAATCACCAAAACTATACTAGAAATGGCCCAAGGGCACATTTCCCTTTCAATCTCCCCCTTTTTGGTGATTTATGCCAACACATCAAAAAGCAACTAAAAGAAGTGCAACATCAAAGCAATTGAGAACAAGAATTGTTTTTTATTCAAATTTGGCATATTTGGATCATTCTTTGCCACCACTTGGTTTGTTTTCGAAATCAACCTCAATTTCCTATCTCTAAGTCAAACACACTTGTTTAGGCACAAAGAGAGGTATTCCATGCGAAAAATTGATCAAGAGCCAAAAACTCCCCCCTTTTCCCCATAATCCTACATTCTCCCCACAAGAGGCCAGATTTTGCACATAAGAGAATATTGACAAATCAAAAGTGCTAACTCTACTATTTTTCAAATTTCTCAAGTGGTAGCTGATCCATTTGCTTTGGCCTTTAATTTCTCCCCCTTTGGCATTAAGCACCAAAACAGGATCATTCTTGGCCCTTAAACCCCATTGCCTCACCAAAACCGCCAATTAAGAGTAAAAAGGCAATAAGAGCATGGAGATGAACTTGGAGTAAATTACCCTCTCATCGGAGTGCAGTGGAAGTCTTTCATGGTCCAAGTTCACATTTTCCCTTTCAATCCACCTTTGAGACTAAATTAAGAAAACTCAAGCACACTGTTAGTCTCAAAGGGTCAAGTTGTAGCATTTCTCCCCCTAAATATGTGCATCATTCACACATGGACTTGTGAGGTCCAGGGATCCCTTGCACAACTTGAGCACCATAAATAAGCAATAACATGCATAAAGGAACATGATCAAGGGCATAAAACACATGTATGCTCTAGATCAATCCAAGTTACGCGAATCTAAGACATTTAGCTCACTACGTAGCCTGCAAAAGGTCTTCTCATCTAAAGGCTTGGTAAAGATATTGGCTAGCTGGTTCTCGGTGCTAACATAAAACACTTCGATATCTCCCTTTTGCTGGTGGTCTCTCAAAAAGTGATATCGGATGTCTATGTGCTTTGTGCGGCTGTGTTCAACAGGATTGTCCGCCATGCGGATTGCACTCTCATTGTCACATAGGAGTGGGACTTTGCTCAGATTATAGCCAAAGTCCCGGAGGGTTTGCCTCATCCAAAGTAGTTGCGCGCAACACTGTCCTGTGGCAACATACTCGGCCTCAGCGGTGGATAGGGCAACAGAAGTTTGTTTCTTAGAACTCCAAGACACCAGGGACCTTCCTAGGAATTGGCACGTCCCTGATGTACTCTTCCTATCAACCTTACATCCAGCATAGTCGGAATCTGAGTATCCAATCAAGTCAAAGGTAGACCCCTTTGGATACCAGATCCCGAAGCAAGGCGTAGCAACTAAATATCTAAGAATTCGCTTAACGACCACAAGGTGACACTCCCTTGGGTCGGATTGAAATCTAGCACACATGCATACGCTAAGCATAATATCCGGTCTACTAGCACACAAATAAAGTAAAGACCCTATCATAGACTGGTATGCTTTTTGATCAACGGACTTACCTCCTTTGTTGAGGTCGATGTGTCCGTCAGTTCCCATCGGCGTCTTTGCGGGCTTGGCGTCCTTCATCCCAAACTGCTTTAGCAAGTCTTGCGTATACTTCATTTGGGAGATGAAAGTGCCGTCCTTGAGTTGCTTCACTTGGAACCCAAGGAAGTAGTTCAACTCGCCCATCATCGACATCTCGAATTTCTGCGTCATAACCCTGCTAAACTCTTCACAAGACTTTTGGTTAGTAGAACCAAATATTATGTCATCGACATAAATTTGGCACACAAAAAGATCGCCATCACAAGTCTTAGTGAAAAGAGTTGGATCGGCTTTCCCAACCTTGAAAGCATTATCAATTAAAAAGTCTCTAAGGCATTCATACCATGCTCTTGGGACTTGCTTAAGTCCATAGAGCGCCTTAGAGAGCTTACACACGTGGTCGGGGTACCGTTCATCCTCAAAGCCAGGGGGTTGCTCCATGTATACCTCCTCCTTGATTGGCCCGTTGAGGAAAGCGCTCTTCACGTCCATTTGGAACAACCTGAAAGAATGGTGAGCAGCATAGGCTAACAAAATGCGAATCGACTCTAGCCTAGCCACAGGAGCAAAAGTCTCCTCAAAGTCCAAACCTGCGACTTGGGCATAACCTTTTGCCACAAGTCGAGCCTTGTTCCTTGTCACCACCCCGTGCTCGTCCTGTTTGTTGCGGAACACCCACTTGGTTCCCACAACGTTTTGCTTGGGATGTGGCACCAGTGTCCAAACTTCATTTTGCTTGAAGTTGTTGAGCTCTTCCTGCATGGCCAACACCCAGTCTGGATCTAGCAAGGCTTCTTCTACCCTGAAAGGCTCAATAGAAGAGCCAAACGAGTAATGCTCACAAAAATTAGCTAGACGTGAGCGAGTAGTTACTCCCTTGCTTATATCACCCAAAATCTGGTCGACGGGATGATTCCTTTGAATCGTCGCCCGAACTTGAGTTGGAGGGGCCCGTGGTGCTTCTTCTTCCACATCTTGGACATCTTGTGCTCCCCCTTGATCACACGCCTCTTCTTGAGGGACCTGTTCATCATCTTGAGTTGGGGGATACACCATCGTTGAGGAAGAAGGTTGATCTTGCTCCTGGTGTTCCTGTGGTCGCAAGCTCCAATCGCCATGGTGCGAATCGCGTCCGTTGGAACATCATCTCCATCTACATCATCAAGATCAACTTGCTCTCTTGGAGAGCCATTAGTTTCATCAAATACAACGTCGCTAGAGACTTCAACCAAACCCGATGATTTGTTGAAGACCCTATACGCCTTTGTATTTGAGTCATAACCTAACAAAAACCCTTCTACAACTTTGGGAGCAAATTTTGAATTCCTACCTTTTTTCACTAGAATGTAACATTTACTCCCAAATACACAAAAATATGAAATGTTGGATTTGTTGCCGGTTAGAAGTTCATACGACGTCTTCTTGAGGAGGCGATGAAGGTAGACCCGGTTTATGGCATGGCAAGCTGTGTTCACAGCTTCCGACCAAAACCGCTCGGGTGTCTTGAATTCTCCAAGCATCATCCTTGCCATGTCTATGAGCGTCCTATTCTTCCTCTCTACCACACCATTTTGCTGTGGTGTGTAGGGAGCGGAGAACTCGTGCTTGATTCCTTCCTCCTCAAGGTACTCCTCCACCTGAAGGTTCTTGAACTCGGACCCTTTGTCGCTTCTAATCTTTTTCACCTTGAGTTCAAATTCGTTTTGAGCTCGCCTTAGAAAGCGCTTAAGGGTCCCTTGGGTTTCTGATTTATCCTGCAGAAAGAATACCCAAGTGAAGTGGGAAAAATCATCATCAACAACCAGACCATACTTACTTCCCCCGATGCTAAGGTAGGCGATGGGTCCGAAGAGGTCCATATGCAGTAGCTCCAGAGGTCTTGAAGTAGTCATCACATTCTTGTTGTGATGAGCGCTTCCCACCTGTTTACCTACTTGACAAGCTGCACAAGGTCTATCTTTTTCGAAAAACACATTTGTTAGACCTAACACATGTTCTCCCTTTAGAAGTTTGTGAAGGTTCTTCATCCCAACATGTGCTAGACGGCGATGCCACAACTAGCCCATGCTAGTCTTAGCAATTAAGCATGCATCTAGACCGGCCTCCTCTTTCGAAAAATCTACTAAGTAGAGTTTGCCGTCTAGTACACCCTTAAAAGCTAATGAACCATCACTCCTTCTAAAGACAGACACATCTACATTGGTGAATAAGCAATTGTAACCCATATTACATAGTTGACTAACGGACAACAAGTTGTACCCGAGCGATTCAACTAAGAACACATTAGATATGGAATGCTCGGATGAAATAGCTATCTTCCCTAGTCCTTTAACCTTGCCTTGATTCCCATCTCCAAAGATGATCGAATCTTGGGAATCTTTGTTCTTGACGTAGGAGGTGAACATCTTCTTCTCCCCCGTCATGTGGTTTGTGCATCCGCTGTCGATAATCTAGCTTGAGCCCCGGATGCATAAACCTGCAAGGCAAATTAGGCTTGGGTTTTAGGTACCCAACTCTTGTTGGGTCCTACAAGGTTAGTTACAACATCCTTTGGGACCCAAATGCAAGTCTTGTCTCCCTTGCATTTGGACCCCAGCTTTCTAGCAATCACTTTTTCATTTCTACATGAAAGTACATACTTAGTGTTGCAAGCATGAAAGATAGTGGCAGGTTTGTTACACACTTTCCTAGGAGCATGAGACACAACACTTCTCCTAGGCCTACCATTAAAATTAGAACATGAAGCAATCATGGTATGTAAGTCAAAAGCATTATAACTCCTATTATAATGAGAGTTTCTAGAAATATTTCTATCATGGTACATGAAAGCATGATTCTTTTGACTAAAACTAGCCATAGGGGCCTTCCCTTTCTCCTTGGCAGAGATGGGAGCCCTTTGACTTGTTAAGTTCTTGGCTTCCCTTCGAAAGCCAAGCCCATCCTTAATAGAGGGGTGTCTACCAACAGTGTAGGCATCCCTTGCAAATTTTAGTTTATCAAAATCATTTTTGCTAGTCTTAAGTTGGGCATTAAGACTAGCCACTTCACCATTTAGTTTAGTAATGGATGCAAGATGTTCATTACAAGCATTAACATCAATATCCTTGCACCTATTACAAATTACGACATGTTCCACACTTGAACTAGATTTGTTAGCTACCTTTAACTTAGCATTTAACTCATCATTAACACTCCTCAAACTAGAAATAGATTCATGGCAAGCAAAAATTTCAGAAGATAAAATCTCATTCCTTTTAGTTTCCAAAACAAGAGATTTTTGTACACTAATAAACTTATCATGTTCTTCATACAATAAATCCTCTTGCTTTTCTAGGAGTCTATTCTTTTCATTTAATGCATCAATTAATTCATTGATTTTTTCTACCTTGGCTCTATCTAGACCTTTAAACAAGCTAGAATAGTCTACTTCATCATCACTAGACTCTTCATCGCTAGAAGAAGCATATGTAGAATTATCTCGAGCGCTTACCTTCCTCTCCTTTGCCATGAGGCAGGTGTGATGCTCGTTGGGGAAGAGGGACAACTTGTTGAAGGGCGAGGCGGTGAGTCCTTCGTCGTCGGAGTCGGACGAAGAGCAATCCGAATCCCACTCTTTGCCAAGGTGCGCCTCGCCCTTCGCCTTCTTGTAGGACTTCTTTTTCTCCCTCTTCCCGCTCTTTTCTTATCCCTGTTCACTATCATTATCGGGACAGTTAGCAATAAAGTGACCAGTCTTACCACACTTGAAGCAGGAGCGCTTTCCCTTCGTCTTGCTCTTGTTGGGATGCTCCTTGCGACCTTTTAGCGCCGTCTTGAAGCGCTTGATGATGAGGGCCATATCATCCTCGTTTAGCCCGGCCGCCTCAACTTGCGCCACCTTGCTAGGTAGCGTCTCCCTGCTACTTGTTGCCTTGAGAGCGACGGGTTGAGGCTCGTAGATAGGGATTGGGCCATTCAGTGCCTCATCAACATATCTTGCCTCCTTGATCATCATACGTCCGCTTACAAACTTTCCGAGTATTTCCTCGGGCGTCATCTTTGTGTACCTAGGATTCTCACGGATTGAATTCACAAGATGACGATCAAGAATTGTGACGGACCTAAGCATAAGCCGGACGACGTCGTGATCGGTCCATGTCGTGCTTCCATAGCTCCTGATTTTGTTGACCAGGGTCTTGAGCCGGTTGTACATTTGCATTGGCTCCTCTCCCCTGATCATTGTGAACCTCCCTAGTTCGCCTTCCACAACTCCATCTTGGTGATCATGGTGGCGTCGTTCCCCTCATGAGAGATCTTGAGGGTGTCCCAGATTTACTTGGCGTTGTCCAAGCCGCTCACCTTATTGTACTCGTCCCTGCACAAGGATGCTAATAAAACAGTGGTAGCTTGTGCATTTTTATGGATTTGCTCATTAATGAAAACGGGGTTGTCAGTACTATCAAAAAGCATTCCGTTTTCAACAATCTCCCAAATGCTTGGATGGAGAGAGAATAGATGACTACGCATTTTGTGACTCCAAAATGGGTAATCTTCTCCATCAAAGTGCGGAGGTTTCTCGAGTGGAATTGAAAGTAGATGGGCATTGGAATTGAACGGAATACGAGAATAATCAAAAGAAAAATTCGAATTACCCGTTTTCTTTTTCTCTTCGTATTCCTCATCTCTTGGGGAAGAAGAAGACTCGTCGCTGTCGTAGTAGACGATCTTCTTGATGCGCCTCTTTTTCTTCCCGTCCTTCTTCTTATGACTCAAGCCAGAGTCCGAAGGCTTATCATCTCTTGGCTCGTTGACGATGGACTCTTTTATCTTGTCGTTGACCACCATCCCCTTTCCCTTAGGTCCATCTCTTCGGGCGATTAGTCCCTTGTGTGAAGAGAACGGCTCTGATACCAATTGAGAGCACCTAAAGGGGGGTGAATAGGTGATCCTGTAAAAATCAAACACTTGTAGCCACAAAAACTTGGTTAAGTGTTAGCTCAATAGAAACAAGTGGCTAAGGACCGAGCTCTTGTGAAACACAATAGTCACGATGAAAACAGGCACAAGAGACACGATGATTTATCCTGTGGTTCGGCCAAGTAGCACTTGCCTACTCCACGTTGTGGCGTCCCAATGGACGAGGGTTGCACTCAACCCCTTTCAAGTGATCCAATGATCAACTCGAATACCACGGTGTTTTTCTTTCTTTTACTATCTCCCGTTCGCGAGGAATCTCCACAATTTGGAGCCTCTCGCCCTTACAAATGATGATCACAAAGAAGCACGGAAGTAAGGGATGGGAGAGCAACACACACAAGACTCAAAGCACGAACACAAATACGCACACAAGCCACAACTTGAGCTCACAACACAATGCGAGGAGTTCTCTACTCAACTAGAGCTCAAGTCACTTATCACAAAGAATCGAATGCGCGAGAATGGAGTCTTGGTGCTTAGAGATGATCAAAGAATGCTTGGGTGACTCCTCCATGCGCCTAGGGGTCCCTTTTATAGCCCCAAGACAGCTAGGAGCCGTTGGAAGCAATCTGGGAAGGCAATTCTTGCCTTCTATCGGGTGGCGCACCGGACAGTCCGGTGCACCACCGGATAGGCACTGTTCATGGTCCGGTGTGGATTGCCTTCCTAAAATAGCACAACCGATCGTTGCAGAATTGGAGCTGAAAGGGAATTAGGCTTACACCTAGTTCCTAAAATAATTTTGGTGGTTGAATTGCCCAACACAAACAATTGGACTAACTAGTTTGCTCTAGTGTATAAGTTATACAGGTGCAAAAGGTTCACACTCAGCAAATAAAAAGATCAAGTTTTGGATTCAACAAAGGAGCAAAGAGGCAACCGAAGGCACCTCTGGTCTGGAGGCACCGGACTGTCTGGTGTACACCGGACAGTGTCCGGTGCACCAGAGGACTCCAACTCGAACTCGCCACCTTCGGGAATTTCTCAGGACGCTCCGCTATAATTCACCGGACTGTCCGGTGTACACCGGACAGTGTCCGGTGCTCCATGGAAGCGCGGCCTCCTCAACTCGCCAGCCTCGGGATCGCGCAGCAGCCGCTCCGCTATAATTCACCGGACATGTCCGGTGTGCACCGGACTGTCCGGTGTAACAGCGGGGCAACGGCTATTTCGGCGCCAACGGCTACCTGCGTCGCATTTAATGCGCGCTCTGCGCGCGCAGAAGTCAGGCGTGCCCATACTGGCGCACCGGACAATGAACAGGTGATGTCCGGTGTGCACCGGACATCCAGGCAGGCCCAGAAGTCAGAAGCTCCAACGGTCAGAATCCAACGGCATTGATGACGTGGCGGGGGCACCGGACATGTCCGGTGTGCACCGGACTGTCCGGTGCGCCATCGACAGACAGCCTCCACCAACGGTCATGTTTGGTGGTTGGGGCTATAAATACCCCAACCACCCCACCATTCATTGCATCCAAGTTTTCCAACTTCCAACCACTATACAAGAGCTAGCATTCATTGCAAAGCACACCAAAAGAGATCAAATCCTCTCCCAACTCCTCACAAAGCCCTAGTGACTAGAGAGAGTGATTTGTAGTGTTCATTTGAGCTCTTGCGCTTGGATCGCTTCTTTTTCTTTGGCATTCTTTCTTGTGATCATACACTCACTTGTAATTGAGGCAAGAGACATCAATCGTGTGGTGGTCCTTGCGGGAAGTTTGATTCCTAAGTGATTTGAGAAAGAGAAGCTCACTCGGTCCGAGGGACCGTTTGAGAGAGGGAAGGGTTGAAAGAGACCCGGCCTTTGTGGCCTCCTCAACGGGGAGTAGGTTTGAGAGAACCGAACCTCGGTAAAACAAATCTGCGTGTCTTACTTCATTATTCGCTTGCGATTTGTTTTGCGCCCTCTCTCGTGGACTCTATTATATTTCTAACGTTAACCCGGCTTGTAGTTGTGATTATTTTTGAGATTTTCAGTTTCGCCCTATTCACCCCCCCCCCTCTAGGCGACTTTCAATTGGTATCAAAGCCCGGTGCTTCATTAGAGCCTAACCGCTCGAAGTGATGTCGGGAGATCACACCAAGAGGGAGATGGAGACCGGCGACAAGCCCACTACAAGCCAAGGGAGCACTTCATCGGAAGAGTCCCGCACCAAGAGAAGGGAGAAGAAGAAGAACTCCTCCAAGCGGAAGGAGAAAAGATCTTCCTCTTCTCACCACAAGGAGAAGAAAGAAAAATCTTCTTCTCACAAGCCGCATCGGAGTGGGGACAAGCACAAGAGGATGAGGAAGGTGGTCTACTACGAGACCGACACTTCATCAACATCCACCTCCGACTCCGATGCACCGTCTGTAACTTCTAAGCGCCAAGAGCGCAAGAAGTTTAGTAAGATCCCCTTACACTATCCCCGTACATCTAGACATACTCCATTACTTTCCGTTCCATTAGGCAAACCGCCAACTTTTGATGGCGAAGATTATGCTAGGTGGAGTGATTTAATGAAATTTCATCTAACCTCACTCCACAAAAGTATATGGAATGTTGTTGAGTTTGGAGCACAGGTACCATCAATAGGGGATGAGGATTATGATACGGACGAAGTGGCCCAAATCGAGCACTTCAACTCCCAAGCCACAACCATTCTCCTCGCCTCTCTAAGCAAGGATGAATACAACAAAGTACAAGGGTTGAAGAATGCAAAGGAGATTTGGGACCTACTCAAGACGGCGCACGAAGGTGATGAACTCACCAAGATCACCAAGCGGGAAACGATCGAGGGGGAGCTCGGTCGCTTCCGTCTTCGCCAAGGGGAGGAGCCACAAGATATGTACAACCGGCTCAAGACCTTGGTGAACCAAGTGCGCAACCTCGGGAGCAAAAAGTGGGATGACCACGAGGTGGTTAAGGTTATTTTAAGAGCTCTTATTTTCCTTAACCCCACTCAAGTTCAATTAATTCGTGGTAATCCTAGATATCCACTAATGACCCCCGAGGAAGTTATCGGGAATTTTGTGAGTTTTGAATGCATGATTAAGGGCTCAAAGAAGATCAACGAGCTTGACGAACCTTCCACATCCGAGGCGCAACCGGTGGCCTTCAAAGCAACGGAGGAGAAGAAGGAGGAGTCTACACCAAGTAGACAACCAATTGACGCCTCCAAGCTCGACAATGAGGAGATGGCCTTAATCATCAAAAGCTTTCGGCAAATCCTCAAGCAACGGAAGGGGAAAGACTACAAATCCCGTTCCAAGAAGGTTTGCTACAAATGTGGTAAGCCCGGTCATTTTATTGCAAAATGTCCTATGTCTAGTGACAGTGACAGGGGCGACGACAAGAAGGGAAAGAGGAGAGAAAAGAAGAAGTATTACAAGAAGAAGGGCGGCGATGCCCATGTTTGCCGGGAATGGGACTCCGACGAGAGCTCCACCGAGTCCTCCTCCGACGAGGACGCCGCCAACATCGCCGTCACCAAGGGACTCCTCTTCCCCAACGTCGGCCACAAGTGCCTTATGGCAAAGGACGGCAAAAGGAAGAAGGTTAAATCTAACTCCTCCACCAAATATGAATCTTCTAGTGATGATAATGCTAGTGGTGAGGAAGATAATTTGCATATCCTTTTTGCCAACCTTAACATGGAACAAAAGGAAAAATTAAATGAGCTAATTAGTGCCATCCATGAAAAGGATGATCTCTTGGACTCCCAAGAGGACTTCCTAATCAAGGAAAATAAGAAACATGTTAAGGTTAAAAATGCTTATGCTCTAGAGGTAGAAAAATGTAACAAATTATCTAGTGAGCTAAGCACTTGCCATGACACTATTGCCAACCTTAGAAATGAAAATGCTAATTTAATTGCTAAGGTTGATTCTCATGTTTGTATTGATTCAACTTCCTATCCTAGAAATGATAATTTGCTTGCTAGGATTGATGAGTTGAATGTTACTATTGCTAGCCTTAGAAATGAGAATGAGAAATTAATTGCTAAGGCTAAAGAATTAGATGTTTGCAATATTACAATTTCCGACCTTAGAACTAAGAATGATATGTTGCATGCTAAGGTTGTAGAACTAAAATCTTGCAAACCCTCTACTTCTAATGTTGAGCATGTTTCTATTTGTACTAGATGTAGAGATATTGATATCAATGCTATTCATGATCACATGGCTTTAATTAAACAACAAAATGATCATATAGCATTATTAGACGCTAAAATTGCCGAGCATAACTTAGAAAATGAAAAGTTTAAATTTACTAGAAGTATGCTCTATAATGGGAGACGCCCTGGCATCAAGGATGGCATTGGCTTCCAAAGGGGAGACAATGTCAAACTTAATGCCCCTCCTAAGAACTTGTCTAACTTTATTAAGGGCAAGGCTCCCATGCCTCAGGATAACGAGGGTTACATTTTGTACCCTGCCGGTTATCCCGAGAGCAAAATCAAGAAAATTCATTCTAGGAAGTCTCACTCTGGCCCTAACCATGCTTTTATGTATAAGGGTGAGACATCTAGCTCTAGGCAACCAACCCGTGCTAAGTTGCCTAGAAAGAAAATTCCTAATGCATCAAATGATCATGCTATTTCATTCAAAACTTTTGATGCATCATATGTTTTAACTAACAAATCCGGCAAGGTAGTTGCCAAGATTGTTGGGGGCAAACACAAGGGCTCCAAGACTTGTGTTTGGGTACCCAAAGTTCTTGTTTCTAATGCCAAAGGACCCAAAACCGTTTGGGTACCTAAAGTCAAGAACTAAAATTGTTTTGTAGGTTTATGCATCCGGGGGCTCAAGTTGGATACTCGACAGCGGGTGCACAAACCACATGACAGGGGAGAAAAAGATGTTCTCCTCATATGAGAAAAACCAAGATCCCCAACGAGCTATCACATTCGGGGATGGAAATCAAGGTTTGGTCAAAGGATTGGGTAAAATTGCTATATCACCTGACCATACTATTTCCAATGTTTTTCTTATGAATTCTTTAGATTACAATTTGCTTTCCGTATCCCAATTATGTCAAATGGGCTACAACTGTCTATTTACTGATATAGGTGTTACTGTCTTTAGAAGAAGTGATGATTCAATAGCATTTAAGGGAGTGTTAGAGGGTCAGCTATACTTGGTAGATTTTGATAGAGCTGAACTCGACACTTGCTTGGTTGCTAAGACTAACTTGGGTTGGCTCTGGCACCGCCGACTAGCCCATGTTGGAATGAAGAATCTTCACAAGCCTCTAAAGGGAGAACACATTTTAGGACTAACCAATGTTCATTTTGAGAAAGACAGGATTTGTAGCGCATGCCAAGCCGGGAAGCAAGTTGGCACTCATCATCCACACAAGAACATCATGACGAGTGACAGGCCACTGGAGCTCCTACACATGGATCTATTCGGCCCGATTGCTTACATAAGCATCGGCGGGAGTAAGTACTGTATAGTTATTGTGGATGATTATTCTCGCTTCACTTGGGTGTTCTTTTTGCAGGACAAATCTCATACCCAAGAAACCTTAAAGGGATTCTTGAGACGGGCTCAAAATGAGTTCGGCTTAAGGATCAAGAAAATTAGAAGCGACATGGGACGGAGTTCAAGAATTCTCAAATTGAAGGCTTCCTTGAGGAGGAGGGCATCAAGCATGAGTTCTCTTCTCCCTACACTCCACAACAAAATGGCGTAGTGGAGAGGAAGAATCGAACTCTATTGGACATGGCAAGAACCATGCTTGATGAATACAAGACACCGGATCGGTTTTGGGCCGAAGCAGTCAACACCGCTTGCTACGCCATCAACCGGTTATATCTTCACCGAATCCTCAAGAAGACATCCTATGAACTCCTAACCGGTAAAAAGCCAAATATTTCATATTTTAGAGTTTTTGGTAGCAAATGTTTTATACTTGTTAAAAGAGGTAGAAAATCTAAATTTGCTCCTAAAACTGTAGAAGGCTTTTTACTAGGATATGACTCAAACACAAGGGCATATAGAGTCTTTAACAAGTCCTCAGGACTTGTTGAAGTTTCTTGTGACGTTGTGTTTGATGAGACTAACGGCTCTCAAGTAGAGCAAGTTGATCTTGATGAGATAGGTGAAGAACAGGCTCCATGCACAGCGCTAAGGAACATGTCCATTGGGGATGTGTGTCCTAAGGAATCCGAAGAGCCTCCACATGCACAAGATCAACCATCCTCCTCCATGCAAGCATCTCCACCAACTCAAATTGAGGATGAGGCTCAAGATGTTGAACAAGAAGATCAAGAAAATGAGCTACCTCAAAATGACAGCAACGATCAAGGGGGAGATGCAAATAATGAAGACAAGGAGGATGAACAACCTAGGCCGCCACACCTAAGAGTCCACCAAGCAATCCAACGAGATCACCCCGTCGACACCATCCTCGGCGACATTAATAAGGGGGTAACTACTCGATCTCGGGTTGCACATTTTTGTGAGCATTACTCTTTTGTTTCCTCTATTGAGCCACACAGGGTAGAGGAAGCGCTCCAAGATGCGGATTGGGTGATGGCGATGCAAGAAGAGCTCAACAATTTCACAAGGAATGAGGTATGGCATTTAGTTCCACGTCCTAATCAAAATGTTGTAGGAACCAAATGGGTCTTCCGCAACAAGCAAGATGAGCATGGTGTGGTGACAAGGAACAAAGCTCGACTTGTGGCCAAGGGATACTCCCAAGTCGAAGGTTTGGATTTCGGTGAAACCTATGCACCCGTAGCTAGACTTGAGTCAATTCGCATATTATTGGCCTATGCTACTTACCATGGCTTTAAGCTCTATCAAATGGACGTGAAGAGTGCCTTCCTCAATGGACCAATCAAGGAGGAGGTCTATGTTGAGCAACCTCCCGGCTTTGAAGACAGTGAGTACCCTAACCATGTTTATAGGCCCTCTAAGGCGCTTTATGGGCTCAAGCAAGCCCCAAGAGCATGGTATGAATGCCTTAGAGATTTCCTTATTGCTAATGGCTTCAAAGTCGGCAAGGCCGATCCTACTTTATTCACTAAAACTCTTGATAATGATTTGTTTGTATGCCAAATTTATGTTGATGATATTATATTTGGGTCTACTAACAAATCTACATGTGAAGAATTTAGTAGGATCATGACACAGAAATTCGAGATGTCTATGATGGGGGAGTTGAAGTATTTTCTAGGATTTCAAGTCAAACAACTCCAAGAGGGCACATTCATTTGCCAAACAAAGTATACTCAAGACATTCTAAGCAAGTTTGGAATGAAGGATGCCAAGCCCATCAAGACTCCCATGGGAACAAATGGGCATCTCGACCTCGACACGGGAGGTAAATCCGTGGATCAAAAGGTATACCGGTCGATGATTGGTTCTTTGCTTTATTTATGTGCATCTCGACCGGACATTATGCTTTCCGTTTGTATGTGTGCAAGATTCCAAGCCGACCCTAAGGAATCACACCTTACGGCCGTAAAACGAATCTTGAGATATTTGGCTTATACTCCTAAGTTTGGGCTTTGGTACCCTCGGAGATCCACTTTTGATTTGATTGGTTATTCGGATGCCGATTGGGCAGGGTGTAAAATTAAGAGGAAGAGCACATCGGGGACTTGTCAGTTCTTGGGGAGATCCTTGGTGTCTTGGGCTTCTAAGAAGCAAAATTCGGTCGCTCTTTCTACCGCCGAAGCCGAGTATATTGCCGCAGGTCATTGTTGCGTGCAATTGCTTTGGATGAGGCAAACCCTGCGGGACTACGGTTACAAATTAACCAAAGTTCCTCTTCTATGTGATAATGAGAGTGCAATCCGCATGGCGGATAATCCCGTTGAGCATAGCCGCACTAAACACATAGCCATTCGGTATCATTTTCTTCGGGATCACCAACAAAAGGGGGATATCGAGATTTCATACATTAACACTAAAGATCAATTAGCCGATATCTTTACCAAGCCACTTGATGAACAATCTTTTACCAGACTTAGGCATGAGCTTAATATTCTTGATTCTAGGAATTTCTTTTGCTAAACTTGCACACATAGCTCATAAGAATACCTTTGATCATGTCTCTTTTATATGCTATGACTAATGTGTTTTCAAGTGTTTTTCAAACCAAGTCATAGGTATATTGAAAGGGAATTGGAGTCTTCGGCGAAGACAAAAGCTTCCACTTCGCTCTACCACTCATCCTTCGCCGTCACTCCGAGCATCTCTCCAACTTTGGTATTATCTTCACTCATTTATTCTATGACCAAAGGAGGAGAAAGTACTTCATTGGGCTCTAATGATTCCGTTTTTGGCGATTCATGCCAAAGGGGGAGAAAATATGAGCCCAAAGCAAAAGGACCGCATCACCACCCTAATTTTAAAAATTCATGGTTTTCAATTGGAAAATTTCAAATTGGTATCTCTTCGTGTTCTTAAGGGGGAGCAAGTAGTATTTTCAAAATTGATGTCTTAAAACCCTCTTGAACACTAAGAGGAGACTTTATTTGAGGGGGAGTTTTGTTTAGTCAAAGGAAAAAGCATTTGAAACAAGGGGAGAAAATTTCAAACTTGAAAATGCTTTGAAAAATCTTATTCATTTACCTTTGACTATCTCGCAAAAGGACTTTGAAAAGAATTTACAAAAGAATTTACAAAAACAAAACTTTTGATGCAAATATGGTCCAATATGTCAAAAACAAAGAAAACAATCCATGCGCATCATATAAGTATTTATATTGGCTCAAGCAACCTTTGCACTTACATCATGCAAACTAGTTCAATTATTCACTTCTATATTTGCTTTGGTTTGTGTTGGCATCAATCACCAAAAAGGGGGAGATTGAAAGGGAATTAGGCTTACACCTAGTTCCTAAAATAATTTTGGTGGTTGAATTGCCCAACACAAACAATTGGACTAACTAGTTTGCTCTAGTGTATAAGTTATACAGGTGCAAAAGGTTCACACTCAGCAAATAAAAAGATCAAGTTTTGGATTCAACAAAGGAGCAAAGAGGCAACCGAAGGCACCTCTGGTCTGGAGGCACCGGACTGTCCGGTGTACACCGGACAGTGTCCGGTGCACCAGAGGACTCCAACTCGAACTCGCCACCTTCGGGAATTTCTCAGGACGCTTCGCTATAATTCACCGGACTGTCCGGTGTACACCGGACAGTGTCCGGTGCTCCATGGAAGCGCGGCCTCCTCAACTCGCCAGCCTCGGGATCGCGCAGCAGCCGCTCCGCTATAATTCACCGGACATGTCCGGTGTGCACCGGACTGTCCGGTGTAACAGCGGGGCAACGGCTATTTCGGCGCCAACGGCTACCTGCGTCGCATTTAATGCGCGCTCTGCGCGCGCAGAAGTCAGGCGTGCCCATACTGGCGCACCGGACAATGAACAGGTGATGTCCGGTGTGCACCGGACATCCAGGCGGGCCCAGAAGTCAGAAGCTCCAACGGTCAGAATCCAACGGCATTGATGACGTGGCGGGGGCACCGGACATGTCCGGTGTGCACCGGACTGTCCGGTGCGCCATCGACAGACAGCCTCCACCAACGGTCATGTTTGGTGGTTGGGGCTATAAATACCCCAACCACCCCACCATTCATTGCATCCAAGTTTTCTAACTTCCAACCACTATACAAGAGCTAGCATTCATTGCAAAGCACACCAAAAGAGATCAAATCCTCTCCCAACTCCTCACAAAGCCCTAGTGACTAGAGAGAGTGATTTGTAGTGTTCATTTGAGCTCTTGCGCTTGGATCGCTTCTTTTTCTTTGGCATTCTTTCTTGTGATCATACACTCACTTGTAATTGAGGCAAGATACATCAATCGTGTGGTGGTCCTTGCGGGAAGTTTGATTCCTAAGTGATTTGAGAAAGAGAAGCTCACTCGGTCCGAGGGACCGTTTGAGAGAGGGAAGGGTTGAAAGAGACCCGGCCTTTGTGGCCTCCTCAACGGGGAGTAGGTTTGAGAGAACCGAACCTCGGTAAAACAAATCCGCGTGTCTTACTTCATTATTCGCTTGCGATTTGTTTTGCGCCCTCTCTCGTGGACTCTATTATATTTCTAACGTTAACCCGGCTTGTAGTTGTGATTATTTTTGAGATTTTCAGTTTCGCCCTATTCACCCCCCCCCTCTAGGCGACTTTCAGGAGCCATTGGCGCGGCCACGTGTCGCGCGCGGATTGCGCGACCGACCATTGGTGCAGTCGACCGTTGGCTCACCGGACAGTCCGGTGCCTCACCGGATCGTTCGGTGAATTTTAGCCGTACGCCGTTGAACGATTCCCGAGAGCGACGACTTCGCCGTAGACGGCTCACCGGACAGTCCGGTGCACCACCGGACAGTCCGGTGAATTATAGCCGTACACCGCCGTCAGTTCTCGAGAATGGCCTGTTCACCGGAGGTTGGCTGGCGCACCGGACACTGTCCGGTGCACCACCGGACAGTCCGGTGTGCCAGACTGCGTTGAGTCTTGGCTGTTCCAGCCAATATAATTTCTTCTTCTCTTTTCTCTGATTCCAGCACTTAGACAAATATATTAGTACACAAAAACCAATGTACTAAGTCTAGAATCATACCTTCTTGTTGATTTGCACTTCATCAATTATTTGGCACAAGATTACTCACTCAATACGTGTTGGGCACTTAATCACCAAAACTTTACTAGAATTGGCCCAAGGGCACATTTCCCTTTCATTAATGACACTCATAAATTAGACATATCATACCTCACTGTTTCTCCTTGGACTTTATATTTTGATGGATCGGTTTGCAATGAGGGGCAAGGAATTGGCATTGTGCTTGTTTCACCAAGTAATGTCTCCTTCGACTTCTCTAGCCGATTGAAAGTTTATTGCACTAACAATCAAGTCGAATATGAAGCCCTTTTGTTCGGCTTGGAACTTTTAAATTGTATGGGAGTAAAACATGTGAAGGCATTTGGTGATTCTCAGTTGGTCGTCCAACAGGTGTTAGAAGAATATCAATGTTTTGATGGTACTCTAAATAGTTACCTTGAAAAATGTTGGAGCATAATTCATTCTTTTGACGAATTCAGTATTCGGCATATCTCTAGAGTTGAGAATCATAGAGCTAACAATTTGGCACAAGATGCATCAGGCTATCGGATAAAGCGAGGGAGATTTCACAACACTGAAAATCTGATAACAGGTGCAGGGCCAATTCCCTAGGTCGCGGACCGTCCAATAAAGACTCCAGACTGTCCGGGGTTACCAGGAAAGTTCTCCTAATTAATTCGGCTGATAATGAAGTCGATGCAAGTGATTGGAGGACGCCCATAACTAATTATTTACGAAATCCCAATATCAGGACAGATAAGAACATTCGACGTACAACTTTCAAGTATGTTTTAATGAGTGATGAACTCTACCGCCGAACAGTCAACGACGTCCTGCTTAAGTGTCTGGGCCCAGATGATGCTATATTAGCCATGGCCGAAGTACATGAAGGAATTTGTGGTACCCATCAATCAGCTCCAAAGATGAAGTGGTTGTTGCGAAGGTCTGGTTTTTATTGGCCTAACATGATAGCTGATTGTTTCAAGTACTACAAAGGATGCCAAGTGTGTCAAAAATTCGGCGATCTACAGTTGGTCCCTGCAGCCGAATTACATCCTATCATCAAGCCTTAGCCTTTTAGAGGATAGGGATTAGACTTTATAGGAGAAATTCATCCTTCATCATCAAAGGGGCATCGGTTCGTGTTAGTTGCCACTGACTACTTTACCAAATGGACTGAAGTCGTTGCTCTGAAGAACATGACACACAAGGAGGTAATTGAGTTCATAACTGAGCATATTATTCATAGATTCGGCATTCCCCAGACCTTGACTACAGATCAAGGAACTTCTTTTATGTCAAATGAGGCATGTGAATTTGCTGAATTATATAGAATTAAGTTGCTTAATTCATCTCCCTATTATGCTCAGGCCAATGGACAGGCCGAGTCTAGTAATAGGACATTGATTAACTTGATAAAAAAGAAGATATCCGATAATCCTAAGCATTGGCATAAGATTTTGTCCAAAGCTTTATGGGCTCACAGAATATCTAAACATAGTGCTACTAAAGTATCTCCTTTTGAGCTTGTCTATGGGCAGGAAGCAGTGTTGTCTGTGGAAATAAGTTTGAATGCTGTCAGGTTCGCCAGACAAAATGATCTAACCGTTATTGATTATTATAATTCAATGATGGATAATATTGATGAGGTGACCGACAAGAGGGTGATAGCTTTAGGAGCAATAGAAAAGGACAAGATCATGGTAGCCAGGGCCTACAACAACAAGGTCAAAGCAAAGTCATTTCAAGTAGGGGACCTGGTGTGGAAGACCATCCTGCCTCTAAGGAATAAAGACCAAAAGTTTGGGAAATGGTCGCCAAGCTAGGAGGGTCCTTATAAAGTAAAACAGGTAATGTCTGATAACGCCTATTTACTACAAACATTACAAGGCAAGGATTTACCCAAGGCTTTGAATGAACGTTTCCTCAAGCAGTACTATCCTAGTATGTGGCAAGATGCTTAAGAAAACCGATGTAATCACATCGAGTTAAGATGCTTTTGGTTTGCTCAGCTCCACCAAAAGGCAGGGGGCATATGTTGGGTGCCAAAATGAGAGGTCGGACGGTCCAGCCCTAGGGCCGGACGGTCCGTGGTCCGGACGGTCCGCGCAAGCGCAGAGCAGATTAGGGTTCCGAGTTTCTTGCTATGTTTGTTGGCGAGAATCTCGAGATAAGCTCGGAATTTTGTTGGTAACAGGTCCAGCCCCCCTCCTTTATAAAAGTAGAGGAATACGACCGATTTAATCAATCAATCAAACTCTCAATCAATACAATTTACATTTATTCTTAGGAGTAGTTCTAGTCTAGTTCTAGATTAGTCTTCTAATCCCCAAATTCTGCGCTTCTCTTCGACTCTACGTTGATTAGAGGAGTCTAGGTCGGCCTGCCGAGCCTAGACATCACCTAGGATCTCTCCTCCCCGACGGGGTCCCTCCCGGGAGCGAGATCCAGGCGTCGCCGGCGATCTTCCGCCGCCCCTGCGCACGCGCGGACAGTTCGGCCCCAGGACGCGGACCGTCCGGCCGTCAGGCAGGAAACCCTAGCCTCACGCTAAGTCGCGGACCGTCCGGCCCCTGGCCGCGGACCGTCCGCGCCTGTGCAGAGAGCACCGTCGCTGGTTCTTGTTGAGTGATTGACGCCCTAAAAAGGTGTCAACAATATTTATGTGCTACATTTTTATATAGAGGATTGAGCCGAAGAACGTCTTATAAGTTGCAGAGTATAAACATATTCCACTGACACACAAAATCAATTTTTATTCTCAACCTCATAAATTTGAGATAGTCTTATATCTAAACTTTGGAAAGTGATCGAATATCAAATTCTAAGACAAATAAACTACTTTATTAAGTAAATTTCAATTCCTCTAAAATAAATATATCCAAACGGCCTATTCTGATAAATATGCGCGCTAATTTGGCACATGTCAATTTTTAATTTGGTAACTCTGTGTACTTTCATGACTAGACAAACTCATATAGGGAAAATTGCAAGCAAAAGTTGCTGGTGCTATCTATCATTGTCTTCTCAGTGAATTTGAAAGGGAATTTGGAAAGCTTTTCTCAAAGGGAGGGGTTTGTTGGCCTAGCCCCTAGCTCTTACTCACACTCGCGACACACAGAAACGCCAGTGAGGGAAACACAGCTCGAATTTACCGGCGACGAACGCCGCGGAGCCAAATGCTCCTGTATCTTGGCTTCTATTGAACTGGACTCGGCAAAAACAAATGAAGGGTACAGAGCTTCAAATAGGCGAGGTTCCGTGGAGCAACACCCTCCCACGTCTCGCCTTTACGCCACGACCTGCAGGACCTGCTCGCGTCACCAGGAGCCACACGCTCGCCCGGAAGACGCGGCATCTCCCCACGATTGGCCATCACGTTCTCAACTCCTCTAACCAGCAACGGTCAAATGCCCTACGGCTCCTAGCATGCACACGAACTCCCTAGACACATACGTGAGACACACACGTACAGCCACGTACGAGATACACACATGCACTACGTACGCGAGCTGGACTCCCTGCGTCGCGGCGTACACACGTCCACACCGTGTGAGACCCACAACGCGTTTATTCCTAACAGGGTTCTGGAAGACCAGAGCTATCCGTTTACAGTTTACACCGTATAGAACTGTTAATTGTATTCATCTTTGTTGTTGGAAGCATGGCCTCTAGGTCTTGTGCACAACGAAGTCTAGCTGGAACGGAACCAGGCCGAGTCCGACAGCAAAAGCAGACAACATAGGCCGAGACCAGAGATTCACTTGAAACTGGATACTTTTTGTAACTATGAGCGACACTTTACAATGAATAGAATGTGATCCATCAGGTTATTATTACCATTAATCGGTGTCATGGAACTTGTGAATAGTGCAAGAGGTTGACAGCCATGCTGTCGACACGGCGAGTCCAAAGAATTCCTAGTCATGGCTACTGTCGGCGGTGATACACTGATACAGCCATACAGGGCTGTGAACATGTTTCTCAAAATTCAGGGCGATGTGCGCCTTTCGGTCAGCTTCTCCTTCCTGTACTTCCTGAAATCTGCTGCCAGGCCTGCGTCCAAGTTCTGCTTCATCTGCTCCGCCACCTGCCTCAGCACCTGCGCGTTGTTCGTCACAGACGAAACGCCTGCCAGTCATTCCGGTGAGGAAGAACACCGATGGTTTTCTCTGCAAGACCAGGCGAGGAGAGAAGAGGAGACATGGTCCGACCGTCTCGGCGACGCCCCTGATGATGCTCTCCGGGACCAACGCGAGCACCGGCGGGAGGTCGAAGCCGACGGTCATCTCGACGTGGCCCTTGAGGCTCTTCCTCCCTTCCCTCTGCCGCTGCGGGTACATGAGGCCTCGGACGGTGAACGCCAGGTGCGACGGCATGGCGTTGCTGTCCAGACTATTCAGCTTCTAATCTGTCTGCTTGCACCGCAGCAGAGCAGCTGCAGAGCGCGTCAGAGTACATTACGTTGAGACCAACGTGAAATAAGCTGAGTTCTTGACCGGGGAGTGAGGGAGGGACAGGGACTGCTGTAAGTTACCACTTCCATGAGGAGGAGGCTGGTGGCGTGCACGGGGACTCCTTCCCGCCGGACTTGCTGACGAAGCGCATGACGATCACCGGCGACGCCGACAGGAAGAGGAACTGGATGGGCAGGAGCTGCACGCTCCATTTCCTCCTGAAAGACGGCAGCCAGTGGTTCAGTCCGTTAGCGTTGCGTGCATGTGTTGTTCACCCGCTGTCTTGCGTCGTAGCTCGCCCAGGCACTAGCAGCGCTTGCTTCTCCCGTTTCGTAACGCTGAAGCCAATGGTCGCCGGCAAGGAAACCGTAACTGAATATCGCCGGAGATTCAGGCTTCAGAGCCAAACGAGATTAAACGGAAGGCACTGGGAACCTTTTCAGTGCAAACACGTCCTGGGCACCACCGGTACAGAACTCGAGGCACGAAATCGGTGAAGAAACGATGGGGCAGGCGACTCACGTCGTTGATCTTTCTTCTTTTGCGCTGGTCCAGAAACACCGCTCCCACGACCATGGGGCTGTTCTGCAGGTACTTATCGATGGACGCCTGCAGGAAACAGAGCCTCCATGGGATCAGATCATCTGAGATGTGCAGTGCAGACTGCAGAGCTAAAGAAAACTCAAACCGGCCAGTCCTTAAAAGCCCATCTCCACATCCACCTACGTAACATCATGTATACAAATTCGTCATCATTTACTTATTGTTATATTATAATGTAACTTGGCGAATATCATTTAGGTGTATCAGACCTCTCCAACTACCTTAACGATGTAGCAACGAGATGACGGTTTGACTTTGTCGATGCGCTCTTCGCAAGTCGAGGTAGCGACCATCACTCGTCGTAGTTCCCCGATGGTGATCGACGACAGTGAGCTTGCATTTTATGTGTTTAGTGAGACTTGAGACTTCCGTGTCTTATAACTATGGATGGAAAGTTATTGTGATGAAATTGTTGAGATTATGGTTGTGATTGTGATGTGAAATGATATTGTGATGAAAATGCTGAGATTATGGTTGTCATTATTCTTATGTGATTGTCTGTGAGATGTTTTATGTGAAAATATGGTGTGATATGGCTATTAATATATTTGTTATGTTGTGATATATGGTGTAAAATGAAAATGAAACAACATTTGTAATACTGGTCAAGTTAACTTTTTATAAGCTATTGAAGTTATAGAAAGTTAATCAGCTAATTTTCTAGAGGCCGCAGTAAAGTAAGCGGTAGAAAGTTAGCTGACTAACTTTCTAGAGGCTACAATAAATAATAGAAAGTTAGCTGACTAACTTTCTATAGGCCACAATAAATTGTAGGAAGTTACGTGGCTAACTTACTAAAAGACTACATAAGCGGTAGTAAGTTAGTGGGTTGACGGCGCTCGACTCCTAGACGACATGAACGAGTTAACTTCCGAGACGCATAGTTGGCTCTAGGTAACTTTCTAGAGGGAAAGTTAAACTAAATTCGGACCATATTTTTCCGAAAAGCTTAACTTTTGATGTGATTGTTTAAGTTCCGACGATTTCGTTAACTTCCGAAAATTTATGGTTAACTTAGTGCGGCTCAGGCTCTACAAAGTTAAATAGTTTTTTTAGTGTTTGTAACATCACGTGTCAGCATCAGACACGCTCAAAAATCCATGTCTAGGAGATCAACTCCTGACCCATGATAGAAAGGTCACTAATCTCGAACTTCTCCACTAGCTGCGGTTCAGGCAAAGGTACTCCTCAGTAAGCTGTCACCATTTCAAAAAGCTAGAATCTATAAACAATATTTTACGTGCTTTCAAAATTGTACTTCTCAAAAGCCATTATTCCGAAAAAAACATCTCCTGATTTTTACCTCTTAGTAGAGTTTTGACTTTCTCAGTGAAAAAAAAACAGCTTTAAAAACCCAACAAAACACCTTTTATTTTGAGATGTACTAGCGAGTAAACATTTTTTTCCTTCCGTACCACGACCATGACATGGCTCTCCGCCCCGGCTCTCCGCCAATCGTCCCATGTGCTGCCACCTTGGCGACCCGAGTGAATCCTTCTCGTACGTGTGTTGCACTGCACCATTTCCAAACCACCGAAGCGAAGCGACCAGAAGCCTGTTACCCCCCAAGGCCAAAGCGATCACGGCGACCAGCGAGACGACGTGTGCGGCAACGCGCCACCTCAGCCGGACACCCGTCGCCGCGCCACCCGCCTCGCTCGAACACGCGTCCAAACTCCAAACCCGTCTCGCCCATAAAACCCTCCGCTCCCCCCAAAACCCAGCACGATCGATCACGACGATCAGCGCGTATCCCTGACAAAAGCACACAGACAGCTCGTATTCGCTGTTGCAAAGCTCGAGCTCAGAAAGATCAGCAATGGCGTTTCTCTCGCGTTCGAGGAGCCACGCTGTCCCCTCGGCGCTGCTGGTGCTGCTGCTCCTGTCGGTGGCCTCGGCGGCCGCGGTGGGCGTGGCGGCCAAGACGGACGTCCACGACGTCGCGGAGGAGAGCAACAAGGACGAGGAGTCGTGGACGGGCTGGGCCAAGGACAAGATCTCCGAGGGGTTGGGGCTCAAGCACCATGCCGACGTCGACGAGGAGGAGACCGCGCGCAAGGCTGGCCACACCGTCAAGTCCGCGCGCGAGTCCGCCCAGCACACCGCCTCCGGTAAGAACTCCACGGTGCCCCACCATTCATTCATTCGTTCTTCTCGTTCGTGCTATGATCGTGCTGACGCCGGCCAAGTCCATGCTACAGAGATAGGGAAGAAGGCGGGGTACGCCAAGGAGACGGCGGGAGATGCCGCGGCCGGCGCATCGAACAAGGCTGGGCAAGCCAAGGACCAGGCCAAGGACACGGTGAAGGGCGCGGCCGGCGAAGCGTCCAACAAGGCGGAGTACGGCAAGCAGAAGACCAAGGAGGCCGCCGAGGCGGCGAGCGAGAGGGGTGCCGAGGCGCACGAGCGGTCGAAGAAGGGCAAGGCCAAGGTCGAGGAGAAGGCCCGAGAGAAAGCCGGGCAGGGGTACGAGAGCGCCAAGGACGCGGCCGGCAAGGCGCAGGAGACGCTGAGCCAGACCACGGACGCGGCGGCGGAGAAGGCCGGGGCGGCCAAGGACGCGGCGTGGGAGACGACGGCCGCAGCGAAGGAGAAGGCCGAGGCGGCCAAGGACGCGGCGTGGGAGAAGGCGGACAAAGCCGGCAAGAAGGCGCAGGAGTCCAAGGAGGCGGCCAAGGGGAAGGCCACGGAGAAGGCGGCGTCCGCCAAGGACGCGGCGTGGGAGACGGTGGAGGCGGCCAAGGAGAAGGCCGGCGAAGGGTATGAGAGGGTGAAGGAGAAGGCGCGGGAGACGGCGGACACGGCCAAGGAGAGGCTGGAGGAGGTTAAGGAGAGGGTCGCCGGGTCCGACGTCGCCGCCGTCGACGGCAAGGGGAAGCACCGGAGGGCGGACGCGGACAAGTACCGGTCGGAGGACGAGCTGTGAGGAGAGCCCGCCGGCGTTGGGTGATGTTTGCATTCAGTGTCCAGGTCGTTTTCAGCGTGTTCAAAGCTAGTTTTTTTTCCCTTTTTTCCTACACGGATCTGTATAGTAGTAGTCTTCTGTTTCAGCCTCGACCACTATGCTGTTCCTGCTCTTAGTACAATAATCTGATGACATGCACACAAACTTCGCAGAAATTCGGGTTATACGTACAACAACTTAATGTCATCTATTAGCACACCAAAACTATGCATATGTGATGTGCCACCACGACGGCATGGCGAATATTATTACAAAGTGGCCTGCTTTCAAATCTAATTGGGAAAAAAAACTAGTGGCATGTTTCCCCTCTTCAAACCTAATTGAAGAGGATTCTAATTGAAAAAAAGCGAGTGACATGTTCCTCTTCAAATCAAATCTAATTGAAGAGGATGCGCAGTTCTTCTCCCAGCCCGATCGACATCCACCGGTTTCTTCAGTCCGTCAAACAAGCAGCGGGGCTTCCAGTGCAGCTCTCGGAGCAAGGCTATCCGCACTCATGGAACCCTAAATTTCTACTCTAAAAAAAATATTTATTTCATCCTAGTCAGCAAGATTCTCTACTCTATCCTATAATACTCCGCGTTCATATTCACCCTAAATATCTACCATATACCAACTATCACATATTCTATTATTTTTTCCCACACTTTTTTTCCCTCCGTGGCGTATGTGGGAGGTGGGCCCATCCGCATGCAACTGCCCTGACCAGTGCGTTGGATTTGGAGTAGAGTTGAATGAGCGCTAGATTTGGAGTGAGAGAAAGAGTAGCGTTCGGTGCCGAGTACGTCGCTGCAGCACATGAGTAAACTCTATCTCCGTAGCATTCGGCATTCGGGGCCGAGTACGTCGCTGCAGCACACGAGTAAACTCTATCTCCGTAGCGTTCGGCATTGAGTCCGCCAGTGCGGGCAGCCTAAGGACGGCGGCATTGAGTCCGCCAGTGCGGGCAGCCTAAGGACGGCGAAGCAGGAGGGGATCAGGCCTGTTCCGTACCTGCTCACCGTGTTGAGGCCCCCCGTCTCGCCGCAGCTCATCGTATCTGCAGCGGAAGACGACGGTGTTGCGCCCGCTCGATCAGTTGCCGGCCTTCGCAGCAGAAGAAAAAACACAAAATTTCGAGCATCTCTGTGTCAGCAACCCAAGTGTAGGAGTGCTGAAGAATTTCACAGGGAGGAAGAAGAATGTGGTGGCTGGGAAGAACAGCGAGAAGAGAGTTCAGAGTAGTGTATTGTCTTTCTTCCTGCCCATGCCTCTGCGTACCCCTTTTCCTTAAGTAATCCCTCTGCGTACCCCTTTTCCTTAAGTAATCCCTTTACAGAGCATAGAAGAGCAAGCCCAAGCAAATGACGCCTCTGCGTACCCCTTTTCCTTAAGTAATCCCTTTACAGAGCATAGAAGAGCAAGCCCAAGCAAATGACGCCTCTGCGTACCCCTTTTCCTTAAGTAATCCCTTTACAGAGCATAGAAGAGCAAGCCCAAGCAAATGACCGCCCAGGCCGGACTAATTGACCCAGTTACTACCCATTACACGGGAGTTTGATTTGCGCACACGTCGGCCCATCTCCTCCTGTGCTCACTGTGTACTGTTGGTGAAGCCGGCACATGCCTGGGGGAGAACAGTGTACTGTTGGTGAAGCCGGCACATGCCTGGGGCTGACATTCTCCCCTCCATGAGGCGCCGCTTGCCCCCAAGCGGCTATAGATGGGAAGCGCTGCCGCAGGGCCACTTCATCCTCCCATGTGTCGAGGGCTGCATCATTTCTGGACCAGCGAAGCTTCACTTGATCCACAGTGGTACCGCCACGAGAAACAGCACGCCGGGCAAGTACCTGAGAAGGAACCTGGAGGTCAACATGAGCATCGGACCAAGAAGAACCGACAGTGATACGTCACACTTGACTTAAGCTGTGATACGTCAAAGATCAGATGAATGGATGGTGATGATGGAAAGTCCAACTTATACGCGACCGCGCCGATCCACTGTACAAGACGGGAAGGCCCAAAATACTTGTGGGATAATTTGTGATTGTCACGGACAGCAGCTGAGCTCTGGACATACGGTTGCAATTTAAGATAGACCATGTCCCCGACTGAAAAATGTCTGTCTGCATGGCGCTTGTCTGCTTGATACTGCATTCTCTGTTGTGCCCGAAGAAGATGTCTGTGGACTGCCTGAGTCATCAACTCTCGCTGAGATAACCAGTGCAACTCAGGTGGAAGATCCTGAACAACCAACTGATCTTTGTCTGTCAAGTCGATAATGCTGCAAAGTTGAACAAAGGGCCCACTATCAGCAGAAGTCTTGATCCCATAAAGCACGACAGATATATTGCCCTTTGAAGGTGTCAACCACGTGTCAGCCTAATGCACTGTCATAGGGCTATAAGCCGAAAGCCAATCCATTCCAATGATGAGATCATAGTGTTGCAGATCCAAGACCTTGGAGGTGGAAACAAATCGGTGCCCCTGAATTGACCAAACCACATCTACGAGTTCACGAGCAGAAGACATATTAGCGTCGCTGGCCACTTGAACAATAAGGTGGGCACAAGGAACTAAAAGTGATGGCAGCTGGGCATCCACAACCGAACTAACAAATGATGTAGAACCACCAGAGTCGAGCAAAATAAGGACATTCTCTAATTGCACAACTGTACGAGAACCAAAAGATGGCCAGGGTATTGTCCTGAGTTGAGCACCCACCATATGCATAACCCACTGAACTACAACAGTATAATGCCAACTGTCTGCATAGAAGATTAGAGCAGTACCATTAACCATGAAACATTCAACTAGTAGCATCTCGAGCACTTTGAATTGTTCCATCGGTATACTGACGGATGGAGAACTGATTTCCGATGCTTGAGGAGCTGATATATCCAATGAATCAAATTGTAACAGCACATACTCTTGGACACAAATGAACCCTCGCCATGGAGGCTTCCAGAGAAAACAGAGCTCCCCATACGCATAACATCCATTGCCCATCCAAATGTTGCTGAGCTGAGCAGACCAACACCTGGTGTGCGGTGCGAGTTCAAGCTCCTTGTTCAAACACCCTGCACTCATCAGAGCCATCACTGCAACATCGAAGATATGACATGGATATTTCATCGAACAGTTGGTAGGCACTCTGATGTTGATGGTGCTGGGGACGACGAGCAGGTGTTGCTGCTGATCACGGCGCGGTGCCTGCTGGGGAAGGAGGTGCGGGAGCAGATGCTTGACAAAGTCGACGAGGTGCGGGAGAAGATCACGGATCTGACCAGCCTTCTGTTCCTGTACGCCCCAACGCCGGTGCTGGGGATAGGGTGCGCGCAGCGCTCGCGAGTATCTTCGCCGAGGTCGTCCGGTCGCGCAGGCGCTCGTCCATCCGAGCCGGGGACGACGACGTGCTGCAGAGCCTGATGGAGGCCAGGTACAGGGACGGGCGCGACACGACCGAGCCCGAGGTCATGGGGCTGGTGGTCGCCATCATCTTCTCCGGTAAGCACACGAGCTCGGCCACCAGCACGTGGATGGGCGCCTAGCTCCTGCGCCACACGGAGTGCATAGAGGCGGCTCTCGACGAGCAGTGGAGGGTCGTGGCGGAGCACGTGGACGAGGCTGGGCTCGTCGGTGGAAGCGGTGGAGGGTTTGTCCCAGTCGTCGGTGATCTCCGCATTGGCAGCGTCATCACCATCGAAGAGTCCGCCCCAGTTATCGGCGGTGACGGGCTCCTCGTAGCACAACTCGTTTGAGTCGTCGCCGCTATCGAAGAGGTCGACCGATGCGTGGGACTCGACTCGCGGACGCCACGACTCCAGCGCGCCGACGTGAGTTGCCACAGCAGGCTCCACGGTATCGAGGCGCTCGGTGGTGGCCGAGAGTTGGATCCCGAGATCCACCCGCGAGGGAATGGGATCCTCACGGGCGAACGCCTCCTCCAAAGAGCGAATCGACGCGGAATGGAGCGAATCGCAGAGCTGCTCGTCGGAGTTGACGCCTCGGCAGAAGAGGCCGCCCCAGTCGTCGGTGATCACCTCCTCCGGTGAGCTCCCAACCTCCGCGGTAATGACACCCGAGTGCTCGAACAGGCCACCCCAGTTGTCGGCGGTGACGGGCTCCTCGTAGCGCAGCTCGACGTGCGGTCGCCATGATTCCAGCGCACCGACGCGAGTTGCCGCAGCAGCCTCCACAGCATCGAGGTGCTCGGTGGTGGCGGACTCGAGCGAAGCCCAGCGCGCATCCTGTGCCGACAACCGGTCACAGATCGCGCGCAGGAGCCTGGACTGCTACTCGAGCGCAATCGTCAGACTAGAAACGGCAGCACCCTCCATGCCCAGAGATCAACGGCTTTGATACCAATTGTCAGCAACCCAAGTGTAGGAGTGCTGAAGAATTTCACAGGGAGGAAGAAGAATGTGGTGGCTGGGAAGAACAGCGAGAAGAGAGTTCAGAGTAGTGTATTGTCTTTCTTCCTGCCCATGCCTCTGCGTACCCCTTTTCCTTAAGTAATCCCTTTACAGAGCATAGAAGAGCAAGCCCAAGCAAATGACCGCCTAGGCCGGACTAATTGACCCAGTTACTACCCATTACACGGGAGTTTGATTTGCGCACACGTCGGCTCATCTCCTCCTGTGCTCACTGTGTACTGTTGGTGAAGCCGGCACATGCCTGGGGCTGACACTCTGCCGATCTCGGCGTCACTTACCTTCGTACGATTTCAGGACAAACAGGGCGATCCCACAGAAGATCTTGTCCAGGAAGCTGAGGGAGCAGTAGACGAAGGCGCAGCCGTTGAGGTCCTCGTCTACCAGCCGGCTCTCCAGCCCAACCGTCGTGAGACCTGCCCATGTAATGTAAAGCCAGAGCACGCGAAACCGGTAGGATTTGGACGTGCAACGTGGCGTGCTAGCTAGGCGCCCGCGTTTTACCATATGACGAGCGCGTTGGCAGCGCCGATGACCACGGCGAGAGAGTACTTCAGGTTGTGCATCTGGCTCGGGAGGACGAAGACGGTGACACCGGAGATGACCCAGAGCGTCGCGCCGACGGTGAGGAGGGACTTGTGGCGCCGGTCGTTCCACATCTCCTACGTTCGAGGCAGGCAGACAGTTCCAGAGATGGGTGAGTGAAGGGAAGACTGAATTTTGCGTATGCCTTTTTAGGCTGTCTCCAGCAACGTTCTCTAAATTTTGTCCCTAAAAAAATATCAACGTTCTCTAAATTTCATACCCTAAAAAATATCAACGTTTTCTAAATTTTATCTCCTAAAGAAATATCCTATGTCCTTTACAACACACTTAAAAGATCTCGTCCTCTATATCTTCATCATCTTCAGCAATGTCCTCTAATTTCGTTCTATATCTCATTCTCTATATTTTCCAACATATATTAACACAAATTTAAAATAGCATTTTTACAAAATATTGAGTCTGTTTATATATTAGAAAATATTTTTTATTTATATGGATACATATACAGAGGTCACGGTACGAAAATTGGATTTTCTTGTTCATGTATTCGACGATGCAATATCCGTGCAAGCAGGCTCGTTTGGAGGTTGCCGTGATGCGGCCATGGCCAATGTTGTATTCGTCGGATGTGTGTAGCAACGCACCGATAGCGGATGAATAGTGATTCTCTAGATGTAGCGGCTCCAACGTGGACTCTAAATTTTAGCGCACTCTATAGCGTTGTGTTCCTTGCTGGAGGCATAAAGGAGCACCATGTCCTCTAAATTAAGCGTACATGTTGCTTTAGCGGGTCTTGTTGGAGATAGCCTTAAAGTGTTTGCCTGCCCGCTCTTTTAGAACATCGCCCTCAAGAGGCGGTTCGAGCAGGAGCTAGGCGTGCGACAGAGTTCGTGGAGCGGTCCGTGTAGCTCTTCTGCGCCAACCCTAACACCGTATGCCACCGCCGCCCAATCCCCTCTCTTTCTCTCCAAATTCCTTCATATTTCATTCAGTGTGTTTGATCCTACCTAACTTGTTTGAGCGCATGTCTCTACAAACCCACTACATGATGAAGTATTGGCACTGTGAGGGGAAGCTATGCTCAAGGTCACCGATGACCGTGAGGTACTACCTTGTCCAAGCTGTATGTGATCATATTTGCGTGTATGTTCGTTGGTTCGAAACACTGATGACTCATAGATGCTATGGCTTAGGAGCTGATCGATGATACACTTGTTATTTATAGCTCATAGAATTGGGTGATCAAGGTGTAAGATAGATCACGCACCACGAACAGAACATTTTAGGATTTGTTATGGATGGCCATTTTAGGATTTGTTATGGATGGCACACAATCAGGACAAGGATTGGGAAAAGGTAACTATATTGGATTTAAGTATAAAGAATTTGTTGTACTTGATCATCATCATCTAACACTAAAGTGTTTGGTTGAGGAGCCAAGTAGAACGGAATCGTTCCATCCCTGATTCTAGGAACGGGGCCGCTCTGTTCTGTGTTTAGTAAGCTGGAACAGAGTAGCTCTGTTTTTTGTTTGGTTGTAGAGTGAACTGGAACAGAGTGGCTCTGTTTTTTGTTTGGTTGCAGAGGGAGGCGCGCGAGCTGCTGCGCACGGATGGAAGGGCGAGCTGTGCGAGCGGGCTGGGAATGGAGCGGCTCTGTTCCATTGATTTTTTGGAGTGGGATGGTTCCGAATCTGAGGAGAATATTCCCTAATTGGAGCCACTCCGTTCTAGTTACTTTGTAACCAAACAACAATAAAACTAGGACAGAACGGCTCCGTTCTACTTGACTCTTCAACCAAACACTACCTAAAAACTTGGATTTATCGTATTGTATTGTTGAGATGAAGGAACATAGATGTAAGGTAAATATGTTGGATCTAAGTATAAATAATTTGTTGTACTTGATCATCATCATCCAGCACTAGAAAACCTTGGATTTATCGTACTGTTAGGCCAACTCCAGCAGTTCATTTAAAGTTTACCCATAAGCACTGTTTTGCACTTGTTGGTGGTATTCTTCTCCACCGAAGGTCCTCAAGACAAAGATATCACTGGCAAAGTGATGTTGAGGATCCTCAAGCCGAAGGTCCTTGAGACGAAGATATTATCTGAGAGTTATAACGACGAATGCCGAAGCTACCACCGAAGGACGATAGCTTCGGCTTAAGGTGGCGACGAAGGTCAAAGCATGATGTCGAGTGAAAGAGGAAAAGACTAGTTAATCCCTGATAGTTTATGTTATGATTATGTGTACCTATTGAGGTTATAAATGTAATTTATCTGGCTGCGTCCCGTGCCTATAAATAGGTGAACAACACTCTCGTACTGTTGATGCGAAATTGTAATCGCTCTCGCGTCAACGCCTTCGAACAAGCTGAAGGTATAATGTAATTTAACTCCCATTAATACTCATATATTTATCACGAAATAAATATATGAATCGATATATGAATGCTATGAATTATTATTCTTGCGAATAATGAAGGTGCGTCCTTCGTGACCTTCGTCTAAAAATCATTATATCCGAAAGGAAATAATGTTTCTAATAACGAATATCCTTAATCTTTAACAATTGTGTTGCTTTGTTCTTGATTCACATTACTTGAGAACAAGTAATCAACAACATTGTTCTACACTATAGATTGCACTGTTCATAGAATGAAGTTTGAATATCGATATGGGTAAACGTAAACTGCTAGAGATAGTCTTAAGACGAAGAAAACATAGATGCAAATTTATCTAACCGTTGCATGCCAAATGTAGTAGTCATTTACTACAATTCACTAGGGATATGCTTATTAGAAATCTGTTGTACAATTATATTTCTTTATTTTTTGGCTTTATGGTTGGTATTTGCCGAGCACTCATGACACGTTAACGTTAGAAAAAAACAAGTAACATTATAGAGTAATCAAAAAATTAATGGTTATTTTATAATGTAGATCTTGTTAGGTGAATATGAATCACCAAACGACAACAACTTCATTGTTAGACATGTGACAACAGGCGAAGAGGGTAGCGATGAATACGCTAACTCTAACTACTACTACTCGATGTCTGCCAATTCCATTCGACCAAACAATCTTGTGTTTGTGACCCTTTTTGGAAAAAAAAACCATGTTCAGCGTAGAAACAACTGCCTCGTGAGTTTGTTCATATAGCTAAAAGTAAATGAAAATGATTGGATATTTAATCTACACATGCGAGTTCTTTGTAAGTTAGATTCTGATTTGTTCTATAGAAAAAAACTTTCCTCTTCCAAATGGTGCTATTATGGTGGGATTTTGCTGGCAGACATTCGAATGGTGCGTTGTTTTTATGTCTGAAACTACCAAATGGTAGCTATTTCTGCAGTCTGTGTCATGCCAATCTGACAATGTTCAATACTAAAAACACTCGGCTACCTAAAGCTAACTGCTTTTAAGCTCTAGATAATATGCTCCTTTCCTTGGTGTGCTAGCACCAGGGATTATACCGATGCTTCTAATGAGGTTGAGACTTATGAAAAATGAGGCTATGGTTAAACCAATGAGACGCTCCGGAGATTATAGGTTCACTTACATATACCATTATTTGTCATTTGATATTACCTATGCTCAACTTTCATGTTCTTATTTCCATGCTTCGGGTCATGGCACTCTGGTAACTGAATTTTCTTTTGAATACAGGAAACTTCTTGAGGGCCCACTATATTACGCTGCTACTATAACTTTTGTCATGTCTCTATTATGGAGAACCTCATCAGTTGTTATAGCACTTATATGCAATTTATTTGCTGGGAATGGTATGTTCATATATCTGCATTTCACTCTTTTGATCCAAGAATAAACCCAACATAATGTTTTAGTTCCTTAACGTAGTTACTTGAAACTGTATGTCATGAATTTGCTCCTCTTTCTTTTACAAAATGGAAATTTGTTATATTTTGTCATATTACAAATAGTTTCATGCTACAAACATGAGAGTAATAGCAAAATAAATGAACCTGCAATGCAAGGTAAATTTGTGACATATTGACATCGACGAGAATGTCTATGTTGTTTGTTTTTATATAATCGTTGGGCACTAACATTTTATCCTCGGCCTTGCTCACTGAAGTTTCATGGCGCCACCGACCAATATGATGAAAAAAGCTTATTTATGTATAGCTAAAGGTTATCTCATCAAGTGTAGGCGTAACATTGCCTCCTCTTCCAAACTCTAATTTGATAATGTCAAAATGAAAACTGCTTTGAAATGGTGAGGTACACCTCGCCTTGGAACTAGATTGATATGCACGTGGAAGGATGCAACTCTCTCCGAGCTCACTGATCTTGTATGTCCTTTCTACAGACTTGTTTGTGCCGCTTTAAGGAAAAATAGACATCTATTTACACCTTGAGGAAAGTTGGGTGCCTTATAATAACATACCACTGGGTTTGAGCAATGGCTATTGAGCCCTAAGCCTGCATGTCAATAACATTTAAATCTTATAAGTGCATTATGATTGTTTGACCACTTGTTTTGACAAACACTAAAATAGGAATTGTTTTGCTCATTCTTCATTCATTGTTGACAAGTTTGTTGCGAGAACATGATAAAGTTGTGTTGACGCCTTTTCGGAGCGCCAAACACTCAACAAGAACCGTGGCGGTGCCCTCTGCACAGGGGCGGACGGTCCGCGTGCAGGGGCCAGACGGTCCGCGGCCTGGTGCGAGGCGCGGCGGTGCTCTCTGCACAGGGGCGGACGGTCCACGGCCTGGTGCGAGGCTAGGGCTTCTCTGCCTGACGACCGGACGGTCCACGCCCTGGGGGCCGGACGGTCCGCGCGTACGCAGAGGCGGCGGAAGTCGTCGGCGGCGGCCTGGATCTCGCTCCCGGGAGGGACCCCGTCAGGGAGGAGAGATCCTAGGTGATGTCTAGGCTCGGCAGGCCGACCTAGACTCTTCTAATCAGCGTAGAGTTGAAGAGAAGCGAGAATTTGGAGATCGAGAGGCTAAACCTGAACTAGACTAGAACTACTCCTAGGATAAAATGCAAAATAGAAGTTGTATTGATTCGATTGTTGATTACAAATCGGCCGTAGACCTCTCTTTTTATAGAGGAGGGGGGCTGGACCCTTTACACGACTGGATTCCGAGCTAATTCCGCAAATCTAGCCAACAAACATAGCACAAAACTCGGAACCCTAAACTGCTCTGCGCATGCGCGGACCGTCCGGCCCACAGGCGCGGACTGTCCGGACCGCGGACCGTCCGGCCTCAGGGCCGGACCGTCCGCCAGGCTCAAAACGGTGCTCAACATATGCCCCCTGCCTTTTGGTGGAGCTGAGCAAACCAAAAGCAACTAACTCGATGTGGTCACATCGGTTCTCTTAGTCATCTTGCCACATACTAGGATGGTACTGTTTGAGGAAACACCCATTCAAAGCCTTAGGCAAATCCTTGCCTTGTAATGTTTGTAGCAAATAGGCGTTGCTAGACATCACCTGTTTTACTTTATAAGGACCCTCCCAGCTTGGCGACCATTTCCCGAACTTCCGGTCTTTATTCCTTAGAGGCAGAATGGTCTTCCACACCAGATCCCCTACTTGAAATGATTTTGCTTTGACCTTCTTGTTGTAGGCTCTGGCTACCATGATCTTGTCCTTTTCTATTACTCCCAAAGCTATCATCCTCTTGTCGGTCACCTCATCAATATTATCCATCATTGAATTATAATAATCAGTAGCAGTTAGATCATTTTGTCTGGCGAACCTGACAGCATTCAAACTTATTTCCACAGGCAACACTGCTTCCTGCCCATAAACAAGCTCAAAAGGAGATACTTTAGTAGCCCTATATTTAGATATTCTATGAGCCCATAAAGCTTCAGACAAAATCTTATGCCAATGTTTAGGATTATCAGATATCTTCTTTTTTATCAAATTAATCAATGTCCTATTACTAGACTCGGCCTGTCCATTGGCCTGAGCATAATATGGAGATGAATTAAGCAGCTTAATTCTGTATTCAGCAAATTCACGTACCTCCTTTGACATAAAAGAAGTACCTTGATCTGTAGTCAAGGTCTGAGGAATGCCGAATCTATGAATAATATGCTCAGTTATGAACTCAATTACCTCCTTGTGCATCATGTTCTTTAGAGCAACGACTTCAGTCCATTTGGTGAAATAGTCAGTGGCAACTAACACAAATTGATGCCCCTTTGATGATGAAGGATGAATTTCTCCAATAAAGTCTAATCCCCATCCTCTGAACGGCCAAGGCTTGATGATAGGATGTAATTCGGCTGCAGGGACCAACTGTAGGTCGCTGAATTTTTGACACACTTGGCAACCCTTGTAGTACTTGAAACAATCAGCTATCATACTAGGCCAATAAAAACCAGACCTTCGCAACAACCACTTCATCTTTGGAGCCGATTGATGAGTACCACAAATTCCTTCATGTACTTCGGCCATGGCTAATATAGCATCATCTGGGCCCAAGCACTTAAGCAGGACGTCATTGACTGTTCGACGGTAAAGTTCATCACTCATCAAAACATACTTGAAAGCTGTTCGCCGAATGTTCTTATCTGTCCTGATATTGGGATTTCGTAAATAATTAAGTATAGGTGTCCTCCAATCACTTGCATCGGCTTCATTGTCAGCCGAATCGATTAAGAGAACATTTCTGGTAACCCCGGACGGTCCGGCGTCATCACGCGGACGGTCCACGACCTGGGAATTTGGCTCTGCACTGGTTATCAGATTTTCAGTTTTGTGAAATTTCCCTCTCTTTATCCGATAACCTGATGCATCTTGTGCCAAATCGTTAGCTCTATGATTCTCAACTCTAGAGATATGTCGAATACTGAATTCGTCAAAAGAATGGATTATGCTCCATCATTTCTTAAGGTAACTATTTAGAGTACCATCAAAACATTGATATTTTTCTAACACTTGTTGGACAATCAGCTGAGAATCACCAAATACCTTCACATGTTTTACTCCCATACCATTTAAAAGGTCTAAGCCGAATAGGAGGGCCTCATATTCAGCTTGATTATTAGTGCAATAAGTTTTCAATCGGCTAGAGAAGTCAAAGGAGACATTACTTGGTGAAACAAGCACAATGCCAATTCCTTGCCCTTCATTGCAAACCGATCCATCAAAATATAAAGTCCAAGGAGTAATAGTGAGGTATGACATGTCTAGTTCATGAATATCATTAACCCGATGTTCTACAATGAAATCCGCTATGACTTGGCCTTTCATAGATTTCAATGGTTCATAGGCCAAGTCATATTCTATGAGTGCATAAGCCCACTTACCAATTCTACCACTCATAATTGGGTTATGCAACATGTATTTGATCACACCGGCTTGACCAGAAACAGTGCAATGACTAGACAGTAAATAACATCTACATTTGGTGCATGCATAAAACAAGCATAAGCATAACTTTTCAATAAAAGTGTACCTTGTTTCAGCATCCACCAACCTTCGGCTTAGATATGTCACCACATGCTCCTTCCCCTCAGTTTCTTGCGTCAGAACAGCCCCAATGACCTTATCCTCAGCTGCAATGTATAATCAGAATGGTACTCCTGCTCGTGGTGCTTTTAATACGGGAGCCGAAGATAAGTATTTTTTGATGAGATCAAATGCTTCTTGTTGTTCTGCCCCCTAAGCGAATTCGGTATCATTCTTAAGAGCATCTCCAACAACGTGACCTATAAAAATGCCTTATAATTTAAAAATAAGTAAATTTTATAGAATTTAGGGCACCAACAAAACACTTCACTCCAACAGTAAAGCCCTAAATCTAGATTATAGGGCAGCCCACTACGGTGTAGTATATTTGAGGCACTTGAGAAGGTGCCCTATAGTTTTTTGACAAAATTTGTTGAATTGAGGCACTGTTGGAGTGGTTTTTCTTGTGTATAGCCCTATATTTCAATTTGAGGCACTAGTTTGAGGCATTGTTGGAGATGCTCTAAGCCGAAGAATAGGGGTGAACGCATTAATCTTCCCGGCTAGGTTAGAAATAAACCTTCGTAAATAATTCACCTTACCGAGAAACCTCTGTACCTCGACCTTACAGGTCGGAGGTCCCACATTCTGAATAGACTTGATTCGGTCAGGGTCTATATCTATACCATGTTCATGTATGACAAATCCTAAAAACTTACCAGCCGACACTCCAAAAGCACATTTACGTGGGTTCATTTTCAAACCATACTGACACATTTTATCAAAGGCTTTGCGTAAATCAGCTATATGAGAACTAAACTCAGCCGATTTGACTACAATATCATCAATGTAAACTTCCACAGTGTTTCCTAACAATTCATGGAAGATCAAATTCATAGCCTTCTGATAAGTAGCACCAGCATTTTTCAGACCAAATGTCATGACAACCCACTCAAATAAACCAATGAAGCCTGGACATATAAAGGTCGTTTTAGACGCATCTTCTTCGGCCATGAAAATCTGGTTATATCCGGCATTACCATCAAGGAAGCTAATAATTCTATTTCCTGATGCATTATTGATTAATGTGTCGGCTATGGGCATGAGATATTCGTCTTTAGGAGTTGCTCTATTTAAATTGCAAAAATCAATGCATACTCTAAGCTTACCTGACTCCTTCTTCTCCACCGGCACAATATTGGAGACCCACTCTGCGTATCTACACGGTCTGATAAAATCAGCTTCTAGCAGCCGGTGGATTTCGTCCTTAATGCATGGGAGAAGATCTGGACAAAATGTTCTAGCTCTCTGCTTGAAAGGTCTGAAACCAGATTTAATAGGCAGCCCTACGATCTCTCGGCTTAATCCAGGCATATCAGTGTAATTCCAAGCAAAGCAATCTGAATATTCCTTCAATAGACCGATCATCTCATCTCTAGGATCGGTCTCCAGGGTCTTGTTTACAAAAGTCGGCCTTGGAGTTTTACCATCTCCTATGTCAATCTCCTCCAAAGGATCGGCCGATGTAAACCCCTGTCCTAGTTTATCAAGATCTCTGAATTCCTCTATCATGTCCCCCACAGAGGAATCAGATGATCTTTGTGTGATAGCGGATTTTCCGGTCTCGGGGACCGGATCATCTGTAATACTGTCTTTTTGCTGCGGTAGATGTTCGGTCTTAAAGTCCAAACTGTTTTGTGACAGACCAGACCATCCGGCTTTGAGAGCCGAACTGTCCGTGATCAAAGACTCATGAACTTTGTGTGTATTCATCATTTAAACTTTATTTAGGATTTAGTCGATTCTCCATCGGCTCTAGCATTACCAGAATGAAACCTTTCTTATCTATACTTATGAACTGATAATCAAAAAAATCTACTCCTGTGAGACATGTAGCAGTCTCATAAGTCCAGAGTACAGGGGCATCGACCACAGCGATGCAGGCCGATACATCAGCATCCATTGAGAGAATCATTTCTTCAATATTGTGATCCTTGCTTGAATGTCTTCTAGATATAACTGTTAAGATTAATCAAGCTTTAGTTTGATTCTCATAGAAGCATATATGGACTGATGGTAATATGGTCAAGCCAATTCACGATTCCTCATATCTTATCCACTTTGGCTTGACCAATCCTCTTAATCACTTCAACCTCTATTATGATCATATTTATGCATAGTGATTTCTCAGGACTTGTCCATATATTCAAACCAATATAGAGACCATATTATATCCATTTTCATTGTCTCACTGGTTATTTAACCTCGTGTTGAACCTTCGTTCACTGATCATTATACACTATTCAAGTATGTTCATCATACTGAATTTCCTGTTCAACACTTAGCAAACTCGTTAGACCTTTAAATGTGTTGTTATCCAAATCACCAAAACTCACAAAAGGGATGAATGCACTTTCAGGTAGCCGTATCTTCTTTTTTGGTTGTGTTGGCCGATTCACCAAGAATCATCGGCCCTTTATTATCTTCCTGTACGACAACATCTGCAGTACCTATTTTGATCACGTCCTTCTTTGTTGTCCTTTCGGTTGCTGTAGGTACATGCCCCCCTGCCGGATTGGTCGGCCTTGGAGGCTGAGTAGTTCGGCAATCCTGTTGGGTCTGTGCCTGATGACCGGATTGAGCGGTGCTCAATCGGTCTTGTACTGGTGGTGTCAACCTGTCAAAAACAGATGTTTGGGGTGCCCCCCAGGCGGGGTACTGTGGCATCCCAAATGGATATGGTGGCATGCCCCACATTTGATTTGGGACATATGGTGGAGGTAAATATGTGTATGGATATGGCATAGGCGGATAAGGGGGTGGAGGTGCCCATGTTGGTATGTTAGGTCTCAATTGTACAGTATGACCTTTCATTTCTTCCGATTGGTGAGGTGGTCCAATCGGCCTGACCTGACGTTGCTGAGAGCACCTAGAGGGGGGGGGTGAATAGGTGATCCTGTGAAAACTTAAAACTTAAGCCACAAAAACTTGTTAAGTGTTAGTACAATAATTGCCAAGTGGCTAAAGAGAAGTCTCAACAAAACACAATACCACAAGAGATCAAGCACAGAGGTGACACAGTGGTTTATCCCGTGGTTCGGCCAAGACCAACGCTTGCCTACTCCACGTTGTGGCGTCCCAACGGACGAGGGTTGCAATCAACCCCTCTCAAGCGGTCCAAAGACCCACTTGAATACCACGGTGTTTTGTTTTGCCTTTCACTATCCCGTTTGCAAGGAATCTCCACAAATTGGAGTCTCTTGCCCTTACAAGTATATGATCACAAAAAGCACAGAGTAAGGGAGGGAAGCAACACACACAAATCCACAGCGAAACGCGCACACACACGGCCAAGAATCGAGCTCACAAGACTATCTCAAAGTTCTCACTAGAACGAAGCTCGATTCACTTAGAATGACAAACGGATGCGCAAAGACTGAGTGTGGATGATCAAGAATGCTCAAAGGTTGCTTATGTGTATCCTCCATGCGCCTAGGGGCCCCTTTTATAGCCCCAAGGCAGCTAGGAGCCGTTGAGAGCAAATCTGGCAGGCTATCGTTGCCTTCTGTCGTCGGGGGCACCGGACAGTCCGGTGCACACCGGACACTGTCCGGTGCCGATTTGTTTCCTTAAACAGCGATGCCGACCGTTGCAGACCGTTGCAGATCTGAGAGCCGTTGGCGCACCGGACATGTCCGGTGCACACCGGACAGTCCGGTGCCGTCTTCCGACCGTTGGCTCGGCCACGTGTCCCGCGCAGATTGCGCGGCCGACCGTTGGCTCACCGGACAGTCCGGTGCACACCGGACAGTCCGGTGAATTTTAGCCGTACGCCGTCGGCGAATTCCCGAGAGCGGCCAGTTCGCGCCGAGTCAACCTGGCGCACCAGACATTGTCCGGTGCACACCGGACAGTCCGGTGCTCCAGACCAACCTGAGTTTTGGCTGCACACAGCCAAGTCTTTTTTCTTCTCTTTCTGTTTCTAACACTTAGACAAGTATATTAGTACACAAAACCAATGTACTAAGGCTTAGAAACATACCTTTATCCTTGATTTGTACTATGTCCACCATTTTACAATTAGGCACCTGTGTTGGGCACTAAATCACCAAAACACTTAGAAATGGCCCAAGGGCACATTTCCCTTTCAATCTCCCCCTTTTTGGTGATTTATGCCAACACAACATAAAGCAAGTAGAACAAGTACAAAAACACTTCAAATAAGAACTCAAATTTATTTTGATTCAGTTTTGGCATATATGGATCATCCTTTGCCACCACTTGGTTTGTTTTTGCAAATCAAACTCAAATCTCTATCTCTAAGTTAAACACACATGTTGAAGCATAAAGAGAGTCATTCCAAAAGAGATTGATCAAAGATTTCAAAAACTCCCCCTTTTTCCCATAATTACTACTTCTCCCCATAAGAAGCCAACTTTGATAAGAGAGACAACAAAAGAGTTTTGACAAACCAAAAGCTCTATTCTACTATTTTCAAAATCTCTCAAGTGGTAGCTGATCCATTTATTGCTTTGGCCTTTATTTTCTCCCCCTTTGGCATCAAGCACCAAAACGGGATAAATCTTGGCCCTATAACCCCATTGCCTCACCAAAATCTTCAATTAAGAGCAAATGGCAATAAGAGTTCATGAGATGGACTTGGAATAAGTTACCCTCTCATCGGAGTGCAGTGGAAGTCTTGCATGGTCCAAGTCCACCTTTTCCCTTTCAATTCTCCTTTGAGACTAAATCAAGCAAACTCAAGCATATGATTAGTCGCAAAGGGTCAAGTTGTAGCACATCTCCCCCTAAAACTGTGCATCACTTTGCAACGGACTTGTGAGGTCCAGGGAGTGCTTGTACAACTTAAGCACCACAATAAGCAACAAAATGCAGAATGGACATGATCAAAGGCATAAATACATGTATGCTACAATTCAATCCAAGTTTCGCGAATCTAAGACATTTAGCTCACTACGCAACCTGCAAAAGGTCTTCTCATCTAAAGGCTTGGTAAAGATATCGGCTAGCTGGTTCTCGGTGCTAACATAAAACACTTCGATATCTCCCTTTTGCTGGTGGTCTCTCAAAAAGTGATGCCGGATGTCAATGTGCTTTGTGCGGCTGTGCTCAACAGGATTTTCCGCTATTCGGATAGCACTCTCATTATCACATAGGAGTGGGACTTTGCTCAGATTGTAGCCAAAGTCCCTGAGGGTTTGCCTCATCCAAAGTAGTTGCGCACAACACTGTCCTGCGGCAACGTACTCGGCCTCAGCGGTGGATAGGGCAACGGAGGTTTGTTTCTTGGAGTTCCATGACACCAGGGACCTTCCTAAGAATTGGCACGTCCCCGATGTACTCTTCCTATCGACCTTACATCCAGCATAGTCGGAATCTGAATACCCAATCAAGTCAAAGTTAGACCCCTTTGGATACCAGATCCCGAAGCAAGGCGTAGCGACTAAATATCTAAGAATTCGCTTCACTGCCACTAAGTGACACTCCTTAGGATCGGATTGAAATCTAGCACACATGCATACGCTAAGCATAATATCCGGTCTACTAGCACATAAGTAAAGTAATGACCCTATCATTGACCGGTATGCCTTTTGATCAACGGACTTACCTCCTTTGTTGAGGTCGGTGTGTCCGTCGGTCCCCATCGGAGTCTTTGCGGGCTTGGCGTCCTTCATCCCAAACCTCTTTAGCAGATCTTGCGTGTACTTCGTTTGGGAGATGAAGGTGCCGTCCTTGAGTTGCTTCACTTGGAACCCAAGGAAGTAGTTCAACTCGCCCATCATCAACATCTCGAATTTCTGCGTCATTACCCTGCTAAACTCTTCACAAGACTTTTGGTTAGTAGAACCAAATATTATGTCATCGACATAAATTTGGCACACAAACAAATCACCATCGCAAGTCTTAGTGAAAAGAGTTGGATCGGCTTTCCCAACCTTGAAAGCATTAGCAATTAAGAAATCTCTAAGGCATTCATACCATGCTCTTGGGGCTTGTTTAAGTCCATAGAGCGCCTTAGAGAGCTTACACACGTGGTCGGGGTACCGCTCATCCTCGAAGCCAGGGGGTTGATCTACGTACACCTCCTCCTTTATTGGCCCGTTGAGGAAAGCGCTCTTCACATCCATTTGGTACAACCTGAAAGAATGGTGAGCGGCATATGCTAGCAAGATACGAATGGACTCTAGCCTAGCCACAGGAGCAAAAGTCTCCTCAAAGTCCAAACCTGCGACTTGGGCATAACCTTTTGCCACAAGTCGAGCCTTGTTCCTTGTCACCACTCCGTGCTCGTCTTGTTTGTTGCGGAACACCCACTTGGTTCCCACAACATTTTGCTTGGGACGAGGCACCAGTGTCCAAACTTCATTGCGCTTGAAGTTGTTAAGTTCCTCCTGCATGGCCAACACCCAATCCGGATCTAGCAAGGCCTCCTCTACCCTGAAAGGCTCAATAGAGGAGACAAAAGAGTAATGTTCACAAAAATTGACTAGTCGAGACCGAGTAGTTACTCCCTTGCTAATGTCACCCAGAATTTGGTCGACGGGATGATCCCTTTGAATCATCGCTCGAACTTGGGTTGGAGGTGCCGGTTGCGCTTCTTCCTCCATCACGTGATCATCTTGTGCTCCCTCTTGATCACACGCCTCCTTTTGATGAACATGTTCATCGTCTTGAGTTGGGGGATGCACCGTGGTTGAGGAAGAAGGTTGATCTCGTTCATCTTGTTCCTGTGGCCGTACTTTTCCAATCGCCATGGTTCGTATAGCGGCCGTCGGAACATCTTCTTCATCTACATCATCACAATCAACAACTTGCTCTCTTGGAGAGCCATTAGTTTCATCAAATACAACGTCGCTAGAGACTTCAACCAAACCCGATGATTTGTTGAAGACCCTATACGCCTTTGTATTTGAATCATAACCTAACAAAAACCCTTCTACAGCTTTGGGAGCAAACTTAGAATTTCTACCCTTCTTCACTAGAATGTAGCACTTGCTCCCAAATACACGAAAGTAAGATACATTGGGTTTGTTACCGGTTAGTAGCTCATACGAAGTCTTCTTGAGGAGTCGATGAAGATAGACCCTGTTGATGGCGTGGCAAGCCGTGTTCACAGCTTCCGACCAAAAACACTCGGGGGTCTTGAACTCTCCAATCATCGTCCTCGCCATATCGATTAGCGTCCTGTTCTTCCTCTCTACCACACCATTTTGCTGTGGTGTGTAGGGAGCGGAGAACTCGTGCTTGATCCCTTCCTCCTCAAGAAACTCCTCCACTTGAAGGTTCTTGAACTCGGACCCGTTGTCGCTCCTTATCTTCTTCACCTTGAGCTCAAACTCATTTTGAGCTCTCCTGAGGAAGCGCTTGAGGGTCCCTTGGGTTTCAGACTTATCCTGCAAAAAGAATACCCAAGTGAAGCGGGAAAAGTCATCAACAATAACTAAACCATACTTACTTCCTCCTATGCTTAGATAGGCGACGGGTCCGAAGAGGTCCATATGTAGCAGCTCCAGGGGTCTTGATGTGGTCATCACATTCTTGCTGTGATGCGCTCCTCCCACTTGTTTACCTGCTTGACAAGCTGCACAAGGTCTATCTTTTTCGAAATAAACATTTGTTAGACCTATCACATGTTCTCCCTTTAGAAGCTTGTGGAGGTTCTTCATCCCCACATGTGCTAAGCGGCGATGCCACAGCCAGCCCATGCAAGTCTTAGCCATTAAGCATGCATCTAGACCGGCCTCTTCTTTTGCAAAATCAACTAAGTAAAGTTTGCCGTCTAGTACACCCTTAAAGGCTAGTGAACCATCACACCTTCTAAAGACAGACACATCTACATTTGTAAATAAACAATTATATCCCATATTGCACAGTTGACTAACAGATAGCAAATTGTAACCGAGAGACTCAACTAAAAACACATTTGAGATTGAGTGCTCATTAGAAATTGCAATTTTACCTAACCCTTTTACCTTGCCTTGATTCCCATCACCGAATATAATTGAATCTTGGGAATCCTTATTTTTGACGTAGGAGGTGAACATCTTCTTCTCCCCCGTCATATGGTTTGTGCATCCGCTGTCGATAATCCAGCTTGAACCCCCGGATGCATAAACCTGCAAGGCAAATTTAGGCTTGGGTCTTAGGTACCCAACTCATGTTGGGTCCTACAAGGTTAGCACATATTTCTTTAGGGACCCAAATGCAAGTTTTATCTCCCTTGCATTTTGCCCCTAACTTCCTAGCAATTACCTTCTTACCCTTTCTACAAATAGCAAAGGGAGCATTGCAAACATAATAAATGGTAGAAGGTTTGTTCACAACTTTTCTAGGAACATGAGCAAAATTTCTCCTAGGCATATGCACAACATTTCTCCTACACATATCTCTATCATGCTTATAAGAAGAACTAGAAGCAAACATGGCATGAGAATCATAAACATGTGAATCAAAATCATTATAAGCATTTCTAGCATTTCTCCTATCATTATACATAAAGGCATGGTTCTTTTTCGCACTACTAGCCATAGGGGCCTTCCCTTTCTCCTTGACGAAGATGGGAGCCTTATGGCTTGTTAAGTTCTTGGCTTCCCTCTTGAAGCCAAGCCCATCCTTAATTGAGGGATGTCTTCCAATTGTATAGGCATCCCTTGCAAATTTTAACTTATCAAATTCACTTTTGCTAGTCTTAAGTTGTGCATTAAGACTAGCCAATTCATCACTTAGTTTGGAAATTGAAACTAAGTGTCCACTACAGGCATTAACATCAAAATCCTTACACCTAGTGCAAATTGTAACATTTTTAACACAGGAATTTGATTTACTAGCTACTTCTAGTTTAGCACTTAAATCATTATTAACACTTCTTAAGGTAGCAATGGTTTCATGACAGGAAGATAATTCACTAGAAAGCACTTCATTTCTTTTAATTTCTAGAGCAAGAGAATTTTGTGCACTAACAAATTTATCACGCTCCTCATATAAAAGATCCTCTTGTTTTTCTAGTAATCTATTCTTATCATTCAAAGCATCAATCAACTCATTAATTTTATCTATCTTAGATCTATCTAAGCCCTTGAGCAAGCATGAATAATCTATGTCATCATCATCACTAGTCTCACTATCACTAGAAGAAGCATAAGTGGAGTCTTGAGTACTCACCTTCTTCTCCCTTGCCATAAGGCATGTGAGACGCTCGTTGGGGAAGAGGGAAGACTTGTTGAAGGCGGTGGCAGCGAGTCCTTCATTGTCGGAGTCGGAGGAGGAGCAATCCGAGTCCCACTCCTTTCCTAGATGTGCCTCGCCCTTTGCCTTCTTGTATTGCTTCTTCTTCTCTCTTTTGTTCCCCTTTTCCTGGTCACTTTCATTATCGGGACAGTTAGCGATAAAATGACCAAGCTTACCGCATTTGAAGCATGAGCGCTTCCCCTTTGTCTTGGTCTTGCTTGGCTGCCCCTTGCGACCATTTAGCGCCGTCTTGAATCTCTTGATGATGAGAGCCATCTCTTCATCATTGAGTCCGGCCGCCTCAATCTGTGCCACCTTGCTAGGTAGCGCCTCCTTGCTTCGTGTTGCCTTGAGAGCAAGGGGTTGCGGCTCATTGATCGGACCATTCAAGGCGTCGTCCACATACCTCGCCTCCTTGATCATCATTCGCCCACTAACGAATTTCCCAAGAACTTCTTCGGGCGACATCTTGGTGTACCTGGGATTTTCACGTATATTGTTCACCAAATGAGGATCAAGAACGGTAAATGACCTTAGCATTAGGCGGACGACGTCGTGGTCCGTCCATCGCGTGCTCCCGTAGCTCCTTATCTTGTTGATAAGAGTCTTGAGCCGGTTGTATGTTTGCGTCGGCTCCTCGCCCCTTATCATCGCGAACCGTCCAAGCTCTCCCTCCACCAACTCCATCTTGGTGAGCAAGGTGACGTCGTTCCCCTCATGAGAAATCTTGAGGGTGTCCCAGATTTGCTTGGCGTTATCCAAGCCGCTCACTTTATGGTATTCATCCCTGCACAAAGAAGCTAGAAGAACAGTAGTAGCTTGTGCATTCTTATGAATTTGTTCATTAATGAACATGGGACTATCCGAACTATCAAAGTGCATTCCACTCTCTACAATCTCCCATATACTAGGATGGAGAGAGAATAGATGACTACGCATTTTGTGGCTCCAAAATCCGTAGTCCTCTCCATCAAAGTGTGGGGGCTTGCCGAGTGGAATGGAGAGCAAATGTGAATTTGAACTTTGCGGAATACGAGAGTAGTCAAAAGAAAAGTTCGAATTAACCGGTTTCCTTCTCTCGTAGTCGTTGTGGTCGTCGTCCTTTTGGGAAGAAGTAGACTCGTCGCTGTCGTAGTAGACGATCTCCTTGATGCGCCTTGTCTTCTTCTTCTTCCCTTCCTTCCGTCTTTGGCCCGAGCCGGAGTCGGTAGGCTTATCGTCCTTCGGCTCGTTGACGAAGGATTCCTTCTCTTTGTCATTGATCACAATACCTTTCCCCTTAGGATCCATCTCTTCGGGCGGTTAGTCCCGTTGTGAAGAGAACGGCTCTGATACCAATTGAGAGCACCTAGAGGGGGGGGGGGTGAATAGGTGATCCTGTGAAAACTTAAAACTTAAGCCACAAAAACTTGTTAAGTGTTAGCACAATAATTGCCAAGTGGCTAAAGAGAAGTCTCAACAAAACACAATACCACAAGAGATCAAGCACAGAGGTGACACAGTGGTTTATCCCGTGGTTCGGCCAAGACCAACGCTTGCCTACTCCACGTTGTGGCGTCCCAACGGACGAGGGTTGCAATCAACCCCTCTCAAGCGGTCCAAAGACCCACTTGAATACCACGGTGTTTTGTTTTGCCTTTCACTATCCCGTTTGCAAGGAATCTCCACAAATTGGAGTCTCTTGCCCTTACAAGTATATGATCACAAAAAGCACAGAGTAAGGGAGGGAAGCAACACACACAAATCCACAGCGAAACGCGCACACACACGGCCAAGAATCGAGCTCACAAGACTATCTCAAAGTTCTCACTAGAACGAAGCTCGATTCACTTAGAATGACAAACGGATGCGCAAAGACTGAGTGTGGATGATCAAGAATGCTCAAAGGTTGCTTATGTGTATCCTCCATGCGCCTAGGGGCCCCTTTTATAGCCCCAAGGCAGCTAGGAGCCGTTGAGAGCAAATCTGGCAGGCTATCGTTGCCTTCTGTCGTCGGGGGCACCGGACAGTCCGGTGCACACCGGACACTGTCCGGTGCCGATTTGTTTCCTTAAACAGCGATGCCGACCGTTGCAGACCGTTGCAGATCTGAGAGCCGTTGGCGCACCGGACATGTCCGGTGCACACCGGACAGTCCGGTGCCGTCTTCCGACCGTTGGCTCGGCCACGTGTCCCGCGCAGATTGCGCGGCCGACCGTTGGCTCACCGGACAGTCCGGTGCACACCGGACAGTCCGGTGAATTTTAGCCGTACGCCGTCGGCGAATTCCCGAGAGCGGCCAGTTCGCGCCGAGTCAGCCTGGCGCACCGGACATTGTCCGGTGCACACCGGACAGTCCGGTGCTCCAGACCAACCTGAGTTTTGGCTGCACACAGCCAAGTCTTTTTTCTTCTCTTTCTGTTTCTAACACTTAGACAAGTATATTAGTACACAAAACCAATGTACTAAGGCTTAGAAACATACCTTTATCCTTGATTTGTACTATGTCCACCATTTTACAATTAGGCACCTGTGTTGGGCACTAAATCACCAAAACACTTAGAAATGGCCCAAGGGCACATTTCCCTTTCAGTTGCTCATGAATGGGTGAGCGGGGTCGCTTTACTGGCCGGTCACTGGGGCCGGCCTTCTTTTTTACGTATTTAGACAATAATTGATCGAAAGTTGGGCCGGCTTTGACCAACCGACCAGCTGCCTTGAATGTATTTGTTTTCCACGTACCTATCTCTGGCCGTCGTGGCTTGAAAGTTCATGGCCGTTGCGAGTCTTGAGCACGGCCGGACCGTCCGTTGGAGTTCTCCGGACCGTCCGGCGGGGTCCCGGACCGTCCGCGCCTATGTGCCGGACCGTCCGGGATGCGTAGCACGGGTTCCTGCATCTGTCTCCCTGTCTGCGCTTGCCCCCCAGTGCTAGAGGCTGTGATGGTCACCTTTAGGGTCTCCTCTCCATCGGGAGTCTTCTCGGCCACTACTTTCCTGCAAGAAACTTTACGATCCTCATCGGCCTTTTTAGAATTGCCGATGATTGTCTCTTTGCCTTTGCCTTTATCGGCTGTGTCTTGCCAAACCAGGACTTTCTTGCCCTCGAAGTCGATCATGTTCATTGGAAAGGGCTCTGTATCCACCTGCATTTCCTGAAATTTCAATCGTCCCTCATTAATGGCCGATTGAATCTGTCGACGGAATACATTACAATCATTAGTGGCATGAGAAAATGAGTTATGCCACTTGCAGTATGCCCAACGTTTTAACTCGTCGGCGGATGGAACAGTGTGATTTATTTTAATGTTGCCATTTTTGAGTAATTCATCAAATATTTTATCACACTTACCAACATTAAACGTAAACTTAACCTCTTCTTGCCGTTTCTTTTGAACCGGCTGTAAGGAGGAACAAGCTGAAGATTTGGCCTGTTTTGGCCAAACCATTTCAGCAGCATATACTTCTGCTCATTCGTCATCTGAGCTACTTTGGTCGCATTCTACTATATGTACGTTGTGACGAATTGTTTTAGCAGTTTCTTTGCTTCGGCTTTCACAAGCCGAAGCTCTCTGGTGTAACTGTGCTAGTGTAAAAAATTGGATGCCTTCTAATCTTTCTTTTAAATAATATCGTAGACCATTAAAGGCTAATCCTGCTAGCTGTTTTTCTGCTAAATGTATTTGGAAGCATCAGTTTCTTGTATCTCGGAATCTCCGGATGTAATCATTAACCGATTCATCTTTTGCTTGTCGTAATGATACTAAATCTACCAAATCCAACTCATAGTCACCGGAGAAAAAATGATCATGAAATTTTTGTTCTAGATCCCCCCATGATGAAATGGAATTAGGAGGTAAAGTGGCGTACCATGCAAACACAGTTCCTGTTAAAGATAATGAAAATAAACGTACGCGAAATGCCTCTGTGTCGGCCAACTCTCCTAATTGTGCTAAAAATTGGCCTATGTGTTCACGTGTGTTCTTTCCTTGATCACCCGAAAATTTTGTGAATTCGGGTATCCTGGTTCCCTGTGGGTATGGGTGGTGATCAAATCGGCTGTCATAAGGTTTCCGATATGATTGCCCCCAGGGACCATGCTTACTCCGAGCTTATCTCGGAACGCCCCGGCTATTTCTTCCCTCACTATATCAATGGCAGCTGGTGCGAGACCACCGGCTCTCTGGTCAAACATTGGTGGGGTTGGCTGGATACTAGCATGTTGTCTTTCCCACCATTGGTTTGAGCTACGTGGTGCATTGCCACTTGCCCTATATGGTTCATATGTTTGATCGTTCCTTTCCGGCCTTCTAGGTGGGGCCGGAAAGTTTTCTTGGGCTCTAGATCTCGAATTAATGGGTTGATGCATTGCATAGTGCGATGGGAAGTGTTGCTGGGACGGGTGAGGATTCAGGTAACAATCCTCCTCAAAAAGGTCATGCGCGGACTGTCCGGACATTGGCCTAGACCGTCCGTGATTATATGCGGACCGTCCATCGTTGTATGCGGACCGTCCGACTGGGTAGTTTAGATTCTGTGTTGTATGTGGTGGCTCGGGCGCATATCTAGGTAACTCATTAAAAATAGGCCCGACTGTTGCTTGTCCGGACGGTCCGCGCTCACGTGTGGACGGTCCAGGCATGTGCAGATCGGCTGATTTGCTGCCGATTTGCGGTTGCTCAGGGTACGTGTCCATCGGCATCCCATAAAGGGGTTGTGACTGGTCGTGACAATCTCTAGCCAATGTATTACGTGTGTTATCCCCTAATTCAACCTCGTGTGAAGGAAAATTTGCTATACTAGATTTATCAAATGCACGTACTAGTCTCCTGTAATCCTTTTGCATATCCCCTATGATATTTTGCATTTGCTCACGCTGTTCATCTACATAATTTCTAAGAGATTGTAGCTCGTTTGTATTACTTACATTGGGGATTTCTGGTGTGGGTCGGAGCGAAGCCGGATCCGTCGCCCGATGTCGGACGACCTTGTTGTTCCTGTCCACTTTGAAGTTGGCCAAGAACTTTGCTTTTGCCTCCTGGATCATATGCTCCTTGTGCTCCTCGAATTGGAGCTGTTCGTCAGCCGGCAAGGTCTCCCAAGCCGGCTCTATGATGTTGCTTGGGGAAATATTAGAGCTATCTCTTGAACCGGCCATTGAGGGCCGATTTGATGCGTCTATATTTGTTCTCCCCAGCGGAGTCGCCAAAAAGTATGTTGACGCCTTTTCGGAGCGCCAAACACTCAACAAGAACCGTGGCGGTGCCCTCTGCACAGGGGCGGACGGTCCGCGCGCAGGGGCCGGACGGTCCGCGGCCTGGTGCGAGGCGCGGCGGTGCTCTCTGCACAGGGGCGGACGGTCCGCGCGCAGGGACCGGACGGTCCGCGGCCTGGTGCGAGGCTAGGGCTTCTCTGCCTGACGACCGGACGGTCCGCGCCCTGGGGGCCGGACGGTCCGCGCGTACGCAGAGGCGGCGGAAGTCGCCGCCGGCGGCCTGGATCTCGCTCCCGGGAGGGACCCCGTCAGGGAGGAGAGATCCTAGGTGATGTCTAGGCTCGGCAGGCCGACCTAGACTCTTCTAATCGGCGTAGAGTCGAAGAGAAGCGAGAATTTGGAGATCGAGAGGCTAAACCTAAACTAGACTAGAACTACTCCTAGGATAAAATGCGAAATAGAAGTTGTATTGATTCGATTGTTGATTACAAATCGACCGTAGACCTCTCTTTTTATAGAGGAGGGGGGCTGGACCCTTTACACGACTGGATTCCGAGCTAATTCCGCAAATCTAGCCAACAAACATAGCACAAAACTCGGAACCCTAAACTGCTCTGCGCATGCGCGGACCGTCCGGCCCACAGGTGCGGACTGTCCGGACCGTTCGCCAGGCTCAAAACGGTGCTCAACAAGTTGTACATATTCTGTTGTCTCCTTTTACCCTTTTCCCATGATTATATCAACTGTAATAAGCAAGTTGTTTTTAAAAGATTTTATTTCAGATCACTATTGTACAATAGAGAATAAATGGCAGAATTAATCTTTTTGGTTTTCTTATATACATCTTATGCCAAACTCCCCGAAACTTAATAGATGAGATGATTGGTATTGGTAATTATGTAATTTTTTCTTCGTGTTTCTATTTCTCCTATATGTTTTAAGTATATTGTGCACTAACATTTTATCAAATGATAATTTATGTGTCATTGCAAAGCACGAATAACTAATTAGTAGTACTTCTAAGTGAAGAATTTCTCTAAAACGATATTTTACCATTATTTCACCAATTTATATTTTCTTCTCTTGTTTTCTATCACCCGCAAAAACAAACAGTCACAGAGACCAGCATTGTCAGCTAAGAAATAAACATATGTGGAAATTCTAAAATGTTTAGAGTAATAGTAGTATTTTCATAATTCTGTGCAGGTAGAATAACTGCACGTCTGTAGCTTTAACAGAAATAAAATATTTTAACTTACTGTGTTTGACATGACACAATTATAGACATGAGAATTTTTGGGGGAGGCTGGCCAGATAAATAAAAATATAAAAAAAACATTTCCATTTTCTATTTTGCTTTTTTTATGAAGGAAAAAAACATTGTATTTTCATTTCCAACAAGTTAAAACTAAAGCGAACTCGTCCGTTTGCAAGTGATAGGTTACAAGAAAAGAAAAACAGAAATGGATAAAATAATAGCAAAATACTGTTATACATAAATTGCTCACTTGTAAACATCATGAGAGCTCAATTTAATAGTATTATTGTAGAGAAGCCACTACTTATGAGTAACAAAATAGAAAAAACTCGGCGTTTAGCAATACTCGTAAGGGTTACTTTGAGAACCTCAAATCTCCTTCGGAATTTGAGAGGATTAAGGTGAAAATAAACTAATTTACTCTCCAATCTCTTTTAATCTCGAGGAGGATTTAAGTTTCTAAACTAGCCCTTAGACTCGTATGGCTGGTTGCCTTCCCTTCCCTACTGATATCTGCTCTGCTGGTTGCTGGAAGCCACTACTTATGGCGTTCAAGTGCACGGTGAAGGTGTGAAGCATCCGACGCCACCACATACAGATTCGTCATAATATATCAAGTCATGGCAGATTTGGTCGTTCCACGAAAGCCGCCGCCTCTGAATTCGGAACCGCCAGTTCTCTCGCCATAAGGCAATCACACTAACCACTTGGTTCTACGCCGTTCTTCTCATCTTATTCCATGTTAGTACGTAAATACTTCTCATCTACGCCGTTCACACTAACCACTTGGTTCTACGCCATAAGCCAACATGTAGGACGAATATGTGGTTCTCTCTCTATGGCAGTAGGATTCAATTTGATAGACCGAGCAGAGGAACGGTGGCCTACGTCAACGGGCAACAAGTGTGTCAGCCTCTCCAGCAGCGTCCCCTAAATTCTATCTCTTAAAGAAATATTCTTTATCCTTTACAACACACTCTAAAAGATTCTGTCCTCTATATCTTCTCAGTCTCCAGCAACGTTCTCTAAATTCGGTCCTCTAAAATTATAGTGTTAACAGATTTTCTTTTTTCATTCATTTAGCTTTATTTTTTGTTTTGTTTCCATTACACACAATAAAATGGATGCGCAAAATTGAATTACAGACTAATTAAATTAATTGCGTTTGGTAACCTATATTACTAATCTTTTTTTAAATGCTACCTGACTTTATTTTATACATTTTATTCAGTATTGGACAAAATCGTAGACCTGCTGAAAAATATTGACCCACTACAAAATATTGTTTTTTTTCAAAATGGCAAGAGAAGTACTTTATTTTATGATTAAAAACGAGCAATAAATGAGAAGGGAGCGTCCACGTAGGTTTGCTGCAAAAAATGACAAAGTGAGCGGATGAACTTGACACATAGCGAACATGAGGGCTCCTCCACATTTACAGGCCGACGGAGGCGTCCGGTATTATAGCGCATCGTTTACCGATCACTGCTGGAGGGAAAAAAGAGCCAAAGAAACGATAAATTTAGAGTACCGGATCTTTTACCTGGCCTTGCTGGAGAGAGTCTCATACTGCCATTAGCGTGGGTAGTAGTGTTGGATATTGAGCCAGTTTCGCTCGTCCGAGTTTGAGCCGGTTCGACGTAACTTGTCAAGCTAACGAGTCATAAAGTCAACTTGATTTGGCTTGTTTACACGTTCAAGTTGACTCGTTTATTTTGCGAGCCGGAGTAGAAAAAATATACATATAATAATCAAATTCTAGTTAATTTCAAACTAATTTAACAATAGAAAATAGTAATTGTATCCATAGTTTCATAAACCACTTAAATTAAATTAACACAACTCATCACTTATCAATTCACATATATGTTCACCAGTTTAACCCACGGTTATATTTTCATAGGCTAATTTAACACATAGACATAGTTCATCAATCATTAGTTTAACTCATAAACCATATACACCACACATACATATAACATACATATATATCATGTTAATCAATTATTACGTAAATGATATGTATACAGTTTCATTTTGCTAAAATGTGGTGGTTTGTTTAGCTTTTCACAAGCTGGCTCGTTAATAAATTGAGCTAACTCGTTAATAAACCGAGCTAGGATGTCAACTCAGCTCGTGAAAAAATCCAAACGAACCAATCCGAGCTAACCACGAACAGAGCGAGCCGATGAGCTACAAACATTTCGTCTATCCCTAGTTGGAAGGCTACATACAGAGACATTAGGTTGTTTGCTTCGAACTAAAACCAGCTGTTCGAACAGCTCGTGAAAAAATCCAAACGAACCAATCCGAGCTAACCACGAACAGAGCGAGTCGATGAGCTACAAACATTTCGTCTATCCCTAGTTGGAAGGCTACATACAGAGACATTAGGTTATTTGCTTCGAATTAAAACCAACTGTTCGAACAGCTCGTGAAAAAATCCAAACGAACCAATCCGAGTTAACCACGAACAGAGCGAGCCGATGAGCTACAAACATTTCGTCTATCCCTAGTTGGAAGGCTACATACAGAGACATTAGGTTGTTTGCTTTGAATTAAAACCAGCTGTTCGAACAACTCGTAAAAAAAATCTAAACGAACCAATCCGAGTTAACCACGAACAGAACGAGCCGATGATGAGCTACAAACATTTCGTCTATCCCTAGTTGGAAGGCTACATACAGAGACATTAGGTTGTTTGCTTCGAACCAGCTGTTCGAACTGCTGCAGCGGTAATCCTTAGAAATAAAATCCTCTAGAAATAGTAGAAGCTGATACTGAATTGCTTTGACCGCGCGGAAGCTGCGCATGAGCTGACATGTTCTTTTATATTCATATATCGAACCACTGCCAAATATTATCCAATGGCCATGACATTCATAAGATAAAAGTCGATATGTTCATGGTTCAAAGTTCTCAGAAGACCGCATTATTAGCATCACAAAATTCGATGGTGTCTAGAATTTCCTTTCAGAAATAGCACCGATCAGTTTCTAAAACAATAATTAAGGAGGCAAGATTTCAAGGTATAAAGCATACGAGTACTTCCCATGACTGATAAACCAAGAGGAGGATATGTCCAGCTAGGGCTAGTTTGGAAACTCATGAGGATATGTACACTCATGGCTAGTTTGAAAACTCATATCCCCTCCAGGATTGTGGGGATTTGAGTTTCCAAACTAGCGGCTATACTTCCTATCCTGAAAATGTATGACAGCATGGCAGTAACCTGTGCGGCGGCCTACATCAACTGTATCAGTTGTGCAAATTCCTGATGAGTCAGCTTGCCATTCTGAAACAAAGCATCAATTCTATGGAAGTTATTGGAGACCTGCATTTCACCAAACTGAAGTAACACCTCTGGGGCTTTAGTAGTCAATAGCCCTGCCTCTGCTCTGTTCCAGCTCTGGGCTTATAGCATCTTTCGTCAGTGCTTCCTACGCTTCTGACCTATGGGGTTCATGCTGCCATTCAAACCCTTAATGCCTCATGAGCCATGGCATATTCTTTCTCCAGTCCCCAGGACCAATCTCTTGGAAGCTCACTGACAGATAGGTGCCAAAATTAGAAAGTTCAAAAGGACGAAATCAGGGATATTTACAGAGTTCAAAGCGAAAGCTGGTCTCTTTGGTATGGCTCATGTACCCATTTCAGCTTCCAAGTCAGGCTCTGAGGTTGTGTAAGTATACTCCACTTCATACATGGACAAACTCAAACTTGGAGCACCTGACAATGCATAATGTCTGTCTTCAGATTACGACCTGTGATGATTGACCATAGGTTTGCCATGAATGATGATCTGTGCTGCCCCTTTCGAGCAAAAGCCTCCCACATGCGCGCACTGTCGACCTCAATAGCTGTTGTTGGGTCCAATATATCAACAATAGTGATACTCATATTGTTACGGATGATGCAGAGCTTCCCATTAAGGGAGACAAAGGCTGCGGCTTCGAGAGACCGTGAGCTTCCCATATGGTGTCTGGTGTCAATGAACCTTGTCCATGACCCCATCTCTCTATTATAAACTCGAAGCTTACAGCCATCACGACAATCAGCAGAATAAAGATGCCCATTGAGGGAAATGCTTGGATTCCGCCAGCCCGTTACCATTTCATTACCGGTGGCTGACCACATTTTGGATGCTGGAAGATAGACCTCACTCACGACCTGGCGATGAGAATTTAGACCTTTTAGATACCATTTGCCATCATGTACTACTCCAATAGAGGGCACCATTCCTGTGCTCATTTCAGCAATGCTAGACCATCTATTCCTGTTCGGATCATATACCTCAGCGGATCTTAGAATTCTCTGTATCCCTACACACTCTCCACCAGCAACATAAAGGCAGTTGTTTATGACACAAGAACCAAAGAAGTGCCGTTTTTGCAGCATATCTGGAGCTCGTAGCCATTTGTTTATCCGAGCATTGTAAAATACAACGCGCCTCATAGATCCATGTACTGGGTCTTTGCCGCCAAATAAGTACAGATAGCATCCGTTGAGAACAGCACTACCAAAACCAACAGCTTCAGAATACTCTGGTGGAACTGGAGGCAATGACTTCCAGAGCTGGTTTACAGGATCAAAGGCATACCAAGATAGCTTCTGATCACGGTCCCTTTTGAAGACATAGATCCATTCTTCTGCCATGCCGAATTTCTTACGCAAGGAGTAATAATAATTTCCAGACAAAAGTCGGTTCCATCGTTTACAGACTAACCGCATATTTGGGTGTTCGATCCGAGCAGCCCGCATGAGACAGGAAATAGCCAGTTCATCAGGAAGCCCAGGCAGCAGTGGTGATTGAGTTTTGGATCTCTCCTTGCGTGAGCTCCTTGACTTGCGTTTGTTTGGTATGATATCAGGTTGCATGCACAGCTTTGCACCGGGGACAAACTTCCTAGCACTTACAACGGTTTTAAGACCTCCATCTACCCTGCAGTGGCAGGAGACAGACTCTACCTGCAGTTATTGATTTACCAAGTTAGAACGCTAATATTCACCTGAACATGGAAAAAGGAGATAAAAATAAAGAAACCATACTTTTAGCTGGGCATGAAATTACCAATGAAACAAATTCTTGTCCACCTACTAGTAAGATGTTATGCAGATGAGATTCAGACAGTTAGTGCTAGAAAACTAACCATGCTTGAAACTATCTATCTTGGGAGTTTCAACATACAAAATCGAGGGAACAGATCATTCAGCAGTGAGTATTTCAAGATCTGGGATTTGATTCAGGGGGTTCAGCTTCAGTTCCGGACCATAGTTATTAAAGCGTTAAGGCGAGCACCTAAGGCCTAGTAGGCCCATTTCAGCCTAGTAGAAGAGAAAAAATATGAAAAGGAAAAAATAAAAAAAAAGAAGCCCACAACTAATTGGCCCACCACAGCCCAACAATTTTAGGGTTAGGTCATACCTCCCTCAGCCTCCATCTAGATAGCCACTGCAACTTCCCTCTCAGCCGTACGATCCCCTCAGCCACCTGGTTCTCCTTCTCCCTCCCCGCATCTCTCTTCTCCCTGTGTGCCGCCACCGCCGCGACTTGCGAGTCCATATAATTGTTACCATTTATAATTTCAATCGTATATGAAATGTCTTTTGTTACCATTTATTACTGATTCCATATGATTGGCAATAATCTTTGATAGTAAGTCTTCTGTCCTTAAAAACTCCATGTGAAGACATGATTCCTATTTCCTAAAGAAGGGCAGACCTAGTGTAGTGGTGAGAGCTGTCTCACTGCATCAGATCACAGATTCAAAGCAATATCTTCGCAATTTATGAGAGAAGGTTTGCCTCGGTTTATCCCTTCTGCAGACCTCCGGCATTGGGTCTGCCACTTTTTTATAGACATCATTTTTAACTAAAGATTTAAGACCTGTGGCTCATGAGCAGTCTAGAGTATAGATAGGGCAATGAGACTATCTAAGCTAGTAGCTAGAAATTTTCTAAGTTCAGTCCGTTGTTACTAAACTGAGGACGACTTCATGGCAAGTGGGGCCAATATAAAATGCAGTAGATGTTATAGTGATACTCATTTGGTTCCTTAACAATAAAGTGGCATATCCACGCCGCAGCTAACAATACTCAAGGCAAAAACACTAAGGAAACTAACCGCTAGAAGATGCGTTCCATGGACAACTGGATCTAGACTCCCAAACCAAGCCCTAAAGGACCCAAACCGAGACATCCAAGTTCCAACAATCCCCAAAGCTCGTAATCCTCCAAGCCTTACGCACAAGAACGCCAGATTCAAGAAGAAAGGTCTAGGCCTCAAGTGAAAGGTGGCGCGTTTGGCACAGGAACCACCATCTGTGAGCTAACCTACATCTCTCGCAGCTAGGAGGCGCGCGTGCTAATCGAGGCCAAGAAAGGTGGGAGTGGAGCCGAGCTCACCAGTGGGACACGGACGCGGATACCCCCCGCACGCCGCGGCGGGGCGTCTCCGGCGGTCGCACGCATTGCCGGATCGAGAAGAGTGGACGAGGAACACCCTCGAACTTGGCCTTCCTCTTCAGTCTCCACGAAGGTTTCCCCCTCTTGAACCAAAACCCAACGAGCAAAGAGGAGCGCAACCGCACAGGAGGCTCCCCTTCAAACGAGCAGTAGCTTTGACTCGAAAATCAGTCTCAGATGCGTTCTCCCCAGATCAGGCGACTAGGCACTAGGGATTGGTTTGCAGTCGCAAGCTCAATTTGGTCGGCAGACCGCAGATGAACTTCACCTCCGACTCGTGGGCCCGTTACCGGAGTCCTCTCGGCACAAGATGTGACTGAAAGATGGCCCCATGAAAGACGGGACCACCAAGTCAGTGACCCATTCTAACTCACGACACAACGCCCTGACAGGTGGGGTCCTGTGGGCCCCGGGTGACCTTCATCTTTCGGTCCTCGCTCCACGTTGCCCACAATGATCTGGCCCACTGACAGCGTGGACCCATACACCGACCAACTCCGAACCACTTGCCACGGCGCACGCGGCATGGAGCGAGCGGGCCCATATGTGGAGCAGGGAGGCCCACCTGGCGAGCGGGCTTCCCGATCAATCTCTCCAGCCTCTTTCTTGGATCCCCCTCCCCGATTTCCTTCCCCACTCTGTCAGTCTAGTGCCCCGCGCGCGCTCTCTCGCCGCCTCGCCGCCGGCGACGAGCTTGAGCTCGAGCTCGAGCTGGTTTCTCGTATCGAAGACGCGGCCGCGGTATGGATCCCATGAACGTAGACAACGGCGGCTGCGGCGGCCTTGACGCGCAGATCGAGCAGCTGATGCAGTGCCGCCCGCTCGCCGAGCAGGAGGTGAGATCCACTCCAGCTATACCCCCGTTCCATTCGGGTTTCCAGTTCGCTGGTTTGTATTTCGCGGTGTGATCTGCCGAATGATAAGACTGCCTTTGATCTGTTGCAAGGGCACGCTTAGGGTTTCTCGCCTTCTCTTCGGTGCACTGTTTGGGTTGGAAGTGTGATCCGGTGTTCCGGTGGTTTGGGGGATATTTGAACCTCTTTTGGTATCTGGTGATTCCTTGGCATAGAGTGATGGTCTGGTGTGTAGTTTGTGCCTAGAGAGTGCAGCTTCGAATCATTCCGAATGTTGTGATTCAGATTTGATTCGTGTTAATAGATCTCCTTTTGTTCTCGCAGAAAAGTAGCACAAAAATGGAAAGCTGCATCTATTGTGATCTTCCAAATTAATCAAACTCAGACAAATATTTAGGGTGTGATAGTACAAGCACTTATTTGTTCTGTTTTCAAGTCGTCCAACTAATCACGATTAATCGTTCAAGTCGGTTTGGACCCAAACCAATCGCGATTAATCGCCCAAGTTGTGTGACTAATAGTGATTAATCACGATTAAATGATTAATCATCCAAATCGGTCAGCCAGACTTGAAAACAATGCTTATTTGGTGGTTGCGTGCTATGTTTCCGCTTGGCCAAAAATACTTGGTGCATAGATGTGCAGGACTAACATTATTGGAATCGGCATAATGACTCCCACATATTTCAGGTTAAGGCCCTGTGCGAGAAGGCCAAGGAGATATTGATGGAGGAAAGCAACGTTCAGGTAAGCTGTGCTGGCAGTTTACTTCTCACTGATGTCTGGGTATTTTTCACAGTTTCACTCTAGGTGTAGGAGGTACCTATATTGATTGTTCCAAATGCTGTTGAACTAGTAGTATAATGTTTGCCATTGCATCGAATGAAGAACATTGTTTAATGTTTATTGTGATGCTCCATTTTGGTTGGCCCTTATTGTCGTCCTATGTATCAATGATGGTATGATTAAGGAGTTGAACTTTGAATCTTTCAGTCTTGTTGCTTTCATTTTGATCGATAGATTCAGTGCTTTCATTTTAATCTGGTTCCTTGTAGAATGTAACACTAACAATAGGAATATAGGATAAATAATGTAATTTAAGGCTTTCCTCCCGTTTCAATCCATTTCATCCTGCTCAACCATTGGCTTATAAACTGAGTGCATGCATATAATGGCATGATGTTCACGTAGTTGTGGTAGCAATTTAGGTATTTCTTCTAAGCTTCTGTAACTTTGCTTGCAGCCTGTCAAGAGTCCAGTTACAATATGTGGTGATATACATGGACAATTCCATGATCTTGTAGAGCTTTTCCGAATTGGTGGGAAGGTACCAACTATTTTGACTCGACTTTACTTATTTCCCCCCCTGAAAGTATGGTCTACCCAAGATTGAAGCCACCATTTCCATCCTCTAATCCCTGTCATTTTTATTCTCTCCTGTTTCCAGTGTCCAGACACCAATTACTTATTTATGGGGGATTATGTAGATCGTGGCTACTATTCTGTTGAGACTGTCACTGTAAGAAATTAACCGCTGCTTACTTTCTTTATCAAGTTAGTTTTCTTTGTTGCTTTGCGGAATTGTCTTGTTTCACATGTAATTGTGCTGGAAAAAGGAAATCTGATTTATGAAGTTATGCTTTAACATATTTCTTATGGTCTTAATTTCAGTTCATATTATCAATAAGAATTATATATTTACATTATGTTCCTTCTCCAGCATTTCTGTTAGGTTTCAACTCTAGCTTACCCAAACTTGCTTGGGACTAAAAGGCTTTATTGTTGTTTTCTTCTCCAGCTGCTAGTAGCACTAAAAGTGAGGTACCCACATCGAATTACAATCCTTCGTGGAAACCATGAGAGTCGGCAGGTACAATCAAATATTATTTTCTTGATGCATATGACATCTTACTTTTTAGCTACTGTTATCAGGATTTAATTGAGACCAGAGAAAATTACTCTAGTTGCTGATACATGAATACTATTTTCCTGTTCAGAATTTGCTTTGTTACAATTTAGATGCCACCCCCATATCGGTTTTCTGTCCAGAATTTACTTTGCTTATAGTTTAGATGGCCATCCCTGTTAATGATCATTTGTTCCAATTGAAACTCTTATTTTATGGTTGCAGATCACACAGGTGTATGGATTCTATGACGAATGTCTACGCAAGTGAGTTTGTTTAGGTGCTTAAAGTTCAAGTTAGATTTCCAGGTGTAGGATGTTCCTATGGACCTATATAGCACATACTGTATCATTACCTGTGTGAGAAGGTCTATGTTTAATCTTTTTTCTTAATTACAGTTGTATGTTAGCTTCAGATTTCCCAGTTTTCTCACACATGCACAATCTCTTTGGCATCTTGTGCCTTTTCTATTACTGCATTAGACTCTTTGGACTTGTAGATACTTCTTTTCATTGTGTATAGCTTTTGTCTGATGGCACACCATCACTATGCTTAGGAGTTGGTACGAATGAAAGTTGAATGGTCAATTGGTCATATTGTTTGTTATCTTATATAAACTCATTGGTTCATGTAAACTTTTTTTTTCCTACAAGTCCACAATATAATGATAGCTTCTTGTCATTTCTGTTGCTAACTGCTTTATTTTAAACCAGGTATGGCAATGCAAATGTATGGAAGACATTTACGGATCTTTTTGATTATTTTCCTCTGACAGCTCTGGTGTGTACTCTTAAGACTGGAACCACCTTTTTTCAGTTATATCTGGAGCATCTATTCTATGCATCATCTTCCCAATATGCAGCATGCGAATCTTAAAACACTAAAATGATGTAGTAGATAGAACCACAAATGGCTTAGTAGCTAGAATCTCATCGTTCTTTTTTAGCACCAGTTTCAGATTCTTCAGTCGGCAGTATATTTATGAATTATGAGTTATGACCAACTTCTTTTAACCCGTTAGAGCATGTTGGATTGGAAATTGAGAACCATAGAGTATGTATTCAGATGTTCCAATTATTTGGAACACCCTGTTGAACATCAATTGTCTTCATTTGTTTGTCAACTCCAACAGCTGTAGAATCAAATTGTTGTGATATGGTGGCAACTATGCTGTGCTATGTTGCTTCTCACTTTCTCAGTTTGGTTTTATACTTGCTGTGTTGTTTACTCTTGGTTGAAGAGTCAGTAATCTGTGTTGTGTTGTGGCGGACTGTTCTATGAAACAGAGGCTGGTGCATGGTGATGTTGTGGTTTATCTCCTTTGTGAATATGTTGCCCTCTCTGTAAATCTTTTACTTATCAAATTTGTTGGAATATAATATAAGGGAATTGCCCACCTCTTCCTATCAGCTTAAGCTTTTGGGTAACTGGTTGGTACATAAGAGAGGCTCAACATGAGGGGGAGTGTTGGCAAGGTTATTAAAACGATAAAACGTTGAAATGCTCATGGGTGAAGTTTTGACTTTTAAAATTGAAACGAAGTTTAAATGTAGTTTTAGACAACATAGGAAATACCAATATATCATAATTTCAGACAATAACATGAAGTTAAATACCAAAACAGAGAGGCTAGTGGCTTACCAAAACTTCACCCATGAACCAGATTGAACCCCAAAAGTAACTAACAGACTGGGCCCAAAAGTAACTAATGGTCTAAAACGCATGAAACACCGCGTTTTACAGTTTAGAATGCCAAAACGCTAAAACGTGGTTTCAACTTCTACTTAGAGTTTTGACGTATAAACATAGTTTTAAACTTCTAATAACACTGAGTGTTGGATTATAATATAAGTGAATTGACCACCTCTTCCTATCAGTTTAAGCTTTTGGGTTGAACTGGTTGGTGCGTGCAACTTAATAAAATTGTGTGAATTAATTGTTCAAACACTTGAAATGATTTTAAATCTTTACCATGCATTCAAAGAATTATGTTGTTTGTTCTATGATTCTATCTCTCCCACCCTGTACTATACCATGAAGTAGTTATATCCCTTGTGTTTTATCAACATCATGGCATTGTCTGTCCATCCATGGACTTTACTGATACAGTATTTATGTTCTTGAAGGTGGAATCTGAGATTTTCTGCCTTCATGGTGGCTTATCCCCATCAATTGAAAATCTTGATAGTGTGCGCAGCTTAGATCGAGTCCAAGAGGTTCCTCATGAGGGACCTATGTGCGATCTTTTATGGTCAGATCCGGACGATCGATGTGGTTGGGGCATATCCCCACGTGGTGCTGGCTACACTTTTGGCCAGGTACTACAGATCTGTTTTCATGTTGCTTCGTTTATACCTTTTTAGTTCGTAGTTATTCATTTATTTCTTTCATTTCTCCAGGACATATCGGAGCAGTTTAATCACACAAACAATCTCAAACTTGTAGCTCGGGCTCATCAATTAGTTATGGAGGGATATAACTGGGCTCATGTAAGCTGATTTGACCTTTAGATGCTTAATGAGCTGAGTTTTGAGTGAAGTAATCTTTCTGATCATGCATGATGCTTGTATTTACAGGAGCAGAAGGTTGTCACCATATTCAGTGCTCCAAACTATTGCTACCGATGCGGCAATATGGCATCCATTTTGGAAGTTGACGACTGCAATAGTCACACATTCATACAGGTAATTTAACCACATAATTTTGCTACTTTTTTCGTTTATTTGGCTCATTTTTGTGGCACCACCCTGATGTTAATGTACTATCTACTGTGTATGGTTGTTTTATTGTAAAATGAGTCAAACTTGAAAAGTTGGTATGTAGTGCGTTTCTGTGAAGGCATCCAGATGTGTTTCTTCCCAGATTACCTTACGACGTTGTGTGCTGCAAAAATTTCTGTCTAGCATTTACCAGTTTTGTTTTCCTATTATCACAGTTTGACCCAGCCCCTAGGAGAGGCGAGCCAGATGTGACACGAAGAACACCGGACTATTTCCTTTGAGTTGTGGTGTTACCAATTCCCAGCTTGTGCTGTGATAATCGATGTCAACGTCTGCTGGATCAAGGGCCAGACAGAAATAACAGGGGAATACCAAAGCACTATGCGAAACTTGAGGTCCTCATTGCCATTGGTCAGTGCAAGAGATGTCTGCAATCCTGAGAGAAAGCAATTGTGCCAAGCCATGCCCGAGTTTCAGCCTTTTCAAGTGATATAGAGGAGCGGCCATCCATTTGTTACAGCTCTCGCCGCCCTCCCTTTTATGCACTTTTTACAGAGGCTTGGAATTGGCAAAAAAGACCGAACTTTCAATTGTACTTCTGTAGCGTAAGCTTGTACCAATAGGCGTGTACTAATTTGTATCATCTTTCATCCATGGCAAGACATTGTTAAACTCCTTTTCATCAGTAAATTAATTTTTTGGTAGAGAATGGCTCACAGTGTTAGGAAGGGCACTAGGCACTAGCTTACAGACATCACCATGTTCAGATTTTGTTGAAGCGTATGGGCTTGAGGCCGGTTTCTAATGCAGAGGCCGAAGAGGGTCCGTATCTGCGAAAGTGCGATGTCTACCATCGCATCAGCTGATCTGGTTATTGATCTTTTTTCAGTCTTTATATACGTTAGTGTTCTAATGTATAGTTTTTAGCATTAGTCTACAACTTCCCCGTGTCATATAAACTTTTAGGGCTAGTTTGGGAACACTAATTTTCCATGGGATTTTCATTTTCCAAAGAAAAATTAGTTCATTTTTCCTTTGGAAAATAGAAATCCCTTAGAAATTAGTGTTTCCAAACTAGCCTTTATAGACTTTTAATTAATATGAAACACATCGTTTTATTAAAATAAAAATACATCTAATTACATATTTAATCAAATGAATTCCAAATTTTAGAGAAAAACAATTTAGAACTGCATAACTTAAATATAAAAAATATACAATTTATAAATCTCTACTATATTAAAGCATTAGTTTTCACGCTATTATGATCATGGTTGTTGGTTCTAAGCCACATTGACACAGCTAACAGAGCATATATGTATTTAAATACTTTGCTAGTATAACTAATAAGCTACTGTTCATCCTTTTCTCTTCGGTGGTATAACTAATAAACTACTGTTCATCTTTCTCTTCGGTCGCTTCTTTCTCCTTTAATTTATGTTATTTTCTTAACTTTTTAAGACCCATAATGTGTCTACGTCCATATTGGCGTATGGGCGGTGCCAGGATGGGCTGCTCCGCGTCCGTCGCTGTAGGAGCGCCGCATGAAGTGCTGGAAGGAATAGGAACCGGCTCAGCTCGCCGAACACCAGTGGGTTCACCGTCGACGATGGCTCATTGTACACGTGCATCCCGGGCCCCGCCGTGCTTCGCCATCGGCGCCAGCGTCGCGTCCACCACCATGTTCGTCGGGACCTGACTTACTAGATGGACATTACTTTGTTTTTCAACGCTTTATGAAGTACTTGCCATCAACATTAGACTGTTACCACCACATCAAGAACACCGTCTGGGTCGGCGTGGAACTTGCTCAGGCGCTCACGCTCAACTGGCCATTCCCGTAGTAGAGGACCACAAAAATAAATTGGACTAGAACATCAAGTGTTCTGCAGTGACACAAAATCGTTCGAGAATGCATAACACAGCTAGATGAATCGGTCTTCACATCTGAGTTTTAGTTAAAGGACAAACATACATACAAACTACAACATGCAATGCTTGCCTTGAACGAACAATGGAGAAGTTCTATCCTGACCTAGTATAAAAATCACATATGTTACAGACTCCTATGTACAATCCGAAAAAATGGCAGGTAGAATCTCCTGACACAAAATTAGCAGGTTGCTGGCACTGTTTTCGATGGCTATCAATTCATTCATCATACCGAGGCAGGTGAACTTTACAGAGCTGCGAAGTAGTCCTCTTCAATAGAACAGATGGTAAAAGTTTGGTTTATATAAGAACATGTACATGATGTAATCAGATCAAACAGTCAAATGAAGGATTCACCAAAGAGTAGCTATCCTGCACTGGAGATCGATCAATATAAGTGTTCCACTGATGCCCCTGCAATGACTCAACATAAAAAAAAGGATGCAAGCACACATTTGGTCAACAACATAGAGGGTTTAGCTAGTAATAGTGACAATAGCAATGGTTCCATAGTCACTGACCGTTATGGCTTTGTTCAGACTTAGATTACATAAACCTATTGTAGATACTGATGCAATGGCCTCATAGGCCCTACGGTTCTGCCTACACATACACAACATCATTCTAAACCACTTGAGAAGCACCCAAATACATAGCCTGTAGCCAACAGGTGGGCAAGCTCAAATAACCGGCACAGCCAGTACAATGCATGCAACATAGTTCTTACCCATCTGTCTACACAACATAGTTCTAAACAACTTTACAAGCACCAAAATACACAACATGTAGCCAACAGGTGGACGTGCAAACGACACAGTGCACACAATATAGTTTTAAACCACCTTCCAAGTTACAAGCACCAACATACATAATGTGCAGCCAACAAGTGGGCAAGCCTAAACAATCGATGCATGTAACACCTCGAAATATTATATTGTTAGTCTAGTAAAATTTTCCATGGATTTTGAATTTAAAATACCTTTCAGTAAGAGTTTTGTTAGCTTTAGGGTTACATCTCTTAAAACAAATATAGTGTAATAAAAATTTAAATAAAATTATTCCTATATCATGCTGTTTTCCTTGAAAAATGTACTTACAAGGACTTTCTATAAAACTTTATGATTTTCTAAAATACCTAATTCCTATTTTGTGTATGGATTGCATATTTTAAATTGTTGGTTTAAATAGGATAATAAATAAAATATAATTTTGCATCATGCTGTGATTTTGAGTGTGCATTAAATTTGAATTCTTAGATTTTGACTTGGATTTGAGTTTGAAATTGTAAATCAAAAAGAAAATGGAAACCAGAAAAAGAAAGATTAAAAGAAATCAGACGAACCTGCCCATGGGCCGATTTCCCGTCGGCCCATCCGGCTCCTCGCTGCGCCAGCCCATTCCACTCACCCGCGTCGCTGACCCGCGGGGTCCGCTCTGTCATCCACTCGCGTATGTACGGTCTCGCGGCCACTCACCGGCTGGTGGGACCCTCACCACGATGCATTGCTGCGCGCCCGCGTGGTCCTTTCCCCAGGTCGCTGGCGGGTGGGTCCACAGCACCAGAGTCTTCTCCACCGGTCCGCCACAGTTTCAGCTGAGTCTGATCTTTCTCAACCGCGAACCATAACAAAAATTTGTTGAGATTAATCTGGTGGATCTCCTCGAATCAGTCCCTAGCCTCCCCGCACTGCCTGCGGACCCCGTCTCTCGGTGGCTCCCTCTCTGTACGTGGGTCATGGCGGAATCAACCGCGCGCCGTCATCGGGGGCGATCAGTTGGGGATGGCGGCTAATTCGCTCCTCCTGTGCTTATAAGCCTGGGCCGCAGCACCTCTTGACCATAACCGGGAGTAGCATGACAAGCAAGCCGAGGGCCTGGAGCACCTCCATCGAGCGGAGCGGTGAGGAGAGGGAGAGAGATTAAGAACGCCCTGTGCGGATCTTCCACGAGCGCGAGAAGTAGGGAAGGATGGCCTCGGTTCGTTGCTCGCCGGGGGAGACTTCGCCGTGGAGCCAACGAACGGCTGGGGATCTGGCAGGGTGGGGATCACCGGAGCTGCTCGGGCTCCTGTTCGGCGGACGCCGCCGCAGGATGGGAACGTTCACTGCTCAGTTTACCTCACGTGAGGAAGATGATGGAGGACCATTGGATCCGCGATGAAAGATTGAGGTAAGAGGATTTGTATCGGCCGTAGATCGGAAATCCAATGGCTAGAGCGGTTTAATGCGGGGGAGAGGTTTCGGACCGTAGAACTTGGATCGGTCGGTCGCCTGCGCATACCGGTTGGGGCAACTGTGCATCTAATCAGAACCATCGGTTTTGAATCTGACGGCTCATATCCACCAATACCCCTTCGCGCGGCTTAATTGCAAAAGGAACCCTGGTTTATCCTTAAATCAACCCACCACCTACCCTCTCATAAAGATAACAGCAAATAGGTCCTGAAGTTTATAAAATAAACCCCAAAGAATTAAGAAATAATGCCCACAGTCCATCCAGTGCAGAAACAATAAAATAACCTTGGAAATTGATTTTCAAGTATAAGTAATTCTTGAATCTTAGAAAATTCATAACTCGTTTATTTTAACTCCGTTTTAGTCCATTCCAGTTGCGCTAGTTTCGTATAAATATTTAATCCACAGTAGCAACATTAATTATACGATACCACATACTTTTATATTTACTCCGCCTATTTGTCAGCACCCTTAGGTCACCGACGGCTAGCCGTATGGGTGGACACTTTTTTACCGTAAACCGAAAACCGAATCGAACCGAACCGAAATTTCGGTTTTTTTGGTAATTTGGTTTGGTTTCGGTTTTTAGATCTGGGAATTTCGGTATTCGGTATCGTAATCGGTTTTCACCGTATACCGAACCGAAATACAAAAAAACCGAATACCAAACTTTATGAATTCGAAATTTTGACTATTTGATTATGTAAACTAAATGTGTAATGCAATCAAATTGTTATTCACTTATTTGTATGTGATGTATGATATATCTTGAAATGTTTATATCTATATAATTTTTACTTTTTAAAATTATGTGTAGTGTGTTGTCTTGTAGCCTTCTTAAGTATAAGTTTGGTATTCGGTTTTTACCAAAAAACTGAAGTAAAAAACCGAAACCGAACTTATCGGTTTTCATTTTCTAGAAAACCGATCGGTTTCTAATATTTGAAAAACCGAAGTTTTTTAAAACCGAAAAACCGAACCGAAATTCCAAAAAAAAACCGAATGCCCAGCCCTAGCTAACAGATCGATCGCCAGAACGGCGGTCAGCGGCTGGAGTTTGTATTGCTAATCATCCAAACTGTTTTATAAAATACACGCACTAGTATTTATACTATTATTACTATTAGAGGCACCAATATGGGCTGCGCGAATCAACGGATACATTCCACTCCTGGTATCTTCGAGCTGGGCAATCTCGCGTCCTTCGCTGCACTACATCTTTGCGTTGCCTGTGGTTGACGGGGATGGAATGTCCGAAACGAAAAGGGAGCCGGCCGATCGAAATGGCGTGCGCAGGCCGTTGTGGTGATCGAGTTTGCGATGGCCTTAACAGCCACTGAAAATATGCCACCATGACAAACAATAGACATATAATATAATGCTGCGCGCAACATGTACACAAGGAAGCAACCAACGTTTTACAATGTTTCCCTTCCGAATCCAACATTGTGCCAACTATAGTAGTTGTGTCTAAAACATCCTTAGCTTGTTCATTAGGCATAAGATTACATAGATTGCTCAATGGACAAAACGGATCGGAGGTGTATATATCCTTTTGTCCATCAAGAAAATTATACATCATGCCATTCATCATCCTTTTGTCCATCAAGAAAATTATACATCATGCCATTCATCAATCCTAATATCGCCGCAATCCTTTCATCGTAGCCTTCACCACCATTGTCGTACGTAGCCATCTTCGTATTCATGCTTATAGTCTCTTGTACCAGTGTTGTCCTATAGAAAAGGATAATTTATTTTTGTTAGGAACAGAAAAAGGACCTGTTATCAGAAAATAATACAAATCTGACTTCTTTAAGGAAAAAAAAAACACTCAATAGTACTTGTGCTATGCTCCTCACTGAAACCATTCGTAGCTATAATCGTATTAACTTGTTCAGCTTCATTTGGACCAGAAATTGTCATGCTCCGCTGCGAAACCAGCCTCCGATTCAGAAGTAGCCTGCATTAGCTAGATAGGTTTAGTAATCATCAAGAGAAAGGATATGTCTAACTATAAGAAACATCAAATGAAATTGACTAGTGATGCTTTGCCGAAATAAGATCCATGCAGTGAAAGCAAGAGTTAATGCAAGGAGTACAGCTAGCAAGAGTACTTGAACTGATGAGGGTGCTATCGGTATTAGCTATTGATTCCAGCATGACTCATTTTGCATATATATATGAGATAATATATTCCATGACATGCAAATATTGCATAGCTTTTACCTTGGTCTTTTATACCAAAGCAGCCTAAGCGATGACACAGACTGGTCACACTGTTACAAATTCTTAGCTTGACGTGAAAATACTGCACATGGCAATCTGGATGTCGGCTCGCAAACACTGTTATAAAATGCATAGTGTTGAAAGGACTGATGCTAGTACTGATCTTGACAAAAGACTAGCAAAAAAGAAATTTTTTGTTGCTTTTCTTGTGTGTCCTGTAGAAAATCTGGACGACTAGTCGAGTATCATTGGTGTGGTGTGCACTGTGCCGGAACCTTTGTTTAACATTTGTTACAGGGTCTGGGTGATATATGAGAGAGTATCATTTGAGTGGGTCCGTTAGGCCAGTTCATTTCTGATTAAAGCTAACTGTTTTAACTGCTGCAGTATCCCCATTCAGCAGCATGTCAAAGACCTTTTTGCAGCCTCTCTAATTTCTCATGTGGGAAATGGCTCTAATACCTTTTTCTGTACAGATAAATGGCTAAATGGATGCTCCATTAGAGATCTTGCTCCAGAAGTGGTGTCCAAGGTTGATAAAAGAGCTCTTACCTCTATGACAGTGGAACAGGCCCTTGAGAACAGGCAATGGATATCTAATATCAAATCCCCCCTTTCTTTGGTTGGAATTCAACAATTTCTTCTCTTATGGGATGCTTTAGGTGAGGTGCAGCTTTCTCAGGAGGAAGACCACCATGTTTGGAGAAATGAGGCATCGGGGCTGTTTTCTTCTAAATCATGTTACAATGTCTTATTATTCGGCTCTACTGTTTTTGAGCCATGGGAGAGATTATGGAAGACCTGGGCCCCTCCTAAATGTAAGTTTTTCCTTTGGTTGGCGATAAGGAACAAGTGTTGGATAGCTGACAGGTTGCAGAAGAGGGGGATGCCACACCCAGATGTATGCCCCATGTGTGATCAAGCCCAAGAGACAATTCAGCACCTCCTTACTGCGTGCATTTTTGCCCGGCAATTTTGGCACAAAGTTCTTGCTGTTTTTGGCTTGGGGCACCTCACTCCGGCAGCTGATGAGGAGTCTTTTGCAGACTGGTGGGGAAAGGTGAGCCTAAGGGTTATCAAGACCAGGAAAAAGGGGCTTAACTCTTTGATCATCCTGGGAGTTTGGTGCCTATGACTTCAGAGAAACAGAGCAGTGTTTCATGGGGAGTCTCCATCCTTACCTAGAAGTTTTAGATGTTTCTCAGATGAGTGTGTTAGCTGCAATAGCAGGAGCTAAGGAGCTTGAGAGCCTTGGCTTAGTTGCAGCTCTGGGCGAGGTCGGGTCAAGTTACGGTACCAGTTTGTAATTCCCTTTGGGTTTATGTAGGGTCCTTGGGAGACTTGCTCAGCAACATCTCCTTTTTGTAAGGTTTTTATTCCTCTCTAATATATAAGATGCGCAGTTCTCCTGCGCGTTCGATAAAAAAATTATTGTAAAATTGATTTCAACGATCTATCTAAGAATATTAATCATATATTATAAATATTTATTAGGCCAGCGCTGTTTGTCACCTAGGTGAAGCTTCACCCAGTCGGTATTTTACTGACTGGGTGAAGCTTCACCTAGGTGACAAATAGCATATGTAATATTTATTATATATTTAATTAAATTTTAGACTTGTTTTAGGAATATGAAGGGTTTGTTTGTTTGGGGTTATAATCTAAACATATTTATAATCTCAAACAAACAGGTCCCAAGTATGTCTTATCGGATAGTTTCCGGAGTTGTCAATAACTATGCCATATGTGGCTTGATGAAAAGCCTTAACAGACTAGAACAATTTATGGTCAATCGTACATGCTGACCAGGGCCCCAGGAATTCTAAAAAAGTGTTACTTAATAATTGGCCAGATAACTTCAGTTATTGTGCCCACCTATTCAGGTCCTTTGATCATACTGTTTCTTTCCATTTGGGTGTCCCAATTGTACCAAGTTGAAAAGGCTCTCTCAAGTATTGAAATAATCATGTACCTCGATAATACGCACCTGTACTTCGATGTGTGGTCTGATTATAAAACATATTTTTTTAAACTGAGTGTAACACATATATAGTTGCAATCGGAACATAAATTATTTTGTAAATCACTACCCAAAAAATAATTGTCTGCTTAAGCCCTAACTAGGTAACTTGTGTTGCTTTCTAAAGCAACCCACTTTGTCATTTAACTCACATGTTGAAACTCATCATGTTGATTTGGTGTTGAATCTGAAGTTCAGATGTTTAGAAGGTTCTACATGTACTCTTAACATTGTCTTATTTATTTTCGAAAACAAATAAAATATATTTTGATGGTAGAGGATTACTATCAGTGGAGTTTTTCTATGTCCATATCTGAAATTGCTGTATTACAAACTGAGGGACAAGGAGGGGCTGATGATGCTTACCTGTTAGAGCAACTCCTACAGGTTTCGAGAAGGCCAGTATAGGAAAGAAAACGCTTCCACCAGCATCTACAAATTGATCTCCAAAAATACCCTTCCACTATCCAAGCTTCCTCCATCGTCAGATTCTCAAGCCGTGCTCGCTCGCCATTCGCGGCCCGCAGGCGATTCTCAGTTTCTCACGCGTGAGAGCCTTCCCTCTCCTGTGCGCGCCTGCATGGGGGAGATTGGCCTACCAGTTGTGGAGGAAGCTGCAACTTATAGCCATAGGTACTGCGTTGTAGACACATCCTGGCGGTCATAGGCCACCACCGCGTATTACAGTAAGATGCGCATATGGAGAAGCAAATAATTCAATTTGAGAAAGCCCCAATTTTAGCACTAAAAATAGATTGGGGGAAGTATACCACTGCAGTCTGGGGGTGGAAGAGGTGGCAAACATCACGGAAGAGCGGCAACTAGTCAAGCAGGAGCTCTGGAGTGAAAGACCTGATTTGGCTTTGATAATTGAATGCCAGACTAATTTATTTCATGTGAGATGAATAGGCGATTTAGTGTACAAGATAGTTGAGCCACATATATAGAACCGTGAAGTGGAGATGGCAAGGACCATGAAGTGCAAGTGCTCAACATGTGAAGATGATGGATGGAAGTGCAGAAGTGGAAAAGAAAGTGCAAGGTAAAGTTACATGCATAGGGCATTTGCTTTTACTAGACTAAGGCGATTGGAGAAGTGAATTGGCTAGGTTTATGGATATTCTTGGGCAGTTGGCTATGAAAGCTGAAGATTAGGGGCTGCTCCTACCTCTATCCTCTATGTAGAAGTATGAAGTGGTGGTTGTATTGATAAGAGATGGGGTATAATATATAGACTCACAAGTCTAACATCCCCCGCAGTCGCAACGGGGGCACCACACACGATGAGACTGGAGTAGAAGCCGAAGGTAGGAGTCGACGGGTTGAACCCCCTTGCAGTCGCAGCGTCGTGAGGGTGCCAATGTTGTGGCTGGAGAAGAGACCGGTGTGGATTCTGATAAGGCGATAGCCCCTGGATGCCGAGTTAGCCGAAGTCGAGGTGGCCGTGGTCAGGAGACACGCAACAAGAGCCTATTCTTCAGGAGGGTCGACGTTCGAGCGTCAACGATCGGCAGGGCGACACAACAAAATAGCACCGACAGGCCGACCTTCCTGCGTCTTTGATCGTCCGGACGTCAAGGAGCCCCGCCAGAGAGACTGACAGCAGCACACGTGTCTGTGCCGATCATGGTGTCCGCGCCCGCGACAGAATAGAAGGGGAACGGCGGATCCAGCCGGGAAGACGCGATCCGGCCAAAGGGACGACATATCGAGCCGAGAAGGCCGCAACAACGGTGAATCCGGCTGGGAAGGCCACGACAGCGACGGATCCAACGAAGGCGATGAAGGGGAGGGTGGCGAGGCGGGTCCAGCCGGGCAGGGGCCTGCGCCGGACCTGGCAGGAAGGGTTGACGCTAGCGACAGGAGAAGCTCAAAGTTAGGGGGGCTGCTGGTGCGTCAGCGCGAGCAGGGAGGAAGAAGCACGACGGCCAGCGGCGCGCCGAGGAGAGCACAACGGCCAGGGCATCGCCGGTCAGAGCAGGCACGGGCAGGACGGGCAGGCATAACCCAGTGACGGGGGCGCTGGCGAGTGAGCACCAGCGCCGCCTCTGCTGGGGAGGCGTCCATCCAAGTTCCAAGGCACAACCGACGACACAGCAGGAGGCGTCTTGGCTACGCGTGCGCGGGCAGCAGCAAGGGAGGCCACCGGGGAAGCTGCTGGCAGCAGCTGCAGAGGCTGGGTAAAGTCTAGTAGTAGTTAGCTTCAATCAACATTAATTTAGCAAGTGTAGTTATATGGACAAGAATCACAATTAATGATATATTACCATTTCTAATACTTGCACTACTAATCTGAATATTACTAAATAACCAACCTCATTAGATGAGTATAATAAGCAGTGTGAATAGGCTATCACTTCATGTGTGTTTTCTTGGGTGTGTGCTTGCATTAGGATATTGTGGATATTGTAGAACTCGATTAAGTGATTATTCCCTATTAAACTAAGTGAAAGTCGCCTAGAGGGGGTGAATAGGCGAAACCTGAAATTTATAACTTTAAGCAAGCACTAAGGTCGGGGGTTAGCGTTAGAATTAAGTTCAAGTCGGAAAGAGAGGGAAAACAAATCAACCAAGAAACAAGGCGAGTGAACATGGTGATTTGTTTTACCGAGGTTCGGTTCCAAAGAACTTAGTCCCCGTTAAGGAGGTCACAAAGACTGAGTCTATTTCAACCCTTTCCCTCTCTCAAACAGTCACTTAAACCGAGTGAGCCTTCTTCCTTAATCTCACGGGTCACTAAGACCCCACAAGACCACTACACACTTGGTGTCTCTTGCCTCGCTTACAAAGCACTTGAGAATAAGAGAAAGAAAAGAAGAAAGGCAATCCAAGAAGCAAGAGCTCAAAAGAACACAAAATCTCTCTCTTACAAGTCACTAAGTGTTTAAGATGAAATTGGGACTTGGAGAGGCTTTGATCTTTTGAATTGTGTCTAGGAGTGAATGCTAGAGCTCTTGTATTGAATATAATATTCAGAAATCTTGGATGCTTGAAGTTGTGGTGGTTAGGGGGTATTTATAGCCCTCAACCACCAAGATAGCAGTTGGGGAGGCTACTGTTGATGGGCGCACCGGACAGTCCGGTGCGCCACCGGACACTCACTGTTCAGTGTCCGGTGCGCCGCCACGTCACCCAACCGTTAGGGTTCTGGAGCAGTTGACCGTTGCGCCTTTGTTTGCTTGTGGCACCGCACAGTCTGGTGGTGCACCGGACAGTCTGGTGCCCCTCTGACTTGCTGCTCTGACTTCTGCTCCAGAAATTTGGGGCTAACCACCAAATCACACATACCTTAGTGTTTAGAAATAAACAATAATTATATTTGAATAAATATCTCAATACCTATTTATATGATATATAACAATCATAGCAAAGCACGAGCAACTGGCTAGTGACCTTTGAAAGTGCATTCAGCCCCTAAGTGGGTTTTGGTGTGTTTTGGTGTTGATGACCATGCGATCAAGGATATAAAAACATTTATGAGTTAGTGACATCTTATAAGGGATCATGGGTGCATGACAAGGAAAGGAGACATCCCAATTCAAAAGGATATGGCTTGAAGGCATTTGAAGTGTTTAATTCATTTTATATTTCAAAAATAAGTATAGAAAAATCATATTATCAAGGGGAGACCACCAGTATGCTAAAGTGAATAAAGTGCTCAATTTCTATATGCAAAGATCGATAAAAACTTATCAAACCCAAATACACAGTACAATATTACTTCCCATTTGTTTTTGGTGGCATAGAACCTTCACGTATTTGAGTGGAACTCCACAGCTCAAGTGTGGAACCTCCATACTTGGCCAGTTGACTATATCTCTCCTCCCCTAATGGTCATCTTCCTTATTCACCTTCAACCTACAAGCAGACAAGCCTTCCCACCTCTATTCATGCTCCCAACCTCTCTAGCTTGGTTCTTGGTGAAATCCTCATGAGACTTGATGAGATTGAAGCTCTTGAGCTTGTGAAGAAGCTCTTGAGCTGAGAACACTTTTCTAGCCCTAGCTATAGGTTTGTCATGTACGGCCAACCATATATCCGTAGGGGGAGGCGCGCGCGGGACATTCGCCGCGCTGAGGAACGCGTCGACCGCGCAGCAGGGGATCACGCAGATTAGGGGGATCGCGCAGATCAGGAAAAGGCACCAGTGATTGGCAGCTAGAAGGAAAGGGCTAGGAAGGAAACTAAGATTTGGTCAGGTCCTATAATCAAGGAGAGCTTCTCCATTTGCTCTGGCCGCTGGCCTTATAAATTGATTGTAACCGGACCTTTGAAGGCAAGCAATAATCAGTTGTCTCTCACCTTTCTACCTCTGTTAAGCCTGCGGTTGGGAGGCATAATCCCTACCGGAGAAGACGACCGACGGCTACGAACTGCGTAGCCGCGGTCCAGCGAGTCAAGGGTACACCGTCCTTGACAAGGTTGGTGTTTGTTACTCTTAGAGCAAGTGCTCCTAAATGGCTAGAGGTCATCCATAACGCATCCAAGTTTTGTGGAGTGCTCTGGGAACTTTGTATTGCATGGAACATCCGTGGAACCCTTAGCTCAACCTTGGTGTTTGACTTGAGATGATAATAGGATTCGATGAGACCCAAAGCTTTTGTGATTTTCTTAACAACATGGGTATAGGCAAGCTTTGGTGGTGAGCTGAGCCACAAGGTAACTCTCGTGTCTTATCTCTTGTATTGTCCTTGGGTTGGTCTCACTTGTGCTTGAGGTGATATTCTAGGATTTGCAACCGATCACTCATCCTTCAAACTCTAGGTGCAACCCTTTGTTAGTACATGTTTCTACACCTCCCAAGAAAGTTGATATTGGGTTCAATCAAAATTACTAGCTCTCAACTTTGTTCCGCTTTTTATTCAATCTATATTACTAGCTCTCAATTTCATGTGCTTTGGTTTCTTGAATGTGTGGAGCCTTAATGGATTTGTACAAAACCTCCACAAATTCTACTAACCACTTGCTTTTAATTTAATTTCGTTAAGCATGCCTATTCATCTCCCACCCCCTTTATAGGTCCTGGTCAAATTCTTTCAAGGTATAGTTTGAACATAGTCGCTAAAAAATGGTTGTGGTATAGTGCTAGTGTATCTAATTTAGATCATTTGGGTCCAATTTTTTTGTGTTAAAATATGGAAACTTATATAAACTTGAAGCTATATCAATTGATGGTAATTTTCTTGGATACCTTGCTCCATAGTTGTTAAGACGTCGCCTAGGCGGTAAGGAGCGCTGGGGACGTAAGGCATCCTCCTCGCCTTAGTCTAGAGCCTAAGGAAGCTAGAAGAGGCAGTGTGGTGGCTGTTGCAGCACGGCAAAGGGCGGCACGACGGTTGTTGCGGTGTGGCAGAGGGCGGCGCGACGACGAGGCGGAGGACGACATGACAGCGATTGTTGGGAGAGAGACAAGGAGAAGCGGGAAGAGAGGGAGAAGCGGCTGGGAGAGGGGAGAGAGGGAGTTGTGCGGCTGGTGCTGGATAGAGAGGGAACTGTGCGGCTGGGAGAAGAGATGGGCGGAGGGTTGGGAGGGGGTGAACAAGTGGGCTTAACCTAACTTTAATGGGCCATATGGGCTGGTTTGGGCTGGCTGGGTTATTCTTTTTCTTTTCTTTATCCTTTTTCTCTTCTTTATTAATAGTTTTGTCCTAATCACTTTCTAGGGGAGACATCTGAAGTTTTTAGGGAAAGAGTTTTTGTGGAGGGCGCTTGGTCCGAGGAAGAAGATGCAAAGAACATGTGGATGAAGATGGCAACTTGTATTAGGAAGGTGGCGTTAGAGGTGTTTGGAGTGACCAAAGGGAGTAGCAGTGAACCTAAGGATACTTGGTGGTGGACCGAAGATGTTCAAAAGGCAATAAAGGAGAAGAAAGAATGTTATAGGAGCTTGTTCCATGACAGGAGCACGATCAACATAGAGAGGTATAAGGTGGCAAAAAAGACTGCAAAACGAGTTGTGAGTGAGGCAAAGGGTCAAGTCTATGATGATCTTTACCGAAGACTAAGTACAAAGGAAGGTGAGAAGGATGTCTATAAGATAGCTAGGATTCGGGAAAGGAAGACGAGGAACCTCAACCAAGTTAAATGCATTAAGGATGAGATGAATCAACTCTTGGTGAAAGGACAAGACATCAAACAGAGGTGGCAGAGGTATTTTGACAATCTTTTCAATGGTGAGAATGAGACTATGGACACCCAATTGGATGACTCCTTTGATGATTTAAATAGATGCTTTGTACGCAGGATCCAAGAATCAGAGGTCAAAGAAGCTTTAAAGAGGATGAAAGGGGCAAGGCGATAGGCCCGGATGGTATACCAATAGAGGTGTGGAAATGCCTTGGGGATATTGCTATCGTTTGGCTAACCAAGTTGTTCAACCATATTTTTCGATCAAATAAGGTGTCTGATGAGTGGAGGAGTATATTAGTACCAATCTTAAAGAATAAGGGAGATATTCAAAGTTGTACCAACTATCGAGGGATTAAGCTCACGAGCCACACTATGAAGCTATGGGAGAGAGTTATTGAGCATCGCCTGAGAGAAATGACACATCACCACGAACCAATTTGGATTCATGCCTAGCAGGTCAACCATGGAAGCAGTTTTCTTAATAAGGCAGGTCATGGAGCGATATAAGGAGTAGAAGGATTTGCACATGGTTTTTATCGATTTGGAAAAGGCATATGATAAAATACCTAGTGAAAGCAGATGAACTGCTGAATATTGATTGATGATATGAGGGTTAAAGGTTACATATATATAGGGAGGAGATCTGTGTGGTTTATGGAAACAGAACCAATCATGATCTCCTCACATCTCTAGCTATAGAAACATAACCAATCAGGGTCTCTAGCTATAGAAACATAACCAATCAGGATCCCCTCATATCTCTACATATCTCTAGCTGTCCTAATCAGAACCAATCAGCAGATGGCTGTCCTTATGTGGCTGATAGGGACAGAGATGGCGCCAGCCTGTAGGGACTGCCTGCATGACGCAGTCAAGACTGCTAACACCCCCCGCAGTCGGAGCGTCGAAAGCCTGGACGTTCAGACTGGACCGGAACTCAGTGAACAATGAAGATGGCAGGCCGTTGGTGAAGATGTCGGCGTACTGGGAAGTGGTAGGGACGTGAAGAACACGAATAGTACCAAGAGCAACCCGCTCGCGGACAAAGTGAAGATCAATCTCAATGTGCTTCGTGCGCTGATGCTGAACCGGATTAGAGGACATGTAGACAGTGCTGATGTTGTCACAGTAAACCAATGCAGCGCGCTGCAGAGGAGCATGCAGCTCTAGAAGAAGCTGGCGCAACCAGGTAGCTTCGGCAACAGCGTTAGCGACAGCACGATATTCAGCCTCGGCACTGGAGCGGGAGACAGTGTTCTGTCGCTTGGAAGACCAGGAGATAAGACTGTCTCCTAGGAACATAGCGTAGCCCGAGGTAGACCTGCGTGTATCTGGACAACCAGCCCAATCAGCATCAGAGTAGACCACCAACTCAGTTTGCGCAGAGGGGCGAAGTAACAATCCGAGGTGGAGAGTGCCACGAACATAACGAAGAATCCGTTTCAGAGCAGCGAGGTGGGGCTCGCGGGGATCATGCATATGAAGGCAGACCTGCTGAACAGCATAAGCAATATCTGGTCGAGTGAAAGTCAGGTACTGGAGAGCCCCTGCCAAACTGCGAAAATCCGTAGGATCAGTGACTGGAGTACCATCTGTGCCTGAGAGCTTGGGATTTACATCGACAGGAGTGGAGCAAGGCTTGCATTCGGCCATGCCAGCGCGAGTCAGAATGTCAACCATGTACTGCCGCTGAGAGAGGAACAGGCCACTCGGAGTGCGCTGAACCTGCATCCCCAAAAAGTGATGAAGCTCGCCGAGATCCTTCATGGAAAACTCCTGCTGAAGAGTTCCAATGATGCGCCGTAGGAGGGCTGTGGATGAGGCTGTGAGCACAATGTCATCAACATAGAGCAGGAGATACACCAAGTCAGTGCCGCGACAGTAGACAAACAGAGATGTGTCAGATTTAGCCTCCACAAAACCAAGTGAGAGCAGAAACGAGGCAAACCGGCTGTACCAGGCGCGGGGCGCCTGTTTGAGACCATATAAAGAACGATTCAACCGGCAGACGAAGTCGGGGTGAGCTGAATCTGTAAAACCAGAAGGCTGGGAGCAATATACTGTTTCTGACAGAGTGCCATGAAGAAATGCATTCTTGACGTCGAGCTGATGAACAGGCCAGTTGCGAGACAGTGCAAGAGTCAACACAGTGCGCACTGTAGCAGGCTTCACAACCGGACTGAAGGTCTCGTCAAAATCAATGCCAGGACGCTGTGAGAAACCTCGAAGAACCCAACGAGCCTTGTACCTCTCAAGAGAACCATCAGCATGGAACTTGTGCTTGAAAACCCACTTGCCGGAGACAATATTGGCAGCCGGAGGACGAGGAACAAGATCCCAAGTGTTGTTCCCCAAGAGAGCCGAGAACTCCTCTTCCATGGCCTGGCGCCAGTGAGGATCAGCAAGAGCAGCTCGATAGGTCCGTGGCACAGGTGAGAGTTGTGCTGCGTGAAATAGAGCTGGCTGTCGAAACCCCAGTTTTGCTCGAGTAGTCATGCAGTGATGGTTGACGACCGGGGGAACAGGAACAGCGCCGGGTGGGAGCTGAGATGCGGCTGCTGAAGGCGAAGAAGCAGCAACAGGCGTCGGTGCAGCGGGTGCAGCAACGGGCGTTGTTGCAGCGGGCGCCTGCGGTGAAGGAGTAGCATCAGCAGTCGGAGCTGGCGCAGAACGACGAGTGTAGACGAATCCGTCGAAGCGTCGAGGGCCGGGACCCGGCTGGGTATCCGGGGCGCGGTCGGCAACGACTGCAGGTGCAGCGTCGTTTGTCCGGGCGGAGCCAGGATCAGGTGTAGGTGCGTCGGTAGGCAGGGGCAGCAGCTGTACGTTGGAGCACGGACTGCTGACTGCTGCTACAGGGGCCGCACGTGGCTGTGCGGGAGCGTCTGTTATACCTGCAGGAAGGAGACAGAAACGTGCTGATCCAATAGGAGCAGGCACGGCAGGGTGAGAATCTAAGAGAAACTCGAAATCCTCGGCAGTGGGTGTGGATGACTGTTCGGCAAAGGGAAAAGAAGTCTCATCAAAGACTACGTGCCGAGATATGATGATCTTGTTGGAGTGAATATCGAGGCATCGATATCCTTTGTGATGATCAGAATAACCAAGGAAGACACACAAAACAGAACGAGGAGCAAGTTTGTGGGGGGAAGTGGCTAACAAGTTAGGATAGCATTTGCAACCAAAGACACGAAGATGATCATAGACTGGAGCTGTACCGAAGAGGGCTTGGTGAGGGGTGGAAAAACGAAGTGTCTTGGTTGGCAAAATGTTGAGAAGACGAGTAGTGGTGTTGAGTGCCTCAGCCCAGTAAGACGGGGGAATGCTGGCCTGAAAAAGAAGGGAGCGAACAACGTCATTAATGGTGCGAATGATGCGTTCGGCTTTGCCGTTCTGAGGCGAAGTATAGGGGCATGACATCCGGAGATGGACACCATTGGTGAGGAAGAAAGCGCGGGTACTAGAGTTGTCAAACTCACGACCGTTATCGCACTGAACACCTTGAATGGGGACGCCAAACTGAGTATGCACATAGGAGAAGAAATGAGTAAGAGTGGCAAATGTGTCAGACTTAAGGCGTAGGGGGAAAGTCCATAGGTAATGTGAGTAATCATCAAGTATAACCAGGTAATATTTGAAACCAGAAATACTCAACACAGGAGAAGTCCATAGGTCACAGTGAATTAACTGGAAAATTTTAGTGGCACGGGATGATGACACACTAAAAGGAAGACAAGTATGACGACCTAACTGACATGCATGACACAAAGTATCAGTAGTAGCATTCTTATTACAAGAAATCCCCGAAATGTGTGCTAGTTTGGACATGACTTCGCGACCTGGATGCCCAAGACGTTGATGCCAGAGCGATGGTGAAACAGCAGCATGAAAGGTGGATGCTGAAAGCCGCAGCGGGTAGAGAGGACCGGAGCTGTCACAGCGGACGATCTCTTTCCGAGAGAGAAGATCCTTCACAGAGCAGCCAAAAGGGTCAAATTCAACTGAGCAATTATTGTCAGAAGTGAACTGGCGCACAGAAATAAGATTCTTAATGAGATTAGGTGCAACAAGAACATTGTTAAGACGAAGGGAATTGGAAAGAGCAGCATGACCAGCAGAAATAACAGGAATGGAATGACCATTGCCGACAATAATAGAGCAAGGAAGCTGCGTAGGAGTGGACTGGGAGAGAGTACCAGCATCAGAGGACATGTGAGTGGTGGCGCCTGAGTCGAAGTACCACTCACGCTGCTGAGGGGGCTGCAGTGTCATGGTGCTGAAGTCGGAGAGGAGCGCCTGCTGATCCCAGGAAGGGAGAGGAGCGCCCGAGCTGTAGAAGCCAGGCGGTGGAGCTTGCCACTGCTGCTGGGTAGTCAATGGCGGCGGTTGCTGGCTCCCAGGCCATGGTGGAAGTGGCTGCCGGATCCCAGACCACTGCCCCTGGGCACCGGCGAGTAGGGACTGGGGCAGCGGGGGTGGCTGCTGCTGAGCATCGTGGCGAGGAGTCGAAGGAGCGCCTGGAGCCCGCGGGCCGGGCCACATGTGGATGGACCCGGACCACGGATTGTGGGGGGACGGCCACTGTCCACCAACAGAGGGGCCGGAGAAGAAGCCACCGGGAGCTGCGCCGTTTGGCTGCGAACGCCCGCCCTTCTTCCCAGCACGTTTGCCCCGTGACTGCTGGTGCGGCTGCTGCTTCGGCTTGGAGTTGTTCGGCGACGCCTTAGGTGGTCCGGAGGCGAGCAGAGCGGTGGCCGATGTCGAGGAGTGATGTGCCAAGGTAAGTTCCTCGAGGAGAAGATCGTTTCGTACCTCCAATAAGGTAGGAAGAGGCCGCCCGCATCGAAGATGAAGACCGATGCTGCTGAAACGTTCGTTGAGGCCGCGGATGACGTTGAGGACGAGAGTGCGGTCGGGAACGGGCTCACCAAGATCACCGAGGGCATCGGCCATCCCTTTGAACTTGCGACAGTAGTCGGTGATGGAGAGATCACCTTGGCGGAAGTTGCGAAACTCTGCGTCGAGGAAGAGGGCTCGAGTCTCCCGGTTCCCGAGGAACTGGGATTCTATGGCGAGCCACGCGGCGCGGGTGGAGACGTCGCGAATGAGAACGGCGTCGACAAGCTCGGTGGTGATGGTGCCGACGATCCAAGACTTGACGACGCAATCCATCCGCACCCAATCTGGAGAGAAGGGTGCGTAGTCGTCGGTGAGAACGTGGCCTTCCAGGGAGTACTTGCCGACGGCGAGCAGGAAGGCGTCGCGCCACCGGGTGTAGAGGGTGGACGACACGTCGAGGAGGACGGGAATGATAGCCCTGATGTTCTGAACTGCAACCGCCTGAGCGTGCAGATTGATGAGCGCAGCGGCTTCATGAAGGAGAAGAGCTTCACGCGTGCGAGCGTCAGGAGCGTCGTCACGAATGGTGGAGGCGTCGTCGTTGTTGACCTCCTCGTCCAAAGGATCAGCAGCGGCGCGGGCCTGGGCGGCCCGGGCGAGAGCGTCGCGGATGCGGGCGTCGGCCGCGTCGCGCTCCTTGGTGGCCTCAGCCGCCTCGCGTTCAGCATCGCGGGCACGCGCAAGGGCGAGCTCGCGAGTTTGAAGACGAGCAGCCCTCTCCTGCTGCGCGCGCAGAGCAGCCTCTGCCGCAGCAGCGTCGTCGACTCTGGGAGAAGGGGGCTGGTGGCTAGCCATGGACGGCGCGCAGGAGCAGCAGCCGTAGCAGCGTCGGGTGAGCGCGCTAGACAGCGGAAGGTGAGTAGAAATGAACCTAGACTCGTGATACCATGAAAGCAGATGAACTGCTGAATATTGATTGATGATATGAGGGTTAAAGGTTACATATATATAGGGAGGAGATCTGTGTGGTTTATGGAAACAGAACCAATCATGATCTCCTCACATCTCTAGCTAGAAACATAACCAATCAGGGTCTCTAGCTATAGAAACATAACCAATCAGGATCCCCTCATATCTCTACATATCTCTAGCTATCCTAATCAGAACCAATCAGCAGATGGCTGTCCTTATGTGGCTGATAGGGACAGAGATGGCGCCAGCCTGTAGGGACTGCCTGCATGACGCAGTCAAGACTGCTAACACCTAGGAATCTCATGTGGTAGGCATTGGATAAGCATAAAGTCCCAACAAAGTATGTTACTCTCATCAAGGACATGTATGACAAGATTGTGACTAGCGTTATTTTTCTATTTTAAAATATATTTAAGGCATCGCCTTGCCTTACGCTTTACCGCTTAAAAGGTAAAAAGGGGATCAGTCGCCTTACCTCACCTTACCGCCTTAACAACTATGCCTTGCTCATTCTCAAGGCCATCATGTGCTAGTTTTTGCAACTAACAAAATAATATAAACATATGAAATTACTTTGATGAGGCTAGTCCATGCAATAGTCTAAGTGATGCAGGTACGAGGCTAGTTGATGCAAGTCTAAGCTATGCAGGTACAGATGCACATATCTAGGGGGAGAACATATTTTGTTGATGAGTATGATGCTATGATTCCTACTATTTTTCACCTACAATTTCTACAAAATCTACTACTCTGGCTATAGTTGGGCATCCTCCAACTAGTACTTCATCTACCAATGTTTTCAAGTCATCCAGTCGAACCTAGTCGTATAGCTACCGACCAGTTAACTAGTCATGATTAGTCATCAACTAGATTGACTAATCGATCTTAGTAACAATAAGAAGAGAAACATGCCACGAGCTATAGCAAGTAGAAACAGGGCAACAAGCAAGAAAAGTAGAGCATCAAGAAACATACTCACCATCTAAGGATGAGCTCATCTTTAGGATTTTGGGATTCTATCTATCATTACTTGATGCAGGTGAACACACAACATCTAGGCCTAGACGATGATGCTTGAACCTAGAAGATGGCAGATATCAATGGATCTTGTGGGCGCCAGCAGTGGAGCTCGAGCGGTTGCCCGAAAGGTTGGAGCTGGATCTTGTGGGCAGGGGGCAACACTGAGAGGGTGGGCATCCACCTTGATCTTGTGTCCTTGCGAGCGGGGGCAATATTGTGAACTTGTGTGGCGGTGGCGACGACGTGGGGGGCACTGCGGTAGCATGGAGCCATGGATGGATTTTGCGGTTGTGCCTGGCTGGTGGCTACTACCCAACCCTACAAGGCAATAAGTGCAACCCATAGATGCATCGCTAAATGGCAGCCCACAAGTCCAAAACAGCAGCCCCAAAAGCTCATCTAAAAATACATGTCTAATTTGGTAATTCAACACCAAGTCGGACGAGTAATCGTGATTCATCGTCGACTAATCGGACGACTAGGATTCTGGTCGAGCTAATCGCTTTTGTGGGTCTAGTCAGGTTCAAGTCATCTACACATATTGAAAATGAACAAGAAGGTGCTTCATAGAAAACATCTAGCTAAACAAATGTTTGGAGATTTAGATGAAATAGTAAAAAGGTCTAGGTTCATTGATTATGACTCACATGCTCATTCTACTTTTGTTCCTTCTTTTGAGCCTAAAGATGTAGTTCATGCATTAACCAACGAATCTTGAATCAACGTCATGCATGAAAATATAGGCGATTTTGAATGTAATAAAAGTTTGGGAGCCTATTTTAACTTCCTTTTGATGACTCTATAATAAAAAATAAATGAGTTTAAAAGCAAACAAAGTAAGTATTGGTGTTGTGGTTAGAAACAAAGCTAGGTTGGTTGCTCAAGGTCTTACACAAATCGAAAGTTGTTTTAATGAAACCTTTGATCCTATTGATAGATTGGAATATAGGGGGTGGATTCTCGTGTAGGGGTTGGGAGGGCTCAAAGCACGAGTAAAGATCTGGCGTATAGGGGGCGAACCCTCATGCTGCATAGGAGGTCAACTTTCGTGACCTTTTTCGGTTGGAGCTTCGATTGAGCTTCTTAATATAGTACCGTAGGGGTGGTCTTTCCCCCTTACTGGCTGAGTTTTTAGATTGGATGCCAATAGAATTTTTAGCCTTTATTGCACCTAAACGTTTTAGATTGTGTCAAATAGATGTAAAAAGTGTTTTTTTCTAAATGGCTACATAAATAAGGAGGTTTATATATTAATTATTTATCAATCTTTAAAAATCCATAGTTTTCTAGTCATGTTTTTAAAGTGACAAAAACTTTGTATGGTTTGAAATAAGCTCCTAAAGTATGAAATAGTGGATTGAAAAAAAATTAAACACAAAAAGAGTTTTCTACATGAAAGGTTGATAAAACTCTTTTTATACTTAAATAAGGCAATGCTCAATTATTTATTTAGATTTATGTTAATGATATCATTTTTGCGGGGAGGGGGCATCTCATGCTTCGGTAAGTATGATGCCATCACCAATGAGTATTGGGGCAAACTAGTCTTTTTGAGACTGCAATTAAAACAAACAAATGAGGGTATTCTTCTGCATCAAAGTTAGTATGCAAAAGATTTTCTACATCATTTTGGGATGGAAAATGCAAGCCTATTATGACACCTATGGGATCTACTTCAACACTTGATCTTGATGAATATGTTGAACCATTGATAAAAAAGAGTATTAGAAGCATGATTAGATCACTTCATATTACTACTTCGAAGCTAGAAATCCATTTTTTCTGTCTATGTGCTCATTTTCAAGCTTTCTCATTCACATCTATAGGCTGTCAAAAAGATGTTTAAGTATCTACATGGTATTCAAAATTTTGGTATATGGATTACTACTTCCACGTGTATTAGCTTAATGTCTTCTTCTAATGCTTATTTTGGATGTTGTAGAATTGATAGAAAAAGTACTTTTGGGTATTTCACTTATTATGCGGTCATTTAGAAAACAATCTTATGTTGCACTGTTGCCGGATATTCAGTATGTTGCTTGTTGTTGGTCCCAATTTCTTTGGACGATAGCTACACTTAAAAGAGTATGGTATGGGACAATTTCAATATTGTTGCACTTTTTTATAATAACACTAGTGGTATATGTATTGCTAAGAACCTAGTGCAACATTTAAAATAAGCATATTGATATAAAATTTCACTTCCTCAAGTTCATGGGATAAAGGGAATGACATGCTTCATCATATAGATATTGAACATTAATTGCTAGATATTTTCACAAAACCTTTGGGTTTTCTCATTTTGCTCTACTTTGGGTAGAGCTTAGGGTTACTCATCCAACTTGTGCCAGTACCCACTTGCATGTTGATTCATGTGCAGATGTTGCTTGAGGAAGAATGTGGTCGATGATGGACTGAAACTAGATGAGACTGAATGAAGGTGGTCACTTCATGATATGTACATGTGTGATATGCGGATTTTAGCATGAAATTTGTCTTAGTTGGTGTTGTTAAAATAGTGTTGTGGTGTGCATACTACTCAGATGTGTGCATTGTGCCAAGCAAGATGTAGTACCTTAGTTGGACATGATTTGATGACTGATGTGGTGCATGAATTGTTTTAGCATGCTTATGCATTATAACAAATTGTGTATGCACATATCCTAGTTTTGTATATATCTATAACGCATACCCTTGGACTATATATATAAGTTACCTAAAACTAACAGTATGTGGTGTTCCCCTAGAACCTTTCTACATGCATGCGTGCTGAGGGGCACCATGGACGAATGATGGGTAGGTATTAGAAGTTGGTGTTTGTAGTTGGTTGATTTTCAAGATGAACCACAACATTCTTATAAGTGAGCATTGTACTTGGCAAGTAATGAAAAGGAGGCCATGTGCTCATGGTCCGTGCATCACGAGAACATCGAAGAGTAAAAGAACAAAGGGTGACCTATAGAACTAGAGGCAAAGTTAGAGGCTGCTTTTCCTAGATAGAGGCAAAAGAGAGAACTGCTCTAAGGTTTTATGAATTCATGGTGAATTATTGCAGGATGCCCATGTGAAGCATCTTATGAATATATCATGAGAGTAATAAAGATCAATTCTCTCATGTCAATGTGTTGGTAATCTTGTTCCTTAACTTTGCTCTTTGTTTTACCACCTTGCTTTTAGTTTTAGATTGATTTCTTGTTTTTCAAGTTTTGATTTTCTAATTAACAATTTTTAGATAATTAACCTTTCACTTGCTTAATTGTTTGATTAGAGTTTAATCAATTGTCATAATTGTCTGACACAATAAGAATGATTATTTTATATCTTGGGTTCTATACCTCTGATTAAGGTGGATCCAATTGGGTTAGTTCAAGGATTTTATCTAGTTTATTCTAAAAAGTTTGAGGTTCATTAGATTAAGATTCTTTACAGAATTAGTAGCATTTTGTCCATAACTTAAAACAAGGTGCAATTAGGTATTAGATTTAAGGGAAGTCTTATAGTATTTTTTAGCTTCCATGATCATTCATCTTCTCCGATTGTTTGTTAATCAATCCTAAAGAAATATGCCTAAAAGTTTAGACAACAAATAAATATACACATTACTTCTTGATCCTACGCTATCCAATGGACGTGGAAGTGTTTATTATGTCATATTCTTCCATTTAACAAAAAATCCTTAATTCTCTCTACCTACTTTTTCTACATTAACTAAACTAATTTTAGGGTAAATTGATCTATTGAATATTTGAATAACAAATAGGTTATGGTTTGTGCCTTAGGGAGTTCAAAAGAGTTGGGTTGAGTTCTTGTGTGGAGATTACATGCTCAGTTGTTATCATGCCCTCTATGGTCCACAACTATTGAGCAAGGGGCAAGTCAATGTTGTAATGATAAGAAAACAAATAGGGGCGTTGGTGCCCTCTACAATGGCCTAAACATCTAATTAGAGATATAGAGGTTACGGATTTGGAATCTGGGGAGAAAGAGGACTAGGGGGCGAGATGGGGAATACACATTGTTCACTTCAAGAATCTTTTTGACTCGTCGGTGACTATCCTCATCAATCCATGGCACCTTCGCACTTGGACAGGTCGGATGTGTCGTGAGCATCATTATTCACAAATGGAGCTAGACGAATACAAACATTGTATGTGAAAGGAGTTTTCTTTTCTTCTTACAACTATTGCTTGATTTGTTGGGTTGGGCCTTAGGTATGTTTCAACCATATCGATGTAGCTCCCTAGGTCATCCCATGATTAGTATAGGGAGGAGGAATGTCATAGATCGTAATTGTGCGAAATACATGGTTGTAGGTGTATGTAGCCCTAGGTAGGAGAACAAATATTGTGGTAAATGTTTCAATCTATTGGTCGATTTAAAGTAGCCTTCATATAATTAATAATAATAACAATAATATGTTGGTTTACATGTATCCCTTACTAAACTACAGGCATGGATCCAAGATCATGCAAGAGGGGGTGCTCACCATCATCTTCATTTTTATCATCATTCACTTTTTCCTTGTCATCTTTTCTCCTTTTCATCCATAGTTAGAAATCTAAGAGATGCTTCATGGGGATTCTATGGACAACATGTAGGTAGAGGGTGCAAGACCCTCCCTAGCCACCACGCTAGATCCACACCTGCTAAACTAGGCCCATGAACCAATAATATCAAACAAATGAAACCACGAATCAGAGAAGGGAGAGGAATGATAAACCAACCCTAATATGAAGCAATAAAAATAGAATTAAGTACTCTCACCTATTTTAATTTATAAGTCATTTTGCTTTTTAAGTACATGATTTTTATTATGTATACATATGTAGATATGTAGCAAGCATAAATTAGCAATAGAAAGCATCAAATAAACAAAAGGCAATTGCTTGAACATCGAAAACATGAGATTATAGCCATCAGGGAACACCATAAAAAATTAGATTATGTGAGTGATGAAAGGACAAAATAGATAGAATTAAAAATTAAAAGGTGTGCATATACAAACTAACATGACTATGTGAGTATACAGTAGTTCATCAAGAACCAGATATAGTAGTGCCATGATCTACAACTAGTGTGCATATTTTTTCTAATAATAATAAACTAACTTCTAATGCTTATAACATACGCATGATGGCTTAAACTAGAATTTTTATTCTATAAAATAAATACCTATATAGTTGTGCCATAAGCTAAGAAACAAAACGATCTTCTTTTTCGTTGATGCGACGGGCCTGACCAGTCCTAAACCTAATGTTCTATACATATTTGCTTGCAACTTGGCATATATGGAGTGATTAATAATGGAAGACGAAGATGGAATCGTGTATAGAGGAGATCGATCGAATCGATGGTGGGTATATATCACACCTTGTTGTGCGAATGATAGTTGTAGAGTAGCGTCGGTGGCGAGAACATTGTGTGGTTGTTTTCCAACAGCAGTTGGGACCTGAAGCCGCTATCGTCATCTTCCTCCTCGTAGTAGTCCCTACCGTGTGGCACGACCTTATTGCTAGGCCTGGGGCTTGCGATGATGGTTTTCGATGACACGTCCGCACCCTTAGCCCTAGGGCTCAGTCCCTAGGCGGTGGCGGTGGCGGCGGAGCCAAGGTCTATATAAAACATTAGCACTAGAAAAGGTCAGGCCCACCACATCAAAGGAAAAGAAGACTATTTTGTTTTTAGTTAGCTCATGATACCAATATATAATTGACTTGTTTTACAAAATAATAAACCTAGTCTAAACCAACATCCATATGTTATGAAGCACAACTAGTTAGTTTATCATTATTAGGAAAAATATGTACACTATTTAGAGATCCTAGCGCTACCATAACCAGTTGTTGATGAGCTATTGTATACTCACATAGTCACGTTAGTTTGTACATGCACACCATTTAAGTTTACTTCTATTTATTTTTGTCATTTTATTACTTACATGAACTAATGCTTCCTGCTCTTGTTCCCCATTGGCTATAATCTCATGTCTTTGACGTTTCTTCAAGCAATTGTCTTTTGTTCATTGATGTTTTCTATTGAAAATAACTTATAAATTAAAATAGGGAGAGTATTTTTTTGTTGATTCGTTTGTTGATTCATATTAGGTTTAGTTTATCATTCCTCTCCTTTCTTCGATTTATGATTCCATTTATTTGACATTATGGTTCATAAACCTAGTTTAGTAAGGACGGATCTAGCGTGGAGGCTAGGGATGCTCCAACACCCTTACCTCCTTGCACTGTTATCTATTATTTAGTTGGTTGTTTGTTGTTGGTCCCAAATTATTTGGACGATAGCTACACTTAAAAAGGGTATGATATGTGACAATTTCAATAATGTTGCACTTTTCTATAATAAGACTAGTGCTATATGTATTGCTAAATCCACACCTACTAAACTAGGCCCATGAACCAATAATGTCAAACAAATGAAACCACGAATCAGAGAAGGGAGATGAATGATAAACCAACCATAATATGAATCAATAAAAATAGAATCAAGTACTCTCACCTATTTTAATTTATAAGTCATTTTGCTTTTTAAGTACATGATTTTTATTATGTATATATATGTGTAGATATGTAGCAAGCATAAATTATCAATAGAAAGCATCAAATAAACAAAAGGCAATTGCTTGAACATCGAAAACATGAGATTATAGCCATCAGGGAACAACAACATAAAAAATTAGCTTATGTGAGTGATGAAAGGACAAAATAGATAGAATTAAAAATTAAAAGGTGTGCATATACAAACTAACATGACTACATGAGTATACAGTAGTTCATTAAGAATCAGATATGGTAGTGCCATGATCTACAACCAGTGTACATATTTTTTCTAATAATAATAAACTAACTTCTAATACTTATAACATACGCATGATGGCTTAAACTAGGATCGTTATTCTATAAAATAAATCACCTATATAGTTGTGTCATAAGATAACTAAGAAACAAAACGATCTTCTTTTTCGTTGATGCGACAGGCCTGACCAGTCCTAAATCTAATGTTCTATACATATTTGCTTTCAACTTGGCATATATGGAGTGATTAATAATGGAAGACAAAGATGGAATCATGTACAAAGAAAATCGATCGAATCAATGGTGCGTATATATCACACCTTGTTGTGTGAGTGATAGTCGTAGAGTAGTGTCGATGGCGAGAACATTGTATAGTTGTTTTCCAATAGTAGTTGGGACCTGAAGTCGGTATCGTCATCTTCCTCCTCGTAGTAGTCCCCGCCGTGTGGCACGACCTTATTGCTAGGCCTGGGGCTTGCGATGATGGTTTTCGATGACACGTTCGCACCCTTAGCCCTAGGGCTCAGTCCCTAGGCGGTGGCGCCGACGCTACTATACGACTATCACTCACACAACAAGGTGTGATATATACCCACCATCGATTCGATCGATCTCCTCTGTACATGATTCAATCTTCGTCTTCTATTATTAACCACTCCATATATGCCAAGTTGCAAGGAAATATGTATAAAACATTAGCACTAGAACAGGTCAGGCCCACCGCATCAATGGAAAAGAAGACTATTTTGTTTTTAGTTAGCTCATGATACCAATATATAAGTGACTTGTTTTACAAAATAATAATCCTAGTCTAAACCAACATCCATATGTTATGAAGCACAACTAGTTAGTTTATCATTATTAGGAAAAATATGTACACTATTTAGAGATCCCGACGCTACCATATCTAGTTGTTGATGAGTTATTGTATACTCACATAGTCACGTTAGTTTGTACATGCACACCTTTTAAGTTTACTTCTATTTATTTTGTCATTTTATTACTTACATGAACTAATGGTTGCTGCTCTTGTTCCCCATTGGCTATAATCTGATGTGTTTGACATTTCTTCATGCAATTGTCTTTTATTAATTTGATGCTTTCCATTGAAAATAACTTATAAATTAAAATAGGGAGAATATTTTTTTTGTTGATTCATATTAGGTTTAGTTTATCATTCCTCTTCCTTCTTCGATTTATGCTGTTATTTGTTTGACATTATGGTTCATAGACCTAGTTTAGTAAGGACGAATCCAGCGTGGAGGCTAGGGATGCTACAATACACTTACCTCCTTGCATTGTTATCGATTATTTAGTTGGTTGTTTGTTGTTGGTCCCAAATTCTTTTGGACGATAGCTACACTTAAAAAGGGTATGATATGTGACAATTTCAATAATGTTGCACTTTTCTATAATAATACTAGTGCTATATGTATTGCTAAAACTAGGTGAGAGAGACATGAGATTATAGTCATCAGGGAACAAGAATAGCAATCATTAGCTCATGTGAGTAATGAAATGATAAAATGTATAGAATTAAACTTAGGTGTACATGTACAAATTAACGTAACTTCATAAGTGTACTATAGCTCATGAATATGATAGTGCGAGAATCAAAAAATAGTATACATATTTTTTTCTAATAATGGTGCTTTATAGTGTAGATATATTAACTTAAACTTAGATTATTATTTTGTAAAATAAATCATCTATATATTGGTGCCCTAAGCTAACTAAGAAAGAAAATGTTTCTTGTCTTTTTTTTCCGTCGATACGGGTTTCCGTTGATGCGGGTTGATGCGATGGGCTGGTTTCCGTTAATGCGGGTTGATGCGGTGGGCCTGACCTAATGTACTATACAAATTTGCTTGCAACTTATGAAACAGTTAATAATGAAAGATAAAGATGGAATCATGTATAGAGTGGCATGAAAGTTTGATGGGGCATATATACCTTGCTGTGCGGGTGATGGTCGTATAGTAGCGTCGGCGGCGAGAACACCGTATAGTTGTTCTCCAGCAGCAGGTGAGGCGACCTGAAGACGTCATCTTCGTCTTCCTCGACGTCGTAGTAGTCCCCTCCGTGCGGCGCGGCCTTACTGCCAGGGCTGCGGCTTGCGACGATGGTTTCCGACGAAACGTCCGCGACCCTGGCCCTGGGGCTCAGACCCTGTGCGGCAGCGCCGGAGTCAAGGTCGTCGGGGCTGTACTTGGAGGGATCGGCGTGTTGGCCGGTGAGCTCCTGCACGAGGGCGCGGAAACCCTCGGCGCTGGTCTGGACGCGCATGGGGTTGGCGATGTAAAGCACCTTGATCGGCTTCTTGCCGCCGCCGCCGTTCTTGTGCTTCGATGACGACGCGCCGCCGCTCCCTCTCCCTGGAGCATTGCCCCTGGGGCTGAGCTCGCGATCCATCGCTCAGCTCAGCTCGAGAATCTACGATCCCGGGGGAATGGGACGAGAAGCGCACGGCGAGCGGGGGCGAGAGCTACGGCAAATTCTGGCCGACTCCGGTCATGTGATGATAAACGGGTGCTCAGGAACGCCTGGGGGATTTTTAGCTGGGCGGCGGAGGCTTGGCGCTGGCATCGTAGTCGGCAAGTCGTGGCCGAGTAATGGCCGGGATGGAGAATGGGGCGGCAGGCATCAATGTGCGAAGGGTGGGGTCTACATCCTACGTCATCTGTTTGTCTTCATGTGACGTCACATAAATAAAATACCTTAATGCATTAGCCACCGCCCGCCGTGGCTTACCCGCTCTCGCTTACCCGAACGCGACCGGCCGACTGGTGGAGCCCGCGGCTGGCGGGAACCAGCCAACCAGACTTGGGGTAACGTCCGCTTCACGTGGAGGTTAGATGAAAGCCGCGGTTGCATATATATAAAATAAATATTATATTGCTTGTATATCTCTCGAACATAATTTTATACTCTTTCATATCGTAAGTCGTACAGGTTAGGACATACAATTTTTTTTTATATTTATCGACATATAAGGATAAGAAATTGTATATGACATGAAAGTAAGCATCGGAAACGACGCGTACGGCGTATCTGTATCTATGTGGCTTCGTGGCGCCTTGTGAGTGGTGCTTTTTTGTGGCGCGGAGCGGCGATAGAGGGGATTGGATACTCTCGCGGCTGGCCCCTCGAGACGGCGAGGCCCCGATGATGTCCTCCACTCTTGCCGCTGCTCGCCCGCCGCATCCTCCCCATTGCTCGCAGTCGCAGGCTCCGCTCCTATTCTCGACGCCGGCCGGCGCGCTGTATGTTGAAGAAGCTCGCGACGTTGGCGAAGTACGTTGACAACGAAGGTGCTCTCGAGGGGCCGGGGCCGGAGCCGGACCCACGGATGAGGAGGGAGCATCGCCACCGGAGGATTACGACACACCGACAGCGGCATCGTTGACTTTGGGCGCCGTCTTGCCGCGGCAATGCGGGACACCGTCGGCATGGTTGACTCTGGCCGGGCGTCGGCGAAGTCCCAAATCCCAACTGGCGTGTGCACAAGCTATACCGGCGTCGTCTTCCATGGCCGCACATAGTACCCTAGACACGACCAACTTTTTTTTAACTCTTTTTAAAGAAATATTTATATTTAGATTTATGAGATTTTAATTTTGTTTCTAGATCTGGAGTGGACACCGAATAATACGTCGTTATGTTGTGGACCATGTCGTCGAGGTCTTGTCGTGTCAATAATGTGACATCCTGCATGACGGCTTGCGTGTGGTGCCTATATGGGCTAATCAAATGATCAAAAGACAAGACAAGTTATGGTGCAAACAAGTAGTGTTTGACCATCTAACTAACCTAGAACTCCTATTGGATAAAAAATAAACGAGGTTGTATGTTGGTGATATCTATATACTACTATTAAGGCTGCAAGGGTAGCCTGCCTTCCCTTGTTCTGCCAACTGTAAATCTAGACCGTACGTCCTGTATCTGCTACCCGGATCGTCATTCTATGACCCTACCCCGCCCGCGTGCGTCGCCCCCAGATCCCCTCGCTCGTCTCCCCCTCCGCGCGAGCCACAGCCGTCCGTGCCCACGCTAACCGCACACCATGGCCGCACCTTCCCCGCAAGACAGTCGGCTTCCTCCCTAACCCCACGCAGTCGTCGAACAGGAAAAAGAATAGCCTCCCCTCTCGAAACCTTCGCCTCGGTGTCAGTTGCTTCTCCTTTGTGCTCTGCTCGGCACCGAACAGGTAAAATTGGCGTCGGCTGGGGCTTGGTCGGCGGGGGATGCAACTGGGTGTGGATGAAGCCTGTGTGGAAGGCGGCAATCTCAGGAAGGGTCAAATCGTGACGCAGCAACAGCTCCGTCCCTCCCCTCCCTGCCGTCGTCGCAAGGTCGACCACGGCCGCACCCCAACCGTCTCCACGCGCGCAGCCCCCGTCGGGAACCCACTCACCCAACCTGCCTTCCCCTCGTACACAGTGCGCTCCTCGAGCACCCCACACCCCACATCTCCAAACCTTAACCCCTCCCACATGCCATTGCATTGAGCGGCAGCCAGTAGCCACAAGCTATGGTGCAGCCCTGCAGTTGGGGAATCCTCCTCGCCGTCCTTGTCACGGCGGCCGTCGTCGTCCCGCCGGCGACCGCGACAGTGGCGAGCATCGACCTTGGCTCATCTCCTTCCCGGCCTTACGGAAGCAGAAGAGGGACCAATGGCGTCGTCCCTCTCCCTCGTGCCCCCAAGATCATCGCCGTCTCCACCGGCGCAGGAGCTAGGAAGCTACCGCAGCCCGCCTTGCCTTCGCTGTCGAATCCTTCTTCCACGCACCGCTGGCTGCCACCACAGCCTCCATCGCATCGTCGCTCCCTCGCTAGCCGGCCACCTCCACCTCACTTGAGGTCGTCGCGGCAGTGAAGAAGGGGTACAAGATGAAGTCGACATGACAGTGAAGAAGGGGTACAGATCCCGTTTACCATGGCGGGATCTCCAGCCATGGTAAGCGGGATTCCTTCCATATTTGTCGTGTGTGCGAGATCTGTGGCAGCCATGGCCCTAAACCGTGCCCCTTGTCCACCCCCTTTGCAAAATCGACATTGGTGGGCGAGATCCGGGGCAGCCATCGCCCCCAACCGTGTACCCTTGTCCACCCCCATTCCAAAATCGGTCAGCCACTGCTATTAAAAGGAGCCGAGGCCTCCAACCAACCACCAAGGGCAGGAATGGCAGTGGCGCCAAAGCAAAGGGGATGCACCACTGATCTCGTTCGTACCTCCTGCTCTAGGTACCGGCGGCGGTCGAGTTTATTTGGTAGTAACATCCTGTTAGTTTTCACCCGTTCTTGTGATTTGTTGTTAGAAGCTGCTTATGGCTGAGGTTAAGCGCACCCATGGAGGAGGGATGCGATGTGACGAGGTATGGAACGGGGAGCAACCGAAGCAGAGATTGGATCAAAGAGGGCTAGGCTATGAATTTCTATATTGCTCTGTGCTCTAGGTTGTATCCTTTTTAATGCAATCTAGGTATGTATCCTTATCTTTTGTTAACCAAATGACCAGCTTGCTTTAACCTATAACGAAATATGGTATCTATTCTTGACAGAAATCTGGTGGGAATTAAATATGGTGTTTTCACCCTCATATATTGTGATTTTCCCATTTTATGGTTATTTAACTATTTTAAAACTTCATATGCTCCTTGCAGTGATTGGATAATTTCCCCCAAACTGGCTAAAAGAAAGCGTCAGAGAAGGGCAATTTGTAGGTTAGTTCAAAGTCAACTATATAGATAAATATCATTGCGAATTTTCTGTACATTGAAGAGAAAATATGAATGGTGTTGTTTCTGTTCTTCGTTAGCCCCTGGGTTTTTGTTGGAGCAAACTATTTTACTATGTCCTCGTTGGTTTCTTGTATGAGAACATTGGCTCTTAAAATGGACAACAAAACACAATGGACCCCGTGCCTTCTCTTAGCCTTTTCTGCTGTTTTGCAGAAGAAGCACAATAAGTTCTGGAAGATGAAGAATATAGGATGCAATATAAGTCTGAACTTAGAGATGCAGTTATGAGAGCTAAAGAAAGGCCTAACTCCTTATTTGCTGGTTATAAGCACATCCAGCCCTCTTTTGATGTTCTCTTAGCCATTATTAAATCTACCGGAGGCAAGTAAACACATTTATATTAATTGACTTGTTCTACTATAGCATCTTAAATACGTGCACATGTCTGGTACGAATTCCAGATGACTTGCGGGGCCGAACCTTGCTCCATTCAATTCCTAATATGTGAGACATGTGAGGCAATGTCAATTTTTTTATTGGAGTTGTTAACTTGACACTTATTCACCTTCTGGACTGAAAACCAAGACAATACTGCATCTATTTAGTTAAACATATATTACTTGGCTGCTAACACAACTAAGAGAAATACTGAAAATCAATCCTTCGGTCTATCCTTTCATAGGATTTTAATTTGTGCATGACAGAGAGTTTTACATGTCAGAAATTTATAGATGTCGGAGAGTTCATTGCAGTTCATCTCCTTCACTGCATCTTGCATATTTTCTCTCTCTTTCAGCTGGTTACAGTAACAAGGGACCACCATTTTGATGCAAAGTTAAGCATCTGCATTTTACTCGAGTTACATGTCACTGCTACCCCTTAATCCTGAGAGAATAACTATTTGTCATGAATAACTATCTGCATAAAATTAACTAACAATCTCCTTTTGGTTATCTAAGTATTTGGTGATGCTTTCTTTTTTTAAGGGTTAGCAACTGGCGGTGGTTTCGTATATCTTCATCTATCATGCAATATTTTATAGTAGCATGTTTGGATACAATCTGAGTTCTTTCAAAATCTTTTAATTTCCAATCATATGTATGGTGGCAGTTCCAAAGCAGATTGTTGCATTGAAAACAATAAACACCATATGTGGTTGCTGATCAGATGCGGGCAGTGTCAATTTTTTTATTGGAGTTGTTAACCTGACACTCATTCACCTTCTAGACTTAAAACCAAGACAGTACTGCATCTATAATTGTACCAAACTTTATTTCCGTGTCTACGTTGCTAACCAAAATTTAGAGTTAAACTTTGTCAAACTACTTTATTACTTGGCTGCTAACACAACTGAGAGAAATACTGAAAATCAAACCTTCAGTCCATCCTTTCATAGGATTTAGCTAATAGTGGCATGTGGGGATTTATTTTATTCTTTATTGGAACGTGGTGGGTTTTCTACAGTGGTGAGCTACAAATTTTAATACATAATCCTTGGTGCTCTACATGAGTTTCATTCAAGCTGAGAAGGGCATAGCTGCTGCCAAGGTTCCCTGTTCAACGCTTGCAGCCATATCCCTCTGCTAGCCTGGCGGTGGTGGGGAGGGAGATTGGGATGGAGCATGTGCCGATGTGGCTACGTGCGTTCCCGGATCTGCACACCTATGTCAGCATGTAGGTGTGGGTTGAGCCGTCAGTGACTAATGACATGATGGACAAGGTGGAGCAGGTGCGCCAACGAAGGAATGCCGAGAAGTCCCTGCTCAGCTTACAATGAAGATTGGCTATAGCAAGCGTGGAAGAATTAACGAATAATGGTTGTCAGGAGACATATTAAGGTGGAGCAGGTGCGGCAACGGAGTAAGGAAGAATTTCCCTTTTTTCCTCGCATGCAGTTGTTTGGTTGGATTTTCTTGATCTCGCGGTGGCGCACCTAGAAATCTGATTTGAATCGGTTCCAAACAGTATATAATAAAATGATATATTTAGAAAAGTTGAATCGGAAATCTTGCGTGAGCATATCAAGAAAGAGAGGGAGGCAGCAAAGGCTGGAAAATGACCATATTATCTGAAGAAATGTGAGTTCCTCAATCCCAATACCTCCTTCCTCTCCTCACTGTCTGTCTATCTTCTAATCAAATGGTTACAATATGTTCCTCAACCTGATGGTGATCAGCGAGATCGCACGTGCCTTTCTGTGTTTGTGCAGCTGGTGATCAGCGAGATCGACTCGTCAATCGCTACCTCGCTGCAGGCCGTGAAGCTGCTCGCTCTGTACCTCACTGGAGACAAGGTTAGTGCGCTAGATCTGAACTATGTCGCCTCTGATCTGGCTGTAATCGCTGCTGGTCTAGATCTGGGTCGTTGGTATGGGAGTCGTTGTGGTAGTAGGGTTAGATTTGTTACTACTTAACTAAGTATTATGGTCTGGGTTAGATCCCGTGCATCCTGTGCATTGCTAGATGTTACGGAAGCATGAACTCGTTTGCACCATGGATACTATGATCTTGTGTTTTCTGTTTTGAATAGGTTTCCATAAAACTAACAATCATTCGAGGGCATAGGGTTGATGATGTGATTACTACAATGTAGCATTGGAAGTACACAACTATTTAAACCTCCTTATGATCAGCCTAGCAGGTTTGTTGGACATGTGTTGGATAAATCACTGTCACAAACTTGTGTATGCTTATGGCCTATGCATATGACCTCTCTTTCAATGATATGTGCTTGTGTTGTTTATAAGTTTATATAGCGTGAAATCCACTTATATGAATCCCAGGGTGACACTGTCTGGGTGGGTGGGTGGAGATCTAACTTCACAAAGTTATAAATTTTATACCTGTTTTTTCATATAGTAAATGTTCATAATTACTTATTTAGCTTGCAGTATATATAACGGTTTCTAAAGGTGATAAAATGCTACCAAAAAGAAGCATATGGAAGTATTGCTGTTTGCGAAACACATATTGCTCGTATTTGTATATGAACTAAATCGTAGATTTGACCATATGATGTTCCTTGAGTGAGTTAGTATCATTGACTAATTACTTTGACCACACCAGAAGTAAAGACTTGTGGTAAACTTACATATGGTGATTACTCATTTGAGGCACCAGCGGACCAGATTATATGTGATTGTTTATCTTTCATATAATTTGGTTATAGTAACGAGACAGTAGTTCATGAGGCTGACATACCTAATTTTTGCGCATGTATGTGTGTGTGTTTGCACTTTAAAGGCATTTATGATGTTTAAACTTTTAGTATTTTTCATTTCCATCGAGATATTCTAAAATGTATTTTACGTTATTTTTTGTCCAATCCTGAAGGAAGGTGCTATCTCCAGTCTCAAGGAATGGTTGAGTGATTCAGCAACTGGAAGCAATCTTGTTCTGCGATTGATTACCGGAATTATATTTATGCGTGAGCAGGACTACAATGAGGCTCTCAAGCACACACACTCTGGAGGAACTCTGGATTTGTATGTTTACCTTTTCCCTTGATCTTTGGGTCGTGTATAATTTCAGTATTGAACCATATGTCCATATGGATGAAATTGGACAACTGCAAATGTTCTATGGATTTTAATTGCCATACAGAAAATGTACATGTTTATTTCTTATGTGGTATAACAACTGAAAATCTTACTGCTGAAAAAGTAACTTCAAATACACAATGCATTGGAGTTGGGCTATATATAAATGCTCATTTTTTTGTAGGATCAATGGCAGATACATGCTCATTTTTTTGTATGTTTAAGTACTGATACATGCCATTGTGTTGTTGAAACTTTAATGCTCTATTAGAATATGTTTTTCTTGATAGTTGGTTTCTATATCTGGTATATAATATCATGTGCTCTCAAATCTTGTCTGGTGATTGCATTCTGATTTGCTTTCTAAAATTATCCTACAGGGAAGCGATAATTGATCCTGCAGAAATTTTTGAACAGTTAGAAAAGAAAAAAATTGATCCCCCAAGCATTAGCAGCAAAAAGGTTTCTGGAACAGAAAATTATAGTATTGATGTTAAGGATGCTAAATAGAGAATTCTGAAGACGGCTTCACCGAAAGTGCGGAAACTAGAGACTAAAGAGATCAGACCCAACAAAGGTACAGATTCACACAATTGTGCATCTCTACTCTACTCGATGCAAATATTTTTTTTTGAATGAGGTTGTGTGCTTTTTTGTTTCTCTATGCAAATTTCTGATCTGGGGTGCATTTCTTCACCTTAATGTAACTTTCTATATTTGTTGAGTAAATTCTTTTCTCGTTTTTGGTAAATAATAGTGGTTCTGAAGTCAACATAGGTCTAAGTTGCTGGCAAACATTCCTTCTATCTCTACTAATCCTTAAGGGTGGACGGAGGGCGTCCACCACCGCACCGTGCCCCCGCCCGCGATTTTGGACCCCCACGCGCGTCTTCCTCCGCCCGCGAATCACGCCCCGCGCGCGTCGCCCTCGCCGCCGGTAATCCCGCCCGCCTCCCCCACGCGCCGTGATGCCCGCCGTCGGGTAAGTGAACCGCGCAAGCCACCCCGCAACCCGCATGCCTTCACCACACCTCCGCCCACCCTCGCCCTCCCATCCGCGACCTCTGCCAGTTTCTTCTCGCCCGCGCCCCCGCCTGCGAGGTCGTGCCCCCGGCCGAGCGCCCCCCGCCTGACGTTCCCCTCTCCCCGCAGCCCACGCCCACGCCGACAACGCCGCTCAACTAGCTTTCGCGCTCCCCTGGCGTGCAACAGCTTTCGCGCTCCCCCTGCCCCCGCCATGCCTGCACTTGATCTGCAAAACATCCGCCGCTGGCACACTCCTCAGGTGCGGCGGCTGCACCTGCACAGCCGGTTCGTCACCAAGCTCGGGGGGAGTGGCTCGTGGCAGTCGCCTCAACGTCGTCCTCCGTGCCGTCCGGCGAGGTGTCGTCACCCCAGATCTGGATCCCGCCCCCCAAATCGCATATTCGCATGGAAGGTCCGCGCGTCCGCAGCCCCTACGCCACCTCCTCCTCTCCCCCTCACTGCGCCGCCACCTCCTCCTCGGATGCGCGGATGGAAGGTCCGCGGCCCTGCGCCCCCAAATCGCAGAACGTGTGCACCATCCGGCCGCTGGTGACGGCGATGTGCTTCCACCAGCTCTCTGAGGGCATGGGACTCGGCGGCTGCATCCTGCAGGCGAAGTACGTCGTGAGGATGAAGGCGGGGCTGGTGTTCTTCTTCTCCACGACGACGCCGTTCGGGATCGCGCTGGAGCTGGCGCTCACCAAGATGTACAGGGAGAACAGCCCCACGACGCTCATCGTGGTGGGTCTTTTTGTTTATCCAATTGTTAAGAAGGGTCTCCCAAAGAAAATCAGAGAAGTCACTGACTGCTATTTTCTCCCTCGTCGGTCTTGGCCTTCTGCACTGACAACCTACGGTGTTGTATGTGCTGCTAGCTTTGGTGCAGGGATGCTTCTTGAGGTTTGGATAAACAAAAGATCAAAGGTATATTCCTGCATTTCATAGCAGGAGAAAGATCAAAAAGCCTACTTGATTTTCGTACCTTAGGACTGTATCTGGGAAACTTAAGGTTATGAGGTGTTCTCTTCTATTATTGGATTATGAGTTGTACTGCAGAAAGCATAGATTAGGATTGCATACCTGCTGATGTACTTGTACTAATGATATTCTATGCATCTTCTAACTCTTGTTCATTGCTTCATCCAGAGGACAGTGGCATTATCTGGGAGATGGATAAGTTATTATGGACACAGCTAGCTCTAAAGATTTCTGATGGAAATTGATACAACCTTGTTTCTGGATCTTGCATGATGGCAGAATGATGTCACAAACCTTTGAGCCTCATTAGTCGAATAAACTCAAATTATCCAAACAGTATAAGAAGCTGCTGTTCCGGTGGGCACTGTCGCCTATGCACTGGTAAGCATCAGTTTGAACATTTCTTGTTTCTTGTCGCCGCAGTTCTGCTCATCTCAAAGGTGCGTCCTACTATAAAATTTCACATGGATAAGGTGCCAGCCTGTATAGTGTATACATGAAACCGGGTCTCTGAAGATAGTTAACTACAGGCTGTATGCCGCAAGCCCGCAAGCTAGCAACTGAACGTCATGAGACACCAAAGCATTGCGAATGTCCATTCTCCTATCTGAAACAAAAATGCACATCCAGATTACAATGCCCTTCATCATGCTTTTATTCGTCAGCTTAACTACTCTGCTCATGAGCACAGAGTAAAGGTGTCAGATCGAACACTTCAGAGGCCGTTAGAAAAGGCGTTAGATTCAGACTGTTTCAAATTTAGAAAAGTTTCGTTAGAGTTTGGTAGCTTGTATAGTTTCGGTTTGGTTACAGTTGCAGACTGTTTTAGATTCAGAAGATAGGCTGAAATTACAGTTGCCTCTGATTAAGTAATTGGAATGTCCTGCATTTTTCCTGTGAAATCAATGAACTTAGCTTGCAATAGTACCATACCTATTGTCAATGTGGGGTCCATTCCTCGCTTCCTGGAAAGAGCACATGTTGTTGAACACCAACTGGCTGAGCAGCTCCTGCTGCCTTGTTGGCTGCCCCGCTGCTTGCTGATGCTGCATCAGCTTGACTGTATTTTTAGCTGACAGTAAATGATTTTGCTGTTCCATACTTGTACGTGGTCATGGAGGCCATCACTATCCAGTCCGAACCCATATAGCACTGGGCTCATGGAGGCAATCCTCATGGAAAGCCACATTTTTAGCACTGAGTACCAGTACATTACCAACAACTGCTCAGTTTATTTTTTAGTAGGTGTGTGTCTCAATTAGCAATCAACGAGTTTTACCTGTCAGAGAAAATTAACACTTTTATCTATCGACTAGGTGAGGTGATCTCTAAAGAAAATTCTCTGGAATTTGGCACTGATAAGATAGAAATGCATGTTGGGGCTGTACAGGCCAACGATCGAGCTCTTTTAGTCGATGATCTTATTGCCACCAGTGTACGGGCACTCAACTTATCGGTGAGCTCATTTTGTGCTATATTTTTTTACTGTGTTGTAGGCTACCACAGTTATCTAAATGCCTTTTTATCGTTGGAATACATTTGAGGCGATGGTTTGATTTTTTCTGAAGCTGTGTATTTTTAAATTCGTGGTGACAGTTCTCTTCTCACAACTGTAGCTTTTAGTAAACATTGCACTGAACTGAATCTTCTTTTTGTTTCAATATTTATTCTGATATTAAAAAGCCCGTCCTGCCCCCACCTCATTTATTTAGCAAGCTCTGCTGCTGTTTATGCCTTTCAAGGAATTGTACTTTCTCGCAATCTAAGTATCATTTGACATCTCTTTGCTGTGGTTTGTTGTATGAAGGGGGATTGTATCCGCCAGTGTGCAATGTTAAATAGCTATCACAGTGATTGAGCTCTCTTGGAATTGATTATTATCCCATATTTAAGATAATGGTTAGTTATTCTTCAGAAAATGAGACCTCTATATGCACAAATAGATGTTTCTGTTCAAAACAGGTCATGTTAGACTCATAAAGAGTGTCACAACAACTGTTCCTACTAATGCATATAAAAGAAAAACCGTCCCATATTCCCTTATCTTATGCATAAAAACTGTAATAGGACCATCTGAAAATGTTTATGTACTCATGCATTGCGTGTAAAAAAACTCTAGGTTCTCTTTTTTTTCATTTAGGTGGTAATGCAGATGAATTGGTAAACCGACGTTTTTAAAGTCAAACCCGAGAACCTGGTATGTGGTAGGAGATATAATGTCGTTATTTTTCATGCGTGTGTGAGGACATGCTTCCACTGGCATAAATAAAGCATTATGGGTAGACATGGGGACTGTTTAATTTAATCCACTGCCCAGGTCACCTAAAATTAGCTCTTTTTCTATTATGGCATGTTGTTGTGCAGGTAATATCCTTGTGCAGTTTATTCATCATGAAAATGAAAGAAAACACCTACACCACATTTTTGACATAGTGGAGCTATATGTTTGTTTTACTGTGTATACATAACCTTTTGAATGCTCTGGTTTCTGATGTTCCTATCAGGGCTCTGACTATTTTGTGTTTTTTGTGATTAATGTCCCACTCAGAGGTTTCTTCCAAACTGTTGCTAGCAGGCCGGAAGGAAAATTTTTTATGCGACTTCATTTTGACTCTATGTATGCCCATATATGCAATCTAACTAAAATCTGAACTACTCTTGTATACAAGAGGAGGAGGAATTTGTTTGACGTGGTGCAGATCCTGCCAGAGTGGGGCATAGGATACAAGGTTGCCAATACCACCTGGTGTGACGTCTCCTGTCAGATCACGAAGATCAACCTATACAAGGTGATCTGATCTGCCCACTTTCCGCTCGACAGATCCATATTGTTTGAGGATACTCATAGCTACCCTGCAACAATTTACTTATACTACTTCACCGAGCTAATTTCTTTGCTTGAGCTCTTTGGGATTTATATGGTATGATAATATGTGACCTCTGCTTTGTTTTTGTTCAGTTAAGCAGCAAGCATCAATCTTTAGGATGTTCCTTTTTTTAGCTGAAAGCCAAACATGGACCAGTGAATAGCCCTGTGCAATTTTGATGTGTCCTTGCACAGTCGTATTCATGGACTTATAACATGACGTTGGATTACTACCTTGCCTTGACACTACAATGTTATTTATGTAAACTTATTTGAGCATAATTTGAATCATAATCCTTGCAGTTGAAGTATCATGTGAGTAGCATTGTCTTGAACAAGAAGTCATCTTTCTCAGCATTCTAGAGGCCCTTGTTTGGATGCACTGTTCTTTTATGATAGCTCAATATGCATAGTCCATACTAAACTTACCATTTTTTTCTAGATATAATGCTTTCTCTGTTGGTTAAACCATTCTACGAACATTATCAGGATCAAGTTGATGAAAAGGTTGGCGTTTGTTCTTGAGCTGGACTTGAGCTATCCAATGCCTCCTTCCCCTTTCTTCTATGTCAAAGTCCATTGGCAATGGTGTGCAGTCCCTCAACGGGCACCTGTCATCAAAGCCTCTTACATGACAAGGAGAGCATGTACCACTTGCTCAACTTCATTTGTGCTCACAACTACAAGGGGATGGTGAGCCATTATTTTATCTGTTTCTTTTTGTAAATGTTGTCGATATTGTCTAGAAGTTGTCATTAAGACTAGCATGTGATTCATGCCAGGTAAAAATAGATGAACACTGACTATATTTTCTAAATTTTATTTCTCCAGTTTATTAGAAATTGCCTATAGGTCAACCTAAGAACAACCAATGCTAACCATACCATTCTTATTTACCTATTATTGGTTCCTTTTTTTGGTAGAAAATAATCCTTTCAATTCTGATGAAGACAACTATATATAATCATTTGTTTGAATATTTTAAGTCAAGTGCCATGATCTAGATTCTTGTTAAAATTTATTAGCTCAAAACTCTTAGTATTTCGGGAGAAACATTTTGCTCCGTATAGATCTTTAGGCCTTATATAGTTGTGGACCCCAAAAAACATAATTTTCTTAATTGTTTTTTGTTTCAGATATGTTTTGTGGTCCTAAAAAATATTAATTTACCATAGTCTACATTGTTACTCCTGTTGTTGGCATGTCCCTTTATTTGTGCTCATTATAGTTCTGTATGACTTATATAAATTAGTGTTTATGCTTCATAAGGCAATATTTATTGCATGAAAGTTTAATTAGCTTGACCTTATAACTTTGGTGTTCATCTATTTTGATTCCCTTTCCTGATCACAATGATTTGTATATAAATCAGAGAAGCACAAATAACTTAAAATCAAAACCATTGTAAAGAAAGTCAACACAAAATGTGAAATGTAATTTATGTACAAAGTATATTGTTTTATACTTTTATTATGTTTTCTTAATTTTTTATTGCCTGCTCCTAAGACCTCAACAAAGTTAATAATGTGGAGTTGTGGACTGGACATGGAGATTAGTATGTCCATATGATAATTTTGGACAGTCAAATTGAACTTTGTGTAATATTGTGCGAAACAGCGAATCCTGTAATCTTACACTGAAACTTATTGTCTGGTTTATATATAGAAGCAGCTGCAAGGAAAAACATTAATTACAGAAGCAGCTGCAAGGACATGCGAAGGTTCTTGAGGAGGAAAGGAATAATATTTTCAGTCTCCAGGCAAAAAATGACTGAAGTCGGTCCATCTTTTCAAGCACTACATTACATTTTATAGCCTATAGAGTAAATGTGATCTGAAATTATTTTGTCCTTACTCTTCTATTTGTATGCTTATTCTGAAATTACTTTGCACTATTGGCCAAATGATCTACCCATCACATTTTTGGAAAGAGCAGCGCTACAAGTTTATGTATATGTTTAATGAGTACTGATCAGAATATAAAACTTCATCGGGGAATTGGTGCAGTTCCCATTTTTTTAAAGTCGATTACTTCAGCTACACATTTTAGGTGGTCCGCGCGCTCTACGCTCCCGGCTACATTGCTAATGGTCCACTTTACTAACTGCTAGGGTTCATTTTCTTAATCCATTACACTGACCGAGCTGTGTGTGGTTCAGAAAGTAGGATATTGTTAGGGAATTTTGTTTGAACAGATTTGACTGTTATTTTTGGGTTTATGATTTCGCTCCATTTAGAAGATAAGTCTGTCTTGTTATTATACGGTTCCGTTGCAACGCACGGGCACTCAACTAGTTACTCAATAATGCTTCTATGAGTGTTCATGTCAAGTGTAAGCATTTTTTCATGTTACTACTTTGATCAAAGTATAACTTTGATTTCATGTTACTACAATGTTCAGCAAAAAAAATAATGTCGTACTTAGAGGTATATTTGTTGTTTCTGGGCCAATACAGATTTTTTTTAGTTTTTAAGTATTTCGCATATCTCATCGGGTTACACAAGAGAGTTTATTATGGAATCTTTTAGCTCTCTTTAACCAAAAAAATGGATATAAAATTGCCCTCATATGCTCACATCTCTATACTTGCAAAATTCCATTGAAGTAGTATGAGTGCATGGCTTCATCTGCGCATACCCGACTTCTCGAATTTACTCCATAACTTTATAGGGCTATTAGTCAGTATTGATATTTATTATTGTTGTTGTTGTAGTAGTAGTAGTTGTTATTATTATTGTTGTTGTTGTTGTTGTTGTTGATAATAATGATGATGGCTGCATCCACTATCGGAATATGGCTCTTTTCGGGCACTCGTCAAAGAAACTTTTTACCGAGTGCCAAGCAAAAAACTCTCGATAAAAAAACACTCGACAAAGAAACTTTTTGCCACGTGTTTTATTTTTGACACTCGCTAAAGAGTTTATTTGCCGAGTGTTTTTTTGTTTTTTAACACTCGATAAAGAGTTTCTTTGTCGAGTGTCAAAAATAAAACACTCAGCAAAGAGTTTCTTTGCCGAGTGTTTTTTCAACACTAGGCAAAGATAATTTAAAAATCACATTTTGAAGCAGTAAATTAATTTAAATGAAAAAGTTTTCAACTACAAATTTGTATAACTCATCAAGATGTATAATTTATATTTTGATTATTTCTTCGTATGACAAAATAAAAGTAAATTTGTTCATAAAACATATGTCTCTCTCGTAGTTTATGAAACTAAAAGAGAGATGTATAAGATTTGTGAATAATATTAGAACCATCATGTGGAACGAACAAATGACCAAACAACCAAAAAAAACTTTGTAGATCTTGAGAAGTTATAGAATTTTGTAGTTGACAACGTTTTCATTTGAAGTCATCTTGTCAACGAAAACTACGTCTGAATTTAAAAAAATTTAAATTTGAATTATGAAAACGACTTCGAATGAAAAAACCACCAACATGAAAGTTGTAGGTCTTAAAGAGTTATTAAACTTTGTAGCTGACAATGTTTTGGTTTGAAATCATCCTGTCATGTAAAACTATGTTTGAATTTTGAATTCTTCAAACTACCTCGGATGGAAAAACCACCAAAATAAAAGTTGTAGGTCTTGAAATGTAATGAATGTAATTGACAATTTTTTTGATTTGAAATCATCTTATCATAGAAAAATTCGTGTGAAGTTTTCAAATTTGAGATTCAAATTTTGAAACAACCTCGGATGTAAAAACTATCAAAATAAAAGTCGTAGACCTTGAAAAGTTATGCAACTTTATAGTTGACTACATTTTCAACTGAATTCATTTAGTAACTCAAATAATCAAATTACTCTTGGTTTGTTATAATATATGAGGAATGAAAACGTAATATAAAGGCAATTGACGTAGTAGTGTAGTGGTAGAGAATGTTATGCGCGATAGAGGTTGCGAGTTTGAATCTCACCATTCACAAAACACGTAAATTTGATTCAAAAAATGGTTAAAATGATATGGCGATGGGTAGGGCAATGGCGGTGGTTGGGAGTTGTTCCCCCTAATTTTAAAAATGTTTTGCTATTTTTTGGGTTTTTGTGATTCTTAATTTGTCGAGTGCTTTTCTTTGTCGAGTCTTTTTCGACACTCGGCAAAGTCTTTGTCGAGTGTCCAAAAAAGAACCCAGCAAAGAACCCTTTGTTGATAAAATGTTTATTGAGTGTTATTTGCCGAGTGTAACATTCGACAAAGGCTTTGCCGAGTGCAAAATGGCCTTTGCCGAGTGTCTAGGACACTCGGCAAAGAAGGCGAGTGCGGTAGTGATCTCTACTTTGAAAGTATTGGAATACTCGCAAGTTAGTTCCACAAATTGGGATTGGAGTGGTTTTTTATCATAGGTTTCTAGTTTTTGGACTCAGAGTGGCCATATAAAATGGAGAAAGATAAATGATGTTAGACCGATAAAAAAGTTAATCAAATACTTATTATTGGTCATTCACCGCTTTCTAGTAAAAAATCACTATAGTCTTTCTTGCTAGAGCATTGTTGGTTTGCTAATCTTACACTATGTTGTGCCTCTTGTAATTCAATATAGCAGATGCGAGGACTTGCTTGACGAGTCTTAATTCCACTAGCTAGGATATGTATATTCACTTCTGAACACTTGCTTATATGTGTTAAGGTCATGGAGGGGTATATTTATAGACCCTAGTGTCAAAATAGTCATTGGGCAATTTCTGTAGATTTTGGGTGCACCAAACTTCTCACTGTAGCAGGTCCGGTGCACACTAGACCTTTGACTCCACAGGTATGGTTAGTGACCCTTATGAAAAAACTACCCTCTGGCAGACCTCACCGGACTAGTCTGGTGCACCACCAGACTCTGCTATGTCATCTAATTGTTGGACAATTATGTCGACTGTTACTGGTCTGGTGCACACCGGACTTTGGTCTGACGCACCAACTGCCTAAGTCCTAAAAACAGCTTCTCTAAGAACTTGGTCCGGTGCACCACCAGACTCGGTCTGATGCACCATTTGTCTCAGTTTATCCAACAACTTCTCTGCATACTTAGTCTAGTGCACCACCGAACCTTGTCCGTGTCCCAAAGCCTCTTCATCCGATAACAAGCTCTATGGGACTTTGGTCTGATGCACCACTGGACCTCGTCCGGTGCACTCGTAACAGCCAAACCAAACTCCATTTTTTGCACAACTTCCTTGACTTCACCTGGCTCTTCTCTTGGGAACTTCTATAACTTAGACAAATGTTCCTTGAGTGTATCCAAACATTCAAAGCCATCTCTTTTTCCTTTTACAGACCTCCAACTTATTTTGCATATTTTCTTCAACCTTTTGCTTATAGACGAGTTCTCCGCCTTGAGGACCTTCGACAGAGAAGGAGACCCCAACAGTAGCCCCTTTCGCGGTGCTAGGTCGTTTTTCATAATGAGCTCGATCCATGAAAACACGAAAGCTTCTGAATGCCAAAGGTCCGAAAAACACCTTCCCTGAGCTTGTTATTAAAAAACGAATAAAAAGTTATGGCCTTTGCCAGTCCACCAACCAGTCAGTATGCTCGTTATGGTGGTTCGCTTTCATCACCTGCAAGGCTATATAAACAGATAAGTTAGAAGTTACCACAACATTCATTGCTATTGCAACGTTGTGCTGTTGAAAAATTTCACTGAGTCCGAGCAAGCCTAGCCACATTGAGTTTGGAAAATCCACTGTAAAGGAAGAAGATTTGGTTTTGATGAAGAAGCTTGGATATTTTGTAAAAAAATGATGACGAATTGATAAGGTTTGCTGGGGACGAAGTAATTCCAGAGCCAAGAAATGATGAAGTTATTTTTTTCAAAAGCTTCTTCAGAGCCAGACTTTGGTTCCCTCTGTATGAAATGATCGGTGAAGTTTTAAAGAAGTTTGAAATCTACCTTCATCAACTAACCCTAAATGCTATAATCAGACTTAGCTTGTACATATGGGCTTTACGAAGTCAAGGAAAAAATGCTAATGTCAAAGGGTTTTGTAGAGTCCATGAGCTTCGCTATCAAACCAAAGTAAGGGCAGATGGTTTGCATAAGAACTTCGGATGCTATAATTTTGCATACCAGAAAGACATAAAAGCTCCAGTGATCGGCTATCGGACCAAGTAGCCTACCGGTTGGACAAATGAATGGTTTTATGCAAAAGCTGATGATAAGAGAAGGGAAAAACTTATGAGCATAATAATGAGTCCCTTGAAGTTAAGCTTCGACATGACGAGGCCATTGTGTAACATGCAGCTCGGCTCCCCATGCCAATTAGCCGAAGTGGAATTCAGAGTCGTGGCAAAGCACATAAGTACTCGAGATTTGGTGCAAGAATACCTACCTAACTAAACATTTCCAACATCTGGTGGGTGGGGGATGCCGAAGAAGGAAGAAGGGAAAAAATTTGAACTCGTTCGGTTGCCATACCGATTCAAGTTTTAGAACGCCTTCAGGGGCCCCCTATGCCTAATGGTTGCAAATGATAGAAATAATGTGCAATGAGATCCTTGAGAAATATACAAAAAAGAGGATCAATTGATGATAGCTACCTTCGGTACTTGGAAAAAACGAAGGCTAAACCGGGTGTTGGACGCCCTTAACTTCGAGTACCCATACTACGAAAGGCTTGACGAAGGAGCTGGAGGAGTGAATAAAAAGAGAGTTGTAAACATTTTGAAAAGACAAGCAATGTGATCCATTGAAAAAGATCAGAGGGTTGTTTACAAAAAACAAAAAAATTCAGCGGAGTCAAAGGTTTTGGCTCCCAAAAAACGAAAGTCCTCAATTTTGGCCCCTACTGAGGCGAAGGTACAAGATCTATCAGAGAAGATTGCTGGCACCTCTTCATCCACCTCTGTCGGCGTTACAGAAATCTTGAAGATAATGACTGAACCCTTCCCGTTTGTTGTGCTAAGTCCCCTGGGGTCAGATCTGACTAGCTTATTGCAGTCAAAGAAGAAGGGGGTTGAAAAGGTGTGGAAGGGGAGAAGAAGACTGCTTCCGCGACTGAGGAAAATGAGGGGGTCAGAAGAAACAATGCATGATGGTTGTGATGAAGGCTATCCATAAGACCCCACCCCCGGTCTCGGCAGAAAAAATTGTTGCCCCTACTGATGCCGAAGCTAATGAAGCGACCCGTGAAGCTAAAAATAGCGGAGACCCTCTTGGAACCACAATGTTGGAGATTGATAGGATTATAGCTGATGTGGTTCTCAAGAGGGAAATGGGTGAAGTTACCACTGGTAGGCTTCGCCCTCAAAGATGATAGAATTAGAAGGAGATTCTTCGGAGAATAAATAGTTGGACCTATGACACTTGGGCAGATAGGAGCTCTTCGAAGAAGACATCTCTGAGCTGAAAGAATTCGCTATTGCTGGCGGCTACAAACCTGGATCCGTGCTCTTTGGTGGTGTTGACGAAGAGATTATAGGGTGCATCCCTGTTCGTGTCAATGCAAAGATTGTCAAAACTTTATCAAAGAGCATCAGATTCCCGAAGCTCGAATGAGACCTAAGAAATTATAGGAGACAACATATTACTGGGAGCTTGTTCTATTCAAATTTTAAGGTACGAATTTTAATGTTTGCCTCTTCGGTTTATCAATTTTTAAATTTCAACAGTTTCGGGCTAACATAGCTTTGACTTTTTTAACAGAGCCTACTATTGAGCAAAGCTTTGAAGCTACAATAGGAAAACGAAGATAGGAAAAATGAACTTGTTATAAATAACTTAGAAGAAAAAGTGAAAGAACTTGAAAATCTTTTGGAAGAAAAAGATTCTAAGATTAAAACCGTCGAAGCAGACCTGACCGAAGCTCACCTTTGAATTGAGAATCAAGCTACTCGAATTTCTGATCAAGGCAAACAGCTTGAAGAAGCAAATTCAAATTTAAAGGAGGATAGGATCCGCTGTGAGCTTTAGATTAAAGATTTAAAGGATGAAGTCAAAGCCAAAGAAGAGAAAAGTTCTAAATTATATGAAGCTCTCAAAGTGCTTCGGGACACCTGCTCTGGCTTTGCATCTCGGTGCTCCCTTCGTCTGCACGAGATTTTCAGTTCAGTCGGGGCAATGTCAGGAGAAGCAAAATATTCAGCCGATGATATTCCGAAGGCGCTTGAGTTTATCGAGAAATAAGTCAATGAATTTGATGAAGTGATGGAGGGGCATGGAAATTTTTTGTGCCCTAGTGGCTGCCCGAGGAACAACTAATATATTTGCAAAAGCTGGGTGTAAGCATTTGAGAGATGTTAACAAGCCCACCTTCACCATCTCCCTAGCTGATCATGAGAATATTCCGAGTGAAGCTTGAAGCGTGTGTAACAGATTTATTACCTAGATCTAGGCGAAGGGTGGCCGAGAACTGGCTGGAAACGAAGCTTGGGCTCTCCTTGACGAAGTATGAAATAACATCCTTACTTTCGATCTCTATTTTTCTCTGTTTCAAACTACTAAACACTTTATATGATAAATTTTTTAGGCTGATATTGGCGAAGAGTGAAGAACTAAAGCTGAAAGATTTTGGTGTAGTCTTAGAGAAATTCTTATAACTTTTGTACAAAAATGTATTTAGGTAGATAAATTAATGTAATGGAATCAATGAAGGGCTGGCTTGTTATATACTATTACCTTTGCAATCTTACCTTCGTCTGCTGTCGTTTAATTTGTTGTGGACAAAACCATCTTGTTTGTTTTGAGCCAAAGGCGAAAAACACCTAACCTTCTTTTCGTTCACATCGAAGCATCTTCGGGCTAGTCAAAGAAGCATGCTTTTGTTTGTAACGAAGCATTTTCATGCCGAAGGCAAAAACCTTCCCTTCTTTTCCATTAGTGTCTTATGCGATATGCCATGATGCGATGAAGCTACAGATGTCTAATGTATGTTCGTATGAATGCAAAAAATGATGTGATGAAATATGCAAGTGTATGTCGAAGATAAAAAACCGACACAAATTCACGCCAAAACTCTGCATCCCCTTAGGAACGACTTTGGAGTTTTTTCACCTTTCACTTAGGTGGCATTTTAGCTTCGCATCCCCTTAGGAACGACTTTGGAGCTAAGCTCTGCATCCCCTTAGGAACGACTTTGGAGCTTCTTCACCTTTGACTTAGGTGTCATTTTAGCTCTGCATCCCTATAGGAACGACTTTGTAGCTACTTCACATTTTACTTAGGTAGCATTTTAGCTCTGCATCCTCGTAGGAACGACTTTGGAGCTTTTTCATAATTTTACACTCATGTGTAATCCCAGCTTTTACATTTTACATATGGGGGAAACTGGCCCTTGTATTGGATAGGGCTATAGAAGGAAAATGAAAATTACAACCTATGGCCCCATTAAAAACCTTTCTCCCCTCTTGAAAGGAAAAGGGTGTCGTAGGGAAAAGAAAGAAAATTACATGGTTGTTACACATAGTATCTCCGAAGCTCGTCTACGTTCTAGGAACTTGGAATATCATTCTCGTCCATGTCTCTTAACGTGTATGATCCAGGTCTTGATGAAGATACTACCAAGAATGGGTCCTCCCACTTCAGTTGTAGCTTCCCCACTGTTTTTGGGTTGGCTATTCTTCGAAGCACCGAATGTCCTGGCTTAATATTCTTTAGTCTCACTTTCCTATGTTGCCACTTTACTATTTTAGCTTGGTATTTATTGATATGATCTATTTCTTGAAGTCTGGCCCTTTCTATAATGTCTTTTGATACTTTGCAAGTGTCTTCGTCGTCTGCCGAAGCTAGAGTCCTTATCGATCCTATTCTTGCTTCTTCCGGTGTTATTGCTTCATCTCCGAACAAAAGCTTAATTGGAGTGAACCCTGTTGACCTCTAGACAACAGTGTTATGATTCCATACTACTTTCACCAATTCATCTGGCCATTTCCCTTTAGTAGATTAAAAATTGATTTCATTATTCCTATTATGATGATTCTGTTGGCCCGCTCTACCAAACCATTAGATTCTAGATGTCTCACTAATGCAAAGTGTATCTTCATTTCAATCTGATCACAAAAGGTTTTGAATGTTTCAGAGTCAAATTGTGCTCCGTTGTCAACTGTAATAGCCTTTAGCACACTGAAACGACAAATGATGTTTGTCTAGAAAAACTTTTGAACTGTGGTCGAAGTTATCATTGCTAGAGGTTTGGCTTTGATCCATTTTGAAAAATATTCCATTGCTACTACGAGATATCTCAAATTCCCTTGTGCTGGTGAAAGTGGGCCCAATAAGTCTAGGCCCCATCTTTGCTGTGGCCAAGTGGGTTGAATCAGTTGTGTTGGAGATGAAGGTTGTTTCTAATCCCTGGCACACTTCTAACAGTTTTCACATTTTTGTACCAAATCTTCTACGTCCGAAGTAGCCTTCGACCAATAGAATCCTTGTCTAAAAACTTTTCCAAGGAGTGGCATGGATCCGTTGTGGGCTCCGCATATTCCTGAATGCATTTCCTTCATTAATTCTTGACCTTCGGCTCTGGATAGGCATTTTAGTAATGGGGAGCAAACTCCTTGTTTGAACAACCCCCCTTCTATAATCACGTATGGCCTTGTCCTAGCATGCATCCTTTTTATGTAAACTTCATCATCCGAAGGATAATTGCCTTGGAGGAAGATACAATTTCTGTTCTCCAATCTTTGCTATGCACAGGTGAAATTGTAAGCACCGCTCGTTCCATGAGCTCGACCGAAGGTGCTTTGAGAGTTTCAAAGAATACTTCTGAGGGGAGTAGGAGCCCCTATGCTGCTGACTTAGCTAGTAAATCTGCCTATTCATTGTCTCCTTTTGGGATGTTTTTCATTGAAAATCCTTCGAAGGAGGCCTCCATCCTTCGAACTGTGTCAAGATAGTTTTCGAGCTTCGGATCTCTTGCCTTGCTACTTTTGTCACCTGGCCTGTGATTACTTGTGAATCAGATTTAAGGATCGTCGTTCTTATCCCCAAGGCCCTAAGCTTTCCAAGCCCCAAGAGGACAACTTCATATTCTGCAATGTTGTTTGTACAATTGAACTCCAATATGGCTGCATAGCAGGTTTTTAGTTTTTGATGGTGAAATTAGAATGGTAGCTGCGCCTGCGCCGAAGGTTCCCCATGATCCATCACAGAATACTGTCCAGGCTTCGGTATCTCTTGGGTGCACTTCTTCATGAGCCCCAGGCGTCCAATCGATAATGAAGTCTGCTAATGCTTGAGATTGAATCGAAGACCTATGAACAAAGTCAATGGTGAACTCATTCAACTCTGCAGCCCATTTGCCAACCCTTCATGTAGCTTCTCTATTTCTTATGATGTCATTTAGAGGTTGAGACGAAAGTACTATGATGTGGTAGGACTGGAAATAGTGTCGAAGCTTCCTAGAGGCCATCAGTACAACATACAGTACATTCTCCAACTCTATGTAGTTTCTTTTTGATGGACTTAGTACTTCGGAGACGACGTATATTGGGACTTGTTTTTTGTTTGTTCATCTTGCTTTTCTTGCACCAGCGCTGCAATAACTGCCGTGTGGGAAGCTGCTACATACAATAGCATTGGGGCTCTTGACGAAGGTGGAGTTAAAGTTGTCAGTTGTATAAGATATTGTTTTAAATCTTCAAAGGCCTTTTGCTGAACTGGCCCCCATTGAAAGATTTCGGTCGACTTTAATACTTCAAAGAATGGCAAATTCCTTTCTGCTGATCTTAAAATAAACCTATTCAATGATGCCGACCTGCCTGTCAATCTCTGAGCACCTTTTCTTGACTTTAGTGGTTCCATCCAAAGTATGACTTCTATTTTGTTTGGGTTAGCTTCAATCCCCTTTGTTGATACTAGACATCCAAGGAATTTTCCTTTCTTTACCCCAAAGACACATTTTCCGGGTTTAACTTGAGGCCAGCCTTCCTAAAATTGGCAAATGTGTCTTGCAAATTAGCAATGTGGTTTTCTTGCTTCGTACTTTTTACTATAATATCATCAACATATGTCAAAACATTCCTGCCAATTTGAGTGTAGAGAACTTTAGAAGTCATCTTGTTGAAGCTTCCTCCAACATTCTTGAGCCCCTCAGGCATTCGAAGATAGCAATAAGTTCCACTAGGGGTTATGAAGTTTGTTTTGGGCTCATCTTCTCTCTTCATCCAGATCTACTGATAGCCTGAGTAACAGTCCAGCAGGCTCATGAGCTCCGAAGTGGCTGTCGCATCTATGAGGGAGTCTATTCTTGGCAAGGGAAATTCATCCTTCAGGCACGCCTTGTTGAGATCTGTGAAATCAATGCACATTCTCCACTTTCCACTGGCCTTCTTCACCATCATAGTGTTGGCTAGCCATTCTGGGTATGTCACCTCTCTGATCACTCTGGCACTGAGGAGTCTTTTAACTTCGTTTCTTGCACCTTCGGGTTTATCATCTGACATCTTCCAAAGCTTCTGCTTCCTCGGTCTGACAGTTGGGTCTACATTGAGAGGGTGCTCGATAACATCTCTGTTGACACCGCAAAGATCATTGGCTGACCAAGCAAAAAATATCCTTGTTATTGAACAAGAATTTTAATAGAGTCTTTTCTTATTCCTCAGATAATTGAGATCCAAACAACACCTTATGTTCAGCTATGTCTTCGCACAAAAGCATAGACTTTGGTTGATCTACTGAGGCAGCTTTATCTCTTATGTACTTATGTTGCTGGTGAGGTTCGGCTTCATCTATATTGTGAATGGCCCTAGAATCTGTCCAATTCCCTTTGGCCCTTCTAGCAGCCTCTTGGCTTTCATGCACAGCAATAGGACCCTGATCGGATGGTATCTTCATACACAAATATGTTGGATGAAGTATTTCTTCGAAAGCATTCAATGTCCCTCGTCTAATGATTGCATTGTAAGGATAATCCATGTCTACAATATCAAATACAACTTGCTCTATTTTGGTGTTGTGCACATAGCCGAATGTGATTGGCATTGTTATTTTTCCAAGTGCCACTATCTGTTTTCCTCCGAAGCCACACAGGGGGTATGTTGCATCATGTATTTTGTCATCCTGCTCTTGCATTTGTCTGAAGGCTTTTGCGAAGATAATGTCTGCTGCACTACCTGTGTCTACGAGGACATTGTGAACCAGGAACCCTTTGATAACACATGATATGACCATGGCATCATTGTGAGGGCAATCCTTAAGCTGAAGGTCTTCTTGAGAAAATGTAATTGGCACATGATACCATTTGGACTTGAATACTTGATGAAGGGTCCTTGTACTCCAACATGATGCACTCTTCTCTGTGCTTCCTTCTTTTGCTTCTTATTAGCTGGTTCGGAGCTTGAACCACCTGTGATTGGGAACACTAGCTTCATGGCCGAAGGTGACACATCTTGATTCACCTTGCGAAGCCATTATCGTGGTTGTGGAAGTGAGTTCACGAGAGGTGGGCGCCAATGTTGGCTACTTGTTTTTGATTGTTGTAAATCATAAAACAAGGCAACACAATTGTTAAGCGTTAAGGGATCTTCGTCCTTCAAAGCATTATTCCCTCTCGGGTATAATGAATCTTAGACGAAGGTTATGAAGAACAAGTCATCATCATTCACTAGATGAGTGCCCCGTGCGTTGCAACAGAAACACACAATACCATGATAACTTATATATATAATGTGTCTTATATTGTTATAAGAAAATGTTTCATAATTCATTTGTGATCCTAGCCATATATAAATTTTGTTATTTTAATTTAACTATTTCACTACTACATTACAACCATCAGTATCATACAGACTTCGATATATACCATGATTTGCATGGTCTCATCATTGGAGAGCACGTGCCACACCTATCGGTAGAAGTTCCCTCGTACATCGTCAGTCATCAGGCACGCACAACCATACATGTTTGCTTAAATAAAAAGGCAAGTGTGTGCGTTTGTGAAGAGAATTAAAGGCAGGCCAGCACAAAAGCTACCACGGCGATGGCAAGTGGTCATTGTTGTCGGTCCTCCTCTGCGTCACCTCTGTCGCTAAGATGACGCCACAGTCTTTGATATAGTAGTCGTCGAACGCGCGTGACATGGCGAGTACCGATGACTTTTGGCTGGGCTGCTAAACGAAGTGCACCCTGGGCTCATCAGCGAGGTAGTACACCTAGCCGTTGCACCTCCAGATGTGCTACTCCTCTACATACATCTTGTTCGAGGACACTCACACAACATCAACAACAACCGTCGTCCCAGCGCACAAGAATTTATGGCCGGTCAGTAGCGACTTATGTGGCCGGTTGAGCTTCAGGTGGATGATGAGCTAGATGGCGTGACGGCGCCGTCGTCGGATGCGGTGCCCAGAACAACCCGAGAGTCGCCGGCGTTGGCAACGACTATGAGGTCCCTCGTTTGAATATGGACAGCGGTGTAGCCGCTCTGGACCGCGTCCAAGCGACGGCTGCGCTGGAGCTTGCCGAACATAGCGACGCATGCGGCCAAGTAGGACTGCTTCCAGAGGTCGAACTGGCAGTTGCCAAGCTTCTTCCCATCGTCGATGAGCGACGCCAACGCGAGCGCCTCCTGCCAGTGGTGTTTGTTCGGGGTTTCCAAGTAAGAAACATGGATTCATCTTTGGCGTTAGTTTATAAAAATGACTCACAAGTCAGATCCATGGACAAAATATTACGGAGAATAAATGTCACACATATAAAAAAGGAATTTAAGTTGAAAACTTATTCAAACAAAAGAAGTTGCATGCAAGGCTCTTCTTTAAATACTACTCTCTCCATCCAAAAATATAATTCGGGAATCTCGTTGATAATTATCTACTAATACACATTGTGTAAGGGTAGCAGGTGGGCTTTGGGAGAGATGTAGTAGATATTTTTACTGTAACAAATACTAACATAAACACACATGTGGTGTAGTGGTAGCTATGAGCACATTTACTTGAGAGGTCGCGGGTTCAAATCCCATTAGGGCCACATTTATGTTTTTTTAATTTAATTTTAGCTAGGCGTGGGATGCACGTGGGAATGGGAATGAGCTTTGCGGGGAGAGGAAATGAGAAAGACAGTGCGGGGAGGGACACAATTGGGAATGGGAAACGGGTCAGGACACAGTTGGGAATGGGAATGAAAACACACAGGGCGCATGGGAATGGGAAAGGCAGAACCAGGAATGGGGCAGCCTACCCCTTAGAGTCTTAATAGGTAGTATAGATAAATATGAAAATTTACTTACAAGATGTAAAATTAAGTCACATATTTATTTCATGATGAAACTATAGATACCATCAAAGTTTGTATTACATCAATACCTTCGGCTTGCTTGAAAACAATGACGCGAGAGCAAATACAATCCACCATGAACAATACGGGAGCACTGTTCACCTATTTATAGGCACGAGACACAATCCAAATAAAAATACATTTGTGACCTTAACATATATACATAATCCTGATACAATACACTAGGGATTAACCAGTCTTTTCCCCTTTAGCTCAACATTATGGTTGACCTTCGTAACTACCTTAAACCAAAGTTGTCATCCTTCGGCGCTTTACACATGCTCGTTGTAGCTTCGACATTCAACCCTGTTGCTTATAGACAATTTCTCTGCCTTGAGGACCTTCGAAAGAGAAGGAGACCCCCAACAATCGCTTCAGCCCAAAAATGCCTAGGAGTCCTATGCTTATCAAGCATCGTCCTAGCCATCTCAACAAGGGTCCAATTCTTGCGTTCAAAATGCCATTCTGCTGAGGCACATATGGAAAGGAAAACTGATGCTCGAGTCCCAAAGAAGCACAAAAGTTCTCAAAAAGAGTATTTTGAATTTTGTGCCTTTGTCACTATGTATAGCTCTCATGGCATTTTTGGGAAACTCGTTCTGCATCCTAAGAATCAAATCTCGAACATGAGCAAAAGCCTCATCCTTCGCCTTCATGAAGAACACCCAAGAATAGCGAGAAAAGTCATCAACAACCACAAGCACATACCACATCCCCCAAAAGAGCAAACCCGAGCTAGACCCACAGTGTCCATATGAAGCAATTTGCCGGGCTACGAAGTCATCACCTTGGTGACCTAGGAATGGGAAGCAGCAACCATCTTGTCGTGATGACAAGGGTGACAGACAAGATCCTTCTCAAATTTCAACTTGGACAATCCTTGAATCAGGCCAAGTGAGCTCAGTCTACACAAAAGATCAAAGCTCAAGTGAGCTAGCCTCCTATGCCAGTTCTAAATGTAAGAGGAGAACCTTACCAAAATATATCGAGAAGGGCCAAAAGAATGTGTAAAATCAGCTTGAAAAACTCGACCAAAAGAGGAAATCCGACAAACAAGATCCCCATAGGCATCCAAAACCAGAGAAAGGCCCCTTTTAAAGCGCACTTCATAGTCATCCTTAAGGAGTTGTGAAACAGAAAGCAAATTGAAATGCAAGTTCAAATCCAAAGCAACATCCTTGAGAACAAAACTCTCGTTCACTTGAACGGAGCCATGAGAGACAACCTTACCTCTCGACTTATCTCCGAATGTGATGTATTCCTTACTAATCACAGGGTCGAAGCTGGAGAACCATTTGTTGCTTCCGGTCATGTGGTGCAAACAACCATAATCCATGGGCCATATGTTCTTTAGGCCTCCATCTTGCATCAATAGAAAGACACGGGGTGAGCAAATGGCACATCACTAGGGTTAGGATACTGAGAATAATAACGGTGCTATGGCATTTGCCTCGAAAAAGTATTAGGGAAAACACAAAACATCCTTGGTCCCGAAGGACGAAAGTGATCACCATGAGAAGGAAACTGAGGTACACTGGGGAAGACAGACTCAAAGCCACTATCACGGGGTCCTTGGCCATATGGCACATGACGAGTACCCCATCGAGCACGACCACCACGTGGTCTCACTGCCTGAGGCCTAGCAGCAAGAGGCAAAGCACCTCTAGACCTCACAGGATGTCTTCAAACAAGGATATCATGAACACCATGAGAAATGTGGTTCTTGTTCTTTTTGCTCAACTCAGAAACTGTAAGTGCAATCAACCCTAATTGAGGGTTTTGGTGATTAAATGACAAAACAAACAGAGATTCTAACAAGTTTGCTCCTAGCATGTACATAGTAATTCTACAGACAGGAGAAGCACAGATCTTATGAGCATAAAAATAGAAATCCCAGCACATTTAGAATTCCACATCAAATGGCGTGCTCCAAGTGCTTTGAAACAACGACAGTACTCATTTTATAATTCTTGAGTTATAGGAATCGTCGTACAATTAAGAGGGATCCGCAATGGTTAAGTAAGTTATGCAATGAGCTAAGTTCAAAACCTTTTAAAAACATCTTTGAGAACATTTTTCTAGATCATGAATGCCCTTGAGAAAGACCAATTTTACTTCCCACAAAAACTCCACTTTTGTCCTCCTCAAAACACTCAAAATTTGGTTTCAGCCTTGGAAATCGGTTCAACCAGTCCTGAAACCGGTTCAACCGGTTTTGGGACTGTTCCTCTGCCACCCCTGCTCTGACCTGTCTGACAGTCAGAGCTGTCAGAAAAAGTCGCTGCAGATTTTTTGGGAAAACCGGTTCAACCGGATTTTTCCCCTACTCAACCGGTTTTGAAACCGGTCGAGTTTCCGGCTGAGTAGGTTAGTGAACCGGGATCCCCCTGGTAGAAACCGGTTCAACCGGTCTGAAAATCGGTTCAACCGGTTTTTACTCCTTTTCTCCCAACGGCTGCCAGCTTTTGGGGGATCCTTTATATACCCCCTCACACTCTCTCTCATGAACTTCTGCTCCTCCCATGAAATCTTGGCTGACCAAACTCTCAACAAGTGCATTCATTTCACCTTTCACACCCGCAATCACATCTCCTTCAATTGCTTGAAGGATCCTTGGTGTGAGGTGAACTCGATCTAACACGCTGTCATTTTCATCTCGATTCTCCTATTCTCTTTGTTCTTGAGCTCGTTGCAAACTTAACCTTGTGCAGATTTGTTACTCTTGGAACCTCGTGTTCCTTGACGGTTAGAGGTTGCTTGGGAGTCTCCAAATTTGTGGATGACCCCAAGAAGTTTGTATCACCCGCTCTTTGAGCATATTTGAGAAGAGATTCCCTTAACCTTTGTGGTCGGTTTGTGGAGGATTAGGGTTGGAAAAGACCTGGCCCTTTGTGGGCTCCTCAACGAGGAGTAGGACACCTTTGTGGTGGTTCCCGAACCTCGGGTTATATCGCGTGTTTTTGTGTGTTCTTGTTAAGCTCTTTAAATTTGTTGGTTGGCTCATATTATCTATTCGAGTAGATCTTGCGTAGGGCAAGTCATTAGCAAAATCTTTCACTACTTCGCAATATTTGCTTATCTAAGTTGAGCAGGTTCAAACTTGTTCAGTTGTAAACAGAATCAACTGAACCGGTTTGCACCAGTGCAACTTTAATTTAACCTTTCTCGAAGTTTTTAGTGAAAAATTTCTGGTGTAGCCTATTCACCCCCCCTCTAGGCTACTTTCAATTGGTATCAGAGCTTCGTACCTCGTTTTACGCTTAACCACGTGAGGAAACGATCATGTCTACTCAACGGGACCATGTGGATCCTATCCTCGAGGATATTCCCGTCACATCCTCCGGTGAGGAAGTGGACCCCAAGGTCCTCGACCTCGCCATGAAGATTGCCGAGAGGATGTTCCTCAAGATGAAAGAGGAAGATGCTAAGAAAAAGGCCGAAGAAGAAGAATCAAGAAGAAAGGCCGAAGAAGACAAAGGTAAAGGAAAATTTGATTACAATGACGACCTAGTGGATCTTTTGGTGTCGAAGGTGTTGAGCAAGGTAAGTCTCAACACCGAAGGATCATCTACCAAATGCAAAGGTAACGAGTTTAGTAAAGTTCAATTCGATTACTCTAGAAATTTTATTCCCAACTTCTCTTCCGCCCCACTTGGAAAGTTACCAACTCTTAGTGAGTTGAACTATGACGAGTGGGCCGATAAGATGAAGTCACATTTAATCGGTGTACATCCTAGTCTTTGGGAGATTGTTAATGTAGGTATGTATAAGCCCGCCCAAGGAGAAGAGATGACTCCAGAAATGATGCAAGAGGTTCATCGCAATGCTCAAGCAGTGAGCATAATTAAAGGAAGTCTTTGTCCGGAAGAATACCGGAAAGTTCAAGGAAGAGAAGATGCCTGTGACATTTGGAACATTCTTAAAATGTCACATGAAGGAGATCCCAAAGCTAAGAGACATAGAGTTGAAGCTTTGGAGAGTGAGCTTGCTAGATATGATTGGATCAAGGGTGATTCGCTTCAATCACTCTTTGATCGATTGATGGTGTTAGTAAACAAGATAAGAGTACTTGGAAGTGAAGATTGGAGTGACTCCAAGGTCACAAGACTATTCATGAGAGCATACAAAGAAAAGGACAAGAGTCTAGCAAGGATGATAAGGGATCGTGATGACTATGAGGATATGACGCCTCATCAATTATTTGCAAAGATTCAACAACATGAGTCCGAAGAAGACCCCATCAAGACAAGAGACTCTCATGCCTTGATCACAAATGAACAAGACACCCCCAAGAAGAACAAAGACCACAAGGCAAAGAAAGTGGTCGAGACGTCAAGTGATGAAGATAGCTCAAGTGATGAAGACACAGCTTTGTTCATCAAAACATTCAAGAAATTTGTAAGGAAAAATGACAAGTTTCAAAGGAAAGGAAAGAAGAGGGCATGCTATGAATGTGGCCAAACCGGTCATTTCATAGCGGATTATCCTAACAAAAAGGAACAAGAAGCCAAGAAGGAATACAAGAAGGACAAGTTCAAAAAGGGAGGCAAGACCAAGGGACATTTCAAGAAGAAGAAGAAATATGGTCAAGCCCATATTGGTGAAGAATGGAACTCCGATGAAGAGAGTTCTAGCTCCGAAGAAGAGGAAGTGGTGGCAAACGTTGCCATCCAATCTACTTCAAGCTCGCAACTCTTCACCAACCTACAAGACGACTCCTACACTCCAACTTGCCTCATGGCAAAAGGAGATAAGGTAACTTTGTTTAGTAATGATTTTCAAAATGATGATGATGATGAACAAATTGCTATGAAAAATAAAATGATTAAGGAATTTGGCTTGAATGGATACAATGTTATCATCAAATTAATGGAGAAGCTAGATAAAAGAAAAGCAACTCTTGATGCTCAAGAAGACTTGCTTATCCTTGAAAAGGAAAGAAACCTAGAGCTTCAAGGATTGCTTCTCAATAAAGATGAAATGCTAGATGCCTTAACTAAGGAAGTATCTTTAGTCAAGATAACTGTAGAGGATAAAGAAAAAGAAGTAATCAATATGAAAACCTCTATAGCTAATCTTGCAAATGAAAAGGATGCACTTGAATCAAGCATGTTAAGCTTGAATGTCCAAAATCAAGAACTTCAAGTGCAACTTGAAAATTGCAAGAACATCAATGCTTCATCTTTATTGATTGAATCTAAGTCTAGCTCCTCAAATAATACCTTTTGCAAACATTGTGCCAAATATCATGCTTCTTGTTGTCTAACTAACCATCCAAGGAAGAAGAGCTCACAGGTGAAGGTCAAAGAAATATTGAAAAATTGCTCTAGCAATGATGGGTTAAAGAAATTTGAACCCAAGTACAAGTCCCTAAAGCCCAACAATGGAAGAAGGGGGCTTGGGTTCAACTCATCCAAGGAAAACCCTAGCACAGTGCATAAGGGGTGGAGATCCCCCAAGTTCATAGAGGGAACCACCCTATATGATGCCTTGGGGAGGATTCACTCCTCAAATGACAAGTCAACTCAAGAAAAGGTAAACTTGAGTTCCACAAAGAGTAAGATGAAGGAAGCGGCATCAACAAGTGGAGAAAAATTTAATGCTCCCATTTCTCACTCTTATCTTTGTGATTACATGTTGACTTGGGATTTAGGGAAATTGGTTGTTAAATATGTGGGTGCCTACACTAAAAGAAAAGTCATGAAAAGAAGTGTGTGGGTACCCAAGGCTATAACTAACACTGCAGGACCCAATTCAATTTGGGTACCTAAAAGCATACTCCTCTGGTGGGTCAAGTTGGGTGCTTGACAGTGGATGCACAAATCACATGACCGGGGAGGAAGACATGTTCCATTCCTTGCAACTAACTCAAGAAGCACAAGAAATTGTGTTTGGAGATAGTGGCAAGAGTAAGGTGATTGGTATTGGTAAAATTCCTATCTCTGATCAACAATCACTTTCAAATGTTTTATTGGTAGATTCTTTAAGCTATAATTTGATGTCCGTCTCACAACTTTGTGGAATGGGTTATAATTGCTTATTTTCTGATGTGGATGTGAAGATCCTTAGAAGGGAGGATTCCTCTGTTGCCTTTACAGGTCGCTTGAAGGGCAAACTCTATCTTGTTGATTTCACAACAAGTAGAGTGACGCCTGAGACTTGTTTAGTGGCAAAATCTGACAGGGGTTGGCTTTGGCATCGCCGGCTAGCTCATGTTGGCATGAGGAACTTGGCCAAACTTCAAAAGGATGGTCACATTATTGGACTAACAAATGTTGTGTTTGAGAAAGATAGGGTTTGTGGTGCATGCCAAGCAGGAAAGCAACATGGAGTCCCACATCAATCAAAGAATGTGGTTACAACAAAAAGGCCATTGGAGTTTCTTCACATGGACCTCTTCGGACCTGTGGCTTACATCAGCATTGGTGGTAGTAAGTATGGTTTAGTCATTGTTGATGATTTTTCTCGCTTCACCTAGGTTTTCTTTTTGAGTGATAAAGGTGAAACTCAAGAAACATTGAAGAAATTCATGAGAAGAGCTCAAAATGAGTTTGAGCTCAAAATCAAGAAAGTGAGGAGTGATAATGGGACGGAATTCAAGAACACAGGTGTTGAAGAATTCTTAGGTGAAGAAGGAATCAAACATGAGTTCTTGGTTCCTTACACTCCACAACAAAATGGTGTTGTGGAAAGAAAGAACCGAACTCTAATTGAAGCAGCTAGAACTATGTTAGATGAGTACAAGACACCTGACAACTTTTGGGCAGAGGCGGTCAACACCGCCTGTCATGCAATCAACCGTCTCTATCTTCACAAGATCTACAAGAAGACTACTTATGAGCTTCTCACTGGTAACAAACCTAAAGTTGATTATTTTAGAGTATTTGGTTGTAAGTGTTTTATTCTTAACAAGAAAGTCAAGAGCTCAAAGTTTGCTCCTAGAATGGACGAGGGTTTCTTGCTTGGTTATGCATCAAATGCGTATGGATATCGTGTTTTCAACAATACCACCGGTCTTGTTGAAATAGCGATAGACGTGACATTTGATGAGTCTAATGGCTCACAAGGGCACGTTTCTAATGGCACTGCAGGAAATGAAGAACCACCTTGTGAGGCCATAAAGAGACTTGCAATAGGTGAGGTGAGACCTCAAGAGAAGGATGATGAAGAAGGAACTTTATGGATGACCAATGAGGTTTTTGATGTGGGTGCAAAGGTGGTGGGTGACAAATCCTCCACCCAAGCAAACCCATCAACCTCAAGTCATCCAAATCTTGAAGAAAATCATCAACCCCAAAGGATGCCAACGGTGGTAGAAGATGAACATGAAAGTATTGATGGTGAAGTGGCTCTTGATCAAGTAGATGATGAGGAAGAACAAATTCAAAGACAACCATCAGTGCCTCATCCTCGAGTTGATCACACTATTCAAAGAGATCATCCGGTGGACAACATCCTAGGTAGCATCAGGAGAGGGGTAACGACTCGATCTCGTTTAGCAAATTTTTGTGAATTTTACTCGTTTGTTTCCTCTCTTGAGCCACTTAAGGTTGAAGAAGCGTTGGGTGATCCGGATTGGATAATTTCCATGCAAGAGGAATTGAACAACTTCACCCGGAATGAAGTCTGGTCCTTAGTTCCAAGACCCAAGCAAAATGTGATTGGGACAAAATGGGTCTTTAGGAACAAACAAGATGAGCATGGCGTGGTTACAAGAAATAAAGCACGATTGGTTGCCCAAGGCTACACTCAAGTGGAAGGACTTGATTTTGGTGAAACATATGCGCCGGTAGCAAGGTTAGAGTCAATTAGAATATTAATTGCCTATGCTACTAACCATGATTTCAAGTTATATCAAATGGACGTCAAGAGCGCGTTTCTAAATGGTCCACTACAAGAGAGGGTCTATGTAGAGCAACCGCCGGACTTTGAAGATCCAAGGAAGCCAAATCATGTCTATCTACTTCACAAGGCACTCTACGGGCTTAAACAAGCCCCTAGAGCTTGGTATGATTGCCTTAAAGATTTTTTAATTAAGAATGGGTTTACAATAGGAAAAGCTGACTCTACATTATTTACTCGCAAATTTGACAATGAATTATTTGTATATATGTCGATGACATTATATTTGGTAGTACTAATGGAAAATTTTGTGAAGAGTTTAGCAAAGTAATGACGAACAGGTTTGAGATGTCTATGATGGGCGAGCTTAAATACTTCCTGGGGTTTCAAGTCAAACAACTCAAGGAAGGTACTTTTCTATGCCAAACTAAATATACGCAAGATATGCTCAAGAAGTTTGGTATGGAAAAGGCAAAGCACGCCAAGACTCCAATGTCATCAAATGGACACCTCGACCTAAATGAAGAAGGTAAACCTGTAGATCAAAAGTTATATAGATCAATGATAGGGTCTCTACTTTATTTGTGTGCATCTAGACCTGATATAATGTTGAGTGTTTGCATGTGTGCTCGCTTTCAAGCTAATCCTAAAGATTGCCATCTTGTTGCCGTTAAGAGAATCCTAAGATACTTAGTGCACACCCAAAATCTAGGCTTATGGTACCCTAAAGGCTCCCTTTTCGATTTGCTTGGCTACTCTGACTCAGATTATGCCGGTTGCAAAGTAGATCGAAAAAGCACTACTGGGACTTGCCAATTCCTTGGGCGGTCCTTAGTGTCATGGAGTTCCAAGAAACAAAATTGTGTTGCACTTTCCACTGCAAAAGCTGAGTACATAGCAGCTGGGGCATGTTGTGCACAGTTGTTATGGATGAAGCAAACCCTGAGAGATTTTGGTTGTGAGTTTAACAAGATTCCACTATTGTGTGACAATGAGAGTGCCATAAAACTTGCAAACAATCCAGTGCAACACTCTAGAACCAAACATATTGACATTAGACATCATTTCTTGAGAGACCACGAAGCCAAAGGAGATATCGAATTGTTTCATGTGAGCACCGAAAATCAACTAGCCGATATCTTCACAAAACCCCTTGATGAGACTAGGTTTTGCTTTCTTAGGAGTGAACTAAATATCTTGGATTCTCGAAACGTGTCTTAAAAACTAAAATTTTGATCAAATTTGATGGATATAAACTGATTGTTTGCGCAATATGTCATGAGAAATACTATTTGTTTCATTAAAATCACTCATGTCATATTTGCTAAGTGCTATTATAGCCTTTTCGGGCAATATCTGAAAACAGGTTGAGTGGATCGGCTGAGTAGGTCACTCAACCGGTTTTCCCCTGGTAGAAACCGGTTGAACCGGTATAAAAACCGGTTGAACCGGTTTTGCCCTCCTCCGCGTCCGTGCTGTCAGTCAGCGCCGCAGTCTGCGCCGTCAGTCTCGCAGACTGCGCTGTTAGTCTGCCACAAAATCCGCGCAGTCAATACCTTTTTCTGCGCGCTTTTACTGTGCAGTCTGACCAGAAACCGGTTGAACCGGTTTTATAACCGGTTGAACCGATTTTCTATCTGTTGACCGGCCGACGCCTCCCCTATTTCTCTCCCCTTCCTCTCTTATCTTCTTCTTAGTTCCTTATTCCAGCCGACGCCGCCTACTTTTTTCTCTCTCTCTCTCCTCCACACTTTCACCACTCCAAAACCTCTTGTGCCATCAAATCTTCGGAAGTATTTTTTGTTGGAAATCAGTTCATCTCGGCGTTCTCCATCATCTCCCTCGTTCTTGTTGGGATTTCTTGATTCAAACTCTAGATCGAGGTATTGTCCTAGTTCATCTCTTTTTACTCAATACCACCCATTCTTGATCATCTAATGTATCATTCGTTGGGTACATTTTTGTTTAAGTGCTTGCAACACTTAGATTATCTTCATTTGTCTCGAACATTGTTTGAGTTTAGCGGTTTGATATTGTTCTTTGTAGTTGAACCGCTCGCATGAACGGTTGAAGTGCATACTCAATATCATACTCGTCTCTACTCAAGCGTGGTTGTTAAGATCCTTGCTCATCATAGGTTCTATCTTCTCTTTTTAAGGATGGTGCGTAGAAGGAATCCTTCTGTGGTTGAATCCGACTCCTCTGACGACCAAGAGATTCATGGAGATACTCCCCCACGCTCCAGATCCAAGCGTGGGCGAGGAAGTGGCAACGTCATGCAGGGTGGTGAGGCCTCCAGGTCTCATGGAGGTCGTGGTCGGATGGCCCAGAATCCATCCGGTCGATCTCGACCCATGACAAACCCTCATGCATGGGAAGCAACAAGTGATGATGATGGTGGGAAAGATGATGAGGTTGATCTTCCCCCTACCCACGCCCCTGTTATTAGAGGTTTGGTCCTCCACCGGGCGGAGGCCCGTCGCGCTGGCAATGAGCCAGTGACTGATTTCACTGCCAGTGGAGGTTCTGCTCCTCTGCAGGACATCCGTTTCCAGAATCCTGCATTACGCATTCGTGATGCCAGGATTGATGGGAACCGTTTTTGGACGCTTCATCATGTGGATTTTTACAACACTGTGATCCTCCCCAAGAAACATCAACCCATACTATCAACGCTATATCAACTGGGATGGATGTGAGGCAATTGGGGACCCAGAGATGACACAGGCATTGAGGGCCTGTGAAAGAAAGAAAATGAAGGATATAATGACATTCCAATATGATTGGAATGATGAAGTGATTGCCCAGTTTTACTCAACTCTGTGGGTTAAGCTGGCGGATGAGGACAGTCCATACAACTATCCTTATCTTAACTTCTACATTGAGGGAAGCTGGTACAAGGTGAGCTACCGTCGGTTTGCTCACATTCTTGGATTCACTGACAATGATATTTCAGGGGATAAGATAAAGATTCATGATTTCTGCCAACCTACTAGAGATGAAGCCAGAGACCTTCATCTCTCTGAGTCTGGGAAATTTTGGGAGTCCACCAACGTACACAAGTATTACAGATACTGTTGGAGCGAAGGCAGAAACGCCACCCTTCGCCCGAAGTCTCCACCGCTTAGCCCCTGCCCTGACAGACAAAGCAGGCAGGGACACCCTTCGCTTTATCGGCACCAGAGACAACATGGAGACCCTTCGCTCGATTCGGCACCAGACGAAGGCCTGCGGCAACGCCTCCCCACGGCGCGGCCTCGGTCAGCTCCGAGGCCCACATGAGATCAGGCCCATTGTAACGGGCCCTGCGTGGCCGCGTTTGTGTTACGGGCCTAATTTGTAAAGGTGTACTTGTAATTACAGCTTGTAACCCCGCTTTATGGGAATATTCTGGGGATAAACTAGGTACCTGAGGGCACATGCGTCCTTAACGCAAGGCGCCGTGCACTCGGATACCTATAAATACCCCCGCACAGTGCCCGTGAGAGGCCAGATCAACAGAGCTTTTGCCATCACGCGCGAGTGCCCTGTTGCCATCACCATTCACCCGTGTTGGATCTCCTCGCTGTCGAGAGACAGTGCCAACATTTGGCGCCCACCGTTCGTGCTACGAGACAACCACCCGCGATGGCACCCAAGAGAGCTAACCCGAAGGCTGACGAGGCTGCGAAGGCAGCACTGCTCGCCGCAAGAAAGGGCAAGGCCCTCGCCCTCACCCAATCCACCCACCAAGAGGCCACTGAAGACGACACCCTCCGCACCTGCGACCCTGAGGGACAACCCTCAGGCTTCGCACCTCCCTCAGGCTTCGCACCTCCCCCAGGCTTCGCACCTCCCTCAGGCTTCGCACCACCGGAGGGCGCAGACCCCGCCGAGGACGGTGAGGTCCTCGGCATCTCCGCAGAAGAACAGCTACAGCTGCGCGCTCTGCGCCTCAAGAACCGCAACCTCCAGAGGCAGAAGGAGATACTGGAGGCCAAGCGCCAGCGTGTGTCCGCACTCGCCAAAGTGCGGCAGATGATACGCGACGAAGAGCACAAGGCCCAGGAACTCGAGCGGGAGATCGCGCTGATGCAGCGCGAAGGCCACCTCGGGCCGCAGCACGAGTCATCCCTCCAGCAGCGCGCACAAAACGAAGACACGCGCGAAGGCCACCCCGGCCTGCAGCATGAGCCACCCCTGCAACACCGCGCGCAACCGGAGGACCCGCGTTTACCCCAGCGCGACTTCACTTTCCCGCACGCCGCGCCATTCCAAGGGGTCAATTATCTCGATGAGCGAAGTCCCCTGGCGCCTCACCTGCAAGTGACGCCGTGGCCAGCTAACTTCCGGGCTGGGACCTACCCCAAGTACAACGGCAGCACCGACCCGGCTCAATACATAATGAGTTACCAGGTCGTCGTCGCATCATCCGGGGGGGACGACGCCACAATGGCGAAGTACTTCATCATCGCCCTCGAGGGCCCCGCGCTCACCTGGTTCACCAGGTTGCCTCCGCTGTCCATCGATTCCTGGAGAAGTCTCCGGGACAAGTTCCTCCTCAACTTCCAAGGGTACCGCCCGGACACCAACGCCCTGGCCGAGCTCTCGCTCTGCAAGCAGCTAGAGAGGGAGACCCTGAGGGAATATTACCGCAAATTCCTCACACTCAAGTCACAGCTACCCTCAGTCGATGACCAGATTGCCATCCACTATGCTATCAGTGGCCTTCGCGCTGGCGTCCTTTACAGCCACTGCATCAGAGACCCGCCGAAGAACCTCCAAGAGTTGTACCAGCTGTTTGAAAAGTATGCCAGATCCGAGGAGCTCCACCAGCGCAAGATTGAGTCCCAGCGGAAGCCAAAAGACGCTCCACAGTCCAGCCGCACGTGGACAAGAACTCCGCAACCAGACTCCGGTCGAGATGGCCGCGGTCAGCCGCAAGTGCACAACATTGCCAACCAGCAGCCGGCCGCTGACCCCCTTCGCCACCAGGAATATCCCCCCCAGGGCCGCGGAAGTGGAACTCGCGGCAGGGGCCGAGGGCGTGCGCAGCCACCCCCCCCCACCGCGCCGATTTTACTGCCTTTTCCATGGCGAAGACTGCGCCCACCCAACCAAAGACTGCCCCGAAGTGAAGGCCACCAGAGACAGAATGGCGAGGGCGCAGCCAGCCGACAACCCCAGAATTGTCGCGCATAACTACCAGCCACCCCCTCCACCATATATCCACGCTCCCGCCCCGCATCCACCGCACCACGCTTACCAACATCATCAGGAAGTACAAATCGTACATCCTCCGCCTCCACCACCACACCAGCAACAACAAAACATCCCCAACGCCCCAAAGCAGGAGGACTTCGCCGATCAACCTTATCGCGGAGTCATTCATATGATAACTGGGGGGTCCAGCACCGACTTCGACACCAAGCGGCAGAAGCGGGACCACTACCGCAGCATAAACCATGTAGCCGTCACGGGCCCAGTTGTACAGACAAAGTGGTCCCACGTACCGCTCACCTTCGACGCACGGGACGTCGATTTGCGCAGCGCCCCCCACTGCGATGCCATGGTCATCAATTGCAGCGTGGCAGGCTGGGACCTCCACAAGGTCCTCGTTGACAACGGCAGCCAGGCAGACATCATCTTCCTCCACGCCTTCGATCGCATGGGCATCAGCCACAGCCTGCTTAAGCCTTCGGACAACCCGTTGTATGGCTTCGGCGGCAAAGGCACCTTCCCCGTCGGCAAAATAGAGTTGCCCCTCTCCTTCGGTGTAGCACCCAATGCCCGAAGTGAGCAAGTGACTTTTGACATTGTGGATATGGTATATCCATACAACGCCATCATGGGACGGGGCTCCATCAATAAGTTTGAAGCTGCCATCCACGGACTGTATTTGTGCATGAAGATACCAGGCCCGCTAGGCGTAATTACAGTCCGCGGTGACCAGCAAACAGCGCGCAACATAGAGCGGGACTTCGTGCCCGGGCAGAGGAACGTGCACTGTCTCACGACACAGTGCGAGGTCCCTGCGCCCGCCAGCCCAACTGACAAGCAGCACGACAGGGCTCAGTTGCAGAGTCAGGATGGGACCAAGATTGTCCCCCTCGATCAGGCCACGCCCAAGCAGACAGTCACTATCAGCGAAGACCTTACTTCGCATGAAGAAGAGAAGCTACTCTGCTGCCTGGCCAAGAATAAAGATGTCTTCGCCTGGTCCACCCTCGACCTGGTCGGAGTCAGCCGATCCATAATCGAGCACAGCTTGGGAATCGACCCCTCGGTGCGACCAAGAAAGCAAAAGCTTCGCAAAATGTCCGATGAAAAGACAGAGGCCGCCAAGGCGGAGGTGCACCGCCTCCTAGAGGCTAAATTCATTGAGCCAGTGGCTTACCCCACATGGCTCTCCAATGTTGTAATGGTGCAGAAAAAAAGCGGGAAATGGCGGATGTGCATAGACTTCACCTGTCTCAATAAGGCCTGCCCAAAAGACAATTTCCCGTTGCCACGGATCGACAAAATAGTTGATAGCGCGGCCGGATGCGAGGTCCTGTCTCTCCTCGACTGGTTCTCCGGCTATCACCAGATATACATGAAGGAGGAAGACAAGGCCAGCACCAGCTTTATAACACCCTTCGGCACTTATTGCTTCGTCAGAATGCCGGAGGGTCTCAAGAATGCCGGGTCCACCTTCTCCAGACTCACCAAAACAGTACTCGAGGGGCAGGTCGGCAGAAATATATTTACATATGTGGACGACATCGTCGTCGCCAGCAAAAATAAGGAGGACCATCTCGCCGACCTGGCCGAGACATTCGCAAACATGCGAGACGCACGACTCCGCTTAAACCCGGAAAAGTGCGTTTTCGGCGTTCGCCAGGGCAAGATATTGGGCTACCTGGTGTCGCACCGCGGCATCGAGGCCAACCCAACCAAGATCCAGGCCATCATCGACATGTCGCCTCCGCAGTCCACCAGGGATGTCCAGCGTCTGACAGGCAGATTGGCCGCTCTCAACAGATTCATTTCCAGGTCGGCCGAGCGAAGTCTTCCTTTCCTCAAAACTCTCCGCGGCACAAAAGACTTCGCTTGGGGGCCGGAGCAAGCAGCGGCCTTCGCCTCATTAAAACAGTACTTAACGGAGCTGGCCACCCTCACGAGCCCCGACTCCTCGCTCCCCTTATTGCTCTATGTCGCGGCTTCGCCGCACGCGGTCAGCGCGGCACTAGTGCAGGAGCAGACAGTCGAAGGCGCTGTCAGACAGTGCCCTGTTTATTACGTCTCCGAGGTCCTGACACCGTCCAAATGCAACATGACAGAGCTGGAGAAGATCGCCTACGCAGTCGTTATGTCCTCGCGCAAGCTGCGCCATTATTTTGAAGCATTCAAGGTCCGCGTCACCTCAGACAGGGGGCTCGGCGAACTGTTTAGAAACCCGGAGGCATCGGTGAGGATCGCCAAGTGGGCAGCCGAACTCTCCGGCTACCACATCAGCTTCGAGCTCAGGATAGCCATCAAATCACAAGTCCTGGCAGACTTCGTCGTCGACTGGACCGGGCCAGTAACACAGCCGGACCCGACCACAGAGAAGGTCTGGACGATCCACTGCGACGGCGCATGGTGCCATGCGGGGGCAGGCGTCGCCGCAATCATAACCTCACCAGTCGGGGTCAAGCACAGATATGCAGCACGACTCAGCTTCAATCTGGACTCCGACAGATGCACAAATAATATAGCAGAGTACGAAGCAGTCATCCTCGGCCTCCGCAAGCTAAGGGCCCTCGGAGTCACCACTTGCATCATCAAAACAGACTCCAAGGTAGTTGCCGGCCAGGTCGAAAAAGACTATGCAGCCAAGGACCCCGCACTCATGCAATACCTCGCGGCCATCCGAAGTCTCGAGAGGCAGTTCAAGGGGTTCACCGTGCAGCATGTGGACCGGGCCAAGAACGAGGAGGCCGACGCATTGGCCAAGGCCGCGGCCAGGGGCGACACTCTGCCCTCCGACGTGTTCTTCCACGTCATCGGCACACCAGCAGTCCGGAGCCCCGAAGGGCTCCAAATAACCAATGACAGCGAGGGCCACCGTACAGTCAACCTCATCATGACCGAAGACTGGCGCGCACCCATAACCCTGTTCCTGCAGGGGTATTATCACCCAGTCGACATCAGTGAGGCCAAGCGCCTCAGACATCGAAGCCGAGACTTCGCTCTGATTGAAGGCCAACTCTATAAAAAAGGGGTCAGTCAACCAATGCTTAAGTGCGTCACCGAGGCCGAAGGCATGCAGATTCTACGTGAAGTCCATAGTGGCACGTGCGGCTCGCACGCGGGGCCGAGGGCCCTAGCTGCTAAGGTGATCCGCCAGGGTTTTTACTGGCCCGCAATGATTTGCGCTGCGAATCGGGTCACTCGGTCCTGTGAAGCCTGCCAGAAGTTCTCTCCTCGGTCAGGTGGCCCTTCGCAGTATACAAAGCTGATCGCCCACACATGGCCTCTCCAGCGCTGGGGTCTCGACATTGTTGGACCCTTGCCCACCGCTCAGGGGAACCTTAAGTTCGCCTTCGTCGCGGTCGAGTACTTCACCAAATGGATCGAGGCACGGGCTGTCTCCACAATAACATCAAAGACTGCCCAAAAATTCTTCTGGCAGAACATCGTTTGCCGCTTCGGAGTACCGTCCGAATTAACAGTCGACAACGGCAAGCAGTTTGATAACCAAGGCTTCAAGGATTTTTGTTTCTCCATTGGCACCAAGCTTGCCTTCGCCTCAGTCTATCATCCGCAGTCCAACGGGGTCGTGGAGCGCGCCAACGGAAAAATCTTCACAGCTATCAAAAAAATGCTCCTCGATGAAAAAAAGGGCAGATGGAGCGATTTTTTACCCGAGGCAGTCTGGGCACTAAACACGACTGAGTGCAGGGCGACCGGATTCACTCCCTTCCGTCTTTTATACGGATCGGAGGCCATGACCCCGCAAGAAATAAAGCACGGGTCCCCGCGAACAGTCCCGTCGGCCGTCCCAGATGTGGACGAACCAACTTCAAAGGATCTCATCGACGGAGACCGTGTCTTCGCCCTACAGGCCCTGAACAAGTATCAAGCCCAGACCAAAGCATGGCGCGACCATTCAGTCACCCCGAGGGAGTTCAGTGAGGGGGACCTCGTACTCATTCGGACAGCTCGAACGGAGTCCAAGGGCAAGCTGGAGCCCAGGTGGGAGGGCCCTTTCATCGTCAAGACAAAAGCTTCCCCCAGCGCTTACAGGCTCACAACGCCAACCGGCGAGGACCTGGAGCACTCCTGGAACATTGACAACCTCCGCAAATTCTTTGTTTGATTCCTCAGGGCTGTCTTCGCCCTTGTAATTCGCAAAAACAATCTTGCACCGGCCCGCACTCTTTTCCTCCCGGGGGGTGAGGTTTTTAACGAGGCGGAGCCATGTAACATATGCGTAAAAAATCCCCCGCAAAAAGACATACGTCGAAAAAGACCGCGATGACGGTCTTCGACATTCGACCACCACGAGGTCACCGCGAGGCTAAGCGCTAGCTACCCTCGCGTGCGACAAATCCGCGCAAAAGTCGCCTAAGGGTGCAGCCGGATTAGCACAACAAGTGCGAAAAAAAATCTAAGTCTATCGCGAAGACTATCCGCGCAAAAGTCGCCTAAGGGTGCAGCCGGATTAGCACAACAAGTGCGAAAAAAAAATCTAAGTCTATCGCGAAGACTATCCGCGCAAAAGTCGCCTAAGGGTGCAGCCAGATTAGCACAACAAGTGCGAAAAAAAATCTAAGTCTATCGCGAAGACTATCCGCGCAAAAGTCGCCTAAGGGTGCAGCCGGATTAGCACAAGTGCGAAAAAAAATCTAAGTCTATCGCGAAGACTATCCGCGCAAAAGTCGCCTAAGGGTGCAGCCGGATTAGCACAACAAGTGCGAAAAAAAATCTAAGTCTATCGCGAAGACTATCCGCGCAAAAGTCGCCTAAGGGTGCAGCCGGATTAGCACAACAAGTGCGAAAAAAAATCTAAGTCTATCGCGAAGACTATCCGCGCAAAAGTCGCCTAAGGGTGCAGCCGGATTAGCACAACAAGTGCGAAAAAAATCTAAGTCTATCGCGAAGACTATCCGCGCAAAAGTCGCCTAAGGGTGCAGCCGGATTAGCACAACAAGTGCGAAAAAAAATCTAAGTCTATCGCGAAGACTATCCGCGCAAAAGTCGCCTAAGGGTGCAGCCGGATTAGCACAACAAGTGCGAAAAAAAATCTAAGTCTATCGCGAAGACTATCCGCGCAAAAGTCGCCTAAGGGTGCAGCCGGATTAGCACAACAAGTGCGAAAAAAAATCTAAGTCTATCGCGAAGACTATCCGCGCAAAAGTCGCCTAAGGGTGCAGCCGGATTAGCACAACAAGTGCGAAAAAAATCTAAGTCTATCGCGAAGACTATCCGCGCAAAAGTCGCCTAAGGGTGCAGCCGGATTAGCACAACAAGTGCGGAAAAAATCTGAGTCTATCGCGAAGGCTATCCGTGCAGAAGTCGCTTAAAAGCGCAGCCGGATCAGCACAACAAGTGCGAAAAAACCGAAGACTATCTATGCAGAAGACACCTAAGGGTACACCTGGACTAGCACAACAACGGCCGAAGCGACAACATCAAACCATCCACACCAAGACCAACTATAATCAAGCCAACACAGCGCAGCAAAACAAATCAGTAAGTACAAAACGCCTTCGCACACACACATGCACGCGAGGGCACACAATTCCACCATACAAGCCTCGACGTACACAAGCGAGGGCACCACACTCTACATCGGCTCAACCTTAGGAATAATTCCCATCTCCCTATAATTAAATAGCATTATCCTGAGCTCCTCACCCGCAAAAAGCCTTCGCAGTTCCCCTTCACCTACACCCTCGGCGGTCGGCAGGGACAACAGTTCCTGCCGACCAGCCCCACTCACACGAAGCAGAGCCCGCTCCTCCGCGCTAACCCTACGTTTTGCAACCGCCCTTCGTCGACGACGCCCAGTGCTAGGGCCTGGCACGTCCGACGCGTCCGCGGCGTGTGGCGAAGCCTCCGCCGCAGCCACGTCCAAAGCCGCAAAATAATCCAAATTCTCCTCCGACGACTCCTCAGTCCACTCAACCGAGCTCCCGGAGTCGGCAAAATCCAAAAACTCAGATGCAGACTCACTATATTCATTACCACCTTCCGCGGTCGAAGCCGCCAAAAACTCAGTAGCAGCGGTTGCGTGCGCAGGCCCAAAATCTTGAACCTGCGCAGCAACCAAAATTCAGTACAACATCCAAAAATCCTCAACCCTAAACAACCACTATGCCACCTGCGAGGGCCCTGACGCTGCGGGGGCCTCCGCCGTTGGCTCCGCTGCCACCTCCGCCATTGTTTCCACCGCCTCCGCCGCCGGATCTTCGACGGTCGGCGCAGCTGCTGCGAGGGCATCGGGAGCGCCTTCGGCCACCTTCAGGGGCAGGTCTTCCACTGTCGCAGCAGATGTGGGGGCGCCTGGTGCGCCCTCCATGGTCTCCGGGGTCGGCTCCGGGTCAGGCAGGGCGTCGTTCAGTGCTCCGAAGTCGTCCACCCGCTCGCCTCGCTCCGCCTAAAACAAAACATACAAAAAGTCAGCAAACACACGCACAGACCACATTCAGCAAACGCAGAACAAACGACAACGTTACCTGAGCCCTCGCAGCCTCGGCCCGCTCCCTGACCACTTCACCACCATACAGACCCCACATCCGGTCATAGAGGGCGCCGGCGGACTCCTTCACCACGGGGTCTTCGACCTTATAGATGTCTCGCCCAAAATCTTCATCTGCCTGGTCGAAGGCCTCATAGTGCCGGCACCCTTCGCGAGAGAGTGCGTTCATCGCCCCCTCGCAGGTGACCAGGGAGGCGAACGACATTAATCCCCCCAGGACGGTGGGGAGCTCCTGCAGCTCCTCTTGCACCCATTCCAAACAGCGAAGCCCGGCCTCTCGCTCCGGCACCACGAAGTCACCGGTCCGCGCACCCAGCTCGCGATATGTGGCCATAAGCTGTGTGCGCGTCCGTTCGGCCTCCGTTCGCACCGCGGCTTCGGCCCCCTTCGCGCGGCTCTCCAGAGCGGTGAGCCGCCCCCGCAGGTCTTCGGCGAGATCCTTGGCAAGATTGGCTTCCGCCCGTGCCAGCCTAGCCTCCGCCTGCGCGGCCTGCTCCTTGGCGATGGCCTCGTTGGTCTCCCTCCTCTCCGTCGCCTGACTCAGCGCCTCCGTCACTCCTTTCAGCCGGCGGGTCGCCGCGCCAGCCTCGTCTCTGACCAACGCGAGGGCCGACACCTCGCCTCCGGCGCCAAGGGTCCCGCCCCTCGCCTTCGACAACAGCGCAGCCGTCGCGATTGCCCCGGCAGGCACAGCTATAGCAAGCCGGCCCTCGTCCGACCCTGCAACGCATCAACGATCAAAAAAAAAAAGCGGCCGGGTGACTTACCCCCAAGATAATCGTCCACACTAATGTCCGTGCCGAAGTCGGCAACGTGTTTGCCCGGCGGCGGCAACGTTCGGGCCGCCTTCGAAGCCTCCGCCACTGCTCTGGCCGGCGGCACACCGAAGGGCCCCTTCGTCTGCATCCTCTTCTGCCACTTCAAAAGGCGGATACGCAGAGTAATAGTGAGAGCACATCTCAGACACGGGGAGTCCTTCATGGCCTTCGACAGTAGCCTCAGCAACGTAAAACCAAAATTCATTCCAATTGCCCCACTTGTTGCGGGCGCACGGAACCAACTCCACTACTGGCATTGTGGTCTTGCCGGTCTTCGGCGTGAATGTACACGACCCAAACTGGGCAACTCCGTCCTCAATCACCCTCTTCTGCCAATGCAAGCAGTAATTCTTCGCAAAAACTTCAACCGACGGCTGTCCGCCGTACGAAGTCGTCGCCCAGACATACTTCGCCAGCGCCACCACGGCGTTCGGTGTCAGCTGATGAATTTGAACGTTGAATCTACGCAGGACTTCGCCAACAAACCGGTGCGCAGGCAAGCGGAGACCGGCGACGAAGAACGCCTCGAAAACAACCAACTCACCCTCCGGCTCGGGGACTTCCTCCGTCCCCGGAGCACGAGCGACTCCGCCGCCAAAGTAGCCCAAGCGCTGCATCTCTTCGACGCGGGCCGACGTCATCCGTGACACACCAAAATCAACAGAGTCGCCGGCGCGCAGCTCCTCCACCATCAACGGTCACATCAAAAACCCCCGCGGAACCACTTCGAGCGAGGGCAGCGTCTCCGCCATCTAGCGACGTCTTCGGCACCAGGTGACTTTGTCGAACTGGTCCCTCGGAGGGCAAATGTTGGAGCGAAGGCAGAAACGCCACCCTTCGCCCGAAGTCTCCACCGCTTAGCCCCTGCCCTGACAGACAAAGCAGGCAGGGACACCCTTCGCTTTATCGGCACCAGAGACAACATGGAGACCCTTCGCTCGATTCGGCACCAGACGAAGGCCTGCGGCAACGCCTCCCCACGGCGCGGCCTCGGTCAGCTCCGAGGCCCACATGAGATCAGGCCCATTGTAACGGGCCCTGCGTGGCCGCGTTTGTGTTACGGGCCTAATTTGTAAAGGTGTACTTGTAATTACAGCTTGTAACCCCGCTTTATGGGAATATTCTGGGGATAAACTAGGTACCTGAGGGCACATGCGTCCTTAACGCAAGGCGCCGTGCACTCGGATACCTATAAATACCCCCGCACAGTGCCCGTGAGAGGCCAGATCAACAGAGCTTTTGCCATCACGCGCGAGTGCCCTGTTGCCATCACCATTCACCCGTGTTGGATCTCCTCGCTGTCGAGAGACAGTGCCAACAGATACATCAACTCCCTCAGCAGGATGACCCTCATTCCAAAAGGGGGTAATCAGATGAATATTCTTGGAGAGAGCAAGGTTTTACTCTCTTTCATGAAGCCCAGCAGCTCAGAGAGTATCAACGTCTTTGATATGATTGAGAGCACCTAGAGGGGGGGTGAATAGGTGATCCTGTGAAACTTGAAACTTAAGCCATAAAACTTGGTTAAGTGTTAGCACAATAATTGCCAAGTGGCTAGAGAGGAGTCTTGACAAAACACAATAACCACAAAGATATAAATCACAGAGATGGCACGGTGGTTATCCTGTGGTTCGGCCAAGACCAACGCTTGCCTACTCCACGTTGTGGCGTCCCAACGGACGAGGGTTGCAATCAACCCCTCTCAAGCGGTCCAAAGACCCACTTGAATACCATGGTGTTTTGCTTGCTTTTCTTAATCCCATTTGCGAGGAATCTCCACAACTTGGAGCCTCTCGCCCTTACACTTGAAGTTCACAAAGAAACACGGAGCAAGGGAGGGATTAGCAACTCACACAAGACACAAAGATCAAGCGAACACGCACACACAAGACCCAGACTTAAGCTCAAAAGACTAGCACACTAGAACGGAGCTCAAATCACTAGAATGTCGAACAAGTGCGCAAGAATGAAGTGTGAGTGATCAAGATTGCTCAAGGAATTCTTGGTGTGCTCCTCCATGCGCCTAGGGGTCCCTTTTATAGCCCCAAGGCAACTAGGAGCCGTTGAGAGCAATCCTGGAAGGCAGATCTTGCCTTCTGTCAACTGGCGCACCGGACAGTCCGGTGCACCACCGGACACTGTCCGGTGCAGATCTCCTTCCTTGTTTGGCGAAGCCGACCGTTGGAGTCTGAGAGCCGTTGGCGCACCGGACAGTGTCCGGTGCACACCAGACAGTCCGGTGCACCAATGTGACCGTTGGCTCGGCCACGCGTCACGCGCGGAATCCTCGGCCGACCGTTGCCCCGGCTGACCGTTGACTCACCGGACAGTCCAGTGCACCACCGGACAGACCGGTGAATTTTAGCCGTACGCCGTTAATCATCTCCCGAGAGCGACGAGTTCGCCTGTGAACGGCTCACCGGACAGTCCGGTGCGCCACCGGACCGACCGGTGAATTTTAGCCGTACACCGTCGTCGAAGTCCCGAGAGCAGCCTGTTCGCCAGAGCCAGCCTAGCGCATCGGACACTGTCCGGTGCACCACCGGACAGTCCGGTGCACCTAGACCGAGCAGACTTTGGCTGAACAAAGCCATCTCATTTCCAATTCAATCTTTCCTGTTTCCAGTACTTAGACACAATACATTAGTCCATAAAAACAATGTACTAAGTCTAGAAACATACCTTTTGACAAGATTTTCACTTTGTCCACCACTTTGCATAGATTAGCATAGAAGCACTTGTGTTGGCACTCAATCACCAAAATACTTAGAAATGGCCCAAGGGCACATTTCCCTTTCAATGATCTGGCAGGAAATCATTCATGCTGCCTGCTTTCCACTAAAGGGATGTCTTCATGCACCTTTTATCATGAAGATGATTGAAGTTGTGTCGCAGTTTCGATATGATAAAAGTACAAGACATCAATCATATACCCCTTTCTGGATTGATCCCAACAATCCAGCAGGGCGCTTACGGAAAGCCCCTTCCAGCTCCCGTGCACATACCTCTGCTGGCACTCAATCACCAAAATACTTAGAAATGGCCCAAGGGCACATTTCCCTTTCAATCTCCCCCTTTTTGGTGATTTATGCCTACACAACATAAAGCAACTAGAACAAGTGCAATAACAATGCAAATGAACACTCAAAATTGTTTTGATTCAATTTTGACATATATGGATCACTCTTTGCCACCACTTCGTTTGTTTTTGCAAATCAAACTCAAATTCCTATCTCTAAGTCAAATCCACTTGTAGAGACATAAAGAGAGATAATCCAAAGAAATTGATCAAGAATCTCAAAAAAACTCCCCCTTTTTCCCATAATCAACACTTCTCCCCACAAGAGGCCAACTTTTGACAAAAGAGACAATAAAAGAGTTTTGACAAACCAAAAGCTCTAATCTACTATTTTCAAAAATTTCTCAAGTGGTAGCTGATCCATCTATTGCTTTGGCCTTTATTTTCTCCCCCTTTGGCATCAAGCACCAAAACGGGATCAATCTTGGCCCTTTAACCCCATTGCCTCACCAAAATCTTCAAATAAGAATACAAAGGCAATAAGAGTAGATGAACTTGGAATAAATTACCCTCTCATCGGAGTGCAGTGGAAGTCTTTCATGGTCCAAGTCCACCTTTTCCCTTTCAAATCTCCTTTGAGACTAAAACAAGCAAACTCAAGCACACGGTTAGTCTCAAAGGGTCAAGTTGTAGCACAGCTCCCCCTAAATATGTGCATCACTTGCAAAAGGACTTGTGAGGTCCAGGGAGTGTTTGTACAACTTGAGCACCATACATAAGCAACAGATGCAGAAGGAACATGATCAAAGGCATAAACACATGTATGCTATAAATCAATCCAAGTTTCGCGAATCCAGGACATTTAGCTCACTACGCAGCCTGCAAAAGGTCTTTTCATCTAAAGGCTTAGTGAAGATATCGGCTAGCTGGTTCTCGGTGCTAACATGAAACACTTCGATATCTCCCTTTTGCTGGTGGTCTCTCAAAAAGTGATGCCGGATGTCAATGTGCTTTGTGCGGCTGTGCTCAACAGGATTTTCCGCTATTCGGATAGCACTCTCATTGTCACATAGGAGTGGGACTTTGCTCATATTGTAGCCAAAGTCCCGGAGGGTTTGCCTCATCCAAAGTAGTTGCGCACAACACTGTCCTGTGGCAACATACTCGGCCTCAGCGGTGGATAGGGCAACAGAAGTTTGTTTCTTAGAGTTCCACGACACCAGGGACCTTCCTAAGAATTGGCACATCCCTGATGTACTCTTCCTATCGACCTTACATCCAGCATAGTCGGGATCCAATCAAGTCAAAGTTAGACCCCTTTGGATACCAGATCTCGAAGCAAGGCGTAGCGACTAAATATCGAAGAATTCGCTTCACAGCCACTAAGTGACACTCCTTAGGATCGGATTGAAATCTAGCACACATGCATACGCTAAGCATAATATCCGGTCTACTAGCACACAAATAAAGTAAAGACCCTATCATAGACCGGTATGCCTTTTGATCAACGGACTTACCTCCTTTGTTGAGGTCGGTGTGTCCGTCGGTTCCCATCGGAGTCTTTGCGGGCTTGGCATCCTTCATCCCAAACCGCTTTAGCAAGTCTTGCGTGTAGTTTGTTTGGGAGATGAAAGTGCCGTCCTTGAGTTGCTTCACTTGGAACCCAAGGAAGTAGTTCAACTCGCCCATCATCGACATCTCGAATTTCTGCGTCATCACCCTGCTAAACTCTTCACAATACTTTTGATTAGTAGAACCAAATATTATGTCATCGACATAAATTTGGCACACAAAAAGATCACCATCGCAAGTTTTAGTGAAAAGAGTTGGATCGGCTTTCCCAACCTTGAAAGCATTAGCAATTAAAAAGTCTCTAAGGCATTCATACCATGCTCTTGGGGCTTGCTTAAGTCCATAGAGCGCCTTAGAGAGCTTACACACGTGGTCGGGGTACCGTTCATCCTCGAAGCTAGGGGGTTGCTCCACGTACACCTCCTCTTTGATCGTCCCGTTGAGGAAAGCGCTCTTCACATCCATTTGGTACAACCTGAAAGAATGGTGAGCGGCATATGCTAGCAAAATACAAATTGATTCTAGCCTAGCCACAGGAGCGAACGTCTCCTCAAAGTCCAAACCTGCGACTTGGGCATAACCTTTTGCCACAAGTCGAACCTTGTTCCTCGTCACCACCCCGTGCTCGTCCTGTTTGTTGCGAAACACCCATTTGGTTCCCACAACATTTTGCTTGGGACGAGGCACCAGTGTCCAAACTTCATTGCGCTTGAAATTGTTGAGTTCCTCCTGCATGGCCAACACCCAGTCCGGATCTAGCAAGGCCTCTTTGAGAGCACCTAGAGGGGGGGGGTGAATAGGTCATCCTGTAAAACTTGAAACTTAAGCCACAAAAACTTGGTTAAGTGTTAGCACAATAATCGCCAAGTGGCTAGAGAGGAGTCAAAACACAATAACCACAAGAGATCAATCACGGAGATGGCACGGTGGTTATCCCGTGGTTCGGCCAAGACCAACTCTTGCCTACTCCACGTTGTGGCGTCCCAACGGACGAGGGTTGCAATCAACCCCTCTCAAGCGGTCCAAGGACCCACTTGAATACCATGGTGTTTTGCTTGCTTTTCTTAATCCCGTTTGTGAGGAATCTCCACAACTTGAAGCCTCTCGCCCTTACACTTAAAGTTCACAAAGAAGCACGGAGCAAGGGAGGGATTAGCAACACACACAAGACACACAAATCAGAGTGTCAATACACACACAAGTCGCAACAAGAGCTCGCAACGCAACCCAATGAGTTCACAACTCCACTAGAGTTCTATATGCTATCACAAAGAAACAAATGCGCGGAATCGAGGTCTTGGTGCTTAGGAATGTTGTAAGAATGCTTGGTGTACTCCTCCATGCGCCTAGGGGTCCCTTTTATAGCCCCAAGGCAGCTAGGAGCCGTTGAGAACAATCCTGGAAGGCAGATCTTGCCTTCTGTCGACTGGCACACCGGACAGTCCGGTGCACCACCGGACACTGTCTGGTGCATATATCCTTCCTTATTTGGCGAAGCCGACCGTTGGAGTCTGAGAGCCGTTGGCGCACCGGACACTGTCCGGTGCACCAATGTGACCGTTGGCTCGGCCACGCGTCACGCGCGGAATCCTCGGCCGATCGTTGCCTCGGCTGACCGTTGACTCACCGGACAGTCCGGTGCACCACCGGACAGACCGGTGAATTTTAGCCGTACGTCGTTGATGGTTTCCCGGGAGCGACGAGTTCGCCTGTGAACGGCTCACCGGACAGTCCGGTGCACCACTGGACAGACCGGTGAATTTTAGCCGTACACCACCGTCGAAGTCCCGAGAGCAGCCTGTTCGCCAGAGCTAGCCTGGCGCACCGGACACTGTCCGGTGCACCACCGGACAGTCCGGTGAACCCAGACTGAGCAGACTTTGGCTGAACAAGCCCATCTCATTTCCAATTCAACTTTTCCTGTTTCCAGCACTTAGACACGATACATTAGTCCATAAAACAATGTACTAAGTCTAGAAACATACCTTTTGACATGATTTGTCCTTTGTCCACCACTTTGCATAGATTAGCACAAAAGTACTTGCGTTGGCACTCAATCACCAAAATACTTAGAAATGGCCCAAGGGCTCATTTCCCTTTCAATCTCCCCCTTTTTGGTGATTTATGCCAACACAACATAAAGCAACTAGAACAAGTGCAATATCAATGCAAATGAAAACTCAAAGTTGTTTTGAATCAAATTTGACATATATGGATCACTCTTTGCCACCACTTGGTTTGTTTTTGTAAATCAAACTCAAATTCCTATCTCTAAGTAAAATCCACTTGTAGAGACATAGTGAGAGGTATTCCAAAGGAAATTTAGCAAGGATTTCAAAAACTCCCCCTTTTTCCCATAATCAACACTTCTCCCCACAAGAGGCCAACTTTTGACAAAAGAGACAATAAAAGACAATAAAAGAGTTTTGACAAACCAAAAGCTCTAATCTACTATTTTCAATAATTTTTCAAGTAGTAGCTGATCCATTTATTGCTTTGGCCTTTATTTTCTCCCCCTTTGGCATCAAGCACCAAAACGGGATCAATCTTGGCCCTTTAACCCCATTGCCTCACTAAAATCTTCAATTAAGAATATAAATGCAATAGGAGTACATGAGATGAACTTGGCATAAGTTACCCTCTCATCGGAGTGCAGTGGAAGTCTTTCATGGTCCAAGTCCACCTTTTCCCTTTCAAACCTCCTTTGAGACTAAAACAAGCAAACTCAAGCACACGGTTAGTCTCAAAGGGTCAAGTTGTAGCACAGCTCCCCCTAAATATGTGCATCACTTGCAAAAGGACTTGTGAGGTCCAGGGAGTGTTTGTACAACTTGAGCACCATTCATAAGCAACAAATGCAAAAGGAACATGATCAAAGGCATAAACACATGTATGCTATAAATCAATCCAAGTTCCGCGAATCCAGGACATTTAGCTCACTACGCAGCCTGCAAAAGGTCTTTTCATCTAAAGGCTTAGTGAAGATATCGGCTAGCTGGTTCTTGGTGCTAACATGAAACACTTCGATATCTCCCTTTTGCTGGTGGTCTCTCAAAAAGTGATGCCGGATGTCAATGTGCTTTGTGCGGCTGTGCTCAACAGGATTTTCCGCTAGTCGGATAGCACTCTCATTGTCACATAGGAGTGGGACTTTGCTCAAATTGTAGCCAAAGTCCCGGAGGGTTTGCCTCATCCAAAGTAGTTGCGCACAACACTGTCCTGCGGCAACGTACTCGGCCTCAGCGGTGGATAGGGCAACAGAAGTTTGTTTCTTAGAGTTCCACGACACCAGGGACCTTCCTAAGAATTGGCACATCCCTGATGTACTCTTCCTATCGACCTTACATCCAGCATAGTCGGAATCTGAGTATCCAATCAAGTCAAAGTTAGACCCCTTTGGATACCAGATCCCGAAGCAAGGCGTAGCGACTAAATATCGAAGAATTCGCTTCACAGCCACTAAGTGACACTCCTTAGGATCGGATTGAAATCTAGCACACATGCATACGCTAAGCATAATATCCGGTCTACTAGCACACAAATAAAGTAAAGACCCTATCATAGACCGGTATGCCTTTTGTTCAACGGACTTACCTCCTTTGTTGAGGTCGGTGTGTCCGTCGGTTCCCATCGGAGTCTTTGCGGGCTTGGCGTCCTTCATCCCAAACCGCTTTAGCAAGTCTTGCGTGTACTTTGTTTGGGAGATGAAGGTGCCATCCTTGAGTTGCTTCACTTGGAACCCAAGGAAGTAGTTCAACTCGCCCATCATCGACATCTCGAATTTCTGCGTCATCACCCTGCTAAACTCTTCACAAGACTTTTGGTTAGTAGAACCAAATATTATGTCATCGACATAAATTTGGCACACAAAAAGATCACCATCGCAAGTCTTAGTAAACAGAGTTGGATCGGCTTTCCCAACCTTGAAAGCATTAGCAATTAAAAAGTATCTAAGGCATTCATACCATGCTCTTGGGGCTTGCTTAAGTCCATAGAGCGCCTTAGAGAGCTTACACACGTGGTCGGGGTACCGTTCATCCTCGAAGCCAGGGGGTTGCTCCACATACACCTCCTCCTTGATTGGCCCGTTGAGGAAAGCGCTTTTCACATCAATTTGGTACAACCTGAAAGAATGGTGAGCGGCATATGCTAGCAAGATACGAATGGACTCTAGCCTAGCCACAGGAGCAAAAGTCTCCTCAAAGTCCAAACCTGCGACTTGGGCATAACCTTTTGCCACAAGTCGAGCCTTGTTCCTCGTCACCACCCCGTGCTCGTCCTGTTTGTTGCGGAACACCCACTTGGTTCCCACAACGTTTTGCTTGGGACGAGGCACCAGTGTCCAAACTTCATTGCGCTTGAAGTTGTTGAGTTCCTCCTGCATGGCCAACACCCAGTCCGGATCTAGCAAGGCCTCTTCTACCTTGAAAGGCTCAATAGAAGAGACAAAGGAGTAATGCTCACAAAAATTAACTAATCTTGAACGAGTAGTTACTCCCTTGCTAATATCACCCAATATTTGGTCGACGGGATGATCCAATTGAATCGTCGCTCGAACTTGGGTTGGAGGTGCCTGAGGTGCTTCTTCCTCCTCAACTTGAGTATCCTGTGCTCCCCCTTGATTATGCGCCTCCATTTGAGGTACCTGTTCGTCATCTTGGGTTGGGGGATACACCATAGTTGAGGAAGACGGTTGATCTTGCTCCAATCGTTCCTGAGGCCGCACATCTCTAATCGCCATGGTGCGTATCGCGGCCGTTGGAACGTCTTCTTCATCTACATCATCAAGATCAACAACTTGCTCTCTTGGAGAGCCATTAGTCTCATCAAATACAACGTCGCTAGAGACTTCAACCAAACCCGATGATTTGTTGAAGACCCTATACGCCTTTGTATTTGAATCATAACCTAATAAAAACCCTTCTACAACTTTGGGAGCAAATTTAGAAGTTCTACCTTTCTTCACAAGAATATAACACTTGCTCCCAAATACACGAAAATAAGACACATTGGGTTTGTTACCAGTTAGCAGCTCATATGAAGTCTTCTTGAGGAGGCGGTGAAGATAGACCCTGTTGATGGCGTGGCAAGCCGTGTTCACGGCTTCCGACCAAAAACGCTCGGGGGTCTTGAACTCTCCAAGCATAGTCCTCGCCATATCGATGAGCGTCCTGTTCTTCCTCTCTACCACATTATTTTGCTGAGGTGTGTAGGGAGCGGAGAACTCGTGCTTGATCCCCTCCTCCTCAAGGAACTCCTCCACTTGAAGGTTCTTGAACTCGGACCCGTTGTCGCTCCTTATCTTCTTCACCTTGAGCTCAAACTCATTTTGAGCTCTCCTGAGGAAGCGCTTGAGGGTCCCTTGGGTTTCAGATTTATCCTGCAAAAAGAATACCCAAGTGAAGCGGGAAAAATCATCAACTATAACAAGACCATACTTACTTCCTCCTATACTTAGATAGGCGACGGGTCCGAAGAGGTCCATATGAAGCATCTCCAAGGGTCTTGATGTTGTCATCACATTTTTGGTGTGATGAGAGCCTCCCACCTGTTTCCCTGCTTGACAAGCTGCACAAGGTCTATCTTTTTCGAAATGTACATTGGTTAGACCTATCACATGTTCTCCCTTTAGAAGTTTGTGGAGGTTCTTCATCCCCACATGTGCTAAGCGGCGATGCCACAACCAGCCCATGCAAGTCTTAGCCATTAAGCATGCATCTAGACCGGCCTCTTCTTTTGCAAAATCAACCAAATAAAGTTTGCCGTCTAGTACACCCTTAAAAGCTAGTGAACCATCACATCTTCTAAAGACAGACACATCTACATTTGTGAATAGACAATTATATCCCATATTGCATAATTGACTAACAGATAACAAATTATATCCAAGCGACTCAACTAAAAACACATTAGAAATAGAGTGCTCGGATGAAATAGCAATTTTACCTAACCCTTTTACCTTGCCTTGGTTCCCATCACCGAATATTATTGAATCTGGGGGATCCTTATTCTTGACGTAGGAAGAGAACATTCTCTTTTCCCCCGTCATGTGGTTTGTGCATCCGCTGTCGATAATCCAGCTTGAACCCCCGGATGCATAAACCTGCAAGGCAAATTTAGGCTTGGGTCTTAGGTACCCAACTCTTGTTGGGTCCTACAAGGTTAGTCAAAATTGTCTTAGGGACCCAAATGCAAGATTGATTTCCCTTGCATCTTGCCCCTAATTTCCTAGCAACTACCTTCTTACCCTTTCTACAAATGGTAAATGAAGCATTGCAAGCATGATATATTGTAGAAGGTTCATTGACTTTCCTAGGAACATTAACAACATTTCTCCTAGGCATATTATGAACAACATTTCTCCTACCAACATTTCTATCATGCACATAGGAAGAACTAGAAGCAAACATGGCATGAGAATCAAAAGCATCATATGCATTACACCTCCTATGAGTATTTCTAGATTGTCTCCTATCATGGTACATAAAAGCATGGTTCTTTTACACACTACAAGCCATAGGGGCTTTCCCTTTCTCCTTGGCGGAGATGGGAGCCTTATGGCTTGTCAAGTTCTTGGCTTCCCTCTTGAAGCCAAGACCATCCTTAATAGAGGGGTGTCTACCACTAGTGTAGGCATCCCTTGCAAATTTTAGTTTATCAAAATCATTTTTGCTAGTCTTAAGTTGAGCATTAAGACTAGCCAATTCATCATTCAATTTGGAAATTGAAACTAAGTGATCACTACAAGCATCAACATCGAAATCTTTACATCTCTTACAGATAGTAACATGCTCTACGCAAGAGTTAGATTTACTAGCTACTTCTAGTTTAGCATTTAAATCATCATTAACACTTTTTAAAGTAGCAATGGTTTCATGACAAGTAGATAGTTCATAAGAAAGCATTTCATTTCTTTTAACTTCTAAAGCATTAGATTTTTGTGCTTCTACAAATTTATCATGTTCTTCATATAACAGATCCTCTTGCTTTTCTAGTAACCTATTTTTGTCAATCAAGGCATCAATTAACTCGTTAATTTTGCCAATTTTAGTTCTATCTAATCCTTTAAATAAACTAGAATAGTCTATTTCATCGTCGTCACTAGAATCATTATCACTAGAAGAATCATAAGTAGTACTGTCTCGAGTACATACCTTCTTCTCCTTTGCCATGAGGCATGTGTGACGCTCGTTGGGGAAGAGGGAAGACTTGTTGAAGGCGGTGGCGGCGAGTCCTTCATTTTCGGAGTCGGAGGTGGAGCAATCCGAATCCCACTCCTTCCCGATATGTGCTTCGCCCTTAGCCTTCTTGTAGTTCTTTTTCTTCTCCCTCTTGTTTCCTTTTTCCTGGTCACTTTCATTATCAGGACAGTTAGCAATAAAATGACCAAGCTTACCACATTTGAAGCATGAGCGCTTCCCCTTTGTCTTGGTCTTGCTTGGCTGTCCCTTGCGACCCTTAAGCGCCGTCTTGAAGCGCTTGATGATGAGGGCCATCTCTTCATCATTGAGCCCTGCTGCCTCAACTTGCGCCACCTTGCTAGGTAACGCCTCCTTGCTCCTTGTTGCCTTAAGAGCAATGGGTTGTGGCTCATGGATTGGACCGTTCAACGCGTCGTCCACGTACTTCGCCTCCTTGATCATCATTCGCCCGCTTACGAATTTTCCAAGAACTTCTTCGGGCGACATTTTGGTGTACCTGGGATTCTCACGAATATTATTCACCAAATGTGGATCAAGAACGGTAAATGACCTTAGCATTAGGTGGACGACGTCATGGTCCGTCCATCGCGTGCTTTCGTAGCTCCTTATTTTGTTGATAAGGGTCTTGAGCCGGTTGTATGTTTGTGTTGGCTCCTCGCCCCTTATCATCGCGAATCTTCCAAGCTCTCCCTCTATCAACTCCATCTTGGTGAGCAAGGTGACATCATTCCCCTCATGAGAGATCTTGAGGGTGTCCCAGATTTGCTTAGCGTTGTCCAAGCCGCTCACCTTATGATATTCGTCCCTGCACAGAGAGGCTAACAACACAGTAGTAGCTTGTGCATTTCTATGAATCTGTTCATTGATAAACGTAGGACTATCCGAGCTATCAAATTTCATTCCACTTTCCACAATCTCCCAAATGCTCGGATGGAGAGAGAACAGGTGACTACGCATTTTGTGGCTCCAAAATCCGTAGTCCTCTCCATCAAAGTGAGGAGGTTTGCCAAGTGGAATGGAGAGCAAATGAGTATTTGTACTTTGTGGAATACGAGAGTAGTCAAAAGAAAAGTTCGAATTAACCGGTTTCCTTCTCTTGTAGTCGTTGTCGTCGTTGTCCTTTTGGGAAGAAGATGACTCATCGCTGTCGTCGTAGTAGACAATCTCCTTGATGCGCCTTGTCTTCTTCTTCTTCCCATCTTTCTGTCTATGGCCCGAGCCCGAGTCGGTAGGCTTGTCATCCTTCGGCTCGTTGATGAAAGATTCCTTCTCTTTATCGTTGATCACGATACCCTTCCCCTTAGGATCCATCTCTTCGGGCGGTTAGTCCCTTTGTGAAGAGAACGGCTCCGATACCAATTGAGAGCACCTAGAGGGGGGGGGGGGTGAATAGGTGATCCTATAAAACTTGAAACTTAAGCCACAAAAACTTGGTCAAGTGTTAGCACAATAATCGCCAAGTGGCTAGAGAGGAGTCAAAACACAATAACCACAAGAGATCAATCACGGAGATGGCACAGTGGTTATCCCGTGGTTCGGCCAAGACCAACGCTTGCCTACTCCACGTTGTGGCGTCCCAACGGACGAGGGTTGCAATCAACCCCTCTCAAGCGGTCCAAAGACCCACTTGAATACCACGGTGTTTTGCTTGCTTTTCTTAATCCCGTTTGCGAGGAATCTCCACAACTTGGAGCCTCTCGCCCTTACACTTAAAGTTCACAAAGAAGCACGGAGCAAGGGAGGGATTAGCCACACAAGACACAAAAATCAGAGTGTCAATACACACACAAGTCGCAACAAGAGCTCGCAACGCAACCCAATGAGTTCACAACTCCACTAGAGCTCTATATGCTATCACAAAGAAACAAATGCGCAGAATCGAGGTCTTGGTGCTTAGGAATGTTGTAAGAATGCTTGGTGTACTCCTCCATGCGCCTAGGGGTCCCTTTTATAGCCCCAAGGCAGCTAGGAGCCGTTGAGAACAATCCTGGAAGGCAGATCTTGCCTTCTGTCGACTGGCGCACCGGACAGTCCGGTGCACCACCGGACACTGTCCGGTGCAGATATCCTTCCTTATTTGGCGAAGCCGACCGTTGGAGTCTGAGAGCCATTGGCGCACCGGACACTGTCCGGTGCACACCAGACAGTCCGGTGCACCAATGTGACCGTTGGCTCGGCCACGCGTCACGCGCGGAATCCTCGGCCGACCGTTGCCCCGGCTGACCGTTGACTCACCGGACAGTCCGGTGCACCACCGGACAGATCGGTGAATTTTAGCCGTATGCCGTTGATGGTTTCCTGAGAGCGACGAGTTCGCCTGTGAACGGCTCACCGGACAGTCCGGTGCACCACCGGACAGACCGGTGAATTTTAGCCGTACACCGCCGTCGAAGTCCCGAGAGCAGCCTGTTCGCCAGAGCTAGCCTGGCGCACCGGACACTGTCCGGTGCACCACCGGACAGTCCGGTGAACCCAGACTGAGCAGACTTTGGCTGAACAAGGCCATCTCATTTCCAATTCAACTTTTCCTGTTTCCAGCACTTAGACACGATACATTAGTCCATAAAACAATGTACTAAGTCTAGAAACATACCTTTTGACGTGATTTGTCCTTTGTCCACCACTTTGCATAGATTAGCACAAAAGTACTTGCGTTGGCACTCAATCACCAAAATACTTAGAAATGGCCCAAGGGCTCATTTCCCTTTCACTCTTCTACCCTGAAAGGCTCAATAGAAGAGACAAAAGAGTAATGCTCACAAAAATTAACTAATCTTGAACGAGTAGTTACTCCCTTGCTAATATCACCCAATATTTGGTCGACGGGATGATCCCTTTGAATCGTCGCTCGAACTTGGGTTGGAGGTGCCTGAGGTGCTTCTTCCTCTTCAACTTGAACGTCCTGTGCTCCCTCTTGATCACGCGCCTCCTCATGATGAACCTGTTCATCGTCTTGAGTTGGGGGGATGCACCGTAGTTGAGGAAGATGGTTGATCTTGCTCCAATTGTTCCTGTGGTCGCACATCGCCAATCACCATGGTGCGCATTGCGGCCGTTGGAACATCTTCTTCATCTACATCATCAAGATTAACAACTTGCTCTCTTGGAGAGCCATTAGTCTCATCAAATACAACGTCGCTAGAGACTTCAACCAAACCCGATGATTTGTTGAAGACCCTATACGCCTTTGTATTTGAGTCATAACCTAATAAAAACCCTTCTACAGCTTTGGGAGCAAATTTAGAAGTTCTACCTTTCTTCACAAGAATATAACACTTGCTCCCAAATACACGAAAATAAGACACATTGGGTTTGTTACCAGTTAGCAGCTCATATGAAGTCTTCTTGAGGAGGCGGTGAAGGTAGACCCGGTTGATGGCGTGGCAAGCTGTGTTCACGGCTTTCGACCAAAAGCGCTCGGGGGTCTTGAACTCTCCAAGCATAGTCCTCGCCATATCGATGAGCGTCCTGTTCTTCCTCTCTACCACACCATTTTGCTGAGGTGTGTAGGGAGCGGAGAACTCGTGCTTGATCCCCTCCTCCTCAAGGAACTCCTCTACTTGAAGATTCTTGAATTCGGACCCATTGTCACTTCTTATCTTCTTCACCTTGAGCTCAAACTCATTTTGAGCTCTCCTGAGGAAGCGCTTGAGGGTCCCTTGGGTTTCAGATTTATCTTGCAAAAAGAATACCCAAGTGAAGCGGGAAAAATCATCAACTATAACAAAACCATACTTACTTCCTCCTATGCTTAGATAGGCGACGGGTCCGAAGAGGTCCATATGAAGCATCTCCAAGGGTCTTGATGTGGTCATCACATTTTTGGTGTGATGAGAGCCTCCCACCTGTTTCCCTGCTTGACAAGCTGCACAAGGTCTATCTTTTTCGAAATGTACATTGGTTAGACATATCACGTGTTCTCCCTTTAGAAGCTTGTGGAGGTTCTTCATCCCCACATGTGCTAAGCGGCGATGCCACAACCAGCCCATGCAAGTCTTAGCCATTAAGCATGCATCTAGACCGGCCTCTTCTTTTGCAAAATCAACCAAATAAAGTTTGCCGTCTAGTACACCCTTAAAAGCTAGTGACCCATCACATCTTCTAAAGACAGACACATCTACATTTGTGAATAGACAATTATATCCCATATTGCATAATTGACTAACAGATAACAAATTATATCCAAGCGACTCAACTAAAAACACATTAGAAATAGAGTGCTCGGATGAAATAGCAATTTTACCTAACCCTTTTACCTTGCCTTGGTTCCCATCACCGAATATTATTGAATCTTGGGGATCCTTATTCTTGACGTAGGAAGAGAACATTCTCTTTTCCCCCGTCATGTGGTTTGTGCATCCGCTGTCGATAATCCAGCTTGAACCCCCGGATGCATAAACCTGCAAGGCAAATTTAGGCTTAGGTCTTAGGTACCCAACTCTTGTTGGGTCCTATAAGGTTAGTTACAATTGTCTTAGGGACCCAAATGCAAGTTTTATCTCCCTTACATTTGGCCCCTAGCTTCCTAGCAATCACCTTCTTATTCTTTCTATACATGGCAAAAGAAGCATTGCAAGCATGATATATTGTAGAAGGTTCATTAACTTTCCTAGGAACATTGACAACATTTCTCCTAGGCATATTATGAACAACATTTCTCCTACCAATATTTCTATCATGCACATAGGAAGAGCTAGAAGCAAACATGGCATGAGAATCAAAAGCATCATATGCATTATAACTCCTATAAGCATTTCTAGATTGTCTCCTGTCATGATACATAAAAGCATGGTTCTTTTTAGCACCACCAGCCATAGGGGCCTTCCCTTTCTCCTTGGTGGAGATGGGAGCCTTATGGCTTGTTAAGTCCTTGGCTTCCCTCTTGAAGCCAAGTCCATCCTTAATTGAGGGGTATCTACCAATCGTGTAGGCATCCCTTGCAAATTTTAGCTTATCGAAATCACTTTTGCTAGTCTTAAGTTGGGCATTAAGACTAGCCAATTCATCATTTAATTTAGAAATTGAAACTAGGTGTTCACTACAAGCATCAATATCAAAATCTTTACACCTAGTGCAAATCATAACATATTCTACACAAGAATTAGGTTTATTTGCTACTTCTAATTTAGCATTTAAATCATTGTTAACACCTTTTAAAGTAGAAATGGTTTCATGACAAGTAGATAGTTCATAAGAAAGCATTTCATTTCTTTTAACTTCTAAAGCCTAGGATTTTTGTGCCTCTACAAATTTATCATGTTCTTCATACAACAAATCCTCTTGCTTTTCTAAAAGTCTATCCTTTTCATTCAAGGCATCAATCAATTCATTGATTTTATCAATTTTATTTCTATCCAATCCCTTGAACAAGCTAGAGTAATCTATTTCCTCATCGCTAGACTCATCATCACTAGAAGAATCATAAGTAGTACTGTCTCGAGTACATACCTTCTTCTCCTTCGCCATGAGGCATGTGTGATGCTCGTTGGGGAAGAGGGATGACTTGTTGAAGGCAGTGGCGGCGAGTCCTTCATTGTCTGAGTTGGAGGAGGAGCAATCTGAATCCCACTCTTTTCCGATGTGTGCCTCACCCTTGGCCTTCTTGTAATTCTTCTTCTTCTCCCTCTTGTTCTCTTTTTCCTGGTCACTATCATTATCGGGACAGTTAGCAATAAAATGACCAAGCTTACCACATTTGAAGCATGAGCGCTTCCCCTTTGTCTTGGTCTTGCTTAGCTGTCCCTTGCGACCCTTAAGCGCCGACTTGAAGCGCTTGATGATGAGGGCCATCTCTTCATCATTTAGCCTTGCCGCCTCAACTTGCGCCACCTTGCTAGGTAACGCCTCCTTGCTTCTTGTTGCCTTAAGAGCAACGGGTTGAGGCTCATTGATTGGACCATTCAGTGCGTCGTCCACGTACCTCGCCTCCTTGATCATCATTCGCCCGCTTACGAATTTTCCAAGGACTTCTTCGGGCGACATTTTGGTGTACCTAGGATTCTCACGAATATTATTCACCAAATGTGGATCAAGAACGGTAAAGGACCTTAGCATTAGGCGGACGACGTCGTGGTCCATCCATCGCGTGCTTCCGTAGCTCCTTATTTTGTTGATAAGGGTCTTGAGCCGGTTGTATGTTTGAGTTGGCTCCTCGCCCCTTATCATTGCAAATCTTCCGAGCTCGCCTTCTACCAACTCCATCTTGGTGAGCAAGGTGACGTCATTCCCCTCATGAGAGATCTTGAGGGTGTCCCAGATTTGCTTGGCATTGTCCAAGCCGCTCACCTTATGGTACTCATCCCTACACAAGGAGGCTAACAACACAGTAGTAGCTTGTGCATTTCTATGAATCTGTTCATTAATAAAAATAGGACTATCTGAGCTATCAAACTTCATTCCACTTTCCACAATCTCCCATATGCTCGGATGGAGAGAGAACAGGTGACTACGCATTTTATGGCTCCAAAATCCGTAGTCCTCTCCATCAAAGTGAGGAGGTTTGCCAAGTGGAATGGAGAGCAAATGAGTATTTGTACTTTGCGGAATACGAGAGTAGTCAAAAGAAAAGTTCGAATTAACCGGTTTCCTTCTCTCGTAGTCGTTGTGGTCGTCGTCCTTTTGGGAAGAAGTAGACTCATCGCTGTCGTCGTAGTAGACGATCTCCTTGATGCGTCTCATTTTCTTCTTCTTCCCATCTTTGCGTCTGTGACCCGAGCCCGAGTCGGTAGGCTTGTCATCCTTCGGCTCGTTGACGAAGGACTCCTTCTCTTTATCGTTGATCACGATTCCCTTCGCCTTAGGATCCATCTCTTCGGGCGATTAGTCCCTTTGCAAAGAGAACGGTTCTGATACCAATTGAGAGCACCTAGAGGGGGGGGGTGAATAGGTGATCCTGTGAAACTTGAAACTTAAGCCACAAAACTTGGTTAAGTGTTAGCACAATAATTGCCAAGTGGCTAGAGAGGAGTCTTGACAAAACACAATAACCACAAAGATATCAATCACAGAGATGGCATAGTGGTTATCCCGTGGTTCGGCCAAGACCAACGCTTGCCTACTCCACGTTGTGGCGTCCCAACGGATGAGGGTTGCAATCAACCCCTCTCAAGCGGTCCAAAGACCCACTTGAATACCACGGTGTTTTGCTTGCTTTTCTTAATCCCGTTTGCGAGGAATCTCCACAACTTGGAGCCTCTCGCCCTTACACTTGAAGTTCACAAAGAAACACGGAGTAAGGGAGGGATTAGCAACTCACACAAGACACAAAGATCACAGCGAACACGCACACACAAGACCCAGACTTAAGCTCAAAAGACTAGCACACTAGAACGGAGCTCAAATCACTAGAATGTCGAACAAGTGCGCAAGAATGAAGTGTGAGTGATCAAGATTGCTCAAGGAATGCTTGGTGTGCTCCTCCATGCGCCTAGGGGTCCCTTTTATATCCCCAAGGCAGCTAGGAGCCGTTGAGAGCAATCCTGGAAGGCAGATCTTGCCTTCTGTCGACTGGCGCACCGGACAGTCCGGTGCACCACTGGATACTGTCCGGTGCAGATCTCCTTCCTTGTTTGGCGAAGCCGACTGTTGGAGTCTGAGAGCCGTTGGCGCACCGGACAGTGTCCGGTGCACACCAGACAGTCCGGTGCACCAATGTGACCGTTGGCTCGGCCACGCGTCACGCGCGGAATCCTCGGCCGACCGTTGCCCCGGCTGACCGTTGACTCACCGGACAGTCCAGTGCACCACCGGACAGACCGGTGAATTTTAGCCGTACGCCGTTAATCATCTCCCGAGAGCGACGAGTTCGCCTGTGAACGGCTCACCGGACAGTCCGGTGCGCCACCGGACCGACCGGTGAATTTTAGCCGTACACCGTCGTCGAAGTCCCGAGAGCAGCCTGTTCGCCAGAGCCAGCCTAGCGCATCGGACACTGTCCGGTGCACCACCGGACAGTCCGGTGCACCTAGACCGAGCAGACTTTGGCTGAACAAAGCCATCTCATTTCCAATTCAATCTTTCCTGTTTCCAGTACTTAGACACAATACATTAGTCCATAAAAACAATGTACTAAGTCTAGAAACATACCTTTTGACAAGATTTTCACTTTGTCCACCACTTTGCATAGATTAGCATAGAAGCACTTGTGTTGGCACTCAATCACCAAAATACTTAGAAATGGCCCAAGGGCACATTTCCCTTTCAATGATCTGGCAGGAAATCATTCATGCTGCCTGCTTTCCACTAAAGGGATGTCTTCATGCACCTTTTATCATGAAGATGATTGAAGTTGTGTCGCAGTTTCGATATGATAAAAGTACAAGACATCAATCATATACCCCTTTCTGGATTGATCCCAACAATCCAGCAGGGCGCTTACGGAAAGCCCCTTCCAGCTCCCGTGCACATACCTCTGCTGGCACTCAATCACCAAAATACTTAGAAATGGCCCAAGGGCACATTTCCCTTTCAATCTCCCCCTTTTTGGTGATTTATGCCTACACAACATAAAGCAACTAGAACAAGTGCAATAACAATGCAAATGAACACTCAAAATTGTTTTGATTCAATTTTGACATATATGGATCACTCTTTGCCACCACTTCGTTTGTTTTTGCAAATCAAACTCAAATTCCTATCTCTAAGTCAAATCCACTTGTAGAGACATAAAGAGAGATAATCCAAAGAAATTGATCAAGAATCTCAAAAAAACTCCCCCTTTTTCCCATAATCAACACTTCTCCCCACAAGAGGCCAACTTTTGACAAAAGAGACAATAAAAGAGTTTTGACAAACCAAAAGCTCTAATCTACTATTTTCAAAAATTTCTCAAGTGGTAGCTGATCCATCTATTGCTTTGGCCTTTATTTTCTCCCCCTTTGGCATCAAGCACCAAAACGGGATCAATCTTGGCCCTTTAACCCCATTGCCTCACCAAAATCTTCAAATAAGAATACAAAGGCAATAAGAGTAGATGAACTTGGAATAAATTACCCTCTCATCGGAGTGCAGTGGAAGTCTTTCATGGTCCAAGTCCACCTTTTCCCTTTCAAATCTCCTTTGAGACTAAAACAAGCAAACTCAAGCACACGGTTAGTCTCAAAGGGTCAAGTTGTAGCACAGCTCCCCCTAAATATGTGCATCACTTGCAAAAGGACTTGTGAGGTCCAGGGAGTGTTTGTACAACTTGAGCACCATACATAAGCAACAGATGCAGAAGGAACATGATCAAAGGCATAAACACATGTATGCTATAAATCAATCCAAGTTTCGCGAATCCAGGACATTTAGCTCACTACGCAGCCTGCAAAAGGTCTTTTCATCTAAAGGCTTAGTGAAGATATCGGCTAGCTGGTTCTCGGTGCTAACATGAAACACTTCGATATCTCCCTTTTGCTGGTGGTCTCTCAAAAAGTGATGCCGGATGTCAATGTGCTTTGTGCGGCTGTGCTCAACAGGATTTTCCGCTATTCGGATAGCACTCTCATTGTCACATAGGAGTGGGACTTTGCTCATATTGTAGCCAAAGTCCCGGAGGGTTTGCCTCATCCAAAGTAGTTGCGCACAACACTGTCCTGTGGCAACATACTCGGCCTCAGCGGTGGATAGGGCAACAGAAGTTTGTTTCTTAGAGTTCCACGACACCAGGGACCTTCCTAAGAATTGGCACATCCCTGATGTACTCTTCCTATCGACCTTACATCCAGCATAGTCGGGATCCAATCAAGTCAAAGTTAGACCCCTTTGGATACCAGATCTCGAAGCAAGGCGTAGCGACTAAATATCGAAGAATTCGCTTCACAGCCACTAAGTGACACTCCTTAGGATCGGATTGAAATCTAGCACACATGCATACGCTAAGCATAATATCCGGTCTACTAGCACACAAATAAAGTAAAGACCCTATCATAGACCGGTATGCCTTTTGATCAACGGACTTACCTCCTTTGTTGAGGTCGGTGTGTCCGTCGGTTCCCATCGGAGTCTTTGCGGGCTTGGCATCCTTCATCCCAAACCGCTTTAGCAAGTCTTGCGTGTAGTTTGTTTGGGAGATGAAAGTGCCGTCCTTGAGTTGCTTCACTTGGAACCCAAGGAAGTAGTTCAACTCGCCCATCATCGACATCTCGAATTTCTGCGTCATCACCCTGCTAAACTCTTCACAATACTTTTGATTAGTAGAACCAAATATTATGTCATCGACATAAATTTGGCACACAAAAAGATCACCATCGCAAGTTTTAGTGAAAAGAGTTGGATCGGCTTTCCCAACCTTGAAAGCATTAGCAATTAAAAAGTCTCTAAGGCATTCATACCATGCTCTTGGGGCTTGCTTAAGTCCATAGAGCGCCTTAGAGAGCTTACACACGTGGTCGGGGTACCGTTCATCCTCGAAGCTAGGGGGTTGCTCCACGTACACCTCCTCTTTGATCGTCCCGTTGAGGAAAGCGCTCTTCACATCCATTTGGTACAACCTGAAAGAATGGTGAGCGGCATATGCTAGCAAAATACAAATTGATTCTAGCCTAGCCACAGGAGCGAACGTCTCCTCAAAGTCCAAACCTGCGACTTGGGCATAACCTTTTGCCACAAGTCGAACCTTGTTCCTCGTCACCACCCCGTGCTCGTCCTGTTTGTTGCGAAACACCCATTTGGTTCCCACAACATTTTGCTTGGGACGAGGCACCAGTGTCCAAACTTCATTGCGCTTGAAATTGTTGAGTTCCTCCTGCATGGCCAACACCCAGTCCGGATCTAGCAAGGCCTCTTTGAGAGCACCTAGAGGGGGGGGGGTGAATAGGTCATCCTGTAAAACTTGAAACTTAAGCCACAAAAACTTGGTTAAGTGTTAGCACAATAATCGCCAAGTGGCTAGAGAGGAGTCAAAACACAATAACCACAAGAGATCAATCACGGAGATGGCACGGTGGTTATCCCGTGGTTCGGCCAAGACCAACTCTTGCCTACTCCACGTTGTGGCGTCCCAACGGACGAGGGTTGCAATCAACCCCTCTCAAGCGGTCCAAGGACCCACTTGAATACCATGGTGTTTTGCTTGCTTTTCTTAATCCCGTTTGTGAGGAATCTCCACAACTTGAAGCCTCTCGCCCTTACACTTAAAGTTCACAAAGAAGCACGGAGCAAGGGAGGGATTAGCAACACACACAAGACACACAAATCAGAGTGTCAATACACACACAAGTCGCAACAAGAGCTCGCAACGCAACCCAATGAGTTCACAACTCCACTAGAGTTCTATATGCTATCACAAAGAAACAAATGCGCGGAATCGAGGTCTTGGTGCTTAGGAATGTTGTAAGAATGCTTGGTGTACTCCTCCATGCGCCTAGGGGTCCCTTTTATAGCCCCAAGGCAGCTAGGAGCCGTTGAGAACAATCCTGGAAGGCAGATCTTGCCTTCTGTCGACTGGCACACCGGACAGTCCGGTGCACCACCGGACACTGTCTGGTGCATATATCCTTCCTTATTTGGCGAAGCCGACCGTTGGAGTCTGAGAGCCGTTGGCGCACCGGACACTGTCCGGTGCACCAATGTGACCGTTGGCTCGGCCACGCGTCACGCGCGGAATCCTCGGCCGATCGTTGCCTCGGCTGACCGTTGACTCACCGGACAGTCCGGTGCACCACCGGACAGACCGGTGAATTTTAGCCGTACGTCGTTGATGGTTTCCCGGGAGCGACGAGTTCGCCTGTGAACGGCTCACCGGACAGTCCGGTGCACCACTGGACAGACCGGTGAATTTTAGCCGTACACCACCGTCGAAGTCCCGAGAGCAGCCTGTTCGCCAGAGCTAGCCTGGCGCACCGGACACTGTCCGGTGCACCACCGGACAGTCCGGTGAACCCAGACTGAGCAGACTTTGGCTGAACAAGCCCATCTCATTTCCAATTCAACTTTTCCTGTTTCCAGCACTTAGACACGATACATTAGTCCATAAAACAATGTACTAAGTCTAGAAACATACCTTTTGACATGATTTGTCCTTTGTCCACCACTTTGCATAGATTAGCACAAAAGTACTTGCGTTGGCACTCAATCACCAAAATACTTAGAAATGGCCCAAGGGCTCATTTCCCTTTCAATCTCCCCCTTTTTGGTGATTTATGCCAACACAACATAAAGCAACTAGAACAAGTGCAATATCAATGCAAATGAAAACTCAAAGTTGTTTTGAATCAAATTTGACATATATGGATCACTCTTTGCCACCACTTGGTTTGTTTTTGTAAATCAAACTCAAATTCCTATCTCTAAGTAAAATCCACTTGTAGAGACATAGTGAGAGGTATTCCAAAGGAAATTTAGCAAGGATTTCAAAAACTCCCCCTTTTTCCCATAATCAACACTTCTCCCCACAAGAGGCCAACTTTTGACAAAAGAGACAATAAAAGACAATAAAAGAGTTTTGACAAACCAAAAGCTCTAATCTACTATTTTCAATAATTTTTCAAGTAGTAGCTGATCCATTTATTGCTTTGGCCTTTATTTTCTCCCCCTTTGGCATCAAGCACCAAAACGGGATCAATCTTGGCCCTTTAACCCCATTGCCTCACTAAAATCTTCAATTAAGAATATAAATGCAATAGGAGTACATGAGATGAACTTGGCATAAGTTACCCTCTCATCGGAGTGCAGTGGAAGTCTTTCATGGTCCAAGTCCACCTTTTCCCTTTCAAACCTCCTTTGAGACTAAAACAAGCAAACTCAAGCACACGGTTAGTCTCAAAGGGTCAAGTTGTAGCACAGCTCCCCCTAAATATGTGCATCACTTGCAAAAGGACTTGTGAGGTCCAGGGAGTGTTTGTACAACTTGAGCACCATTCATAAGCAACAAATGCAAAAGGAACATGATCAAAGGCATAAACACATGTATGCTATAAATCAATCCAAGTTCCGCGAATCCAGGACATTTAGCTCACTACGCAGCCTGCAAAAGGTCTTTTCATCTAAAGGCTTAGTGAAGATATCGGCTAGCTGGTTCTTGGTGCTAACATGAAACACTTCGATATCTCCCTTTTGCTGGTGGTCTCTCAAAAAGTGATGCCGGATGTCAATGTGCTTTGTGCGGCTGTGCTCAACAGGATTTTCCGCTAGTCGGATAGCACTCTCATTGTCACATAGGAGTGGGACTTTGCTCAAATTGTAGCCAAAGTCCCGGAGGGTTTGCCTCATCCAAAGTAGTTGCGCACAACACTGTCCTGCGGCAACGTACTCGGCCTCAGCGGTGGATAGGGCAACAGAAGTTTGTTTCTTAGAGTTCCACGACACCAGGGACCTTCCTAAGAATTGGCACATCCCTGATGTACTCTTCCTATCGACCTTACATCCAGCATAGTCGGAATCTGAGTATCCAATCAAGTCAAAGTTAGACCCCTTTGGATACCAGATCCCGAAGCAAGGCGTAGCGACTAAATATCGAAGAATTCGCTTCACAGCCACTAAGTGACACTCCTTAGGATCGGATTGAAATCTAGCACACATGCATACGCTAAGCATAATATCCGGTCTACTAGCACACAAATAAAGTAAAGACCCTATCATAGACCGGTATGCCTTTTGTTCAACGGACTTACCTCCTTTGTTGAGGTCGGTGTGTCCGTCGGTTCCCATCGGAGTCTTTGCGGGCTTGGCGTCCTTCATCCCAAACCGCTTTAGCAAGTCTTGCGTGTACTTTGTTTGGGAGATGAAGGTGCCATCCTTGAGTTGCTTCACTTGGAACCCAAGGAAGTAGTTCAACTCGCCCATCATCGACATCTCGAATTTCTGCGTCATCACCCTGCTAAACTCTTCACAAGACTTTTGGTTAGTAGAACCAAATATTATGTCATCGACATAAATTTGGCACACAAAAAGATCACCATCGCAAGTCTTAGTAAACAGAGTTGGATCGGCTTTCCCAACCTTGAAAGCATTAGCAATTAAAAAGTATCTAAGGCATTCATACCATGCTCTTGGGGCTTGCTTAAGTCCATAGAGCGCCTTAGAGAGCTTACACACGTGGTCGGGGTACCGTTCATCCTCGAAGCCAGGGGGTTGCTCCACATACACCTCCTCCTTGATTGGCCCGTTGAGGAAAGCGCTTTTCACATCAATTTGGTACAACCTGAAAGAATGGTGAGCGGCATATGCTAGCAAGATACGAATGGACTCTAGCCTAGCCACAGGAGCAAAAGTCTCCTCAAAGTCCAAACCTGCGACTTGGGCATAACCTTTTGCCACAAGTCGAGCCTTGTTCCTCGTCACCACCCCGTGCTCGTCCTGTTTGTTGCGGAACACCCACTTGGTTCCCACAACGTTTTGCTTGGGACGAGGCACCAGTGTCCAAACTTCATTGCGCTTGAAGTTGTTGAGTTCCTCCTGCATGGCCAACACCCAGTCCGGATCTAGCAAGGCCTCTTCTACCTTGAAAGGCTCAATAGAAGAGACAAAGGAGTAATGCTCACAAAAATTAACTAATCTTGAACGAGTAGTTACTCCCTTGCTAATATCACCCAATATTTGGTCGACGGGATGATCCAATTGAATCGTCGCTCGAACTTGGGTTGGAGGTGCCTGAGGTGCTTCTTCCTCCTCAACTTGAGTATCCTGTGCTCCCCCTTGATTATGCGCCTCCATTTGAGGTACCTGTTCGTCATCTTGGGTTGGGGGATACACCATAGTTGAGGAAGACGGTTGATCTTGCTCCAATCGTTCCTGAGGCCGCACATCTCTAATCGCCATGGTGCGTATCGCGGCCGTTGGAACGTCTTCTTCATCTACATCATCAAGATCAACAACTTGCTCTCTTGGAGAGCCATTAGTCTCATCAAATACAACGTCGCTAGAGACTTCAACCAAACCCGATGATTTGTTGAAGACCCTATACGCCTTTGTATTTGAATCATAACCTAATAAAAACCCTTCTACAACTTTGGGAGCAAATTTAGAAGTTCTACCTTTCTTCACAAGAATATAACACTTGCTCCCAAATACACGAAAATAAGACACATTGGGTTTGTTACCAGTTAGCAGCTCATATGAAGTCTTCTTGAGGAGGCGGTGAAGATAGACCCTGTTGATGGCGTGGCAAGCCGTGTTCACGGCTTCCGACCAAAAACGCTCGGGGGTCTTGAACTCTCCAAGCATAGTCCTCGCCATATCGATGAGCGTCCTGTTCTTCCTCTCTACCACATTATTTTGCTGAGGTGTGTAGGGAGCGGAGAACTCGTGCTTGATCCCCTCCTCCTCAAGGAACTCCTCCACTTGAAGGTTCTTGAACTCGGACCCGTTGTCGCTCCTTATCTTCTTCACCTTGAGCTCAAACTCATTTTGAGCTCTCCTGAGGAAGCGCTTGAGGGTCCCTTGGGTTTCAGATTTATCCTGCAAAAAGAATACCCAAGTGAAGCGGGAAAAATCATCAACTATAACAAGACCATACTTACTTCCTCCTATACTTAGATAGGCGACGGGTCCGAAGAGGTCCATATGAAGCATCTCCAAGGGTCTTGATGTTGTCATCACATTTTTGGTGTGATGAGAGCCTCCCACCTGTTTCCCTGCTTGACAAGCTGCACAAGGTCTATCTTTTTCGAAATGTACATTGGTTAGACCTATCACATGTTCTCCCTTTAGAAGCTTGTGGAGGTTCTTCATCCCCACATGTGCTAAGCGGCGATGCCACAACCAGCCCATGCAAGTCTTAGCCATTAAGCATGCATCTAGACCGGCCTCTTCTTTTGCAAAATCAACCAAATAAAGTTTGCCGTCTAGTACACCCTTAAAAGCTAGTGAACCATCACATCTTCTAAAGACAGACACATCTACATTTGTGAATAGACAATTATATCCCATATTGCATAATTGACTAACAGATAACAAATTATATCCAAGCGACTCAACTAAAAACACATTAGAAATAGAGTGCTCGGATGAAATAGCAATTTTACCTAACCCTTTTACCTTGCCTTGGTTCCCATCACCGAATATTATTGAATCTGGGGGATCCTTATTCTTGACGTAGGAAGAGAACATTCTCTTTTCCCCCGTCATGTGGTTTGTGCATCCGCTGTCGATAATCCAGCTTGAACCCCCGGATGCATAAACCTGCAAGGCAAATTTAGGCTTGGGTCTTAGGTACCCAACTCTTGTTGGGTCCTACAAGGTTAGTCAAAATTGTCTTAGGGACCCAAATGCAAGATTGATTTCCCTTGCATCTTGCCCCTAATTTCCTAGCAACTACCTTCTTACCCTTTCTACAAATGGTAAATGAAGCATTGCAAGCATGATATATTGTAGAAGGTTCATTGACTTTCCTAGGAACATTAACAACATTTCTCCTAGGCATATTATGAACAACATTTCTCCTACCAACATTTCTATCATGCACATAGGAAGAACTAGAAGCAAACATGGCATGAGAATCAAAAGCATCATATGCATTACACCTCCTATGAGTATTTCTAGATTGTCTCCTATCATGGTACATAAAAGCATGGTTCTTTTACACACTACAAGCCATAGGGGCTTTCCCTTTCTCCTTGGCGGAGATGGGAGCCTTATGGCTTGTCAAGTTCTTGGCTTCCCTCTTGAAGCCAAGACCATCCTTAATAGAGGGGTGTCTACCACTAGTGTAGGCATCCCTTGCAAATTTTAGTTTATCAAAATCATTTTTGCTAGTCTTAAGTTGAGCATTAAGACTAGCCAATTCATCATTCAATTTGGAAATTGAAACTAAGTGATCACTACAAGCATCAACATCGAAATCTTTACATCTCTTACAGATAGTAACATGCTCTACGCAAGAGTTAGATTTACTAGCTACTTCTAGTTTAGCATTTAAATCATCATTAACACTTTTTAAAGTAGCAATGGTTTCATGACAAGTAGATAGTTCATAAGAAAGCATTTCATTTCTTTTAACTTCTAAAGCATTAGATTTTTGTGCTTCTACAAATTTATCATGTTCTTCATATAACAGATCCTCTTGCTTTTCTAGTAACCTATTTTTGTCAATCAAGGCATCAATTAACTCGTTAATTTTGCCAATTTTAGTTCTATCTAATCCTTTAAATAAACTAGAATAGTCTATTTCATCGTCGTCACTAGAATCATTATCACTAGAAGAATCATAAGTAGTACTGTCTCGAGTACATACCTTCTTCTCCTTTGCCATGAGGCATGTGTGACGCTCGTTGGGGAAGAGGGAAGACTTGTTGAAGGCGGTGGCGGCGAGTCCTTCATTTTCGGAGTCGGAGGTGGAGCAATCCGAATCCCACTCCTTCCCGATATGTGCTTCGCCCTTAGCCTTCTTGTAGTTCTTTTTCTTCTCCCTCTTGTTTCCTTTTTCCTGGTCACTTTCATTATCAGGACAGTTAGCAATAAAATGACCAAGCTTACCACATTTGAAGCATGAGCGCTTCCCCTTTGTCTTGGTCTTGCTTGGCTGTCCCTTGCGACCCTTAAGCGCCGTCTTGAAGCGCTTGATGATGAGGGCCATCTCTTCATCATTGAGCCCTGCTGCCTCAACTTGCGCCACCTTGCTAGGTAACGCCTCCTTGCTCCTTGTTGCCTTAAGAGCAATGGGTTGTGGCTCATGGATTGGACCGTTCAACGCGTCGTCCACGTACTTCGCCTCCTTGATCATCATTCGCCCGCTTACGAATTTTCCAAGAACTTCTTCGGGCGACATTTTGGTGTACCTGGGATTCTCACGAATATTATTCACCAAATGTGGATCAAGAACGGTAAATGACCTTAGCATTAGGTGGACGACGTCATGGTCCGTCCATCGCGTGCTTTCGTAGCTCCTTATTTTGTTGATAAGGGTCTTGAGCCGGTTGTATGTTTGTGTTGGCTCCTCGCCCCTTATCATCGCGAATCTTCCAAGCTCTCCCTCTATCAACTCCATCTTGGTGAGCAAGGTGACATCATTCCCCTCATGAGAGATCTTGAGGGTGTCCCAGATTTGCTTAGCGTTGTCCAAGCCGCTCACCTTATGATATTCGTCCCTGCACAGAGAGGCTAACAACACAGTAGTAGCTTGTGCATTTCTATGAATCTGTTCATTGATAAACGTAGGACTATCCGAGCTATCAAATTTCATTCCACTTTCCACAATCTCCCAAATGCTCGGATGGAGAGAGAACAGGTGACTACGCATTTTGTGGCTCCAAAATCCGTAGTCCTCTCCATCAAAGTGAGGAGGTTTGCCAAGTGGAATGGAGAGCAAATGAGTATTTGTACTTTGTGGAATACGAGAGTAGTCAAAAGAAAAGTTCGAATTAACCGGTTTCCTTCTCTTGTAGTCGTTGTCGTCGTTGTCCTTTTGGGAAGAAGATGACTCATCGCTGTCGTCGTAGTAGACAATCTCCTTGATGCGCCTTGTCTTCTTCTTCTTCCCATCTTTCTGTCTATGGCCCGAGCCCGAGTCGGTAGGCTTGTCATCCTTCGGCTCGTTGATGAAAGATTCCTTCTCTTTATCGTTGATCACGATACCCTTCCCCTTAGGATCCATCTCTTCGGGCGGTTAGTCCCTTTGTGAAGAGAACGGCTCCGATACCAATTGAGAGCACCTAGAGGGGGGGGGGTGAATAGGTGATCCTATAAAACTTGAAACTTAAGCCACAAAAACTTGGTCAAGTGTTAGCACAATAATCGCCAAGTGGCTAGAGAGGAGTCAAAACACAATAACCACAAGAGATCAATCACGGAGATGGCACAGTGGTTATCCCGTGGTTCGGCCAAGACCAACGCTTGCCTACTCCACGTTGTGGCGTCCCAACGGACGAGGGTTGCAATCAACCCCTCTCAAGCGGTCCAAAGACCCACTTGAATACCACGGTGTTTTGCTTGCTTTTCTTAATCCCGTTTGCGAGGAATCTCCACAACTTGGAGCCTCTCGCCCTTACACTTAAAGTTCACAAAGAAGCACGGAGCAAGGGAGGGATTAGCCACACAAGACACAAAAATCAGAGTGTCAATACACACACAAGTCGCAACAAGAGCTCGCAACGCAACCCAATGAGTTCACAACTCCACTAGAGCTCTATATGCTATCACAAAGAAACAAATGCGCAGAATCGAGGTCTTGGTGCTTAGGAATGTTGTAAGAATGCTTGGTGTACTCCTCCATGCGCCTAGGGGTCCCTTTTATAGCCCCAAGGCAGCTAGGAGCCGTTGAGAACAATCCTGGAAGGCAGATCTTGCCTTCTGTCGACTGGCGCACCGGACAGTCCGGTGCACCACCGGACACTGTCCGGTGCAGATATCCTTCCTTATTTGGCGAAGCCGACCGTTGGAGTCTGAGAGCCATTGGCGCACCGGACACTGTCCGGTGCACACCAGACAGTCCGGTGCACCAATGTGACCGTTGGCTCGGCCACGCGTCACGCGCGGAATCCTCGGCCGACCGTTGCCCCGGCTGACCGTTGACTCACCGGACAGTCCGGTGCACCACCGGACAGATCGGTGAATTTTAGCCGTATGCCGTTGATGGTTTCCTGAGAGCGACGAGTTCGCCTGTGAACGGCTCACCGGACAGTCCGGTGCACCACCGGACAGACCGGTGAATTTTAGCCGTACACCGCCGTCGAAGTCCCGAGAGCAGCCTGTTCGCCAGAGCTAGCCTGGCGCACCGGACACTGTCCGGTGCACCACCGGACAGTCCGGTGAACCCAGACTGAGCAGACTTTGGCTGAACAAGGCCATCTCATTTCCAATTCAACTTTTCCTGTTTCCAGCACTTAGACACGATACATTAGTCCATAAAACAATGTACTAAGTCTAGAAACATACCTTTTGACGTGATTTGTCCTTTGTCCACCACTTTGCATAGATTAGCACAAAAGTACTTGCGTTGGCACTCAATCACCAAAATACTTAGAAATGGCCCAAGGGCTCATTTCCCTTTCACTCTTCTACCCTGAAAGGCTCAATAGAAGAGACAAAAGAGTAATGCTCACAAAAATTAACTAATCTTGAACGAGTAGTTACTCCCTTGCTAATATCACCCAATATTTGGTCGACGGGATGATCCCTTTGAATCGTCGCTCGAACTTGGGTTGGAGGTGCCTGAGGTGCTTCTTCCTCTTCAACTTGAACGTCCTGTGCTCCCTCTTGATCACGCGCCTCCTCATGATGAACCTGTTCATCGTCTTGAGTTGGGGGGATGCACCGTAGTTGAGGAAGATGGTTGATCTTGCTCCAATTGTTCCTGTGGTCGCACATCGCCAATCACCATGGTGCGCATTGCGGCCGTTGGAACATCTTCTTCATCTACATCATCAAGATTAACAACTTGCTCTCTTGGAGAGCCATTAGTCTCATCAAATACAACGTCGCTAGAGACTTCAACCAAACCCGATGATTTGTTGAAGACCCTATACGCCTTTGTATTTGAGTCATAACCTAATAAAAACCCTTCTACAGCTTTGGGAGCAAATTTAGAAGTTCTACCTTTCTTCACAAGAATATAACACTTGCTCCCAAATACACGAAAATAAGACACATTGGGTTTGTTACCAGTTAGCAGCTCATATGAAGTCTTCTTGAGGAGGCGGTGAAGGTAGACCCGGTTGATGGCGTGGCAAGCTGTGTTCACGGCTTTCGACCAAAAGCGCTCGGGGGTCTTGAACTCTCCAAGCATAGTCCTCGCCATATCGATGAGCGTCCTGTTCTTCCTCTCTACCACACCATTTTGCTGAGGTGTGTAGGGAGCGGAGAACTCGTGCTTGATCCCCTCCTCCTCAAGGAACTCCTCTACTTGAAGATTCTTGAATTCGGACCCATTGTCACTTCTTATCTTCTTCACCTTGAGCTCAAACTCATTTTGAGCTCTCCTGAGGAAGCGCTTGAGGGTCCCTTGGGTTTCAGATTTATCTTGCAAAAAGAATACCCAAGTGAAGCGGGAAAAATCATCAACTATAACAAAACCATACTTACTTCCTCCTATGCTTAGATAGGCGACGGGTCCGAAGAGGTCCATATGAAGCATCTCCAAGGGTCTTGATGTGGTCATCACATTTTTGGTGTGATGAGAGCCTCCCACCTGTTTCCCTGCTTGACAAGCTGCACAAGGTCTATCTTTTTCGAAATGTACATTGGTTAGACATATCACGTGTTCTCCCTTTAGAAGCTTGTGGAGGTTCTTCATCCCCACATGTGCTAAGCGGCGATGCCACAACCAGCCCATGCAAGTCTTAGCCATTAAGCATGCATCTAGACCGGCCTCTTCTTTTGCAAAATCAACCAAATAAAGTTTGCCGTCTAGTACACCCTTAAAAGCTAGTGACCCATCACATCTTCTAAAGACAGACACATCTACATTTGTGAATAGACAATTATATCCCATATTGCATAATTGACTAACAGATAACAAATTATATCCAAGCGACTCAACTAAAAACACATTAGAAATAGAGTGCTCGGATGAAATAGCAATTTTACCTAACCCTTTTACCTTGCCTTGGTTCCCATCACCGAATATTATTGAATCTTGGGGATCCTTATTCTTGACGTAGGAAGAGAACATTCTCTTTTCCCCCGTCATGTGGTTTGTGCATCCGCTGTCGATAATCCAGCTTGAACCCCCGGATGCATAAACCTGCAAGGCAAATTTAGGCTTAGGTCTTAGGTACCCAACTCTTGTTGGGTCCTATAAGGTTAGTTACAATTGTCTTAGGGACCCAAATGCAAGTTTTATCTCCCTTACATTTGGCCCCTAGCTTCCTAGCAATCACCTTCTTATTCTTTCTATACATGGCAAAAGAAGCATTGCAAGCATGATATATTGTAGAAGGTTCATTAACTTTCCTAGGAACATTGACAACATTTCTCCTAGGCATATTATGAACAACATTTCTCCTACCAATATTTCTATCATGCACATAGGAAGAGCTAGAAGCAAACATGGCATGAGAATCAAAAGCATCATATGCATTATAACTCCTATAAGCATTTCTAGATTGTCTCCTGTCATGATACATAAAAGCATGGTTCTTTTTAGCACCACCAGCCATAGGGGCCTTCCCTTTCTCCTTGGTGGAGATGGGAGCCTTATGGCTTGTTAAGTCCTTGGCTTCCCTCTTGAAGCCAAGTCCATCCTTAATTGAGGGGTATCTACCAATCGTGTAGGCATCCCTTGCAAATTTTAGCTTATCGAAATCACTTTTGCTAGTCTTAAGTTGGGCATTAAGACTAGCCAATTCATCATTTAATTTAGAAATTGAAACTAGGTGTTCACTACAAGCATCAATATCAAAATCTTTACACCTAGTGCAAATCATAACATATTCTACACAAGAATTAGGTTTATTTGCTACTTCTAATTTAGCATTTAAATCATTGTTAACACCTTTTAAAGTAGAAATGGTTTCATGACAAGTAGATAGTTCATAAGAAAGCATTTCATTTCTTTTAACTTCTAAAGCCTAGGATTTTTGTGCCTCTACAAATTTATCATGTTCTTCATACAACAAATCCTCTTGCTTTTCTAAAAGTCTATCCTTTTCATTCAAGGCATCAATCAATTCATTGATTTTATCAATTTTATTTCTATCCAATCCCTTGAACAAGCTAGAGTAATCTATTTCCTCATCGCTAGACTCATCATCACTAGAAGAATCATAAGTAGTACTGTCTCGAGTACATACCTTCTTCTCCTTCGCCATGAGGCATGTGTGATGCTCGTTGGGGAAGAGGGATGACTTGTTGAAGGCAGTGGCGGCGAGTCCTTCATTGTCTGAGTTGGAGGAGGAGCAATCTGAATCCCACTCTTTTCCGATGTGTGCCTCACCCTTGGCCTTCTTGTAATTCTTCTTCTTCTCCCTCTTGTTCTCTTTTTCCTGGTCACTATCATTATCGGGACAGTTAGCAATAAAATGACCAAGCTTACCACATTTGAAGCATGAGCGCTTCCCCTTTGTCTTGGTCTTGCTTAGCTGTCCCTTGCGACCCTTAAGCGCCGACTTGAAGCGCTTGATGATGAGGGCCATCTCTTCATCATTTAGCCTTGCCGCCTCAACTTGCGCCACCTTGCTAGGTAACGCCTCCTTGCTTCTTGTTGCCTTAAGAGCAACGGGTTGAGGCTCATTGATTGGACCATTCAGTGCGTCGTCCACGTACCTCGCCTCCTTGATCATCATTCGCCCGCTTACGAATTTTCCAAGGACTTCTTCGGGCGACATTTTGGTGTACCTAGGATTCTCACGAATATTATTCACCAAATGTGGATCAAGAACGGTAAAGGACCTTAGCATTAGGCGGACGACGTCGTGGTCCATCCATCGCGTGCTTCCGTAGCTCCTTATTTTGTTGATAAGGGTCTTGAGCCGGTTGTATGTTTGAGTTGGCTCCTCGCCCCTTATCATTGCAAATCTTCCGAGCTCGCCTTCTACCAACTCCATCTTGGTGAGCAAGGTGACGTCATTCCCCTCATGAGAGATCTTGAGGGTGTCCCAGATTTGCTTGGCATTGTCCAAGCCGCTCACCTTATGGTACTCATCCCTACACAAGGAGGCTAACAACACAGTAGTAGCTTGTGCATTTCTATGAATCTGTTCATTAATAAAAATAGGACTATCTGAGCTATCAAACTTCATTCCACTTTCCACAATCTCCCATATGCTCGGATGGAGAGAGAACAGGTGACTACGCATTTTATGGCTCCAAAATCCGTAGTCCTCTCCATCAAAGTGAGGAGGTTTGCCAAGTGGAATGGAGAGCAAATGAGTATTTGTACTTTGCGGAATACGAGAGTAGTCAAAAGAAAAGTTCGAATTAACCGGTTTCCTTCTCTCGTAGTCGTTGTGGTCGTCGTCCTTTTGGGAAGAAGTAGACTCATCGCTGTCGTCGTAGTAGACGATCTCCTTGATGCGTCTCATTTTCTTCTTCTTCCCATCTTTGCGTCTGTGACCCGAGCCCGAGTCGGTAGGCTTGTCATCCTTCGGCTCGTTGACGAAGGACTCCTTCTCTTTATCGTTGATCACGATTCCCTTCGCCTTAGGATCCATCTCTTCGGGCGATTAGTCCCTTTGCAAAGAGAACGGTTCTGATACCAATTGAGAGCACCTAGAGGGGGGGGGGGGTGAATAGGTGATCCTGTGAAACTTGAAACTTAAGCCACAAAACTTGGTTAAGTGTTAGCACAATAATTGCCAAGTGGCTAGAGAGGAGTCTTGACAAAACACAATAACCACAAAGATATCAATCACAGAGATGGCATAGTGGTTATCCCGTGGTTCGGCCAAGACCAACGCTTGCCTACTCCACGTTGTGGCGTCCCAACGGATGAGGGTTGCAATCAACCCCTCTCAAGCGGTCCAAAGACCCACTTGAATACCACGGTGTTTTGCTTGCTTTTCTTAATCCCGTTTGCGAGGAATCTCCACAACTTGGAGCCTCTCGCCCTTACACTTGAAGTTCACAAAGAAACACGGAGTAAGGGAGGGATTAGCAACTCACACAAGACACAAAGATCACAGCGAACACGCACACACAAGACCCAGACTTAAGCTCAAAAGACTAGCACACTAGAACGGAGCTCAAATCACTAGAATGTCGAACAAGTGCGCAAGAATGAAGTGTGAGTGATCAAGATTGCTCAAGGAATGCTTGGTGTGCTCCTCCATGCGCCTAGGGGTCCCTTTTATATCCCCAAGGCAGCTAGGAGCCGTTGAGAGCAATCCTGGAAGGCAGATCTTGCCTTCTGTCGACTGGCGCACCGGACAGTCCGGTGCACCACTGGATACTGTCCGGTGCAGATCTCCTTCCTTGTTTGGCGAAGCCGACTGTTGGAGTCTGAGAGCCGTTGGCGCACCGGACAGTGTCCGGTGCACACCAGACAGTCCGGTGCACCAATGTGACCGTTGGCTCGGCCACGCGTCACGCGCGGAATCCTCGGCCGACCGTTGCCCCGGCTGACCGTTGACTCACCGGACAGTCCAGTGCACCACCGGACAGACCGGTGAATTTTAGCCGTACGCCGTTAATCATCTCCCGAGAGCGACGAGTTCGCCTGTGAACGGCTCACCGGACAGTCCGGTGCGCCACCGGACCGACCGGTGAATTTTAGCCGTACACCGTCGTCGAAGTCCCGAGAGCAGCCTGTTCGCCAGAGCCAGCCTAGCGCATCGGACACTGTCCGGTGCACCACCGGACAGTCCGGTGCACCTAGACCGAGCAGACTTTGGCTGAACAAAGCCATCTCATTTCCAATTCAATCTTTCCTGTTTCCAGTACTTAGACACAATACATTAGTCCATAAAAACAATGTACTAAGTCTAGAAACATACCTTTTGACAAGATTTTCACTTTGTCCACCACTTTGCATAGATTAGCATAGAAGCACTTGTGTTGGCACTCAATCACCAAAATACTTAGAAATGGCCCAAGGGCACATTTCCCTTTCAATGATCTGGCAGGAAATCATTCATGCTGCCTGCTTTCCACTAAAGGGATGTCTTCATGCACCTTTTATCATGAAGATGATTGAAGTTGTGTCGCAGTTTCGATATGATAAAAGTACAAGACATCAATCATATACCCCTTTCTGGATTGATCCCAACAATCCAGCAGGGCGCTTACGGAAAGCCCCTTCCAGCTCCCGTGCACATACCTCTGCTGGTCCGTCTGCTGGTCCTGCTGCTGCTGCTGCCGGTGCCTCGCGTCCCTCCCCTGGCCGTGGATCTCCCACGCCACGTGGTCGTGGTCGTGGTCGAGGTCATGGCCGAGGGATGGGTGCCCACGTGGCCCATGGGATTGCGGCATTTTTCTCCATGTGCCGGAAGATTTATGCGGATGTACATGAGCTGGCAAGGCGTCAGCGGGAGACTGACGACAATCTTCGTCGTCAAGCTTCCACCATGGGTATGCCCATTGCCCCTCGCTCGCCTGACGTGCCTCTCCATCCTTGTTGGGGGCCATGCTCCGTCACGCCGAAGGTCCCGTAGAAAGAAGCAGCTTCGGCGGAAGCTGTCCGCAAGAGATGACCGAAGGTTCCTCTTCATGAAGCTTCGGCATTACAAACCGACTTAAAGATAGAATGACCTTTCAGTCCATAAAGGTCTGAGTCAGTGTTGTAAACTTTTATGAGGGGCATAATTGTAATTTTTCACAGGCTGTGTCCTGTGTCTATAAATAGATGAACAGTACCCCCGTGCTGTTCACGCTGACTGGTATACGCTTTTGCATCACACTTGTATCTTTGTCTTTTGCCAAGCCGAAGGTACAAATGTAATTCAATATTGTTCTTATTCTTTCATTATTATATAATAAAAGACACGGAATAATGTTATATGATTATTCACGTTATTCTCTCATGTTTCATATGCTTCTCCTTTTATCGGTATAAATTATAATGATGAAGGTATGTCCTTCATGACCTTCGTCTGAAGATTGTTATATCCTAAGGGAAATAACACTTCGAAGGACGAAGAATATTTACCATTAACTTTTTTCTGTGTTGCCTTGTTCTTAATTCGTAGCAGTTGAGAACAAGTCCCCAACATTGGCGCCCACCGTGGGGCTCGAACCCACGACCACAAGATCTGTCAAAAATATCCCTCGAGGACAAAATGAGCATGCTGATTTGCTAGCTAAGTCAGCAGCACAAGGGCTGCCTTTACCTTCGGATGTGTTTTTCGAAACAATCAAGGCACCTTCAGTGGAACTCCTTGAAAGAGCAGTCCTCAATATATCTCCTGTTTATAGCGAAGATTGGAGAACAGAGATCATCTCTTACCTTCAGGGTAAGTTCCTTTCAGATGACGAAGCTTATAACAGGAGGATAGAGGCAAGAGCTCGTCCATATGTCATGATAGAAGGGGAGTTGTACAAGCATGGAGTTTGCGCTCCGCTACTCAAGTGTTTATCTAGAACCGAAGGTATAGAGTTGATGAAAGAAATACATGCAGGCCTGTGTGGATCTCACATTGGATCTAGGCCGTTACTTGGAAAAGTTTTTCGCCAAGGGTTTTATTGGCCGAAGGCAGCTTCGGATGCAGCGGAATTAGTTCAAAAGTGCGAAGGCTGTCAGAAATGTGCAAGAGATCAAAAACAACCTTCGTCTTTAACACAGCTCATACAACCCATCTGGCCATTGCAAAGGTGGGGCCTTGACTTGTTAGGTCCATTACCACCGGCTCAAGGGAATTTAAGATATGTTATAGTGGCTGTGGAGTATTTTTCTAAATGGATTGAGGCAAAGCCATTAGCCACAATAACTTCGGCCACTGTCCAAAAGTTTTTCTGGCAGAATATTGTTTGTCGTTTCGGGGTACCGAAGGCCATCACTGTAGATAATGGAACACAATTCGACTCCGAAGCTTTCAGAAATTTCTGTGATCAAATTGGTACGAAGATCCATTTTGCATCAGTCAGGCATCCGGAGTCAAATGGGCTCGTTGAAAGAGCCAACGACATCATAATGACAGGAATAATGAAGTTAATCTTCAATCAACCCAGGGGAAAGTGGCCAGATCAGTTAACCAAAGTGGTGTGGAGCCACAATACAACAACATCAAGGTCTACAGGCTTTACTCCATTCAAGTTATTATTCGGTGACGAAGCAATAACTCCGGAAGAAGCTAAAACTGGATCAATAAGAGTAGTAGCTTCGACAGAATCAGGTCCTGAAGATGCTTGCTTTGTGGAAAAAGATGCTTTAGAAGGGATCAGGCTTCAAGCTGTGGAGAATATCAATAAATACCAAGCCGAAACAGTCAAATGGCGAGATAGAAAAGTTCGGCTAAAGAATATTGAGCCGGGACACTTGGTGCTTCGGAGAGTGGCCAATCCAGACACAGTGGGCAAGTTACAGTTGAAATGGGAGGGGCCTTTCTTAGTAGCATCTTCGTCAAGACCTGGTTCATACAGATTGAAGGACATGGACGGCAACGACATTCCAAGATCTTGGAATGCGGATGAGCTTCGGCGATATTATGTGTAACTTGATGTAACTTTTTTATGTTTTTTCTTTTTCATGGCACCCTTTTCCTTTCTAAAGGGGGAGAAAGGTTTTTAATGGGGCCATCATATGTAATTTCCTTTTTAGTTCTATAAGAGCAAAATCCCCCAAGGAATGTAAATGTAAAAGCTGAGAACGCACCATCGAGTGCCGAAAACTGAAAAAGCGAAGAAGCTCCAAAGTCGTTCCTAAGGGAATGCAGAGCTTACAGCGAAAAGTCAACGCTGATTCCGCCGAAAGTAAAAGGCGAAGAAGCTCCAAAGTCGTTCCTAAGGGAATGCAGAGCTTACAGCGAAAAGTCAACGCTGATTCCGCCGAAAGTAAAAGGCGAAGAAGCTCCAAAGTCGTTCCTAAGGGAATGCAGAGCTGATGTGTGATTGTTTCTAAGGAAATAATGGCTAAGGGTATGGCTTCGGATATGTGTTTGGACATTCATTCGCACATCACATTACATCATAGCATTTGCATTCATAAACATTCAGGCATATATAGGATAATCATCATCATGGCATAGGTGGTTGTTTCGGCATAAGAGAAGAGCTTCTTCGCGTACAAAAAAGAAAGGTTTCAGCAAAAAGAAGAAGCGGTCTTTTATGCTTCGTTGTGTACAAAAAAGAAAGGTTTCAGCAAAAAGAAGAAGCGGTCTTTTATGATTCGTTGTGTACAAAAAAGAAAGGTTTCGGCAAAAAGAAGAAGCGGTCTTTTACGCTTCGTTGTGTACGAAAAGAAGGGAAGGTGTTTTTTCGCCTTCGGCTCAAAATACTAATTTCGTCCACATCAAAGCGCCTCAATGGAAGGGTAAGGATATATTACAAGGTATGAACAAAGTTCATTAAGAACAGTTTAGCTGTATTTACAAAAGTTATTACAAAAGTCTCTTGAATTTTTTCTACAGTCTACTCCTACTGATCTTCACCGGGCTTCAGCTTCGGCGGCATATTCTTTAAGCATCAGTTTCAGCTTCGTCATCCTACATGAATAAAGGTATTGTGAGTAAAAATCAAGTTTGAAGGAGAAGGTAAGCACAAGGTATAATTTCTTACTGGTTCAAGATGACTTCGAGCTTCGTCTCCAGCCTTTTCTCGCCCGCCTTTTGTCCATATCATTTTTATAAATATGTTTGAAATGCTTCGGGCGAGGTTAGGAATATCGTCTAGAATTAATGGAGATAGAGTGAAATTGGGCCTGTTGACGATTTTTCCATGATCACAGCCAGCCTTCAGAAATGCTGCAGCAGTGCCGCGAGAAGCTACCCAGGCACAGAAGTCACCGTGCCCGGCTATAACTTCGTCAAGCTCATCAATTTCAGCTTCAATATGTTCGAAGGTTCTTGGCAAATTTTCAGCTGAAGGGGTGAACTTTCCACTGCTGGCTCCAACTGAATAAAAGATCTTTTTTAATTGTTGAATACAGTTGTTACTAAATTCCAAACATTTGTCTTGAAGGCTTGTCAATGATTTTTTCAAATCTGAGTTTTTTTGGACTTCGGCCTCAAATTTTGAATTAAGCTCTTGCTTCTCCTGTTCAAATTGTTTTGATTGGCAGAGAAGCTTCGTATTCAATTCTGCTACTTTAGCTTCAGTTTCTGCCAATAAGCCTTCAGTTGTTTGGAGTTCGAAGTCTTTCTTTTCAATACTAGCTGATTGCTCTTTTATTTTGCTCTCTAAATTTTCAATTATAACTTCGTGTTTCTTATCCTCTAAATCTTGCTGCATTTTCAAAGCTTTGCTCAGTAGCATGCTTTGCACATAAACAACCTTCGTTAGAAACATTTTCATTATTAAAAACAATAAAAGTCAGAGAAAAGTTGTTTACCTTGAAATTGGAATAAAATAAGCTACCAACGATATGTTGTCGTCGGTAGCGGCTGATATCCGTTTCTAGCTTCGGAAAACCGATACTCTTTGATAGAGTACCGATGACCTTAGCTCCAGTTTGATCCCGGATGCAGTCTAATTTTTCATCGTCAATACCCCCGAAGAGGAGTGCTCCTGGTTTGTATCCGCAGGATTTGGCATACTCTTTAAGCTCTTCTATCTCGGTTTTTGACAATTCTTCTCCAACCAAGTTTTGGAACATGAAGGCTTCGTCCTCTGAAGCTTCGTCAACAATTTTCTTTCCTTTCCCAGACACTGCGGCCATGGTCTCTTCGGTGGCAGCAGCAGCTTCTTCTGTGGCCATGTCTAGCAGTATTTTGTCGATATGTTCAATTGTGCTTTCCAAGTTCAAACCTTCAGGTGAGGTAGCTTCGGCAACCGCGACCTCCGAAGGTGGGATTTCAATATTTGTTATTTCTTCAGCCGCTGGTATCTTTTGAGCTGAAGCTCTCGGTGGTGTCTTGTCAATGACTTCTGTCACTGCGATGATTCTTTGTCTCTTTGTTTTAGTTGTTTTCTTCGTTTTTTCGGGCTCCTTTTCCTTCTGAAAAAACTTTGTCAGTTGAGGCCCCAATGGACTTAGCTTCGCAGGCAGGGATTCAGTCATTACCTTTAAAATCTCTTCCACGTCAGCGGCAGAGCGTGATGCGGGAGTCTCCTCTTCGTCGGATACTTTTCGCTTCGGAGATGATATTTTCTTCTTCGGAATATTCTTCTTTTTTGGTGGTTCTTCCTCATCTTCATTTAAAGCTTCGGCTCCCCTTTTCCTTTTTTGGACCCCGGCACCTTTGTTCAGATTTTCATAGTCAGGGTATTCAAAACCCAGGGCGTCCAGCACTCGATTCAGCCTTCGCTTCGGACGGGTGCCGAAGGCCGCAGTCATCAATTGATCTTCTTTTTTGGAATAATTGCCGAGTATTTCATTGCACATTATTTCAACTGTGTCCAGCCATTCTTGGCAAGGTTTTTTAAAGTATTTTTTAAACTTGTAATAGTAAGGTAACCGCACAAGTTCCCCTTCTTTCTTCTCCCCCTCTAGCTTCGGCATTTCCCATTCTTTTAAAGTAGGGAAAACCCTGAAGGCCAAGAACTCTTGAACCAGGTCCCTAGTACTGATATGCTTTGAAATAATTTTAAACTCAGCCAGTGCAGCCCAAGTGGAACCTTCTAATGACATTTGGCATCGTGGTCTTGTTTCTCCGAAGATCAATTCAAGAGGGCTTTGTACCAGCTTCTCTTGGTCTTCGTCAACTTTCACATAAAACCATTCTGATTTCCAGCCTGCCGGCCATTTGCTTCGGTAGCTGATTACAGGAAACTTTGTGGTTTTCCGATAGGCAAAATTGTAGCAACCAAAGTTATCATGTAATCCATCTTTTCTAGCCTTCGTCTGGTAATGCAGCTCATGAACTCGACAAAAGCTGTCGGCAAACGGCTCCACCGCCTGGCTTCGGAGGGCCCAGATATAAACACTAAGCCTGACGATGGCGTTAGGAGTCAACTGATGAAAGTAGATACCAAACTTCTTCAATACATCTGCAATAATCCTATGAAGGGGGAATCTCAACCCAGCCTTTAGAAAGCTCTTGAAAATGACTATTTCATCCTTCTCTGGCTTCGGGGTAGTTTCTTCCCCCCCGAAGCGAAGTAGCTTCTTCTGACTTTCACTGAAATAACCTGATTTTACCATCTTGGAGAGATCAGCCTTCGAAACGGTCGACTTTCCGAAGTCCAAGTGGCTGGGCTTACTGGGCATGGCAATGCGATAATCATCTTCGGGATCAGTTTCTTCAATGTTCTCTTCTTCTGCTTCGGCAGTTGCTTGTTCTGCTTCAACAGTGGGGGTTCCTTCCGAAGTTACCAGTCCGGATCGTTGCATTGCTTCGGAGATGGGAACAGTCTCCGAACCTTCAGCTTCGCCTTCTTCACGCTCAACCCTGGCGGTAGATCGCACTCTGGCCATTTAATTCTGAGTTTGTGGAAATTAAATACTCTTTTCTTCCGAAGTTTTTCCTTCTGACGAAGCAGGCTTCAAGTTGGAGCTTCGTTCGATTCCGAGAATCAAGCTTCGGCGATGGTTAAAAATTTTGGCAGCAAAACAGTGCAAATAGCAATGAATGCTGTGGTAACTTCACACCTACCCGTCTGTTTATATAGTGCTGTAGGTAAGAAGGCGAAACGCCAGGATTTTTACACCAGGCGGATAGTCGTCTGCACTCGCTGCGCGGTGGACCGCAGAGACCAAACAGTAACTCTGCAAGGTGGGACTGCCACGCGCTCGGAAACTGAATCGTTTCTCGACAACGAGCTCAGGGAAGGTGTTTTTTGGACCTTCGGCTTCCCGAAGCTTAAGAGACTTTTTTCACGGATCAAGCTCGTTACGAAAAACGATCTAGCGCCGCGAAAGGGGCTACTGTTGGGGGCCATGCTCCGTCACGCCGAAGGTCCCGTAGAAAGAAGCAGCTTCGGCGGAAGCTGTCCGCAAGAGATGACCGAAGGTTCCTCTTCATGAAGCTTCGACATTACAAACCGACTTAAAGATAGAATGACCTTTCAGTCCATAAAGGTCTGAGTCAGTGTTGTAAACTTTTATGAGGGGCATAATTGTAATTTTTCACAGGCTGTGTCCTGTGTCTATAAATAGATGAACAGTACCCCCGTGCTGTTCACGCTGACTGGTATACGCTTTTGCATCACACTTGTATCTTTGTCTTTTGCCAAGCCGAAGGTACAAATGTAATTCAATATTGTTCTTATTCTTTCATTATTATATAATAAAATACACGGAATAATGTTATATGATTATTCACGTTATTCTCTCATGTTTCATATGCTTCTCCTTTTATCGGTATAAATTATAATGATGAAGGTATGTCCTTCATGACCTTCGTCTGAAGATTGTTATATCCTAAGGGAAATAACACTTCGAAGGACGAAGAATATTTACCATTAACTTTTTCTGTGTTGCCTTGTTCTTAATTCGTAGCAGTTGAGAACAAGTCCCCAACAATCCTCCTCCCCCAGAGATCAATGAGTGGCACCAGCAGGCCTACGGGGTGCCCTTCATGTCAGCAGAAGACGACGAAGAAGAAGAAACCTACTTCGATGATCGCGAGCAGTTTGCCCCACCTCCATACTATGGGGATCCGGGTCAATCATCCTCTCACCCTCCGCCCCAGGATCCTTCTGGAAGTGCTCCTCCCCTGAATCAGTCTGGTGAAGAACACTTCGCATCTCACCTGGCGCACCACTTCTTTGCTCCTCATCAGCCTCCTCCAAACTGGTGACCTTGTGTTGGTGGCTCTCTCCTCTTTTGGTTCTTGTTGCCAAAAAGGGGGAGAAGGTTTCTTATCGTGGCAGTACCTTCTATTTATGTAATGAACATCAGTTTGTAATAATTATTAGTCTATCTTGTGATGCATGCATGGCTCTGAAGCCATAAACTTTTTATGATGTGATGCGATGTGATATCATTATTGTAATAGCAGTAGTAACTTTTCATATCATATGCTATGCGATAATGAGATTGTATGTGTAATTTTACTCTTTCTATCATCACAATCTATAATTATGTTTCATCCCTCATTGTTTTGTGTATGGTGTTGATTGTTCACTCTCTCTAAATATGTTGCAAATTGACATATCAAGTCAATGTTAATATCATAAAACTCATGCACATATTTAGGGGGAGCTACACATACACAAATGCTTTTATCTCGCAAGTACTCGTAATCTTTAATGTTTACTCTACTCTAGTTTGTTTTGGCATCAATCACCAAAAAGGGGGAGATTGTAAGTGCAATCAACCCTAATTGAGGGTTTTGGTGATTAAATGACAAAACAAACAAAGATTCTAACAAGTTTGCTCCTAGCATCTACACAGTAATTCTACAGACAGGAGAAGCACAGATCTTACAAGCATAAAAATAGAAAGCCCAGCACATTTAGAATTCCACATCAAATGGCGTGCTCCAAGTGCTTTGAAACAACGGCAGTACTCATTTTATAATTCTTGAGTTATAGGAATCGCCGTACAATTAAGAGGGATCCGCAATGGTTAAGTAAGTTATGCAATGAGCTAAGTTCAAAACCTTTTGAAAACATCTTCGAGAACATTTTTCCAGATCATGAATGCCCTTGAGAAAGACCAATTTTACTTCCCACAAAAACTCCACTTTTGTCCTCCTCAAAACACTCAAAATTTGGTTTCAGCCCTGGAAACCGGTTCAACCGGTCCTGAAACCGGTTCAACCGGTTTTGGGACTGTTCCTCTGCCACCCCTGCTCTGACCTGTCTGACAGTCAGAGCTGCCAGAAAAAGTCGCTGCAGATTTTTTGGGAAAACCGGTTCAACCGGATTTTTCCCCTACTCAACCGGTTTTGAAACCGGTCGAGTCTCCAGCTGAGTAGGTTAGTGAACCGGGATCCCCCTGGTAGAAACCGGTTCAACCGATCTGAAAACCGGTTCAACCGGTTTTTACTCCTTTTCTCCGAACGACTGCCATCTTTTTGGGGATCCTTTATATACCCCCTCACACACTCTCTCTCATGAACTTCTGCTCCTCCCACAAAATCTTGGCTGACCAAACTCTCAACAAGTGCATTCATTTCACCTTTCACACCCGTAATCACATCTCCTTTAATTGCTTGAAGGATCCTTGGTGTGAGGTGAACTCGATCTAACACGCTGTCATTTTCATCTCGATTCTCCTATTCTCTTTGTTCTTGAGCTCGTTGCAAACTTAACCTTGTGCGGATTTGTTACTCTTGGAACCTCGTGTTCCTTGACGGTTAGAGGTTGCTTGGGAGTCTCCAAATTTGTGGACGACCCCAAGAAGTTTGTATCACCCGCTCTTTGAGCATATTTGAGAAGAGATTGCCTTGACCTTTGTGGTCGGTTTGTGGAGGACTAGGTTTGGAAAAGACCCAGCCCTTTGTGGGCTCCTCAACGAGGAGTAGGATACCTTTGTGGTGGTTGCCGAACCTCGGGTTATATCGCGTGTTTTTGTGTGTTCTTGTTAAGCTCTTTAAATTTGTTGGTTGGCTCATATTATCTATTCGAGTAGATCTTGCGTAGGGCAAGTCATTAGCAAAATCTTTCACTACTTCGCAATATTTGCTTATCTAAGTTGAGCAGGTTCAAACTTGTTCAGTTGTAAACAGAATCAACTGAACCGGTTTGCACCAGTGTGTAACACCCCAGGTGTTACCTTGGCTAGAACCCACCTTGATACTAAAGGCTATGATCACATGTGGAAAAACTTAAGGGACAAAAGCATGAGGGTCTTGGAAAGCTAGATGTTAACCAAGGATTGTGAGCAACCAAAAGCATTACTCTAATCCTTGCACACTTACTACCTTGGATAAGAGGGGAGAAGAACCCTAGACCTCTCTTAAACCCTATCTCCCAAAACCCTAGGTAAGAGGGGAAAGAGAGTGAGCAAGTGTGCAAAGCATGAGTAATTTTTACCCAAACCTTAACTAACCTTGTAACCATCAATTAGGGGAGGGAAATATTGCAAAAAGACCCCTGGAGAAACCCCAATTCAAATCTCCAAGTGGAGAGAGAGCTAGAGCTCTCTATTTCCCTCTAAGTCAAATTCTAACCCTAATCCAAAGACCAACCGTGTTCACCTTAAAGATGGCACCAAAACCACTTAGGTTCTATACCAAAAATGTGGTATACCACCTAAGGCACCCCCTGGAAAAAGTGGAAACCGAGACTTGGAAGTTTTACAGGATTTGGCATCAGTTTTGTCGCGGGGTGGGCAGTGAGACAAGCCAGATTTGGCGCCCGTCTATCTCCTGATCTAGGGCGTATCCTCCATTGGAACTCACACATGTGAGATAGCCCTAGGTGCCAGGAAGAGGTCTGCGCCGGATTCATGGCAAGATTCGCACGTTTGCGATCTCTGGAGACGTTTGAATGATGGAAGAAACACACCTCCACGTGTTCGACGCTTCCTGCCCGCGCCAGAGCACGCTAGCGCGCGCCCCCGAACGCCCATCGCCGCGCCTGAGCCAAGCCAGTGCCATGACCCGCGCCCGCGCCTATAAAACCCTCCCAGACTTCGATTGTACCCTTCCGCGCACCCTCAAACCTTACCGGAGTCTAGCTCGCCGCCGTTTGCCCATGCGCAGCGTGTCCGCGGCCGCCCAATCCCTCTGCCACCATAGACCGGCCAGTGGAGCCATTCCCAACTCCGTCCGGCCCTCGGAGAAGACTGTGCACACCTCCGTAAAGCTCCTCGAGCAGGGAATCGGAGTTTGCTTCGCCGGAGAGGCCAGTCCACGCTCGCCGGAGCTCTCAACCCCGCCGGTGTACGTGGACCGGGTAAACCACTCAACCATCCTTCGATTCCTTGTGCACACGGTCACTACGTTACCCCGTGAAGCTCAACGTGCCCTTGAATTTAACCAGTTCGCCGTGGTTTGGCCGGTACACTCGCCGCCGACGAGAACACCCGCCTGCGCGCGTGGACCGGGCGATTCCGGCCATCCCCGACGTCAAGCCGTACCTCGACGTGACCGCCAGAGTCTCCCTGAGCCAACCCCACCCTTCGCCGGACCTCCCTCGCCGCCGGTAAGCCGCGCCACCCTTTTCTTTCCCGCGGTTACTGTTTGCGTAAGGGGAAGGACTGCGGGTGAGAGGGAGAGAAGGTCAGGGGGTCTTGTGAAATGTCAGAGGCACAGGGGAATAGTGGCGCGAGGGTAGATTTGCGAAGGTTGATTTAGTTTAAACCCAGGGACCCCGGTGTAAACTGCTTTTCCCGGAAACTTTTAATTAAATCTGTTTTTAATTGAACAGAGATTTTAAAAATTCATAACTTCTGTTCAGTTCATCCAAATTTGGTCAAACCAATTTTGTCAGACCCTAAATAATGTAGCCTACTTAAGAAAAATATAAAACCCCCTATGTACTATAGAAAACTTTAAAGCTCTGATTTAATTATAGTTTTGGCCAAAAGCTCAATAATAAAAAGAAAAATAGTTATATTATTTGACTAGGGTTAAGAAAAATTGGAGAAGTTTATATCTACCTACTGACCTGTTTAAAAATATTAAACCTCTCTGTCCACTCCATTAAGTTAGTTTTTACCACTTATTTTACAATATGCTTAAGGTTAAGAAAAATAGAAAATGTAATTTAAACAATGAACCAGAGAGCACCTCTATTTTTGTTAGGATACTTGTTTAATGTAGTTCACTGGAAAAATATATCATACCTTGGTTTAGTAAAAAATAAGTAGGAAACCTTTTATTTTAATAAACTAAGGATAACTTAGAAAAACCCTACAAAAATAACTCTACAGTGATAACCCCTCAAACCTTAGGATAACTAATATTTGGTTATTATGAACATAGGAAAAATACAAAATCTGTTGTTTGATATTTTTCAAATGACAAGTTAGTTATAAGCACCTTTTTGACATTAAACTTATGATAATCATAACTAAATAACCACCCCTTAGTTTTTTGTGATTTTTGGCACAGGAGCCTATTATTACTATGGGATGCCAGCAAAAATAACCTTTAGGACAGAACCTACCCCTAACTAAGAGAGGTAGTGTAAAGTGGCCCATTTTGCATAACTCTTGTTATTTTTGTTTAAAGCCTAGCCCTTGTACTTTAAGCCTTAAATTCTTAAAACAAGCTAGAATAGCAAATGACAACCCACTGTAATTTTTACAGAATTTTTGGAAATTATTAAAACACTGTCGTAGTTCAAACCTACACCAGAAACCCTAAATGGAAATTAAAGTAAGGAAAATGAATAATGTAAATTAATGACATCCTAAAACCTTTGTAATCTGTCCACTAAAATGTATCAAGGCAATACCAATCCACTAGGTTATCTTCACTGAAAACCCAAGCCTAAAGAGTAATAAGCTTAACCCACTGGAAGCCCCGCAAGACTAAGAAACCCTAAGTTACTTCTTAACTCAGTTCTCTTTAGCATGATATTATTAAATCATGCATAATCATGACATACATGTTCATTGCATTTCGATAGACTGTAACCTTGCTGACGGAGAGTACATCCTCGTGCCGGAGCAAGGAGCTGCTCAGGAGGTAGCCTCGGATCCAGCACCCGAGCCTGCACCAGAGGACCTGTCTGCCACTGCTTTGGAAGGCAAGCCCCGGTTTTATGCATAACCTGTTCTATATGCTATTTTACTGCACTTAATGTTTGTAGGATTGTACTGTGCACCTAAGTGTAGGAGTTGATTGAAACCCTAGTTGCATGATCTCAGGAATCCTTTTGAGATGAATACTAGTATGATAGGACGAGTAGTTGCTTTATTTAATTAGGATCTCAGTAAAAGACGAGTGATTTTTCTAGCACTCGCGCGAGATCAGGAATTTGATTGTACCCACTTTCACACTATCTTGATACTAGTTGGTGGACAACAATCCATGGGGATTGGTTGTCTACGAGATGGAAAATGGAATAAGGATTAACGTGCGGATACCTGTGTCAAGCGTTTGAACGTACTAAACACATACCGAGAAATATGGTAAATCGGTAAGCCTAGTACCTGATTGAACCTGGCAGTAGACTTTGCCCCTCACGCGACCTGAGACGAGGTCTCCAATTCCGGTTATGGTGGGTACAAGTGCGGTCACTGCACGACGGCCAGTCGGGGTCAGTGAGGCATTGTACGCCAAGGCGGTGAGCCCTGATCTGCTGACGGGGAATCGATGGGGACGGTTGTTGTGTGTGGGGACGGAGTGCACCTCCATATCGTGTGTTTAGGTTTACCTTGCAAGGATAAAAACTCGATTTGAATCGTCTGCTTCTCGCAGCTAATGAGACTGCTTGATCCATTGTACTGCATTGAGTAACAAGTGGAAATATGATGAGTTGATAAGATGTTGATTGCTAATAATGCTTGCTACTATGTATGAGTAGATAGTACACTTTTAGCCTTAAGAGAGTCACACTTAATTTTGACTAAGTTAAAAACTTGATTTAGAAACTCAGCTAGTGTTTTTGGCAACCAAACCCCACAGCCAAACAGCTGCATGTCTAGAGGTAGAGGAGTAGACTCCTCACACCGGGTAAGTCTAGCTGAGTATTAGTATACTCAACCTTGCTTGTGGCATAATTTTACAGGTTCTCTGGAGGAAATGGTTGCTGGAGTGACTTGGCCGTCCATCTTGCCACCGGGTTGGACTGTCGAGTGGGACCCTGCCTCGGCTGAGGAGGAGCATGAGGAGTGATGGGACAGGCTTCCCCACCTCTCTGTTTAATTACCATTAGTTTTATTCCGCTGCACTTCGAACAATGATGGTTACTTTTGCAAAAACTCCGATGATGATGATGGTGATGTAATAATTTAATACTCTGACATGTATGGTTTTATGCTTTATTGTATTTGCTCTGTGACTCACCTTCGAGTGAGATTGTGGTACTTGATCCTGTCAGTGGCCGTGTCGGACTAGATCCAAGGGATTGATGGGTTATTCCCATTTAAGTGTGGTCTAGCCTCTAAGGCGGGGCTTAGGCACTTAAGTTGGAATAATTCGGGCAGTTCCGCCATAGCTGGTATCGGAGCTTGTACCACCACAGAGGAATCAATAAAACTTGAATGCCATCCTTTTACAAAGTAAAACTTGGTAGAAACAATGTTGGATAGATAGTAGGACGAGCAGGATAGACCTAGGACGTGAAGCCTTAGGGTAATAGAAGGGTAGCTAGGTGGCTAAGTAACTAGGCCCTACATGCCGCTTTTACAGGATGGGAGTCCTTCCCGATTCCTTTTATCTTTGTGAGGTCGTTCAGGACGAGCATGCATGCATTCTTAATTAAGCAAATGGATAACTGAGTAAGGGACTTAAAACAAGATAACAACCAACTAGGTCCCAAGTGCCTTTCTACTTAACTAGAGAAAGGCTGAGTTTTATTTTATTTTATTTTTTTTCTTTTCTTTCCCTGTTCTTTTTTATAATTCTTTTTCTTTTACTTACGCTTAACCGTACACAGATGACTTCCCACGGATCCTCCGATGACGGAAATGCACTGACCCACACTGACGGACTTGCACGAGAGGGTTTTCCCCGTATTTTATGGGAGGTACTTCAGGGGGCCGGGTACTTGACACCCCCTCAGTACACGGTGCAGCAGTTTGAGAAGCACCGGGTGCCCCACTGTAGGGTGAGGATGATCTTGGAGCCTCATCCCCTGCAGCCAGGCTGGCGTTCGCTGGACTCCGAGTCTTTCGGATACCGGGCGGAGGACACGATCGAGGCGATCGCTCTGCACGGGTTGACGACTTTTTGTTTGTTCCATCCCTTGGAGCTCTCTACCCACCCCATTGGGTTGTTCCCCGCGGAAAAGGAGGACGACCCGATGTGGAAGGATCGGGTGGAGCATGCCAAGGACATCTGGGCTCTCTACCCAGGCCACACGGCTCACTTGTCGGTGCGATGCATGAACGCCCTGTATAGTCTGCAAGTGATGCGTGGAGAGGCAATGTCTCATTTGATGGCACTATTGGAGGCAACCAAGATCACCCTGGATAACAGGGAGGACTCGTGGTTGACTTGTCCCAGGAGCTGGTAGAAAAAGATTTACAAGTGGAGCAGCTGTCTGATGAGATTCATGAGCTGGAGGAGCTAGTGGGCACCAGGGAGAACACCATTGAGGTTCTAGAGGATCAGCTCATTAACACTCAGCAGCAGCTTGCTGAGGCTAACGAGCACCTGGACATGCATCACCAGGAGATCCAGGACCAGGAGGCCAACGAGGACGTCGACATTGAGGGAGGAGATGAGCCTGCCTCCAGTGTGGACACTACTGGCTCGGGAAGACCACCTTCCCCCGAGTCGAGTGTTGCTACGTTCGCTCACTAGGTTTCAGGATAGGATTAGAAGTTGGATGGTCGAACTCCTCGCAGCTAGCTTAGCTTTTGCACCCTTGGGGTACTAGGCTAGATAGAGTTGAGTCATTTTGGGACAATTGATGTAATCATGCTAAACTCTCTTGAAAGCTTGTTTGATGGATGCTGTCATCAGTTTAAATTTGGAAGGAAGAATTTGTGCCTTTTTAAAATCCTTTTGTTGAAGCCGGAGTCTATCATGTTGTTTTAACTTTTTCTCCGCGACAAAATCTTGAACTTGGAGATGTGGTGTTAAGCATGTATGTGGTTTTTCATATGGCCGGGAGGCAGCGTCGTGGCCAGAATGAGCATGTTCCTCCACCGCCACCGCCTCCCACTCTGCAGGAGCTCATGGCTCAGCAGAATGAGATCTTGAGACAGCTGGCTCAGCGTCAGCCACCACCTCAGCACTATGGTGGTGGAGACCATCAGCGTCACCCCGCAGCGGCTACCTATCAGGAGTTCCTCAGCACCCAGCCTCCATTGTTCACAAGGGCAGAGGACCCACTTGATGCAGATGTATGGTTGCGAGTGGTGGAATCCAAATTCCCACTGCTCCATGGAGCTTGCTCAGAGGTCACCAAAGTCAGGTTCGCCACCCAGCAGCTTCGCGGACCCGCAAGGACTTGGTGGGATCATTTTCTTGCTATGCAGCCAGAGGACCGAGAGGTAGAATGGAGGGAGTTCAAGGCAGCTTTCAGAGGACACCATATACCAGCCGGGATCATGGACCAGAAGCTCAATGAGTTTTTGGCACTCACTCAGGGCAACAGGACAGTGTTGCAGTATGCCCAGGCCTTTAATGACTTGTGCCAGTATGCTGGGTATCATGCGGATACAGATGAGAAGAAGAGAGACAGGTTCAGGAGGGGGCTCAGCACTAAGCTCCGTGACCGTCTCAACACCGTCAGGGCCAACAGTTACAATGAGTTGGTCAACATGGCTATCTCCCAAGAGGACTGCATTACAGCTAGACAGGCAGAGAAGAAGAGGAAGACCCCTGTGGCAGGACCCTCAGCTCAGCCCCAGCGCTTCAGGATTGTGTCCGACACCCAGAGCAGGGGACCCCAGCAGCAGCAAGGGCGATGGGTGATCCGACCACAGCAGCAGCAGCAGGCACCCAACCGCGCCCAGTTTTCAGCTCAGAGGAACAACCAGCAGCAGCAGTATCGTCAGGCAAATGACAACAGGTGCTTCACTTGTGGCAACATCGGGCACTATGCCAAGAATTGCCCCAGGAACCAGCAGAGGCAGGGGCAGAATGTTAATCAGAACCAAGGGAAGAGGCAAAAGGTGCAAGTGAGGCAGGGCAGGCTAAACTTCACCACCATGGCTGATATTCCAGAGGGAGCACCCGTCTTGACTGGTATCTTTACAGTTTTGAATTATCCTGCTATTGTTCTTTTTGATTCTGGTGCGTCGCACAGTTTTATCAGTACCAAATTTAGTGCCAAGTGCCAATTGCCTTTTCACCACACCAATGGGGGTATTACAATCTCAACCCCAGGAGGCAGGGTTGCCACCTATCAGATCAATAGGCACGTACCAATTAAGCTGGGTAGTCTCATTTTCAAAACCACTCTATTGATAATGGGTTTGGATAGTGTGGATATCATCTTAGGGACTGATTGGTTATCATGGCACCACGCGGTGATCGATGTTGCAGCCAGAGCCATAGAAATCCGCTCCCCTTTGGATGGCGAGATCACCTTATATCTACCCGACCAGGGATGCATTCGTTCTTGTGCCCTTGTTATGATTGAGTCTCCAGTGGAAAAGATCCCAGTGGTCCGTGACTACCCGGACGTTTTTCCGGATGAATTGCCAAGGATGCCACCTGACCGAGATATTGAGTTCGCCATCGAATTGCAACCCGGGACAGCTCCTATCTCTAAGAGACCCTATAGGATGCCTCCCGCGGAATTGGCAGAATTGAAGAAGCAATTGCAAGAGTTGTTGGACAAGGGGTTTATTCGACCAAGCACTTCACCATGGGGATGTACAACATTATTTGTGAAGAAAAAGGATGAGAGTTTGAGGATGTGTGTTGACTACCGCCCTCTTAATGCGGTGACTATCAAGAACAAATACCCACTGCCCCGTATTGATGTTCTGTTTGATCAGTTGGTAGGAGCCAAAGTGTTCTCCAAGATAGATCTTCGCTCAGGATACCATCAAATCAAGATCCGTGCCAGCGATATTCCCAAGACGGCCTTCTCAACCAGATATGGACTGTATGAGTTTCTGGTGATGTCTTTTGGGCTGACCAATGCACCGGCTTATTTCATGTACCTAATGAACTCAGTGTTTATGCCAGAATTGGATAAGTTCATGGTCGTTTTCATTGATGATATTCTGGTCTATTCCAAGAATGAAGACGAACATACTGAGCACCTGCACATCGTGCTTCAGCGGCTGCGCGATCATCACCTTTATGCTAAGTTGTCTAAATGTGAATTCTGGCTGAAGGAGATTAAATTCTTGGGTCACACAATTTCTCAGGATGGGATATCAGTTGATCCTGAGAAGGTACAAGAGGTAATGGATTGGAAACCCCCGACTACAGTGAGGCAGATTCGGAGTTTTCTGGGATTGGCAGGGTATTATCGACAATTTATTCCGGATTTCTCCAGAATTGCCAAACCAATGACTGAACTGTTGAAGAAGGGAGTCAAATTTGAGTGGAGCCAAAAGTGTGAAGATGCCTTTCATACCTTGAGGCAGCATTTGACAACAGCCCCAGTGCTGGCCCAACCTGACAACACCAAGCCATTTGAAGTTTATTGTGATGCTTCTGGTACCAGATTGGGATGTGTCTTGATGCAAGAAAACAGAGTCATTGCTTATGCTTCCAGAGCACTCAAGCCCCATGAGCGGAACTACCCTACACATGATCTAGAATTGGCAGCTGTAGTTCATGCTCTGAAGTTATGGAGACACTATTTGATGGGAGCCCACTGTAACATCTACACTGATCACAAGAGTCTCAAGTACATTTTCACTCAGGCAGATCTGAAGATGAGGCAAAGAAGATGGTTGGAATTAATCAAGGACTATGATTTGGAGGTGCATTACCACCCTGGTAAGGCCAATGTTGTGGCAGATGCTTTGAGCAGAAAGGCCCAGTGCAATTGTATGAGCATGGATGCAAAAGTCGCCACCCTGTGTGATGAGTTGTGCAAGCTGAACCTGGAGGTTGTTTCTTCAGGTGACTTAAGTTATATCTCGGTGGAGCCCACATTGCAAGAACAGATAGTCAGGGCACAGGTTGAGGATAAGGGTGTTCAGGTTATCAAAGATATGATCAAGCAAAAGGCAGAAAAATACAAGTGCTTCCGACAGGACAGCAAGGGAATTCTATGGTTTGGAGATCGATTGGTTGTTCCCAAGGACCCTGAGCTCAGAAAGAAGATATTGGATGAAGCTCACCTCTCCAAATTCTCCATGCACCCTGGTAGCAACAAGATGTACCATGATCTCAGATCTCTATATTGGTGGACTAGAATGAAAAGAGAAATTGCCAAGTACATATCCGAGTGTGACACCTGCCAGAGGATCAAAGCTAGTCATTTGAAGGCAGCAGGCCCTCTGCAACCCCTTCCCATACCATCTTGGAAATGGGAGGACATTTGCATGGACTTCATAGTGGGATTACCCAATACCTCCAGGCACCATGATTCTATTTGGGTTATTGTGGACAGGTTGACCAAGACTGCTCATTTCTTGCCGGTGCACACCACCCACAAGACAGAGAAGTACGCAGAAATTTATGTTGATCAGATAGTAAGGTTGCATGGTATTCCAAAGACCATTGTATCTGACAGAGGAGCACTGTTTGTGGCACGCTTTTGGGAGAAACTGCAAGAATCACTTGGGACCCAAGTAATCCGAAGCTCAGCATATCACCCTCAAACAGATGGCCAAACAGAAAGGGTGAATCAGATTTTGGAAGACATGTTGCGAGCATGTCCATTACACTATGGGAAGGATTGGGACCAGTGTTTGTCTTTGGCAGAGTTTTCTTACAATAACAGCTATCAGTCTAGTCTAAAGATGGCACCTTTTGAGGCATTATATGGGAGAAGGTGTAGGACCCCACTAAATTGGTCTCAAGCAGGAGAAAGGGAAATTTTTGGGCCAGACTTGGTACTCGAGGCAGAGGCAAAGGTCAGGGTTATTACCAAGAACTTGGAAGCTGCTCAGGCCAGGCAAAGGAGCTATCATGATAAGAGGCGGAAGCCTCTACAGTTTGAGGTGGGAGATCATGTCTATCTTAAGGTATCACCCACCAAGGGTGTCCAGAGATTCGGGATCAAGGGCAAGTTAGCTCCTCGCTACATTGGACCTTATGAGATCAAGGCAAGTTGTGGACCCGTAGCCTACCAGTTGGATTTACCACCTCACATGTCAGCAGTTCATAATGTGTTCCATGTATCTCAGCTGCGGAGATGTGTTCGTCTACCCACTGAAGTGCTACCGGAACCAGACATTGAGTTAGAACCAGATTTGTCCTACCAAGAGTACCCCGTCAAGGTATTAGATCAAAAGGAGAGATCAACTCGGGCAAGGTCGGTCAGAATGTACAAGGTTCAGTGGAGTCACCATTCAGCAGAAGAAGCTACGTGGGAGACTGAGGATTTTCTACGCTCTCGCTTCCCCGATTTTCTGCCCAAAGGAGTCGGTATGTAACCCCAAAACCCCACCCCCCACCTGCCCTTTGAATTCAATTATAAGAAAAACTTAGATAACAAGGATAGTCTAAGTTGTGGATTTAACTTAAGAAGGGCTTCCTTCTGAAGTTGCAAAGAGGATGACATTCGAAGAGCAGTTAATAAGAGAAACTTAAGTATAAAGGGAAAACAACACCAGCACACCTTCAAGCACCCTCCAAGGGACTCTACCTAATCTCGGGACGAGATTCCTTTAAGGGGGGAGGGCTGTAACACCCCAGGTGTTACCTTGGCTAGAACCCACCTTGATACTAAAGGCTATGATCACATGTGGAAAAACTTAAGGGACAAAAGCATGAGGGTCTTGGAAAGCTAGATGTTAACCAAGGATTGTGAGCAACCAAAAGCATTACTCTAATCCTTGCACACTTACTACCTGAGAGCACCTAGAGGGGGGGGGGGGGTGAATAGGTGATCCTGTAAAAACTTCAAACTTAAGCCACAAAAACTTGTTAAGCGTTAGCACGATTAATGCCAAGTGGCTAAAGTGAAGTCTCAACAAAACACAATACCACAAGAATCAAGCACAGAGGGACACAGTGGTTTATCCCGTGGTTCGGCCAAGCCAATGCTTGCCTACTTCCACGTTGTGGCGTCCCAACGGACGAGGGTTGCAATCAACCCCTCTCAAGCGGTCCAAAGACCCACTTGAATACCACGTTGTTTTGTTGTTCCTTTCACTATCCCGTTTGCAAGGAATCTCCACAAATTGGAGTCTCTTGCCCTTACAAGTATATGATCACAAAGAAAGCACAGAGTAAGGGAGGGAAGCAACACACACAAATCCACAACAAAAGCGCACACACACGGCCAAGACTCGAGCTCGAATGACTATCTCAGAGTTCACACTAGAACAGAGCTCGAATCACTTAGAATCACAAATGAATGCGCAAAGAACTTGTGTGGATGATCAAGAATGCTCAAGAGTTGCTTGTATGTCTCCTCCATGCGCCTAGGGGCTCCTTTTATAGCCCCAAGGCAGCTAGGAGCCGTTGAGAGCAATTCTGGAAGGCCATCCTTGCCTTCTGTCGTCGGGGGCACCGGACAGTCCGGTGCACACCGGACATGTCCGGTGACCGATTTCTTTCCTTATCCAGCGCTTCCCGACCGTTGCAGACCGGCGGAGATCTGAGAGCCGTTGGCGCACCGGACAGTCCGGTGCACACCGGACAGTCCGGTGCCGTCTTCCGACCGTTGGCTCGGCCACGTGTCCCGCGCGGATTGCGCGGCCGACCGTTGGCCCTGGCCGACCCTTGGCTCACCGGACAGTCCGGTGCACACCGGACAGTCCGGTGAATTTTAGCCGTACGCCGTCGGCGAATTCCCGAGAGCGGCCAGTTCGCGCCGAGTTGGCCTGGCGCACCGGACACTGTCCGGTGCACACCGGACAGTCCGGTGCTCCAGACCGAGCTGGGACTTGGCTGCACACAGCCAAGTCATTCTCTCCCCTTTTCTCTTTTTCTTCTTTCTGTTTCTAACACTTAGACAAATATGTTAGTCCACAAAACCAATGTACTAAGGCTTAGAAACATACCTTTATCTCATGATTTGCACCTTGTTCATCCATGTACACAAATTCACAATTAAACACATGTGTTGGCACTCAATCACCAAAATACTTAGAAATGGCCCAAGGGCACATTTCCCTTTCAATCTCCCCCTTTTTGGTGATTTATGCCAACACTACATAAAGCCACTAGAACAAGTGCAAACTCAATTCAAATAACACTTAAATTTATTTTGAATCAATTTTGGCATATATGGATCATCCTTTGCCACCACTTGGTTTGTTTTTGCAAATCAAACACAAATCTCTATCTCTAAGTTAAACACACATGTTTAAGCATAAAGAGAGTCATTCAAAAGGAGATTGATCAAGGATTTCAGAAACTCCCCCTTTTTCCCATAATCAATACTTCTCCCCACAAGAAGCCAACTTTTGACAAGAGAGACAACTTAAGAATTTTGACAAATCAAAAACTCTATTCTACTATTTTCAAAATCTCTCAAGTGGTAGCTGATCCATTTATTGCTTTGGCCTTTATTTTCTCCCCCTTTGGCATCAAACACCAAAACGGGATCAATTTTGGCCCTTTAACCCCATTGCCTCACCAAAATCTTCAATTAAGAGCAAATGGCAATAAGAGGTCATGAGATGAACTTGGAATAAGTTACCCCTCATCGGAGTGCAGTGGAAGTCTTGCATGATCCAAGTCCACCTTTTCCCTTTCAATTCTCCTTTGTGACTAACACAAGCAAACTCAAACAAATGGTTAGTCTCAAAGGGTCAAGTTGTAACACATCTCCCCCTAAACATGTGCATCACATTGCAACGGACTTGTGAGGTCCAGGGAGTGTTTGTACAACTTGAGCACCATAATAAGCAACAAAATGCAGAATGAACATGATCAAAGGCATAGATACATGTATGCTACAATTCAATCCAAGTTCCGCGAATCTAAGACATTTAGCTCACTACGCAGCCTGCAAAAGGTCTTCTCATCTAAAGGCTTGGTAAAGATATCGGCTAGCTGGTTCTCGGTGCTAACATAAAACACTTCGATATCTCCCTTTTGCTGGTGGTCTCTCAAAAAGTGATGCCGGATGTCAATGTGCTTTGTGCGGCTGTGCTCAACAGGATTTTCCGCTATTCGGATAGCACTCTCATTGTCACATAGGAGTGGGACTTTACTCAGATTGTAGCCAAAGTCCCTGAGGGTTTGCCTCATCCAAAGTAGTTGCGCGCAACACTGACCTGCGGCAACATACTCGGCCTCAGCGGTGGATAGGGCAACGGAGGTTTGTTTCTTAGAGTTCCATGACACCAGGGACCTTCCTAAGAATTGGCACGTCCCCGATGTACTCTTCCTATCGACCTTACATCCAGCATAGTCGGAATCTGAGTACCCAATTAAGTCAAAGTTAGACCCCTTTGGATACCAGATCCCGAAGCAAGGCGTAGCGACTAAATATCTAAGAATTCGCTTCACCGCCACCAAGTGACACTCCTTAGGATCGGATTGAAATCTAGCACACATGCATACGCTAAGCATAATATCCGGTCTACTAGCACATAAATAAAGTAGAGATCCTATCATTGACCGATATGCTTTTTGATCAACGGACTTACCTCCTTTGTTGAGGTCGGTGTGTCCGTCGGTTCCCATCGGAGTCTTTGCGGGCTTGGCGTCCTTCATCCCAAACCGCTTCAGCAGATCTTGCGTGTACTTCGTTTGGGAGATGAAGGTGCCGTCCTTGAGTTGCTTCACTTGGAACCCAAGGAAGTAGTTCAACTCGCCCATCATCGACATCTCGAATTTCTGCGTCATCACCCTGCTAAACTCTTCACAAGACTTTTGATTAGTAGAACCAAATATTATGTCATCGACATAAATTTGGCACACAAACAAATCACCATTACAAGTCTTAGTGAAAAGAGTTGGATCGGCTTTCCCAACCTTGAAAGCATTAGCAAGTAAGAAATCTCTAAGGCATTCATACCATGCTCTTGGGGCTTGTTTAAGTCCATAGAGCGCCTTAGAGAGCTTACACACGTGGTCGGGGTACCGCTCATCCTCGAAGCCAGGGGGTTGCTCCACGTACACTTCCTCCTTTATTGGCCCGTTGAGGAACGCGCTCTTCACATCCATTTGGTACAACCTGAAAGAATGGTGAGCGGCATATGCTAGCAAGATGCGAATGGATTCTAGCCTAGCCACAGGAGCAAAAGTCTCCTCAAAGTCCAAACCTGCGACTTGGGCATAACCTTTTGCCACAAGTCGAGCCTTGTTCCTTGTCACAACTCCGTGCTCGTCCTGTTTGTTGCGGAACACCCACTTGGTTCCCACAACATTTTGCTTGGGACGAGGCACCAGCGTCCAAACTTCATTGCGCTTGAAGTTGTTGAGTTCCTCCTGCATGGCCAACACCCAATCCGGATCTAGCAGGGCCTCCTCTACCCTGAAAGGCTCAATAGAGGAGACAAAGGAGTAATGTTCACAAAAATTAACTAATCGAGACCGAGTAGTTACTCCCTTGCTAATGTCACCCAGAATTTGGTCGACGGGATGATCCCTTTGAATCATCGCTCGAACTTGGGTTGGAGGTGCCGGTTGCGCTTCTTTCTCCATCACATGATCGTCTTGTGCTCCCCCTTGATCACACGCCTCCTTTTGATGAACCTGTTCATCGTCTTGAGTTGGGGGTTGCACAGTCGTTGAGGAAGAAGGTTGATCTCGTTCATCCTGTTCCTGTGGCCGAATGTCTCCAATCGCCATGGTTCGTATAGCGGCCGTCGGAACATCTTCTTCATCTGCATCATCACAATCAACAACTTGCTCTCTTGGAGAGCCATTAGTCTCATCAAATACAACGTCGCTAGAGACTTCAACCAAACCCGATGATTTGTTGAAAACTCTATACGCCTTTGTATTTGAATCATAACCTAATAAAAACCCTTCTACAGCTTTGGGAGCAAACTTAGAATTTCTACCCTTCTTCACTAGAATGTAGCACTTGCTCCCAAAAACACGAAAGTACGATACATTGGGTTTGTTACCGGTTAGTAGCTCATATGACGTCTTCTTGAGGAGGCGGTGAAGGTAGACCCTGTTGATGGCGTGGCAAGCCGTGTTCACGGCTTCCGACCAAAAGCACTCGGGGGTCTTGAACTCTCCAAGCATCGTCCTCGCCATATCGATTAGCGTCCTGTTCTTCCTCTCTACCACACCATTTTGCTGTGGTGTGTAGGGAGCGGAGAACTCGTGCTTGATCCCTTCCTCCTCAAGAAACTCCTCCACTTGAAGGTTCTTGAACTCGGACCCGTTGTCGCTCCTTATCTTCTTCACCTTGAGCTCAAACTCATTTTGAGCTCTCCTGAGGAAGCGCTTGAGGGTCCCTTGGGTTTCAGACTTATCCTTCAAAAAGAACACCCAAGTGAAGCGGGAAAAGTCATCAACAATAACTAAACCATACTTACTTCCTCCTATGCTCAGATAGGCGACGGGTCCGAAGAGGTCCATATGCAGCAGCTCCAGAGGTCTTGACGTGGTCATCACATTCTTGCTGTGATGTGCTCCTCCTACTTGTTTACCTGCCTGACAAGCTGCACAAGGTCTATCTTTTTCGAAATAAACATTTGTTAGACCTATCACGTGTTCTCCCTTTAGAAGCTTGTGGAGGTTCTTCATCCCCACATGTGCTAAGCGGCGATGCCACAGCCAGCCCATGCAAGTCTTAGCCATTAAGCATGCATCTAGACCGGCCTCTTCTTTTGCAAAATCAACTAAATAAAGCTTGCCGTCTAGTACACCCTTAAAAGCTAGTGAACCATCACATCTTCTAAAGACAGACACATCTACATTTGTAAATAAACAATTATATCCCATTTGACATAATTGACTAACAGATAGCAAATTATATCCAAGACTCTCCACTAAGAATACATTTGAGATAGAATGCTCATTAGAAATTGCAATTTTACCTAACCCTTTTACCTTGCCTTGATTCCCATCACCGAATATAATTGAATCTTGGGAATCCTTATTCTTGACGTAGGAGGTGAACATCTTCTTCTCCCCCGTCATATGGTTTGTGCATCCGCTGTCGATAATCCAGCATGAACCCCCGGATGCATAAACCTGCAAGGCAAATTTAGGCTTGGGTCTTAGGTACCCAACTCATGTTGGGTCCTGCAAGGTTAGCACAAATATCTTTAGGGACCCAAATGCAAGATTTATCTCCCTTGCATCTAGCCCCTAATTTCCTAGCAACAACCTTCTTACCCTTTCTACAAATAGCAAAAGGAGCATTACAAGCATAATAAAAGGTAGAAGGTTCATTTACTACTTTCCTAGGAGCATGCATAACATTCTTTCTAGGCGTATGAGCAATATTTCTCCTAGGCATATGCGCAACATTTCTCCTACTCATATTTCTATCATGCTTATGAGAGGAACTAGAGGCAAACATGGCATGAGAATCATAAACATGTGAATCAAAATCATTATAAATATTTCTAGCATGTCTCCTATCATGGTATAAGAAAGCATGGTTCTTTTTAGCACTATTAGCCATAGGGGCCTTCCCTTTCTCCTTGACGAAGACGGGAGCCTTATGGCTTGTTAAGTTCTTGGCTTCCCTCTTGAAGCCAAGCCCATCCTTAATTGAGGGGTGTCTACCAACCGTGTAGGCATCCCTTGCAAATTTTATTTTATCAACTTCATTCTTGCTAGTCTTAAGTTGGGCATTAAGACTAGCCACTTCATCATTTAATTTGGAAATTAGAACTAGGTGTTCACTACAAGCATTAACATCAAAATCCTTACACCTAGTACAAATTTCAACATGTTCAACACAAGAATTTGATTTACTAGTTACTTCTAGTTTAGCACTTAAATCAATATTAACACTTCTTAAGGTAGAAATGGTTTCATGACAGGAAGATATTTCACTAGAAAGCATTTCATTTCTTTTCACTTCTAAAGCATATGATTTTTGTGCCTCTACAAACTTATCATGTTCATCATACAATAAATCTTCTTGCTTTTCTAAAAGCCTATCCTTTTCATTCAATGCATCAATCAATTCATTGATTTTATCTATCTTAGATCTATCTAAGCCCTTGAACAAGCAAGAATAATCTATATCATCATCACTAGACTCACTATCACTAGAAGAAGCATAAGTGGAGTCTTTGGTACTTACCTTCTTCTCTCTTGCCATAAGACAAGTGAGACGCTCGTTGGGGAAGAGAGCCGATTTGTTGAAGGCAGTGGCGGCGAGTCCTTCATTGTCGGAGTCGGAGGAGGAGCAATCCGAGTCCCACTCCTTTCCTAGATGCGCCTCGCCCTTTGCCTTCTTGTATGCCTTCTTCTTCTCTCTCTTGTTCCCCTTTTCCTGGTCACTTTCATTATCGGGACAGTTAGCAATAAAATGACCAAGCTTACCGCATTTGAAGCACGAGCGCTTTCCCTTGGTCTTGGTCTTGCTTGGCTGCCCCTTGCGACCATTTAGCGCCGTCTTGAATCTCTTGATGATGAGAGCCATCTCTTCATCATTGAGTCCGGCCGCCTCAATCTGTGCCACCTTGCTAGGTAGCGCCTCCTTGCTTCGTGTTGCCTTGAGAGCAAGGGGTTGCGGCTCGTTGATCGGACCGTTCAACGCTTCGTCGACGTATCTTGCCTCCTTGATCATCATCCGCCCGCTCACGAATTTTCCAAGTACTTCCTCGGGCGTCATCATCGTGTACCTGGGATTCTCACGAATATTGTTCACGAGATGAGGATCAAGTACGGTAAAAGACCTGAGCATTAGGCGGACGACATCGTGATCCGTCCAACGCGTGCTTCCGTAGCTCCTTATTTTGTTGATAAGGGTCTTGAGCCGGTTGTACGTCTGAGTTGGCTCCTCTCCCCTTATCATGGCGAACCGTCCAAGCTCGCCCTCCACCAACTCCATCTTGGTGAGCATGGTGATGTCGTTCCCCTCGTGAGAGATCTTGAGGGTGTCCCATATCTGCTTGGCATTGTCCAAGCCGCTCACCTTATTGTACTCTTCCCTGCACAAAGATGCTAAGAGAACAGTAGTAGCCTGTGCATTTTTATGAATCTGTTCATTTATAAGCATAGGGCTATCCGAGCTATCGAATTTCATTCCGTTCTCCACAATCTCCCATATGCTAGGATGGAGAGAGAATAAGTGACTACGCATTTTGTGACTCCAAAATCCGTAGTCCTCCCCATCGAAGTGTGGAGGTTTGCCAAGAGGAATGGAAAGCAAATGCGAATTCGAACTATGTTGAATACGGGAATAATCAAATGAAAAGTTCGAATTGACCGTCTTCCTGTAGTCGTTGTGGTCCTCGTCCTTTTGGGAAGAAGTAGACTCGTCGCTGTCGTAGTAGATGATCTCCTTGATGCGCCTTGTCTTCTTCTTCTTCCCTTCCTTCCGTCTTTGGCCCGAGCCGGAGTCGGTAGGCTTGTCGTCCTTCGGCTCGTTGACGAAGGTCTCCTTTTCTTTGTCGTTGATCACTATACCCTTCCCCTTAGGATCCATCTCTTCGGGCGGCTAGTCCCTTTGTGAAGAGAACGGCTCCGATACCAATTGAGAGCACCTAGAGGGGGGGGGGTGAATAGGTGATCCTGTAAAAACTTCAAACTTAAGCCACAAAAACTTGTTAAGCGTTAGCACGATTAATGCCAAGTGGCTAAAGTGAAGTCTCAACAAAACACAATACCACAAGAATCAAGCACAGAGGGACACAGTGGTTTATCCCGTGGTTCGGCCAAGCCAATGCTTGCCTACTTCCACGTTGTGGCGTCCCAACGGACGAGGGTTGCAATCAACCCCTCTCAAGCGGTCCAAAGACCCACTTGAATACCACGTTGTTTTGTTGTTCCTTTCACTATCCCGTTTGCAAGGAATCTCCACAAATTGGAGTCTCTTGCCCTTACAAGTATATGATCACAAAGAAAGCACAGAGTAAGGGAGGGAAGCAACACACACAAATCCACAACAAAAGCGCACACACACGGCCAAGACTCGAGCTCGAATGACTATCTCAGAGTTCACACTAGAACAGAGCTCGAATCACTTAGAATCACAAATGAATGCGCAAAGAACTTGTGTGGATGATCAAGAATGCTCAAGAGTTGCTTGTATGTCTCCTCCATGCGCCTAGGGGCTCCTTTTATAGCCCCAAGGCAGCTAGGAGCCGTTGAGAGCAATTCTGGAAGGCCATCCTTGCCTTCTGTCGTCGGGGGCACCGGACAGTCCGGTGCACACCGGACATGTCCGGTGACCGATTTCTTTCCTTATCCAGCGCTTCCCGACCGTTGCAGACCGGCGGAGATCTGAGAGCCGTTGGCGCACCGGATAGTCCGGTGCACACCGGACAGTCCGGTGCCGTCTTCCGACCGTTGGCTCGGCCACGTGTCCCGCGCGGATTGCGCGGCCGACCGTTGGCCCTGGCCGACCCTTGGCTCACCGGACAGTCCGGTGCACACCGGACAGTCCGGTGAATTTTAGCCGTACGCCGTCGGCGAATTCCCGAGAGCGGCCAGTTCGCGCCGAGTTGGCCTGGCGCACCGGACACTGTCCGGTGCACACCGGACAGTCCGGTGCTCCAGACCGAGCTGGGACTTGGCTGCACACAGCCAAGTCATTCTCTCCCCTTTTCTCTTTTTCTTCTTTCTGTTTCTAACACTTAGACAAATATGTTAGTCCACAAAACCAATGTACTAAGGCTTAGAAACATACCTTTATCTCATGATTTGCACCTTGTTCATCCATGTACACAAATTCACAATTAAACACATGTGTTGGCACTCAATCACCAAAATACTTAGAAATGGCCCAAGGGCACATTTCCCTTTCACTACCTTAGATAAGAGGGGAGAAGAACCCTAGACCTCTCTTAAACCCTATCTCCCAAAACCCTAGGTAAGAGGGGAAAGAGAGTGAGCAAGTGTGCAAAGCATGAGTAATTTTTACCCAAACCTTAACTAACCTTGTAACCATCAATTAGGAGAGGGAAATATTGCAAAAAGACCCCTGGAGAAACCCCAATTCAAATCTCCAAGTGGAGAGAGAGCTAGAGCTCTCTATTTCCCTCTAAGTCAAATTCTAACCCTAATCCAAAGACCAACCGTGTTCACCTTAAAGATGGCACCAAAACCACTTAGGTTCTATACCAAAAATGTGGTATACCACCTAAGGCACCCCCTGGAAAAAGTGGAAACCGAGACTTGGACGTTTGACAGGATTTGGCATCAGTTTTGTCGCGGGGTGGGCAGTGAGACAAGCCAGATTTGGCGCCCATCTATCTCCTGATCTAGGGCGTATCCTCCATTGGAACTCACACATGTGAGATAGCCCTAGGTGCCAGGAAGAGGTCTGCGCCGGATTCATGGCAAGATTCGCACGTTTGCGATCTCTGGAGACGTTTGAACAATGGAAGAAACACACCTCCACGTGTTCGACGCTTCCTGCCCGCGCCAGAGCACGCTCGCGCGCGCCCCCGAACGCCCAGCGCCGCGCCCGAGCCAAGCCAGTGCCATGCCCCGCGCCCGCGCCTATAAAACCCTCCCAGACTTCGATTGTACCCTTCCGCGCACCCTCAAACCTTACCGGAGTCTAGCTCGCCGCCGTTTGCCCGTGCGCAGCGTGTCCGCGGCCGCCCAATCCCTCTGCCACCATAGACCGGCCAGTGGAGCCATTCCCAACTCCGTCAGGCCCACGGAGAAGACTGTGCACACCTCCGTAAAGCTCCCCGAGCAGGGAATCGGAGTTTGCTTCGCCGGAGAGGCCAGTCCACGCTCGCCGGAGCTCTCAACCCCGCCGGTGTACGTGGACCGGGTAAACCACTCAACCATCCTTCGATTCCTTGTGCACACGGTCACTACGTTACCCCGTGAAGCTCACCGTGCCCTTGAATTTAACCAGTTCACCGTGGTTTGGCCGGTACACTCGCCGCCGACGAGAACACCCGCCTGCGCGCGTGGACCGGGCGATTCCGGCCATCCCCGACGTCAAGCCGTACCTCGACGTGACCGCCAAAGTCTCCCCGAGCCAACCCCACCCTTCGCCGGACCTCCCTCGCCGCCGGTAAGCCGCGCCACCCTTTTCTTTCCCGCGGTTACTGTTTGCGTAAGGGGAAGGACTGCGGGTGAGAGGGAGAGAAGGTCAGGGGGTCTTGTGAAATGTCAGAGGCACAGGGGAATAGTGGCGCGAGGGTAGATTTGCGAAGGTTGATTTAGTTTAAACCCAGGGACCCCGGTGTAAACTGCTTTTCCCGGAAACTTTTAATTAAATCTGTTTTTAATTGAACAGAGACTTTAAAAATTCATAACTTCTGTTCAGTTCATCCAAATTTGGTCAAACCAATTTTGTCAGACCCTAAATAATGTAGCCTACTTAAGAAAAATATAAAACCCCCTATGTACTATAGAAAACTTTAAAGCTCTGATTTAATTATAGTTTTGGCCAAAAGCTCAATAATAGAAAGAAAAATAGTTATATTATTTGACTAGGGTTAAGAAAAATTGGAGAAGTTTGTATCTACCTACTGACCTGTTTAAAAATATTAAACCTCTCTGTCCACTCCATTAAGTTAGTTTTTACCACTTATTTTACAATATGCTTAAGGTTAAGAAAAATAGAAAATGTAATTTAAACAATGAACCAGAGAGCACCTCTATTTTTGTTAGGATACTTGTTTAATGTAGTTCAGTGGAAAAATATATCATACCCTGGTTTAGTAAAAAAATAAGTAGGAAACCTTTTATTTTAATAAACTAAGGATAACTTAGAAAAACCCTACAAAAATAACTCTAAGGTGAAAACCCCTCAAACCTTAGGATAACTAATATTTGGTTATTATGAACATAGGAAAAATACAAAATCTGTTGTTTGATATTTTTCAAATGACAAGATAGTTATAAGCACCTTTTTGACATTAAACTTAAGAAAATCATAACTAAATAACCACCCCTTAGTTTTCTGTGATTTTTGGCACAGGAGCCTATTATTACTATGGGATGCCAGCAAAAATAACCTTTAGGACAGAATCTACCCCTAACTAAGAGAGGTAGTGTAAAGTGGCCCATTTTGCATAACTCTTGTTATTTTTGTTTAAAGCCTAGCCCTTGTACTTTAAGCCTCAAATTCTTAAAACAAGCTAGAATAGCAAATGACAACCCACTGTAATTTTTACAGAATTTTTGGAAATTATTAAAACACTATCGTAGTTCAAACCTACACCAGAAACCCTAAATGGAAATTAAAGTAAGGAAAATGAATAATGTAAATTAATGACATCCTAAAACCTTTGTAATCTGTCCACTAAAATGTATCAAGGCAATACCAATCCACTAGGTTATCTTCACTGAAAACCCAAGCCTAAAGAGTAATAAGCTTAACCCACTGGAAGCCCCGCAAGACTAAGAAACCCTAAGTTACTTCTTAACTCAGTTCTCTTTAGCATGATATTATTAAATCATGCATAATCATGACATACATGTTCATTGCATTTCGATAGACTGTAACCTTGCTGACGGAGAGTACATCCTCGTGCCGGAGCAAGGAGCTGCTCAGGAGGTAGCCTCGGATCCAGCACCCGAGCCTGCACCAGAGGACCTGTCTGCCACTGCTTTGGAAGGCAAGCCCCGGTTTTATGCATAACCTGTTCTATATGCTATTTTACTGCACTTAATGTTTGTAGGATTGTACTGTGCACCTAAGTGTAGGAGTTGATTGAAACCCTAGTTGCATGATCTCAGGAATCCTTTTGAGATGAATACTAGTATGATAGGACGAGTAGTTGCTTTATTTAATTAGGATCTCAGTAAAAGACGAGTGATTTTTCTAGCACTCGCGCGAGATCAGGAATTTGATTGTACCCACTTTCACACTATCTTGATACTAGTTGGTGGACAACAATCCATGGGGATTGGTTGTCTACGAGATGGAAAATGGAATAAGGATTAACGTGCGGATACCTGTGTCAAGCGTTTGAACGTACTAAACACATACCGAGAAATATGGTAAATCGGTAAGCCTAGTACCTGATTGAACCTGGCAGTAGACTTTGCCCCTCACGCGACCTGAGACGAGGTCTCCAATTCCGGTTATGGTGGGTACAAGTGCGGTCACTGCACGACGGCCAGTCGGGGTCAGTGAGGCATTGTACGCCAAGGCGGTGAGCCCTGATCTGCTGACGGGGAATCGATGGGGACGGTTGTTGTGTGTGGGGACGGAGTGCACCTCCATATCGTGTGTTTAGGTTTACCTTGCAAGGATAAAAACTCGATTTGAATCGTCTGCTTCTCGCAGCTAATGAGACTGCTTGATCCATTGTACTGCATTGAGTAACAAGTGGAAATATGATGAGTTGATAAGATGTTGATTGCTAATAATGCTTGCTACTATGTATGAGTAGATAGTACACTTTTAGCCTTAAGAGAGTCACACTTAATTTTGACTAAGTTAAAAACTTGATTTAGAAACTCAGCTAGTGCTTTTGGCAACCAAACCCCACAGCCAAACAGCTGCATGTCTAGAGGTAGAGGAGTAGACTCCTCACACCGGGTAAGTCTAGCTGAGTATTAGTATACTTAGCCTTGCTTGTGGCATAATTTTACAGGTTCTCTGGAGGAAATGGTTGCTGGAGTGACTTGGCCGTCCATCTTGCCACCGGGTTGGACTGTCGAGTGGGACCCTGCCTCGGCTGAGGAGGAGCATGAGGAGTGATGGGACAGGCTTCCCCACCTCTCTGTTTAATTACCGTTAGTTTTATTCCGCTGCACTTCGAACAATGATGGTTACTTTTGCAAAAACTCCGATGATGATGATGGTGATGTAATAATTTAATATTCTGACATGTATGGTTTTATGCTTTATTGTATTTGCTCTGTGACTCACCTTCGAGTGAGATTGTGGTACTTGATCCTGTCAGTGGCTGTGTCGGACTAGATCCGAGGGATTGACGGGTTATTCCCATTTAAGTGTGGTCTAGCCTCTAAGGCGGGGCTTAGGCACTTAAGTTGGAATAATTCGGGCAGTTCCTGTAATACTCAAAGTTGTATACCAAGAATAATAGAGAGAGCTCCTCATTTTGTGTGTCTCATATGCATCATAAAAAGAGCACCTATGTAATTGAGAGTGACTAAATAAAACAATGATTCTAAAATAAAAGAAAGTGCATATGTTGGAGTTTATATGTTTGTGCATTAAATAAAATAATAAGGTTAAAAGATAATAATATAAGAATTGCTAGAAGTAGAATTAAAACCCTAAATTTGAAAATTAGGGTTTGAATTAAGAGAAGGGAAGAACTAAGAAAAATACTACATAAAATAAAATAAAAATTTGAATAAACATCCTTCACACTTATGTTATTAAATTATACATTTCAAACTGATGACAAGTTATTCACAAAGTTTGAATTTAAACTTGAACTCAAATTAGATTTGAAAATGGAGAAAAGAAAATGGAAAAAAGAAAAAGAGAGACCAAAACCCTAACTGGGCCGAATCTGCCCCTGGCGGCCCAACTTACTCTACCCCGCGCTGCCACAATGCCACCTACGCTGACAAGCCGGGGCCACTGGCCAGTCCTTATGCGTGGCGCCGACACCTTGGGACGCCCTGTCAGTCTCCCTTACCTGAACGCGGTCTCACCTTCGCGCGGATCTCGCTCCATGGATGACGCTAACAAACCAAACCCGCCACTCCGCCAGCATCTCTCGCGCCCGCTTCCGCGTCGGTATCACTGATCCACGGGTCCCACACGCCATACTCTGCGGCGTCCTGGTCGTTGCCTCTCCTCCGCCAATGCCGCGCGCCGCAGCAGCATGGTCCGCGGACTCCGCCGGAGCTAACGCAACTATCCGCTCCACCCCGCACGCTCATAAGAGGTCCGGCCACAATCTCTCCTCATCCTCGAGTTTCTGTGCGCCGACAACCACCATCTCCTCACCTGGGCACCACCGTGGGAGTGACTTGAAGCGACCGCGCCATTACCGCTGACCCCGCATCTCGACGCTACCTCGCCACTACCGCCGTGGAGCCGTCCATTGGGTCCAAAGCGTTTCGGGCCAACGCGCTGTTGGTATACCCAGGCTCGTCGGGCGGAATCAACACCAGGGGCCCACGAATTTTGTCGCCGTCGAGACAAATCCGCCGCTCGCCGTGACCAAGATCTTCTGCTTCGTATCGTGGGGTAAGTCCATGTCCATCGCATTCAGTGTACTTAGGGCAAGGTGTAGCAGGCTTTAATTGAGTTTTCGTGCACTGTATCGCCGAATCAAGCTTCGCCGGCGGGGATTCACCGTGGATGGTGGCCGGCTCGGACGTGTGCGCTCGTCGGGTGGAAGACGGTCTCCTGACCGTTGGAATCCTAGCGGACGGTTTAGATTGAGACACGCAGATCGTTTAGGCAGGGTTAATCTAGACCGTCGGATCCGATCGGATGGATCTCAGTGACTCTGACCTAATAAAATCCAAACCGTTAACTCCAAATCGTGTGGTCAGCAATGCGCTCTGATTCTTAACCACGCTGATCTAATCTGGACGCTCGATCTCGGATCCAGCGGCCAGTAAACCGCCGTACCCCTTCGGGTTGCGCACTTTGCAGATTGGCCCTTATGTTTTTAGAAAACCAACCCGCGGCCCTCGGGTACTATTTTCTGTGTCTTAGGAATCTTGCGCCGAGACCCCTGCGATTTCCAGAAAATGAGGCCCAGTCCAGAAAATTAATAAAATCAGGAAAATAGGTTAGAAAATGGTTTTTAGTACAAATTTAATTGCAGAAACTTGTTTAAATTATAGAAAATCCATATGAACTCCAAATTGGTCCATTCCAGTTCCTATAATTTTGTAATATTATTCTCTATCAAATAGTACCACTGTTTTCGCATGAAATACACATTAAAATTTATTTCTCACTTAACCCTATATTAAATGCATAAAATCTTTGGAAATTCATAACTTAAAATATATAACTCCAAATTTAATGATTCCAGTTCCTGTGATCTTATTTTAATGTCTAGTTTATTACTGTATATTCTATTTGCATGTTTGATGTGATGTTAATTTATGCTATGCCATGTATGTATTGTATTGATGCGAGTAGACGAGCAACCTACTGTGGAACCTGAGCTTCAACAAGTAGAGACTGCTGAGCAGGAGCTCGTTGAAGGCAAGTTGTGCCCTTGATCACCTCTTTTACCCATTCATGTTCTTATTATTCATAATGATCTGCATAGGATAATTTTGATGGGACCCAATAGGATACCCTAGATTTTGACTATCTTTATACCTTGTTACACCACTGGTTTTACTACTAAAGTTTTGGGTAGTACATGCTATTGCTTTATGTGGATTTGGGTATAGAGATATTCATCACTCATTGTTACTATTTATTGTTATCTGTTTTATTCTTCCTTGTTCATGTTAAGATCATTATGTTAATGGGAACATGGAGAACCACCCGGGAAAATAGTGCTACCACAAGGGTTTAATGGGACGCCCTTGGCTGATTAACTAGGAAAGCTAGGGGAGGGCTACCTTACCCGAAAGGGGCAAGGGCAGTAGGGGAGAGGTCAGTGCAGGGAGGTCCCTGGTTGATTTTGCTGCGATGGCAGTCAGCCAGGAACCCTGTACTGGATCTTCCTATAAACTGTAGCGGGTAGTCTGAAGCTAGTGGAACTTTGTAAAGGCCTCGTAGTGGTACCCTGCCTCGCTTCCTAGGTAGAGGTGTATGGAGTCTGATCAACTCCGTGGCAAATGGGTAACACGACTTGTGGGTAAAGATGCGCAACCTCTGCAGAGTGTAAAACTGGTATACTAGCCGTGCTCACGGTCATGAGCGGCTCGGACACTCACATGATTAAATTATGGAACTTAAACTTAACCTGTCATTTCATTGCATTTGGGATTATTTTATTATTACTTTTACTTATTATTACTATGGTTTGGTATTCACTTACACTTAGTAACTGCTAATAAAATTTTGACCAACTTATAAAAGCAATGCTCAGCTTCAGCCTTTATTTCATTGATCAGCCTTACACTTCATGAACTCCCACCTTTGGTGAGTTCATGCCACATTATTCCCCACGACTTGTTGAGCTATGAACGTATGTGAGCTCACTCTTGCTGTCTCACACCCCCCCCCCACAGGAGAAGAGCAGGTGGTTTAGGAGGAGCCGCCTACCACTGAGGAGTATGATCTGATCTAGGTGGCGTTTCTCAGTTGACATTGGCGCCGACGATCCTTAGTTCGTTTTATATTTACCTTTTATTTTGTAATAAGTCTTCCGCTATGTAATAAATACTCTGATGTTTTATGACATTTATCTCTATACACTCTGTTATTATATATGTTGTCTTCTTTGGCGCATGTATGAGATGCACCCGGCTTTGTCCTTTAAACCCGGGTGTTACAGAAGTGGTATCAGAGCAAATGTTGACTGTAGGACGAAACCTAGATAGAAATGGACAAAACCCTTACCTACTTATCTTATTCTGATTCATTCTACACTTACCTTACTCTGATTCTCTCTATACTTATCTTAATCTTGTCTCACCTTCTACTGTTCTACTCTGATCATTCTTATCTTCTCTATTCTAAGACAAGATGGATTTCAAACTTTGGAATCCCTACCCCTATGACATTTTTAAGAGATAGGAAGCCTAAGACAAAATTAAAACTATTTTCTCTATTAAAAATATTGGTTGATTGTTCTGATGATCAATGCCTGATTTGCTTCTTTGATTGATTGAAATATTACATGGACATCTTAGCATGTGCCAGCGTAAGGTAATAAATTAGCTATGGTAGGTAAAACATTAAACTGCTTAGCTAGTAAATCCCCCAAAGTAACATGATTTGTAATTCCTGCCTTGTCTACTGCTCTTTCTTACCATATGTATCTAACTCAGATGGTCAATACCAGGAGAGGTGGTGGAATTGATTTGCCTCCTAATCGACACACTCGAAGGATATATAGACAACCTCAGCCACAGCCTGCAGAGATGAATCCTCCTCCTAATCCTCCACCAGGCGGAGTTGACCCACTGGTTGCTGCTCAGATGGCGGTGATGCAGCAAATGGCGGATACTATGGCTGATATGCGTGCCCAGATGCAGCAAGAACGCCAGGAGATGCGTCAGGAAAGAGAAGACATACGCCAGGAGTTGCGCCAGGAGAGAGATGAGATACGCCAAGAAAGGAGGGCGCAACAACAGCAGCTGCAACAACAACTTCAACAACAGCAACAGCAGCAACAAGTACCACTGCCTCCACCACCACCACCGGTTCCACCTCGAGATAAGCACCGGGAGTTTATGAGCCATAAGCCACCGACCTTCACCAGTTCGCCAGATCCACTTGATGCAGACGATTGGTTGAAGTCAATCGAGAAGATGCTGAATATTGCACAATGCACTGACCGGGAGAAGGTTTTATATGCTTCTGGACGTCTGACTGGTCCTGCTGCTGACTGGTGGGATTCTTATACTGCTGCCCATGATGCTGCGGATACTATTACCTGGGCAGAGTTCAGTACACAATTCAGGAACTACCATATTCCAGCTGGTATGATAAAGATCAAGAAGAAGGAGTTTCTGTCGCTGAAGCAAGGAAGTATGTCAGTCAGCGAGTACCGCGACAGGTTTATTCAGCTATCCAGATATGCCCCTGAAGAAGTTGCTGAAGACGAGAGGAAGCAGGAGCATTTTATTGAAGGACTTAATGGAGTGGAGAGTGCCCACTACAGTTACTGAGATTCGGAGTTTCTTGGGACTCGCAGGATATTATCGGAGATTTATTGAGGGATTCTCTAAGATTGCCAAGCCTATGACATCGCTTTTGGAGAAAGGAAAAGAATTTAAGTGGGATGAGAAATGTCAAGAGAGCTTTGATCAATTGAAGGAGAGATTGATGTCACCTCCAGTACTGATTATGCCAGATCTGCAGAAGGGATTTGACATTTATTGTGATGCATGTGGCCAAGGACTTGGATGTGTGCTCATGCAAGATGGACATGTGATTGCCTATGCATCTCGTCAGTTGCGGAAGCATGAACTGAACTACCCCACCCATGACTTAGAGCTGGCTGCAGTTGTGCATGCACTGAAGATTTGGAGACACTACATCATGGGAACTAAGTGCCAAGTATACACGGATCATAAGAGTTTGAAGTATATATTCACTCAGAAGGATCTCAATCTTAGACAACGTCGTTGGTTGGAGCTCATCAAGGATTATGATTTGGAGATTCACTATCACCCGGGCAAGGCGAATTTGGTTGCAGATGCCTTGAGTCGGAAGGAGCATGTTCACTCCGCTTTCGTTGTCCAGCTACCCGATGAATTAGCAAAAGACTTTGAGAGACTCAATTTGGGAATTGTTACTCATACTGAAGGAGTTACCATTGAGTTGGAACCTACCTTGGAGCAAGAGATTCGTAAAGGTCAGGATGGTGATGCTAAGATCCAAGAGATTAAAGATCTAATCACGGATGGTCGAGTTCCGGAATTCACGGAGGACGAGCAAGGTACTATATGGTTCAAAGATCGGATATGTGTTCCAGAGATCGATAGCCTCCGTGGGGCTATATTGAAAGAAGCTCATGATTCTGATTACTCCATCCACCCTGGAAGCACTAAGATGTATCAAGATTTGAAGCGAAAGTATTGGTGGTACGGACTGAAAAGAGATGTTGCTGCTCATGTGGCTAAGTGTGATGTATGTCAAAGAGTTAAGGCTGAACATCAAAGACCCGCTGGATTATTGCACCCATTGAAGATACCTGAGTGGAAATGGGAAGAAATTGGTATGGATTTTATTGTTGGACTACCCCGCACTCCAGCAGGATATGACTCTATTTGGGTAATTGTGGACAGATTGACAAAGGTGGCTCATTTTATACCTGTGAGGACTAATTATACGGGAGCCAAGCTAGCAGAATTGTATATGACTCGGATAGTTTGTCTACATGGAGTGCCTAAGAAGATCGTGTCTGATCGAGGGTCACAGTTTACTTCTCGATTTTGGAAGAAGTTGCATGAGAGCTTGGATACAAAGTTGAATTTTAGTTCAGCCTACCATCCCCAGACTGATGGACAGACAGAGAGAACCAATCAAGTGCTGGAAGATATGTTAAGAGCTTGTGCTCTCAAGCATGGTGGCAGTTGGGAGAAGAGTTTACCCTATGCTGAGTTTTCTTATAATAATAGCTACCAGGCCAGTTTGAAGATGTCACCATTTGAGGCTTTATATGGCAGGAAGTGCAGGACCCCTCTATACTGGGATCAGACTGGAGAAAGACAGTTCTTTGGGCCTGAACTTATACAGGAGGCAGAAGAACAAGTTCGAATGATAAGAGAAAATTTGAGAATTGCACAATCCAGGCAAAAGAGCTATGCTGATAATAGGAGAAGATTACTGGAGTTTAAGGAGGGTGATCATGTCTATTTGAAGGTGTCACCACTTCGTGGTATGAGGAGATTTAAAGTTAAAGGAAAGTTGTCCCCTCGCTTCATTGGACCTTTCTTGATTTTAAAGCGAGTGGGTGAAGTTGCATATCAACTGGAGTTACCCGATCATCTGTCAGATGTACATGATGTGTTTCATGTGTCTCAGCTAAAGAAGTGCCTCAGGGTACCTGAGGAGCAGCTACCACTAGAGGACCTTAGTGTTCAAGATGACCTGACTTATGCGGAGTACCCTATCAAGATTTTGGACACTTTGACTCGAGTTACAAGAAACAAGGTGATAAAGATGTGCAAAGTTCAATGGAGTCACCACGGTGAAGATGAAGCAACTTGGGAAAGAGAAGAAGAGCTTCGTATAGATTTTCCCCACCTTTTCCCTAGTTCTTCTTAAATCTCGAGGACGAGATTATTTTTAAGGGGGGTAGGATTTGTAATACTCAAAGTTGTATACCAAGAATAATAGAGAGAGCTCCTCATTTTGTGTGTCTCATATGCATCATAAAAAGAGCACCTATGTAATTGAGAGTGACTAAATAAAACAATGATTCTAAAATAAAAGAAAGTGCATATGTTGGAGTTTATATGTTTGTGCATTAAATAAAATAATAAGGTTAAAAGATAATAATATAAGAATTGCTAGAAGTAGAATTAAAACCCTAAATTTGAAAATTAGGGTTTGAATTAAGAGAAGGGAAGAACTAAGAAAAATACTACATAAAATAAAATAAAAATTTGAATAAACATCCTTCACACTTATGTTATTAAATTATACATTTCAAACTGATGACAAGTTATTCACAAAGTTTGAATTTAAACTTGAACTCAAATTAGATTTGAAAATGGAGAAAAGAAAATGGAAAAAAGAAAAAGAGAGACCAAAACCCTAACTGGGCCGAATCTGCCCCTGGCGGCCCAACTTACTCTACCCCGTGCTGCCACAATGCCACCTACGCTGACAAGCCGGGGCCACTGGCCAGTCCTTATGCGTGGCGCCGACACCTTGGGACGGCCTGTCAGTCTCCCTTACCTGAACGCGGTCTCACCTTCGCGCGGATCTCGCTCCATGGATGACGCTAACAAACCAAACCCGCCACTCCGCCAGCATCTCTCGCGCCCGCTTCCGCGTCGATATCACTGATCCACGGGTCCCACACGCCATACTCTGCGGCGTCCTGGTCGTTGCCTCTCCTCCGCCAATGCCGCGCGCCGCAGCAGCATGGTCCGCGGACTCCGCCGGAGCTAACGCAACTATCCGCTCCACCCCGCACGCTCATAAGAGGTCCGGCCACAATCTCTCCTCATCCTCGAGTTTCTGTGCGCCGACAACCACCATCTCCTAGCCTGGGCACCACCGTGGGAGTGACTTGAAGCGACCGCGCCATTACCGCTGACCCCGCATCTCGACGCTACCTCGCCACTACCGCCGTGGAGCCGTCCATTGGGTCCAAAGCGTTTCGGGCCAACGCGCTGTTGGTATACCCAGGCTCGTCGGGCGGAATCAACACCAGGGGCCCACGAATTTTGTCGCCGTCGAGACAAATCCGCCGCTCGCCGTGACCAAGATCTTCTGCTTCGTATCGCGGGGTAAGTCCATGTCCATTGCATTCAGTGTACTTAGGGCAAGGTGTAGCAGGCTTTAATTGAGTTTTCGTGCACTGTATCGCCGAATCAAGCTTCGCCGGCGGGGATTCACCGTGGATGGTGGCCGGCTCGGACGTGTGCGCTCGTCGGGTGGAAGACGGTCTCCTGACCGTTGGAATCCTAGCGGACAGTTTAGATTGAGACACGTAGATCGTTTAGGCAGGGTTAATCTAGACCGTCGGATCCGATCGGATGGATCTCAGTGACTCTGACCTAATAAAATCCAAACCGTTAACTCCAAATCGTGTGGTCAGCAATGCGCTCTGATTCTTAACCACGCTGATCTAATCTGGACGCTCGATCTCGGATCCAGCGGCCAGTAAACCGCCGTACCCCTTCGGGTTGCGCACTTTGCAGATTGGCCCTTATGTTTTTAGAAAACCAACCCGCGACCCTCGGGTACTATTTTCTGTGTCTTAGGAATCTTGCGCCGAGACCCCTGCGATTTCCAGAAAATGAGGCCCAGTCCAGAAAATTAATAAAATCAGGAAAATAGGTTAGAAAATGGTTTTTAGTACAAATTTAATTGCAGAAACTTGTTTAAATTATAGAAAATCCATATGAACTCCAAATTGGTCCATTCCAGTTCCTATAATTTTGTAATATTATTCTCTATCAAATAGTACCACTGTTTTCGCATGAAATACACATTAAAATTTATTTCTCACTTAACCCTATATTAAATGCATAAAATCTTTGGAAATTCATAACTTAAAATATATAACTCCAAATTTAATGATTCCAGTTCCTGTGATCTTATTTTAATGTCTAGTTTATTACTGTATATTCTATTTGCATGTTTGATGTGATGTTAATTTATGCTATGCCATGTATGTATTGTATTGATGCGAGTAGACGAGCAACCTACTGTGGAACCTGAGCTTCAACAAGTAGAGACTGCTGAGCAGGAGCTCGTTGAAGGCAAGTTGTGCCCTTGATCACCTCTTTTACCCATTCATGTTCTTATTATTCATAATGATCTGCATAGGATAATTTTGATGGGACCCAATAGGATACCCTAGATTTTGACTATCTTTATACCTTGTTACACCACTGGTTTTACTACTAAAGTTTTGGGTAGTACATGCTATTGCTTTATGTGGATTTGGGTATAGAGATATTCATCACTCATTGTTACTATTTATTGTTATCTGTTTTATTCTTCCTTGTTCATGTTAAGATCATTATGTTAATGGGAACATGGAGAACCACCCGGGAAAACAGTGCTACCACAAGGGTTTAATGGGACGCCCTTGGCTGATTAACTAGGAAAGCTAGGGGAGGGCTACCTTACCCGAAAGGGGCAAGGGCAGTAGGGGAGATGTAACGCCCCGAATTTTGCAGTTGAATTTTTTTCTTTTCTTTACTCGCCAAAATTCGGGTGTTACCTTTTCCTTTTCTTTTTCCCCTCGCTAAACCTTGACCTTTTCCAAAAGTCTTAGCGGGATTCGGTTCGGATTTCCCGTGTAAAGAAAAACTCTGAAATACTTTATGATTTGATGCACCATGCCGAACCTTGCATTTTTGATTGCTTTGAAAGTGCAATTGCATTCATGTGGAAAGATCGGATTTCGAAAACAGGAAACAATCTTTCTCTCTCTTTCTCTCTCTTTCTCTCTCCTCTTTCTCTCTCTCTCCCGCGCCCTGGGCCGACCCCGGCCGGCCCAGCCGCCCCTGGCGCCCCCTCTTGGGCCCAAAGATGGCCCAGCCGCCCCCCATCCCCCCCCCTCTTTTTCTTTTTTCCCAAAATCCCCTCTCCCTCTCCCTCATTCTCTCCCTCTCTCTTCCCACCGCCGCCCCTGCCCTAAGCCGCCCCTACCCTAGGCCGCCGCCGTCCCTGGCCGCCCTCGCCGTCGACCACCACCACCCCCCCCGCCGGTGAGCCCCCTCCCCCTCCTCCCTCTCCTCCCTCCCCTCTCCTCTCCCCACCCCCGCGCGCCCCCTGGCCACGCCGGCCACCGCCCCCCAGCCCGCGCCCCGGCCGCCGCTGGCCCCCTGGCCGCGCCCCCCGCGCGGGGCCGGTTCAGCCGCCTGGCCGCCGGTTCAACCGGCCGGCTCGGCCAGCCCCCGCCCCAGCTCAGCCGCCCGACCGCCCCAGCTCGGCCGCCGCCCAGGGCCGGTTCAACCGCCCCTAGGGCCGGTTCAACCGCCCCCCCCCCCTCTGTTTTTTTTTTATTTTTTTTATTTTATTTTAATTACTTCCTGTGATTATGATTACTTTATTTTAGGTAGACTAATCTTTGTTCATGCTATGGAAAATAGGAAGTTTAATTTAAAATTCCGTTATGCTATTGATTCACGTAGTTAATTGTTTATCCCGTGCAATGTTGATCAACTAAAAATGATTAGGTTTCCATTAGTATATATATATAACAGAATTCTTTGTTAAGAATCACTTGTAACTAATCATTAGTGCATAAGATTTAACCCCCCTGCGAGACCCTTTCCCCGTTTCTTTCTAACCATAACAAATGCGATGTCAAATGTCATACTTGATGCATATTCGTTTTACCTGTTCCCTTGTATGGTGTATTGTTCTTTTGTATTAAATATGTGGATGTATGTATGTTTGCGCTCGCATAGAGAACGATCCGGTCGAAGAGCCCGAGGAATTCGCAGGAGAAGCCCCTGAGCAGCAGTCGGTTGGTGGAGGCAAGTGTCCTTTGACCTATCTCTGTCCTATTCATTCTTTAATTCACCTCCCGCATTACACATTTATACCTAAGGATTTACTAGCTTTTGTTATCCATGTCCTTGTTTACCTATTTGGGTCAGATTATTACTGCTTAGTTTGATGCTATTGCTCAACTCTAATCAATGAACATGATGTGATTATCTATGATACGCTGTTTTCCCCGTTCTTATTTATGATGATACTTGTGGCATTTAAGGGGACTCGAGCGGTTTCTCGAGTGCCTCTCCGTAAGGACCTGTTCAATGGATGACCGCCCGGGAAAACAGTGCAACCATGAGGGTGGAATGGGACGCCCTTAGCTGAATAATTAGAGGAACCGGGGTGTAGTTCGCTTAGCCGTTGTGCCGTCAATGGGGCTCGGTGTATGCGGCTCGCTCTGCCAAGGTTGATTTGTCCCTTGGGGAGGAGTGCGGTACATTTAGGAAACCTAACGGGCGGCTACAGCCCCGGGGAATCTTTGTAAAGGCTTCGTAGTGAATCCCTAGCCATTCACCTTGGGAGTGAATAAGGGTCTTGCAAGCCCGGTCTAGAGAGGGAATCACGGCTTATGGGTAAAGTGCGCAACCTCTGCAGAGTGTTATGAAACTGATATATCAGCCGTGCTCACGGTTATGAGCGGCCAAGGGAGCTCCAGAGATTAGTGATACCTGATCAGTGATATTTTGGTACAGGTGGCAATGAGATTGATGGTTCTGATTATGATTATGGTGCTGGTAAGTGGTATTCTTTCCGTTTGGAAAGGATACATTGGGCTAATAACTTGGGTTAATGTTAAAACCTGGCTCTCTACTAGTAAGTAATAACCTGACCAACTAAAAGCAACTGCTTGACTTATCCCCATATAAAGCTAGTCCACTACAGCCAAACAGGATACTTGCTGAGTATGTTGATGTGTACTCACCCTTGCTCTACACACCAAACCCCCCCCAGGTTGTCAGCATTGCAACCACTGCTCAGGAGAAGATGAAGCTGTGGAAGGAGACTTCCAGGAGTTCCAAGACTACGACGAGTTCTAGGTGTGGGTTAGCGGCAACCCCCAGTCGGCTGCCTGTGAAGGCCGCGTTATCTACGTTTCTTTTCCGCACTTTGATTTATTGTAAGAACTATATGGACGTCTCAGACGTATGATGTAATCGACTACTATTTCCCTTTTTAATACTATTTGAGCACTGTGTGATGATGTCCATGTTATGTAACTGCTGTGTACGTGAATAACTGATCCTGGCACGTACATGGTTCGCATTCGGTTTGCCTTCTAAAAACCGGGTGTGACATAAGTGGTATCAAAGCCGTGCTGACTGTAGGACCGCTAACCTAGAGTAGAATGGTCGTTCTAAGGATTATAGACCTCTGTCCCTGCCTTGACTTTGGTACCCCTTCAAAAGTTGGTCCTACTGACCAAACCTATGTTCTACTATATATTATACCTTGCTGAAAATTTTGTTTTATTCTGATCCTTCATTTATTTATGATTCATTATTATTCTGATCCTTCATTTATTTATGGTTCATTATTTGCTGGTCATATTAATTCTGTTCTCACCCTTTTGCTTGCGATGTCTTTTGTAGATGGCTCGACTTAGACACACTGCACGAAAGTCCGTCATCCCCTTCTTACCCTCCCGCCTTGCTGAGCGTCCGCTTCGCCGTCCCGTGGCCGGACAGTCCAGCCACTTGGAGAGACTGCACCACCGCCTGCATGAGGAGCAGGAACGTCGACGACAGGAGCAGCAGGGCTCTTCTTTCTCGCTCCACCAGGAGATAGAGTCTGTGAGGAGCTGCTCCCCTGTGCTTCCCCTGGAGGCGCCCCCTGCACCACCATTGGGCGTCCCAGCTTCTGGAGTAGCTGCTGGAGGAGATCCAGACGACGGAGGTGGCGACGACAGCTCGAGCCACGACACCGACCTCGACCTCTCTAGCCATGAGGGGTTGCTCGACCCATCACTCGCGACGCTGCTCGCGGGTGTCACTTCCACGACGCGCTCGACACCCTGCTACGTCGGGCACTTGACCGGCGTACTTGGTCCATCGAGTATCGCTGTGTGGTCTACCAGCATAGTCGCGGGGTCTACCCGGACCGCTGGGAGGCGACCTGCTTGGTGCGCCGTCCGGAGAACAGTCTCCAGGGCGCGGAGGCTTGCTCAGAGCACTATTATATCTCTGAGCGGGACTCAGCTGAGGCAGCCATGCAGGATGCTGCACGGCGTGCGCTTTCGCACTACTGCTCGGTTCTCGGTGGGGTAGCTGACGGCCTCGACCTGAAGTATTACCCTCGCCGTCCATCTGGCAGCACAGGAGGCGTGATTGTTTCACCTGCTGGTGAGGACAATCCTAGGTTGAGCAGCACAGTCAACCTAGCCGCCGTGCTAAACACGGAGCTGGACCATGCATTAGACGAGCTGAGTAGGGCTCGTGCTGAGATCGCCCTGCTGCGGGCTGAGCGCGCGGAGCGTCGTCACTTGGATGATGGTTCCCCCGCTCCCGTCGGGACTCAGCACCCGTACCGCTCACCTCGGCGTGGACGCCAGTCTTATGGCAATCCCGACTGCAAGACCAAGATCAATCTAGAACCATAGATCGTTAGAGTTGGATCTTGTAATTAATACGAAATATATATACATAGAAGCTTTAGTCTTAGCATTAGTCTCGGTCTTAGTTAGTCTTAGTTAGACAGGGTAGTTTGCTATATCCTGTGCATTTATGTTTGTCATGATGAACTATGTTTGGTTTGGATCTTTGTAATGATTGTCACCAGAGTGTGGGTATCCCCTGCATTTTGGTTTACATGTTATGTTAATGGAGTTAGTTATATAGTTGGGAAACCCTTTATTCTACTTTCCTCTTTATCTGAGAAGCTGTGTGGTCTGTGTTGGAGATCAGTGAAGATGCTCATCTGTTCAGTGCTGTTGGAGAGTTCTATACTCTTTTCTTATGCTGCAAGATTTGCCAGATCAGTTCTGATGTGTGGTTGCGTTCTGCAGATGTCAGAGAACAGGCGCAGAGGAGGAAGGCGTGCTCAGCAGGAGCAAGCCGCCCCACAGGATGAGGCGCCCCATCAGCAGCAGCTGCCGCCCCCGCCCCCGATGTCGATCGAGCAGATGTTTCTGATGCAGACTCAGGCAGTTCAGGCCATCGGTCAGACTCTGGCCGCCATTCAGCAGCAGCAGCAGCAGCAGCAAGCACCACCCCAGCCTCAGATGCCTAGAGACAAGCGTGCTGAATTCATGAGAGGTCATCCCCCAACGTTCGCTCACTCTTCTGACCCCATGGATGCTGAAGATTGGCTGCGCACTGTGGAGCGGGAGTTGCATACCGCTCAGTGTGATGACAGGGAGAAAGTCTTGTATGGTCCCCGTCTGTTGAGAGGAGCAGCCCAATCATGGTGGGAGTCTTACCTCGCCACCCATGCCAACCCCGACGCCATCACCTGGGAAGAATTCAGAGGTAGCTTTCGTCAGTACCATGTGCCTGCAGGTCTGATGACAGTGAAGAAAGAGGAGTTCCTGGCCCTTAAGCAAGGGTCATCATCTGTCAGTGAGTATCGAGACAGGTTTCTGCAGTTGTCTCGCTATGCTCCTGAAGATGTCAACACCGACGCCAAGCGACAGTACCGTTTCCTGAGAGGCTTGGTTGACCCTCTGCAGTATCAGCTGATGAACCATACCTTTCCGACATTCCAGCACCTGATTGACAGAGCAATCATGACAGAAAGGAAGCGTAAGGAGATGGAAGATCGTAAGCACAAGATCAGTGGACCCCAGCCTGGAAGCAGCAGCCGTCCTTGTTTTTCAGGCAATCAACCTCAGCAGTTCAGGCAGAACCAGCGTCCACCTCAGCAGCATCAGCAGCGTCAGCAGTATCAGCAGTTCCAAAGGCAGTATCCTCAGCATCAGTACCAGAACCGTCAGAGCAATCAGTCAGGAGGTCAGTTTCAGAGGCAGAATCAGCAGACACCTCGTCTTCCTGCCCCCGCAACTCAGCAGAGCAATCAGGCAGCACTAGCTCAGGTTGGAAACAGAGCATGTTTCCACTGTGGAGAGCAAGGCCACTGGGTGATGCAATGTCCGAAGAAGGCAGCCCAGCAGCAGTCAGGCCCCAATGCCCCGGCGAAGCAGAATGTGCCCCAGCCTGGAGCAGGTAACCGCCCTCAGCAGCGCTATAATCATGGAAGATTGAACCACTTGGAGGCTGAAGCAGTTCAGGAGACTCCCGGCATGACAGTAGGTATGTTCCCAGTCGATTCCCATATTGCAGAAGTGTTATTTGATACTGGAGCAACGCATTCTTTTATTACTGCATCATGGGTAGAAGCACATAATCTTCCAATTACTACCATGTCAACCCCCATTCAAATTGACTCAGCCGGTGGTAGAATTCGAGCCGATAGCATTTGTTTGGGTGTAAGTGTGGAAATAAGGGGGATAGCGTTTCCCGCTAACCTTATAGTAATGGGTACTCAGGGAATAGATGTCATCCTAGGGATGAATTGGCTAGATAAGTATCAGGTAGTTATCAGTTGTGATAAAAGGACAATCAAGTTGGTGTCCCCACTAGGAGAGGAAGTGGTGACCGAGTTAGTCCCGCCTGAGCCAAAGAAAGGAAGTTGTTATCAGATGGCTGTCGATAGCAGTGAAGCAGACCCAATTGAGAGTATCAAGGTTGTGTCTGAATTCCCAGATGTGTTTCCAAAGGACTTACCGGGTATGCCACCAGAGCGGAAAGTTGAGTTTGCCATAGAGCTTCTTCCTGGAACCGCCCCTATCTTTAAGAGAGCTTACAGAATATCCGGACCAGAGTTGGTTGAGCTTAAGAAGCAGATTGACGAGCTATCAGAGAAAGGTTACATCCGGCCAAGCACCTCGCCTTGGGCCGCCCCTGTCCTGTTTGTGGAGAAGAAAGATGGCACCAAGAGAATGTGTATCGATTATCGAGCTCTGAATGAAGTCACAATCAAGAACAAGTATCCCTTGCCCAGAATAGAAGATCTGTTTGACCAGTTGAGAGGAGCCATTGTGTTCTCCAAGATCGATCTGAGGTCAGGTTATCATCAGCTCAGGATCCGACCTTCGGACATTCCGAAGACGGCATTCATTACCAAGTATGGTTTGTATGAGTTCACAGTGATGTCTTTTGGTTTGACCAATGCACCAGCCTTCTTTATGAACTTGATGAACAGTGTATTCATGGATTATCTTGATAAGTTTGTGGTGGTATTTATTGATGACATTCTGGTTTATTCTCAAAGCGAAGAAGAGCATGCAGATCATTTGAGGATGGTATTGCAGAGATTGCGAGAGCACCAGTTGTATGCAAAGTTGAGCAAGTGTGAGTTCTGGATCAGTGAAGTCCTGTTCTTGGGTCACATAATCAACAAAGAAGGATTGGCTGTGGATCCGAAGAAAGTGGCAGACATTCTGAACTGGAAAGCGCCAACGGATGCTCGAGGAATCAAGAGCTTCATTGGGATGGCCGGATATTATCGGCGATTCATTGAAGGGTTTTCGAAGATTGCGAAACCAATGACAGCGTTGCTAGGCAACAAGGTGGAGTTCAAGTGGACCCAGAAATGTCAAGAGGCCTTTGAAGCGCTGAAAGAGAAGTTGACAACAACGCCTGTCCTAGTCTTGCCTGATGTGCACAAGCCCTTCTCTGTGTACTGTGATGCTTGTTACACAGGTTTGGGATGCGTGTTGATGCAAGAGGGAAGAGTTGTGGCTTACTCGTCCCGACAGCTGAAGGTTCATGAGAAGAATTACCCAATCCATGATCTAGAGTTGGCAGCAGTGGTTCACGCACTGAAGACATGGAGGCACTATCTGTATGGACAGAAATGCGATGTTTACACAGATCACAAGAGTCTGAAGTACATATTCACTCAGTCAGAGTTGAACATGAGGCAACAAAGATGGTTAGAGTTGATCAAAGACTATGAGTTGGAGATTCATTACCATCCAGGCAAAGCAAACGTAGTGGCAGATGCTTTGAGCAGAAAGAGTCAAGTCAATCTGATGGTCGCTCGTCCGATGCCTTATGAGTTGGCCAAAGAGTTTGACAGGTTGAGTCTCGGATTTCTGAACAATTCGCGAGGAGTCACAGTTGAATTGGAACCTACCTTGGAGCGCGAAATCAAAGAAGCGCAGAAGAATGATGAGAAGATCAGTGAGATCCGGCGACTGATTCTAGATGGCAGAGGCAAAGATTTTCGAGAAGATGCAGAAGGCGTGATATGGTTCAAAGACCGCTTATGTGTTCCCAATGTCCAGTCCATTCGGGAGTTGATTCTCAAGGAAGCTCATGAGACAGCTTATTCGATTCACCCTGGCAGTGAGAAGATGTATCAGGATCTGAAGAAGAAATTCTAGTGGTATGGAATGAAGAGGGAAATCGCAGAGCATGTGGCTATGTGCGATAGTTGTCGAAGAATTAAGGCAGAGCACCAGAGACCTGCTGGATTGTTGCAACCGTTGCAGATCCCTCAGTGGAAATGGGATGAAATTGGTATGGATTTCATAGTCGGATTGCCTCGCACTCGAGCCGGCTACGATTCCATTTGGGTAGTAGTGGACCGTTTGACCAAGTCAGCCCACTTCATACCTGTCAAGACCACCTACAGCAGTGCAGTATTGGCAGAGTTGTATATGTCTCGGATCGTTAGTCTTCATGGTGTGCCAAAGAAGATAGTGTCAGATAGAGGAACGCAGTTCACCTCTCATTTCTGGCAGCAGTTGCATGAAGCTTTGGGCACGCATCTGAATTTCAGTTCAGCTTATCATCCGCAGACAGATGGTCAGACTGAAAGAACCAATCAAATCCTTGAAGATATGTTGAGAGCCTGTGCGTTGCAAGATCAGTCCGGATGGGACAAGCGATTGCCTTATGCAGAGTTTTCCTATAACAACAGTTATCAGGCCAGTTTGAAGATGTCACCGTTTCAAGCGCTCTATGGAAGGAGTTGCAGAACTCCGTTGCAATGGGATCAGCCTGGAGAGAAGCAAGTGTTTGGGCCAGACATTCTGCTTGAAGCCGAAGAGAACATCAGGATGGTCCGAGAGAATCTGAAGATAGCGCAATCGAGGCAGCGAAGCTATGCAGACACAAGAAGAAGAGAGCTGAGTTTTGAAGTCGGAGACTTTGTCTATCTGAAAGTGTCACCGATCAGAGGAGTCAGAAGGTTCGGAATCAAAGGCAAGCTAGCACCCCGCTACATTGGTCCGTATCAAATCCTCTCAAAGCGTGGAGAAGTGGCCTATCAGCTCAGTCTGCCAGAGAATTTGTCTGCTGTGCATGATGTCTTTCATGTGTCTCAGTTGAAGAAGTGTTTGCGTGTGCCAGAAGAGCAGTTGCCAGTGGAAGGTCTGGAAGTCCAGGAGGACTTGACCTATGTTGAGAAGCCAGCTCAGATCCTTGAGGTTGCAGATAGAGTCACCCGAAGGAAGACCATCAGAATGTGCAAAGTCAGATGGAGTCATCACTCTGAGGAAGAGGCAACCTGGGAGCGTGAAGATGATTTGATGGCCAAGTACCCAGAGCTCTTTGCTAGCCAGCCCTGAATCTCGAGGGCGAGATTCTTTTAAGGGGGATAGGTTTGTAACGCCCCGAATTTTGCAGTTGAATTTTTTTTCTTTTCTTTACTCGCCAAAATTCGGGCGTTACCTTTTCCTTTTCTTTTTCCCCTCGCTAAACCTTGACCTTTTCCAAAAGTCTTAGCGGGATTCGGTTCGGATTTCCCGTGTAAAGAAAAACTCTGAAATACTTTATGATTTGATGCACCATGCCGAACCTTGCATTTTTGATTGCTTTGAAAGTGCAATTGCATTCATGTGGAAAGATCGGATTTCGAAAATAGGAAACAATCTTTCTCTCTCTTTCTCTCTCTTTCTCTCTCCTCTTTCTCTCTCTCTCCCGCGCCCTGGGCCGACCCCGGCCGGCCCAGCCGCCCCTGGCGCCCCCTCTTGGGCCCAAAGATGGCCCAGCCGCCCCCCCATCCCCCCCTCTTTTTCTTTTTTCCCAAAATCCCCTCTCCCTCTCCCTCATTCTCTCCCTCTCTCTTCCCACCGCCGCCCCTGCCCTAAGCCGCCCCTACCCTAGGCCGCCGCCGTCCCTGGCCGCCCTCGCCGTCGACCACCACCACCCCCCCCCCCCCGCCGGTGAGCCCCCTCCCCCTCCTCCCTCTCCTCCCTCCCCTCTCCTCTCCCCACCCCCGCGCGCCCCCTGGCCACGCCGGCCACCGCCCCCCAGCCCGCGCCCCGGCCGCCGCTGGCCCCCTGGCCGCGCCCCCCGCGCGGGGCCGGTTCAGCCGCCTGGCCGCCGGTTCAACCGGCCGGCTCGGCCGGCCCCCGCCCCAGCTCAGCCGCCCGACCGCCCCAGCTCGGCCGCCGCCCAGGGCCGGTTCAACCGCCCCTAGGGCCGGTTCAACCGCCCCCCCTCTGTTTTTTTTTATTTTTTTTATTTTATTTTAATTACTTCCTGTGATTATGATTACTTTATTTTAGGTAGACTAATCTTTGTTCATGCTATGGAAAATAGGAAGTTTAATTTAAAATTCCGTTATGCTATTGATTCACGTAGTTAATTGTTTATCCCGTGCAATGTTGATCAACTAAAAATGATTAGGTTTCCATTAGTATATATATATAACAGAATTCTTTGTTAAGAATCACTTGTAACTAATCATTAGTGCATAAGATTTAACCCCCCTGCGAGACCCTTTCCCCGTTTCTTTCTAACCATAACAAATGCGATGTCAAATGTCATACTTGATGCATATTCGTTTTACCTGTTCCCTTGTATGGTGTATTGTTCTTTTGTATTAAATATGTGGATGTATGTATGTTTGCGCTCGCATAGAGAACGATCCGGTCGAAGAGCCCGAGGAATTCGCAGGAGAAGCCCCTGAGCAGCAGTCGGTTGGTGGAGGCAAGTGTCCTTTGACCTATCTCTGTCCTATTCATTCTTTAATTCACCTCCCGCATTACACATTTATACCTAAGGATTTACTAGCTTTTGTTATCCATGTCCTTGTTTACCTATTTGGGTCAGATTATTACTGCTTAGTTTGATGCTATTGCTCAACTCTAATCAATGAACATGATGTGATTATCTATGATACGCTGTTTTCCCCGTTCTTATTTATGATGATACTTGTGGCATTTAAGGGGACTCGAGCGGTTTCTCGAGTGCCTCTCCGTAAGGACCTGTTCAATGGATGACCGCCCGGGAAAACAGTGCAACCATGAGGGTGGAATGGGACGCCCTTAGCTGAATAATTAGAGGAACCGGGGTGTAGTTCGCTTAGCCGTTGTGCCGTCAATGGGGCTCGGTGTATGCGGCTCGCTCTGCCAAGGTTGATTTGTCCCTTGGGGAGGAGTGCGGTACATTTAGGAAACCTAACGGGCGGCTACAGCCCCGGGGAATCTTTGTAAAGGCTTCGTAGTGAATCCCTAGCCATTCACCTTGGGAGTGAATAAGGGTCTTGCAAGCCCGGTCTAGAGAGGGAATCACGGCTTATGGGTAAAGTGCGCAACCTCTGCAGAGTGTTATGAAACTGATATATCAGCCGTGCTCACGGTTATGAGCGGCCAAGGGAGCTCCAGAGATTAGTGATACCTGATCAGTGATATTTTGGTACAGGTGGCAATGAGATTGATGGTTCTGATTATGATTATGGTGCTGGTAAGTGGTATTCTTTCCGTTTGGAAAGGATACATTGGGCTAATAACTTGGGTTAATGTTAAAACCTGGCTCTCTACTAGTAAGTAATAACCTGACCAACTAAAAGCAACTGCTTGACTTATCCCCATATAAAGCTAGTCCACTACAGCCAAACAGGATACTTGCTGAGTATGTTGATGTGTACTCACCCTTGCTCTACACACCAAACCCCCCCCCCAGGTTGTCAGCATTGCAACCACTGCTCAGGAGAAGATGAAGCTGTGGAAGGAGACTTCCAGGAGTTCCAAGACTACGACGAGTTCTAGGTGTGGGTTAGCGGCAACCCCCAGTCGGCTGCCTGTGAAGGCCGCGTTATCTACGTTTCTTTTCCGCACTTTGATTTATTGTAAGAACTATATGGACGTCTCAGACGTATGATGTAATCGACTACTATTTCCCTTTTTAATACTATTTGAGCACTGTGTGATGATGTCCATGTTATGTAACTGCTGTGTACGTGAATAACTGATCCTGGCACGTACATGGTTCTCATTCGGTTTGCCTTCTAAAAACCGGGTGTGACAGGAGAGGTCAGTGCAGGGAGGTCCCTGGTTGATTTTGCTGCGATGGCAGTCAGCCAGGAACCCTGTACTGGATCTTCCTATAAACTGTAGCGGGTAGTCTGAAGCTAGTGGAACTTTGTAAAGGCCTCGTAGTGGTACCCTGCCTCGCTTCCTAGGTAGAGGTGTATGGAGTCTGATCAACTCCGTGGCAAATGGGTAACACGACTTGTGGGTAAAGATGCGCAACCTCTGCAGAGTGTAAAACTGGTATACTAGCCGTGCTCACGGTCATGAGCGGCTCGGACACTCACATGATTAAATTATGGAACTTAAACTTAACCTGTCATTTCATTGCATTTGGGATTATTTTATTATTACTTTTACTTATTATTACTATGGTTTGGTATTCACTTACACTTAGTAACTGCTAATAAAATTTTGACCAACTTATAAAAGCAATGCTCAGCTTCAGCCTTTATTTCATTGATCAGCCTTACACTTCATGAACTCCCACCTTTGGTGAGTTCATGCCACATTATTCCCCACGACTTGTTGAGCTATGAACGTATGTGAGCTCACTCTTGTTGTCTCACACCCCCCCCCCACAGGAGAAGAGCAGGTGGTTCAGGAGGAGCCGCCTACCACTGAGGAGTATGATCTGATCTAGGTGGCGTTTCTCAGTTGACATTGGCGCCGACGATCCTTAGTTCGTTTTATATTTACCTTTTATTTTGTAATAAGTCTTCCGCTATGTAATAAATACTCTGATGTTTTATGACATTTATCTCTATACACTCTGTTATTATATATGTTGTCTTCTTTGGCGCATGTATGAGATGCACCCGGCTTTGTCCTTTAAACCCGGGTGTTACAGTTCCGCCACACAGTGCAACTTTAATTTAACCTTTCTCGAAGTTTTTAGTGAAAAATTTCCGGTGTAGCCTATTCACCCCCCTCTAGGCTACTTTCAGAAACTCGCTACTCATCTCTCTTACTCCTAAAGCTCATCCCTCTCACAATAGACACAATGGAACCTTACCTATCTCTTGGGCAGTTCTTTTTGAGTTTTGGGCTTTTTAGGTGGATGAGGGCTCTAGGAAGGGGACCATTAGAGATGTTGGGAAGGGTATCAAGTGTGTTCCTGAGGTGGTTTGGTTTTGGAACCCACACGTATTTCTAAAGAGGGGTTCTCACAGGCTCCTCATTCACACCATCTCTAACAAGGGTGATAGGCTTAGGTGGGGTGATTTTCATAAGCTTAGGAGTGACTGAAGGTTTCTCTGTTGGTTTCAATCCACTCCACTCACCAACCTTGCCAAGCTGAGTGTCACTTCTAGACCTAGAAGCAAAGTCTATTCTCGGTTCGCTAGTTCCCCTCTTGAACTGACTGACCACCATGCCGAACTGGGGCTCACTGCATGACACCCAGCTCAAGACCGATTGGAGGTATGTGTTTTCTTCCTCGATTCGAGTCTTGTCATTGAGAGCACCTAGAGGGGGGTGAATAGGTGATCCTATAAAATCAAACACCAAATAGCCACAAAACTTAGTTATTAAAGTGTTAGTGCGACTAAGTAGCTTTGAAGTGAGTTCTTGTGAACAAAACAATCACAGAGAAAGCAACACAAGAGACACGCGATTTTTATCCCATGGTTCGGCCAAGTAACACTTGCCTACTTCCAAATTGTGGTGTCCCAATGGACGAGGGTTGCACTCAACCCCTTTCAAGTGATCCGATGATCAACTTGAATACCACGGTCTTTTCTTTTAGAGTATTTTCCCGCTTGCGAGGAATCTCCACAATTTGGAGCCTCTCGCCCTTATAGTGATGATCACAAAAGAAACACAGAAGTAAGGGAGGGAAAATCAGCACACACAAGATTCAATCCGCAGCACACACACACGCACACAAGTGAAGACTTGAGCTCAAATGACAACATGGGGAGTTCACAACTCGAATGGAGCTCAAATCACTAACACGACGAAGCAAATGCGTGGGAGCGGAGTCTGGATGTCTTAGTATGCATAGATAATGCTTGGGTGCCTGCTCCATGCGCATAGGGGTCCCTTTTATAGCCCCAAGACAGCTAGGAGCCACTGGAGATCAACATGGAAGGCTATCCTTGCCTTCTGTCGAGTGGCGCACCGGACAGTCTGGTGCGCGATTTTCTTCCAAATCGAGCACAGCCGACCGTTGCTCCTCCAGGCCAGATGGCACACCGGTCACTATCTGGTGCACACAGTCCGGTGCACCCAACTGACCGTTGGAGCGTGCCACGTGTCATGCGTTGATTGCGCGGACGACCGTTGGCGCTGGCACTATTGGCTCACACGGACAGTTCGGTGCACCATCGGACAGTCCGGTGAATTATAGCCACGTCGCCCCGTTCCTTTTCCTGAGAGCGACAAGTTTGCAGCGGATGACTCACCGGACAGTCCGGTGCACCACCGGACAGTCCAGTGAATTATAGCCGTACAACTCCATCGATTCTCGAGAGCGGCCACTTCACTGTAGACCAGCCTGGTGCTCCGGACACTGTTCGGTGAACCACCGGACAGTCCGGTGTGCCAGGCCGAGCTGGAGTTTGGCTGCACACAACCAAGTCTTTTCCATTTCTTTTCCCTTTCTTTTGTCATTGTTTCTAGCACTTAGACAAAACACATTAGTATTAAAAAACAATGAACTAAGTCTAGAAACATACCTCGTGCCTTGATTTGCACTTTTCCCACATTTAACACACAAGGATTCAGTTAAGATGTGTTGGACATCTAATCACCAAAATACTTATAGAAATTGCCCAAGGGCATATTTCCCTTTCAATCTCCCCCTTTTTGGTGATTTATGCCAACACATTAAAAAGCAACAAAAGAGAGGTGCAACATCAATGCAATTGAAGTCCAAATTATTTTTGCTTATGATTTGGCATATTTGGGTCACTCTTTGCCACCACTTGGTTTGTTTTTGCAAATCAAATTCATTTTCCTATCTCTAAGTCAAACACGCTTGTTTGGGCACATAGAGAGATATTTCAAGAGTAAAATTGATTCAAGTGCCCGAAAACTCCCCCTTTTCCCACAATCAAAATTCTCCCCCACAAGAGACCAAATTTTGCAATAAGAGCATTTTGGACAAATAAAAAATTCTAACTCTATTATTTTCAAAAATCACAAGTGGTTGGCTGATCCATTTGCTTTGGCCTTAATTTCTCCCCCTTTGGCATTAAGCACCAAAACGGGATCATTTTTGGCCCTCTAACCCCATTGCCTCACCAAAAATGTCAATTTAGAGCAAAAGGCAAATAGAGCATAAGAATGAACGTGGAATTGAATACACTAATACCGGAGTGTAGTGGAAGTCTTTGCATTGTCCATTTTCCCTTTCAATGTACCTTTGAGACTACAACAAGTGTTCTCAACCAAACAGATTAGTTTCAAAGGGTCAAGTTGTAGCACATCTCCCCCTTAATATGTGCACTATTTGCATATGGACTTGTGAGGTCCGGGGATGACGTGTACAACTTGAGTACCACAAATAAACAATAATGGATTTAAATGTGTAAAGTGACATGATCAAAGGCATAGAACACATGTATGCTATAGATCAATCCAAGTTACGCGAATCTAAGACATTTAGCTCACTACGCAACCTGCAAAACCTTTTCTCATCTAAAGGTTTGGTGAAGATATCGGCTAGCTGGTTCTCGGTGCTAATATGGTACACCTCGATATCTCCCTTTTGTTGGTGGTCTCTCAGGAAGTGATGCCAGATGTCTATGCGCTTAGTGCGGCTGTGTTCAACAGGATTATCCGCCAAGCAGATTGCACTCTCATTGTCACATAGGAGTGGGACTTTGCTCAGATTGTAGCCAAAGTCCCGGAGGTTTGCCTCATCCAAAGTAGTTGCGCGCAACACTGTCCTGCGGCAACATACTCGGCCTCAGCGGTGGATAGGGCAACAGATGTTTGTTTCTTTGAACTCCAGGACACCAGGACCTTCCTAGAAATTGGCACGTCCCCGATGTGCTCTTCCTATCAACCTTGCACCTGGCATAATCGAAGTCTGAGTATCCAATTAAGTCAAAGGTAGACCCCTTTGAATACCAGATCCCAAAGCAAGGCGTAGAAACTAAATACCTCAGAATTCGCTTAACGGCCACAAGGTGACATTCCTTAGGGTCGGATTGATATCTAGCACACATGCATACACTAAGCATAATGTCCAGTCTACTAGCACATAAATAAAGCAATGAACCTATCATGGACCGGTATGCCTTTTGATCAACGGACTTACCTCCTTTTTTGAGGTCAACATGCCCGTCAGTTCCCATCAGTGTCTTTGTGGGCTTGGTGTCCTTCATCCCAAACCTCTTGAGAAGATCCTGAGTGTACTTCGTTTGGGAGATGAAGGTGCCGTCCTTGAGTTGCTTCACTTGGAATCCAAGGAAGTAGGTCAACTCGCCCATCATCGACATCTCGAACTTTTGCATCATCACCCTGCTAAACTCCTCACAAGACTTTTGGTTAGTAGAACCAAATATTATGTCATCGACATAAATGTGGCACACAAAGAGATCACCATCACAAGTCTTTGTAAAAAGAGTGGGATCAGCTTTCCCAACCTTGAAAGCATTAGCAATTAAGAAATCTCTAAGGCATTCATACCATGCTTTTGGGGCTTGCTTAAGTCCATAGAGCGCCTTAGAGAGCTTATACACGTGGTCGGGATACCTATCATCCTCAAAGCCAGGGGGTTGTTCCACGTATACCTCCTCCTGTGATGAGTGCTTCCCACTTGTTTCCTTATAGGAGCTGTTGAGAGCATTCCAGGAAGGCAATTCTTGCCTTCAGTCGCCTGGCGCACCGGACAGTCCGGTGCTCCACCGAACACTGTCCGGTGCGGATTTCTTTCCTTCTTTGGCGAAGCCGACCGTTGGAGATTCAGAGCTGTTGGCGCACCGGACACTGTCCGGTGCACACCGGACAGTCCGGTGCCCCCTTGTGACCGTTGGCTCGGCCACGCGTCACGTGCGGAATCCTCGGCTGACCGTTGGCCCGGCTGACTATTGGCTCACCGGACAGTCCGGTGCACCACCGGACAGTCCGGTGATTTTTAGCCGTACGCCGTTAATCACTTCCCGAGAGCGACGACTTCGCCTGTGAATGGCTCACCGGACAGTCCGATGCACCACCGGACAGTCCAGTGATTTATAGATGTACACCGCCGTCGAAGTCCCGAGAGCAGCAAGTTCGTCAGAGCCAGCCTGGCGCACCGGACAGTGTCCGGTGCACCACCGGACACTTTCCGGTGCACCCAGACTGAGCAGACTTTCGCTGAACGAGCCAAGTCATCTCCAAATTGATTTCTCCTGTTTCCAGCACTTAGACACAATACATTAGTTCTCAAAACAATGTACTAAGTCTAGAAACATATCTTTAGACTTGATTTGCACTTTGTCCATCAATTGGCATAGATTTACACTTAAGCACTTGTGTTGGCACTCAATCACCAAAATACTTAGAAATGGCCCAAGGGCACATTTCCCTTGCAATCTCCCCCTTTTTGGTGATTTATGCCAACACAACAAAAAGCAACTAATAGAAGTGCAACATCAATACAAATGAGAACTCAAAATTGTTTTGATTCAAATTTGGCATATATGGATCACTCTTTGCCACCACTTGGTTTTGTTTTTGCAAGTTAACCTCAATTTCCTATCTCTAAGTCAAACACACTTGTTGAGACATAAAAAGAGTTGTTCCAAGAGAAATTGATCAAAGATTTCAAAAACTCCCCCTTTTTCCCATAATCGACTATTCTCCCCACAAGAGGCCAACTTTTGACAAGAGAGACAATAAGAGAGTTTTGACAAACCAAAAGCTCTATTCTACTATTTTTAAAATTTCTCAAGTGGTAGTTGATCCATTTATTGCTTTAGCCATTCTACTATTTTCAAAATTTCTCAAGTGGTAGCTGATCCATTTATTGCTTTGGCCATTCTACTATTTTCAAAATTTCTCAAGTGGTAGCTGATCCATTTATTGCTTTGGCCTTATTTTCTCCCCCTTTGGCATCAAGCACCAAAACGGGATCAATTTTGGCCCTTTAACCTCATTGCCTCACCAAAATCTTCAAATAAGAGTACAAAGGCAACAAGGATATTGAGATGGACTTGGAGTAAGTTACCCTCTCATCGGAGTGCAGTGGAAGTCTTGCATGGTCCAAGTCCACCTTTCCCTTTCAATCCACCTTTGAGACTAGATCAAGCAAACTCAAGCACACGGTTAGTCTCAAAGGGTCAAGTTGTATCACATCTCCCCCTAAATATGAGCATCACTTGCAAAAGGACTTGTGAGGTCCGGGGAGTGTTTGTACAATTGAGAACCATAAGGAAACAACAAAATGCATAAGGAACATAATCAAAGGAATAAACACATGTATGCTATAAATCAATCCAAGTTCCGCGAATCTAAGACATTTAGCTCACTACGCAGCCTGCAAAAGGTCTTCTCATCTAAAGGCTTGGTAAAGATATCGGCTAGCTGGTTCTCGGTGCTAATATAGAACACTTCGATATCTCCCTTTTGCTAGTGGTCTCTCAAAAAGTGATGCCGGATGTCAATGTGCTTTGTGCGGCTGTGCTCAACAGGATTGTCCGCTATGCGGATAGCACTCTCATTATCACATAGGAGTGAGACTTTGCTCAGATTGTAGCCGAAGTCCCGGAGGGTTTGCCTCATCCAAAGTAGTTGCACGCAACACTGTCCTACGGCAACATACTCGGCCTCAGCGGTGGATAGGGCAACAGAGGTTTGTTTCTTAGAGCTTCACGACACCAGGGACCTTCTTAAGAATTGGCACGTCCCTGATGTACTCTTCCTATCGACCTTACATCCAGCATAATCGGAGTCTGAATATCCAATTAAGTCAAAGGTAGACCCCTTTGGATACCAGATCCCGAAGCAAGGCGTAGCGACTAAATATCTAAGAATTTGCTTCACGGCCACTAAGTGACACTCCCTTGGATCGGATTGAAATCTAGCACACATGCATACACTAAGCATAATATCCGGTCTACTAGCGCATAAATAAAGCAAAGAACCTATCATGGACCGGTATGCTTTATGATCAACGGACTTACCTCCTTTGTTGAGGTCGACGTGTCCGTCAGTTCCCATCGGAGTCTTTGCGGGCTTAGCGTCCTTCATCCCAAACCGCTTTAGCAAGTCTTGCGTGTACTTTGTTTGGGATATGAAGGTGCCGTCCTTGAGTTGCTTCACTTGGAACCCAAGGAAGTAGTTCAACTCGCCCATCATCGACATCTCAAACTTTTGAGTCATCACCCTGCTAAACTTTTCACAAGACTTTTAGTTAGTAGAACCAAATATTATGTCATCAACATAAATTTGGCACACAAATAAGTCACCATCACAAGTCTTAGTGAATAAAGTCGGATCGACTTTCCTAACCTTGAAAGCATTAGCAATTAAAAAGTCTCTAAGGCATTCATACCATGCTCTTGGGGCTTGCTTAAGTCCATAGAGCCCTTAGAGAGCTTACATACGTGGTCGGGGTACCGTTCATCCTCGAAGCCAGGGGGTTGCTCCACGTACACCTCCTCCTTGATTGGCCCGTTGAGGAAAGCGCTCTTCACATCCATTTGGAACAACCTGAAAGAATGGTGAGCGGCATATGCTAGCAAAATACGAATGGACTCTAGCCTAGCCACAGGAGCAAAAGTCTCCTCAAAGTCCAAACCTGCGACATGGGCATAACCTTTTGCCACAAGTCGAGCCTTGTTCCTCGTCACCACCCCGTGCTCGTCCTGTTTGTTGCGGAACATCCACTTGGTTCCCACAACATTTTGCTTGGGACGTGGCACCAGTGTCCAAACTTCATTTCTCTTGAAATTATTGAGCTCTTCCTGCATGGCCAACACCCAGTCCGGATCTAGTAAGGCCTCTTCTACCCTGAAAGGCTCAATAGAAGAGACAAAGGAGTAATACTCACAAAAATTAACTAGTCTTGAACGAGTAGTTACTCCCTTGCTAATGTCACCCAAAATTTGGTCGACGGGATGATTCCTTTGAATCGTCGCTCGAACTTGGGTTGGAGGTGCCTGAGGTGCTTCTTCCTCTTCAACTTGGACATCCTGTGCTCCCCCTTGATCACACGCCTCCACTTGAGGTACCTGTTCATCATCTTGGGTTGGAGGATGCACCATTGTTGAGGAAGAAGGTTGATCTTGCTCCTTTTGTTCCAGTGGTCGCACAACGCCAATCGCCATGGTGCGCATTGCGGCTGTTGGAATGTCTCCTTCATCTACATCATCAAGATCAACAACTAGCTCTCTTGGAGAGCCATTAGTCTCATCAAATACAACGTCGCTAGATACTTCAACCAAACCCGATGATTTGTTGAAGACCCTATACGCCTTTGTATTTGAGTCATAACCCAACAAAAACCCTTCTACAGCTTTGGGAGCAAATTTGGAATTCTTACCCTTCTTCACTAGAATGTAGCATTTACTCCCAAAAACTCGGAAATACGAAACATTGGGTTTGTTACCGGTTAGAAGCTCATACGAAGTCTTCTTGAGGAGGCGGTGAAGGTAGACCCAGTTGATGGCGTGGCAAGCCATGTTCACGGCTTCCGACCAAAACCGCTCGGGGGTCTTGAACTCTCCAAGCATCGTCCTCGCCATGTCTATGAGCGTCCTATTCTTCCTCTCTACCACACCATTTTGCTGTGGTGTGTAGGGAGCGGAGAACTCGTGCTTGATCCCTTCCTCCTCAAGGTACTCCTCCACTTGAAGATTCTTGAACTCGGACCCGTTGTCGCTCCTTATCTTCTTCACCTTGAGCTCAAACTCATTTTGAGCTCTCGTGAGGAAGCGCTTGAGGGTCCCTTGGGTTTCAGATTTATCCTGCAAAAAGAATACCCAAGTGAAGCGGGAAAAATCATCAACTATAACAAGACCATACTTACTTCCTCCTATGCTTAGATAGGCGACGGGTCCAAAGAGGTCCATATGAAGCATCTCCAAAGGTCTTGATGTGGTCATCACATTTTTGGTATGATGAGAGCTTCCCACCTATTTACCTTCTTGACAAGCTGCACAAGGTCTATCTTTTTCGAAAGTTACATTAGTTAGACGTATCACGTGTTCTCCCTTTAGAAGCTTGTGAAGGTTCTTCATCCCCACATGAGCTAAACGGCGGTGCCACAGCCAGCCCATGCTAGTCTTAGCAATTAAGCATGCATCTAGACCGGCCTCCTCTTTTGCAAAATCAACTAAATAGAGTTTGCCATCTAATACACCCTTAAAAGCTAATGAACCATCACTTCTTCTAAAGACAGACACATCTACATTTGTGAATAAACAATTATATCCCATATTGCATAATTGACTAACGGATAACAAATTATATCCAAGTGACTCAACTAAAAATACATTAGAAATGGAGTGCTCGGATGAAATAGCAATCTTTCCTAACCCTTTCACCTTGCCTTGATTCCCGTCACCGAATATGATTGAGTCTTGGGAATCCTTGTTCTTGACGTAGGAAGAGATCATCCTCTTTTCCCCCGTCATGTGGTTTGTGCATCCGCTGTCGATAATCTAGCTTGAGCCCCCAGATGCATAAACCTGCAAGGCAAATTTAGGCTTGGGTCTTAGGTACCCAACTCATGTTGGGTCCTACAAGGTTAGTTACAATAGTCTTAGGGACCCAAATGCAAGTTTTGTCTCCCTTACATTTGGCCCCTAACTTCCTAGCAATTACCTTCTTATCCTTTCTACAAATAGCAAAGGAAGCATTGCAAGCATAATAAATTGTAGAAGGTTCATTCATTACTTTCCTAGGAGCATGAACAATATTTCTTCTAGGCATATGATGAACATGGGACTATCAGTACTATCAAATTTCATTCCACTCTCTACTATCTCCCATATGCTTGGATGGAGAGAGAACAAGTGACTACGCATTTTGTGACTCCAAAATCCGTAGTCCTCCCCATCAAAGTGTGGAGGCTTGCCAAGAGGAATGGAAAGTAAATGTGCATTTGAACTATACGGAATACGAGAATAATCGAAAGAGAAGTTTGAATTAACTGTCTTCTTTTTCTCGTAGTCGTTGTCGTCGTCCTTTTGGGAAGAAGAGGACTCGTTGCTGTCGTCATAGTAGACGATCTCCTTGATGCACCTCGTCTTCTTCTTCTTCCCATCTTTTCGTTTGTGACCCGAGCCCGAGTCGGTAGGCTTGTCATCTTTCGGCTCGTTGACGAAGGACTCCTTCTCCTTATCATTGATCACAATCCCCTTGCCCTTAGGATCCATCTCTTCGGGCGATTAGTCCCTTTCTTGAAGAGAACGGCTCTGATACCAATTGAGAGCACCTAGAGGGGGGTGAATAGGTGATCCTGTAAAACTTGAAACTTAATGCCACAAAACTTGATTAGATGTTAGCACAATAAAGCCAAGTGGCTAGGGAGGAGTCTTAGCAAAACACAATAACCACAAAGAGATCAACACAAAGATGGCACAGTGGTTTATCCCGTGGTTCGGCCAAGTCCAACGCTTGCCTACTCCACATTGTGGCGTCCCAACGGACGAGGGTTGCAATCAACCCCTCTCAAGTGGTCCAAAGACCTCTTGAATACCACGATGTTTTGCTTTGTTTACTATATCTCGCTTGCGAGGAATCTCCACAACTTGGAGCCTCTCGCCCTTACACTTTGATGTTCACAAAGAAGCACGGAGTAAGGGAGGGATGAGCAACGCACACAAGACACAAAAATCACAGCCAATACGCACACACAAGACCCAGACTTGAGCTCAAAAGAATATCACGAGGTTCTCACTAGAACGGAGCTCAAATCACTAAGAATGTCGAACAAGTGCGCAAGAATGAAGTGTGAGTGATCAACAATGCTCAAAGGATGCTTGGGTGTTCTCCTCCATGCGCCTAGGGGTCCCTTTTATAGCCCCAAGGCAGCTTGGAGCCGTTGAGAACATTCCAGGAAGGCAATTCTTGCCTTCAGTCGCCTGGCGCACCGGACAGTCCAGTGCACCACCGGACACTGTCCGGTGCGGATTTCTTTCCTTCTTTGGTGAAGCCGACCGTTGGAGATTCAGAGCCGTTGGCGCACCGGACACTGTCCGGTGCACACCGGACAGTCCAGTGCCCCCTTGTGATTGTTGGCTCGGCCACGCGTCACGCGCGGAATCCTCGGCCGACCGTTGGCCCGGCTGACTGTTGGCTCACCGGACAGTCCGGTGATTTTTAGCCGTACGCCGTTAATCACTTCCCGAGAGCAACGACTTCGCCTGTGAATGGCTCACCGGATAGTCCGGTGCACCACCGGACAGTCCAGTGATTTATAGCCTTACACCGCCGTCGAAGTCCCGAGAGCAGCAAGTTCGCCAGAGCCAGCCTGGCGCACTGGACACTGTCCGGTGCACCACCGGACAGTCCGGTGCACCCAGACTGAGCAGACTTTTGCTGAACGAGCCAAGTCATCTCCAAATTGATTTCTCCTATTTCCAGCACTTAGACACAATACATTAGTTCTCAAAACAATGTACTAAGTTTAGAAACATACCTTTAGACTTGATTTGCACTTTGTCCATCAATTGGCATAGATTTACACTTAAGCACTTGTGTTGGCACTCAATCACCAAAATACTTAGAAATGGCCCAAGGGCACATTTCCCTTTCAGCCAGACCGAGCTGGAGTTTGGCTGCACACAGCCAAGTCTTTTCCATTTCTTTTCCCTTTCTTTTGTCACTGTTTCTAGCACTTAAACAAAACACATTAGTATTCAAAAACAATGTACTAAGTCTAGAAACATACCTCGTGCCTTGATTTGCACTTTTCCCACATTTAGCACACAAGGATTCAGTTAAGATGTGTTGGACATCTAATCACCAAAATACTTATAGAAATTGCCCAAGGGCATATTTCACTTTCAGTCATGTATGCAAGACACGAGAGCAGACTGCAAACCGTCATAGAGTGCACAATGTGTAGGTTGAAAGGGAAATGTGCCCTTAGGCCATTTCTATTTAGTTTTGGTGATTAAATGCTCAACACATTGTGTTTGGACTAACATCACATTGTATGAGCAATGAGTACATGTAGTTAAAGTAAATTGAGAAAAGGCACTTTTAGGCTTGAAAGTGGGCATAACACAAATCCATGTAGTTCCAAGTGAAAAAGGTAAGCTTCAAACACTTACTCAATTGTTTTGGGTACTAATCATATTTGTCTAAGTGCTAGGGACTATATGAAGTCAAGTCAAAAGGAGCAAAATAGAATTGGAATGAAAAAGAGAAAGTTGGACTAGTCTGCGTAGCACCGGACGGTTCGGTCGGTGCATGTTCTGGCCAAAAGGGCCACTCTCGGGAAAAACAAACTTCACCGGCTATAATTCACTGGGCAGTCCAAAAATCAAGTTGACGATGTACTTCTTTGTGAAGCATGAAACCAAAAAAAAAAGATTATGGACCCTCCACCACAAGATGAGTCGCAACAAGATGACATTGATAAGAAAATCAACAACTTGAAGCTATATGAGAACAAGTTGAGAAGCACAAGGAGAAGATGCTTCGAGTCTCTTAGATGCAAAAGCAAATCGATGATGCATCTGAGCAGTTGCGCAATATAATGCAACAAGTTGAACAACCTGGGGGTCAACATTATCAAGAAAACTTTTGCTATGAAGAGCAAAAAATTGATGGTTTCCTGTATGATGGTACTTCTCCATTGACAACTGAATTGCAAGCTATGCCATGGCCACCATTATACAAACCACCTCAATTTTCAATGTATGATGGCTTGCCGAATCCGAAGCAATTCTTGATGAGCTACGAAGCGACAATATCATCCTATGGTGGCAATACCACAGTGATGGCAAAATCCTTTGGCATGGTAGTCAGGAGCGTGGCTCAGACCTAATATTCATCACTTCGGCCCTACACTATCTCATCATGGCAGAAGCTTAAGTACATGTTCCTCACGAGCTTCCAAGGTTTTCCGACGAAGCCCATTACTACACAAGCTTTGTTCCAATGTACATAGGAGTAGGACAAATACCTTCAGGCTTATGTACAAAGGTTTATCTGGCTCCAAGCTCAGGTGCCAACTATACAAGATGACATTATTACCAAACCAATGATCAAGGGGCTTCATCTAGGACCTGCAACTTAGTACTTTGCCAGGAAACCCCCTCAATCCTTGGAGAAGCTACTACAAAAGATGAATGAGTATATCAGGGCAGGCAATGGTTTTCACCAAAAGAAGGGGAGAAGCACAGAGATATGCAGAGACAACCAGGGGCTTCGAGGGAAGGTTTCATCGAAGACACATCCGAAGCATACACAATTCAAGCCATAATGAAGAAAAGACTGGTCAACCTTAAGGTCAGCCAAGCCAGCCCCAAGAATCAGGCACACAACAACAATCCTCATAGTGCAATTTTCGTCCACTAGCTCCAAGAGGAGGAAGAGGTGGCCGAAGCTTTGGAGGACGCTTCAATACACAACCAAGAAAGTTGTACTATTTCTTCTATGGAGAGGATAAAGGTCACCAAAAGCAAAAAGATCTTGCCACTGCTGCTGCCCAAACAACCTAGCCGAAAGAAGTATCCAGTACATCTTCGTACTACTCACCATACATCCCTCAACATGCTCAACATCACGACCCAAAGCCACAATAACCTTTGGCCTCCAATGCTTCAAGCAATCCTTCGCCAAGTGGATGGTTACCACCTCCATCCTTCATCCTGGGACCACCAACATACGATCAAGTTCCCATCGGCCACCCCCAGTTCCCAGTAGAGGACATGTAGCATCACGATAGAAGGGAGCCCTCTGAAGCTCGTACATTTAACGACATGGTCCCAGAAACTAATCATATATACTAGCGCTTGAGGGGCTGGACCGATGGAGTAAAAGTTGCCACAGAAGAATTTTACATATCTCTTGTTTACTACATTTTATTGTAATTTCCTTTTGTCGTAGCACACTACGAAGATATGCATTTCTACCAAAATTGTAAATGTAACTCTATGGTTGCACCTTCGAGTGCAGTGCAAAAAAGCAAAAAGATCATGAAGACCTTCGTATGAAGGTAGGATCAAGGCTCCGAAGTCATTTTTAAGGGAATGCAGAATTAGAAAAAAACACCTAGTAAAGGTGAAAAGGCTTTGAAGTCGAACCTAAGGGAATCCGGAGTAAAAAAGAAAGCATCTCGTAAAGGTGAAAAGGCTCCGAAGTCGTTTCTAAGGGAATGCAGAGTCTGGAAATAAAACACCTAGTAAAGGTGAAAAATACTCCAAAGTCATTCCAAAGGGAATGCAGAGTCAGAAAAGAAAACACCTAGTAATGGTGAGGAGGCTCCGAAGTCGTTCCTAAGGGAAGGCAGAGCGAGATCTTGAAGACCTTCGTATGAAGGCAAAAGATCATTTACATGTTTCGATACAATTTCATGTGAGTAATTTATGCTTCGCACCAGTTCACATTTTCCAACGCATTGTGAAGCATACATTTTTGCATCATTGCATCATATTTCATAGTAAAATCCTGAAATTGATCATGTGGAAAGGGTCGATGCAATTGTGTAGTGCCCCAATCCTCTGGGACTCAAATGTGATACAATTACTAGTCCCAGGAGGTTAGTAAACACATTTATACAACCGATGATTCCAGATCTGCCTACACGAGACAAACCTATAAAGGTGGCGATCAACTTTAAGAGTTGGTCCACAACTCGAGACATATCATCAGAGTGGGGCTGAAGCAGCCCGATATACGCAGTAAAGCAAATCAGCGGTCCAACAGCCACAGGCAAGGTTGGGAACAGGCGTAACTCTTACCCGATCAGCGATCACCTTCTCTGAAAAACAACAAATAAGCAAGGGTGAGTACAAATGTACTCAGCAGCCCACCTTCACCCATGGAATGGGGAAATCAGATATAATGCATGGAATATGTGGAGCTCAGGATATTTTGTGGAAACAACAATATTTAATGCAGGGTTGTTTTGTAAAACATTTTGCATTTTCAAAGCGCATCCTCTCCCAAAGGAGCAGGAAGTTTTTCAATATTAGAACAAAATCCCCTGGACTAAACCATCTAGGTATCTTAGCAGTTTCCCATTGGTTTTCATTTTCAAAAACAGCTACTGGACTTCCCGTCCACCATAGCTCACGGCTCAACCGCCGGACCTTTTAAAAACCACTTTTCTCAAAAGCACCTTCTTTTTTGGAAAAACAAAACACTATTTGTCATACCACACCAGACTCGTCCATTCCTATGGACACAGACTATTCAAATAGGTTTGAGCTCTGCGCAGAGGGGTACACTTTACCCACTAGTCCAGTTCTGTGATCTCATGGCCAATGAGACCTGAATCCGAATCTCTTTCTTTCCTCGCTTGTCCTTACCTTAATGGTTATACCGGAAGGAGTCAGGCCACCACCATGTCCAAACTGGACAAAACATTCCCCCTCCTTATCCTCTCGGTGCTCCCCAACCTTCATAACCCTGGGGTTTGGACCGTACGAGTTCAGATTGAGTGACTATCCATACAGTCTCGAGTGGTTGTACTTGTCATGAGTACAGGTAGTGAAGGGTGACAAACTGGTCCTTATATGAGAGGACAATCCTTCTGCTCACACCTAACCCGGCTGAGCCATCACCTTAGGCCCTCCCCTAAACCAGGGAGTCCCTGATCATCCCTACTCAAAGGTGATGAGGGTGAAAACCCTTCATCATACCCATTTTGAAAAGCATTTTCTTTTGTAAACTCACACCTTTTCTCAAATCATTTGTAACAAATATATCAAGGATTGATTGTGGCAAGCGGCTGGGTGGTCATAATAACTTGTCTCAAAATCATATCATGCATAAAATAACAGACTGAGGGTTGTGGTTGAAAAAGCATAGGTAATTTATGCATCAAAGGGATCCAGTGAGCTTGCGGTGCTTATCCAGCGAAGGGGAGAGCTCGCGGAACTGGCTTCTGGCTCCACCGCCTGGCGTAGACTTGCAGATCTAGCCTCCACGAGACGGCACGGACGCTCCGATAACTATGCAGCATAAACAAGCAAACATACAAGCTAGCAAGGATACCAACAAATATTTAGTATAGTGGTCAGAATGGCGATATATGGATGGGTAGAGTCTTGAGAAGAATCTGTGTCATGTGGTGTTGTGATATTACTAGTGGAGTGGAGGTGCTTACCAGGAGGGTGGATTGGAGGCGAAGCGACACTCTGCGCGTAGCCGGCAGAGCGGAGTAACTGAGGGGGTGGGGTGTTTGCCTTGGCTGAGGGTGTTGAGTGTGTGGAGAGGGACAGGGTAACTGGATCTTATTATAGCTGGGTGTATGTGGTATAGTACAGTGGAGTCCACTGTTCGTGAGAATAGTGACGAATGAATCGTTTGACTTAGCCTGAATAGGGAAATTATAGGCAGAATACTGGACAAGAGTATTTTGGGAGTTTTCTGGAATATGGACCATGCTTAAGGGATGACATGGTTGGATAGGAAATAGTTTGATAAGAAATTAGAAACAAGAATTATTGGAATCGGAGTTTGGAAGCCTGGTTCGAAGGAATCTCAAAGTTAAGCGTGCTCAACTTGGAGAAACCTATGATGGGTGACCAGATGGGAAATTCCCACTGGAAGGAAAACCACAGTCACCGGAGTTCGTATGAATGAAATATGGGTCTGGCTAGTCTTAGGTGGACTGGATAGCATGATGGATGAGTAGTTGAAATTTGGGGTGATCGGATAATCGATTTATAGTAACAATGAATAGTAATGATGAATAGTAATGATGAATAGTGACGACGAAAAAGAAATTATAGATATCATCAATGAATAGTAACGACGATGAATAGTGTCGGTGTATAGTAACGATGATAAATAGTGTCGGTAAATAGCAACGATGAATAGTAATGGTGAATAGTGATGGTGAATAGTGTGTATGAACGAACGATGAACAATGAATAGTGACGATGAACGGACGATGAATAGGAACTATGAACGAACGGACGAATGATCGAATGATCGGACGAACGAACGATCAGAATTTCGGCAGCATAACGGCAGGACAAGAATTATCTAGACGAACGATGAATAGGGACTATGAACAAACGATGAATGATGAATAGGAACTATGAACGAACGATGAACGATCGAATGAAAGAATGAACGATCGGAATTTCGGCAGCATAACGGCTGAACAAAGATTATTTGGACGAACGAACGGACGAACGATCGAACGATCGGACGAACGGACGAACGAACCATGAACGAATGGACGAACGATCGAACGAACGAACGAACAAACTAAGAATAGGTGGACGAACAATCGAAGAACGACCGAACGATCCTTGTGCTACTGTGTGCTTGTGTGGGAGGTGGAGTGGGCGTGTGGGGGGGGGGAGGGAGAGAGTTGCCATGAAATGGCTTGGGGTGGCTTGAGAGGAGGCCCTTGCCCCTCTATTTATAGCCATGGTGGGGGGATTAGGGGGAGGGATGAGAGGATTAGTAGGAGGATGAGAGGATTAGTGGGAGATTAGCATGTATTTGTCTTGTATGAGTGTAATTAGCTTGTAGAGCTCACCTTATGACACCAGAGGCATACGTATACATATGAGCATGAGGAAAGTTATGAATAAAATATTTGTAGGGACTTTAAAAATGATTCTGAAGGTATTTCTTAGGAGGAAAATACTTGGAGAGTTATCGGTAGAATATCTGGGCAATATTTCTTGAAAGAACTTGAGGGGGATTACTGGGGAAATATCTGGACAATATTTCTGGAAAGAATTTGAGGGTGATCACTGGGGAAATATTTATAGGATATTTTGAGGAGGATTTTGGAGAGAATATAGACCACTATATTTTATTTGTTGATATCAACTCGCAAACCAACATTTTGAAACGAAATTTAAAATTCATTTTGAATTTAGAGCAAGTTTGAGAAAATTTCAAGATTTGAATTTTTGGGATGCTACAGATCTACCCCACTTAAAATGAATCTCGTCCTCGAGATTCGGCTTAGAAGGGTTATGGGTATAGCTTTACTTCAGCTACATATCTTCACTTTGCAGACTCTTTGAGGAGATGTAACTTCAACAACATCTGGCCTTTGAGGAGCATCCGGTTGCTGATTGCAAACGCTGATTCTGGCTACTCAAGGATCATCTTCAGGCTTCTAGGATTCGCTTGGCAGCTAGCTTATTGAAGAAGCATCGATGCCAACACGCAAACCTTCCTCTTGCGAACTCCCACATGGATTCCTTCCTTGATTGGTCTTCTAGTGCTTCAGCAACGGAACTTGGGTGACCACTTCTCATCCAGGAACTTATATGCTTCAATGATCTGGTCCTCCACAAGCTTGCTACATGCCTTCTTTTTCTCCATAGCAGGAACCTTCCTGGAACACTACCCCACTTAAAATGAATGAGGGTAGAACTCTTGAATCTTGGGGATTTGAACTCCTTGAAGTACCTCATAACAAGGGTGTTACGGGGCCTTCTTCTGCTGTTGCTGCTTGAGCAGGCTGCAGAGAAATGACTGACATAGGGTTGATTCTGGGAGAACCTTCTTCTTATCTGCTCTTCACTATCTTCTTTTCACTGATCCTTTCTTTCTCTTTGCTCTTCACACTGGAGGATTCTATCAAAGAGTATTACCATCATACAGAGGAGGAAACCGAAGACTATGAACCATGTACAACAGTCTTCAACCCAAGAATCACCAAGCATTGTGATCTTAGGGGCGAGGGAGTGGGAAATGGAGTTGCTTGCAATTTGGCAGAGGGGATTTTATCGGGAGTGTTTTGCTTTGGGTGGAATAGGAACTGAGGGAGCTAGTGGGGGAATTTATAGGTGAGTGGTATGTGAGGTGGTGCTCGGGTGTGGAGTGGCAGTGATGGAGCAGGCGACACAAGGCAGCAGGTGCGACAAGGGGAAGGGGGCGGTGTTGCTGGCGGTAATGGCGGTGGGTGCGCTGCAAAGGGGGTGTGGGGCAGTGATTGGAGGCGGGGCACACGTGCGGGGGGCACGGGTGAGTGGTTGTAATACTCAAAGTTGTATACCAAGAGTAATAGAGAGAGCTCCTCATTTTGTGTGTCTTATTTGCATCATAAAAAGAGCACCTATGTAATTGAGGGTGACTAAATAAAACAATTATTCTAAAATAAAGAAAAAGTGCATTTGTTGGAGTTTTTATGTTTGTGCATTAAATAAAAATAACAATAATATAAAATGACTAGAAATTGGATTAAGCCCTAAATTAAACCTAGGGTTTTTGAAAATGAGAAGAAGAGAAATGATATATATAAAAAAAATATAAATAATATAATTATATCTCTAAAAACTTGTATTTTAACTTCACCATATGATTTGGGAATGAATTTGGCCTAAGGTTGATTTGAAATTTGAATTCAAATTGGATTTGAAAATAGAAAGAAAAAAAAGAAAATAGGAAGAAAAAGAGGAAAACCGTGTTGGGCTCAAAGTGGCTGGCTCGGCCCACCAACGGATACGCGCGGCCATCTTCTTCCACAGAAACGTGCCGACATGCGGGCCCGGCGAGTCAGTCTCATGCGCGCTCTCTGCGTCGTTGCAGCAGCGGACCCATCTGTCTTCCACGCTCTCCTCTCACGGGCGGTTGTCTGGGTCGCTGCCGTCCGGGCCCACCTGACAGGATCGACTTCCCCACGAACAACCACACCGCGTCCAGCGGTGGCGCGGGCGGGGATCTCGCGTGACCGGTGCACCTCGCCCGGCTGCGGACTCTGCGGCGTGGGGTTACAAGTACCTTTCTGCGCCCCGTTTTCTCATCTCCTTCATCTCGATAGCTCAGCACCCCGACCTCGATACGTTCTCGTCGCCGCCAGGGTAGTCTCGGGCCGCCGCGTGCGCTGTCGGCGTCCGCTGGGATCTAGGGTACACGGAGGGCACCGCTGGGTTTCTTGGAGACGCGAGAACTCTCGGCGTGCGAATCACGGGAGCGCGGGCCGTCGAACACCGGGGATTGCTCGCCGGAGTCCAGTGTTCGTCCCGGACCGCACCTTGTCGTGGACAGGTGTCTGCGGATTGCCTCCCTTTCCGGTGAGCCCCCATGCGCCTCCGCACTCTCCTGCTCCTCGAAATAGTGTAGGTATCGCTTTGGTTGGGTCAGTATTTGGCCGGGTTGAGAGAACGCCGGTGATGTCGTCGCCTCAGCCGCGTCCACAGGGCACGCTGGTCGGGGGAGGGAGACGATGAACCGCAGCCGTTGGATCTGGCGCGTGCGACCGAGATTAGCTGACCCAGCGTCCCCTTGTGCGCCGCTGATCTGGGTCGTTGACGGCGCGATCTGCGGTGTAGATTCAAGGGCGTGTACTGGGTTAGGTTAGAGTAGTGTGGAGCGTTCGATTTCGATCGGACGGGCAGGGAACGAATCGGGATTCATTAAATCCTGCGCGCTGGAATCAGATCCGACGGCTAGGGATGAGCGCGGAGGGCTACTCACCTGGATCTAATCCGTGCCCCTGATTTCAGATCGGGCGGTCAGAAACGCTCGATACCCTTTCGTGGTGCACTTTTGCATAAGAGCCCCTCGGGAAGTAGGAAATAGAACCCGCCGTCCACCCTCACTGCGCTCTGTGTCTATAGAATTTTACCGCGGAACCCCTGGACTTTCTGATAATTGACGCCTAGTCCAGAGTTGTTTAAAAACCAGGGAAATGCATTTAAAAATGGATTTTTAGTATTAATTAAATGCCAGAATTTGTATCATCCATAGAAAATTCATGTTAGCTCCAAATTGAGTCATTCCAATTCCTAAAATTTTGTAATAATATTCTCTATCACTTAGTATCTCTGTTTTGGCATAAAACAGTAAGAAAATTAATTTATCATTTAATCCTATTTCAAGCACATTAAATCTTAGAAAATTCATAACTTAAAATCTATAACTCCAAATTTAATGATTCCAGTTCCTATGATTTCATTTTAATATGTAGATTTTTACTGTGTATTTTATTTACATGTTTGGTGTGATGTTGATTTTGGCTATACTATGTATGTATTGTGTTGATGCGAATAGACGAGCAAGCCACTGAGGAAACTGAGGTTCAACAAGTAGAGATAGCTGAGCAGGAGCTCATTGAAGGCAAGTTGTGCCCTTGATCACTTACTTTTCCCAGCCATGTTTTTATTAATTTTAATGATCTGCATAGGTTAATTTTGATGGGAGCCTTTATGTTACCCCAGTTTTGATTACCTCTATACCTTGTTCACCCCTGAAATATTTTTGGGTAGTACTTGCTATTGCTTTATGTGGATTGGGTATGGAGATACACTATTCATGATTATTCTGTTATTATCTTGTTATTATTGCTGTTCATGTTAAGATCATTAAATTAATGGGAACATGGAGCGACCACCCGGAAAAACAGTGCTACCACAAGGGTTTAATGGGACGCCCTTGGCTGATTAACTAGGAAAGCTAGGGGAGGGCTACCTTACCCGAAAGGGGCAAGGGCAGTAGGGGAGTGGTCAGTGTAGGGAGGTCCTTGTTTGATTTTGCTGCGATGGCGGTCAGACAAGAACCCTGCACTGGAGCTTCCTATAAACTGTAGCGGGTAGTCTGAAGCTAGTGGAACTTTGTAAAGGCCTCGTAGTGTTACCCTGCCTCACTTCCTTGGTAGAGGTGTATGGGATTCATGACCCCTTGGCAGATGGGTAACACGGCTTGTGGGTAAAGATGCGCAACCTCTGCAGAGTGTAAAACTAGTATACTAGCCGTGCTCACGGTCAAGAGCGGCTCGGACCCTCACATGATTAATTATGGAACTTAAATTTAATTTGACATTGGCATCGCATTTGGGATTATTTTACTATTACTATTCTTTATTATTATTAAGGTTTGGTATTCACTTACACTTAGTAATTGCCAATAAAATTTTGACCAACTTATAAAAGCAATGCTCAGCTTCAGCCTCTATTTCATTGATCAGCCTTACACTTCATGAACTCCCACCTTTGGTGAGTTCATGCCACATTATTCCCCACGACTTGTTGAGCTATGAACGTATGTGAGCTCACTCTTGCTGTCTCACACCCCCCCACAGGAGAAGAACAGGTGGTCGAAGAGGAGCCGCCTAACACTGAGGAGTTCGATCTGATCTAGGTGGCGTTTCTCAGTCGACATTGGCGCCGACGATCCTTAGTTCGTTTTATATTTATCTTTATTTTGTAATAAGACTTCCGCTATGTAATAAGTACTCTGATGTTTTATGACATTTATCTCTATACACTCTGTTATTATATATGTTGTCTTCTTGGCGCATGTATGAGATGCATCCGGCTTTGTCCTTTAAAACCGGGTGTTACAGAAGTGGTATCAGAGGAATGTTGACTGTAGGACGAAACCTAGATAGAAATGGACAAACCCTCTTCTACTTACCTTACTCTGACTCCTTCTATACTCATCTCATCTTGATCTTGTCTCACCTTTTTGCTATTCTACTCCGATCATTCTTATCTTTTCTACTCTAAGACAAGATGGATTTCACACCTTGGAATCCTATGACTATGATCTTTCTAAGAGATAGGGAACCTAAGACAAATTAAAACTATTTTCTCTATTTAAAATGTTGTTTGATTGTGCTGATGCTAAATGCCTGATTTGCTTCTTTGATTGATTGAATTATGGACATCTTAGTATGTACCACCATAAGGTATTGAATTAGCTAGGATAGGTAAAATATTAACCTGCTTAGCTAATAAAATTCCCCAAAGTAACCTGATTTGTAAATACCTGCCTTGTCTACTATTTTCTTACCATATGTATCTAACTCAGATGGTCAATACCAGGCGGGGTGGTGGAATTGACTTGCCTCCTAACCAACACACTCGAAGGATATATAGACAACCTCAGCCACAACCTGCAGAGATGAATCCTCCTAATCCTCCACCAGGCGGAGTTGACCCACTGGTTGCTGCTCAGATGGCGGTGATGCAGCAAATGGCAGACACTATGGCTGATATGCGTGCCCAGATGCAGCAGGAACGCCAAGAGATGCGTCAGGAAAGAGAAGATATACGCCAGGAGCTGCGCCAGGAGAGAGATGAGATACGCCAAGAAAGGAGGGCGCAACAACAGCAGCTGCAACAACAACTTCAACAACAGCAACAACAGCAACAAGTGCCATTGCCTCCACCACCACCACCAGTTCCACCTCGTGATAAGCACCGAGAGTTTATGAGTCATAAGCCACCGACCTTCACCAGTTCGCCAGATCCACTTGATGCAGATGATTGGCTGAAAGCAATTGAGAAGATGCTCAACATTGCACAATGCACTGACCGGGAGAAGGTTTTATATGCTTCTGGACGTCTGACTGGTCCTGCTGCTGACTGGTGGGATTCTTATACTGCTGCCCATGATGCTGCTGATACTATTACCTGGGCAGAGTTCAGTACACAATTCAGGAACTACCATATTCCAGCTGGTATGATAAAGATCAAGAAGAAGGAGTTTCTGTCATTGAAGCAAGGTAACATGTCAGTCAGCGAGTACAGAGACAAATTTATTCAGTTGTCGAGATATGCTCCAGAGGAAGTTGCTGAGGATGAAAGAAAGCAGGAGCACTTTATTGAAGGACTTAATGGACCCTTGCAGTATGCACTGGTTGCACACACCTTTCCATCATTTCAGAGGCTACTGGATAAGGCTCTTGCTATTGAACACAAGCGTGTTCAACTGGGTGATTTGAAGAGGAAAGCTATCTCACAGGGACAGGGTAGCAGCAGTGTTCGTCCTCGCTACAGTTCACCACAGGGTACACCGACTCGACCGGGAGGACCACGCCCAGTTCAGCAATCCCCACTGAGGACTCCACCTCCTCGACAGGCTACCCCCACTGGCACCCCGACGAAGTTTGCAGGACAGAGTCCAGGCACTACGTGTTTCAAGTGTGGGAAGACTGGTCATTATGCAAATGTCTGCCCACAGAGGATTGCTACTACTCCAGCTCAGAACAAGCAACAGACCCCTGGCAAGGGATATTCTATTGCCAGGGTGAATCAAGTCAGCGTTGATGATACTCCTGATGGTGGGGACCTCGTAATTGGTATGTTTTATGTTAATGCAATTCCTGCAACCATATTATTTGATTCTGGTGCTACACATTCATTCATGTCTGCTAGATATGCCAACACAAATGAAATACCACTACTAAATATGAGAAAACCCATGATAGTAATTACACCTAAAGGGCCTGTTGAGGCGAATCAAATGACACGTAGATTGACACTAACCATTATGGGTAGAGAATTTGGAGCTACTGCTATAATATTAGAGTCAAGCAGTATAGATCTGATCCTTGGTATGTCATGGCTAAGAAAGGCAAAGGCCGTTATAGCATGTGGTAGAGGTACCGTGGAACTCACTACCACTAAAGGAGAAAGATTTCAAGTTAATATTGCAGTAACCTCCTCATCCATGCGTGCAATGTTCTTTATGCCTGAGGAGTTTGTTGGTGATAACATCCGGGTGGTTAGAGATTTTCCGGATGTCTTTCCAGAGGAGTTACCAGGGATGCCACCTGATAGAGAAGTTGAGTTTGTTATTGATCTCTTACCTGGAACCGCCCCTATTTCTAAACGGCCATATAGAATGTCCGTAGAAGAGTTGAAGGAACTTAAGAAGCAGTTGACGGAGTTACAAGAGGCTAGTTACATTCGTCCAAGTTCCTCACCGTGGGGAGCACCGGTGTTGTTTGTGCAGAAGAAGGATGGATCGCAACAGATGTGTGTGGACTATAGATCACTTAATGATGTTACGGTGAAGAACAAGTATCCGTTGCCCCGTATTGAGGATTTATTTGATCAGATGAGGGGTGCTAGAGTATTCTCGAAGATTGATCTCCGATCGGGATACCATCAGATGAGGATTAGACCATCGGATATTCCCAAGACAGCATTCTCGACTCGATATGGATTATATGAGTTTACTGTTATGTCATTTGGATTAACCAATGCACCGGCTTATTTCATGAATTTGATGAACAAAGTGTTTATGGATTATTTGGACAGATTCGTCGTGGTGTTTATCGACGATATTCTTATTTATTCTAAGAATGAAAGTGATCATGAACAACATCTAAGGTTGGTGCTACAGAAGTTACGAGATAATCAACTCTACGCTAAGTTCAGCAAGTGCGAGTTTTGGATTGACAAGGTGCCATTCCTTGGTCATATTATTTCTAATGGAGGAATAGCAGTGGATCCTGCTAAGGTGAAGGAGATTATGGAGTGGAGAGTGCCCACTACAGTTACTGAGATTCGGAGTTTCTTGGGACTCGCAGGATATTATCGAAGATTTATTGAAGGGTTCTCTAAAATTGCTAAGCCTATGACATCGCTTTTGGAAAAAGGAAGAGAATTCAAGTGGGATGAGAAATGCCAAGAAAGCTTTGATCAATTGAAGGAGAGATTGATGTCACCCCCAGTATTGATTATGCCAGATCTGCAGAAGGGATTTGACATTTACTGTGATGCATGTGGCCAAGGACTTGGATGTGTGCTTATGCAAGAAGGTCATGTGATTGCCTATGCATCTCGTCAGTTGAGGAAGCATGAATTGAACTACCCCACCCATGACTTAGAGCTGGCTGCCGTTGTGCATGCACTTAAGATTTGGAGACACTACATTATGGGAACTAAGTGCCAAGTATACACGGACCATAAGAGCTTGAAATACATATTCACTCAGAAGGATCTCAACCTTAGGCAACGCCGTTGGTTGGAGCTCATTAAGGATTATGATTTGGAGATTCACTATCACCCAGGCAAGGCAAATTTGGTTGCAGATGCCTTGAGTCGGAAGGAACATGTTCACTCCGCTTTCGTTGTCCAGCTACCTGATGAATTAGCAAAAGATTTTGAGAGACTCAACCTGGGGATTGTTACACATACGGAAGGAGTTATCATCGAATTGGAACCTACCTTGGAACAAGAAATTCGTAAAGGTCAGATTGGTGATGCTAAGATTCAGGAGATCAAGGATCTGATAACAGAGGGTAGAGGCCCGGAGTTCACAGAGGATGAGCAAGGCACGATATGGTTCAAGAATCGGATCTGTGTTCCCGATATTGATAGTCTTCGGGAAACCATATTGAAGGAGGCACATGATTCAGTTTACTCTATCCACCCTGGGAGTACTAAGATGTATCAAGATTTGAAGCAGAAATATTGGTGGTATGGATTGAAGAGAGATGTGGCTGCACATGTGGCTATGTGCGATGTGTGCCAAAGAGTTAAGGCTGAACACTAGAGGCCAGCCGGACTATTGCATCCACTGAAGATACCTGAGTGGAAATGGGAAGAGATTGGCATGGACTTCATTGTTGGATTACCCCGCACGTCTGCTGGATATGATTCTATATGGGTGATTGTGGACAGGCTAACTAAGGTAGCCCACTTTATTCCGGTGAAGACCACTTATTCAGGAGCCAAGTTGGCAGAATTGTACATGGCACGGATTGTCTGCCTACATGGTGTGCCAAGGAAGATCGTGTCTGATCGAGGATCACAGTTTACCTCTCGATACTGGAAGAAGTTGCACGAGTCATTGGATACGAGATTGAATTTTAGTTCGGCTTACCATCCACAGACTGATGGGCAGACTGAGAGGACCAACCAAGTGCTAGAGGATATGTTAAGAGCTTGTGCTCTTAAACATGGTGGAAGTTGGGATAAGAGTTTGCCTTATGCGGAGTTTTCTTACAATAATAGCTATCAGGCCAGTTTGAAGATGTCACCGTTTGAGGCTTTGTATGGCAGAAAGTGCAGGACTCCCTTGTATTGGAATCAAACTGGTGAAAGGCAGTTGTTTGGGCCTGAGATTATACAAGAAGCAGAGGAACAAGTTCAGCAAGTAAGGGAGAATTTGAGAACTGCACAATCCAGGCAGAAAAGCTATGCTGACACCCGGAGAAGACTACTTGAGTTTAAGGAGGGTGATTATGTCTATTTGAAGGTGTCACCACTCCGTGGTATGAGAAGATTCAAAGTCAAAGGAAAGTTGTCCCCTTGCTTTATTGGACCCTTCTTAATCTTAAAGCGAGTGGGAGAAGTTGCATATCAATTGGAGTTACCGGACCATCTGGCGGAGGTTCATGATGTCTTTCATGTATCTCAGCTGAAGAAATGCCTCAGGGTACCTGAGGAACAGTTACCAATGGAGGACCTTAGTGTTCAAGAGGATTTGACTTATGCTGAGTACCCCATCAAGATTCTTGATACATTGACTCGAGTTACGAGGAATAAGGTTATAAAGATGTGCAAAGTTCAATGGAGTCACCACGGTGAAGACGAAGCAACTTGGGAAAGAGAAGAAGAGCTTCGTATAGATTTTCCCCACCTTTTCCCTAGATCTTCTTAAATCTCGAGGACGAGATTATTTTTAAGGGGGGTAGGATTTGTAATACTCAAAGTTGTATACCAAGAGTAATAGAGAGAGCTCCTCATTTTGTGTGTCTTATTTGCATCATAAAAAGAGCACCTATGTAATTGAGGGTGACTAAATAAAACAATTATTCTAAAATAAAGAAAAAGTGCATTTGTTGGAGTTTTTATGTTTGTGCATTAAATAAAAATAACAATAATATAAAATGACTAGAAACTGGATTAAGCCCTAAATTAAACCTAGGGTTTTTGAAAATGAGAAGAAGAGAAATGATATATATAAAAAAATATAAATAATATAATTATATCTCTAAAAACTTGTATTTTAACTTCACCATATGATTTGGGAATGAATTTGGCCTAAGGTTGATTTGAAATTTGAATTCAAATTGGATTTGAAAATAGAAAGAAAAAAAAGAAAATAGGAAGAAAAAGAGGAAAACCGTGTTGGGTTCAAAGTGGCTGGCTCGGCCCACCAACGGATACGCGCGGCCATCTTCTTCCACAGAAACGTGCCGACATGCGGGCCCGGCGAGTCAGTCTCATGCGCGCTCTCTGCGTCGCTGCAGCAGCGGACCCATCTGTCTTCCACGCTCTCCTCTCACGGGCGGTTGTCTGGGTCGCTGCCGTCCGGGCCCACCTGACAGGATCGACTTCCCCACGAACAACCACACCGCGTCCAGCAGTGGCGCGGGCGGGGATCTCGCGTGACCGGTGCACCTCGCCCGGCTGCGGACTCTGCGGCGTGGGGTTACAAGTACCTTTCTGCGCCCCGTTTTCTCATCTCCTTCATCTCGATAGCTCAGCACCCCGACCTCGATACGTTCTCGTCGCCGCCAGGGTAGTCTCGGGCCGCCGCGTGCGCTGTCGGCGTCCGCTGGGATCTAGGGTACACGGAGGGCACCGCTGGGTTTCTTGGAGACGCGAGAACTCTCGGCGTGCGAATCACGGGCGCGCGGGCCGTCGAACACCGGGGATTGCTCGCCGGAGTCCAGTGTTCGTCCCGGACCGCACCTTGTCGTGGACAGGTGTCTGCGGATTGCCTCCCTTTCCGGTGAGCCCCCATGCGCCTCCGCACTCTCCTGCTCCTCGAAATAGTGTAGGTATCGCTTTGGTTGGGTCAGTATTTGGCCGGGTTGAGAGAACGCCGGTGATGTCGTCGCCTCAGCCGCGTCCGCAGGGCACGCTGGTCGGGGGAGGGAGACGATGAACCGCAGCCGTTGGATCTGGCGCGTGCGACCGAGATTAGCTGACCCAGCGTCCCCTTGTGCGCCGCTGATCTGGGTCGTTGACGGCGCGATCTGCGGTGTAGATTCAAGGGCGTGTACTGGGTTAGGTCAGAGTAGTGTGGAGCGTTCGATTTCGATCGGACGGGCAGGGAACGAATCGGGATTCATTAAATCCTGCGCGCTGGAATCAGATCCGACGGCTAGGGATGAGCGCAGAGGGCAACTCACCTGGATCTAATCCGTGCCCCTGATTTCAGATGGGGCGGTCAGAAACGCTCGATACCCTTTCGTGGTGCACTTTTGCATAAGAGCCCCTCGGGAAGTAGGAAATAGAACCCGCCGTCCACCCTCACTGCGCTCTGTGTCTATAGAATTTTACCGCGGAACCCCTGGACTTTCTGATAATTGACGCCTAGTCCAGAGTTGTTTAAAAACCAGGGAAATGCATTTAAAAATGGATTTTTAGTATTAATTAAATGCCAGAATTTGTATCATCCATAGAAAATTCATGTTAGCTCCAAATTGAGTCATTCCAATTCCTAAAATTTTGTAATAATATTCTCTATCACTTAGTATCTCTGTTTTGGCATAAAAACAGTAAGAAAATTAATTTATCATTTAATCCTATTTCAAGCACATTAAATCTTAGAGAATTCATAACTTAAAATCTATAACTCCAAATTTAATGATTCCAGTTCCTATGATTTCATTTTAATATGTAGATTTTTACTGTGTATTTTATTTACATGTTTGGTGTGATGTTGATTTTGGCTATACTATGTATGTATTGTGTTGATGCGAATAGACGAGCAAGCCACTGTGGAAACTGAGGTTCAACAAGTAGAGATAGCTGAGCAGGAGCTCATTGAAGGCAAGTTGTGCCCTTAATCACTTACTTTTCCTAGCCATGTTTTTATTAATTTTAATGATCTGCATAGGTTAATTTTGATGGGAGCCTTTATGTTACCCCAGTTTTGATTACCTCTATACCTTGTTCACCCCTGAAATATTTTTGGGTAGTACTTGCTATTGCTTTATGTGGATTGGGTATGGAGATACACTATTCATGATTATTCTGTTATTATCTTGTTATTATTGCTGTTCATGTTAAGATCATTAAATTAATGGGAACATGGAGCGACCACCCGGGAAAACAGTGCTACCACAAGGGTTTAATGGGACGCCCTTGGCTGATTAACTAGGAAAGCTAGGGGAGGGCTACCTTACCCGAAAGGGGCAAGGGCAGTAGGGGAGTGGTCAGTGTAGGGAGGTCCTTGTTTGATTTTGCTGCGATGGCGGTCAGACAAGAACCCTGCACTGGAGCTTCCTATAAACTGTAGCGGGTAGTCTGAAGCTAGTGGAACTTTGTAAAGGCCTCGTAGTGTTACCCTGCCTCGCTTCCTTGGTAGAGGTGTATGGGATTCATGACCCCTTGGCAGATGGGTAACACGGCTTGTGGGTAAAGATGCGCAACCTCTGCAGAGTGTAAAACTAGTATACTAGCCGTGCTCACGGTCAAGAGCGGCTCGGACCCTCACATGATTAATTATGGAACTTAAATTTAATTTGACATTGGCATCGCATTTGGGATTATTTTACTATTACTATTCTTTATTATTATTAAGGTTTGGTATTTACTTACACTTAGTAATTGCCAATAAAATTTTGACCAACTTATAAAAGCAATGCTCAGCTTCAGCCTCTATTTCATTGATCAGCCTTACACTTCATGAACTCCCACCTTTGGTGAGTTCATGCCACATTATTCCCCACGACTTGTTGAGCTATGAACGTATGTGAGCTCACTCTTGCTGTCTCACACCCCCCACAGGAGAAGAACAGGTGGTCGAAGAGGAGCCGCCTAACACTGAGGAGTTCGATCTGATCTAGGTGGCGTTTCTCAGTCGACATTGGCGCCGACGATCCTTAGTTCGTTTTATATTTATCTTTATTTTGTAATAAGACTTCCGCTATGTAATAAGTACTCTGATGTTTTATGACATTTATCTCTATACACTCTGTTATTATATATGTTGTCTTCTTGGCGCATGTATGAGATGCACCCGGCTTTGTCCTTTAAAACCGGGTGTTACAGTGGTGGGGTCGACGACCCTGATGTTTGTGGTCTCTGGTTCCAATAATCTTTGCCTCTCTGTATGGTAATAACTTCTTCTGTCCTCTTTTTCTATTTACTTTGACTTAGGGGCAGTGCTTTGATTTTCATGGTCGGTCCTTTTGACTGAGCGGCTGGACATGTTCCTTCTGTAGCTTATTCCAGGCTTCAAGGGTAAGCTTCCCGGTATCTTCTTTGGTAAGGTGCTTTTCTCTTGAGTTGGGTTAAGGGGAGAATGGAAGCATAAGGTGAGAATTAGCTCTAATTTGTGATCTATGTTTTTAGAGAAAACCTTTCTTAAAAAGAAAGAAAACACACAAGCTCAGCAATGATAAGCACAAACAAATCAAATGTTTTGAATAAGGGAAGAATAGAGTTTTTCAAGGCACGGACTACTCAGATTTGGGGGCTAAGCATAACTACTATTGCTTGGCTCCTGAATTGAGAACTATGCTAAATGCAACTTATGAGCACTAACGTTAAAGCATCACATATGCACTCAAAAGGGGAGAAAACATCAAGCGAAATTCATTTTGAAATGCCCTAGGGGCCACACAATTAGAGTTTTGCAAAACGCGAGTCTACACGATTACCTCTCATACATGCAGGGCTCTAGCCAAAGTGAAGAAAAACTTCACTACCCAATACATGCAGAGGACTGGGCATAACTAACTTCAGACCAGGCAGCTTCTCTTCGGGCAAGGCTGGCGCACAACTTCAATCTAAGACATCTCCTGGATGGGTCAAGAGGGAGCTGATGTTGATGACTTCTTCTGACGGCGACTGAGATGGCAAGACGGGGTCGAACTCTTCTTCAAGCTGGACTGGCTCTTGTAGCTCCTCAGAGGGCGGCAGTGCTGGTGGGGTGCTTGCAGCTTCTTCCTTGACCTCAAGGGATGGTGCTGGAATCTTCTTCATGGTGAGGGGCTCAAACAACTCTGGCGGGGGATCTTGGGAGGATTTGGGGTGCTCTTGCTTATCCATAGCCTTAGGGGAGACTGGAATTCCTTCCAAGACTATGGATCCTTTTGGGAGTTCCCAAGCCTTCTTTTTCTCTCCTCTGATAGGGACTGGGTGACCTTCAAGAATCTGGGGATCTTCAGCTCTCATGGGTTGAACTGGGTTGGATGAAGCGGGCTCTTGGATCCGCAGGGCTCTATGTTGGTTATGGGTTACCAAGTAGGCCTCCATCAACTTCTGGACGTGCTCATCCTTGGCTTGCTTCAGGGCTTCAACAGTAATGACTTCACGACTTTCCAAGGCAGTTGCATGAGCTTGAGCTGTGGTGAGATCCACATGGAGCTTACGGTTGCGCTTCTCTGCATCTTCTGCTCGGGCAATCATCTGACGGTGGTGCCGAGCTAAGAAATCATACTGTGCATCTAGGGTGAGCAGGTATGTAGTGAAGTACATGACTGAGGGGTCGTCCTTAAGCAGCTGCTGCTCTTCCAATGCATGTATCCTGGCCATCCAGACTGGACGGTCTCTCTGAAAGGGCGAAAAGAATCTGAGCGGGGTGTCGGCCACTTCTTCTTCATAGATCTGACACAGGGCCCTCAATGCCTTACGAGCGACGACTTGGCAGGTGTCTTTGAATCTGTGCCTCGCAGCAGTGACACTCCATTCCACATGGTGCGGACTGGATCCAATGTGTACAGTCACGACACACTTCTCTGTGCCATTCTCAACGAATTCACAACCATCATACTCTAGCTGGCTCCTGATTCCGAGGCGAACTGTGCATGCTCTCATCAACTTGGGGAAACCATCTTCATTCTGGCAAAAGCTGGTTTGGCAGCAGACCTCCATCTGACTTCTGAGAGAAGGAAAGGGGAAAGCATTTTTGAAATGAAGGGATGAGAGCAAGAATTTTTTTAAGAAAATAGTTTTGACTCAAAAACTTTTGGATCAGTCTAAGGGTTATGTCCTGCGGCCAACCTAACAGCTCTGATACCACCTGTAGCTCCCCAATCCTCTGGGACTCAAATGTGATACAATTACTAGTCCCAGGAGGCTAGTAAACATATTTATACAATAGATGATTCCAGATCTGCCTACACGAGACAAACCTATAAAGGTGGCGATCAACTTTAAGAGTTGGTCCACAACTCGGGACATATCATCAGAGTGGGGCTGAAGCAGCCCGATATATGCAGCGAAGCAAATCAGCGGTCCAACAACCACAGGCAAGGTTGGGAACAGGCGTAACTCTTACCCGATCAGCGATCACCTTCTCTGAAAAACAACAAATAAGCAAGGGTGAGTACAAACGTACTCAGCAGCCCACCTTCACCCACAGAATGGGGAAATCAGATATAATGCATGGAATATGTGGAGCTCAGGATATTTTGCAGAAATAACAATATTTGATGTAGGGTTGTTTTGTAAAACATTTTGCATTTTTCAAAGCGCATCCTCTCCCAAAGGAGCAGGAAGTTTTTCAATATTAGAACAAAATCCCTTGGACTAAACCATCTAGGTATCTCAGCAGTTTCCCACTTGTTTTCATTTTCAAAAATAGCTACTGGACTTCCCGTCCACCATAGCTCACGGCTCAACCGCCGGACCTTTTAAAAACCATTTTTCTTAAAATCAACTTCTTTTTTTTGGGAAAACAAAACACTAATTTTCATACCACACCAGACTCATCCATTCCTGTGGACACAGACTATTCGAATAGGTTTGAACTCTGCGCAGAGGGGTACACTTTACCCACTAGTCCGGTTCTACGATCTCATGGCCAATGAGACCCGAATCCGAATATCTTTCTTTCCTCACACATCCTTACCTTAAAGGTTATACCGGAAGGAGTCAGGCCACCACCATGTCCAAACCAGACAAAACATTCCCCCTCCTTATCCTCCCGGTGCTCCACAGCCTTCATAACCCTGGGGTTTGGACCATACGAGTTCAGATTGAGTGACTGCCCGTACAGTCTTGAGTGGTTGTACTTGTCATGAGTACAGGTAGTGAAGGGTGACAAACCGGTCCTTATATGAGCGGACACTCCTTCTGCTCACACCTAACCCGATTCAGCCATCACCTTAGGCCCTCCCCTAAACCAGGGAGTCCCTGATCATCCCTACTCAAAGGTGATGAGGGTGAAAACCCTTCATCATACCCATTTTGAAAAGCATTTTCTTTTGAAAACTCACACCTTTTCTCAAATCATTTGTAACAAATATATCAAGGATTGATTGCGACAAGCGGCTGGGTGGTCATAATAACTTGTCTCAAAATCATATCATGCATAAAATAACAGGCTGAGGGTTGTGGTTGAAAAAGCATAGGTAATTTATGCATCAAAGGGATCCAGTGAGCTTGCCGTGCTTATCCAGCGAAGGGGGAGAGCTTGCAGAACTGGCTTCTGGCTCCACCGCCTGGTGTAGACTTGTAGATCTGACCTCCCTGAGACGGCACGAACGCTCCGATAACTATGTAGCATAAACAAGCAAACATACAAACCAGCAAGTATACCAACAAATATTTAGTATAGTGGTCAGAATGGTGATATATGGATGGGTAGAGTCTTGAGAAGAATCTGTGTCATGTGGTGTTATGATATTACTAGTGGTGGAGTGGAGATGCTTACCAGGAGGGTGGATTGGAGGCGAAGCGACACTCTGCGCGTAGCCGACAGAGCGGAGTAACTGAGGGGGTGGGGGTGTTTGCCTTGGCTGAGGGTGTTGAGTGTGTGGAGAGGGAGAGGGTAACTGGGTTTATTTATAGCTGGGTGTATGTGGTGTAGTACAGTGGAGTCCATTGTTGGTGAGAATAGTGACGAATGAATCGTCTGACTTAGCCTGAATAGGGAAATTATAGGCAGAATACTAGACAAGAGTATTTTGGGAGTTTTCTGGAATATGGACCATGCTTAAGGGATGACATGGTTGGATAGGAAATAGTTTGATAAGAAATTAGAAACAAGAATTATTGGAATCGGAGTTTGGAAGCCTGGTTCGTAGGAATCTCAAAGTTAAGCGTGCTCAACTTGGAGAAACCTGGGATGGGTGACTAGATGGGAAATTCCCACTGGAAGGAAAATCACAGTCACCGGAGTTTGTATGACTGGAATATGGGTCTGGCTGGTCTTAGGTGGACTGGATAGCATGATGGATGAGTAGTTGAAATTTGGGGTGATCGGATGATTGATGAATAGTAACGATGAATAGCGACGACGAAAAAGTAATTATAGATTTCATCGATAAATAGTAACGATGACGAATAGTGTCGGTGAATAGTAACAATGCTGAACAGTGTCGATGAATAGTAACGATGAATAGTAATGGTAAATAGTAACGATGATGAATAGTAACGGTGAATAGTAATGGTAAATAGTAACGGTGAATAGTACGATGACGAACGATCGAAGAACGACCGAACGATCCTTGTGCTAGTGTGTGCTTGTGTGGGAGGTGGAGTGGGCGTGTGGGGGGGGAGAGAGTTGCCATGAAATGGCTTGGGGTGGCTTGAGAGGAGGCCCTTGCCCCTCTATTTATAGCCATGGTGGGGGGATTAGGGGGAGGGATGAGAGGATTAGTGGGAGGATGACAGGATTAGTGGGAGATTAGCATGTATTTGTCTTGTATGAGTGTAATTAGGTTGTAGAGCTCACCGTATGACACCGGAGGCATACATATACGTATGAGCATGAGGAAAGTTATGAATAAAATATTTGTACGGACTTTAAAAATGATTCTGAAGGTATTTCTTAGGAGGAAAATACTTGGTGAGTTATCGGTAGAATATCTGGGCAATATTTCTGGAAAGAACTTAAGGGAGATTACTGGGAAAATATCTAGACAATATTTCTGGAAAGAATTTGAGGGTGATCACTGGAGAAATATTTATAGGATATTTTGAGGAGGATTTTGGAGAGAATATAGACCACTATATTTTATTTGTTGATATCAACTCGCAAACCAACATTTTGAAATGAAATTTAAAATTCATTTTGAATTTAGAGCAAGTTTGAGAAAATTTCAAGATTTGAATTTTTGGGATGCTACAAATTGAAGCTTTGCAAAATACTTCGAAACGACATCATACGCGTATGATATGGTTGGCTATTGCCAATTATTTCAAAGTAGATGAATTTTAGTGCCTTTGTCATCCATGAAAAGAAGGAAATGTGTTTTTTGCCTTCGAATCAAAAAGCGTAAATTTACAATTTCACACATCACAAAGGCAAAACAATAAAACGAATCTCTTATATTACACAAGCAATGTACACAAAAAGTCTCCTTCAGTATAACTTCTAAATTATCCTTAAGCACTTCATCATAAATGTCATTAAAAAATTTGAGCACAACTTTGTGTATAGTCTTCTGTGCTAGCTTGATGGCGACAAATGTAGTTCAAAGTTTTAGATCATTCTCGGGCCGATATTCTTCGATCACCTCTCGTGGGAGCACAACTTTTGAAAAACAAAGTCAGCAATACATATGCAAAAAATAAAAAAGGAAAGAGATAGATGAAGTTAGCACTTTTGAGCTCTTTTATCCTTTAAGCTTCTTTAATCGCTGCACATTTTTTAATGGCCCTCTCCACCTGCAACCAAGTAGGTGTCAGTAGTAGATTTACCCAAGATGCTACGAAACAAGCTAAATTACTAAGCAAAAACCTTCTCCCTATTCTTCTTATCCGCTTCGGTCTGTCTCTTTCCCTCCAGCGCTCCATATGTCACAGAAAAATTTTCTGCCCAAGTTGGAAGCTTCAGCAGAAGGTTTCCTCACATGCATCTTCCAAAGAAACTATAATGTCAGATTCACAACAAGTCCTCACTTGTTCACAACCACCCTTTTGTAGGATTGAAGTTGTGCTTCGGGCTCCTATCTAAGCACAGTAATCTTCTCTATTTGTAAGAATTCCTCCAAAGGCTTCCACTTCCCCATCTATCCATTTCATAATTTCGGCCATATCACCATCCACATAGTCCTTTTCACGGGACCTAGCCGCAACCAAAGCAAATGTGTTTTCAACCTCACACATCATTGGGCGGCCATGGAGAAGTACTCCTCCCTTAAGCTTCATAGCTCATCAACAATACCTTGGCGGTAGTCCTTCTCGTCATTGTATATTTCCTTCTTCGCCTTTTCAACCTCAATTTAAATTTTTCTTGGTCACCTTGTTTCTCAGCCTTTCAGCTTCGACTGCATGGGATTCAACATTTTGGTTAATCTCAGCTTCGAGCTCTGTAAGGCGTCTCGATTGCGGCATATTTAAATTCTTGAGCTCCAAAATCTTGTCATTTTAGCCTTCTTAGATTCCGAGTTAACATTTTTCTCTTCAATTGACTTTTGGGTCTTGCTTCGACTCTAAATCAAATGTTCTTCCAAGATATTGAGCATTTTCTCCTTTTTAGTATTGTCAAATTGAAGTCTAGTGGCTTCCAATCGAAGTTCCATGATTGTTCTATGCACAACTTTAGCTTCAACATTCTTCTGAACTTTTAGCGCTTTGCTCAATATCAGCCCCTATGGGTCGAAGGAAACAAAAGTATAAATCAACCCACGCAGGAGTCACTAAAACGAATCAGTATAAAAAATAAAAAACATACCTTCAAGTGCGTATAAGAAAGGCAGTCTGCAAAGTCTTCAAACAACATCAGTGGCAACCTAGCTTCGGAAATCCAATGTTGTTCATCATATAGCGACAAACGTTGGTCTCTAGGTTGTCTAGGCAACAATACATGTACTCATCTAGCCCCCTCCAAAAGCCATTGCCCTGAAGGGTACCCTATCTTTTCAACAAAAGTGTGGGTCTCTGCAATCTGTTCTACAATCATTATTTTACCGGCCGAGTGACGGACCAAGTATCACCCTCCTTCGGTATTTTTCCGCCTCAAAGGGCCTCCTCTCGCAAGGACATTCTCCTTTGCAACCACGTTCGGCTCCTCGACTTCCATGGCATTTTCCCCTTATCATCTATGGGCATAGAGTTTGAAGCATCGTCTTTAAATTTGGCTGCTTTGGGTTGCATAGCTGCTGCTGCAGCTTCTGTCTCCTTTTTTGTTGTCATCGGTGCAGTTGCAGGAAACACTTTAGCTATTGCTGTTGATGTAATTGCCATGCACACATCACCTTTTTCTGTTACCTTTGTTGTTGCGGTAACCTTCTCCAGAGCCTCTACAATGGTCTCAGTTTCGTCACCCTCCTCTTCAACATCCTCAAAAAAGAAGGCACCTATTACCGTAGTTATTCGCTCGTCCTTCTTCGAGGTCTGTGACGAAGGCGTTGGAGTCAAAACCTTCTTTGGCTCAGCCTCCATTTTAGCCAGAGGGGTTTGACTAAGTATAGGCAATACAACAATTTCCTCACCTTCAAGGTTTGCCTACGAACATGCAAATAAATTATTAAACAAAAGCCCTGGCAAAGCACATTTTAGCCAATGACAGATTAAAAAGTTGCTTCGTACCTTCGGCACTTCAGAAGCTTGTGTAATCAATCTTGGCTCTATAATAATTGTCCTTTCCTCAAAACTACTCTTTTTCTTATTAGTCTTGTCTTCTACAACAAAAGTTTTGCGGCGTTTGGTAGTGACCTTTGCCTCCTTTTGCTTCCTCTTCTTCCCCCCATCCCAAGTTAGCCGTGGGTAGTCAGGATAGACGAACCTGATAGCATCGAAAACGCGGTTTAACCGACATTTCTTTGGGCTCTGAAGGCCATACTCAGAGCTTCATCCTCCTCCTTATTATAATTCCCGAGGATCTCATTACACTTCTCGATAGCTTCCCGCCATTCATCACATGGCTCTCCAAACTTAGTCTCAAGTTTATACATAAACTTCAACCTAATCAGTCCTAGCTCTGTTTTTGAAGCATTATCCTTCATCAACTCTGGCATATTCCATTCATCTGTCAGCGGCCATGTATTGAACGCTAGGTGTTCTTGCACAAGATCCCTTGTACCAATGTGGGTGCAGACGATGTTGAAGACGATCATGGAGTCTTTAGCCTTGAAGTTCATATAATAAGTTGGTTTCTTGAACCCAAAGCTAGGTTGAATAGGCTTTTGAATTATGCCCTTGATATCTTCCCTCTTCTCCAAGTCTTTCTTCATGTAAAACCATTCCCTCGCCCAGGCATTCGATCACTTGCTACGATATGCAAGAGCAGGGAACTGTGCTTTCTTTCGGTAAGCAAAGTTGTAGCATCTGAAGTTGTTGTGAAGGTGGTCCAATACAACTGCCTCCATCTCATAGTATAGTTCATGGATGTGGTATAAGCACTCCGCATTCGGCTCTACGCCTTGGCTTCGCACAACCCAGATAAAGACCCCAAGCCTCATGATAGCGTTTAGGGCTAAGCTGGTGCAAATATATGTTGAATCTCTTCAGCGCCCGCCACCATTTTATGTAGCGGAAGCCGAAGCCCACCCTTCAGAAAGCTTCGAAAAATGACAACTTCATCTTCCTTTGGCACCGGTGTGGTATCTTTGTCCCCAAGCTGAACCAAACTAGCATCACTAGCATAATGGGACTCAATAAGTACCTGAATGTGCCCATCCTTAATCGTTGATTTTCCAATGTCCACATGGCTTGGCTTCGTGGGCTCGATATCATTACTATCCTCCTCAATATCTAGGTCTTCACTATCATCTTCCGACCCATCTGTTGGGTTAATCACAACATCTTCGACACCTAGCCTAGATGCATCAGTCATAGTTCCACTCTCGACACCCAAAGCCTATTCTCTCACCTTAGGAACGTTGGAGGCTAGCACTAAAGTAAGTTTAAAAGCCATCTTCTCTCCGGCTATCTATAGGAGACAAATAAACTTTCAATAGGCACTAAAAGCTAGGTTCGAAAGAGAAGAGCTAGTTCGAAGCAAGCTTCGAAGGAAGAGGAAAAATAGTAGTAGAGCGCAACAACAGTAAATGTCGTGCGCGACTACGTGGGCTTAGTTTTTTAATATAAAAATGGGGCCAGGTAACTGTTGGGACCATGCTTCGTCGCCGAAGGTCCTGCAGGAAGAAACAACTTCGGCTGAAGCTGTCGGCACGTGACGACCGAAGGTTGCTGTTCATGAAGCTTCGGAATTGCAAACCGACTTAAAAGTAGAATGACCTTTTAGTCCATAAGTGTTTGAGTCATTGTTGTAAACTTTTATGAGAGGCATGATTGTAATTCCTCACAGGCTGTGTCTTGTGTCTATAAATAGTGAACAGTATTCCTTTACTGTTCACGCATTCCGGTAATTGCTAACGCATCACTCGGGAATCATTGTTTGTCAAGGCAAAGGTATAAATGTACCTAAAAACGTTGTATTCAAATATTTTAAATTCATATAATAAGATATGTGAATGATGTCATTTGTTTTCGATGTATTTATCTTTAATGTTTTACTTTACTGTGTATCATCTTTACAAGTTTAATTACGAAGGTGAAACCTTCGTAATATTATGCTCGTGACCTTCGTCCGAAGTTCATTAAATCCTTATGGAAATAATGCTCCGGCGGATGAAGGGAATTAATATTTAACATTTTATGTTGCCTTGTTCTTAATTCATAGCATTTGAGAACAAGTCCCCAACATTGGCGCCCACCTCCGGTGAACTCACTTCCATTTTTTTTGAGCTGATGGCTTCGTTCAACGATCAAGCTGGAGCTGCTTCGGCTCCGAAGCTGGTACTCCCCATAACAGGCGGTTCATGCTCAGAGCCAGCCAACAAGAAGCAGAAGAAGGAGGCATAGAGAAGGGTACAGCATGTCGGGGTGCAAGGACCCTTCATCAAGTCCAGATGGTCTCACATTCCTATTACCTTCTCCCAAGAGGATCTTCAACTCAAGGATTACCCACACAATGATGCTATGGTTATCTCTTGTGTTATCAAAGGATTTCTGGTCCACAATGTTTTGGTTGATACAGGCAGTGCAGCCGACATCATATTTGCTAAAGCCTTCAGACAGATGCAAGAGCTCGAAGATAAAATTCTTGATGCCACACATCCCCTCTGTGGCTTCGGAGGAAGGCAGATTGTAGCACTCGGCAAAATCTCAATGTCAGTGGCCTTCGGATTCATCAACAACACAAGAACTGAACAAATTATGTTTGATATCGTTGACATGGTGTACCCTTACAATGCAATCATTGGTCGTGGTACTCTTAATGCCTTCGAAGCAATTCTGCATCCAGCTTATCTTTGCATGAAGATACCTTTGGACCAAGGGCCCATTGCTATTCATGGAAGTCAAGAAGCTGCCAGAAGGGCCGAAGGAAATTGGACAGACTCAAAAGCAATCCATAATATAGATGGAGCTGAAGCTTGTGAGCAATACAAGTTCAGAAGGGAAAAAGCTGCTTCGCCTGACCAGCCGAAACCCATGCTCTTATGTGAGGATATAGCAGAGCAGAAGGTGCTATTGGGATCTCAATTGTCCAAAGAGCAGGAGAAAACCTTGATAAGGTTTTTGTTTAACAATAAAGATGTTTTTGCTTGGTCAGCTAATGATCTTTGCGGAGTTAACAGGGATGTTATTGAGCACTCGCTCAATGTTGATCCATCTTTCAGACCCAGGAAACAGAGGCTTCGGAAGATGTCTGATGACAAGGCCGAAGGTGCTCGAAATGAAGTGAAAAGACTCCTCACTGCCGGAGTTATTAGAGAGGTAAAATATCCAGAATGGTTGGCTAACACTGTTATGGTGAAGAAGGCCAATGGTAAATGGAGAATGTGTATCGATTTTACTGACCTTAATAAAGCCTATCCGAAGGACGAGTTTCCATTGCCAAGGATAGATTCCTTAGTTGATGTAGCAGCCTCATCAGAGCTCATGAGTTTGCTGGACTGCTATTCAAGCTATCATCAAATATGGATGAAGAAGGAAGATGAACCAAAAACCAGCTTCATAACCCCTAGTGGGACATATTGCTACCTTCGGATGCCTGAGGGGCTTAAAAATGCTGGAGGAAGTTTCAGCAGAATGACAGCAAAGGTTCTCCATTCTCAGATAGGCAGGAATGTACTAATTTATGTTGATGATATCATTGTAAAAAGTACGAAGCAGGATAACCACATTGCTGATTTACAGGAGACCTTCGCTAATTTTAGACAGGCTGGTCTAAAGCTGAATCCAGAAAAATGTGTCTTCGGAGTAAAGAAGGGGAAATTTCTCGGTTGCTTAGTTTCAACAAAGGGAATTGAGGCCAACCCAAGTAAAATCGAAGCTATACTTCGAATGGAGCCACCTAGTACAAAAAAGGGGGCTCAAAGATTAACAGGAAGGCTAGCATCTCTCAACAGATTCATATCTAGATCAGCAGAGAGAAACTTACCATTCTTCGAAGTGCTGAAGACAGCTGAAGTCTTTCAATGGGGACCACTCCAGCAGAAGGCCTTCGAAGAACTGAAGTAGTATTTGATAGATCTAACAACATTAACTCCACCTACGCCAGGGGCTCCTTTGTTATTATATGTGGCAGCTTCGCATTCAGCGGTAAGCGCAGCACTTGTTCAGGAGAAGCTTGAAGGCCAGGTTAAGAGGCAGGCCCCAATATATTTTGTATCCGAGGTTCTTAGTTTATCAAAGAAAAATTATACAGAGTTGGAGAAGGTACTGTATGCTGTCTTGATGGCCTCCAGAAAGCTTCGGCACTATTTTCAAGCTTACAACATAATTGTTCCTTTTTCACAACCTCTGAAGGATATTATGAGGAACCGAGAAGCTACTGGAAGGATTGGAAAATGGGCTGCAGAGCTCAATGAATTTTGTATTGATTATGTTCATAGATCTTCGATTCAGTCCCAGGCATTAGCAGACTTCATTGCTGATTGGACGCCAGGGGCTCAGGAGGAAGAAACAAATAAAGACGCCGAAGCATGGACAGTGTTTTGTGATGGGTCTTGGGGAACCTTTGGAGCAGGAGCGGCTGCTGTGTTGGTTTCACCTTCCAAAGTTAAAACTTGTTATGCGGCAAGACTTGATTTTAGTTGCACAAATAACATCGCCGAGTATGAAGCTCTGCTTTTGGGTCTTCGGAAATTAAAGGCAATGGGAATCAGAAGGGCCATTCTTAAAACTGATTCTCAAGTTATTTCTGGTCATGTTGACAAAAGTTACAAAGCAAGAGACCCGAAGCTTGAAAGGTATCTAGATACAGTCTGAAGGATCGAGGCTTCCTTCGAAGGTTTCTCTGTCAAAAATATTCCTCGTGGAGAAAATGAATACGCTGATCTATTGGCTAAGTCAGCAGCCCAGGGGCTGCCTATACCTTCGGAAGTATTTTTTGAAACAATAAAAGCACCTTCGGTCGAGCTTCTTGAAAGAGCAATCCTCAACATATCCCCTGTTTATAGTGAAGATTAGAGAACTGAAATCATCTCTTTCCTTCAGGGTAATTTTCTTTCAGACGACGAAGCTTATAACAGGAGAATAGAAGCAAGAGCTCGACCATATGTCATAATAGAAGGGGAGTTATACAAGCACGGGGTCTGTTCCCCATTGCTTAAGTGTTTATCCAGATCCGAAGGTATAGAATTAATGAAGGACATACATGCAGGTCTATGTGGATCTCATATTGGATCTAGGCCCTTGCTTGGGAAAGTTTTTCGCCAAGGATTTTGTTGGCCAAAGGCAGCTTCGGATGCAGCGGATTTAGTTCAAAAGTGCGAAGGTTGTCAGAAATGTGCAAGAGATCAAAAACAACCTTCGTCTTTAACTCAATTAATACAGCCCACTTGGCCATTGCAAAGGTGGGGTCTGGATTTGCTAGGTCCATTACCACCTGCACAGGGGAACTTAAGATATGTGGTGGTGGCAGTGGAATATTTTTCCAAGTGGATTGAGGCAAAGCCCTTAGCCACAATAACCTCGTTTACTATTCAAAAGTTTTTCTGGCAAAACATTGTTTGTCGCTTCGGAGTGCCGAAGGCCATAACTGTGGATAATGGGACACAGTTTGATTCTGAAGCCTTCAGAGAATTTTGCAATCAAATCGGCACGAAGATCCATTTTGCATCAGTCCGACACCTAGAATCTAATGGACTTGTTGAAAGAGCCAATGGGATCATAATGACAGGAATAATGAAGTCAATCTTCAATCAGCCAAGGGGAAAGTGGCCAGACGAGTTAATCAAAGTGGTGTGGAGTCATAACACAACCATTTCAAGATCAACAGGCTTTACACCCTTTAAACTATTGTTTGGTGACGAAGCAATAACCCCAGAAGAGGCTAAAACAGGATCGATAAGGACAGTAGCTTCGGCAGAAGGCGAAAACGAAGCTGATTGTTCTGTGGAAAAAGATGCTATTGAAGGGATTAGACTTCAAGCTGTGGAAAACATCAATAAATACCAAGCTGAAACAATAAAATGGCGTGATAGAAAGGTCAAGCTAAAGAATATTGAACCAGGACACTTGGTACTTCGAAGAGTAGCTAACCCTGAAACAGTAGGCAAATTACAGCTGAAGTGGGAAGGCCCCTTTTTGGTAGTATCTTCGTCAAGACCTGGTTCCTACAGATTGAAGGATATGGATGGCAATGACATTCCTAGATCGTGGAATGCGGATGAGCTCCGGCGATATTATGTTTAGTTTGATGTAATTTTTTATATTCTTTTTTGTGGCACCCTTTTCCTTTCCAAAGGGGAGAAAGGTTTTTAATGGGGCCACAACATGTAATTTTTCTTTTCCTTATTTCAATTCTATAAGAGCGATATCCCCCAAAATGTAAATGTAAAAGCTGAGGCAGCACCTTCGAGTGCAAAGAAAAAAGAAAAGAGAACATGGAAAAGCTCAAAGGTCGTTCCTAAGGGAATGCAGAGCTTACAGCGAAAAATAAACGATGATTCCGCTGAAAGTAAAAGGCGAAGAAGCTCCTAAGGGAGGCTTACAGCGAAAAATAAACGCTGATTCCGCTGAAAGTAAAAGGCGAAGAAGCTCCTAAGGGAGGCTTACAGCGAAAAATAAACGCTGATTCCGCTGAAAGTAAAAGGCGAAGAAGCTCCTAAGGGAGGCTTACAGCAAAAAGTCAACGCTGATACACCGAAAAGTAAACGGTGAAGCCGAAAAGTAAACGGCAAAAAGATTTTTATCATTCTTAAGGGGACGAAGGGCCGTGCTTATGTTTTTTTGAACATGTGTCCTAATATTCATTTGCACATAACATATCATCATGTCATTTGCATTCATAAACATCCATTTAGACATATGTAGAGTCATCATCATGCTACACAAAAAAGACAGGTGCTTCAGAAAATAAGGAAAAGATTCGAAGACTGGGGAGCAATTCTGAAGTTGTTTTTATAATGAGCTCCAGGAAAGTGTTGCTTGGGACATTCGACTCAAGACCTCCCTTATTCAATTTGTGGTCTGAGCTCGTTATGAAAAACAAACTAATCCCGCAAGGGGCTCTTGTTGGGAGTCTTTGTCGCCAAAGGTCCTCAAAGTGTCATATTATGCACTAAAACATGTTTTAGGTGCTAACCAAGGAGTGAGGAAGCTAACCTTCATCCAAGCTGGCGTGTAAGGTGGGAACGAGGCTGAGGAGCTTCATCCCCGATGGGCTAGACGACGAATGAAATCGGACTGGGAGGCTTCACCTTTGTGGCATCAATGTGCGAAGGAGAGAAGGAAAATAAGAATCCAGAAACCCAACTAGTACAATGGATTGGAGAAAAGACAGCTTCATATTTATCATTTTTTAGATTGATATATAGGTTATCATTAATAATAGAGATGTACTTTTTTCAATTGGAAAGATTTACTGCTTCATATTTATCATTTTTCACATGCAGCTCGAGACCCATATTTTGATAAGAGGACATTATTGCTTCATGTTTACCAAACACCAGGCCAGTACATGTGGGTAGTTAGAGGTTATTCATTGGCATAGGTGCATAAACACTCACTAATTTTGCACGAACTAGTATGTATCCAGTAATGGTGGAGGGCCTATCGATTTGGACAGACCAGGAGATGTTCTACTTCTATCATCTTCATATGATGGTGGATGATGAGGGGTATGCGATGGGATGTCGTTATGTTTGTGGTTTGGCCCGCTAGGCACAGTTCTTTTTCGATCACCCTCTTGATTTGATGCCCTATTAAAAGATGCAAGTCTTGGGCGATGGCCAATAAATCCACCTTGTTGTTGTTGCCTCTCCATGTTGCTATTAACACCTAGTTTATCATCAGTCTGCCACATATTAGCATTAACTGACGTTGAAACAGCAATAGCGCAAACAAATAGTGACATAATAGCCACCATTCCCAACCTTGATGCCATGGAATCTAGACAGTGAAGCTATTTTCCATATATGCGTCTAAGGTGTGGTGTAGTGGTGTAGGAACATCACTCAAACAACCACATATATATATACAAAAACCAGCAAAGATAGGAAGTAAGAAATGAAGAGGCACCTTTGAAGTGGATTTATGACTTGGTCCTATTTTAAGACAGTTTTAATAGAGTTCCTAAAATGAAGTATGCTATTGAGGCATTATTGATGAACTGCTAAAATAAAGAATGTAGTGAGACAATACTAATTAATCGTCCAACAGAAGTATACCGATGTTGAGCAATCTAGTTAATATTTGCGCTAGAATATGTTATGGCGAGAATGAATTAAATTCTCCTAGTTTAATTTGTGTCAATTTTGAAGAATGCATAAAAATAAAATGCGAATTTCATGGTACTATTTGAAAATAGTTATAGTTTTCATGTTACAAGTGGCACCCTGCTAGAAAAGGTTGGCATTGCCTCATAAAAGATTAAGTCAATTTTGTAAGTAACACAAAATGTTAAATATGATCCATTATTTCTTGGGAATGAGTGAGGATTGGTTGGTTTCAACTTCCAAATGTTGAAAGATGGCATTAGCTAATTTTTTTAGTAATACCCATTGTTTGTATGGCCTAGATTTGAGAATAGAGATGTTTTATTCTTACTCATTTTCATTTTAATTTTATTCTAAGAGGTCAAATGACTCTTTACTCCACCATTCAATGGACGTTCTTTTGGAGAAACTTCATGTAGTAGTTGTTTCATCAAAGAAGAGCTTAGGAGCGATCACTTTTTGCCTTTGCCATTACCACCCTCATGAAGCTACAATATTTTTTTTTCTCGAAAGCGCAGGAGAACTACGCCTCATAATATATTAAGAAGAGGTAAAAAGGGGGCCAAGAAAGGCCAGTACAAAACAATCTCCTTACGGAGGCCAGTAAGAAGCATACAAAAAAGAATCCATTAGACTCTACTTAGCTCTCAGCTAAAGGTACAGCTAGATGGCAGAGCCCCTTGGCACCAGCAATCTCCCATTGCATCCTTTCCTCATTAGCAGCTCTAAGACTCATGGCAACACTGGGGTTGTAGCCATCAAAAACGCATTTGTTTCTATGCTTCCACAAGGTCTAGGCTCCCAAAATGATAAGGGAATCAAGCCCTTTTCTAGTGAGCCCAGCAGCAATATTCCCCACCGATTCCCACCAGCCTAGATATGAGCCAACATCAGGTTGAGGAGCCAAAGAATGCAGACCAAAATTCCGTAACAACAGGTACCAGAATTCCCTGGAGAAGGAACAGGTAACAAGGAGATGATCAATAGTTTCATCTTCTTGATCACAAAAGGAGCACTTCTCAGGATGACTCAGCCCTCTTTTAGCAAGTCTATCTGCTGTCCAGAGATAATTTTGTGCAACCAGCTAGATGAAGAAACGATATTTTGGCAAGGCCCAAGTTTTCCAGATTTTCTTGTAATGAGGGAAAATTACAGACCCCAAAAAGAAGCCCTCGTAAGCAATCTTTGCTGAATAGATGCCATTAGGAGCAATACTGAAAACATGTTTATCCTCAACCTCAGGCTGCAGCTGCCAATCCAAAGTCATGTCCCAAAACTGAAGATAATCTGTTAAGACTCCCACTGTCAGAGGACCTTGAATATCAGAGATCCATTTTCTGTCTGTAATTGCCTCATAGACTGTCCTGCTATTGATAATCCTCTTGGGTATAATATTATATAAACTTGGAGTAAGATCTTTAATTCGCTTACCATATAACCACTTAAAATTCCAAAACTTTGTATTTGTGCCATCCCCCCACCTCAGTAATGACCACCTCCATGAAGAAAGCTCTAGCTTTTCCAAGTACTTTTATGTGGAGATCAGACCAAGGGCGAGTAGGATCAGTCTTTTGCAGCCAGAGCCAAGGCATTCGAAGGGCCCAACATAATTCTAGAAAACTAGATATGCCAAGACCTCCAAGCTGCAGTGGTCGGCAAACACGACCCCAGACTACAAGACAATGACCTCCTCTCGCCTCCTTCCGGCATGTAATACCCAAAAATGTATACAGTAATACTACATTGGATTTCCTTATTGTGCCATATTTGCATCATAAAAAGAGCATACATATAATTAGGAGTGAGTGATTAAAACAAATGGTACTAAAATAAGAGAAGGTGCATCATGTTCGAGTTTTTGTTTGCTTATGCATTTAAATATTAATAACAATAGCAACACTACTAATCAAAACATAATAAGAAAGAAATGGAATTGAAACCCAAATGGTAATGAGGATTTGGAAATGAAAATGGGAAGAAGGAGAAAAAGTATAAATATAAAGGAAATTTATATATTTCCAAAACTGGTATTTTTAAAGTCACAATATAATTTGAGGATAAAGTTTGCACAAAGTTTGAATTTAAATTCAAATTGGATCTGAAAATAGAGAAAAAGGAAAAGGAAAGAAAAAAATAAAAACAAAAGGAAAACAGTGCACTTGGGCCGCCACGCCTGATTTTGGCCCAAGACCAGCACACTCACGCGCGCACCACTCTTATTGACACATGGGGCCACTACGCTAGCCTCTCCGCGTGCACTGAGTAACGCCGCCGACCATGGCCCATTGGCCAGCCGCTTGCCCGTGCCCACGCCGTGACCGGGTCTACACTGTGGGACCAACTCGTCATGCGCTGTGCGCCTTCCCCTTCCGTCCGGTTTCCCTGTCTCGCTTACTAGTGGGGCCCAGGATCCAGGTCGCTATCCTCCCTACTCCGTGCGCATGGCGGGCGAGCTTCAACCGCCGCGCCGTGAACTTAGGCCCTAGCTGGCATAACCCGTTGTGCTCGCGCCTATATGATAGGAGGGGTCCCCCTCTTGCACATCCGCCCACATCAGACAGTCCCAAAGCTCTTGTTGCGGGAGTTGGATGCGCCGTTACCGCCGCCGCCTAGGGAAAACATTTTTCCTTGCCGTTCTGGACGCGTGGTCAGGCCGTGGTGCATCGCGGGCGGGTGGTGAAGCTCTTCGTGGCCTCGGTGGGGTGAATCCGGAGTCAGGGTGGAGGGAATTGCTCATCGGACTTCCTCGCCGCCACGGAGCCGCTCTTGCTGTGGTCGGTGCCATGCTTCGATAAACCCCGGTAAGAGAGCCCTACTGCATTCGCAAGGAAGTATTGCCTGTGTTGCGCTTTAAGGATTAGGAGTTACCCACTGGGACTTGGGGTCGGGGCGCGCAGGGGCGTTGTCGCCGGCGTGCGCGAGCCCTGCCGCTCTACTTTGCTCAGCATGGTGGGGAAGACACATGTGCGCCGTCGGATGGGATCCGAACGGCTAGGATTAGAACCTAGAATACCCTTTCGTGTGAATAAACCGTAACCGTCAAGATCCGATCGGGCGGACCTGGGCACTCGGGTTGTAATAAAATCAGCGCCATAGGATCTTGATCCGGTGGACGGTGTTGTGTACCGCTTCGCGAGCGGCCAGATCTAATTTGGGCACTCGATCTCAGATCCAACGGCTGAGGGTCGCGGATACCCCTTCGCAGTGGCGATTTAGCGTATGAGTCCCTCTGGTTAATACAATTGAACCCGCCGTCCGCCCTGACTGTGCTCTGAGTCTTAGAAATATTGTCCTGAGACCCCTGTCTTTTCTGGTTATTGAGGCCCAGTCCAGAAAACTCAAAAAGCAGATAAAAATAAAATAGAAATATATTTTTAATGTATAGAACTTGTTTAATTTGTAGAAAATGCATATGAACTCCAAATTGGTCCATTCCAGTTCCTAAATTTTTGTAATATTATTGTCTAACCATTAGTGCCAGTGTTTCAACATGAAAGGCAATTTAAAATTTATCTATCACTTAATCTTGTAGTAAATACATAAAACCTTCAGAAATTCATATCTTAAAATCTGTAACTCCAAAATTAATAATTCCAGTTCCTATGATCTCATTTTAATGTCTAGATTATTATTGTGTATTTTTTTTACATGTTTGGTGTGATGTTAATTTTTGCTATACTATGTATGTATTGTGTTGATGCGAGTAGACGAGCAAGCTACAGAGGATCCTGGGGTTCAGCTGGTAGAGACTGCTGAGCAGGAGCTCATTGAAGGCAAGTTGTACCCTTGATCACTTCTTTTACCCATTTATGTTCTTATTAATCATAATGATCTGCATAGGTTAATTTTGATGGGACCCAATAGGTTACCCTAGATTTTGACTATCTTTATACCTTGTTTCACCACTGGTTTTACTACTAAATTTTTGGGTAGTACATGCTATTGCTTTACGTGGCTTTGGGTATAGAGATATTCATCACTCATTGTTATACTTTTTATTACCTGTTTATTATTTACTGTTCATGATAAGATCATTATGTTAATGGGAACATGGAGAACCACCCGGGAAAACAGTGCTACCACAAGGGTTTAATGGGACGCCCTTGGCTGATTAACTAGGAAAGCTAGTGGATGACTACCTTACCCGAAAGGGGCAAGGGCATTAGGGGAGTGGTCAGTGTAGGGAGGTCCTTGGGTTGATTTTGCTGCGATGGCGGTTAGGCGAGGGATTCCTGCACTGGAGCTTCCTATAAACTGTAGCGGGTTTTCTGAAGCTAGTGGAACTTTGTAAAGGCCTCGTAGTGGTACCCTGCCTCGCTTTCTTGGTAGAGGTGTATGGGGTCTGATCAACTCCGTGGCAAATGGGTAACACGACTTGTGGGTAAAGATGTGCAACCTCTGCAGAGTGTAAAATTAGTATACTAGTCGTGCTCACGGTCATGAGCGGCTCGGACACACATGATTAATTATGGAACTTAAATTCAGTTTGTCATTTCATTGCATCTAGGATTATTTTATTATTACTTTTATTTATTATTATTAAGGTTTGATATTTACTTACACTTAGTAACTGCTAATAAAATTTTGACCAACTTATAAAAGCAATGCTCAGCTTCAACCTTTATCTCATTGGTCAACCTTACACCTCATGAACTCCCACCTTTGGTGAGTTCATACCATATTATTCCCCACAACTTGTTGAGCTATGATCGTATGTGAGCTCACTCTTGCTGTCTCACACCCCCCCACAGGAGAAGAACAGGTGGTCGAAGAGGAGCCGCCTAATACTGAGGCTTTCGACTTGATCTAGGTGGCGTCTCCCAGTCAACTTTGTGGCGCCAGGGATTATTATTTAGTTCGCTTTATTTTATCATATATTTTTGTAAGACTTCCGCTATGTAATAAGTACATTTATGGTGACATTTGTCTCTATGCACTCTGTTATTATATGTGTTGTCTTCTCTGGCGCATATATGAGATGCACCCGGCTTTGTTCCTTAAAACCAGGTGTGACAGAAGTGGTATCAGAGGAAATGTTGACTGTAGGACAAAACCTAGATAGAAATGGACAAAACCCTTACCTACTTACCTTACTCTGATTCTTTCTACATTTATCTTGATCCTGTCTCACCTTCTACTGTTCTACTCTCATCATTCTTACCTTTTCTACTCTAAGACAAGATGGATTTCACACCTTGGAATCCTACCCCTATGACAATTTTAAGAGATAGGAGGCCTAAGACAAAAAAAACTATTTTCTCTATTTTAAAAATGTGGTTTGATTGTTCTGATGATAAATGTCTGATTTGCTTCTTTAATTGATTGAAATATTATATATGGACATCTTAGTATGTACCACCATAAAGTAATGAATTAGCTATGGTAGGTAAAACATTAATCTGCTTAGCTAATAAATCCCCAAAGTAACATGATTCATAATTACTGCCTTGTCTACTATTTTCTTACCATATGTATCTAACTCAGATGGTCAATACCAGGCAGGGTGGTGGAATTGATTTGCCTCCTAATCGACACACTCAGTGGATATATAGACAACCCCAGTCACAGCCAGCAGAGATGAATCCTCCTAATCCTCCACCAGGCGGAGTTGACCCACTAATTGCAGCTCAGATGAGGATGATGCAACAAATGGCAGACACTATGGCAGATATACGTGCTCAGATGCAGCAAGAACGCTACGAGATGCGCCAGGAAAGAGAAGAGATACGCCAGGAGTTGCGCCAGGAATGAGAAGAGATACGCCAGGAGAGAAGGGCGCAACAGCAACTGCAACAGCAATTTCAGCAACAACAGCAACAACAGCAACAACAACAAGTGCCATTGCCTCCACCACCACCACCAGTTCCACCTCGTGATAAGCACCGAGAATTTATGAGTCACAAGCCGCCGACCTTCGCTAGTTCACCAGACCCACTAGATGCTGATGATTGGCTGAAATCAATTGAGAAGATGCTCAACATCGCCCAATGCTTAGACCGAAAGAAAGTTCTTTATGCCTCTGGTCGTCTGACAGGTCATGCTGCTGACTGGTGGGATTCTTATACTGCTGCCCATGATGCTGCTGATACTATTACTTGGGCAGAGTTCAGTAAACAGTTCAGAAACTACCACATTCCAGCTGGATTGATGAAGATCAAGAAGGAGTTTCTGTCATTGAAGCAAGGCAACATGTTTGTCAGCGAGTACAGAGATAAATTCATTCAGCTGTCGAGATATGCTCCAAATGAGGTTGCTGAGGATGAGAGAAAGCAGGAGCACTTTATTGAAGGACTTAATGGACCCCTACAGTATGCACTGGTTGCACACACATTTCCGTCATTTCAGAGGCTGCTGGATAAGGCTCTTGCTATTGAACACAAGCGTGTTCAACTGGGAGACTTGAAGAGGAAGGCTATCTCACAGGGGCAAGGTAGCAGCAGTGTTCGTCCCCGCTACGTTTCGCCACAGGGTACACCTACTCGCCTAGGAGGAGGACCACGCCCAGCTTAGTACGCTCCATAGGGGTCTCCACGAACACCTCCCACTCGTCAGGCTACTCCCACTGGCACCCCGACGAGGTCTGCAGGACAGAAGACCGGCCCTACATGCTTCAAGTGCAGTCAGATTGGGCGCTATGCTAATGCTTGTCCGATGGGGAATTCTGGTACACCAGCTAAGAACAAGCAACAGACTCCTAGCAAAGGGTATTCTATAGATAGGGTGAATCAAGTCAGCGTTGATGCTACTCCTGATGGTGCGGACATCGTACTTGGTATGTTTTACGTTAATGCAATTCCTGCAACCATATTATTTGATTCTGGTGCTACACATTCATTCATGTCTGCTCGATATGCCAACACAAATGAGATACCACTGCTAAATATGAGGAAACCAATGATAGTAATCACACCTAAAGGGCCTATTGAGGCAAATCAAATGACACGTAGATTGACATTATCAATTATGGGAAGAGAATTTGGAGCTACTGCTATAATATTAGAGGCCAGCAGTATAGATCTGATCCTTGGTATGTCATGGTTAAGAAAGGCAAAGGCCATTATAGCATGTGGTAGAGGTACTATAGAACTCACTAGCCCTAAAGGAGAAACATTTCAAGTTCAAATTGCAGTAACCACCTCTTCCAAACGGGCGATATACTTTATAGCGGAGGAGTTTGTTGGTGACAACATCAGGGTGGTTAGAGATTTTTCGGATGTCTTTCTAGAGGAGTTACCAAGGATGCCACCAGATAGGGAAGTTGAGTTTGTCATTGATATTTTACCTGGAACTGCCCCTATTTCTAAACGACCATACAGGATGGCTGTAGAAGAACTAAAGGAACTTAAGAAGCAGCTAACAGAATTACAAGAGGCTGGATACATTCGTCCGAGTTCCTCACCTTGGGGAGCGCCGGTTCTATTTGTACAGAAGAAGGATGGTCGGATGTGTGTGGATTATAGGTCACTTAATGATGTTACTGTGAAGAACAAGTATCTATTACCCCATATTGAGGATTTGTTTGATCAGATGAGAGGTGCAAGGGTATTCTCGAAGATTGATCTCCGATCGGGATACCATCAAATGAAGATTAGACCATCGGATATTCCTAAGACGGCTTTCTCGACTCGATATGGATTATATGAGTTCACTAATATGTTGTTTGGATTAACCAATGCACCTGCTTATTTTATGAATTTGATGAATAAGGTGTTTATGGAGTATTTGGACAGATTCATCATGGTGTTCATCGATGATATTCTTATCTATTCTAAGAGTGAAAGTGATCATGAAGAACATCTAAGGTTGGTGCTACAGAAGCTACGAGATAATCAACTTTACGCCAAGTTTAGCAAGTGCGAGTTTTGGATTGACAAGGTGCCATTCCTGGGACATTATTTCTAATGGAGGAATAGCAGTGGATCCTGCTAAAGTGAAGGAGATAATGGAATGGAGTGTGCCCACTACCGTCACTGAGATTCGGAGTTTCTTGGGACTTGCAGGATATTATCGGAGATTTATTGAAGGATTCTCTAAGATTGCCAAGCCTATGACCTCGCTTCTGGAGAAGGGCAGAGAATTTAAGTGGGATGAGAAATGTCAAGAAAGCTTTGATCAATTAAAGAAGAGATTGATATCTCCACCAGTGTTGGTTATGCCAGATCTACAGAAGGGATTTGACATTTATTGTGATGCATGTGGCCAAGGATTAGGATGTGTGCTCATGCAAGAAGGACATGTGATCGCCTATGCATCTCGTCAGTTGCGTAAACATGAATTGAACTACCCCACTCATGACTTAGAACTGGCAGCCGTTGTGCATGCGCTTAAGATTTGGAGACATTATATTATGGGAACCAAGTGTCAAGTGTACACGGATCATAAGAGTTTGAAGTACATATTCACTCAGAAAGATCTCAACCTTAGGCAACGCCATTGGTTGGAGCTCATTAAGGATTATGATTTGGAAATTCACTATTACCCGGGCAAGGCGAATTTGGTTGCAGATGCCTTGAGTCGAAAGGAGCATGTTCACTCCGCTTTTGTTGTCCAGCTACCGATGAATTAGCAAAAGATTTTGAGAGACTCAACCTGGGAATTGTTACTCATACGAAAGGAGTTACCATCGAATTGGAACCTACCTTGGAACAAGAAATTCGTAAAGGCCAAGTGGGTGATGCTAAAATTCAAGAGATTAAGGATCTGATTACGGAAGGTAGAGTTCCGGAATTCACGGAGGATGAGCAGGGTACTATATGGTTCAAGGATCGGATATGTGTTCCGGAGATTGATAGCCTTCGTGAGACTATTTTAAAAGAAGCCCATGATTCTGATTACTCTATCCACCCTGGTAGCACTAAGATGTATCAGGATTTGAAGCAAAAGTACTGGTGGTATGGATTGAAAAGAGATGTTGCTGCTCATGTGGCTAAGTGTGATGTGTGTCAAAGAGTTAAGGCCGAACATCAAAGACCAGCTGGACTATTGCACCCATTGAAGATTCTCGAGTGGAAATGGGAAGAAATTGGTATGGATTTCATTGTTGGGCTACCCCGCACTCCAGCAGGATATGACTCTATTTGGGTAATTGTGGACAGATCGACAAAAGTGGCTCACTTCATACCTGTGAGGACTAATTACACGAGAGCCAAGCTAGCAGAATTGTATATGTCTCGAATAGTTTGTCTACATGGAGTGCCTAAGAAGATCGTGTCTGATCGAGGATCACAATTTACTTCTTGGTTTTGGAAGAAGTTGCATGAGAGCTTGGATACAAAGTTGAATTTTAGTTCAGCCTACCATCCTCAGACTGATGGACAGACAGAGAGGACTAACCAAGTATTGGAGGATATGTTAAGAGCATGTACTCTTAAACATGGTGGAAGTTGGGATAAGAGCTTACCATATGCGGAGTTCTCTTATAATAATAGCTACTAGGCCAGTTTGAAGATGCCACCATTTGAGGCTTTATATGGCAGAAAGTGCAGGACTCCTCTTTATTGGGATCAGACTAGAGAAAGATAGTTCTTTGGACCTGAGCTTATTCAAGAGGCAGAAGAACAAGTTCGAATGATAAGAGAAAATTTGAGAATTGCACAATCCAGGCAAAAGAGCTATGTTGATAATAGGAGAAGACTACTGGAGTTTAAGGAGGGTGATCACGTGTATCTGAAGGTGTCGCCGATCCAGGGTATGAGGAGATTTAAAGTTAAAGGAAAGTTGTCCCCTCGCTTCATTGGACCTTTCTTGATCTTAAAGCGAGTGGGAGAAGTTGCATATCAACTGGAGTTACCCGATCATCTGTCAGATGTACATGATGTATTCCATGTGTCCCAGCTAAAGAAGTGCCTCAGGGTACTTGAGGAGCAGCTGCCAATGGAGGACCTTAGTGTTCAAGATGACCTGACTTATGCGGAGTACCCTATCAAGATTCTGGACACTTTGACTCGAGTTACAAGAAATAAGGTGATAAAGATGTGCAAAGTACAATGGAGTCACCATGGAGAAGATGAAGCTACCTGGAAAAGAGAAGAAGAGCTTCACATAGATTTTCCCCATCTTTTCCCTAGTTCTTCCTAATCTCGAGGACGAGATTCTTTTTAAGGGGATAGGATTTGTAATACCCAAAAATATATACAGTAATACTACATTGGATTTCCTTATTGTGCCATATTTGCATCATAAAAAGAGCATACATATAATTAAGAGTGAGTGATTAAAACAAATGATACTAAAATAAGAGAAGGTGCATCATGTTGGAGTTTTTGTTTGCTTATGCATTTAAATATTAATAACAATAGCAACACTACTAATCAAAACATAATAAGAAAGAAATGGAATTGAAACCCAAATGGTAATGAGGATTTGGAAATGAAAATGGGAAGAAGGAAAAAAGAGTATAAATATAAAGGAAATTTATATATTTCCAAAACTGGTATTTTTGAAGTCACAATATAATTTGAGGATAAAGTTTGCACAAAGTTTGAATTTAAATTCAAATTGGATCTAAAAATAGAGAAAAAGGAAAAGGAAAGAAAAAAATAAAAACAAAAGGAAAACAGTGCACTTGGGCCGCCACGCCTGATTTCGGCCCAAGACTAGCACACTCACGCGCGCACCACTCTTACTGACACGCGGGGCCACTACGCCAGCCTCTCCGCGTGCACTAAGTAACGCCGCCGACCGTGGCCCACTGGCCAGCCGCTTCCCCGTGCCCACGCCGTGACCGGGTCTGCACTGTGGGACCAACTCGTCATGTGTTGTGTGCCTTCCCCTTCCGTCCGGTTTCCCTGTCTCGCTTACTAGTGGGGCCCAGGATCCAGGTCACTATCCTCCCTACTCCGCGCGCATGGCGGGCGAGCTTCAACCGCCGTGCCATGAACTTAGGCCCCAGCTGGCCTAACCCGTTGTGCTCACGCCTATATGATAGGAGGGGTCCCCCTCTTGCACGTCCGTCCACATCAGACAGTCCCAAAGCTCTTGCCGTGGGAGTTGGATGCGTCGTTGCCGCCGCCGCCTGGGGAAAACATTTTTCCTTGCCGTTCTAGACACGTGGTTGGGCCGTGGTGCATCGCGGGCGGGTGGTGAAGCTCTTCGTGGCCTCGGTGGGGTTAATCCGGAGTCGGGTGGAGGGAATTGCTCATCAGACTTCCTCGCCGCCGTGGAGCCGCTCTTGCTGTGGTCGGTGACGTGCTTCGATAAACCCCGGTAAGAGAGCCCTACTGCATTCGCAAGGAAGTATTGCCTGTGTTGCGCTTTAAGGATTAGGAGTTACCCACTAGGACTTGGGGTCGGGGCGCGCAGGGGCGTCGCCACCGGCGTGCGCGAGCCCTGCCGCTCTGCTTTGCTCAGCATGGTAGGGAAGACATTTGTGCGCCGTCGGATGGGATCCAGACGACTAGGATTAGAACCTAGAATACCCTTTCACGTGAGTAAACCGTAACCGTCAAGATCCGATCGGGCGGACCTGGGCACTCGGGTTGTAATAAAATGAGCGCCATAGGATCTTGATCCGGTGGACGGTGTTGTGTACCGCTTCGCGAGCGGCCAGATCTAATCTGGGCGCTCGATCTCAGATCCAACGGCTAAGGGTCGCGGATACCCCTTCGCAGTGGCGATTTAGCGTATGAGTCCCTCTGGTTAACACAATTGAACCCGCCGTCCGCCCTGACTATGCTCTGAGTCTTAGAAATATTGTCCTGAGACCCCTGTCTTTTCTGGTTATTGAGGCCAGTCCAGAAAACTCGAAAAGCAGATAAAAATAAAATAGAAATAGATTTTTAATGTATAGAACTTATTTAATTTGTAGAAAATGCATATGAACTCCAAATTGGTCCATTCCAGTTCCTAAATTTTTGTAATATTATTGTCTAACCATTAGTGCCACTGTTTCGACATGAAAGACAATTTAAAATTTATCTATCACTTAATCTTGTAGTAAATACATAAAACCTTTAGAAATTCATATCTTAAAATCTGTAACTCCAAAATTAATAATTCCAGTTCCTATGATCTCATTTTAATGTCTAGATTATTATTGTGTATTTTATTTACATGTTTGGTGTGATGTTAATTTTTGCTATACTATGTATGTATTGTGTTGATGCGAGTAGACGAGCAAGCTACAGAGGATCCTGGGGTCCAGCTGGTAGAGACTGCTGAGCAGGAGCTCGTTGAAGGCAAGTTATGCCTTTATCACTTCTTTTACCCATTCATGTTCTTATTAATCATAATGATCTGCATAGGTTAATTTTGCTGGGACCCAATAGGTTACCCTAGATTTTGACTATCTTTATACCTTGTTTCACCACTGGTTTTACTACTAAATTTTTGGGTAGTACATGCTATTGCTTTACGTGGCTTTGGGTATAGAGATATTCATCACTCATTGTTATACTTTTTATTACCTGTTTATTATTTACTATTCATGATAAGATCATTATGCTAATGGGAACATGGAGAACTGAGAGCACCTAGAGGGGGGGTGAATAGGTGATCCTGTAAAACTTGAAACTTAAACCACAAAAACTTGGTTAAGCGTTAGCACAATAATCGCCAAGTGGCTAGAGAGGAGTCTCAACAAAATACAATAACCACAAGAGATCAATCACAGAGATGGCACGGTGGTTATCCCGTGGTTCGGCCAAGACCAACGCTTGCCTACTCCACGTTGTGGCGTCCCAATGGACGAGGGTTGCAATCAACCCCTCTCAAGCGGTCCAAAGACCCACTTGAATACCATGGTGTTTTGCTTTGCTTTTCTTAATCCCGTTCTCGAGGAATCTCCACAACTTGGAGCCTCTCGCCCTTACACTTGAAGTTCACAAAGAAGCACGGAGTAAGGGAGGGATGAGCAATGCACACAAGACACAATCAGAATGTCAACACGCACAAAAGTTGCAACAAGAGCTCGCAACACAACCCGACGAGTTCACAACTCAACAAGAGCTCTAGATGCTATCATGAAGAAACAAATGCGTGGAATCGAAGTCTTGGTGCTTAGGAATGCTTTGAGTATGCTTGATGATCTCCTCCATGCGCCTAGGGGTCCCTTTTATAGCCCCAAGGCAGCTAGGAGCCGTTGAGAACATTCCTGGAAGGCAGATCTTGCCTTCTATCGACTGGCGCACCGGACAGTCCGGTGCACCACCGGACACTGTCCGGTGCAGATATCCTTCCTTATTTGGCGAAGCCGACCGTTGGAGTCTGAGAGCCGTTGGCGCACCGGACACTGTCCGGTGCACACCGGACAGTCCGGTGCACCAATGTGACCGTTGGCTCGGCCACGCGTCACGCGCGGAATCCTCGGCCGACCGTTGCCCCGGTTGACCGTTGGCTCACCCGGACAGTCCGGTGCACCACCGGACAGTCCGGTGAATTTTAGCAGTACGCCGTTAATCAAGTCCCGAGAGCGACGAGTTCGCCTGTGAACGGCTCACCGGACAGTCCGGTGATTTATAGCCATACACCACCGTCGAAGTCCCGAGAGTAGCAAGTTCACCAGAGTCAGCCTGGCACACCGGACACTGTTCGGTGCACCGCCGGACACTGTCCGGTGCACCCAGACCGAGCTGACTTTGGCTGAACAGAGCCTCATTTCCAATTCAATCTTTCCTGTTTCTAGCACTTAGACACAATACATTAGTCCATAAAACAATGTACTAAGTCTAGAAACATACCTTTTGACTTGATTTGCACTTTGTCCACCACATTGCATAGATCAACACAAAAGCACTTGCGTTGGCACTCAATCACCAAAATACTTAGAAATGGCCCAAGGGCACATTTCCCTTTCAATCTCCCCCTTTTTGGTGATTTATGCCAACACAACATAAAGCAACTAGAACAAGTGCAAATCAATGCAAATGAGAACTCAAAATTGTTTTGATTCATATTTGGCATATATGGATCACTCTTTGCCACCACTTGGTTTGTTTTTGCAAATCAAACTCAAATTCCTATCTCTAAGTCAAATTCACTTGTAGAGACATAAAGAGAGGTATTCCAAAGGAAATTGATCAAGGATTTCAAAAACTTCCCCTTTTCCCATAATCAACACTTCTTCCCACAAGAGGCCAACTTTTGACAAAAGAGACAATAAAAGAGTTTTGACAAACCAAAAGCTCTAATCTACTATTTTCAAAATTTCTCAAGTGGTAGCTGATCCATCTATTGCTTTGGCCTTTATTTTCTCCCCCTTTGGCATCAAGCACCAAAACAGGATCAATCTTGGCCCTTGAATCCCATTGCCTCACCAAAATCTTCAAATAAGAATACAAAGGCAATAAGAGTACATGAGATGAACTTGGAATATACCCTCTCATCGGAGTGCAGTGGAAGTCTTTCATGGTCCAAGTCCACCTTTTCCCTTTCAAACCTCCTTTGAGACTAAAACAAGCAAAATCAAGCACACGATTAGTCTCAAAGGGTCAAGTTATAGCACAGCATGGGTCAAGTTATAGCACAGCTCCCCCTAAATATGTGCATCACTTGCAAAAAGGACTTGTGAGGTCCAGGGAGTGTTTGTAAAACTTGAGCACCACAAGTAAGCAACAAAATGCAGAAGGAACATGATCAAAGGCATAAACACATGTATGCTATAAATCAATCCAAGTTCCGCGAATCTAGGACATTTAGCTCACTATGCAGCCTGCAAAAGGTCTTCTCATCTAAAGGCTTAGTGAAGATATCGGCTAGCTGGTTCTCGGTGCTAACATAAAACACTTCGATATCTCCCTTTTGCTGGTGGTCTCTCAAAAAGTGATGTCGGATGTCAATGTGCTTTGTGCGGCTGTGCTCAACAGGATTTTCCGCTATTCGGATAGCACTCTCATTATCACATAGGAGTGGGACTTTGCTCAGATTGTAGCCAAAGTCCCGGAGGGTTTGCCTCATCCAAAGTAGTTGCGCGCAACACTGTCCTGCGGCAACGTACTCGGCCTCAGCGGTGGATAGGGCAACGGAAGTTTGTTTCTTAGAATTCCATGACACCAGGGACCTTCCTAAGAATTGGCACGTCCCCGATGTACTCTTCCTATCGACCTTACATCCAGCATAGTCGGAATCTGAATATCCAATCAAGTCAAAGTTAGACCCCTTTGGATACCAGATCCCGAAGCAAGGCGTAGCGGCTAAATATCTAAGAATTCGCTTCACGGCCACTAAGTGACACTCCCTTGGATCGGATTGAAATCTAGCACACATGCATACGCTAAGCATAATATCCGGTCTACTAGCACATAAATAAAGCAAAGAACCTATCATTGACTGGTATGCCTTTTGATCAACGGACTTACCTCCTTTGTTGAGGTCGGTGTGTCCGTCAGTTCCCATTGGCGTCTTTGCGGGCTTGGCGTCCTTCATCCCAAACCGCTTTAGCAAGTCTTGCGTGTACTTCGTTTGAGAGATGAAGGTGCCATCCTTGAGTTGCTTCACTTGGAACCCAAGGAAGTAGTTCAACTCGCCCATCATCGACATCTCGAATTTCTGCGTCATCACCCTGCTAAACTCTTCACAAGACTTTTGGTTAGTAGAACCAAATATTATGTCATCGACATAAATTTGGCACACAAAAAGATCGCCATCGCAAGTCTTAGTGAAAAGAGTTGGATCGGCTTTCCCAACCTTGAAAGCATTAGCAATTAGAAAGTCTTTAAGGCATTCATACCATGCCCTTGGGGCTTGCTTAAGTCCATAGAGCGCCTTAGAGAGCTTACACACGTGGTCGGGGTACCGTTCATCCTCGAAGCCAGGGGGTTGCTCCACGTACACCTCCTCCTTGATCGGCCCATTGAGGAAAGCGCTCTTCACATCCATTTGGTACAACCTGAAAGAATGGTGAACGACATATGCTAGCAAAATACGAATTGATTCTAGCCTAGCCACAGGAGCAAAAGTCTCCTCAAAGTCCAAACCTGCGACTTGGGCATAACCTTTTGCCACAAGTCGAGCCTTGTTCCTTATCACCACCCCGTGCTCGTCCTGTTTGTTGCGGAACACCCACTTGGTTCCCACAACATTTTGCTTGGGACGAGGCACCAGTGTCCAAACTTCATTACGCTTGAAGTTGTTGAGCTCCTCCTGCATGGCCATCACCCAGTCCGGATCTAGCAAGGCCTCTTCTACCCTGAAAGGCTCAATAGAAGAGACAAAAGAGTAATGCTCACAAAAATTTATCAATCTAGAGCGAGTAGTTACTCCCTTGCTAATATCACCCAAAATTTGGTCAACGGGATGATTCCTTTGAATCGTCGCTCGAACTTGGTTTGGAGGTGCCTGAGGTGCTTCTTCCTCTTCAACTTGAACATCCTGTGCTCCCCCTTGATCATGCGCCTCCACTTGAGGTACCTGTTCGTCATCTTGGGTTGGAGGATCACCATTGTTGAGGAAGAAGGTTGATCTTGCTCCAAATGTTCCTGTGGTCGCACATCACCAATCGCCATGGTGCGCATAGCGGCCGTCGGAACGTCTTCTTCATCTACATCATCAAGATCAACAACTTGCTCTCTTGGAGAGCCATTAGTCTCATCAAATACAACGTCGCTAGAGACTTCAACCAAACCCGATGATTTGTTGAAGACCCTATACGCCTTTGTATTTGAGTCATAACCTAATAAAAACCCTTCTACAGCTTTGGGAGCAAATTTAGAAGTTCTACCTTTCTTCACAAGAATATAACACTTGCTCCCAAATACACGAAAGTAAGACACATTAGGTTTGTTACCGGTTAGCAGCTCATACGAAGTCTTCTTGAGGAGGCGGTGAAGGTAGACCCGGTTGATGGCGTGGCAAGCCGTGTTCATGGCTTCCGACCAAAAGCGCTCGGGGGTCTTGAACTCTCCAAGCATAGTCCTCGCCATATCGATGAGCGTCCTGTTCTTCCTCTCTACCACACCATTTTGTTGTGGTGTGTAGGGAGCGGAGAACTCGTGCTTGATTCCTTCCTCCTCAAGGAACTCCTCCACTTGAAGGTTCTTGAACTCGGACCCGTTGTCGCTCCTTATCTTCTTCACTTTGAGCTCAAACTCATTTTGAGCTCTCCTCAGGAAGCGCTTGAGGGTCCCTTGGGTTTCAGATTTATCCTGCAAAAAGAATACCCAAGTGAAGCGGGAAAAATCATCAACTATAACAAGACCATACTTACTTCCTCCTATACTTAGATAGGTGACGGGTCCGAAGAGGTCCATATGAAGCATCTCCAAGGGTCTTGATGTGGTCATCACATTTTTGGTGTGATGAGAGCCTCCCACCTGTTTTCCTGCTTGACAAGCTGCACAAGGTCTATCTTTTTCGAAATGTACGTTAGTTAGACCTATCACGTGTTCTCCCTTTAGAAGTTTGTGAAGGTTCTTCATCCCCACTTGTGCTAAGCGGCGATGCCACAGCCAGCCCATGCAAGTCTTAGCAATTAAGCATGCATCTAGACCGGCCTCTTCTTTTGCAAAATCAACCAAATAAAGTTTGTCGTCTAGTACACCCTTAAAAGCTAGTGAACCATCACACCTTCTAAAGACAGACACATCTACATTTGTGAATAGACAATTATATCCCATATTGCATAATTGACTAACAGATAACAAATTATATCCAAGCGACTCAACTAAAAACACATTAGAAATAGAGTGCTCGGATGAAATAGCAATTTTACCTAACCCTTTCACCTTGCCTTGGTTCCCATCACCGAATATTATTGAATCTTGGGGATCCTTGTTCTTGACGTAGGAAGAGAACATCCTCTTTTCCCCCGTCATGTGGTTTGTGCATCCGCTGTCGATAATCTAGCTTGTACCCCCGGATGCATAAACCTGCAAGGCAAATTTAGGCTTGGGTCTTAGGTACCCAACTCTTGTTGGGTCCTACAAGGTTAGTCACAATTGTTTTAGGGACCTAAATGCAAGTTTTATCTCCCTTGCATCTTGCCCCTAACTTCCTAGCAATCACCTTCTTATTCTTTCTACAAATGGCAAATGAAGCATTGCAAGCATGATATATTGTAGAAGGTTCATTAACTTTCCTAGGAGCATTAACAATATTTCTCCTAGGCATATTATGAACAACATTTCTCCTAGCAACCTTTCTATCATGCATAACATGGGAACTAGAAGCAGTCATAGCATGAAAATCAAAAGCATCATAACTTCTAAAGGCATTCTTAGGACGTCTCCTATCATGATACATGAAAGCATGGTTCTTTTGCACACTACTAGCCATAGGGGCCTTCCCTTTCTCCTTGGCGGAGATGGGAGCCTTATGGCTTGTTAAGTTCTTGGCTTCCCTCTTGAAGCCAAGACCATCCTTAATTGAGGGGTGTCTACCAATCGTGTAGGCATCCCTTGCAAATTTTAGTTTGTCAAATTCACTTTTGCTAGTCTTATGTTGGGCATTAAGACTAGCCAATTCATTATTTAATTTAGAAATGCAAACTAGGTGTTCACTACAAGCATCAATGTCAAAATCTTTACACCTAGTGCAAATCATAACATGTTCTACACAAGAGTTAGATTTATTTGCTACTTCTAGTTTAGCATTTAAATCATTGTTAATTCTCTTTAAGCTAGAGATAGAGTCATGACATGTAGACACTTCACTAGAAAGCATTTCATTCCTTTTAACTTCTAGAGCAAGTGAATTTTGTGCACTAACAAATTTATCATGCTCTTCATATAAAAGGTCCTCTTGTTTCTCTAAAAGTCTATCCTTTTCATTCAAGGCATCAATCAATTCATTAATCTTATCTATTTTAGTTCTATCCAATCCCTTGAACAAACTAGAGTAATCTATTTATTCATCACTGGACTCATCATCACTAGAAGAATCATAAGTAGTACTGTCTCGAGTACATACCTTCTTCTCCTTCGCCATGAGGCATGTGTGATGCTCGTTGGGGAAGAGGGATGACTTGTTGAAGGCGGTGGCGGCGAGTCCTTCATTTTCGGAGTCGGATGACGAACAATCCGAGTCCCACTCCTTGCCAAGGTGTGCCTCGCCCTTAGCCTTCTTGTATGCCTTCTTCTTCTCCCTCTTGCTCCCTTGTTCCTGGTCACTTTCATTATCGGGACAGTTAGCAATAAAATGACCAATCTTACCATATTTGAAGCATGAGCGCTTCCCCTTTGTCTTGGTCTTGCTAGGCTGTCCCTTGCGACCCTTTAGCGCCGTCTTGAAGCGCTTGATGATGAGGACCTTAGCATTAGGCGGACGACGTCGTGGTCCGTCCATCGCGTGCTTCCGTAGCTCCTTATTTTGTTGATAAGGGTCTTGAGCCGGTTGTATGTTTGGGTTGGCTCCTCGCCCCTTATCATCGCGAATCTTCCAAGCTCGCCCTCCACCAACTCCATCTTGGTGAGTAAGGTGACGTCGTTCTCCTCATGAGAGATCTTGAGGGTGTCCCAGATCTGCTTGGCATTGTCCAAGCCGCTCACCTTATGGTACTCGTCCCTGCACTAAGAGGCTAACAACACAGTAGTAGCTTGTGCATTTTTATGAATCTGTTCATTAATAAATATAGGACTATCCGAGCTATCAAATTTCATTCCATTCTCAACAATCTCCCATATGCTTGGATGGAGAGAGAACAAGTGACTACGCATTTTGTGACTCCAAAATCCGTAGTCCTCCCCATCAAAGTGTGGAGGTTTGCCAAGAGGGATGGAAAGCAAATGTGCATTTGAACTCTGCGGAATACGAGAGTAATCGAAAGAAAAGTTCGAATTAACCGTCTTTCGTTTCTCGTAGTCGTAGTCGTCCTTTTGGGAAGAAGTGGACTCATCGCTGTCGTCGTAGTAGACGATCTCCTTGATGCGTCTCGTCTTCTTCTTCTTCCCATCTTTGCGTTTGTGGCTGGAGTCCGAGTCGGTAGGCTTGTCATCCTTCGGCTCGTTGATGAAGGACTCCTTCTCCTTATCGTTGATCACGATTCCCTTCCCCTTAGGATCCATCTCTTCGGGCGATTAGTCCCTTTGTGAAGAGAACGGCTCTGATACCAATTGAGAGCACCTAGAGGGGGGGTGAATAGGTGATCCAGTAAAACTTGAAACTTAAAACACAAAAACTTGGTTAAGCGTTAGCACAATAATTGCCAAGTGGCTAGAGAGGAGTCTCAACAAAACACAATAACCACAAGAGATCAATCACAGAGATGGCACGGTGGTTATCCCGTGGTTCGGCCAAGACCAACGCTTGCCTACTCCACGTTGTGGCGTCCCAACGGACGAGGGTTGCAATCAACCCCTCTCAAGCGGTCCAAAGACCCACTTGAATACCACGGTGTTTTGCTTTGCTTTTCTTAATCCCGTTCGCAAGGAATCTCCACAACTTGGAGCCTCTCGCCCTTACACTTGAAGTTCACAAAGAAGCACGGAGTAAGGGAGGGATGAGCAACGCACACAAGACACAAAATCAGAATGTCAACACGCACACAAGTCGCAACAAGAGCTCGCAACACAACCTGACGAGTTCACAACTCAACAAGAGCTCTAGATGCTATCACGAAGAAACAAATGCGTGGAATCGAAGTCTTGGTGCTTAGGAATGCTTTGAGTATGCTTGATGATCTCCTCCATGCGCCTAGGGGTCCCTTTTATACCCCCAAGGCATCTAGGAGCCGTTGAGAACATTCCTGGAAGACAGTCCGGTGCACCACTGGACACTGTCCGGTGCAGATATCCTTCCTTATTTGGCGAAGCCGACCGTTGGAGTCTGAGAGTCGTTGGCGCATCGGACACTGTCCGGTGCACACCGGATAGTCCGGTGCACCAATGTGACCGTTGGCTCGGCCACGCGTCACGCGCGGAATCCTCGGCCGACCGTTGCCCCGGCTGACCGTTGGCTCACCCGGACAGTCCGGTGCACCACCGGACAGTCCGGTGAATTTTAGCCGTACGCCGTTAATCAACTCCCGAGAGCGACGAGTTCGCCTGTGAACGACTCACCGGACAGTCCGGTGCACCACCGGACAGTCCGGTGATTTATAGTCGTACACCGCCGTCGAAGTCCCGAGAGTAGCAAGTTCACCAGAGTCAGCCTGGCACATCGGACACTGTCCGGTGCACCATCGGACACTGTCCGGTGCACCCAGACCGAGCTGACTTTGGCTGAACAGAGCCTCATTTCCAATTCAATCTTTCTTGTTTCCAGCACTTAGACACAATACATTAGTCCATAAAACAATGTACTAAGTCTAGAAACATACCTTTTGACTTGATTTGCACTTTGTCCACCACATTGCATAGATCAACACAAAAGCACTTGCGTTGGCACTCAATCACCAAAATACTTAGAAATGGCCCAAGGGCACATTACCCTTTCAAGAACCACCCGGGAAAACAGTGCTACCACAAGGGTTTAATGGGACGCCCTTGGCTGATTAACTAGGAAAGCTAGTGGATGACTACCTTACCCGAAAGGGGCAAGGGCAGCAGGGGAGTCGTCAGTGTAGGGAGGTCCTTGGGTTGATTTTGCTGCGATGGCGGTCAGGCGAGGGATTCCTGCACTGGAGCTTCTTATAAACTGTAGCGGGTTTTCTGGAGCTAGTGGAACTTTGTAAAGGCTCGTAGTGGTACCCTGCCTCACTTCCTTGGTAGAGGTGTATGGGTCTGATCAACTCCATGGCAAATGGGTAACACGACTTGTGGGTAAAGATGCGCAACCTCTGCAGAGTGTAAAACTAGTATACTAGCCGTGCTCACGGTCATGAGCGGCTCGGACACTCACATGATTAATTATGGAACTTAAATTCAATTTGTCATTTCATTGCATCTGGGATTATTTTATTATTACTTTTATTTATTATTATTAAGGTTTGGTATTTACTTACACTTAGTAACTGCTAATAAAATTTTGACCAACTTATAAAAGCAATGCTCAGCTTCATCCTTTATCTCATTGGTCAGCCTTACACCTCATGAACTCCCACCTTTGGTGAGTTCATGCCACATTATTCCCCACAACTTGTTGAGCTGTGATCGTATGTGAGCTCACTCTTGCTGTCTCACACCCCCCACAGGAGAAGAACAGGTGGTCGAAGAGGAGCCGCCTAATACTGAGGCTTTCGACTTGATCTAGGTGGTGTCTCCTAGTCAGCTTTTTGGTGCCAGGGATTATTATTTAGTTTGCTTTATTTTATCATTTATTTTTGTAAGACTTCCGCTATGTAATAAGTACATTTATAGTGACATTTATCTCTATGCACTCTGTTATTATATGTGTTGTCTTCTCTGGCGCATATATGAGATGCACCCGGCTTTGTTCCTTAAAACCGGGTGTGACACGGCCCCTCCAAAGAAAGCCCCTGTGAATTTTATCAATTGCATCCAGACCCCATTTTGGAATGTCATCTGCCATACCAAGGTAGACCAACATACTTGTGAGAACATGCTGAACCTGCACTCTCCTCCCAGCTCGAGTCATGAGATCTGCCTTCCAATTGGGGAGCTGATCAGCAATCTTCTCAACAATTGGTTGGAACTGCTGTTTGGACAACTTGTGTAAGGAAAGACGCAGCCCCAAATAAGTGCAGGGGAATGCTGAAATACCCCCTAGAAGCATGTTCTGGGCAGCTGCCAAGTCTTGTTCAGAGCACCTTATAGGATAGACTTTTGACTTCTGTGCATTATTATGTAACCCAGATTCATCCCCGAACAGATTTAAAATATCAAGAGAGAGGGCCATATCCGCTATAGAAGGGTGCAAGAAGAGAGCAACGTAATCTGCATACATGGAGACCCTGTGAAGTTTCTTTCTACATGAAAGCTGCTGCAACAGCCCCTCTTCTTTAGCCTTCAAGAACAGGAATCCTAGAACATCCATTACTAAAATAAACAGCATGGGTGAGAGAGGATCACCCTGATGAAGGCCCCTCCTATGTATAATACGACAACCTGGAACACCATTCAACAAAACTTGAGTAGAGGAGGTGACTAATAACCCACTAATGAGATCTCTCCAGATTTGACCAAAGCCCAGGTGTCGCATTACTTCAATCAAGAATGGCCAGGACACTGAATCAAAGACTTTGGTAATGTCCAGCTTCAGCAACAGACATGCTTTGTGCTATTGATGAAGAAACTTTGTGGTTTGTTGAACAAGCATAAAGTTGTCCTGGATGAACCTTCCTTTAATAAAAGCACTCTTATTTGGTGATATCATCTCATGAAGCCTCTTGGATAGTCTAGATGCAAGGATTTTGGTGACTAATTTCCTAAAACTATGAACCAAGCTAATGGAATTGAAATATTTAACATTTTCAGCCCCATTCATTTTAGGGATCAACGTGATATATGCTAAGTTTAGCTGACCAAAATTCACAAACTTTCTTCCCCAAACAGCAGAAATGGCAGCCATGACATCAGCTTTGACATGAAGCTACAATATCAGCTACAATAGTTCGCTGGTCAAGTATCCGATAACCATACTGAGAGCACCTAGAGGGGGGTGAATGTAACACCCCAGGTGTTTATATTCCGCTCGACAACGAGTACGGATTTAAGCACGAAATATTAGTGGATAAAACGGATTTTAAATTTTAATCATCTTCGGTTATCGCGATTTTAATATCGCATCGGTTTTGTCGGTCGCGAGTGTGACATCGTTTTTATTTTTATCCATCCAGGCTCTTCCTAAATTTTTGTGCTGTTCGGAACATATTTGTTCTGAAAATCGGTGCGTCCGGTGAGTATTTAAAATTCATCGCTCGCGCGAATACAAATTCGGAAGTCCGACTCACTCAAATGATTTTATCCCGAACAAATTAAATTGAACTCGACGACTAAAATACTCGGTGCAAAATAATCCGAATCGTGCGTCGTCTGAGTGAAATCGTGTGCGAGGATATAATTCAATTTATTCTTCGGTACGCTGGTTGGCGACGAAATCGCGTATGCATTTGCGGATCTGGTTTCGGCTAGTTTCGGTCGAATCACGCCGAACAAATTATCAGTGCCGAAATCAGTTTATTTCGGTCTATCGTTTCTTGCCCAGATCCCAAAACTTCGGATATAAATAACGGGTGAAAATTTATCTAACTCCGAAGTATTCACTAAATTAAATTCGGTTTAAATATTGTTTTCGATTTTATTTGGTTCGACCCTTTCATATATTTTTTAGACCCTCATTTCATACCCCAACATGTCTGCATTTCACTTTAGTCTAAAAAAATGGAAAAATCTTTGACGTAGCCATCCTCATCTCTTCCTTTCCTCTGGAGCATGTCATCTCTCAAGGATATTTCTTCACGCACGTACTAGCCTTGGCTCTGGAAATCTTTCACGCTGATCTCTCGGTCTTATCCCCAGATATTTCTATCCCGTGAACGTGCTTACCTTCCTGGAATTCTCACGTACGCAATACGCTTCTTCTTCAGCCAATCCCAACGTTCTTCTCTCTCCTTGGATATTTCCGGGCGCGTGCGCATCTCGTGGCAGCATGCTCTGTACTTGGAGAAAAATCACGCCGTGGTTATCTCCAGCTCGCCGGCGTTATCCCTGCGCCGCTTTAGCCTGCGATAAAATCCTGGCCGCGCGCCCTTCCTGCCGGCCGCGCATCTCCCTACCGAGCAGCTCCCTCACGCCGTGCTCCTCCCTACAGCTCGCCCATGGCCGTCGCGCCCTTGCTTCCCAGTTTTCTCCATGGCCGCCCTTTCTTTGCCCCCGGGTGGGGCGAGCTCGCTCCTGTCCTCTGCCCAACGCCGGCATCCTCCATAGCCAAGCTCGCCCTCACCTCCAAGGATCTGCTCACGTTCAAACTCTGCTCATCTGCCGGTTTCTGTAGCACGCAGGTAGAATCTCCAATTCTGGATTTGTGTGGAGTGGTATGTTTGGGGAGTGGTGGGGGTGCTCCCTGTCCAAATAGATGGTGGCCGGGGGGGGGGGGGGGGGGGGGGGGGACTCATGGTCTGGTGGCTGCACGGCAGCACCACCACGACCCTATGGATGCCATATGTGACTTACGTATGGGATTTGGGAAGAAGTGCTAGCAGAGGAGAGAGAAGAAATCCTAGGGGGTTGAATGAAAATAGGGCATGGTTTTCATTTTTCAGTTTTAGTTTATAGTAGGGAACTTAAAAGTACCGTAGAAATTCACAGAAAAGTCGTAGAAACGAAAATTCACCTTTTGTTAGCTTCGGCACAATACATAGCATATGGAAAAAATGGTTAGGTCCAAATATATAGAATAATTTGCTGCAGTTTAATTATATTAGTGTTTATGTAATTTAATAATATTTTTAAATCTGTAAATGTGAAATTTCTAAAAATTTTAGACACGAGTTGATTGTATATCTAGAGGTTATAGAAAAAGTTTCGTACTGAAATGAGGTTGCTAAGTAAGGTTTTACTAATTTACTTTGTTTATGCTAGAAAAGGGTAAAAAATATGTTTGGTATTCAATCGGCTAGTCAACATGTTCTGTTAATGTAATTGTGTTAATTTTGCTTATATGGTAAAGTGATGCTTTGTGTTAATAGTCATCGTGTTCAGTGTTTATTGATTAGTTAAATGATTTAGAGGATTGTTGGTGTCACCCAACGTATTAGAAAGTGAGTAATATTGTTAGGTTCGCTTTATTTAAAATCTGAAAACTACTTAGTGGTCGTTGCTCATTAGTGTTTTAAGTCTTTAAGATTTATATTGTGGTCCGGTAAAATTCTATGATCCTTGATCATACTCTACCTGCTAGATCATAGAATAGTGTGATGTTCATGTAATTGGAATGCTATCCAAATTAGTCCGAACAAGTGGATTAGAAAGTAGTTAATACGCTTCTATCCTTATTCCAAATTTAGATGTCTAAGACTAATGAGTCCAGGTTTTGTTAGTCTTCTGGCGTTGGACCGTAGCTAAGGAAAATATAGCGTGTCTATATAGTTTATAGAGTCTTGATGTTTGAGTTAAATCTAGTTAAGGTAGATAAACATGCATGTTGTACTTAGAAAAATATCAAGGTCTAACATTACTTGAGTGTTATAGTGCCTCGCCACTAAGTGTTTAATTCTTGTCGGTGTAGCAATATTTAGTCCTGTAATATTCCTGTTTATATGCATTCATGTGCATCGTGCATCTCAATTAGGTACGATAATTGATCGCGTGATGCGGAAGACGAGTCAAGTCGACCCCAAGCGTGGGCTACTCCGCATGGTGATGCTGGTGGACGAACTTGAGGATGGGCAGACTGAACAAGTATCGGAACAAAAGCTGATCGCCAAGTGGTCGCCGTCTAACAAACACTAACCCAGTGTTTATTCCAGGCAAGCCCCGGTGCATGCAACCCCTTCCTTGTGTTTTTAAATACTTTTCGCACACTTAAGTCTAGTGAAATGTGCATTAGGTTTATAGGAGTTGCTTGAAACCCTTTGATGCATTGCCTTCCTTGATATCCATACCTTTATAGATACTTCTGGTGAAGTATCAAAATATGATTTACAAAAATGCTTAGCCCTGCTCAGATCTTGTGGATAGAGGTTGTCTTTTGCAATACTGCCTAGCTCAGGGGTTATCCTGAGGAAGGATGGCTTCTACCTGCAAGAATATATTTTCATTGGGAGCATGGTGGGATCTTACTGCAAAGTTCCCTGTGATGCTCTTTTCATCCTAAGGAACACAAACAATCCTAAGGATGGAAGTACTTAAATCGGAACTTGGGTTAGGAACAGGTGATGTTCTACCCAGGTTGATTAAGGATTGGATGCGTATGTAGGCCTGCTGATCGAGGACCCTTTAACTGGTCACATGCCTCGTCATGGGTAAGCCTTGCCTCGGGCAGACTAAGGCCAGAATAAGATAACACGAAATGGGCGTGGAGCGGTGGCGAGAGTAGCGTGTACCCTCCGTAGCAAGAGGCTGGACGGTGGTGTATCTGTGCTCTCGGTTTGCGTGAACCTGATCTGGTCTTAAGAACCCCGGTGGCGGGTTGACATATGCAAGGGTTAAGTGCTACATATGTCGTGTGATCGGAGATCCTCAGCTGAGTATAATCGATTCGGATCGTCGTACCTTCGCGGTTATGAAGACTTGGTCGCTGACCTACAACCTAAGTCTGGATGTGAACATTATGAATAAAAATGATGTTGTATTGATGAGATGGTGAAATTAGACCAGCTGCAAACAAAGTCTATTAATACTTAATTTGGCGTTAAAATATTGAAAGTAAGGACTCACTTTAGTAAGCTATTTCCGCAAAAGTATCTAAGTTGATTTTTGCTAAAGCCTCTCCTTGATTCCCAATTCCAGCATACCCTTGAGAGTCTTTTCTTTAGTTGGGTAAGTCTTGCTGAGTAATTCCATACTCAGGGTTTTATTCCCTGTTGTTTTTCAGGTTCTAACCTTGTGCTGCTGTGATGGTGTTAAGTGCCGGTGGGCTCGGCCTTCTTATAAGTCTAAGTAACCCCTCTATACTTCTTATTGAGGATGATCATTTGAGCTAGCATATATTTCAAACTTATACTTTTGTAACCACTCCGATAAAATAATATAAAATTTTTGTAACTTGTAAAATTTGGTAATAGTATTTCTGCTTCAAAAATATTGGTGTGTGTGATTTGTGTTACTTAATCCCACGGTTCTGGTTGTAAGTGGTTTATCCGATGTCCTTGGGGTAATCGGACGGATCCTGTTAAGTTATCTGGTGCACATGCATGGCCGTCTGAGGTCTTTGGGACAAGGACAGGTGCATGTGGGCCCGATACCTTGGGAGGTTCTGCCACAGTGAATAGGTGATCCTGTAAAACTTGAAACTTAAGCCACAAAAACTTGGTTAAGCGTTAGCACAATAATCGCCAAGTGGCTAGAGAGGAGTCTCAACAAAACACAATAACCACAAAGATGTCAATCACAGAGATGGCACGGTGGTTATCCCGTGGTTCAGCCAAGACCAACGCTTGCCTACTCCATGTTGTGGCGTCCCAACGGACGAGGATTGCAATCAACCCCTCTCAAGTGGTCCAAAGACCCACTTGAATACCACGGTGTTTTGCTTTGCTTTTCTTAATCCCGTTCGCGAGGAATCTCCACAACTTGGAGCCTCTCGCCCTTACACTTGAAGTTCACAAAGAAGCACGAAGTAAGGGAGGGATGAGCAACGCACACAAGACACAAAATTAGAATGCCAACACGCACACAAGTCGCAACAAGAGCTCGCAACACAATTCGATGAGTTCACAACTCAACTAGAGCTCTAGATGCTATCACGAAGAAACAAATGCGTGGAATCGAAGTCTCGGTGCTTAGGAATGCTTTGAGTATCTTGGTGTTCTCCTCCATGCGCCTAGGGGTCCCTTATATAGCCCCAAGGCAGCTAGGAGCAGTTGAGAGCATTCCAGGAAGGCTGATCTTGCCTTCTGTCGCCTGGCGCACCGGACAGTCCGGTGCACCAACGGACACTGTCCGGTGCGGATATCCTTCCTTATTTGGCGAAGCCGACCATTGGGGTTTGAGAGTCGTTGGCGCACCGGACACTGTCCGGTGCACACCGGACAGTCCGGTGTCTCCTTCTAGCCGTTGGCTCGGCCACGTGTCCCGCGCAGATCGCGCGGCCGACCGTTGGCCCGGTCGACCGTTGGCTCACCGGACAGTCCGGTTCACCACCGGACAGTCCGGTGAATTTTAGCCGTCCGCCGTTAATCATCTCCCGAGAGCGACGAGTTCGCCTGTGAACGGCTCACCGGACAGTCCGGTGCACCACCGGACAGTCCGGTGAATTATAGTCGTACACCGCCGTCGAAGTGCCGAGAGCAGCCTGTTTGCCAGAGCCAGCCTGGTGCACCGGACACTGTCCGGTGCACCCAGACCGAGCTGACTTTGGCTGAACAGAGCCATCTCATTTCCAATTCAATTTTTCCTATTTCCAGCACTTAGACACAATACATTAGTCCATAAAACAATGTACTAAGTCTAGAAACATACCTTTTGACATGATTTGCACTCTGTCCACCACTTTGCATAGATTAACACAAAAGCACTTGTGTTGGCACTCAATCACCAAAAATACTTAGAAATGGCCCAAGGGCACATTTCCCTTTCAATCTCCCCCTTTTTGGTGATTGATGCCAACACAACATAAAGCAACTAGAACAAGTGCAATATCAATGCAAATGAACACTCAAAATTGTTTTGATTCAAATTTGACATATTTGGATCATACTTTGCCACCACTTAGTTTTGTTTTTGCAAATCAACCTCAAATTTCTATCTCTAAGTCAAACACACATGTTAAGACATAAAGAGAGTCGTTCCAAGAGAAATTGATTCAAGATTTCAAAAACTCCCCCTTTTTCCTATAATCGACTATTTTCCCCACAAGAGGCCAACTTTTGACAAAAGAGACAACAAGTGAGTTTTGACAAACCAAAAGCTCTATTCTACTATTTTCAAAATTTCTCAAGTGGTAGCTGATCCATTTATTGCTTTGGCCCTTATTTTCTCCCCCTTTGGCATCAAGCACCAAAACGGGATCAATCTTGGCCCTTGAACCCCATTGCCTCACCAAAATCTTCAAATAGGAATACAAAGGCAATAAGAGTACATGAGATGAACTTGGAATAAGTTACCCTCTCATCGGAGTGCAGTGGAAGTCTTTCATGGTCCAAGTCCACCTTTTCCCTTTCAACCTTCCTTTGAGACTTTTGAGGTCCGGGGAGTGCTTGTACAACTTGAAGTCTCAAAGGGTTAGTCTCAAAGGGTCAAGTTGTAGCACATCTCCCCCTAAATATGTGCATCACTCACACATGGACTTTTGAGGTCCGGGGAGTGCTTGTGCAACTTGAGCACCACAAGTAAGCAACAAAGTGCATAAGGAACATGATCAAAGGCATAAACACATGTATGCTATAAATCAATCCAAGTTCCGCGAATCTAAGACATTTAGCTCACTACGCAGCCTACAAAAGGTCTTCTCATCTAAAGGCTTGGTAAAGATATCGGCTAGCTGGTTTTCGGTGCTAACATAAAACACTTCGATATCTCCCTTTTGCTGGTGGTCTCTCAAAAAGTGATGCCGGATGTCAATGTGCTTTGTGCGGCTGTGCTCAACAGGATTTTCCGCTATTCGGATAGCACTCTCATTGTCACATAGGAGTGGGACTTTGCTCAGATTGTAGCCAAAGTCCCGGAGGGTTTGCCTCATCCAAAGTAGTTGCGCGCAACACTGTCCTGCGGCAACGTACTCGGCCTCAGCGGTGGATAGGGCAACGGAAGTTTGTTTCTTAGAGTTCCATGACACCAGGGACCTTCCTAAGAATTGGCACGTCCCCGATGTACTCTTCATATCGAACTTACATCCAGCATAGTCGGAGTCTGAATATCCAATCAAGTCAAAGTTAGACCCCTTTGGATACCAGATCCCGATGCAAGGCGTAGCGACTAAATATCTGAGTATTCGCTTCACGGCCACTAAGTGACACTCCCTTGGATCGGATTGAAATCTAGCACACATGCATACGCTAAGCATAATATCCGGTCTACTAGCACATAAATAAAGTAAAGACCCTATCATTGACCGGTATGCCTTTTGATCAACGGACTTACCTCCTTTGTTGAGGTCGGTGTGTCCGTCGGTTCCCATCGGAGTCTTTGCGGGCTTGGCGTCCTTCATCCCAAACCGCTTTAGCAAGTCTTGCGTGTACTTTGTTTGGGAGATGAAGGTGCCTTCCTTGAGTTGCTTCACTTGGAACCCAAGGAAGTAGTTCAACTCGCCCATCATTGACATCTCGAATTTTTGCGTCATCACCCTGCTAAACTCTTCACAAGACTTTTGATTAGTAGAACCAAATATTATGTCATCGACATAAATTTGGCACACAAAAAGATCACCATCGCAAGTCTTAGTAAAAAGAGTTGGATCGGCTTTCCCAACCTTGAAAGCATTAGCAATTAAAAAGTCTCTAAGACATTCATACCATGCTCTTGGGGCTTGCTTAAGTCCATAGGGCGCCTTAGAGAGCTTACACACGTGGTCGGGGTACCGTTCATCCTCGAAGCCAGGGGGTTGCTCCACGTACACCTCCTCCTTGATCGGCCCGTTGAGGAAGGCGCTCTTCACATCCATTTGGAACAACCTGAAAGAATGGTGAGCGGCATATGCTAGCAATATACGAATAGATTCTAGCCTAGCCACAGGAGCAAAAGTCTCCTCAAAGTCCAAACCTGCGACTTGGGCATAACCTTTTGCCACAAGTCGAGCCTTGTTCCTTGTCACCACCCCGTGCTCGTCCTGTTTGTTGCGGAACACCCACTTGGTTCCCACAACATTTTGCTTGGGACGAGGCACCAGTGTCCAAACTTCATTCCTCTTGAAATTATTGAGCTCTTCCTGCATGGCCAACACCCAGTCCGGATCTAGCAAGGCCTCTTCTACCCTGAAAGGCTCAATAGAAGAGACAAAAGAGTAATGCTCACAAAAATTCACCAATCTAGAGCGAGTAGTTACTCCCTTGCTAATATCACCCAAAATTTGGTCGACGGGATGATTCCTTTGAATCGTCGCTCGAACTTGAGTTGGAGGTGCCGGTTGTGCTTCTTCCTCCCTCACATGATCATCTTGTGCTCCCCTTGATCACACGCCTCTTCTTGATGAACCTGTTCATCGTCTTGAGTTGGGGGATGCACCATCGTTGAGGAAGAAGGTTGATCTTGCTCCTTTTGTTCCAGTGGCCTCACATCTCCAATCGCCATGGTGCGCATTGCGGCCGTTGGAACATCTTCTTCATCTATATCATCAACATCAACAACTTGCTCTCTTGGAGAGCCATTAGTTTCATCAAATACAACGTCGCTAGAGACTTCAACCAAACCCGATGATTTGTTGAAGACCCTATACGCCTTTGTATTTGAGTCATAACCTAATAAAAACCCTTCTACATCTTTGGGAGCAAATTTAGAAGTTCTACCTTTCTTCACAAGAATATAACATTTGCTCCCAAATACACGAAAGTAAGACACATTGGGTTTGTTAACGGTTAGAAGCTCATACGAAGTCTTTTTGAGGAGGCGGTGAAGGTAGACCCGGTTGATGGCGTGGCAAGCCGTGTTCATGGCTTCCGACCAAAAGCGCTCGGGGGTCTTGAACTCTCCAAGCATAGTCCTCGCCATATCGATGAGCGTCCTGTTCTTCCTCTCTACCACACCGTTTTGCTGTGGTGTGTAGGGAGCGGAGAACTCGTGCTTGATCCCCTCCTCCTCAAGGAACTCCTCCACTTGAAGGTTCTTGAACTCGGACCCGTTGTCGCTCCTTATCTTCTTCACCTTGAGCCCAAACTCATTTTGAGCTCTCCTGAGGAAGCGCTTGAGGGTCCCTTGGGTTTCAGATTTATCCTGCAAAAAGAATACCCAAGTGAAGCGGGAAAAATCATCAACTATAACAAGACCATACTTACTTCCTCCTATACTTAGATAGGCGACGAGTCCGAAGAGATCCATATGAAGCATCTTCAAATGTCTTGATGTGGTCATCACATTTTTGGTGTGATGAGAGCTTCCCACCTGTTTCCCTGCTTGACAAGCTGCACAAGATCTATCTTTTTCGAAATGCACATTAGTTAGACCTATCACGTGTTCTCCCTTTAGAAGCTTGTGGAGGTTCTTCATCCCCACATGTGCTAAGCGGCGATGCCACAACCAGCCCATGCAAGTCTTAGCAATTAAGCATGCATCTAGACCGGCCTCTTCTTTTGCAAAATCAACCAAATAAAGTTTGTCGTCTAGTACACCCTTAAAAGCTAGTGAACCTTCACACCTTCTAAAGACAGACGCATCTACATTTGTGAATAGACAATTATATCCCATATTGCATAATTGACTAACAGATAACAAATTATATCCAAGAGACTCAACTAAAAACACATTAGATATAGAGTGCTCGGATAAAATAGCAATTTTACCTAAACCTTTTACCTTGACTTGGTTCCCATCACCAAATATTATTGAATCTTGGGAATCCTTGTTCTTGACGTAGGAAGAGAACATCCTCTTCTCCCCCGTCATGTGGTTTGTGCATCCGCTGTCGATAATCCAGCTTGAGCCCCCGGATGCATAAACCTGCAAGGCAAATTTAGGCTTGGGTCTTAGGTACCCAACTCTTGTTGGGTCCTACAAGGTTAGTCACAATTGTCTTAGGGACCCAAATGCAAGTTTTATCTCCCTTGCATCTTGCCCCTAACTTCCTAGCAATCACCTTCTTATTCTTTCTACAAATGGCAAATGAAGCATTGCAAGCATGATATATTGTAGAAGGTTCATTAACTTTCCTAGGAACATTAACAACATTTCTCCTAGGCATATTATGAACAACATTTCTCCTAGCGACATTTCTATCATACATAACATGGGAACTAGAAGCAGTCATAGCATGAAAATCAAAAGCATCATAACTTCTAAAGGCATTCTTAGAATGTCTCCTACCATGATACATGAAAGCATGGTTCTTTTGCACACTACTAGCCATAGGGGCCTTCCCTTTCTCCTTGGCGGAGATGGGAGCCTTATGGCTTGTTAAGTTCTTGGCTTCCCTCTTGAAGCCAAGACCATCCTTAATTGAGGGGTGTCTACCAATCGTGTAGGCATCCCTTGCAAATTTTAGTTTGTCATATTCACTTTTGCTAGTCTTAAGTTGGGCATTAAGACTAGCCAATTCATCATTCAATTTGGAAATTGAAACTAGGTGTTCACTACAAGCATCAATGTCAAAATCTTTACACCTATTGCAAATCCTAACATGTTCTACACAAGAGTTAGATTTACTTGCTACTTCTAGTTTAGCATTTAAATCATCATTTACACCTTTTAAAGTAGAAATGGTTTCATGACAAGTAGATAGTTCACAAGAAAGCATTTCATTCCTTTTAACTTCTAGAGCAAGTGAATTTTGTGCACTAACAAATTTATCATGCTCTTCATATAAAAGGTCTTTTTTTTCTCTAAGAGTCTATCCTTTTCATTCAAGGCATCAATCAATTCATTGATCTTATCTATTTTAGTTCTATCCAATCCCTTGAACAAACTAGAGTAATCTATTTCTTCATCACTAGACTCATCATCACTAGAAGAATCATAAGTGGCATTGTTTCGAGTACATACCTTCTCCTTTGCCATGAGGCATGTGTGATGCTCGTTGGGGAAGAGGGATGACTTGTTGAAGGCGGTGGCGGCGAGTCCTTCATTGTCGGAGTCGGATGATGAACAATCTGAGTCCCACTTCTTTCCAAGGTGTGCCTCGCCCTTAGCCTTCTTGTATGCCTTCTTCTTCTCCCTCTTGCTCCCTTGTTCCTGGTCACTTCCATTATCGGGACAATTAGCAATAAAATGACCAATCTTACCACATTTGAAGCATGAGCGCTTCCCCTTTGTCTTGGTCTTGCTTGGCTGTCCCTTGTGACCTTTTAGCGCAGTCTTGAAGCGCTTGATGATGAGGGCCATCTCTTCATCATTGAGCCCTGCCGCCTCTACTTGCGCCACCTTGCTGGGTAGCGCCTCCTTGCTCCTCGTTGCCTTGAGAGCAATGGATTGAGGTTCATGGATTGGACCGTTCAATGCGTCGTCCACGTATCTCGCCTCCTTGATCATCATTCGCCCGCTTACGAACTTCCCAAGAACTTCTTCGGGCGACATCTTGGTGTACCTGGGATTTTCACGAATATTGTTCACCAGATGTGGATCAAGTATAGTAAAGGACCTTAGCATTAGGCGGACGACGTCGTGGTCCGTCCATCGCGTGCTTCCGTAGCTCCTTATCTTGTTGATGAGGGTCTTGAGCCGGTTGTATGTTTGAGTTGGCACCTCGCCCCTTATCATCGCGAATCTTCCAAGCTCGCCCTCCACCAACTCCATCTTGGTGAGCAAGGTGACGTCATTCCCTCATGAGAGATCTTGAGGGTGTCCCATATCTGCTTGGCATTGTCCAAGCCGCTCACCTTATGGTACTCGTCCCTGCACAAAGAGGCTAACAACACAGTAGTAGCTTGTGCATTTTTATGAATCTGTTCATTAATAAATATAGGACTATCCGAGCTATCAAATTTCATTCCATTCTCAACAATCTCCCATATGCTTGGATGGAGAGAGAACAAGTGACTACGCATTTTGTGACTCCAAAATCCGTAGTCCTCCCCATCAAAGTGTGGAGGTTTGCCAAGAGGGATGGAAAGAAAATGAGCATTTGAACTCTGAGGAATACGAGAGTAATCGAAGAAAAAATTCGAATTAACCGTATTTCGTTTCTCGTAGTCGTAGTCGTCCTTTTGGGAAGAAGTGGACTCATCGCTGTCGTCGTAGTAGACGATCTCCTTGATGCGTCTCGTCTTCTTCTTCTTCCCATCTTTGCGTTTGTGGCCCGAGCCCGAGTCGGTAGGCTTGTCATCCTTCGGCTCGTTGACGAAGGACTCCTTCTCCTTATCGTTGATCACGATTCCCTTCCCCTTAGGATCCATCTCTTCGGGCGATTAGTCCCTTTGTGAAGAGAACGGCTCCGATACCAATTGAGAGCACCTAGAGGGGGGTGAATAGGTCATCCTGTAAAACTTGAAACTTAAGCCACAAAAACTTGGTTAAGCGTTAGCACAATAATCGCCAAGTGGCTAGAGAGGAGTCTCAACAAAACACAATAACCACAAAGATGTCAATCACAGAGATGGCACAGTGGTTATCCCATGGTTCGGCCAAGACCAACGCTTGCCTACTCCACGTTGTGGCGTCCCAACGGACGAGGGTTGCAATCAACCCCTCTCAAGCGGTCCAAAGACCCACTTGAATACCACGGTGTTTTGCTTTGCTTTTCTTAATCTCGTTCGCGAGGAATCTCCACAACTTGGAGCCTCTCGCCCTTACACTTGAAGTTCACAAAGAAGCACGAAGTAAGGGAGGGATGAGCAACGCACACAAGACACAAAATCAGAATGTCAACACGCACACAAGTCGCAACAAGATCTCGCAACACAATCCGATGAGTTCACAACTCAACTAGAGCTCTAGATGCTATCACGAAGAAACAAATGCGTGGAATCGAAGTCTCTGTGCTTAGGAATGCTTTGAGTATCTTGGTGTTCTCCTCCATGCGCCTAGGGGTCCCTTATATAGCCCCAAGGCAGCTAGGAGCCGTTGAGAGCATTCCAGGAAGGCTGATCTTGCCTTCTGTCGCCTGGCGCACCGGACAGTCCGGTGCACCACCGGACACTGTCCGGTGCGGATATCCTTCCGTATTTGGCGAAGCCGATCGTTGGGGTTTGAGAGCCATTGGCGCACCGGACACTGTCCGGTGCCTCCTTCTAGCCGTTGGCTCGGCCACGTGTCCCGTGCAGATCGCGCGGCCGACCGTTGGCCCGGTCGACCGTTGGCTCACCGGACAGTCTGATTCACCACTGGACAGTCCGGTGAATTTTAGCCGTCCGCTGTTAATCATCTCCCGAGAGCGACGAGTTCGCCTGTGAACGGCTCACCGGACAGTCCGGTGCACCACCGGACAGTCCGGTGAATTATAGCCGTACACCGCCGTCGAAGTCCCGAGAGCAGCCTGTTTGCCAGAGCCAGCCTGGCGCACCGGACACTGTCCGGTGCACCACCGGACATTGTCCGGTGCACCCAGACCGAGCTGACTTTGGCTGAACAGAGCCATCTCATTTCCAATTCAATTTTTCCTGTTTCCAGCACTTAGACACAATACATTAGTCCATAAAACAATGTACTAAGTCTAGAAACATACCTTTTGACATGATTTGCACTTTGTCCACCACTTTGCATAGATTAACACAAAAGCACTTGTGTTGGCACTCAATCACCAAAAATACTTAGAAATGGCCCAAGGGCACATTTCCCTTTCACATACCATAATAAATTAGCGATGCTATGTTATTGTCATGAAATACTTATTGTTGGGTTTCATTTCATTGTAGTGCACACCATATTTCCTATTAAAAAATATAAACATCTATTCTCTTGTCACTCGTATGCTATCTTCGGCGATATCTTCTATATTTGTCCTTTACAAACTCTTCTAAAAGATTCTCTTCTTTATTTCTCTGTTCCCTTCAATAGTGTCCTCTATATCTCGTTCTCTATATGTCAAAGACCCATATTAGAGATGTATCTACATATTTGTCATACCCTCAAATGTCTGATCATATTTTAGCCTTGACTACTTTGTTGTATAAAGTATCAAAATCGATGGCGAAGAGAAGAGAGTCTCTATATAGAGAGGGTGACAGAATGTCCTCTATATGTGCCCTTGTGGTTCGTGTTTGTGATTATCAACGGAGTAGAATCTTGGGTTGAGTTGTGTGGACTAACCGGGGCGTGAGTGTGTGTGCAACATGCCTCTAAGCTTATGATGCGCAGGTGTGGGAGTCTAAAGGAAATGATCAATAACGAAGGTAAAGGTCATGTGAGTTTATGTCGATTGATTAGAAATGGTGAAGGATGAGTGCTAGTTCTTGACTCAGGGACTAGAGAAGCCAAGCAACCACATGCAATGGCTAACACCTAGGGTCATTAGTAGGTGCGAGGACATGGTAGAGTAGACTCTGTTGTTATGCAGTTGAGGACCAATAAGACATGTGTCTAGGATGTTCGGGACGCTATGCAGTATGCTACCTATGGAGGTTGGGTGGTTGATCCTCAAAACCCTCCAATGACGGTTTCACAAGTTTGGCCTCAAAACCTGGCGGCGCAGTTCTAGAGGGAATCAAAGGTGGCACATGGACTCATCATGGAGGGTGCATCAAGGCAAGGCAACTTAGTGAAGGGAATGTGGCTGTTAGATCGACAAATTACAAACTCTAGCTGTATCTTCAATTTCCATCCTCTATATATGTCCTTTACAAAGACTTTTGAAAATTCTCTCCTTTATATCACATTGCTCTTCAATAGCATCCACCATATATAATATTAAGAAAATATAAACATCTATTCTCTTATCACTCTTAGGCTATGTCTAGCAGTATCTTCTATAGCTCTCATTTATATCTGTCCTTTACAATCTCCTCTAAAAATTCATTCTTTATCCCATTCCCTCCAATAGCATCGTCTGTTGATGAGGACATCACTATCATTGATACAACCACACCAGCAACCCTTTCACCATTCATAGCTAATCAAGGACCAATGACACAAGCACGTGCACGCAAACTTAATTATCAGGTGAAAACTCGTTCCTTGTTGTTGAAGCTAATTCTTCTTGAAATGAGGTACTAAAGCATGGAGATAACTTTATCATGCTTAGCAAGCACCAGGTTAAATGGAGCATATCTTTCAACTCCCAACGTTGTTTAAAGCAAATAAGCACTTGTTGGAAAGGTCTTCTCATCTACTTTCTGGTGGATCAAGAATCAATGAGAGATCACACATGAGGCGTCCGGGAACTGACAAGAGAACTTTATGACTACACCAGAATGCCTTTGTCAGTGCCTCTTTTTAAGCATCTAGCAGCCACAAAAGAACTTGGGTTTTGTTTGATGTAAGTTTAGCCTTTACTACTTCCTTGTAAATGCATGTGTCGGCTAGACCACCTGGTTACTTGAAACAGGACCCCAACTTCATCAGATCCGTGAGTGTCTACTTGTTATCTTGTTCTTGCTTTTTCTCGATTGCTTGTAGGTTCAAGGCTATTTTTGGTATGTTAAGAGCAGCAACAACAGGAACTGATAACTATTGCTAAGGCATAGCACCCTTATGGTTGTTGTAGTTGGATAGCACAATGCCGACCTCCACCTTACATCTTAGTTATTAGGAGACGCTGTACCTGTCGCTCAAGGCGCCACACCATCTTCATTGTGGTAGTTGGGCAACCAACGTTGGCCTCCAACTAACTTACGACGTCCACCATCTCTCATTGAAAGATTGGGCTCCCTTCTACCCATATGGTCTTATCAAGTGATATCAAATTTAAGGTTGCTCGGTGTGATATTTTCTTCTCCTTTCTAGTTTATTTATCTACAGTCCACTTTTGCCCAAAGATAAAGTTAGATATGAAATTGCCATACCTAGATTTAAGGGGGCAAACCCAGGAGCGAATCAAATGTGTGCTAGGATCAAATCTCACACATATGATGACTCATGGTACATAAGTGAATTTCACATCTTTAATATATAATGGAGTTCTATATTTTTATGCATATATATTTTTTAGATGCAATTGTGGACATTACTCCATGAGTAATTACACTCAATCAAAGAACCAAATCAAACATGTATCATAAGAACAAGCATTCAAGCGCATAGATATCTATAAAAATAGTTGTTTTTGTTCCTGAGTTTGGGTCTCCTATTCCTAAGGGTCACTTTTGGTACATGATTTCAAAGTGTGAATCCACTTTTGTCTTTAGATGAGAAGAGGTAAGAGTAATCAGAGTAAATCAGCAATAGATGTGAAAAAATTAAGGTAGGTTTAGAAAGAATCAGAGTAATAAGGTAAGTAAGTAAGTAAGGGTTGTCCGGTTCTATCTAGGTTACGTCCTACAATCAACATTCCTCTAATACCACTTCTGTCACATCCGGATATAAGGGGGCAAACCCGAGTGCGAATCAAATGTGTGCTAGGATCAAGTCTCACACATATGATGACTCATGGTACAGAAACAAATGTCACATATTTAATATATAATGAAGTTCTGTACAAAATAGTTAAATAATTACATCATACGAAGACCACGATCTAGCAACCCTAGTTGACTGGAAGATGACGGCCTAGACCTCTCATGATATAATCGCAGCATCCTTCATGCTCCTCGTCTTGGCGGTACCTATTTTTGACCTGGGGGATGTGAGTACAACAAGGTTGAGCTCACATACGTTCATCGCTCAACAAGTTGTGGGCAATAATGTGCATGAGCTCCCTTATAGTGGGGTTCATGTGAAGTGTAAGGCTTATCAATGGAGATGGTTAAAGACGAGCATTGCTTTTAGAGTTGGTCAAAATTTTATTAGCAGTTACTAAGTATAAGTAGATACCAACCCAAATAAATAAGAGATCACAATTAATGATAACACCCATAATGCAATGCAAATGACAAATTAAGTTTAGTTCCATAAATTACTCATGTGAGTGTCCGAGCCACTCATGACCGTGAGCATGAGTGCTATACCAGTTTTACACTTTGCAGAGGTTGTGCATCTTTACCCACAAGTTGTGTTACCCATTTTCCACAGGGTCATGAATCCCATACACCTCTACCGAGGAGGCGAGGCATGGTAGCACTATGAGGCATTTACAAAGTTCCACTAGCTTCAAAAAACCGCTACGGTTTCTGAGAAGTGTAATATAGGAATCCCTCATCCGAAAAGCCATCGCAACATGATCGACCCGAGAACCTCCCTATACCATAGCTTCTCTACCGCACTTGCCCCTTTCGGGTAAGATAGTCCTCCACTAGCTTTCCTAATTAGTCAGCCAAGGGTGTCCCATACCACCCTTGTGGTAGCACTGTTTTCCCGGGTGGTCGCTCCATGTTCCAATTAAGATAATGATCTTATCATGAACAATAACTAAAACAACAACAAAATTGGAATATGATCATAATATAACATTAATTTCCCAAAACCAGGTAGAGCAATAACAAATCTACCCAATAGTTCCTTTGTTTGCAAGGTGTGGGATAAACAATGCTAGGGAAACCTATTGGGTCCCATCAAATTAACCTGAGCATGTCACAGTGATTAACAGAAACATTATTAGGTAAAGAAGAGTGATCAAGGGCACAACTTGCCTTAGACTTGAGATCCCAAGTACCAAGTTGGTCTTCAGATTCTCGTAACCTCACTGCTACTCGTAGCAATACATACAAATAGACAAGAAGTACATAAAAATAACAGTACACCAAACATGAGAACAAACAACGTAAGAATATTCTATGCGCTGCTATGAGAGCGTAGGTTCGAAAACCAATAAAATCGAAGTTATGGTGAACAAGATATGATTTTCTAAAGACTTTAAGTGATTATACCATATAACTATATTCTATGCTGATCATGTGAGAAGAAATATTACTAATTCAACTTTAATCTAGGTTATAACTTGGCTAGAGGTTATATTTTAGAATGATTATAATTATAGCCACATAATCTTTGATTAGTAAGATAACTCTACTAAACATAGGATACACAAATATCTAATTATAAAAGTATGTGATATGATACAATTAAGGCTATTACTGTGTAGGCAATTTTGTCACAAAGCTAACACAACTCGAATGGAGTAAATCAGAGTTAAAATGAGCAAAATATGAATTATCTAAGTTTTCATGCATTTTCATGTTAATTTTATGCCAAAAATAAACTCTAGGGGTTTATCTGCAAACTCCAGGGACCCATCCGCAATTACTCCCATACACAACAAGACAACGGGTTTATTTTAAATAATCTGAGGGGTTCTTTGGAAAGAGTAACAGCCAAAGAGGTATGGACTCATTCTAGCCATACGATCAAGACGAAACGGTCCAGATTACATTCTCCTTTAAACTGAACAAGTACGCTACGTGAACTGCATGACTTCAGATCTGTGGTCCCAATTTTATTAAGCCCCAGACTTCACCACAGTCGTCCATCGACGGATTAGCGGCCTAGATTTTAAAAATACGAACCGGTACACTACTTTTAATCGTTGCCGAAAATTCATCAATCTACGAGCCACGCGTGCCTCACACCTCCGACACCAGTAGCGGTGGCGGCGCCAGCAGCGCACGGCAGCGCAACACCGGCGTACACCACACATGGTGACCAGGCGTTTGCATCACAAACAGATAGGCGCTACACAGGTAATAAGACAACCCGAACATTATTTGGTATTCCTTACCGGAAGCAGATGCGCAGGGCTTCCAGTCCACGGGAGAACCGGCACCGCGGTCTACCATGAACTCCAGCGAGAAATTCGCAATCCCTTGAGTGACTGCTGCCTTCAATTTGGTCATGAAGACGACCGGAGCAACCCAGTGATCCCCCGGCACCAAACATCGATGCCCTGCTAACGGCGCAACGCGAGTTGGGTAGTGGCGGCGCTCTGGCTCTTGGTTTTCTCGGCGTTAGCTGGTCAGGGGAAGAGAGGGCATGGTTGCGGGTGCGGCTACTTACACCCTTAGCGAGGGAGGGAGAGGCTGGTTGGTGATTAGCTGGCGCCCAGAGATCACAGAAATCCTAACTAACTCCTCTGGCGGCCGGTGAACTAATCCCAGTTTCCGTGGCTGAGTCTGCTACGAGGCGGTTAAAGACGTATCCAACGAAATGACCCCACCGCGTAGTGACTAAGTGCGACATTGGCAGGAAAGGCCCGCGGGCAGCGACTGAGGTGAGCGGATGCGCGCGCGGCGAGGGCAGCTAGTGTCCTAGTGAGCGGAGCCCACGCGTGTGTGTGTGACAGTGTGAGGTTGATGAGGGGTAAGTGTCCTAGGGAGAATGGGCCTGTGGAGTCGAGGTCTGCCTGACCAACGCGTGGGGCCCATGCATCAACGACCTAGAGAAAAAGAGAAGGGGCAAAGCTGATGGGCCGATGGGGTTTATTTGGCCCATCCTGCCAAGGAAAGAGGGCGGGTTGGGTCGAGCGGCATGGGAAACGGCCCAGAGAAAGCTTTCTCTTTTTTATTTTCCTTTTCAATTCCTTTTGGATTTCTATTTCTAAGTTTTCAAACTCACACTCAAATAAAAGTTTGGGTTAGATGCATAATCAAAACTCAGCATGTGATGCAGTATTCATATTATTTTATTTATTCATTTATTTATTATCCTACATAAGCAAATGCTTTTGGATATGTAGCTCACACATAATTATTTTGAAAAAAGTAGTTTCTATTGTATAATCTCAACTAGCTGAGTGCCCGTGCGTTGCAACGGTAATATATAATACCAGTATACTATGATAACTTATATACAAAATGTGTGTTATATTGTTATGAGAAAATGATCATAATCAATTTGTGATCCTAGCCATACATAAATTTTGTTATTTTAATCTAGTTGTTTCACCACTATATTGCAACCATCAGTATCATGCAGACTTCGATATATGCCACGATTTGTATGGTCTCATCATTGTAGAGCACGTTCCACATATGCTAGAAGAAATTTCTTCGTACATCGTTAGTCATTATACACGCACCACCATACGCTCTTGTTTAAACAAAAAGGTATGTGTGTGTTTGCGAAGAGAATTAAAGGCAGGTCGGCACAAAAGCTACCCTGACGGTGGCGAGGATGACGAACTGGTCACTGTTGTCGATCCTCCTCTGCGTCACCTCCGACGCTAAGATGACGCCACAATCCTCGATATAGTAGTCGTCGAACGCGCGCGACATGATGAGTACCGATGACTCTTGGTTGGGCTGCCAAACAAAGTGCACCACAGGCTCATCAGCGAGGTAGTACCCCTGGCCGTTGCACCACCAGATGCGCTACTCCACTACATACATCATGTTCGAGGACACTCACACAATGTCAGCAACGTCTATCGTCCCAGCGCACAAGAATTCATATTCGGTCAGTAGCGACTTACGTGGTAGGTTGGGCTTCAGGTGGACGATGAGCTAGACGACGTGATGGCGTCATCGTCGGATGGTGTCCAGAACAACCCGAGAGTCGTCAATGTTGGCGACAACCTTGAGGCCCCCCTGCTTAACGATGGACAGCGCGGTGCAGCTGCTCTGGACCGCGTCCAAGTGGTGGCTTCGTGGGAGCTTGTCGTACATAGCGGCGCATGCGACCACGTAAGACTGCTTCTAGAGGTCGAACTGACAGTCGTCAAGCTTCTTCTCGTCATCGATGAGCGACGCCAACGTGAGTGCCTCCTGCTCATGGTGTTTGTTCGGGGTTTCAAGTAAGAAACATGGATTCATGCTTGACGTTGGTTTATGAAAATGACTCACAAGTCTAATCTATCGAAAAAATATTACGAAGAAAAATCTCACGCATGCAAAAAAGAGAATTTAAGTATAATACATTATTCAAACAAAAGAAATTGCATGCAAAGCTCTTCTTTAAATAATATTATTTCCATCCAAAAATCTAATTCAAGAATCTCGGTGATACTTATCTACTACTACGCATTGTGCAAGGGTAGCAAGTGAGCTTGGAGAGATATAGTAGATGTGTTTCCTGTCATAGATGTAGATATAAACACATATGTGGTGTAGCGGTAGCTACTCTTGGCCTTTGCTTGAGAGGTCACGGGTTCAAATCCCCTCGAGGACATGCGTGTTTTTTTTTAAATTTTAGTTAGACGTGGGTTGTACGGGGGAATGGGAATGAGGAGGAGGGAATGAGAATGACAAACATGAGAATGGGAACGGGAATGGCAGAACAGGAATGATGGTAGAACACGAGAATGGCCGACTACTCTTGCAGCCTAAATAGTAGTAGAGATTAAAAGATGTTCTAACATTTATCCTTATATAATACTTATATAATACTTATAAATTTAAAGGATATTTTATATAAGAATCCTTTTATTGAATCTTTATTATAAAACATTTATTTTAGGAGATGTGACTTCAAAGGCTATGGAAATTCTTATATTCTAATTTAAAATCTTTGAAAAATTTTACTATATTCTCAAAATGAGATTTGGGGTGCCAGAGAAATTCACCTAAAAACATTTTGAGCATTTGCTTTTCTACTTAGTTTTTAACTTTTTGAATTCATGGTTACTTCATTGTGTCAAGTTGTTGGTCCAAAGTTTTCTTACTGCTGGAGTTTTGAGTTCGCGCCACCTTGTTTATATAACCATTTTACTCATCTAGCTACAGTTCAAACTCTATAACTAGAGCACCAACAAACATACAATAATTTTAGAAGAAATACAACTTGAAGATTGAGATATGTAATTTACCTGTACTAAACTCCTCGATCCAATAGCTAAAAAAATACCTTGCGTAGCCATACCCAGCAACAGTTCTTGAACATATAGAATTATATATTGACTCGATGTATGCTAATTAGGGTTTATAATGCATTGCATATTCAAACATTGGAAACTGATAATTTTGAAAAAAGGTAAGTGTGGCAGAACCTCCCAAGTTATTGGACCCACATGCACTTGTCCTTGTCTCAAAGACCTCAGACGGCTATGCATGTGCACCAAATAACTTAACAGGATCCGTCCGAGTGTCCCAAGGACCTTGGATAAAGCACTTACAACCAAGATCTCAAGATTAAGTAAACACAAATCACACACCCCAACATTTTTGCAGCGGAAATCTTATTACCAAATTTTACAAGTTACAAAAAATTTACTTTGCACATGATCGGAAGTGATTACAAAAGTGATTCAAACAAATAACTTTGAACTGTTATAAGTTATTTGTAGTTTTGAAATAGATGCTAGCTCAAGTGACCATCCTCAATAAGAAGTATAGAAGAGTTACTTAGACTTATAAGAAGGCCGAGACCACCGACACTTAACACCATCATCAGCAACACAAAACTATAACCTGAAAAACAACAGGGAATAAAACCCTGAGTATGGAATTACTCAGCAAGACTTACCCGACTAAAGAAAAGACTCTCAAGGATATGCTGGATTTGGGAATCAAGGAAAGGCTTTTAGCAAGAATCAACTTTAATAGTTTGTAGAAAAGCTTACTAAAATGAGATCTTACTTTCAACATTTTAAGGCTAGATTAAGTATTAATAGACCTTGTTTGCATCTAGTCTAATTTAATCATCACATTAATCAACACAACACGATTTTTGTTCATTATGATTCCATCCATGACTTAGATTGCAGGGCGGTGACCAAGTCTTCATGTCCGAGAAGTAACGGCGATCCGAATCGATTAATACCTAACTGGGGACCTCCAATCACATGACATATGTAGCACTTAACCCTTGCATATGTCAACTTGCCACCGGGGTTCTTAAGACTAGATCAGGTTCACGCCAACCGAGAGCACAGATACACCACCGTCTAGCCTCTTGCCACGGAGGGTACACACTACTCTCGCCATCTCTCCACTCCCATTGCGTTTTATCTTATTCTGGTATTAGTCTGCCCGAGGCAAAGCTTACCCATGATGAGGCATGTGACCAGTTAAAAGGTCCTCGATCATCAAGCCTACATTCAGTATAATCCTTAATCAACCTGGGTAGAACATCACCTGTTCCTAGCCCAAGTCCTGATTTAAGTACTTCCATCCTTAGGATTGTTTGTGTTCCTTAGGATGAAAAGAGCATTATAGGGAACTTTGCAGTAAGATCCCACCATTGCTCCCAATGAAAATATTCTTGCAGGCAGAAGCCATCCTTCCTCAGGATAACCCCTGAGCGAGGCATTAAAGCAAAGGACAAGGTCTATCCACAAGATTTACCTCTAAGCAAGGCTAAGCAATTTTGTAAATCATATTTTTGATACTTCATCAGAAGTATCTATAAAGGTATGGATATCAAGGTAGGCAATGCATCAAAGGGTTTCCAAGCAACTCCTATAAACCTAATGCACATTTCGCTAGACTTAAAGTATGAAAAAAATCATTTAAAAACACCAGGAAGGGGTTGCATGCACCGGGGCTTGCCTGAATAACACTAGGTTAGTGTTTGTTAGGCGATGTCCGCTTGACGAGTATCCCTCGACCGAGCACTTGCTTGATTTAACCATCTTCAAGTTGGTCCATCAACTTCATCCTGCGGATTAGCCCGTGCTTGGGGTCGACTTGGCTCATCTTCCGCATCACGCGATCAATTACCGTACCTCATGGGATGCACGATGCACATGTATGAGCACGAGTATAAATAGTATAAGATAGATAATCTACACTAAAAAGGATGAAACACTTAAAACCAAGCATTAGAATCAATCGACAAGCATAAAGCATCATGGATATCATAGCATGGCATCGACTCCATACAATTAGACGAAATCTGCCACATGCTATACTTCGACTAGACACTAGAAACACAAACACAAGACCTACTTCCATAACGTTACCTCGACCACTCATCAGATACGAAGCACCAATTTAATTCTTCTCGCTACTAATTCTCCTCCCTCCACAACAAAGAACCAATTTAAGTCTAATCGACATACGCATCCACCACAACATTCCCTTGTATGATTTATATTTCAATCCCAAGCTTCACGCGACACAACTACTTCACCATCGCGAACACAATCATACTATATATATATATATCTACCGATATTCTTTTCACTGAAAGTAGTAATTCAAATTTTTGTTCCTATATCAAACATATTTTATCGTATATATATATATTTTTATAAGTGATTAAAATATTTCATTATCACACATGCCTACTAATATTCTATTTGGTCCACCAATCTAGCTAATTGACTAGAATAGCGAAATAACTCGCCATAACCGCATTTGGCTCGATAATCGCAAGAACCGCGAAGTCGACGAGAGTTCCATGACTCGCGTAATTTATCGAGCAACTAGTGAGCATCACACTAGCACATTTATTTATTCAATGATCGAACTATTCTGAATAACTCATTGGCTTACCATGACCAGAATGATTTGATAATCGCAGATCGACGATGAGTATTGGTTCAGACCTCCCATCGAACACTTGGCAGGGGTTGTGCTCGAAGGCGGCTTCCAGGGGAAGAGCTCGACAGGGGGCTTCGGAGCTCAACACAAGTAGCGCGTAATTGGAAGATAGATCGTCGGGGTCGACGAGCATGTCGCGGACACGACGTGAATCGACGACGAGGAGCAAGGGGGCTGCTGGCTCTCCAATTTGACAAGTAGGTGGACACGACGGAAGATGAGTACACACCCGACGTGCAGCTAGAGAAAGCGCGCGCACGACACAAGAGCAGAGCCGGGTCGAGGGGCACAAACTGGAAGGTCGATGGTGCCGGGCTACTGCTGCGATGAGGGGAGGTGAGGTTCAACATGCAGTCCAAATCCTTGATGCAGATCGACATCAAGGTGAAGACCGAGCGTGAGCACGATGGAGATCGATGGTCGGCGACAGACATGGCAGGGAGGACATCGGCGAGGTTGAGGTTAGGGCGCGACATGGTAGACTGAAGACCGACATGTGTTGGAGAGGCCGAACTCGATCGATGGGGGAGGAACCCAGATGCGGCTTGGATGGAGCAGCAGCAGGGAGCATCAGCAGCAGCAGCGAGCGACGCTCAGCGGCTGCGGGAGAGGATGACAGCGCCGGGGAATTCGGAGCAGAGACCAAGGGCACACGATGGCTTGCCCGTCCACGACCATCGCGCCCGCAGCCACCTGCGCTTCCCGGCTGCGTTTGTGCACGACCAGAGATGGAGCTGGAGGGCAAGCAGGGAGGGGTGACCGGCAGAGGAGGAGCAGAGGCCGACTGAAGAGGGCGCGTCATGGGATCGAGTGCAGCAGGGAGATCCAGCCAGGCGCCATGGGAGAAGACACGAGCGGGAACGGCGTGGGCGCGTCCACGACTACTCCAGACTTCCACGAAGCAGGACCTCAGCGTGCCCAGGAAGATGGGGCAGCCGGCAGAGGGAGCGCTGGAAGCCACAACGCTGGAGAGCGAGCTGAGGGGCGCGGCGTGCTGGGAGATGCTCCACGGAGGGGGAAGCAGGGAGGCAGGGACACGCGCGGCACCAGGAAGATGAAGACGGCGGGGACTCGGCTGGAGATAAGGGAGAGACTCGGCTGGAAGAAACCAGAGAAGGGGCGGCCTATGCTAGGAGCTAAGCGGCGCGTGGATAATCTCCACGGAGAAAAGAAGATTAGGGGAAAAGAGAGAGAGCGGCTGGAAAGAAGATATTTTCAATTTTCTTTTAATTTCTCTCTTTTTTTACCGAATGCCGCAGATATTTTTGGATCCCGATTTTTAGCGCTGTACACTGGACCGACACGCAACGCGAATACACATTTCATTCTCCGGATTTAGCGAACCGAACTATTAAACAATTGCTTATATCCGAAGATTTGGATCCGGGCGAGAAACGACAGACCGAAATAAACTGATTTCGGCACTGATAATTTGTTCTGCGTGATTCGACCGAAATTAGCCGAAACCCGTTCCGCTAGTGTGCACTCATTTTCGTCGCCAAAACTGCGTGCTGAAGGATACATTGGATCATAACCTCGCGCAAGATTTCGCGCGATTCGAATCATTTTACCCCGAACATTTTAGTCGTCGAGTTCAGATAAATTTAGTCACGATAGAAATCATCAGAGTGGGTCAGGCTTCCAAATTTGTATTCACGCGAGCGATGAATTTTAAATAATTACCAGTCGCACCGATTTTCGGAACGACGTTCCGAACATTATGAAAACTTTAGGAAGAGCCCGGACAGATAAAAATAAAAACGACGTCGCTCTCGCGACAGATGAAATAGATGCGATATAAAAATCGCGATAGACGAAGATGATTAAAATTTAGCATCCGTTTTATCCACTGATATTACGTGCTTAAATCCATACTCGTTATCGAGCGGAATATAAACACCAGGGGTGTTACAGTAAGAATAAGAGGAAACAAGAATAATCTAATCCTTGCAAACATAATATGATGAATGTATGCATCGAGATGCAGATGCACGCATTGTAGATTGATATATAGGTTACCGTTAATAATAGAGATGTACTTTTTCAACTGGAAAGCTTTGCTGCTTCATAATTATATTTTTTCATATGCAGCTCGAGACCCGTATTTCGATAAGAGGAAATTATTGCTTCATGTTTACCAAACACCAAGCCAGTACATGTGGGTAGTTAGAGGTTATTCATTGGCGTAGGTGCATAAACACTCACTACTTTTGCATGAACTAGTATCTATCCGATAATGGTTGAGGGCCTATCGATTTGGATGGACCAAGAGATGTTCTAGTTCTTTCATCTTCATAAAGAGCTTGAACATACACTGGTGGATGATGAGGGGTATGCGATGGGATGTCGTGATGTATGTTGTCTGGCCCGCTAGGCACAGTTCTTTTTCGATCACCATCTTGATTTGATGCCCTATTAAAAGATGCAAGTCTTGGACGATGGCCAATAAATCCACCTTGCTGTTGTTGCCTCTCCATGTTGCTATTAATACCTGGTTTATCATCAGTCTGCCATGCATTAGCATTAACTGATGTTGAAGCAGCAAGAGTGCAAACAAATAGTGACACAATAGCCACCATTCCCAACCTTGATGCCATGGAATCTAGACAGTGAAGCTATTTTTTGTATATATGTCTAAGGTGTGATGTAGTGGTGTAGGAACATCACCCAACCATCGACATATATATATACAAAAACCACCAAATATAGGAAGTAAGAAATGAAGAGTCACCTTTGAAGTGGATTTGTGACTTGGCCCTATTTTAAGACAATTTTAATAAAGTTCCTAAAATGAAGAATGTCGTTGAGGCATTATTGATGAACTGCCAAAAAAGAATGCAGTGAGACAATACTAATTAATCGTCCAAAAGATGTGTACCGATGTTGAGCAATCTACATAATATTTGCACTAGAATATGTTATGGCGAGAATGTATTAAATTCTCCTAGTTTATTTTTTGTCAATTTTGAAGAATGCCTAAAAATAGAATATGAATTTCAAGGCACTATTTGAAAATAGTTATAGTTTTCATGTTACAAGTGGCACCCTGCTAAAAAAGGTTGGCATTGCCGCAGAAAAGATTAAGTCAATTTTGTAAGTGACACAAAATGTTAAATATGATCCGGTATTACTTGGGAATGAGTGAGGATTGGATGGTTTCAACTTCCAAAATGTTGAAAGATGGCATTAGCTAAGTTTTTTAGTAATACCCATTGTTTGTATGGCCTAGATTTGAGAACAAAGATGCTATAGGTTTTATTCTTACGTATTCTCATTTTAATCTTATTCTCAGAGGTCAAATGACTCTTTACTCCACCATTCAATGGACGTTCTTTTAGAGAAACTTTGTGTAGTAGTTGTTTCGTCAAAGGAGAGCTTAGGAGCTATCACCTTTTGCCTTTGTCATTGCCACCCTCATGAAGGTACAATGAAAGCTACAATAGTTCGCTGGTCAAGTATTCCATAACTAATACCATAATAAAGTAGCGATGTTATGTTATTGTTGGGAAATACTTATTGTTGGGTTTCATTCCATCGTAGTGCACACCATATTTCCTATTAAAAAAATATAAACATCTATTCTCTTGTCACTCTTATGCTATCTCCAGCGATATCTTCTATATTTGTCCTTTACAAACTCTTCTAAAAGATTCGCTTCTTTATTTCTCAATTACCTTCAACGGTGTCGTCTATATCTCGTTCTCTATATGCCAAAGACCCATATTAGGGATGTTCTACATTTTTGTCATACCCTCAAATGTCTGATCATATTTTAGCCTTGACTACTCTGTTGTATAAAGTATAAAAATCGATGGAGAAGAGAAGAGAGAGTCTCTATATAGAGAGGGTGAAGGAATGTCCTCTATATTTCGAGGAGGCTTTAGAAGATACTATTGAAGTTACGTACACAAGGTTGATATGTGCCCTTGTGGTTCGTGTTTGTGATTATCAACGGAGTAGAATCTTGGGTTGAGTTGTGTGGACCAACCGGGGCGTGAGTGTGTGTGCAACATGCCTCTTGGCTTATGATGCGCAGGTGTGGGAGTCTAAAGGAAGTGATCAACAACGAAGGTAAAGGTCATGTGATTTTATGTCAATGGGTCAGAAATGGTGAAGGATGAGCGCTAGTTCTTGACTGAGGGACTAGAGAAGCCAGGTGACCACATTGAGTGGCTAACACCTAGGGTCATTAGTAGGTGTGAGGACATGGCAGAGTAGATCATGTTGTTGATGCAGATGAGGACCGGTAGGACATGTGTCTAGGATATTCGGGACACTATGGAGTATGCTACCTATGGAGGTTGGTGGTTGATACTCAAAACCGTCCAATGAAGATTTCACGAGTTTGGCCTCAAAACCTGGCGACACAGTTCTAGAGGGAATCGAAGGTGGCACATGGACCCGTTATCGAGCGGAATATAAACACCAGGGGTGTTACAGCCCTCCCCCTTAAAAGAATCTCATCCTGAGATTCAGAGCGAAAGACTTTTAAGAGTAGAGAAGCATGTAACCCATGTACATATCAGCGGCAGCACAAGACAATTCTAGGCGGGATCAAAGATCTCAGATGTTGTTTCTCTAGTGGATATAGTATGTATCACTTTTAAGATGTCCACAAAAGAGATGATATCCAAATTAAGTTGGATGCAACCTCTTGGGTAAAACACATCAAAAGAAATTTGTCGATAAATCGTCATTGAAAGTCCATGGCACACGAGACGGGTGTGGATGTCGAACAACATCAAGGTTGACCCATGGCTAGCCAGAAAATCCAAGTCCAATGATGATAATGGAGACTCGAGAAAACATCGTTGAAGATTATCAACAAATGTTGGCTTCACAATGAACCAACCTCATCTTGCACTAGTGCGACTCCGCCTAATCACACTTGTTGAATAATCACATGGGAGGCGATCGAGGCACAACTAGAGTGATGATTAGGTGGTTACTGGGCTACTTAATCTTGATTCCTAAAAGTACTTCCTTAGGATGGGTTAAACCAAAATGAGTTTAGGCAACTCTATAAAACGATCTCTAAACTCAATCTTTGTTCACAAAGCAATTACAAGTTAGTAAAACCAACTTGTTGAACTACTTTTGACATTGAGCAAGTCCTCTTATTATCCATCGGCAATCCAAGATTTTTATTCGATTTGGTTGTTCATCTATTTCTTCATGTGAGATGAAATGACTTGGTCCGAAAATACATGGATTAAATAAGAGAGCGAATGGACAAACTCCTTTACAAGAAAGGATGCAAAGGGAACTTGTATGTGTGAAGTCTTCATCAAAGTCAAGGAAAAGAGACCACACATGAGAAGATAGATTTTTCTCACATGATTAGATAGATATAGGTTTTGATTCTCGATAAAGACTTCTGAAGGGTAGAAAATTCATAAGGAATATATCAAAGTTAGATACCCTTTTGATCCAATAGTCATGACAGATGTTGCTTGGTCACTTTGGCAAACAACACTAAAATCGTTTCAAGGAAAGTCCACGGAAGATCACACATCAGTGTAGTTCCATAATGGATCATGACCAGAGACCTTGATACCAGCATCTGACGAGTAGCACAACCTTACGTGTATATTCACAAGGGGCTCTCAGTTTCGCTACGGCACCATAAGTCCTTAAGCATGACACCATCACCGAACTAATACCAATAAAGAATCTCACGTGGTAAAACTAGATTGTGCCAAGATAACACATTGATATAGTCTTATAATGGATTACAACTACTAACCATGATACCAGCGTGTGCCAAGTAGCACAACCATGTGTGTACATTCACAGGAGGCCCTCGGTTTTGTCACGGCACCATCGGTTTTTAGTCATAACACAAATTACTAGACGTGACCAATAAGAAATCTCGTGCGACACAATTAGACTGAGCAAGGATGGCAATATACGAAAAGACTCTACCTGTCAAAACGGTTACAAGTAGAGGGCCAATAGATTATGGCCCAATGAAATGAACAAGACATGGCCATAACCTAAACTTGATGAAAGGAATACGATGGGAGACTGTTAATTCAGCCCCAAGCATATTTCTATGCCCATCATAGAGATTACAAGGTCAAGGATTAGTATCAGATTAGATACAGAGGGAAAACAATCATAAGATTAAGTTGGCATCCCTTTGATAAATATGAGAAAATCAAAGGCACCAAATTCAAGAAAATAATCAGGCATGTCTTTCCTAAGTCAGATTGATAAAAGCAACATGGCGATCCTTAAGAACAGGCAAACTGGATAAGGGACATCAGCTTGTGCCAATCGAACAAGGGCATGGTTTTGGAAGGAGATATAACTCGAAATTCTTGTTTGAAGCCTGGGTACACTTTATGTCTAACAAATAAATTATCTAAACATTTATTTGCACGAGTTCGATCATGGAGGAATAACGTAAAAAATCAACTTTGGGTCATAGTTACCTAAATAAGAACATGGCCTAGTTTTGGGTTTATGTAGACAATCCACAAACATTCTGTCGGCACATCAAGTACCAGAGCAAACACATATAACACCCTAACAGGTTACCTAAAGAACGGAGGATAGCTATTTCATTGAAGTTCACAATACAACATTACACCACATTATCAACAATCACCGGTTATTAGAATAAAGGTGAGAGAAGCATTTTGGGTGTATAGGTGACAAACATGATGCAACAATCAGGATGCATGCTCGTCTTATTCGTCCTCACTGATTTTGCCCACATAATGTGGCGATAGCGTTCTATATTGGTGGCATACTTATGACTCTCACGGTATTTTGCTAGTCGTCAACTACACATATGTTTTCGAGGTTAGTGTACCTGCAGAAAAATCCATCACAGCCCAATTTCCCATGATGCAGTTCACACATGACAGTTTATCATAGTTTATACTCCATATATTGCTATATGGAGGCCAGCTCATCATTAAGCGCCGAGCCACGCATAGGCGTCGTTGCCACAATTTAACCATAGGGCAACTCATTATGGTAACTTACCTTCTTACCTGAGCGTAGGTGCGTCGTTACAAGTACATTACACTTCTCAGTATTCCCATGTCTGTATACCCATACACATCCATGGGGTACTGAATTCCCACAAAAGTAAATACTCCACATCGCAACTTTCATATATACGTATGTAAAACATGTATATAATCAAGTGCCTTTTATACTCTTCCCTAGACCGACGTTTGTTCAGTCATGCTCTCACATCTCACCTTACCTTGAGCGTCGATCCATTCAAGACTGAATGGCCTTAAAAATAACATTACACATGTATGCAATACCCCCGGTTGTGGGTTAGTGGGTTTGAACTAAGCCACCTGATAGTCCTTAACTTAGGGCTTAATAGAGGATGTCGCTAGCATTATAGTTTTTTTTCAAAACTGTTTTTCAAAGCCAAACAATGTGTTTAGTTGAAAATATTTTTTTAGAAACCAAAACTTTTGTTTTGAAAATACGTATGTGACCGTATAAACTTAATCCGGCTCCGATACCAGCTGTGGCAGAACCTCCCAAGTTATTGGGCCCACATGCACCTGTCCTTGTCTCAAAGACCTCAGACGGCTATGCATGTGCACCAAATAACTTAACAGGATCCGTCCGAGTGTCCCAAGGACCCCAGATAAACCACTTACAACCAAGATCGCAAGATTAAGTAAACACAAATCACACACCCCAACATTTTTGCAGCAGAAATCTTATTACCAAATTTTACGAGTTACAAAAATTTTACTTTGCACATGATCGGAAGTGATTACAAAAGTGATTCAAAGAAATGACTTTGAACTGTTATAAGTTATTTGTAGTTTTGAAATAGATGCTAGCTCAAGTGACCATCCTCAGTAAGAAGTATAGAAGAGTTACTCAGACTTATAAGAAGGCAAAGCCCACCGGCACTTAACACCATCATCAGCAGCACAAAACTATAACCTGAAAAACAATAGGGAATAAAACCCTGAGTATGGAATTACTCAGCAAGACTTACCGGACTAAAGAAAAGACTCTCAAGGATATGCTGGATTTGGGAATCAAGGAAAGGCTTTTAGCAAGAATCAACTTTAATAGTTTGCAGAAAAGCTTACTAAAATGAGTCCTTACTTTCAACATTTTAAGGATAGATTAAGTATTAATAGACCTTGTTTGCATCTAGTCTAATTTAATCATCACATTAATCAACACAACACGATTTTTGCTCATTATGATTCCATCCATGACTTAGATTGCAGGGCGGTGACCAAGTCTTCATGTCCGAGAAGTAACAGCGATCCGAATCGATTAATACCCAGCTGGGGATTCCAATCACACGACATATGTAGCACTTAACCCTTGCATATGTCAACTTGCCACCGGGGTTCTTAAGACTAGATCAGGTTCACGCCAACCGAGAGCACAGATACACCACCGTCTAGCCTCTTGCTACGGAGGGTACACGCTACTCTCGCCATCTCTCAACTCCCATTGCGTGTTATCTTATTCTGGTATTAGTCTGCCCGAGGCAAAGCTTACCCATGATGAGGCATGTGACCAGTTAAAAGGTCCTCGATCATCAAGCCTACATTCAGTATAATCCTTAATCAACCTGGGTAGAACATCACCTGTTCCTAGCCCAAGTCCCGATTTAAGTACTTCCATCCTTAGGATTGTTTATGTTCCTTAGGATGAAAAGAGCATTATAGGGAACTTTGCAGTAAGATCACACCATTGCTTCCAATGAAAATATTCTTGCAGGCAGAAGCCATCCTTCCTTAGGAAAACCCCTGAGCTAGGTGTTGGGGCTATGCTTCGTCGCGCCGAAGGTCTTGTAGGAAGAAGCAGTTTCGGCTGAAGCTGTCCGCAGGAGATGACCGAAGGTTTCTCTTCATGAAGCTTCGGTATTACAAACCGACTTAAAGATAGAATGACCTTTTAGTCCATAAAGGTCTGAGTCAATGTTGTAAACTTTTATGAGGGGCATAATTGTAATTCTTCACAGGCTGTGTCCTGTGTCTATAAATAGATGAACAGTACCCCCGTACTGTTCATGCTGACTTGTACTCGCCCGTGCGTCACGCTTGTATTTTTGCCTTCTATCAAGCCGAAGGTACAAATGTAATTCAATATTGTTCTTATTCTTCCATGATTATATAATAAGGACATGTGATCATTCATGTTATTCTCTCATGTTTCATATGCTTCTCCTTTTATCAATATAAACTGTGATGATGAAGGTATGTCCTTCATGACCTTTGTCTGAAGATTGTTATATCCTAAGGGAGATAATGCTTCGAAGGACGAAGGGCATTAACCATTAACTTCCTTCTGTGTTGCCTTGTTCTTAATTCATAGCATTTGAGAACAAGTCCCCAACATTGGCGCCCACCTCCGGTGAACTCACTTCCACTTTTTTGAGCTGATGGCTTCGTTCAATGATCAAGCTGGAGCTGCTTCGGCTCCGAAGCTGCTACTTCCGATAACAGGCGGTTCATGTTCAGAGCCAGCCAACAAGAAGCAGAAGAAGGAAGCACAGAGAAGGGTACAGCGTGTTGGGGTGCAAGGACCCTTCATCAAGTCGAGATGGTCTCACATTCCTATTACCTTCTCCCAAGAGGACCTTCAACTCAAGGATTACCCACACAACGATGCCATGGTTATCTCTTGTGTTATCAAAGGATTTCTGATTTGCAGGAGACAAGAAAACCATATTGCTGATTTGCAGGAGACCTTCGCCAGTTTTAGACAAGCTGGCCTAAAGTTGAATCCAGAAAAATGTGTCTTCGGAGTAAAGAAGGGGAAATTTCTTGGATGCTTGGTTTCAACAAAGGGAATTGAAGCTAATCCAAGTAAAATTGAAGCTATACTTCGAATGGAGCCACCAACTACAAAAAAGGGGGCCCAAAGATTGACAGGGAGGCTGGCATCTCTCAATAGATTCATATCCAGATCAGCAGAAAGAAATTTACCATTCTTCGAAGTGCTGAAATCAGCCGAAGTCTTTCAATGGGGACCAAGCCAACAAAAAGCCTTTGAAGAACTGAAGCAATATTTGATAGATTTAACAACATTAACTCCACCAATGCCAGGGGCTCCTTTGTTGTTATATGTGGCAGCTTCGCACTCAGCGGTAAGTGCAGCACTTGTCCAGGAGAAGCTTGATGGCCAAGTCAAGAAGCAGGTTCCAGTGTATTTTGTATCTGAAGTTCTTAGTGTATCAAAGAAAAACTATACAGAATTGGAGAAGGTACTATATGCTGTTTTGATGGCATCCAGGAAGCTTCGGCATTATTTTCAAGCATACAATATTGTTGTTCCTTCTTCGCAGCCGTTGAAGGATATTATAAGAAATAGAGAAGCTACTGGACGGATTGGAAAATGTGCTGCAGAGCTCAATGAATTTTGCATTGATTATGTGCATAGATCCTCGATCCAGTCTCAAGCGTTGGCAGATTTCATTGCCGATTGGACGCCAGGGGCTCAGGATGAAGAAACAAATAAAGATGCCGAAGTGTGGACAGTGTTTTGCGATGGGTATTGGGGAACCTTCGGAGCAGGAGCAGCCGCTGTGTTGGTCTCACCATCCAAAGTTAAAACTTGTTATGCGGCAAGACTCGATTTTAGCTGTACAAACAATATTACTGAGTACGAAGCCCTGCTTTTGGGCCTTCGGAAATTAAAAGCAATGGGAATCAGAAGGGCCATCCTTAAAACTGATTCCCAGGTTGTTTCGGGTCATATCGACAAGAGTTGCAAGGCTAAAGATCCGAAGCTTGAAAAATATCTAGACACGGTCCGAAGAATCGAAGCTTCCTTCGAAGGATTTTCTGTCAAAAATATCCCTCGAGGACAAAATGAGCATGCTGATTTGCTAGCTAAGTCAGCAACACAGGGGCTGCCTTTACCTTCGGATGTGTTCTTCGAAACAATAAAGGCACCTTCAGTGGAACTCCTTGAAAGAGCAGTCCTCAATATATCTCCTGTTTATAGCGAAGATTGGAGAACTGAGATCATCTCTTACCTTCAGGGTAAATTCCTTTCAGATGACGAAGCTTATAACAGGAGGATAGAGGCAAGAGCTCGTCCATATGTCATGATAGAAGGGGAGTTGTACAAGCATGGAGTTTGCGCTCCGCTACTCAAGTGTTTATCTAGAACCGAAGGTATAGAGTTGATGAAAGAAATACATGCAGGCCTGTGCGGATCTCACATTGGATCTAGGCCGTTACTTGGAAAAGTTTTCCGCCAAGGGTTTTATTGGCCGAAGGCAGCTTCGGATGCAGCGGAATTAGTTCAAAAGTGCGAAGGCTGTCAGAAATGTGCAAGAGATCAAAAACAACCTTCGTCCTTAACACAGCTTATACAACCCATCTGGCCATTGCAAAGGTGGGGCCTTGACTTGTTAGGTCCATTACCACCGGCCCAAGGGAACTTAAGATATGTTGTAGTGGCTGTGGAATATTTTTCTAAATGGATTGAGGCAAAGCCTTTAGCCACAATAACTTCGGCCACTGTCCAAAAGTTTTTCTGGCAGAATATTGTTTGTCGTTTCGGGGTACCAAAGGCCATCACTGTAGATAATGGAACACAATTCGACTCCGAAGCTTTCAGAGATTTCTGTGATCAAATTGGTACGAAGATCCATTTTGCATCAGTCAGGCATCCGGAGTCAAATGGGCTCGTTGAAAGAGCCAATGGCATTATAATGACAGGAATAATGAAGTTAATCTTCAATCAACCCAAGGGAAAGTGGCCAGATCAGTTAACCAAAGTGGTGTGGAGCCACAATACAACAACATCAAGGTCTACAGGCTTTACTCCATTCAAGTTATTATTCGGTGACGAAGCAATAACTCCGGAAGAAGCTAAAACTGGATCAATAAGAGTAGTAGCTTCGGCAGAATCAGGTTCTGAAGATGCTTACTCTGTGGAAAAAGATGCTTTAGAAGGGATCAGGCTTCAAGCTGTGGAGAATATCAATAAATATCAAGCCGAAACAATCAAGTGGCGTGATAGAAAGGTTCGGCTGAAGAATATTGAGCCAGGACATTTGGTGCTTCGGAGAGTCGCTAACCCAGATACAGTGGGCAAGTTGCAGTTGAAATGGGAGGGACCTTTCTTAGTAGCATCTTCGTCAAGACCCGGTTCATACAGATTGAAGGATATGGACGGCAACGACATTCCTAGATCTTGGAATGAGGATGACCTTCGGCGATATTATGTGTAACTTGATGTAACTTTTTATGTCTTTTCTTTTTCATGGCACCCTTTTCCTTTCTAAAGGGGGAGAAAGGTTTTTAATGGGGCCATCATATGTAATTTCCTTTTTTAGTTCTATAAGAGCAAAATCCCCCAAGGAATGTAAATGTAAAAGCTGAGAACGACCATTGAGTGCCGAAAAGTAAAAGGCGAAGAAGCTCCAAAGTCGTTCCTAAGGGAATGCAGAGCTTACAGCGAAAAGTCAACGCTGATTCCGCCGAAAGTAAAAGGCGAAGAAGCTCCAAAGTCGTTCCTAAGGGAATGCAGAGCTTACAGCGAAAAGTCAACGCTGATTCCGCCGAAAGTAAAAGGCGAAGAAGCTCCAAAGTCGTTCCTAAGGGAATGCAGAGCTTACAGCGAAAAGTCAACGCTGATTCCGCCGAAAGTAAAAGGCGAAGAAGCTCCAAAGTCGTTCCTAAGGGAATGCAGAGCTGATGTGTGATTGTTTCTAAGGAAATAATGGCTGAGGGTATGGCTTCGGATATGTGTTTGGACATTCATTCGCACATCACATTACATCATAGCATTTGCATTCATAAACATTCATTCAGGCATATGTAGGATAATCATCATCATGGCATAAGTGGTTGCTTCGGCATAAGAGAAGAGCTTCTTCGCGTACAAAAAGGAGAGCTTCGGAAGAAAGGGAAATGTTGTTTTCTATGCTTCGCTGTGTACGAAAAGAAGGGAAGGTGTTTTTTCGCCTTCGGCTCAAAAAAGATAATTTCGTCCACAACAAAGCACTTCACATACATTAATAGAAGGGTAAGAGCATAATACAAGGTATGAACAGAACTCATTAAAGGCAAGTTTAGTTACATTTACACAAGTTATCTCAAAAGTTTCCTGAGTCTGACTACAGTCTACTCCTACTTAATCTTCGAGGGTTTTTAGCTTCGGCGTCACTCTTTTTAATCATCGACTTCGGCTTCGTCATCCTACATGAATTAAGTTGTTGTAAGTCAAAATCGAGCTTGAAGGAAGAGGTAAGCACAAGGTATGATTTCTTACTGGTTCAAGATGACTCCGAGCTTCGTCTCCAGCCTTTTCTCGCCCGCCTTTTGTCCATATCATCTTTACAAATCTGTTAGAAATGCTTCGGGCGAGGTCAGGAATATCATCTAAAATTGTTGGTGATAGAGTGAAATTGGGCCTATTGACAATTTTTCCATGATCACAGCCAGCTTTTAGGAAAGCAGCAGCAGTGCCCCGAGAAGCTACCCAGGCACAGAAGTCACCGTGCCCGGCTATAACTTCGTCAAGCTCATCAATTTCACCTTCAATATGTTCGAAGGTCTTTGGTAAATCTTCAGCTGACGGGGTGAATTTCTCACTGCTAGCTCCAACTGAGTGGAAGATTTTTCTCAGTCGTTGAATACATTTGTTGCTAAATTCCAAACATTTATCTTGAAGGCTTGCCAATAATTTTTTCAAAACTGAATTTTCTTGGACTTCGGCTTCAAGTTTCGCATTTAGTTCTTGTTTTTCTTGTTCAAACTGTTCAGATTGGCAGAGAAGCTTCGTATTCAATTCCATTATTTTAGCTTCGGCTTCTGCCAATAAGCCTTCAGTTGCCTGAAGCTCAAAGTTCTTCTTTTCAATAGTAGCTAATTGCTCTTTTATTTTGCTCTCTAAATTTTCAATTATAATCTCGTGCTTTTTGTCTTCCAGATCTTGCTGCATTTTCAAAGCCTTGCTCAGCAGCATACTCTGCACGTAAACAACTTTCGTTAAGACAGGTCTACATTATTGAAAACAATAAAAGTCAAGGGAATAGTAGTTCACCTTGAAATTGGAATAAAATAAACTACCAACGATATGTTGTCGTCGGTAGCGGCTAATGTCCATTTCCAGCTTCGGAAAACCGATACTCTTTGATAGAGTACCGATGACCTTAGCTTCAGTTTGATCCCGGATGCAGTCTAATTTTTCATCGTCAATACCCCCGAAGAGGAGTGCTCCTGGTTTATATCCGCAGGATTTGGCATACTCTTTAAGCTCTTCTATTTCGGTTTTTGAAAATTCTTCTCCAACCAAATTTTGGAACATGAAGGCTTCGTCCTCTGAAGCTTCGTCAGCAATTTCCTTTTCTTTCCCAGACACTGCGGCCATGGCCTCTTCGGCGGCAGTAGTAGCTTCTTCTGTGGCCATGTTTAGCAGTATTTTGTCGATGTGTTCAATTGTGCTTTCCAAGTTCAAACCTTCAGTTGAGGTAGCTTCGGCAGCCGCGACCTCCGAAGGTGTGATTTCGATATTTGTTATTTCTTCAGCCGCTGGTATCTTTTGAGCTGAAGCTCTCGGTGGTGTCTTGTCAATGACTTCTGTCACTGCGATGATTCTTTGTCTCTTTGTTTTAGTTGTTTTCTTCGTTTTTTCGGGCTCCTTTTCCTTCTGAAAAAACTTTGTCAGTTGAGGCCCCAATGGACTTAGCTTCGCAGGCAGGGATTCAGTCATTACCTTTAAAATCTCTTCCACGTCAGTGGCAGAGCGTGATGCGGGAGTCTCCTCTTCGTCAGATACTTTTTACTTCGGAGATGATATTTTCTTCTTCTTCGGAATATTCTTCTTTTTTGGTGGTTCTTCCTCATCTTCATTTAAAGCTTCGGCTCCCCTTTTCCTTTTCCGACCTTCGGCACCTTTATTCAGATTTTCGTAGTCAGGGTATTCAAAACCCAAGGCGTCCAGCACTCGATTCAGTCTTCGCTTCGGACGGGTACCGAAGGCCGCGGTCATCAACTGATCTTCTTTTTTGGAGTAATTACCTAGTATTTCATTGCACATTATTTCAACTGTGTCCAGCCACTCTTGGCAAGGTTTTTTAAAGTATTTCTTAAACTTGTAATAGTAAGGTAACCGCACAAGTTCCCCTTCTTTCTTCTCCCCCTCTAGCTTCGGCATTTCCCATTCTTTTACAGTAGGAAAACCCTGAAGGCCAAGAACTCTTGAACCAGGTCCCTGGTACTGATATGCTCTGAAATAATTTTAAACTCAGCTAGTGCAGCCCAAGTGGAACCTTCTAATGACATTTGGCATCGCGGTCTTGTTTCTCCGAAGATCAATTCAAGAGGGCTTTGTACCAGCTTCTCTTTGTCTTCGTCAACTCTCACATAAAACCATTCTGATTTCCAGCCTGCCGGCCATTTGCTTCGGTAGCTGATTACAGGAAACTTTGTGGTTTTCCGATAGGCAAAATTGTAGCAACCAAAGTTATCATGTAATCCATCTTTTCTAGCCTTAGTCTGGTAGTGCAGCTCATGAACTCGACAAAAGCTGTCGGCAAACGGCTCCACCGCCTGGCTTCGGAGGGCCCAGATATAAACACTAAGCCTAACGATAGCGTTAGGAGTCAACTGATGAAAGTAGATACCAAACCTCTTCAATACTTCTGCAATAATCCTATGAAGGGGGAATCTCAACCCAGCCTTTAGAAAGCTCTTGAAAATGACTATTTCATCCTTCTCTAGCTTCGGGGTAGTTTCTTCCCCCCCCGAAGCGAAGTAGCTTCTTCTGACTTTCACTAAAATAACCTGACTTTACCATCTTGGAGAGATCAGCCTTCGAAACGGTCGACTTTCCGAAGTCCAAGTGGCTGGGCTTACTTGGCATGGCAATACGATAATCATCTTCGGGATCAGTTTCTTCAACGTTCTCTTCTTCTGCTTCGGCAGTTGCTTGTTCTGCTTCAACAGTGGGGATTCCTTCCGAAGTTACCAGTCCGGATCGTTGCATTGCTTCGGAGATGGGAATAGTCTCCGAGCCTTCAGCTTCGCCCCCTTCACGCTCAACCCTAGCGATAGAACGCACTCTAGCCATTTAATTCTGAATTTGCGGGAATTAAATACTTTTTCTTCCGAAGTTTTTTCTTCTGACGAAGTAGGCTTCAAGCTGGAGCTTCGTTTGATTCCGAGAGTCAAGCTTCGGCTATGGTTAAAAATTTTGGCAGCAAAACAGTGCAAATAGCAATGAATGCTGTGGTAACTTCACACCTACTTGTCTGTTTATATAGTGCTGCAGGTAAGAAGGCGAAACACCAAGATTTTTACACCAGGCGGACAGCCGCTTGCACTCGCTGCGCGGTGGACCGCAGAGACCAAACAGTAACTCTGCAAGGTGGGACTGCTACGCGCTCGGAAACTGAATCGTTTCTCGACAACGAGCTCAGGGAAGGTGTTTTTTGGACCTTCGGCTTCCCGAAGCTTAAGAGACTTTTTTCACGGATCAAGCTCGTTACGAAAAACGATCTAGCGCCGCGAAAGGGGCTACTGTTGGGGCTATGCTTCGTCGCGCCGAAGGTCTTGTAGGAAGAAGCAGCTTCGGCTGAAGCTGTCCGCAGGAGATGACCGAAGGTTCCTCTTCATGAAGCTTCGGTATTACAAACCGACTTAAAGATAGAATGACCTTTTAGTCCATAAAGGTCTGAGTCAATGTTGTAAACTTTTATGAGGGGCATAATTGTAATTCTTCACAGGTTGTGTCCTGTGTCTATAAATAGATGAACAGTACCCCCGTACTGTTCACGCTGACTTGTACTCGCCCGTGCGTCACGCTTGTATTTTTGCCTTCTATCAAGCCGAAGGTACAAATGTAATTCAATATTGTTCTTATTCTTCCATGATTATATAATAAGGACATGTAATAGTGTTATGTGATCATTCATGTTATTCTCTCATGTTTCATATGCTTCTCCTTTTATCAATATAAACTGTGATGATGAAGGTATGTCCTTCATGACCTTCGTCTGAAGATTGTTATATCCTAAGGGAGATAATGCTTCGAAGGACGAAGGGCATTAACCATTAACTTCCTTCTGTGTTGCCTTGTTCTTAATTCATAGCATTTGAGAACAAGTCCCCAACACTAGGCATTAACGCAAAGGACAAGGTCTATCCACAAGATTTACCTCTAAGCAAGGATAAACAATTTTGTAAATCATATTTTTGATACTTCATCAGAAGTATCTATAAAGGTATGGATATCAAGGTAGGCAATGCATTAAAGGGTTTCCAAGCAACTCCTATAAACCTAATGCACATTTCGCTAGACTTAAAGTGTGAAAAATATCATTTAAAAACACAAGGAAGGGGTTGCATGCACCAGGGCTTGCCTAAATAACACTAGGTTAGTGTTTGTTAGGCGATGTCCGCTTGACGAGTATCCCTCGACCGAGCACTTGCTTGATTTAACCATCTTCAAGTTGGTCCATCAGCTTCATCCTGCGGATTAGCCCGTGCTTGGGGTCGACTTGGCTCGTCTTCTGCATCACGCGATCAATTACCGTACCTCATGGGATGCACGATGCACATGTATGAGCACGAGTATAAATATTATAAGATAGATAATCTACACTAAAAAGGATGAAACACTTAAAACCAAGCATTAGAATCAATCGACAAGCATAAAGCATCATGGATATCACAGCAGGGCATCGACTCCATACAATTAGACGAAACCCGCCACATGCTATACTTCGACTAGACACTAGAAACACAAACACAAGACCTACTTCCATAACGTTACCTCGAGCACTCATCAGATACGAAGCACCAATTTAATTCTTCTTGCTACTAATTCTCCTCCCTCCACAACAAAGAACCAATTTAAGTCTAATCGACATACGCATCCACCACAACATTCCCTTGTATGATTTATATTTCAATCCCAAGCTTCACGCGACACAACTACTTCACCATCGCGAACACAATCATACTATATATATCTACCAATATTCTTTTCACTGAAAGTAGTAATTCAAATTTTTGTTCCTATATCAAACATTTTTTTATCGTAAATATATACATATTTTTATAAGTGATTAAAATATTTCATCATCACACATGCCTACTAATATTCTACTCGGTCCACCAATCCAACTAATTGACTAGAATAGCGAAATAACTCGCCATAACTAAATTTGGCTCGATAATCGCAAGAACCGTGAAGTCGACGAGAGTTCCATGACTCGCGTAATTTATCGAGCAACTAGTGAGCATCACACTAGCACATTAATTTATTCAACGATCAAACTATTCTGAATAACTCATCGACTTACCATGACTAGAATGATTTGATAATCGCAGATCAACGATGAGTATTGGTTCAAACCTCCCATCGAACACTTGGCAGGGGTTGTGCTCGAAGGCGGCTTTTGGGGGAAGAGCTCGACAGGGGGCTTCGGAGCTCAACACAAGTAGCATAATTGGAACATAGATCATCGGGGTCGACAAGCATTTCATGGACACGACGTGAATCGATGACGAGGAGCAAGGGGGCTGCTGGCTCCCCAATTTGACAAGTAGGTGGACACGACAGAAGATGAGTACACACCCGACGTGCAGCTAGAGAAAGCGCGCGCACGACACAAGAGCAGAGCCGGGTCGAGGGGCACAAACTGGAAGGTCGATGGTGTCGGGCTACTGCTGCGACGAGGGGAGGTGAGGTCCAACACGCAGTCCAAATCCTTGATGCAGATCAATGTCAAGGTGAAGACCGAGCGTGAGCATGATGGATATCGATGGTCGGCGACAGACATGGCAGGGAGGACATCGGCGAGGTTGAGGTCAGGGGGCAACATGGTAGACTGAAGACCGACATGTGTTGGAGAGGCCGAACTCGATCGATGGGGGAGGAACCCAGATGCGACTTGGATGGAGCAGCAGCAGGGAGCATCAGCAGCAGCGAGCGAGCGACGCTCAGCGGCTGCGGGAGAGGCTGATGGCCCCGGGGAATTCGGAGCAGAGACCAAGGGCACACGACGGCTTGCCCGTCCATGACCATCGCGCCCGCAGCCACCAGCGCTTCCCGGTTGCGTTTGTGCACGACCAGAGATGGAGCTGGATGGCAAGCAGGGAGGGGTGACCGGCAGAGGAGGAGCAGAGGCCGACTGAAGAGGGCGCGCCATGGGATCGAGCGCAGGAGGGAGAACCAGCCAGGCGCCATGGGAGAAGACACGAGCAGGAACGACGCGGGCGTGTCCACGACTACTCCAGACTTCCACGAAGCAGGACCTCAGCGCGCCTAGGAAGATGGGGCAACCGGCAGAGGGAGCGCTGGAAGCCGCGGCCTGGAGAGCGAGCTGAGGGGCGCGACATGCTGGGAGATGCTCCATGGAGGGGGAAGCAGGGAGGCAGGGACACGCGCGGCACCAGGAAGATGAAGACGGCGAGGACTCGGCTGGAGATAAGGGAGAGACTCGGCTGGAAGAAATCAGAGAAGGGGCGGCCTATGCTAGGAGCTAAGCGGCGCGTGGATAATCTCCACGGAGAAGAGAAGATCAGGGGAAAAGAGAGAGAGCGGCTGGAAAGAAGATATTTTCAATTTTCTTTTAATTTCTCTCTTTTTTTACCGAAAGTCGCAGATATTTTTGGATCCCGATTTTTAGCGCTGTACACTGGACCGACACGCAACGCGAATACACATTTCATTCTCCGGATTTAGCGAACCGAACTATTTAACAATTGCTTATATCCGAAGATTTGGATCCGGGCGAGAAACGATAGACCGAAATAAACTGATTTCGGCACTGATAATTTGTTCTGCGTGATTCGACCGAAATTAGCCAAAACCCGATCTGCTAGTGTACACTCGTTTTCGTCGTCAAAACAGCGTGCTGAAGGATAGATTGGATCATAACCTCGCGCAAGATTTCGCGCGATTCGAATCATTTTAGTCGTCGAGTTCAAATAAATTTAGTCACGATAGAAATCATCAGAGTGGGTCGGGCTTCCAAATTCGTATTCGCGTGAGCGATGAATTTTAAATAATCACCGGTCGCACCGATTTTCAGAACGACGTTCCGAACATTACGAAAACTTTAGGAAGAGCCCGGACAGATAAAAATAAAAACGACATCGCTCTCGCGATAGACGAAACAGATGCGATATAAAAATCACGATAGACGAAGATGATTAAAATTTAGCATCCATTTTATCCACTGATATTACGTGCTTAAATCCATACTCGTTATCGAGCGGAATATAAACACCAGGGGTGTTACAGTAAGAATAAGAGGAAACAGGAATAATCTAATCCTTGCAAACATAATATGATGAATGTATGCATCAAGATGCAGATGCATGCATTGTAGATTGATATATAGGTTACCGTTAATAATAGAGATGTACTTTTTCAACTGGAAAGCTTTGCTGCTTCATAATTATATTTTTTCATATGCAGCTCGAGACCTGTATTTCGATAAGAGGAAATGTTGGGGGTCTTCGGCTTCCGAAGGTCCTCAAAAACATGATTTAACAATGTTTTCCAAGTGGAATATGTGAACAGGTATCTTCGGAATCAGGTCATGAGTATACAAGAGTATGGTCAGTACGAAGCCTGAGCGAGACGGAAAGCGATTATGACGAAGGATAAGATGATCACGAAGCTGTGCGCAGAAAAGCTTCGGCATAATAGCAGAGAAGGGGAACCGACTTAAAGATGAAAAGGCAAATTAGACCCCGAAGAATTACTATAGAGTTATTGATGAATGTAAAGGGCACAAATGTAATTCTACACGGGCTACGTCCCTTGCCTATAAATAGATAAACAATACTCCCGTACTGTTCAAGGCTGACTCAGCATTCGCTTTCTGCATCACGCTTGTACCTTTATTTTCAGTCAATCCGAAGGTACATTTATAATTTGTTATTTTGAAGATGATAATGCAAATAAATATAAGTTGATAATAATATCTAAATTATTCTTCGTATTTGATATGCGAATTCTTCTGTATTGTCTATCGAGCTTACGAAGGTTTTTTCCTTCATAACCTTCGTCCGAAATTCATTATGTCCGAAGGGATATAATGTCTTGAAGGACGAAGGACTTTAATATTTAACACTTTTTATGTTGCCTTGTTCTTAACTCTTAGCATTTGAGAACAAGTCCCCAACAGGAAATTATTGCTTCATGTTTACCAAACACCATGCCAGTACATGTGGGTAGTTAGAGGTTATTCATTGGTGTAGGTGCATAAACACTCACTACTTTTGCATGAACTAGTATCTATCCGATAATGGTTGAGGGCCTATCAATTTGGATGGACCAAGAGATGTTCTAGTTCTTTCATCTTCATAAAGAGCTTGGACATACACTGGTGGATGCTGAGGGGTATGCGATGGGATGTCGTGATGTATGTTGTCTGGCCCGCTAGGCACAGTTCTTTTTCGATCACCATCTTGATTTGATGCCCTATTAAAAGATGCAAGTCTTGGACGATGGCCAATAAATCCACCTTGCTGTTGTTGCCTCTCCATGTTGCTATTAATACCTGGTTTATCATCAGTCTGCCATGCATTAGCATTAACTGATGTTGAAGCAGCAAGAGCGCAAACAAATAGTGACGCAATAGCCACCATTCCCATCCTTGATGCCATGGAATCTAGACAGTGAAGCTATTTTTTGTATATATGTCTAAGGTATGATGTAGTGGTGTAGGAACATCACCCAACCATCGACATATATATATACAAAAACCACCAAATATAGGAAGTAAGAAATGAAGAGTCACCTTTGAAGTGGATTTGTGACTTGGCCCTATTTTAAGACAATTTTAATAAAGTTCCTAAAATGAAGAATGTTGTTGAGGCATTATTGATGAACTGCCAAAAAAGAATGCAGTGAGACAATACTAATTAATCGTCCAAAAGATGTGTACCGATGTTGAGCAATCTACTTAATATTTGCACTAGAATATGTTATGGCGAGAATGTATTAAATTCTCCTAGTTTATTTTTTGTCAGTTTTGAAGAATGCCTAAAAATAGAATATGAATTTCAAGGCACTATTTGAAAATAGTTATAGTTTTCATGTTACAAGTGGCACCCTGCTAAAAAAGGTTGGCATTGCCGCATAAAAGATTAAGTCAATTTTGTAAGTGACACAAAATGTTAAATATGATCCGGTATTACTTGGGAATGAGTGAGGATTGGATGGTTTCAACTTCCAAAATGTTGAAAGATGGCATTAGCTAATTTTTTTTAGTAATACCCATTGTTTGTATGGCCTAGATTTGAGAACAAAGATGCTATAGGTTTTATTCTTACGTATTCTCATTTTAATCTTATTCTCAGAGGTCAAATGACTCTTTACTCCACCATTCAATGGACGTTCTTTTAGAGAAAATTTATGTAGTAGTTGTTTCGTCAAAGGAGAGCTTAGGAGCTATCACCTTTTGCCTTTATCATTGCCACCCTCATGAAGGTACAATGTAAGCTACAATAGTTCGCTGGTCAAGTATTCCATAACTAATACCATAATAAAGTAGCGATGTTATGTTATTGTCGGGAAATACTTATTGTTGGGTTTCATTCCATCGTAGTGCACACCATATTTCCTATTAAAAAATATAAACATCTATTCTCTTGTCACTCTAATGCTATCTCCAGCGATCTCTTCTATATTTGTCCTTTACAAACTCTTCTAAAAGATTCGCTTCTTTATTTCTCAATTACCTTCAGTGGTGTCCTCTATATCTCGTTCTCTATATGCCAAAGACCCATATTAGGGATGTATCTACATATTTGTCATACCCTCAAATGTCTGATCATATTTTAGCCTTGACACTCTATTGTATAAAGTATAAAAATCGATGGAGAAGAGAAGAGAGAGTCTCTATATAGAGAGGGTGAAGGAATGTCCTCTATTTTTCGAGGAGGCTTTAGAAGATACTATTGAAGTTACGTACACAAGGTTGATATGTGCCCTTGTGGTTCGTGTTTGTGATTATCAACAGAGTAGAATCTTGGGTTGAGTTGTGTGGACCAACCGGGGCGTGAGTGTGTGTGCAACATGCCTCTTGGCTTATGATGCGAATGTGTGGGAATCTAAAGGAAATGATCAACAACGAAGGTAAAGGTCATGTGATTTTATGTCAATGGGTCAGAAATGGTGAATGATGAGCGCTAGTTCTTGACTGAGGGACTAGAAAAGCCAGGTGACCACATGCAGAGGCTAACACCTAGGGTCATTAGTAGGTGTGAGAACATGGCAGAGTAGATCGTGTTGTTGATGCGGTTGAGGACCAGTAGGACATGTGTCTAGGATATTCGAGACACTATGGAGTATGCTACCTATGGAGGTTGGTGGTTGATACTCAAAACCCTCCAATGACGATTTCATGAGTTTGGCCTCAAAACCTGGCGACACAATTCTAGAGGGAATCGAAGGTGGCACATGGACCCATCATGGAGGGGGCCTCAAGGCAAGGCAACTTTGTGAAGGGAATGTGGCCGTTAGATCGAAAAATACAAACTCTAGTGGTATCTTTAATTTTCATCCTCTTTATATGTCCTTTCCAAAGTCTTTTGAAAATTCTCTCCTTTATATCACATTTCTCTTCAATAGCATCCACCATATTTAATATTAAAAAAATATAAACATCTATTCTCTTGTCACTCTTAGGCTATGTCTAGAGGTATCTTCTATAGCTCTCATTTATATCTGTACTTTACAATCTCCTCTAAAAATTCTTCTTCATCCTATTTCCCTCCAATAGTGTCGTCTGTTGATGAGGACATCACTATCATTGATACAACCACACCAGCAATCCTTTCACCATTCATAGCTAATCAAGGACCAATGACACAAGCCCGTGCACGTAAACTTAATTATCAGGTGAAAACTCGTTCCTTGTTGTTGAAGCTAGTTCTTCTTGAAATGAGGTACTAATGCATGGCGATAACTTTATCATGCTTAGCAAGCACTAGATTAAATGGAGCATATCTTTCAACTCTCAACGTTGTTTAAAGCAAATAAGCACTTGTTTGAAAGGTCTTCTCGTCTACTTTCTAGTGGATCAAGAATCAATGAGAGATCACACATGAGGCGTCCAGGAACTGACAAGAGAACTTTGTGACTCCACCAGAATTCCTTTGTCAATGGCTCTATTTAAGCATCTAACACCCACAAAAGAATGTGGGTTTTGTTTGATGTACGTTTAGCCTTTGCTACTTCCTTGTAAATGCATGTGTCGGCTAGACCACCTAGTTACTTGAAACAGGACCCCAACTTCATCAGATCCATGAGTGTCTGCTTGTTATATTGTTCTTGCTTTTTCTCAATTGCTTGTAGGTTCAAGGCTATTCTTGGTATGGTAAGAGCAGCAACAATAGGAACCAGTGTAACTATCACTAAGGCGTAGCACCCTTATGGTTGTTGTAGTTGGATAGCACAACATTGACCTCCACCTTAAATCATAGTTATTAGGAGACGGTGTACCTGTTGCTCAAGGCACCACACCATCTTCATTGTGGTAGTTGGGCAACCAACGTTGGCCTCCAACAAATTTTCGATGTCCACCATCCCTCAATGAAAGATTGGGCTCCCTTCTACCCATCGGGTCTTATCAAGTGGTATCAAATTTCAGGTTGCTCGGTGTGATATTTCCTTCTTTCTAGTTTATCTACCTACAATCCACTTTTGCCCAAAGATAAATTTAGATAAGAAAATCACCTAAAAACATTTTGAGCCTTTGCTTTGGTACTTAGTTTTTGACTTGTTGAATTCATGGTTGCTTCATTGTGTCAAGTTGTTGGTCCAAAGTTTTCTTACTGCTAGAGTTTTGAGTTCGCGCCACCTTATTTAGATCACCATTGTACTCCTCTAGCTATAGTTCAAACTCTATAACTAGAGCACCAACAAACATACAATAATTTTAGAAGAAAACTATAACTAGTTTCATATTTTTTTCCTAATTTATGATTAATTAATTATCAATTTTAGAGAACAAATCTGTTTTTTGTTGTTTTAAAAAATAGAGAACCACATATGAAATCAGTCCGTGGACCAAATTTGTTCCCTTTCAACCATTGGAGTGGAGCGTTACCCGGTTCCATAATTTAATGTTGGAAAATACAACTTGAAGATTGTGAAATGTAATTTACCTGTACTAAACTCCTCGATCCAATAGCTAAAAAATACGTTGTGTAGCCATACCCAGCAACAGTTCTTGAACATATAGAATTATATATCGACTCGATGTATGCTGACTAGGGTTTATAATGCATTGCATATTCAGACATTGGAAACTGATAATTTTGAAAAAAGGTAAGAATAAGAGGAAATGAGAAAAATTTAATCCTACCCGTCATTAAAGTACCTTGCAAACATAAAATGATGAGTGTATGCATCGAGATGCAGATGCACGCATTGTAGATTGATATATAGGTTACCGTTAATAATAGAGATGTATTTTTTCAACTGGAAAGATTTGCTGCTTCATAATTATCTTTTTTTTCATATGCAGCTCGAGACCCGTATTTCGATAAGAGGAAATTACTGCTTCATGTTTACCAAACACCAGGCCAGTACATGTGGGTAGTTAGAGGTTATTCATTGGCGTAGGTGCATAAAAACTCACTACTTTTGCATGAACTAGTATCTATCCGATAATGGTGGAGGGCCTATCGATTTGGATGGACCAGGAGATGTTCTACTTCTATCATCTTCATAATGAGCTTGGACATACGCTAGTGGATGCTGAGGGGTATGCGATGGGATGTCGTGATGTATGTGGTCTGGCCCGCTAGGCACAATTCTTTTTCGATCACCATCTTGATTTGATGCCCTATTAAAAGATGCAAGTCTTGGATGATGGCCAACAAATCCACCTTGCTGTTGTTGCCTCTCCATGTTGCTATTAACACCTGGTTTATCATCAGCTACCACGCATTAGCATTAACTGATGTTGAAGCAGCAAGAGCACAAACAAATAGTGACACAATAGCCACCATTCCCAACCTTGATGCCATGGAATCTAGACAGTGAAGCTATTTTATGTATATATGCCTAAGGTGTGGTGTAGTGGTGTAGGAACATCACTCAACCATGGACATATATATATACACACACACAAAAACCACCAAAGATAGGAAGTAAGAAATGAAGGGTCACCTTTGAAGTGGATTTGTTGCTTGGCCCTATTTTAAGACAGTTTTAATAAAGTTCCTAAAATGAAATATGCTATTGAGGCATTATTGATGAACTGCCAAAAAAAGAATACAGTGAGACAATACTGATTCATCGTCCAAAAGATGTATACCGATGTTGCGCAATCTACTTAATATTTGCACTAGAAAATGTTATGCCGAGAATGTATTAAATTCTCCTAGTTTAATTTGTGCCAATTTTGAAGAATGCCTAAAAATAGAATACGAATTTCAAGGCACTATTTGAAAATAGTTATAGTTTTCATGTTACAAGTGGCACCCTCCTAAAAAAGGTTAGCATTGCCGCATAAAAGATTAAGTCCATTTTGTAAGTGACACAAAATGTTAAATATGATCCAATATTTCTTGGGAATGAGTGAGGATTGGTTGGTTTCAACTTCCAAAATGTTGAAAGATGGCATTAGCTAATTATTTTAGTAATACCCATTGTTTGTATGGCCTAGATTTGAGAACAAAGATGTTGTAGGTTTTATTCTTACTTATTCTCATTTTAATCTTATACTCAGAGGTCAAATGACTCTTTACTCCACCATTCAATGGACGTTCTTTTAAAGAAAATTTATGTAGTAGTTGTTTCGTCAAAGGAGAGCTTAGGAGCAATCACTTTTTGCCATTGTCATTGCCACCCTCATGAAGCTACAATATAAGCTACAATAGTTCACTGGTCAAGTATTTGATAACCAATACCATAATAAAGTAGCGGTGTTATGTTATTGTCGTGAAATATTTATTGTTGGGTTTCATTCCATTGTAGTGCACGCCATATTTCCAATTAAAAAAATATAAACATCTATTCTCTTGTCACTCTTATGCTATCTCCAGCGATATCTTCTATATTTTTCCTTTACTAACTCTTCTAAAAGAATCTCATCTTTATTTAAGTTCCCTTCAATAGTGTCCTCTATATCTCGTTCTCTGTATGTCAAAGACCCATATTAGATATGTATCTACATATTTGTTATACCCTCAAATGTCTTATCATATTTGAGCCTACATATTTGTTATACCCTCGAATGTCTTCTCATATTTTAGCTTTGTCTAATCTGTTGTATAAAGTATAAAAATCGATGAAGAAGAGAAGAGAGAGTCTCTATATAGAGAGGGTAAAGGAATGTACTCTATATTTCGAGGAGGCTTTAGAGGATACTCTTAAAGTTACGAACACAAGTTTGACATGTGCTCTTGTGGTTCGTGTTTGTGATTATCAACAGAGTAGCATCTTGGTTTGAGTTGTGTGGACTAACCCGGGTGTGAGAGTGTGCAACATGCCTCTTGGCTTATGATGCGCAGGCGTGGTAGTCTAAAGGAAATGATCAACAACGAAGGTTAAGGTCATGTGAGTTTGTGTCAGTGGATCAGAAATGAAGGATGAGCGCTAGTTCTTGACTGAGGGACTAGAGAAGCCAGGTGACCACATGCAGTGGCTAACACCTAGGGTCATTAGCGGGTGCGAGGACCGCTAGGACATGTGTTGTTGATGCAATTGAGGACCGGTAGGACATGTGTCTAAGATGTTGGGGACACGTACGAAGTTTGCTTCTTATGGAGGTTTGGTGGTTGATCCTCAAAACCATCCATTGATGGTTTCACGAGTTTGGCCTCAAAACCTGGCAGTACAGTTCTAGAGGGAATCGAAGGTGGCACATGGACCCATAGTGGAGGGTGCCTCAAGGCAAGGCAACTTCATGAAGGGAATGTGGCTGTTAGATCGACAAATTCCAAAATCCAGCGGTATCTTCAATTTCCATCCTCTTTATATGTCTTTTACAAAGTCTTCTAAAACTTCTCTCCTTTATATCTCATTTCTCTTCAATAGCATCCACCATATTTAATATTAAGAAAATATAAACATCTATTCTCTTGTCACTCCTAGACGATGTCTAGCGGTATCTTTTATTGATCTCATTTATATTTGTCCTTTACAATCTCCTCTAAAAATTCCTTCTTTATCTCATTTCCCTCCATAACGTCCTCTGTTGATGAGGACATCACTATCACTGATACAACCACACTAATGACCATTTCACCATTCATAGCTAATCTAGGACCAATGACACAAGCCCGTGCACGTAAACTTAATTATCAGGTGAACTCGTTCCTTGCTGTTGAAGCTAATTCTTCTTGGAATGAGGTACTAAAGCATGGCCCTAACTTTATCATGCTTAGGTGTTTGGGAGTTGAGCCATCTTGGAGTGGAGAAGGCTATAAAAGCTGCTAGACTCGAAGGGTTTCATATTTGTAGCAAGTACCAGATTAAATGGAGCATATCTTTCAACTCCCAATGTTGTTTAAAGCAAATAAACACTTGTTGGAAAGGCCTTCTCGTCTACTTTCTAGTGGATCAAGAATCAATTGGAGATCACACCCGAGGCATCCAGGAACTGATGAGAGAACTTTGTCACTCCACCAGAATTCGTTTGTCAAGGCCTCTATTTAAGCGTCTAGTAGCCACAAAAGAACTTGGGTTTTGTTTGATGTATGTTTAGCCTTTGCTACTTCCTAGTAAATGTGTTTGTTGGCTAGACCACCCGGTTACTTGAAATAGGACCCCAACTTCATTAGATCCGTGAGTGTTTGATTGTTATCTTGTTCTTGCTTTTTCTCGACTGCTTGCAGGTTCAAGGTTGTTCTGGGCATGGCAAGAGCAGCAAAAAAGGAGCCGGTGTAACTATCGCTAAGGAGTAGCACCCTTGTGGTTGTTGTAGTTGAATAGCACAATGTTGACCTCCACCTTAAGTCTTAGTTATTAGGAGACAATGTACCTGTTACTCAAGGAGCCACACCATTTTCATTGTGGTAGTCGGGCAACCAACATTGGCCTCCAACAAATTTTCAACATCCATCATCTCTCATTGAAAGATCGGACTCCCTCCTACCCATTAGGTCTTATCAAGTGGTATCAAATTTCAAGTTGCTTGGTGTGATATTTCCTTCTCCTTTCTAGTTTATTTACCTACAGTCACTTTTGCCCAAAGATAAATTTAGATATGAAAATCACCTAAAAACATTTTGAGCATTCGCTTTGCTACTTAGTTTATGACTTTTTGAATTCATGGTTGCTTCATTGTGTAAAGTTGTTGGTCCAAAGTTTTCTTACTGCTAGAGTTTTAAGTTGGAACCACCTTGTTTAGATCACCATTTTAGTCCTCTAGTGGCAGTTCTAAAAAAGAGAGAGGGGACATAAACACAAAAGGTCATAAGGATGTGTGGTGTTTTACTTTAGTGGACATAAACATCTTCTAGGTATGCCATGAATACAGGGGATTATGGGAAACGTGGTATCACAAAAGGTCATTAGCAAGCCCAATAACATTTTCATCCACTAGTTGTACTCTAATACCCTCTCGTGCAAATAGAATGCCCCTGACATCAGAGAAACACCATTTGTGATTTAAAAGGTGACCTATTGTTTGGAATTCTTTATATTCCAACTTTTTAGCAACTGTATGGTGGAAAAAAGGTGCCTTACAACCGTAACCTATATTTGGACAGTTCTTTCATTAAATTTGCATAAATATTTCATCATCTTTATTTTAGTTTGAGAAACGATGTGGTATAATGATGTGTGGTGTTTTACTTGAGCAGACATAAACACCGTCTAGGTATGCCTTGAATAGAGAGATTATGGAAAACTTGGTATCACAAAAGTTCATTAGCTAGCACAATAAAGTTTTCATGTAGTAGTTAGACTGTCTCCAGCAAGAGCCGGTAAACGGTCCTCTCCGCTAAATATAGCGGTTTCTCGTCTCCTTTATGAGTCCAGCAAGGTCCGCTACAACGTCCTCTAAAATTTACAGTCTGCTTCTCGTCCGCCAAATATGGCACTTGCGCTATCCGGTACCCGGTTGTTGGTGATTGGTTGATGCCCTGCCTCCTGCGCTGCTACAGTGTGCTGCAGTACGATATGCTATCGGTGATTGGCCAGCGCGCTGTCTCTGACATGACATGGTACAGTCTGGTACAAAGTATATTTGATTTTTTATTAATATAAATACTAAAACATGGAGTATGAGATATAGAGAACGAAATATAGAGAACGTTGTTGGAGATGAAGAAGATATAGAGGACAGAATCTTTTAGAGTGTACTGTAAAGGACAAAGAATATTCTTTTAGAGGATGAAATTTAGAGGACGTTGTTGGAGACAGCCTTATACTCTAATACCCTCTCGTGCGAATACAATGCCCTCAATATCGTAGAAACACTGTTTTAAGTTTCAAAGTTGTTCTAATGTTTTGAATTCTCTATATTCCAAGTATTTAACAACTGTATGGTGGAAAAAGGTGCCATACAACCGTAATCTATGTTTGGACAGTTCTCTCATGAAATTTGGCTAAATATTTCTCGGTATTTATTTTATTTTGAGAAATGATGTAGCATAATGATGTGTGGTGTTTTACTTCCGTGGACATAAACACTGTCTAGGTATGGCCTGATGTAACACCCTAAAAGTCTATTATAGTAGTCTAAGAAATTTCTACATGATTTTAAATTCATGAAATCTTATAAAGAGGGATTATGCATCTCGAACTAATCTCCTAGATTAAATAAATGATAATTTGATTATTAAAAAAATTGATTAGCATCTAGATTATGAATTAAAAAAACTACATCCCAAATTTTGAAACTTGATTCTAATTTGAAACTTAGGAAAATAAATAGTAGAAAGAGACTTCTACTGATTTGCTTCCTGCCAGCCCAGTGGCTTCACCGTCCAAGTGACCGCCAGGTGGGGCCCTCTTCTCAGCAGTTCTGCCGCACCCACACTCATCGGGTTAACTCGCTGGCAGGTGGGCCCCGCCGTCAGACATATATCCTTCCTCCTGTCTGTTTCTCAACCGAAGGAGTGGAGCTCGCTACATATGACGGATTTGCCAAATGAGTTCATCTCGGACTCTTTATTCGTGCCTATATATGTGACTCGAGCACCGCCCCCCATGAACCAATAGGGTGAGCACAACCAGGGAGCTGAGCTAACCGAGATCATCTATGGGAGGGAGAATAGGTCCGCCGTGGGGGAAATCATCGACGCAGTGGCGATAATGACTCGGATGGTGGATAGGGAGCTTCTTCAAATTGCCAGGAACCTGGGCGTGGTGGTGGCGAGCGCTGTGACGAATCGATGGCTCGGTAATTACTCGCCATTGCTAGAGATCCGCGCTTTGCCATGGCCAGACTAGTCATCGCGACAATCAACAGTGAGACACCCCCTATCCAGTACGTGTTCGATAGAGCTTCGTGTAGCACCTGCTAATGACTAGATGGTGGATAGGGAGCTTCTTCAAATTGCCAGGAACCTGGGCGTGGTGGTGGCGAGCGCTGTGACGAATCGATGGCTCAGTAATTACTCGCCATTGCCAGAGATCCGCGCTTTGCCATGGCCAGACTAGTCATCGCAACAATCAATGGTGAGACATCCCCTATCTAGTACGCGTTCGATAGAGCTTCGTGTAGCACCTCCTGGATCGGAGCTTGGTCGTCGGGTCAATGGATGGGGCGATCCCGGCTATGGCGCCGCCGTGGGGGGGACGCAGCCGCCGAGATAGGTAGCGATAGAGAGTCGAGAGAGGAAGAAAGGCATCGGCCGCCGATCCTCCAATGGGCGGCTACGATTAGATGTCTGGGTGGGCATCGATGTCAATGGGAATGGTAAAGATTAGATCCTAGGGCCACTTCGGGGGAGATCGTATCTGGTGCGTCGATGATGGATTGGGCGGATCGGGGTGAATCTTGATGTTTAAAATCTGGGCGGTCAAATTTGGATCCTGCGAATGGAACAACATACTGGTTCTGGCGTGATCTACGGTCGTCCAGATCTAATCAAACGGTCAGATCTGATCGATACCCCTTTGCCATGCCTGTTTTGTTAAAGTGATCCTGAAAAATAGAGAAATCAACCCGTCGTCCGTTGTCAGTGCCATTTAATTGCATTCGTGCCCCAGAAATTTATACAACAGCCCCTGATCTTTAGGATATTAATGTGTGCAACCCAGAGAATAGATAAAATTAAATAAAATGGTATAGAAAATGATTTAGAGTGTAGAAATAATCTAGAAACTTGTTTGATTCATATTTAATTCATTTTAACACCAAATTGACCCATTTCATTTGCAGTAAATTCATAATAATAATGTTTATCATCTGATAACCTTAGTTTGTTATGAAACCTAGATTAAAAAATTATGCACTTAGTTTCTTTTATATACAACATTTAAATCTTCAAAAAATCATAACTCTTTAATCGTAACTCCGAATTTAGTGGTTCTCAGACCTGGGTTCTCGTTATGACGCGTAGAATATTATTATGTGGTTTGTACTTATGTTTGGTGTAATGTTAATTTTGCTTGTACCATGTTTGTTTGTATTACTACGATTAGCAGCGAGGTTACGAGAATCTTGAAGACTAAGCTGGTACCTGGGAATCTTGAGTCTCACGCAAGTTGTGCCCTTGATCGCACCTTTTTACCTAATAATGTTTGTTGTTAATCACTGTGATACACTCAAGTTAATTTGATGGGACCTAATAGGTTTCCCTAGCATTGTTTATCCCTCACCTTGCAAACATATGTACTATTAGGTAGATTTGCTATTGCTCTACCTAGTTTTGGGGAAAATAATGTTTTATTATGATCATGTTCCAATTATGTTGTTTACTTATTGTTCATGATAAGATCATATTGTTAATTGGAACATAGAGAACCACCCGAGAAAACAGTGCTACCACAAGGGTGGTATGGGACGCCCTTGGCTGACTAATTAGGAAAGCTAGTAGAGGACTACCTTACCCGAAAGGGGCAAGGGCAGTAGGGGAGTGGTCGATATAGGGAGGTTCTTTGGTTGATTTTGCTGCGATAACTTTTCTGACTGGGGATTCCTATACTGCGCTCCCTAGAAACTGTACCGAGTTTTCTAAAGCTAGTGGAACTTTGTAAAGGCCTCATAGTGGTACCATGCCTCGCTTCCTTGGTACAGGTGTATGGGGTCCGATCAACCCCGTGGTAAATGGGTAAGACGACTTGTGGGTAAAGATGCGCAACATCTACAGAGTGTAAAATTGGTATATCAACCGTGCTCACGGTCATGAGCGGCTCGGACACTCACATGATTAATTTATGGAATTAAACTCAATTTGTCATTTGCATTGCATTATGGGTGTTGTTATCAATTTGAATCTCTTACTTATTTGGGTTGCTATCTACTTATACCTAGTCACTGCTAAGAAAATTTTGACCAACTTTAAAAGCAAAGCTCAACTTTAATCATCTCTTTTGGTAAGCCTTATACTTCACATGAGCTCCCACCTTTGGTGAGTTCATGCACATTATTCCCCACAACTTGTTGAGCAATGAATGTATGTGAGCTCACCCTTGCTATACTTACATCCCCTAGGTAAATGAGAGGTACCACAGAATGAAGCGCAAGGAGGATGCTGTGATGAGTTCGTGAGTGGTCTAGGCCGTCGTCTCCCAGTCAACTTTGAGTTGTTGGATCGTTGTCTTTGTATGATGTAACTATTTATCTATTTTGTATAAAACTCCGTTATATATTAATGTTGTGATATTCGTTTCTGTACCATGAGTCATCATATGTGTAAGACTTGGTCCTAGCACACTTGGTGATTATTTCGCGCCTGGGTGTTGGCCCCTAAAATCCGGGTGTGACACCTGAATAGAGGGGATTATGGGAAACTTGGTATCACAAAATGTCATTAGCAAGCCCAATAACGTTTTCATCCACTAGTTGTATTCTAATACCCTCTCATGCGATAAGAATGCCCTCAACATCAAAGAAACGCAATTTGTGGTGTAAAAGGTCATTTATTGTTTTGAATTCTTTATATTCCAACTTTTCAGCAACTGTATGGTGGAAAAAGGTGCCTTACAACCTTAACATGTGTTTCGACAGTTCTCTCACCCAATTTGGCTAAATTTTCTGTAGTCTTTAATTTAGTTTGAGAAATGGCATAGTGATGTGTGGTGTTTTACTTGAGTGGACATAAACACCTTCTAGGTATGCCTTGAATAGAGGTGATTATGGAAAACTTGGTATCACAAAAGGTCATTAGCAAGCCTAATAACGTTTTCATCCACTAATTGTACTCTAATACCCTCTCGTACGAATAGAATACCCTCGACATCAGAGAAACGCCATTTGTGATTTAAAAGGTGACCTGTTGTTTTGAATTTTTATATTCCAACTTTTTAGCAACTATATGGTGGAAAAAAGGTGTCTTACAACCTTAACCTATCTTTGGACAGTTCTCTGATGCAATTTGGCTAAATTTTCCATGGTCTTTATTTTAGTTTGAGAAACGATGTGGCATAATGATGTGTGGTGTTTTACTTGAGTGGACATGAACATCGTCTAGGTATGCCTTAAATAGAGGGAATTATGGAAAACTTGGTATCACAAAAGGTCATTAGCCAGCCCAATAACGTTTTCATCTAGTAGTTATACTCTAATACATTCTCATGCTAATACAATGCCCTCAATAACATAGATATACTATTTTAAGTTTCAATGGTGTTCTACTGTTTTGAATTCTCTATATTTTAACTTTTTAGCAACTGTATGGGGAAAAAGGTGCTCTACATCCATAACCAATATTTGGACAGTTCTCTCATGAAATTTGGCTAAATATTCCATCGTCTTTATTTTATTTTGAGAAACGATGTAGCATAATGATGTGTGGTGTTTTACTTGAATGGACATAAACACTCTATAGGTATGGCTTGAATAGAGTGGATTATGGGAAACTTGGTATCACAAAAGTTTATTAGCTAGCCCAATAAAGTGTTCATCCACTAGTTGTACTCTAAAATCCTCTCGTGCGAATAGAATGCCCTTAACATCAAAGAAACACCATTTGTGGTTTAAAAGGTGATCTATTATTTTGAATTCTTTATATTCCAACTTTTTAGCAACTTTATGGTGGAAAAAGATGCCTTACAACCTTAACCTGTGTTTGGACAGTTCTCTCACACAATATGGCTAAATTTTACATGGTATTTGTTTTATTTTGAGGAACGATGTGGCATAATGATGTGTGGTGTTTTACTTGAGTGGACATGAACACCAGCTAGGTATGCCTTGAATAGAGGAGATTATGGCAAACTTGGTATCACAAAAGGTCATTAGCTCAATAATGTTTTCATCCACTAGTTGTACTCTAATACCCTCTCGTGTGAATACAATGCATTTAATATCATAAAAACATTATTTCTCGTTTAAAAGGTGATCTATTGTTTTGAATTTTTTATATTCCAACTTTTTAGCAACTGTATGGTGGGAAAAGGTGCCTTACAACCGTAACCTATGTTTATACAGTTCTCTCACGCAATTTGGCTAAATTTTCCATGGTCTTTATTTTATTTTGAGGAACGATGTGGCATAATGATGTGTGGTGTTCTACCTGAGTGGACAAAGCACCGTCTAGGTATGTCTTAAATAGAGGGGATTATGGGAAGCTTGGTATCACAAAAGGTTATTAGCAAGCCTAATAACTAGTTGTATTCTAATACCCTCTCGTGCGAATAGAATGCCCTCGACATCAGAGAAATGCTATTTGTCATTCAAAAGGTGGTCTATTGTTTTGAATTCTTTATATTCCAACTTTTTAGCAACTATTTGGTGGAAAAAGGTGCCTTAAAACCTTAACCTATGTTTGAACAGTTCTCTCACACAATCTGGCTAAATTTTCCGTGGTCTTTATTTTAGTTTGAGAAACGATGTGGCATAATGATGTGTTGTGTTTTACTTGAGTGGACATAAACACCATCTAGGAATGCCTTGAATAGAGGGAATTATAGAAAACTTGGTATCACAGAAGGTCATTAGCTAGCCCAATAACGTTTGCATCTACCAATTGTACTCTAATACCGTTTCATGCGAATACAATGCCCTTAATATCATAGAAACACTATTTTTGGTTTAAAAGCTGACCTATTGTTTTGAATTCTTTATATTCCAAATTTTTAGCAACTGTATGGTGGAAAAAGGTGCCTTACAACCTTAAACTATGTTTGAACAGTTCTCTCATGAAATTTGGCTAAATATTCCATGGTCTTTATTTTATTTTGAGAAATGATGTAGCATAATGATGTGTGGTGTTTTACTTGAGTGGACATAAACACCTTCTAGGTATGCCTTGAATAGAGGGGATTATGGAAAAACTTGGTATCACAAAAGGTCATTAGCTAGTCCAATAAAGATTTCATCCACTAGTTGTACTCTAATACCCTCTCATGCGAATAGAATACCCTCGACATCAAAGAAACACCATTTGTGGTTTCAAAGGTGATCTATTGTTTTGAATTCTTTATATTCCAACTTTTTAGCAACTGTATGGCAAAAAAAGGTGCCTTACAACCTTAACCTGTGTTTGGATAGCTCTCTCACACAATTTGGCTAAATTTTCCATGGTCTTTATTTTATTTTGAGAAACGTTGTGGCATAATGATGTCTGGTGTTTTACTTGAGTGGACATAAACACAGTTTTGGTATGCCTTGAATAGAGGGGATTATGGCAAACTTGGTATCACAAAAGATCATTAGCGTCAATAATGTTTTCATCCACTAGTTCTTCTCTAGTACCCTCTTGTGTGAATACAATGCCCTTAATATCATAAAAACACTATTTTTGGTTTAAAAGGTGATCTATTGTTTTGAATTTTTTTAATATTCCAACTTTTTAGCAACTGTATGGTGGAAAAAGGTGCCTTACAAGCGTAACCTATGTTTAGACAGTTCTCTCATAAATTTAGCTAAATATTCCACGGTCTTTATTTTATTTTGAGAAACGATGTAGTATAATGATGTGTGGTGTTTTACTTGAGTGGATGTAGACACCGTCTAGGTCTGACTTAAATAGAGGGGATTATGGGAAACTTGGCATCACAAAAGGTCATTAGCTAGCCCAATAAAGTTTTCATCCAATAGTTGTACTCTAATATCCACTCGTGCGAATACAATGCCCTCGACATCATAAAAACACTATTGCTTGTTTAAAAGGTGATCTATTGTTTTATATTCCAAATTTGTAGCAACTATATGGTGGAAAAAGGTGCCTTACAACCTTAACCTGTGTTCACACAGTTCTCTCACGCAATATGGTTAAATTTTCCATGGTTTTTATTTTATTTTGAGAAACGATGTGACATAATGATGTGTGGTGTTTTATTTGAGTGGACATAAACATCGTCTAAGTATGCCTTGAATAGAGGGGATTATGGCAAACTTGGTATTAAAAAAGGTCATTCGGTAGCCCAATAACGATTTCATCCACTTGTTGTAATACCCTCTCGTGCGAATACAATGCCATTAATATCATAAAACATTATTTCTGGTTTAAAAGGTGATCTATATATTCCAACTTTTTAGCAATTGTATGGTCGAAAAAGGTGCCTTACAATGGTAACATATGTTTGGACAGTTCTCTCATGAAATTTGGCTAAATATTCCACGATCTTTATTTTATTTCGAGAAACGATGTAGCATAATGATGTGTGGTGTTTTATTTGAGTGGACATAAACACCGTCTAGGTATGCCTTGAATAGAGGGGATTATGGGAAACTTGGTATCACAAAAGGTCATTAGCTAGCCCAATAAACTTTTCATCCACTAGTTGTACTCTAATACCCTCTCATGCAAATAGAATCCTTGACATCAAAGAAACACCATTTGTGGTTTAGAAGGTGATCTATTGTTTTGAATTCTTTATATTCCAACTTTTTAGCAATTGTATGGTGGGAAAAGGTTCCTTACAACTTTAGCCTGTGTTTGGACAGTTCTCTCACGTAATTTGGCTAATTTTTCCATGGTCTTTATTTTAGTTTGAGAAACGATGTGGCATAATGATGTGTGGTGTTTTACTTGAGTAGACATAAACACTGTCTAGGTATGCCTTGAATACATAGAATTATGGAAACTTTGGTATCACAAAAGGTCATTAGCTAGCCCAATAACGTTTTCATCTAGTAGTTGTACTCTAATACCATTTCATGCGGATACAATGCCCTCAATATCATAAAAACACTATTTCTGGGCTAAAAGGAGATTTATTGTTTTGAATTATTTATATTCCAACTTTTTAGTAATTGTATGGTGGAAAAAATGTGCCTTACAACCGTAACCTATGTTTGGATAGCTCTCTCATGAAATTTGGCTAAATACTCCATCGTCTTTATTTTGTTTTGAGAAACGATGTAGCATAATGACATGTGGTGTTTTACTTGAGTGGACATAAACACTGTCTAGGTATGGCTTGAATAGAGGGGATTATCGGAAACTTGGTATCACAAAAGGTCATTAGCTAGCCCAATAAAGATTTCATCCACTAGTTGTACTCTAATACCCTCTCGTGCGAATAGAATGCCCTCAACATCAAAGAAACACAATTTGTGGTTTAAAAGGTGATCTATTGTTTTGAATTCTTTATATTCCAACTTTTTAGCAACTATATTGTGGAAAAATGTGCCTTACAACCTTAACCTGTGTTTGGACAGTTCTCTCACGCAATTTGGCTAAATTTTCCATGGTGTTTATTTTATTTTGAGGAACGTTGTGGCATAATGATGTGTGGTGTTTTACTTGAGTGGACATTTACACTGTCTAGGTATGCCTTGAATAGAGGGGATTATGGCAAACTTGGTATCACAAAAGATCATTAGCTAGCCCAATAATGTTTTCATCCACTAGTTGTACTCTAGTACCCTCTCGTGTGAATACAATGCCCTTAATATCATAAAACATTATTTTGGTTTAAAAGGAGCCAAAATGAATAGATTATGAGGAATCGTGAAATGCCTTGACCATATTACTATTAGTCCAAATATGCTTCTGTGAGAATCAAACTAGAGCTTGATTGATCTTAGCATTTATATCTAGATGACATTCAAGCAAGGTTCACAATATTGAAGAAATGATTGTCTCAATGTATGCTCAATATGATGTGACTCAAGAATGACTTGATAGGGTGAATATAGCAAGGGAAGGGTTTCAAGGGACTAAGCGAAGGTGAAGGCCAAGTGACGGCTTGTGTATCGAGGTACCATAGCTAAGGTGAAGAAGAGTGTACTTGTACTAAGTCGATGAACAAATGAGCTGTGAAGAGTAATATTATGTTGATGCAACAGTAAAGTGACTTGAAGCCATGAGTTGAACTCATATATGGTGAAATGGTTCAAGTCACATGCTTGATTTGTGTTTTCTTCAAAAGGTGACAAAGATGTTTGTGATCCTTCTAAAGCAACACCATGGAGAAATCTCACATGAGACACCAATGACTCAAGAAGTTTACTTAATTATGTTTTATTTAACTTGAGTATAGGAATCGTCGTATTATCATGGAGGATCCAAAAAGAAGGTTGGTGTTGGTACTAAAGCTCAAAATTCTTGATTCAAAACTTTTATTTTACCCTTGTTAATCCTTAGTGGAAGTATGTAGTACAACCTTTTTAAGTTTATCTCAGCCAAAATTGCTCTCTGAAAAATCCTGGTTTTGTTGGGATTCAGGCTGGTTCAGCCGGGATTGAAATCCGGGTTGGGTCAGGATTCAAAATGGTTCAACCAAGATTATCTTGGTCCACCTGGATACTCAATCGGAACTTTAGATGAGTTTCTCTCTGGTAGAAACCGGTTCAGTCGAGTTCCATCCCAGTTCAACAGGGATTTGCGTAGACTTCACCCAGACGACTAGCCTTTAGCCCCACCTATACTCACTCCTACCTCTCTCCTCCACACAAGAGCACGCATAGAACTCCATGTGTAACCTAAGAAACAATCCCCACTCTCTCACACACATCTCTTGCCTCTTCCATTTCAAATCTTTGGAGAGAAATCTTTGAGTGAGATTGAGAGCTGCGGTTTTTTGTGCTTCATCTCCAAATCCTTCTTGCTCTTCTTGATTCGAGCTTTGGTACTACATCGAGATCTTTGTGGATTCACTACTCTTGGAGCTTCTAGCTCCTAGACGACTAGGTGTCGCTTATGAGTCTCTAAATCTTGCGGAAGACCACAAGAAAGTTTGTATTACCCGCTTGTTTGTGCAAAGATTAGTGTGTGGGCTTGACCTTGGTGGTCGGCAAAGGGAGGATTAGGGTTGAAAAAGAGTCGGGTCATTGTGGGTGCCTCAACGAGGAACTAGGGCAGCTTTGTGGTGTGATCAAACCTCAGAATAAATCTTGTGTCTATTGTTTTCTTGCTCATTGTGTTTGTTTGTGTTCATCGTTCTCTCACCATTATGTGGAAGAATTTTTTATTTCTTTTTGGTGTGTGGATTTTGAGACATGCCCTTCTCAGATCCACTACTTTAAACCATGTGGATCATCAAGGACATTCCATTTGCATAGTTAACTAGGTGAATTTCGAGATCAATTCAGTTTTACATCTCATTCTTTAGTTGGACTCGTGCAGAGGAGTTGAACCGATTTTACCCAGTTTGTTTCTATTTTTGTTGAAAAAATCATCTTGCCTATTCACCCCCCTCTAGGAAACTTTCAAAACGCCGATGTACCGTCGATCTTGCCCCTCTGGTCGAACCTCGACCCCGAGGTGGTGCTCAATCGAATCGCCATGAGCCGCGGTGGCTTGGCAACAAGTTTTGACCTCGGCCGAGCCCTCCATCATGCATGTGCTGCCTCAACATCCACCATTTATTCTATGACATCGGTCAACGCATGTCTCCTTGTTGACCGTGGATTTTTGCTAAAGGAACCTCGGCTTTTATGGAAATCAACTAGCAGCTTAAGCTAGTTCAATCTAGGGACCCAAAATATACTTTTCAAACCCTAAAAGTTATAGTTAAGTAAATAAATGCTCCTAATAATTGAAAAATCAATAAAAATTAATATCTAACTCATTTTAAACCCAATTTAAACAGTTTTGATCTCAAACAAATTCTAAAAATGCCTACAATAATTATAGGACCATTTGAACCATGTTTTTATAATTGGTGTATCGTTTCTTATTTTGTGCCCATGTTTGTTGTATGTATACGAGTAGATTCGAAGTGTTGCAACTATCCTAGGGGCCACAATTTTGAGGACATCTAAACCCCAAAAGAAGACAAGTATTCCATGCTCTATTTCCCATTACATTAAATGCCCATTATTATTTTGGCCCAATTAGTGCTCTTAGTAGGATTTCTTTTGTGTTGCTTAGAAATTTGGGAACCTTTTTAGTAGACAGATGCCAGTGCTCTACACTTTTCAACAAGAGAAATGTTTTCAAGTGTTTTATGAGAAATTTTGATAAAAGATGCTTTTTAGAAAACAATGGGGACTTGATCCATAGGATCGGACTGCACAAGTACCTGATCCTAAGGACATGTTTGCCGAGCGACCACCCAGGACAAACAGTACAATCACGAGGACTATTATGGCTCTAGTCTTGACCAAGTAATTAGGGGAAACTATGTGTGTCTTAGCTATGGCTGATGGGAATGGAGGAAGGTTCTTTGACACCACTTACACTTGAGTAGCCCTTAGGTGGGATGCATTGAAGGGCCTATGTGTGATATATGTGGTGGAGAGGTCTTTGACCCCACTTGCGCTAACTAGACCTTGATTGAGATGCCTTAGAGGGTCTATGAAAGGGGTTAATATGTTACAGGAGATCGTCCTAGGTATTCTGTCATAGTCTAATATGCATAGGAGATCCTTTGTAAAGGTCTCATAGTGAACCCTAATGCACCTCCTTGGAAGAGGTGAAGGGTCTTGCAAACCCAAAAAAGTGGGTATCACGACTTGTGGGTGAAGTTGTGCAACATCTATAGAGTGTCACAAAACTGATTAATTAGCCATGCTCACAAGCAAAAGAGGCCTTGGTGTCCTCAAAGATTAGAAGTTTTGTTTTCAAAAACCCTAAAACTTTACCATGCAGTTGGTGATCTATCTGTTGTGGGATGTAGTAGATGGTCCTCTATGAGATGAAGCGGATGGTCCTCTATGAGATGCAGCGGATGGTCCATTGTGGGATCCAATGGATGTGTTTTCAAAACTTTTGCCATGGACTTGGTGAACAGTTCATTGAGGGATGTAGTGAATGTGTTATCCAAACTTTCACCATGAGATGTGGTGTTTGGTTCGTTGTGGGATGCAATGAATGCTCTTTCAAAGTTGGACTTCATCGAGCTGGCCCATTGGACCTTTCAGGGAGCAACGACCAGCTTCAGATTTCAATGGTTAGATCCAATGTGGCAAGGTCCGGTGTGCCATCAGACTAGTATTGTTCATCTGATTCCATCAGAATAGCTCCCTGCAACAGCAGACTAGCAATGTCCAATGGTGCACCAGATCAGCATTTTAGGTGGTCCGTTGCACCTATAGTAAATGCATATTTTCCCACTTAACTCCAACGACTATGTGGGGTGGTTGAGGTTATAAATATACCCCTACCAACATTCAAGGCACACAAGAGCTACACCAAACATCCATACACTTACTGCAACTACTCCAAAGCATTCCAAGCCTCCCAAGTGCCGCATTCAATTAATATTGAGCTAGAAAATCTTAGTGCCTTGCGGTGAGTTAGTGATTTAGTTGTTGCTACATTCTTGTGCTCATTAGTTTCTTTATCTCAGTCTAATTCTCACTCTTACAAATCTAGCGAGAGACTCCGTTGATTATGTGGAGATCTTCATGGAGACTTCGGTGTCTTGATTCAAGAAGAAATACTGATCGTTTGAGAGAGGGAAAGGGTTGAAAGAGACTCGTCCTAAGTGGACTCCTCAACACGGACGTAGGTTCTTCAATGTTGAACCTCAGAAAACAAATTGCCCGTGTTTTGTATTGAGTTCGATTTGTGATTTGTTTCTTCCCCTCTCATTTCTCTGGCTTGCGCTTGATTCTAAATCAATTGTGTCGCTCCCAAGTAATTCTGCAATCATAAGAGCATCACTTGCAAGAATAACTACTCTCCCTCACTTTGATTGAATTGCTTCTCGTTTTAATGCCTAATCAGGGTTTGGGATTTTCTATTTACTGATAAATTTCTGATTTTGCATATTCACCCCCCTGTAGGTGACTTTCAGGCATGTTTGCTGGGTTTGAGCCTCAAAAACTAGAGGGATGATCTTGGAGCCTCAAAACCAATACTTGCATCAAGGTGAACCTATTTCATGAATGGATCATGGTCGTTCGATGTTAAAAAATAACTTGGACCATTTTCCCTAGGGTCAAGAGGTTCAGAAAAAAAATATCTAAGAATCATCTTAGAATGTATAATAGCCTTATAAATAAGGATGGATGCTACCTAATACAACCATCCTTCCTAGCTAGTGACAGCTCTGTATGAGATTTTAGTAACTAAACGAACTATTAGACTAACCTCTATCATAAGGTAAAGTCTACATCCAAGTTTGAGAAGGATGTACTGCTTCACATTTATCTTTTTTTCACATGCATCTCGAGGCCAGTATTTCGATTTTTCATTGCATTTATTTATCAATATATCCTTCTAGTCCCAAGCAAGTTGGGGTAGGCTAGAGTTGAAACCCAACATGAAGTCACCAAAAAGAGACAGAGAGATAAAGGGGAGGGGAAAAGCTCTTGAGAGCACTAAAAGGGAAAAGGCATAATCATGGTTTGGGCATGTGGATAACTTATTTCCAAGTACTTATATCCAAACACAACTCCTTTGGGATATTCCATTCCTTCAAGTTCATTTTGATTGCCTCCTCCCATGTCAAGTTTGGTCGCCTTCTACCTCTCTTCATATTATTGTCTTGTCTTATGATGCCTCTGTGCACTGGTGCCTCTGGTGGTCTGCGGTGGACATGCCCAAACCATCTCAACCGGTGTTGAATAAGCTTTTCTTAAATTGGTGCTGTAGGAAACGGGTGACGCCTAAGAGGGGGGGTGAATTAGGACTTCTAAAACTTTTACTAAACTAGGCCACAATTAAATCACTAGAGCAAAACCTATGCAAGAAATCAAACTAGAAAGTGTAAACTAGGTTTTGTCTAAGTGTCGCTATCTCTACCGCAAAGGCTAAGTTTCAATCTACACTAAATAAGTATGAATACTAGATTGAAGCTTAAATGCTTAATATAAATGCGGAAACTTAAAGAGCAGAGTAGAGAAGCAAACTCTCGTGGATGACGCCGGTATTTTTACCGAGGTATCCGGAACCACGCAAGGTCCCGACTAATCCTCATTGGTGCCCCTATGCAAAGGGAAGCCCACGCGAGGGCCAAGCACCACGGTCGAGTAACTCCGTAGAGAGCCGCGGGCCTTCTCCACGCGCAAGTGGTGCTCCGCTTCCGGCTCCTCTCGGATGCTCCCCGCCGTCTCCACTATCGAGCTTCCGGCCGAAACGTCGCGGGCCTCGTTCCCTCCGGTACATGGTGGCGGCCGTGACACAAACGCGGTTGTCACGGTCTCGCAAGACTCTTGCCCCACTCGGTACAATTACAACGACTCACACAAGAGCCGAGAGGTTGTGTGGTTTTACAAAACTTACTCAACTAACTAGGGTTCACCTAGAGCAAGCGCTAAAGCGGTCTAACTAACCTAAGCACTTCGCAAAGCACCTACGCTAATCACCGAGTGATTCTATTAAGCACTTGGGTGTTTGAGCTCTTGGAATTATGCACTATGTGTCTTGGTATGTTGCTTGGGCTCCCACACATGAGAATGGCCGGTTGGGGTGGTATTTATAGCCTCCAAACCCCAAACTAGCCGTTGGACAGAAAGCTGCAACTTTCTGTCGTCGGGTGCACCACCGGACAGCCACTGTGCAGTGTCCGGTGCACGCCACGTCAGCCGACCGTTGGCGCCTGTAGCAGTCGACCGTTGGATCCGACCGTTGCCATCTGTCCGGTGCACACCGGACAGTCCAGTGCCGACTGTCCGGTGCTCCACCGGACAGACCGGTGCTACAGCCAGAGAGCGCCTGTCTGTGGCCTCTCTGCGCAGACTGTCCGGTGCCCCACCGGACAGTCCGGTGCACACCATACAGCACTGTCCGGTGCGCCACCAGGCGCTGGCTGACAGCCCGCTTCTTGGGTTTCTTCGCTTATTTCTTCGGGCTTCTTTGGTTCTTGAGTATTGGACTCCTATGCATCTTTTTATGTCTTCTTTTGAGGTGTTGCATCCTCATTGCCTTGGTCCAATTCTCTTCGCATCCTGTGAACTATAATTATAAACACTAGCAAACATATTAGTCCACTGGTTGTGTTAATCATCAAACACCAAAACTCAATTAGCCAAAAGGCCTGGGGTCCATTTTCCTTACAATCTCCCCCTTTTTGGTGATTGATGACAACACAACCAAAGCAAGCAAATAATACAAGTATTTGAATTAAACTATGCAATCTACTTGCTAAGATGCATGATTATCCCCACAATGTGATATTATGGACTTAAGCCTCCTCCTAACTCCATAATTCACTTACTTCCTATTTTTGGACCAAATGACCAAAACCACTTGAAAAACCAATTGAAGATATAAAATTTTAAATTGGTGGTGTTTGGTGTTTGATATAGTTTTCATTGCTTCGGTCCCTAAACTTCTCCCCCTTTGGCATCAACCACCGAAAAGGAAGACATTAAAAGCATGTAGGAAGAAAATACAAGCTTGCCCTCATCAAGAATTTCATCAAATGATACCACTTGAAGGATATTAAATTAAACCACATGAATGATACCAGTTGAAAGAATTACTCCCCCTAAATGAGTGTTCTCTTTAGAAAGAAGTTTCTCCCCCTTTTTAGAGATAAAGAAATACTCCCCCCTGACAGAGATCCTCTACTTAGGAAAAAACATGTGAAAAATTGGAGGTGCAAGACATGATTTTGAAAAGACTAACTTCCCTTATGCATAGGTAATAGAATATGAGTTGACCACTTATGCATTTTTAGCAACATGGAAGTATATGATGTGAAATATAGTCTAATCAAATATTGGAGAAGACATGTAAATGATACTAGATGTAGTCTCAAAAGATACCGATTGAAATTCAATGGCGAGCTTGAGAGACATGAGAGTTCTTGGAGATTTTGTAGTGGAAGATTGTTGTCTTTCTCCGGGGACCTCCTTTTCCTTACAATGAGACTATCACATGAAATAGACTTAAAAAGGTGTTAGTCTCAAAGTATTAGATTATAGAGTAACCTCCCCCTAAAGGTGTGCATACAAGTTTTGAATACTTGTAGGAGACGTGCACTTTGATTTGATATCAAGAGGGGCAAATTATCCATAATCCGAACTTTGGCACATATAAGTTAAATGATACAACTTGTAGAAATCAAAAATTTTCAATTGATGCATCATTTACTATGGAGTGATATAAAAGCTATGTGTCGTGCTTTAACTAAACATTTTAAACCATGTAGGTTTGCTTAAGTATGTGAATTGAAAGCAAGCAATCCTACCATGAGATTTACCTAGTATGCATAATTTTAAACAAAGTAAGTAACAAATGTAATACTAGGCAAGAAAAGGTAAGCTAGATAAAAAGGTAAATAGATGCACATCTAAAAACAAGAAATACAATAAAACTAGTTACCTTAGTCATGGGTGGGAAATTTGGGTCCAAAATTTTCACTAACCCACTTGGCAATAAACTTAATCCAATATGATGTGTCCCATGATATACATCCCAACTTTGCCAAGTCTCCAAATTTCCCGATGACCTTCGGTCCACTCACTTCCCTTTCGGGATCCAAACCTTCTTGGTGCTTTTCATGGTTAATTATTTCCTTTGGCACCTAGATGCGTTTGGCCCTCTTTCCTTTGTTGTCTTGCTTGTTGGCCTTGATTGCTATCACCTTTCCATTCTTTTTCTTCTTGATTAAATATGGTGTAGCAGCCTTTTTGTCTACCTTTTTGATGTAGGTGTTGCAGATTTTGCTTGATGGCTTTTGCTTGAGCTTTTGCCTTTGTTTATCCCTGGTCATCGCCTTGCATTGGAAAGACTTGTGGCCTTCCTTGTGGCATAGCCTACAAATCACAGTTTCTCCCTCCATAGGCTTGTTCACTCCCGCAGTGGTGTTATCCTGTGGAGGTCGGATTTGTTTGGCTTTGCCTTTCTTGTCATACAAAGCCTTGCCAAGGCGAGCCACTTCTTGCTTTAATTGTTCATTTTCCTTTGCAACCTCATCCGAACATGTCTCTACAACAATATTATCAACAACGACTTGGTTGCAGGGGTTAGAATCATCAATTAAATCAAAGCAGGAAGTAGAAGCATCTTTCTTAATTATTTCAGGTATTTCAATTAAAGATGTTGCTGGGGTGCTACCAGTGTTTTCTAGCTTAGCAGTTAGCTCATTATTGTGTATGCTAAGAATTTCCATTTTCTCTAGCAAATTTTCAATAGCTTCTTTGGAGCTAGCTAGCTTAGCCTTAAGTTTTTCATTCTTTTTAATAAGACTATCATCGGTAGCAGTGGATGGAGCACTAGATTCTAATAGCTCAATTTTAGTTGATAGCTCACTATTTAGGTTTGCAAAAGTTTCAAATTTTTTTAGCAAACCTTTGTAATCATTTTGAGAGCTAACCAACATATTTTTCAAAGTTTGAAGTTGAGCTTTTTGCTTAGTGCAAACATCCTGGAAAAATTCTACGGCTTCCGCAAGCTCATCTAGAGAGGGCTTTCCCTCACCTTCATCATCACTACTACTTTCATCACTAGAGGATGGAATGCTTGAGTTACCTCTTGCCATAAGGCATTTGTGTGATGACCGTGATGAGCGTGATGAGGATCGGTGGCTGCGCGTCCTTGAAGGTTCATCTTCACTTGAAGAATCATCCCAAGTTCTAACACTTGTTAGCGCCTTGCCTTTGCTCCTCTCCTTTTTGGGTTTGGCCATATTTGGACAGTTGTCCCTAAAGTGGCCCTTCTCCCCACATGTGAAGCATCCTCTCTTCCTTTGCTTTTTCCTGTCAATGTTAAAGAGAAGATCCTCGACCTGTAGGGACACACCCATTAGATTAATCTTGCGGATCATCCTCATTACCTTTCTGACGCGTCGGATTGTTTCTTCGTCCTTGGAGGATGATGTGCATGGTTGATTATCTTCATCATCATCACTATCTTCTTCTTCCTCTTCTTTACTTGAGGAACTTGGAGTGGGAGCCTTCTTTTTGCCCTTCCTTTCATCACATGCAAAAGCATATGGCCTTGAGGGAGTTGGCTCCTCTCCCCGACTCATTTTTCACGACATCTCAAAGGCAGCGATTTTCCCAATCACAATGGTCGGGGTCATGTTGCTCAAGTCCTCCATATTGTGAAGGATGGTGATGATGCTCCCATATCTTTGTTGTGGTTGCAGGGAGATAATCTTCCTCACAATGCCCGCATCACCTAGCTTATTAATGCCAATCGAATTGAGCTCATTGATAATTAGATTCAAACGAGAATACATGTCTCTAACAAGCTCATCATCTTTCATAGCAAAAGAATTATACTCATTTAAGACTAGGCAATGTTTTTGCTCACGGACATTGGATGTGCCGTCATGGAGCTCATGCAATTTTAGCCAAATCTCATTAGCAGTTTTCAAGGTAAATACTTGATTAAAAATATCCATGCTAAGAGATTCGTACAAGCAATTTTTGGCTCTAGCATTTAAATGAATTTCTTTTTCCTCACTCGTGGTGGGTTTCTCGGGATTCTTGAGGGGTTTCATCCCGTCACGAGTGACTCTCCAAACACCTAGATCAACGGCTTCTAGGTAACAAGCCATTCTAGCACTATAATATGGGAAGTTAGTGCCGTCGAAGTGTGGTGGCCTATTGGTATCCATCCCTTCCTCTAAAAAGCGTCGGCTCTTTTAGCGGTGAAGCTAAAGCGTTTCAAATGAGCCAAACCGGCTCCGATACCACTTGTAGGAAACGGGTGACGCCTAAGAGGGGGTGAATTAGGACTTCTAAAACTTTTACTAAACTAGGCCACAATTAAATCACTAGAGCAAAACCTATGCAAGAAATCAAACTAGAAAGTGTAAACTAGGTTTTGTCTAAGTGTCGCTATCTCTACCGCAAAGGCTAAGTTTCGATCTACACTAAATAAGTATGAATACTAGATTGAAACTTAAATGCTTAATATAAATGCGGAAACTTAAAGAGCAGAGTAGAGAAGCAAACTCTCGTGGATGACACCGGTATTTTTACCGAGGTATTCAGAACCACGCAAGGTCCCGACTAATCCTCGTTGGTGCCCCTACGCAAAGGGAAGCCCACGCGAGGGCCAAGCACCACGGTCGAGTAACTCCGTAGAGAGCCACGGGCCTTCTCCACGCGCAAGTGGTGCTCCGCTTCCGGCTCCTCTCGGACGCTCCCCGCCGTCTCCACTATCGAGCATTCGGCCGAAACGCCGCGGGCCTCGTTCCCTCCGGTACACGGTGGCGGTCGTGACACAAACGCGGTTGTCACGGTCTCGCAAGACTCTTGCCCCACTCGGTACAATTACAACGACTCACACAAGAGCCGAGGGGTTGTGTGGTTTTACAAAACTCACTCAACTAACTAGGGTTCACCTAGAGCAAGCGCTAAAGCGGTCTAACTAACCTAAGCACTTCACAAAGCACCTACGCTAATCACCAAGTGATTCTATTAAGCACTTGGGTGTTTGAGCTCTTGGAAATATGCACTATGTGTCTTGGTATGTTGCTTGGGCTCCCACACATGAGAATGGCCACTTGGGGTGGTATTTATAGCCTCCAAACCCCAAACTAGCCGTTGGACAGAAAGCTGCAACTTCCTGTCGTCGGGTGCACCGGACAGTCCGGTGCACCACCGGACAGCCACTGTGCAGTGTCCGGTGCACGCCACGTCAGCCGACCGTTGGCGCCTGTAGTAGTCGACCGTTGGATCCGACCGTTGCCGTCTGTCTGGTGCACACCAGACAGTCCGGTGCCGACTGTCCGGTGCTCCACCGGACAGACCGGTGCTACAGCCAGAGAGCGCCTGTCTGTGGCCTCTCTACGCAGACTGTCCGGTGCCCCACCGGACAGTCCGGTGCGCCACCAGGCGCTGGCTAACAGCCCGCTTCTTGGGTTTCTTCGCTGATTTCTTCGGGCTTCTTTGGTTCTTGAGTATTGGACTCCTATGCATCTTTTTATGTCTTCTTTTGAGGTGTTGCATCCTCATTGCCTTGGTCCAATTCTCTTCGCATCCTGTGAACTATAATTATAAACACTAGCAAACATATTAGTCCACCGGTTGTGTTAATCATCAAACACCAAAACTCAATTAGCCAAAAGGCCCGGGGTCCATTTTCCTTACAGGTGCTACTCCTAGACGACCTCGTATGTCATCGTTTCTCACTCAGTCCAATCTTGTGTGCCCACATATCCAATGCAACATACGCATCTCTGCGACACTTAGTTGTTGGATATGTCATGTCTTAGTAGGCCAACACTGAGCCCCATATAACATAGAAGGCCTAATTGATGTCTTGTAGAACTTGCCTTTCAACTTCTGTGGCACTCTCTTGTCACATAGGACTCCCGATGCTTGACGCCATTTCATCCATCCCATTTGGTTCTATGGCTAACATCTTCATCAATATCACCATCTCTCTGTAGCATCGATCCCAAATAATGGAAGGTGTCCTTCTTTGGTACTACCTGTCCTCCCAAGCTTACTTATCCATCCTCACTAATTGTAGTACCAAAGTCACATCTCATATACTCGGTTTTGGTCCTGCTAATTCTAAATCCTTTTGACTCTAGGGTCTAACATCATAGCTCTAGCTTTCTATGTACTTCCCAGCTTTCATCTACTCAAACTACATCATTAGCGAAAAGCATACACCAAGGGATATCTCCTTATATATCCCTTGTGACCTCATATATCACTAAGGCAAATAGATAAGGGCTCAAATTTGAACCTTGACGTAGTCCTATGTTAATTGGGAAAACATTTGTATCACCATTAGTTGTTCGGACGCTAGTCACAACCTTGTCAAACATGTCCTTGATGAGTGTAACATACTTTGTTGGGACTTTATGCTTGTCCAATGCCCACCACATGATATTCCTAGGTATTTTATCATAGGCCTTTTCCAAGTCGATAAAAACCATGTGCAAGTCCTTCTTCTGCTCCTTATACCGCACCATGACATGTCTTATTAAGAAAATTGCTTCTATGGTTGATCTTCCAGGCATGAATCCAAATTGGTTCATGGTGATTTGCGTCATTCCTCTTAGGTGATGCTCAATAACTCTCTCCCATAGCTTCGTAGTGTGCTCATGAGTTTAATCCCTCAATAGTTGGTACAACATTGAATATCTCCCTTGTTCTTGAAAATTGGTACTAATGTACTCCTCCTCCACTCATCAAGCATCTTGTTTGATCAAAAAATATGGTTGAACAACTTGGTTAGCCAAACGGTAGCAATATCCCAAAGGCATTTCCACACCTCTATTGGGATACCATCCAGTCCCATCGCCTTGCCCCTTTCATCCTCTTTAAAGCTTATTTGACCTCTAACTCTTGGATCCTACATACAAAGCATCTATTTAAATCATTAAAGGAGTCATCCAATTGGGTGTCCATAGTCTCATTCTCACCATTGAAAAGATTGTCAAAATACCTCTGTCACCTCTATTTGGTCTTGTCCTTTCACCAAAAGTTGATCCATCTCATCCTTAATACATTTAACTTGTTTGAGGTCCCTCGTCTTCCTTTCTTGAATCCTAGACATCTTATAGACATCCTCATCCCCTTCCTTTGTACTTAGTCTTCGCTAAAGATCATCATAGGCTCAACCCTTTGCCTCATTTGCAGCTCGCTTTGCAGTTTTCTTTGCCACCTTATACTTCTATATGTTGACCACTCTCCTGTCATGGAACAAGCTCCTATAACATTCTTTCTTCTCCTTTATTGCCTTTTCAACGTTCTCGGCCCACAACCAAGTATCTTTAGGTTCACCTCTACTCCCTTTGGTCACTCTAAACACCTCTGACACCACCTTCCTAATACAAGTTGCCATCTTCACCCACATGTTGTTTGCATCTTCTTCTTCAGATGAAGCGCACTCCACAAAAACTCTTTCATTAAAAAATTTGAATGTCTCCCCTTTGAGTTTCCACCACTTCGTCCTCACGATTTTGGCTTGTTTGTCCCTATGGGTACGGATCCGAAAATAGAAGTCAACCGCCACAAGATTATGTTGGGGCACAACACTCTCTCAAGGTATCACCTTATAATCCAAACATGCTTGTTTATCTTCCCTTCTTGTGAGAACGAAGTCGATCTGGCTCGAACGATGGCCACTGCTAAAAGTCACCAAATAAGAATCTCTCTTTCTGAAGAAAGTGTTGGCTATCACTAGGTTGTAGGCTACAGCAAAGTCCAAAATAACCTCTCCTTCTTGATTCCTACTACCATACCTGAAACCTGCATTTGTTGAACCAACATGACCATTGAGATCTCCTATACTATGAAAAGCTTCTCAATGGTGAGTACTGCTCTAACCATGCCATCTAAGTATTCCCAACACTTCCTCTTCTCGCTGTCATTGAGACCAACCTGAGGGGCATATGCACTTACAATATTCAAGACTACATCCCCCAAAACTAGTATGACTAGGATAATCCTATCTCCCTGCCTTTTGACATCCACCACGCCATCCTTGAGGCTCTTATCAATCAGGATACCGACTCCATTTTTGTTTAACACTGTTCCTGAGTACCAAAGCTAGAAACCAGTGTTCTCCATCACCTTCGCTTTTTCCCCTTCCATTTTGTCTCCTGGACACATAGGATATTAATACGCCTCCTGCTCGCTGTATCGACTAACTCTCTTAGCTTACCTATAAGGGACCCTACGTTCCAACTACCTACACAGATCCTAGTCAGCTTAACTAGCTTCCTTACCCATCGCACCCGTTGAGAGAGATGCGAAGACCCTTGCACATTTGTCACTACACCTGGGCGTCGATGTAGTGCGCCACAAAGGAAGAGACGACCCAATCCTTGCTCACTTGACACCGCATCTAGATCACGACACAGTGCGCCACCAAGGGGTGGTAGCCCGACCCTTGCCCATTTAACACCATACGTGGGTTCCGGTATGGCGCATCGCTATGAGGGTTACACCCCCCAATTGTTTTCTATTGGGTTTCATCACCATTGGAGTGGCTAAGTTTTTTATAGCTAGCTCACTATGCCTAATGCAACCCTCCTCCTCGTACCTGGACTTGGGACCAGGCTATGTTGCACCAACATATGCTGAGACAACATAGGCGGAGTTGAGACCAGTATTTCGATAAGAGAAAGTTATTGCTTCATGTTTACCAAACACCAGGCCAATACATGTAGGTAATTAGAGGTTATTCATTGGCATAGGTGCATAGATACTCACTACTTTTGCATGAACTAGTATCTATCTAATAATGGTCAAGGACCTATCGGGTTGGACAGACCAGGAGATGCTCTGCTCCTGTCATCTTCAAAAGGAGCTTGGCCATATGATGGTGGATGCTGAGGAGCATGTGATGGGATGTTGTGATGTATGGGGTCTGGCCCGCTAGGCACAGGTCTTTTTTCACTGTCCAGTTTTTTTGATGCCCTATTGAACGATGCAAGTCTTGGGCGATGGCCAATAAATCCACCTTGCTGTTGTGGCATCTCCATGTTGCCATTGACTCTCAGTTTATTAGTACTAGCAAAAGCATCCTCATCAGTCTGCCACACATTAGCATTGACAGATGTTGAAGCAACAAGAGCACAAACAAACAAGGACACAATAGCCACCATCCCCATCCTTGATGCCATGGAATCTAGACCGTGAAGCTATTTTCCATATATATGTCCAAGGTGTGGTGTAGTGGTGTAGGAACATCATTCAACCACCCACACATATATAAACAAAAGCCACCAAAGATAGGAAGTAAGAAATTAAGAATCACCTTTGAAGTGGGTCCGTCACTTGGCTCTATTTTAAGGCAGTTTTAATCAAGTTCCTAAAATGAAGTATACTAATGAGGCATTATTGATGAACTTCTAAAAAAAGTATGCAATGAAGCAATATTAATGAATCTTCCAAAAGAAGTTTTCTAATATTAAGCAATCTAGTTAGCATTTGCACTAGAATATGTTATGGCAAGAATGTATTAAATTTTCCTAGTTTTGTGCCAATTTTGAAGAATGGCTAAAAATAGAATGTGGATTTCAAGGACTATTTGAAAATGGATATAGTTTTCGTGCTATATGTGAAACACTGCTAAAAAAGTTGGCATTGCTACATAAAAATTTAAGTCAATTTTGGAAGTGACAAAAAGATAGAAATTATTTTTATACAAACATACTAACCAAAAGCGGAGCCCAAACTCCACCAACATATTCATCTAAATATTCTAGATTTTTGTAGTTTTTTGGAGTGATTTAGAGTTTATTTGATTTGATTTAAAAATTCAAACTTAAATTGGGAAATGGAGAAAAAGAAAAGAATCAGCACAGTGCATGAGCCAGCCTAGATCCACTCAGCCCAAACCGCTCCCGAGCTCACCTACCACTAAAATGTGCCCATGAGTCACTGACACCTGGTCCCCACCTCTTGGCGCTTCTCTCCCCTCAGTCGCTCTCTCTCGTTGACGCCCTAACCCCACCTGTCAACCTCAACCTCCCACTCCCACCCACCCCCACTTGTCACCACTAGACATCTCTGCGATGAACTCGTCCTCCCTTGCTCGAGCACTACCCTTATCCCCATCACCTCCACAGCTGGAGTAAAGAAATTTTATCCCTGCCCTTCCTCCCTGATGCCTGATCCTTTAACCCTGAGCACCCCTAGCGGCATTCGAGCTTTAAACGGTCACACCACCCTTGTTGTCATTGTCTCCCATTAATCAATGGTGCTCCCTTATAAAAGGAACACCCCCGCACCAACTGCTTCACTCAGATTGCACTCCCAGCCACCCGAGAACCTCTTACTCACTACCAGCGATGGCACCCCTATTCCCACGTGTCAGAATTGTATTCCACCTTATTCACTAGAGATGCCCCATCCTCCCCACCAGTGTCACCATGATCCCCAGAGTGTGAGGCAGTTGCGAAACTTCATAGAGCTTTACCATCCCTAGTTGATCAGACCATGGAGACACGAGTCCCACTGTGACCCATCATCACCGACCGGTGAACCCTAATGCTCCCTCGATATCGGCATGGCAATAGGACGTGCACCAGAAGGTACCAAACCCCATACGCCCATTCCCGGACCCGATCACATGATAGGCTATCGTGAATTGCTCGTCAAAGTTTCCCCTTCCATCGAGAATGCCACTACACCGTACCGCAGTGGCTTGGCAGCAAATTTTGACCTCGACTGAGCCCTTCATTGGTCGACGTAGCCAGCTCTGGTAGCCCACCGTCGTGAAGCCATTCCTCCATTGTGCGCGCGTCGCCTGCACATCCACGATCAAATTTTAGAGATATCGGTCAACACCTATCTCCCCGTTGTTGACATGGATTTCTGCTAAAGGAACCTTGGCTTTTATGGAAATCAACCAGCAGTCTGAGCTAGTTCCAACTAGGGACCCAAAATTTACTTTTAAAACCCTAGAAGTTATAGTTAAGTAAATAAATGTCCCTAATAACTGTAAAATGAATAAAAATTAATATCTAACTCATTTAAGCCAAATTTAAATGGTTTTGGTCTAAACTAAATTCTAAAAATGCCTACAATAATTATAGGACCATTTGAACCATGTTTTCATAATTTGAGTATTGTTTCTTATTTTGTGCCCATGTTTGTTGTATGTATACGAGTAGATTTGGAGTGTTGCAACTGGGCCAGGGGCCACACTTTTGAGGACCTCAAAACCCCGAAAGAACACAAGTATTGCATGCTCCTATTCCCCATTACATTAAATGATCACTATTGTTTTAGCCAAATTACTACTCTTATTAGGATTTCCTTTGTGTTATTTACCATGCGATTGTTATACCCAGAAATTTGGGAACCTTTTTAGACAGTTGCCAGTGCTCTGCACTTTTCAAAAAGAGAAATGTTTTCAAGTGTTTTCTGAGAAAATTTGATAAAGTATGCTTTTTAGCAAATGATGGGGACTTGATGCATGGGATAGAGCTGCACAAGTACTAGATCCTAAGGACAGGTATGCCGAGTGACCACTGAGGACAAACAGTACAACCAGAAGGACTATTATGGCTCTAGTCTTGACCAAGTAATTAGGGGAAACTATATGGGCCTTGGCTATGGCTGATGGGAATGGAGGACGACTCTTTGACACCACTTACACTTGAGTAGCCCTCAGGTGGGATGCACTCAAGGGCCTATGTGTGAGATATGTGGTGGAGAGGTCTTTGACCCCTCTTGCGTTAACTAGACCTTGGGTGGGATGCCTTGGAGGGTCTAGGTAAGGGGCTAAGATGTTACGGGAGATCGCGTCAGGTATTCTGTCATAGTCTAATATGCATAGGAGATCCTTTGTAAAGGTCTCGTAGTGAACCCTGCCGCACCTCCTTGGAAGAGGATAAGGATCTTGCAAACCCAAGAAAGTGGGTACCATGGCTTGTGGGTAAAGTTGTGCAACATCTATAGAGTGTCACAAAACTGATTAATCAGCCATGCTCACGAGCAAGAGCGCCCTTGGTGTCCTCACATATTAGAAGTTTTGGTTTCAAAAAACCTAGAACTTTACCATGGAGTTGGTGATATGTCTGTTGTGGGATGTAGTAGATGGTCCTCTATGAGATGAAGCGGATGGTCCTCTATGAGATGCATCGGATGTCCATTGTGAGATGCAATGGATGTGTTTTCAAAACTTCTACCATGGACTTGGTTAATGGTTCACTGTGGTATGTAATGAATGTGTTGTCCAAACTTTCACCATAAGATGTGGTGTTTGGTTCATTGTGGGATGCAATGAACTCTCTTTCAAAAGGTTACTTTACAATAATAGTTCACCATGGACTTGGTGGACAATTCATCATGGGATGTGATGAATATTGAAGTTATTGGATTGTAATGGATCTTTGTGCAACAAAATTCTTTAAGGGGATTTGAATGCTTTTCAAGTACCAATAAAACTTGACCAATTAAGAGCATCCGCTTAAGCTAGCTTGCTATATTATCAGTCCACTTTTACCCAAAGTGGAATACTTATTTAGTGCTTGAGTACTCACTATTGACTTTTCCACCCCTATCATATGTACTTTCTATTCATATGGAGGGGAACAGGTGTTCTGGACCCAAGAATTCCATGACAACGATGAGTTCTAGGCCTACGATCAATTAGTCAGCTATGGATGGTCTATTGGTGGATTTATATCTATGTTGTAATAAATACATTGTTTGTTACTAATAAAGCATTGTGTTTTGATATAATCCACTGTATGACGTCGCTATACATGTGATTCTCGATCTGATTGCATATATATTGGACATTTGGTTTTGTCCTTAATACCAGGTGTGACAGAAGTGGTATCAAAGCCTTGCTGACTCACGCAATCCTAGAGTAGAACTGGTAAAACTTAACTTGCTCAGCCCTTAGACTTTCCTCTAAGATTAAACCTGTAAGGAAAATGGACCCCGGGCCATTTGGCTAATTGAGTTTTGGTGTTTGATGATTAACACAACCTGTGGACTAATATGTTTGCTAGTGTTTATAATTATAGTTCACAGGATGCGAAGAGAATTGGACCAAGGCAATGAGGATGCAACACCTCAAAAGAAGACATAAAAAGATGCATAGAAGTCCAATAATCAAGAACAAAAGAAGCCCGAAGAAATCCAAGAAGCGGGCTGTCAGCCAGCGCCTGGTGGTGCACCGGACATTGATGTCCGGTGTGCACCAGACTGTCCGGTGTGGCACCAGACAGTCTGCACAGAGAGGCCACAGACAGGCGCTCTCTGGCTGTAGCACCGGACTGTCCGGTGTGCACCGGACTGTCCGGTGTGCACCGGACTGTCCGGTGTGCACCGGACTGTCCGGTGTGCCACGGGCAGACGGCAACGGTCGGATCCAACGGTCGACTGCTACAGGCGCCAACAGTCGGCTGACGTGGCGTGCACCGGACACTGCATAGTAGATGTCCGGTGGTGCACCGGACTGTCCGGTGCACCCGACGACAGAAAGCTGCTGCTTTCTGTCCAACGGCTAGTTGGGGGTGTGGAGGCTATAAATACCACCCCAACTGGCCATTCTCAAGTGTGAGAGCCCAAGCAACATACCAAGACACATAGTGCATATTTCCAAGTGCTCAAACACCCAAGTGCTTAATAGAATCACTCGGTGATTAGCGTAGGTGCTTTGCGAAGTGCTTAGGTTAGTTAGACCGCTTTAGCGCTTGCTCTAGGTGAACCCTAGTTAGTTGAGTGAGTTTTGTAAAACCACACAACCCCTCGGCTCTTGCGTGAGTCGTTGTAATTGTACCGAGTGGGGCGAGAGTCTTGCGAGACCGTGACAACCACGTTTGTGTCACGGCCGCCACCATGTACCGGAGGGAACGAGGCCCGCGGCGTTTCGATCGGAAGCTCGATAGTGGAGACGGCGGGGAGCGTCCGAGAGGAGCCGGAAGCGGAGCACCACTTACGCGTGGAGAAGGCCCGTGGCTCTCTACGGAGTTACTCGACCGTGGTGCTTGGCCCTCGCGTGGGCTTCCCTTTGCGTAGGGGCACCAACGAGGATTAGTCAGGACCTTGCGTGATTCCGGATACCGCGGTAAAAATACCGGCGTCATCCACGAGAGTTTGCTTCTCTACTTAGATCTTTACATTCCGCATTTATATTAAGCATTTAAGTTTCAATTTTGTAGTCATACTTATTTAGTGTAGATTGAAACTTAGCCTTTGCGGTAGAGATAGCAACACTTAGACAAAACCTAGTTTGCACATTCTAGTTTTGATTATTTGCATAGGTTTTGCTCTAGGGATTTAATTGTGGCCTAGTTTAGTAAAAGTTTGAGAAGTCCTAATTCACCCCCCCCCTCTTAGGCGTCACCCGTATCCTACAAGTGGTATCAAAGCAGGTTTGGCTCATTTGAAACGCTTTAGTTTCACCGCTAAAAGAGCCGACGCTTTTTAGAGGAAGGGATGGATACCCATAGGCCACCACATTTCGACGGCACTAACTTCCCATATTATAGTGCTAGAATGGCTTGTTACCTAGAGGCCGTTGATCTAGGTGTTTGGAGAGTCACTCATGACGGGATGAAACCCCTCAAGAATCCCGAGAAACCCACCATGAGTGAGGAAAAAGAAATCCATTTAAATGCTAGAGCCAAAAATTGCTTGTATGAATCTCTTAGCATGGATATTTTTAATCAAGTATTTACCTTGAAAACTGCTAATGAGATTTGGCTAAAATTGCATGAGCTCCATGACGGCACATCCAATGTCCGTGAGCAAAAACATTGCCTAGTCTTAAATGAGTATAATTCTTTTGCTATGAAAGATGATGAGCTTGTTAGAGACATGTATTCTCATTTGAATCTAATAATCAATGAGCTCAACTCTATTGGCATTAATAAGCTAGGTGATGCGAACATTGTGAGGAAGATTATCTCCCTGCTACCACAACAAAGATATGGGAGCATCATCACCATCCTTCACAACATGGAGGACTTGAGCAACATGACCCCGATCATTGTGATTGGGAAAATCGCGGCCTTTGAGATGTCGCGAAAAATGAGTCGGGGAGAGGAGCCAACTTCTTCAAAACCATATGCTTTTGCATGTGATGAAAGGAAGGGCAAAAAGAAGGCTCCCACTCCAAGTTCCTCAAGTGAAGAAGAGGAAGAAGAAGAAAGTGATGATGATGAAGATAATCAACCATGCACATCATCCTCCGAGGACGAAGAAACAATCCGACGCGTTGGAAAGGTAATGAGGATGATTCGCAAGATTAATCTAATGGGTGTGCCCCTGCAGGTCGAGGATCTTCTCTTTAACATTGACAGGAAAAAGCAAAGGAAGAGAGGATGCTTCGCATGTGGGGAGAAGGGCCACTTCAGGGACAACTGTCCAAATATGGCCAAACCGAAAAAGGAGAGGAGCAAAGTCAAGGCGCTAACAAGTGTTAGAACTTGGGATGATTCTTCAAGTGAAGATGAACCTCCAAGGACGCGCAGCCACCGGTCCTCATCACGCTCATCACGGTCATCACACAAATGCCTTATGGCAAGAGGTAACAAAAGCATTCCATCCTCTAGTGATGAAAGTAGTAGTGATGATGAAGGTGAGGGAAATCCCTCTCTAGATGAGCTTGCGGAAGCCGTAGAATTTTTCCAGTATGTTTGCACTAAGCAAAAAGCTCAACTTAAAACCTTGAAAAATAAGTTGGTTAGCTCTCAAAATGATTACAAAGGTTTGCTAGAAAAATTTGAAACTTTTGCAAACTTAAATAGTGAGCTATCAACTAAAATTGAGCTATTAGAATCTAGTGCTCCATCCACTGCTACCGATGACAACCTTATTAAAAAGAATGAAAAACTTAAGGCTAAGTTAGCTAGCTCCCAAGAAGCTATTGAAAATTTGCTAGAGAAAATGGAAATTCTTAGCATACACAATAATGAGCTAACTACTAAGCTAGAAAACATTGGTAGCACCCTAGCAGCATCTTTAGTTGAAATACCTGAAATAATTAATAAAGATGCTTCTACTTCCTGCTTTGATTTAATTGATGATTCTAACCACTGCAACCAAGTCGTTGTTGAGAATATTGTTGTAGAGACATGTTCGGATGAGGTTGCAAAGGAAAATGAACAATTAAAGCAAGAAGTGGCTCGCCTTGGAAAGGCTTTGTATGACAAGAAAGGCAAAGCCAAACAAATCCGACCTCCACAGGATAACACCACTGCGGGAGTGAACAAGCCTGTAGAGGGAGAAACTGTAATTTGTAGGCTATGCCACATGGAAGGCCACAAGTCTTTCCAATGCAAGGTGATGACCGGGGATAAACAAAGGCAAAAGCTCAAGCAAAAGCCATCAAGCAAAATCTCCAACACCTACATCAAAAGGGTGAACAAAAAGGATGCTACACCATATTTGATTAAGAAGAAAAAGAATGGAAAGGTGATAGCAATCAAGGCCAACAAGCAAGCCAACAAAGGAAAAGGGGCCAAACGCATCTGGGTGCCAAAGGAGATAATTTCAACCATGAAAAGCACCAAGAAGGTTTGGATCCCGAAAGGGAAGTGAGTGGACCAAAGGTCTACGGGAAATTTGGAGACTTGGCAAAATTGGGATGTATATCATGGGATACATCATATTGGATCAAGTTTATTGCCAAGTGGATTAGTGAAAATTTTGGACCCAAATTTCCCACCCATGACTAAGGTAACTAGTTTTATTGTATTCCTCGTTTATTAGATATGCGTATCTATTTACCTTTTATCTAGTTTACCTTTCTTGCCTAGTATTACATTTGTTATGTACTTTTGTTTAAAATCATGCATACTAGGTAAATCATATGGTAGGATTGCTTGTTTTTAATTCATATACTTAAGCAAACCTACATGGCTTAGAATGTTTAGTTAAAGCACGGCACATAGCTTTTATATCACTCCATAGTAAATGATGCATCAATTGAAAATTTTGATTTCTACAAAGTGTATCATTTAACTTATATGTGCCAAAGTTTGGATTATGGATAATTTGCCCCTCTTGATATCAAATCAAAGTGCATGTCTCCTACAAGTATTCAAAACTTGTATGCACACCTTTAGGGGGAGGTTACTCTATAATCTAACACTTTGAGACTAACACCTTTTCAAGTCTATTTCATGTGTTAGTCTCATTGTAAGGAAAATGAAGTCCCCGGAGAAAGACAACAATCTTCCACTGCAAAATCTCCAAGAACTCTCATGTCTCTCAAGCTCGCCATTGATCTTCAATTGGTATCTTTTGAGACTACATTCAGTATCATTTACATGTCTTCTCCAATATTTGATTAGTCTATATTTCATATCATATGCTTCCATGTTGCAAAAATGCATAAGTAGTTAACTCATATACTATTACCTATGCATAAGGGAAGTTAGTCTTTTCAAATCATGTCTTGCACCTCTAATTTTCACATGTTTTTTCCTAAGTAGAGGATCTCTGTCAGGGGGAGTATTTCTTCATCTCTAAAAAGGGGAGAAACCTCTTTCTAAAGAGAACACTCATTTAGGGGGAGTAATCATTTCAACTGGTATCATTCATATGGTTTAATTTAATATCCTTCTAGTGATATCATTTGATACAATTCTTGTTGAGGGCAAGCTTTTATTTACTTCCTACATGCTTTTAATGTCTTCCTTTTCGGTGGTTGATGCCAAAGGGGGAGAAGTTTAGGGACCAAAGCAATGAAAACTATATCAAACACCAAACACCACCAATTTAAAATTTTATATCTACAAATGGTTTTTCCAGTGGTTTTGGTTATTTGGTCCATAAATAGGAAGTAAGTGAATTATGGAGTTAGGAGGAGGCTTAAGTCCATAATTTCACATTGTGGGGATAATCATGCATCTTAGCAAGTAGATTGCATATTTTAATTCAAATACCTTTATTATTTGCTTGCTTTGGTTGTGTTGTCATCAATCACCAAAAAGGGGGAGATTGTAAGGAAAATGGACCCCGGGCCATTTGGCTAATTGAGTTTTGGTGTTTGATGATTAACACAACCTGTGGACTAATATGTTTGCTAGTGTTTATAATTATAGTTCACAGGATGGGAAGAGAATTGGACCAAGGCAATGAGGATGCAACACCTCAAAAGAAGACATAAAAAGATGCATAGGAGTCCAATACTCAAGAACAAAAGAAGCCCGAAGAAATCAGCGAAGAAATCCAAGAAGCGGGCTGTCAGCCAGCGCCTGGTGGTGCACCGGACATTGATGTCCGGTGTGCACCGGACTGTCCGGTGTGGCACCGGACAGTCTGCGCAGAGAGGCCACAGACAGGCGCTCTCTGGCTGTAGCACCGGACTGTCCGGTGTGCACCGGACTGTCCGGTGTGCCACGGGCAGACGGCAACGGTCGGATCCAACGGTCGACTACTACAGGCGCCAACGGTCGGCTGACGTGGCGTGCACCGGACACTGCACAGTAGATGTCCGGTGGTGCACCGGACTTTTCGGTGCACCCGACGACAGAAAGCTGCTGCTTTCTGTCCAACGGCTAGTTGGGGGTGTGGAGGCTATAAATACCACCCCAACCGGCCATTCTCAAGTGTGAAAGCCCAAGCAACATACCAAGACACATAGTGCATATTTCCAAGTGCTCAAACACCCAAGTGCTTAATAGAATCACTCGGTGATTAGCGTAGGTGCTTTGCGAAGTGCTTAGGTTAGTTAGACCGCTTTAGCGCTTGCTCTAGGTGAACCCTAGTTAGTTGAGTGAGTTTTGTAAAACCACACAACCCCTCGGCTCTTGCGTGAGTCGTTGTAATTGTATCGAGTGGGGCGAGAGTCTTGCGAGACCGTGACAACCGCGTTTGTGTCACGGCCGCCACCGTGTACCGGAGGGAACGAGGCCCGCGGCGTTTCGGCCGGAAGCTCGATAGTGGAGACGGCGGGGAGCGTCCGAGAGGAGCCGGAAGCGGAGCACCACTTGCGCGTGGAGAATGCCCGTGGCTCTCTACGGAGTTACTCGACCGTGGTGCTTGGCCCTCGCGTGGGCTTCCCTTTGCGTAGGGGCACCAACGAGGATTAGTCGGGACCTTGCGTGGTTCCGGATACCTCGGTAAAAATACCGGCGTCATCCACGAGAGTTTGCTTCTCTACTTAGATCTTTACATTCCGCATTTATATTAAGCATTTAAGTTTCAATCTTGTAGTCATACTTATTTAGTGTAGATTGAAACTTAGCCTTTGCGGTAGAGATAGCAACACTTAGACAAAACCTAGTTTGCACATTCTAGTTTTGATTATTTGCATAGGTTTTGCTCTAGGGATTTAATTGTGGCCTAGTTTAGTAAAAGTTTGAGAAGTCCTAATTCACCCCTCCCCTCTTAGGCGTCACCCGTATCCTACAAAACCTCTAATGTTATTCTTACCCAATGAGATGGCACATACTCGCTTGACCACTAGGAAGAGTACTAGATGTCACATCTACATCAGCATCAACATCTTACCACCACCATCACCACCTAAGGTGGGACCCTCACGCATCACCACTAACGATATTCTTAAAGGATTCGATGACAAGACCTTCAAGACCGAGGACGATCCCATGGAGGACTTGGAGCCTTAAGATCCACACCGCTAGGACTAGGTGACTCAGCTTCATTAGGGGGCTCGGATAGAGTTTCTCACTAAACTTGTGAACCTTAGGGTCATGGTGCAAGACCCAAACGACTCTGAATACCCTCTCTAGAATGAGGATGTCTCATTAAGATAGATGAACATATCTGTTGGGGACTTGTTCTCAAATGCTATGAGTTAAGAACAAGGCAACACAAAAAAGGTTAATGGTTAAAGTCCTTTGACTTTCGAAGCATTATCTCTCTTAGGATATAATGATCTTCAGACAAAAATTATGAAGGACGTACCTTCATCATCGCAGTGTATATTAATGGAAGTAGAAGCATATAAAACATGAGAAATAACATATATAATCATATAACACCATTAATATATCTTTATTATATTATCATGAATGAACATGAACTATATTGAATTATATTTGTACCTTCGTCTTGACAGAAGGTAGAAATCCAAGCGTGACGCATAAGTGAATACAAGCCAGCCTGAACAGTACGGGGGTACTGTCATCTATTTATAGGCACGGGACGCAGCCCAGTCAAAATTATATTTATGTCCTTGATGACTAGTTACAATCATGACACAAATTATCATGGACTCGTCTTTTCCTCTTTAAGTCGGTGCAGCCCTTCATCTCAAGGCATGTCACTATGCCAAAGCTCCCTGAATCATAGCTTCGGCGTGTACCTTCACGTTGTGTTTGCTTATATGCTGATCTTTCGAAGGTGTTTCTGCTTAGAGGACCTTCGGCGATGAAGCAGGCCCCCAACAATATCCAATGATAAGATACTACTAGACTACCGAGATACAGAGGATGAAGAGACCAAACTAGAGGAAGAAGAAGAGTCCAACGAGCTAGTCAACATCGATAGACCTTGGATGTTGTAGCCACTTATACCTAGAGTCCCTGATCTGGAGGCTCCCGCATCATAAGCTCACGTACAGTAACTCCCACAGTAGAGTATTTCCTATAGGAGAATATGATGACTGAGCACCCCTACATCTTGAGTGAAGGAGGAAAGTGCACTATAACATGGCCTGACACCATATTTCCCTCGTATGTTTCGACACATGCTTACTGCATCGGGACTAGGAGAAGTCATGGTGAACTACATTGGAGTGTGACACTAGCACCTCCAAGAGTGCTACCCCAACTTTGAGGAGTGACTCGTCTCATCCGAGTGTAAGATCTAGGACACTACTATAGGGGGTGAATATACGGTTTTGGCTAAAATCACAAACATAAGAGAAATTTAATCAGTACGACAAGAGATATAAATTCTCTAGCCTATGTTGAGCAATGTTAGGATAGAAACCTATGGTGAACAAGTAATCTAGATGACTAGTAATGAAAGATGATCCAACTAATCACAAGTAATAACAAGAGAACAAGAGAGACACCGAATTTTTTCCTCGTGGTCTCGGTGATTTGTCGATCACCCCTAATCCAAGTTGAGTTAGATTCCAAGCTCTCAGTTGCTCCTCTATCAAGACACCATTTGATCTTTGAGCCAAGTGGACAAGGAAACACTCAATACCTCGGTTCCACTAGGTCGCTTTTGTTGCTCCGGCGAGGTAGGCACGAACCCCTCACGATCATCTCCTCTGCTCTTTCACAATCTTCACAGAGTTCAACGGAGTCACTACCAAGCCGTCTAGGAGGTGGCAACCTCCAAGACTAACAAGATGACGATCGCTTGGTGTTCCACATCTAGTGCCTCAAGCTCACTTTAATGATGCAACACATTAGATTCACTCAATCACTCAATAGAAAGAAATCTCAAGTGATGGGGGTGAGTGAGAGTGTATGACAAGCTCTAGTGTGCTCAATGGACAAGAGAGCTTCTATACATGAGCACCACTTCTATTTATACCTATACACTCAATACTAGCTATGATGGACAAGCTGCCCCCTTTCTACGCACTTACAGACGGTCCATGCCCTCTGGCCGAACGATCTGGCGTACAAGTGAAGGCTAGTTTTCCCATTTGAAAACATGCCAGAGCTATCAGACCAGACAACAATAACTCCCCAAGCTCCACCCACTTGACTTTAATACAGATGGATGTTTCGCCAATCCTAACCAGACAGTCCACGACATGGGAGTTAGTATTGTCCAAGCTCAAACCTCGAACAATCCACAATACAACTTTCCAAAAACACACAATCCCTGCCCAAACCATTTTTAGGCACCTGCGGACTGTCCGCCAACCCTGGCCGGATAGTTTGCCCAAACACATAGGGACATGTGCAAAACGATACCCTTCCTAGTCAGGATTACGAACGGTCCGGCCACTAGGCCCGGACGGTCCACAATGCAAACACTTCGGACCACTTCGAAGGCTTCACCACTTCGGACCACTCTAGAAGTCTGTGGATGGTCTGGCCTCTTAGCATGAACGATCCACGACAATGATACTTAGCCCACTTTCCAAAACACGCTTTTGAAAAGATTTTAACTCATGAATTCGGAAGCACTGTTAGTAATCTTGCTAATGCTTCATCTAAAAGCTCTATGAGGCACTAAATATCACACAAGGAGTTGTCATTGACTCCTCTTGATAGTACGGCTATCTATCTGACTAACCCAGTCAATTTTCTTCTCTAAACACCATGTGATCGGTGTTGGTGTTTGGTACCAATGGCACACTATGGGATATACCATGTAGTGCTTTTGGGAGGATAGTGACGTCGATCACAACTTGATGGTTCGTGTCAGGCACAACGGAACAAAGCAGATTATACAGGTTTGAACCACCTAGAGGCGTAATACCTTATGTCATGTATGTTTCTAGTGGTTGTATTGCTCCGAGTTTGAAGATTATAGGCGATTGTTGAAGGTAGAATATGAAAGTAGCCTACGAGTCTAATGGAGTCTCCTATTTTAGTAGGGAAACCTCCTCAGCATTATATGGCCAAATGAAGAGATAACCTTGTACAGATTAGAATCCTATACGCATCTAACCACTTTCTCTATAGACGCAACGCGTTTTCGGGCGTTCAGTTGGTTCCCTGCGAGGCTTGTGTACCGTTGCATGCATGGGACATGCCTTTGAAGACTCTACGTTACTCGGCTTTGATTGCATCTTGCTGAGTCCCACGACGGCCCTATGGACGACCCATCAGGGGCCTTATAAGCGTCACATGGAGCGCATCCATTTCATGGTGACCCGGGGGATATCCGTGTAACACCTCAGATGTTAGCTAGAAGTAATAACCCAACCACTTGGACCATTATCACATGTGGATAACTTAAAGTAAAAGTCACTAAAATTAAGGATCATATTTCTAATAAGGTGAAAACACCCTAGAAGAATTAACTTACCCACCCCATGGTGATCAAAGGGAAGGGGAGTAACCAACCCCCTAAACCTACTCTCTTGAGCCTAAGAGCACCAAGACGAAGTGTCAAGAGAAAGTTAACCAAAACACTTAACCACAGGTGGACCCTTAACAAAAGTTATAGCTAACTAAATACCTAACAAAAGTTCTTGAGGGTTAAGCACCAAAAAGGGGTGGCTAGAGTCCTAATCAAGTCACACATGTGGGAGAAGGGGAGAGAAATAAAGATTTTTTCATAAATCCAAAAACAGCCCTATCCCAAAAACATAAAATATCCAATTATGAAATGTGTGCCTAATTGTCCTAGGAACACCCTTGTAAAGTTTGAACTCGAGCCCTCACTGTTTGACATGACAAGTCGCTAGATTTCTCTCAGATTTGGGTAGCAAGACAAACCCATCTTCACACTCAATTATCTTGTGAACCTGGCCTCAATTCGAGCCAAGTGTTGCACATGACATGTAGAGTATACAAATGGGAAGAAATCTTACACAAAGATCATGCCCCAATTCACTCGGATTTTACATCTATGGATGCTTGAAACCGACCGAACCAAACAATGCCACATGTTCGATGGCTTGCCCAACTGGCCGAGCGCGCACTGGCCACGTCGCACGTGTCCCTGCACTCTATCAGCTCGGTCGAGTGCCCGCGCCCATGCACGCCTATAGAGGCCACCCCATGGCCTCGGTTGCCCGCTACCAGAGAACCACCACCGTGCCCGAGAATTAGCCACCGGTGATCACCGTATTGGCCGAGCACTACCGCCCACAGACCTCCCCGTAACACAGCCACCACGGCTAGCCTAAACCACTCACCTTAGCCTTGGCCAGAGCCACTATCGCACTCCTAGAGGCTTAAGGAAACTCACCCACCCTTTCCCTGGCAAGTTAGCTCACCGGAGAAGCGTGCCACCGCTCGCCGGAGTAACTCTGTCCGCCGATGAACGTGGCCAGCCCCCTACTCCCCACTATCGACCACACCTCTGTGACCCCGTGAAACTCCCCGACCGGTCAACTAGAGCTCTACTGCCACCAACGGCTGGATTACTTGCCGCCTATGCACGTGGTTCGGGCGATTCTGGCAATCTTCGACCACGACCCGACTATAGATGTGTCTGTCGTGACATCCCTGACACCACCGTGCCCTCACCCAAAGCTCTACTGTTGCTTTCTCCTCTCTGGGTACTGTTGCGGTGAGCCAGGTACCGCGGGTTGAGAAGACAGGAATTTTAGAAATTTTCTAAACACTAGTTGTAGTTCAACTCACCCTCTAAAATTAATTAAAAGAAAAGGAGATGTTCCCAGTAAAAAATGGGCATGCTGTTGCATGCTCCATATGTGGAGCACCCCGTCGTTTGAAACTAGTAATCCAAGTCTATTTTGCCTCTCTTGATCATCGTAAAAAATCATTTTTCCTAACTCTAAAACCAAGATAGCTCATTTTCAACTCTCAAAAGTGGATATGTGTGACCTCTATGTCTGTTTCTCTTGTTGCCTTTTATTTTTCTCTTTTATATTTTTTGGTTAACTCTTTAAAAAATCGAAGTAACCAAAAGAGTCATAAAATAAGAAATTCAATTGTGTTAGACTCTAAATGAGTTGATATACATAGTAAATATTGTTGGGGCGAAGGCAAAGGCGCCACCCTTCGCTCGAAGCCTTCGCTGCAGCAGCTGAACTGACAGAAACAAAACAGGCGGGGACACCCTTCACTTCTTCCGTTCCAGGCGAAGACTGGCGACGAAGGGCGTCCCACGGCGCGGCCTCGCCCAGCTCGGAGGCCCACGTGCAATCCGGCCCGTCGTAACGGGCCCCGCCTGGCCGCCCTGTGTTACGGGCCTATGTTGTAAAAGCATTCCTGTAATTACGGTCTGTAACCCCGCTTTATGGGAATATTCTTGGGATAACCTAGGTACCTGAGGGCACATGCGTCCTTAGCTCGAGGCGCTGCGCGCTCAGGTACCTATAAATACCCCTGTACAGTGCCCGTGAGAGGCTAGATTAACAGAGCTTTTGCCATCTAGCGCGAGTGCCCTGTTGTTATCACTGTTCACCCTTGTTGGATCCCCTTGCAGCTGAGAGCAAGTTCCAACATTTGGCGCCCACCGTTCGTGCTACGAGAAAACCACCCGCGATGGCACCCAAGAGAGCTAACCCGAAGGCTGACGAGGCTGCGAAGGCAGCACTGCTCGCCGCAAGAAAGGGCAAGGCCCTCGCCCTCACCCAATCCACCCACCAAGAGGCCACTGAAGACGACACCCTCCGCACCTGCGACCCTGAGGGACAACCGCAGCCACCCTCAGGCTTCGCACCACCAGAGGGCGCGGACCTCGCCGAGGACGGTGAGGTCCTCGGCGTCTCGGCAGAAAAACAGCTACAGCTGCGCGCCCTGCGCCTCAAGACCCGCAATCTCCAGAGGCAGATGGAGATACTGGAGGCCAAGCGCCAACGCGTGTCCGCACTCGCCAAAGTGCGGCAAATGATACGCGACGAAGAGCACAAGGCCCAGGAACTCGAGCGGGAGATTGCGCTGATGCAGCGCGAAGGCCACCTCGGCCTGCAGCACGAGTCGCCCCTCCAGCAGCGCGCACACGACGAAGACACGCGCGAAGGCCACCCCGGCCTGCAGCATGGGCCACCCCTGCAACACCGCGTGCAGCCGGAGGACCCGCGTTTCCCTCAACGCGACCACACCTTTCCGCACGCCGCGCCATTCCAAGGGGTCAACTATCTCGATGAGCGAAGTCCCCTAGCGCCTCACCTGCAAGTGACGCCGTGGCCAGCTAACTTCCGGGCAGGGACCTATCCCAAGTACAACGGCAGCACCGACCCGGCTCAATACATAATGAGTTACCAGGTCGCCGTTGCATCGTCCGGGGGGGACGACGCCACAATGGCGAAGTCTTTCATCATCGCCCTCGAGGGCCCCGCACTCACCTGGTTCACCAGGTTGCCTCCGCTGTCCATTGATTCCTGGAGAAGTCTCCGGGACAAGTTCCTGCTCAACTTCCAAGGGTACCGCCCAGACACCGACGCCCTGGCCGAACTTTCGCTCTGCAAGCAGCTAGAAAAGGAGACCCTGAGGGAGTATTACCGCAAATTCCTGACACTCAAGTCACAGCTACCCTCAGTCGATGACCAGATTGCCATCCACTATGCTATCAGTGGTCTTCGCGCCGGCGTCCTTTACAGCCACTGCATCAGAGATCCGCCAAAGAACCTCCAAGAGTTATATCAGCTGTTTGAAAAGTACGCCAGATCTGAAGAGCTCCACCAGCACAAGATTGAGTCCCAGAGGAAGCCAAAAGATGCTCCACAGTCCAGTCGCACGTGGACAAGGACTCCGCAGCCAGACTCCGGTCGAGACGGCCGCAATCAGCAGCAGGTGCACAACATCGCCAACCAGCACCCCGCTGCCGACCCCCCTCGTCGCCAGGACTATCCCCCAAAGGGCCGCGGAAACGGCACTCGGGGCAGGGGCCGAGGGCGTGCGCAGCCGCCGCGCCGATTCTACTACCTCTTCCATGGCGAAGACTGCGCCCACCACACCAAAGACTGCCCCGAAACGAAGGCTACCAGAGACAGAATGGCACGGGCGCAGCCAGCCGACAACCCCAGAATTGTCGCCCACAATTACCAGCAACCCCCTCCGCCATATATCCACGCTCCTGCCCCGCATCCACCGCACCACGCTTACCAACACCATCAGGAAGTACAAATCGTACCTCCTCCACCCCCACCACCACACCAGCAACACCAAAACATCCCCATGCCCCAAAGCAGGAAGACTTCGCCGATCAACCATATCGCAGAGTCATCCACATGATAACTGGGGGGTCCAGCACCGACTTCGACACCAAGCGGCAGAAGCGGGACCACTACCGCAGCATTAACCATGTCGCCGTCACGGGCCCAGTCGTGCAGACAAAGTGGTCCCACATACCGCTAACCTTCGACGCACGGGACGTCGACTTGCGCAGCGCCCCCCCACTGCGATGCCATGGTTATCAATTGCAGCGTGGCAGGCTGGGACCTGCACAAGGTCCTCGTTGACAACGGCAGCCAGGCGGACATCATCTTCCTCCACGCCTTCGATCGCATGGGCATAAGCCACAGCCTGCTTAAGCCTTCGGACAACCCATTGTATGGCTTCGGCGGCAAAGGCACCTTCCCCGTCGGCAAAATAGAGCTGCCTCTCTCCTTCGGTGTAGCACCCAATGCCCGAAGCGAGCAAATAACCTTTGACATTGTGGATATGGTATACCCTTACAATGCCATCATGGGCCGGGGCTCCATCAATAAGTTCGAAGCAGCCATTCACGGACTGTACCTATGTATGAAGATACCAGGTCCGTTAGGCGTTATCACAGTCTTCGGCAATCAACAGACTGCGCGTAACATAGTGCGGGACTTCGTGCCCGGTCAAAGAAACGTGCACTGCCTCACGGCCCAACGCGAAGCCCCCGCGCCTGCCAGCCCAACCAATAAGCAACATGACAAGGCGCAGCTGCAGAGCCATGACGGGACCAAGACTGTCCCCCTCGACCAGGCCACGCCCAGGCAGACAGTCATTATCAGCGAAGACCTTACTTCGCATGAAGAAGAAAAGCTCCTCTGCTGCCTGTCCAAGAACAAAGATGTCTTCGCCTGGTCGGCCCTCGATCTGGTCGGGGTCAGCCGTTCAATAATTGAGCATAGTCTGGGAATCGACCCTTCGGTACGGCCAAAAAAGCAGCAGCTTCGCAAGATGTCCGACGAAAAGACGGAGGCCGCCAAGGCAGAGGTGCACCGCCTCCTGGAGGCCAAATTCATCGAGCCGGTGGCTTACCCCACATGGCTCTCCAATGTTGTAATGGTGCAGAAAAAGAGCGGGAAGTGGCGAATGTGCATCGACTTCACCAGTCTCAATAAAGCCTGCCCAAAGGACATCGAGGCCAACCCAACCAAGATTCAGGCTATCTTGGACATGACGCCTCCGCAGTCCGTCAGGGACGTCCAGCGCCTGACAGGCAGATTGGCCACCCTCAACAGATTCATATCCAGGTCCGCCGAGCGAAATCTCCCCTTCCTCAAGACACTCCGTGGTGCAAAAGACTTCGCCTAGGGACCAGAGCAGGCGGCGGCCTTCGCCTCATTAAAGCAGTACCTGACAGAGTTGGCCGTCCTTACCAGCCCCGACCCCTCGCTCCCCTTGCTGCTCTACGTCGCGGCTTCACCACATGCGGTCAGCGCGGCACTAGTGCAGGAGCAGACTGTCGAGGGCGTGGTCCGGCAGTGCCCCGTGTATTATGTCTCTGAAGTGCTGACATCGTCCAAGTGCAACATGACAGAGCTGGAGAAGATTGCCTACGCAGTCGTCATGTCATCGCGCAAACTGCGCCATTACTTCGAAGCATTCAAGGTCCGAGTCACCTCAAACAGGGGGCTCGGCGAATTATTCAGAAACCCGGAGGCGTCGGTGAGGATTGCCAAGTGGGCGGCCGAACTCTCCGGCTACCACATCTGCTTCGAGCCCAGGACAGCTATCAAGTCTCAAGTCCTGGCAGACTTCGTCGTCGACTGGACTGGGCCAACAACACAGCCAGATCCGTCCACAGAGAAGACTTGGACGATCCATTGCGACGGCGCATGGTGCCATGCGGGGGCAGGCGTCGCTGCAGTCATAACCTCACCAGTCGGGGTCAAGCACAGATATGCAGCACGACTCAGCTTCAATCTGGAATCCGATAGATGCACAAATAATATAGCAGAATACGAAGCAGTCATCCTCGGCCTCCGCAAGCTAAGGGCCCTCGGAGTCACCACCTGCATCATCAAAACAGACTCCAAGGTAGTTGCCGGCCAAGTCGAGAAAGACTATGCAGCCAAGGACCCCGCACTCATGCAGTACCTCGCGGCCATCCGAAGTCTCGAGAGGCAGTTCAAGGTGTTCACCTTGCAGCATGTGGATCGGGCCAAGAATGAGGAGGCCGACGCATTGGCCAAGGCCGCGGCCAGGGGCGAAACTCTGCCCTTCGACGTGTTCTTCCATGTCATCGGCACGCCAGCAGTCCGGAGCCCCGAAGGGCTCCAAATAACCAATGACAGCGAGGGCCACCGCACAGTCAACCTCATCATGACCGAAGACTGGCGGGCACCCATAACCCTGTTCCTGCAGGGGTATTATCATCCAGCCGACATCAGTGAGGCCAAGCGTCTCAGACATCGAAGCCGAGACTTCGCTCTGATTGAAGGCCAACTCTACAAAAAAGGGGTCAGTCAGCCAATGCTTAAGTGCGTCACCGAGGCCGAAGGCATGCAGATTCTACGTGAAGTCCACAGTGGCACGTGCGGCTCGCACGCGGGGCCGAGGGCCCTAGCTGCTAAGGTGATCCGCCAGGGCTTTTACTGGCCCGCAATGATCTGCGCCGCAAATCGGGTCACTCGGTCCTGCGAAGCCTGCCAGAAGTTTTCCCCTCGGTCAGGCGGCCCTTCGCAGTATACAAAGCTGATCGCCCATACATGGCCTCTCCAGCGCTGGGGTCTCGACATTGTCGGACCCCTGCCCACCGCTCAGGGGAACCTTAAGTTCGCCTTCGTCGCGGTCGAGTACTTCACCAAATGGATCGAGGCACGGGCTGTTTCTACAATAACATCAAAGACTGCCCAAAAATTCTTCTGGCAGAACATCGTTTGCCGCTTTAGAGTACCATCCGAACTAACAGTTGACAACGGCAAGCAGTTTGATAACCAAGACTTCAAGGATTTTTGTTTCTCCATTGGCACCAAGCTTGCCTTCGCCTCAGTCTATCATCCGCAGTCCAACGGGGTCGTGGAGCGTGCCAACGGGAAAATCTTCACAGCTATCAAAAAAATGCTCCTTGATGAAAAAAAGGGCAGATGGACCGATTTCTTACCTGAGGCAGTCTGGGCACTAAACACGACTGAGTGCAGGGCGACCGGGTTTACTCCCTTCCGTCTTCTATACGGATCGGAGGCCATGACTCCGCAAGAAATAAAGCACGGGTCCCCGCGAACAGTTCTGTCAGCCGTCCCTGATGTGGACGAGCCAACTTCAAAGGATCTCATCGACGGAGACCGTGTCTTCGCCCTACAGGCCCTGAACAAGTATCAAGCCCAGACCAAAGCATGGCGCGACCACTCAGTCACCCCGAGGGAGTTCAGCGAAGGGGACCTCGTACTCATTCGAACAGCTCGGACGGAGTCCAAGGGCAAGCTGGAGCCCAGGTGGGAGGGCCCTTTCATCGTCAAGACAAAAGCTTCCCCCAACGCTTACAGGCTCACAACGCCAAACGGCGAGGACCTGGAGCACTCCTGGAACATCGACAACCTCCGCAAATTTTTTGTTTGATTCCTCAGGGCTGTCTTCGCCCTTGTAATTCGCAAAAACAATCTTGCACCGGCCCGCACTCTTTTCCTCCCGGGGGGTGAGGTTTTTAACGAGGCGGAGCCATGTAATATATGCGTGAAAAATCCCCCGCAAAGACATGCGTCGAAAAAGACCGCGATGACGGTCTTCGACATTCGACCACCACGAGGTCACCGCGAGGCTAAGCGCTAGCTACCCTCGCGTGCGACAAATCCGCGCAGAAGTCGCCTAAGGGTGCAGCCGGATTAGCACAACAAGTGCGGAAAAAAAATCTAAGTCTATCGCGAAGACTATCCGTGCAGAAGTCGCCTAAGGGTACAGCCGGATTAGCACAACAAGTGCGACAAAATCGAAGTCTATCGCGAAGACTATCCGCGCAGAAGTCGCCTAAGGGTGCAGCCGGATTAGCACAACAAGTGCGGAAAAAAAAATCTAAGTCTATCGCGAAGACTATCCGTGCAGAAGTCGCCTAAGGGTGCAGCCGGATTAGCACAACAAGTGCGACAAAATCGAAGTCTATCGCGAAGACTATCCACGCAGAAGTCGCCTAAGGGTGCAGCCGGATTAGCACAACAAGTGCGGAAAAAAAATCTAAGTCTATTGCGAAGACTATCCGCGCAGAAGTCGCCTAAGGGTGCAGCCGGATTAGCACAACAAGTGCCAAAAAAAATCTAAGTCTATCGCGAAGACTATCCGCGCAGAAGTCGCCTAACGGTGCAGCCGGGTTAGCACAACAAGTGCGAAAAAACCGAAGACTATCTGTGCAGAAGACACCTAAGGGTACAACCGGACTAGCTCAGCAAAGGCTGAAACGACAACATCAAACCGTCCACGCCAAGACCAACTATAATCACGCCAACACAGCGCAACAAAACAAACCAGACAAAGTACACAACGCCTTCGCACACACACATGCACGCAAGGGCACACAATTTCATCATACAAGCCTCTACATATACAAGCGAGGGCACCACACTCTACATCGGCTCAACCTTAGGAATAATTCCCATCTCCCTATAATTAAATAACATTATCCTAAGCTCCTCACCCGCAAAAAGACTTCGCAGTTCCCCTTCACCTATATTCTCGGCGGTCGGCAAAGACAACAGTTCCTGCCGACCAGCCCCACTTACGCGAATCCGAGCCCCCTCCGCCCCACTAACCATACGTTTCGCAACTGCCCTTCGCCGCCGTCGCCCGGTGCAAGGACCTGGCACATCTCCTGCAACCGCGGCGTGCGGCGAGGCTTCCGTCGCAGCCACATCCAAGGCCGCGAAGTAGTCCAAGTCCTCCGACGACTCCGTCCACTCAATCGAGCTCCCAGAGTCAGCACAATCAAAAAACTCAGATGAAGAACCACCACATTCATTACCATCTTCCGCGGTCGTAGCCGCCAAAAATTTAGTAGTAGCGGTTGCGTGCGCAGGCCCAAAATCTTGAACCTGCGCAGCAACCAAAATTCAGTAACATGTACAAACTTCCCCAACCCTCTACACCTACTACGCCACCTGCGACGGCCCTGACGATGCGGAAGCCTCCGCTGTTGGCTCTGCCGCTGCTTCCGCTGTTATCTCCGCCGCTACCGCTGCGGGATCCTCAGCACTCGGCGCGGCAGCTGCAGAAGCATCAGGCGCGCCTTCGGCGACCTCTGGGGGCAGGCCTTCGCCGGCCGCAGCGGATGTGGCCGGGGTCGGCGCCAGGGCGACCTCGGACACAGCCTCCGCCGGGGCCGACTCCGGGTCAGCCAACATGCTGTTCAGCGCCCCGAAGTCGTCGACCCTCTCGCCACACACCGCCTAAGCCAAAACACACAAAATTCATCAAACACGCACACAGCCCACATCCAACAAATACCAAACAAGCGAAAACGTTACCTGAGCCCTCACCGTCTCGGCGTGCTCCCTGACCACCTCGCGCCCGTGTGGACCCCACAGCCGGTCGAAGATAGCCCCGGCAGAATCCTTCACTACGGGGTCCTCGACCTTGAAGATATCTCGCTCAAAGTCCTCTTCGACTTGGTCGAAGACCTCGAAGTGCCGGCACCCTTCGCGGGAGAGCGCGTTCATCGCCCCCTCGCAGGTGACCAGGGAGGCATACGCCATAAACCCCTCCACGACCGTGGGGAGCGCCTACAGCTCCTCCTGCACCCACTCCAGGCACCGAAGTCTGGGCTCTCGGTCCGGTACTTCGAATTCACCGGTCCCCGCGCCTAGGCCACGGTATGTATCTACGAGCAGTTGGCGCGTCCGCTCTGCCTCCGCTCGTGCCGCGGCCTCGGCCCCCTTCACGCGGCTCTCCAGGGCGGTGAGCCGCTCCTGCAACTGCTCGGCGCGCTCCCTGGCAAGATTGCCCTCCGCCCGTGCCAGGTTGGCCTCCGCCTGCGCAGCCTGCGCCTTGACAAGGGCTTCGTTGGTCTCCCTCCTTTCCCCCGCCAGCTGGCGACGGAGGGTGGCCTTCTCGTCCTCCAGTGTGGCCACCTTCTCCGCCAGCTTGCGGCACTTGCTGTCGGTGGCCGATTTTTCGCGGACGGCGTCAGCGTGTTGCGTCCGAAGCCTTTCGAATTCGGCAGCCACGGCTGTCGTGAGGGCCCCCGACGCAGTGCGGCTAGCGAAGTCAGCCACCTGCAGAACAATCGTAAGACTGCGGTTAAAAAAAAAGGGGGGGGACGAGGTCCAACTCAGCGGACCTGACGTAGCGCCTCCGTCGCCTCCGCCAGCCGGCGGGACGCAGCACCCGCCTCATCCATGACAACCGCGAGGGCCGACGCCTCGCCACCGGCGCTAAGAGCCCCGCCCTTCGCCTTCGGCGCTGCGGCAGCCGTCGTGGTCGCCGCGCCAGGCGCAACCACAGCAAGTTGGCCTTCGCCCAACCCTGCAGCGTACCAATGAACCGATTAAAAAAAAAAGCCAACGACCTACCACCGAGATAGTCGTCCACGCTAATATCGGTGACGAAGTCGGCGACGCGTTTGCCCGCCAACGGCAACGCTCGGGCCACCCTCGCGACCTCCGCCACTCCACTGGACGGCGGCACCGCCTTCGCCGACTTCGAGCCTTCGGCGCCTGCCGTTGCCTCCGGCCCCTTGCTAGATGCAGGGACGCTCGACTTCGCCGCCAGTGGCGGCCGGCCTCCGCCGGAGGCCACAGCCTTCGCAGTCCCCCGCTGCCTTTTCGGCCTGGCTTCAACGAGCCCGATAGCCGCCTGGCGCTTTTGTGCAGCTCCCTGGCGATCCTTGTCCATCACTGCTGACACAACAGCAGCAATATTCCGCCCGTAAGGAAAACCCTCCATTCACGAACCATGCGAGATGTAAAAAAGTCCTCGCCAGCCGCGCGGGGGACAGGAACATTCCTAGGCCAACAACAACCGGTAACCCTCAGCATCCGAGCCGAAGACTCCCGGAGCTCGGGCGAAGACATCCTTTCCCCCGGGGCCGCGCACGTCTTCGTCAACTCTCTAGCAAAACGATCAGAAACCCCAAGTCCTCCCATAGCAGTACCTAATTTTCTCTTTTTAGAGGACGGGGCGGCCGCCGACGCAGGGTCGTCTCCGGTCTCCACCGCCGGTCTCTTCCCACGGCGGTCCACATCGTCTTGACCAGGGTAGTCGTCATACGGCAATTGATTTAATTCAAAAACCCTGTTCAAGCGGTCATTCGACCGCGGATATCCCAGCTGCGCTGGCCCTCTGTCCTCGGCACGTAGCGTCCAACAAGCCGCACCGCCCCATCCTCCGCCTCACGCACCACGGCGGCCGGATCGCGACTTTGCAGATTCAGGGCGAAGGCGGGACTCCGCACCACCCTTCCACCATGAAAAGGCATCTGGCGAGGGCATACTTCGCCCAACGCCCAGCCACGCGCCAATGGCCACACCCCGTACGCCACAAACTCTTCAACCAAGTCGCGCCCACTGCTCATGCCGGCGGCGCACCGAAGAGCCCCTTCGTCCTCATCCTCCTCCGCCACTTCAAAGGGCGGATACGCTGAGTAAAAATGAGAACACATCGCGGACACGGGGAGTCCCTCATGGCTTTCGACGGTACCCTCAGCGACGTAAAACCAAAATTCATTCCAGTTGCCCCACTTGTTGCGGGCGCAAGGAACCAACTCGACCACCTGCATCGTGGTTTTGCCGGTCTTCGGCGTGAATGTGCAGGATCCAAACTGAGCGACTTCGCCTCCAATCATCCTCTTCTGCCAATGCAAGCAATAATACTTCGCAAAAACTTCCACCGATGGTTGTCCGCCGTACGAAGTCGTCGCCCAGACATACTTCGACAGTGCCACTATGGCATTCGGTGTCAGCTGGTGTATTTGAACGTTGAACCTGCGCAGGACTTCGCCAACAAACCGGTGCGCAGGCAAGCGGAGCCCGGCGGCGAAGAACGCCTCGAAAACGACCAACTCGCCCTCTGGCTCGGGGACTACCTCTGCCCCCGGGACTCGACCAACTCCGTCGCCGAAGTAACCCAACCGCTGCATATCTTGCACGCGGGCCGACGAGATCCGTGATACGCCGAAATCAACAGAGTCGCCGGCGTGCAACTCCTCCACCATTAAGCTACTCAGCGTCTCCTCAGACGAGGCGGCGGCCGGCGGCGAGGGAACGGCCGGCGGCGTAGCGGCAGCGGAAGAAGACGAGGACGGCATCGCAACGTACCGTCGGCGGCGGCGGGCGGTCTGCTTCACTCGAGCCAGATCTCCGGCGAACAAGACCGCGGCAGGCAGACGAGCAGCAAGTCGGCGGAAAGGGCGGCTAGGTTTTTCGCGGAGCGTGGAAGGTGAAGTTCAAAAAGCGCCGACCCCCGCCCCCTTTTATAGACAGGGCGCGGCGCTTCGGGAAACCCGCAATCCAACAGTACACCGTCAATCAACGGTCACATCAAAAACCCCCGCGGAACCACTTCGAGCGAGGGCAGCGTCTCCGCCATCTAACGACGTCTTCGGCACCAGGTGACTTTGTCGAACTGGTCCCTCGGAGGGCAAATGTTGGGGCGAAGGCAAAGGCGCCACCCTTCGCTCGAAGCCTTCGCTGCAGCAGCTGAACTGACAGAAACAAAACAGGCGGGGACACCCTTCGCTTCTTCCGTTCCAGGCGAAGATTAGCGACGAAGGGCGTCCCACGGCGCGGCCTCGCCCAGCTCGGAGGCCCACGTGCAATCCGGCCCGTCGTAACGGGCCCCGCCTGGCCGCCCTGTGTTACGGGCCTATGTTGTAAAAGCATTCCTGTAATTACGGTCTGTAACCCCGCTTTATGGGAATATTCTTGGGATAACCTAGGTACCTGAGGGCACATGCGTCCTTAGCTCGAGGCGCTGCGCGCTCAGGTACCTATAAATACCCCTGTACAGTGCCCGTGAGAGGCCAGATTAACAGAGCTTTTGCCATCTAGCGCGAGTGCCCTGTTGTCATCACTGTTCACCCTTGTTGGATCCCCTTGCAGCTGAGAGCAAGTTCCAACAAATATATAATATGAACATATAATAGTATAAATTTTTATGTGATTTTATATCTATGTTTTTCTATGAGTAATTCATGGTGGTAGTTTCTCTGGTCTAACTATATGGTGGGGTTTTATTATGATGGACTAAGTATTATATATTTGAGCTATACCAAAACATCATGATCATTAGATCATGTGCGATTAATTTATAGATTCATCTAGATTTATGTTTGTTAAATGTTTTAATAACTCATTGTACATGATCCAACGGGCATAATTTTTTTGTTAGAGACTACATGAGTAGATCTACAAGCTGAACAAATATTATGGTATGCTTTAATACAACATTTTGTTGTAGCTTTAGATCTATGATGTTTTAACTAATTCATAGTTGCAGTTTCTTCGATGAAACTATGGTGGACTCATCCGTTCATGTTTGAGATGTAGCAAAAAAATTGTGATCATTGGATTATGTATGACTATGTTATAGTTTTATATATTAAACCTAGATAAATCTTGTCGGGGACCATAATTAGGGGTACCCTCAAGACTCCTAATCTCAGCTGGTAAACCCCATCAGCACAAAGCTGCGAAGGCCTGATGGGCGCGATTCAGGCCAAGGCTCCGCTTAAGGGACACGATCCCACCTCACCCGAGCCCAGCCTCGGGCAAAGGCAGCCGACCCCGGAGGATTCACGCCTCGCCCGAGGGTCCCCTCGAGCAACGGACGCACCATCGACTCGCCCGAGGCTCAGCCCGGGTAGGCTTCGCGGAGAAGCAACCTTGGCCAAATCGCCACACCAACCGACAATATCGCAGGAGCATTTAATGCAAGGATCGCCTGACATCTTATCCTGACGCGCGCTCTTCAGTCGACAGAGCCGAAGTGACCGCAGTCACTTCGCCGCTCCACTGACCGACCTGACAAGGAAACAGCGTCGCCTGCCCCGCTCCGACTGCCGTGCCACTCGCCAGAGTGAGGTTGACAGCGGCTAAGTCCAGCCTCAGGCGACATAGAAAGCTCTGCCTTGCCCGACCCCAGGATTCGGCCCCCCGTCTCGGCCTCGGAAGAAGGACTTCGCCTCGCCCGACCCCAGGGCTCGGACTCAACCACGACTTAGAAGACGACGAACTCCGCCTCGCCCGACCCCAGGGCTCGGACTCGGCCTCGGTTCTGGAAGACGACGAACTCCGCCTCGCCCGACCCTAGGGCTCGGACTCGGCCTCGGCTCCAGAAGACGATGAACTCCGCCTCGCCCGACCCCATGGCTCGGACTCGGCCTCGGCTCCCGAAGACGATGGACTCCACCTCGCCCGACCCAAGGGCTCGGACTCCGCCTCGGCTCCCGCAGACGATGGACTCCGCCTCGCCCGACCCCAGGGCTCGGACTCAACCTCGACCTCGGAGGAATCGCCACCTCGCTCAAACTCGGGTCCAGACCGGCCACGTCGCCAGGGGGGTCATCATTACCCTGCCCCTAGCTAGCTCAGGCTACGGGGACAAGACCGGCGTCCCATCTAGCTCGCCCCAGCAAACAAGTAATGATGACACCCCGCACGCTCCATGACGACGGCAGCTCCCAGCCCCTTACGACAGCCAGGAGACGTCAGCAAGGATCCGACAGCCCCGACAGCTGTACTTCCGCAGGGCTCCAGCGCTCCTCCGACGGCCACGACATCACATGAACAGGGTGCCAAAACCTCTCCGACTGCCACGACGGCATGTACTTAGGGCTCTAGCTCCTCTCTGCTAGACACGTTAGCACATTGCTATACCCCCCACTGTACACCTGGACCCTCTCCTTACGCCTATAAAAGGAAGGTCCAGGGCTCTCGTATGAGAGAGGTTGGCCACGCGGGAGAACGGGCCGACGCATAAGGCTCTCGCTCTCTCTCTCCCTCTCCCACGCGAACGCTTGTAACCCCCTACTGCGAGCGCATCCATCCGCCCTGGGCGCAGGACAACACGAAGGCCGCGGTTTCCCCTCACTGTTCTCCCCCTTTGTGTCCCATCTCGCGCCGACCCATCTGGGCTGGGACACGCAGCGACAATTTACTCGTCGGTCCAGGGACCCCCCGGGGTCGAAACGCCGATAGTTGGCGCGCCAGGTAGGGGCCTGCTGCGTGTTGACGAACAGCTTCCCGTCAAGCTCCAGATGGGTAGTCTCCAACGACCTTTCCAACCCGGGACGGTGCTCCGTTTCGGGAGTCTTGAGTTCATGTCCCTCGACGGCAGCTATGACATGATACTCCTTCCTCCGCCGTGCGACAGCGACAATGGCGGTCGTCAGCCCGCCCGCCGGCGGCGGAATCAACGACGTCTTCCCCACATGGCGGAAGGACAACATCCGGGCTTGTCCCGTCACCTCCCCCACCGGCGGAGGAGGAGGCGGGGCAACCATGGTCAAGCAGGAGGCGGCACCTCGTCGGCTGTCAAGCAAGTCAACAACACCGGCGCCCCAGCGGGGGACACGTCGGGTGTCGACCCTGCGTCTGAGACGAAGACGAGCGCTGCTTCCCCGCAACACACCAACCCCAAGCAGACGAACGACGCCAGCATGCTCGCGAAGGACTTGCTGGGCATCACCCTCGTACCTGAGACAGCGGTGCAGTCCGCCCCCGACGCGACTTCGTCACCGCCCGTCGACCAAGAGGTACCGACCGATTCCCATCTCGTGCCTTTTGGATTCAGTTTCGACCCACCAAGCGACCTCGCTTCGGTGAAAGCCTCCATAGAGACATGTACCAACCCTCCGGGGTACCATATGCGGTCGCCCTGGGACAGACTGACGGTCGTCTCGACCTATGGACCCTCGGGTTCCGAGGAAGACGACGAGCCCGACTTTTGTTGGGATTTCTCTGGGCCCGGTAACCCCAGTGCCATGCGGGACTTCATGACCGCATGCGACTACTGCCTCTCCGATTGTTCCGATGGTAGCCGCGGCTTCGGCGACGAGGACTGCGGCCCAAGTCATGAATGTTTCCACGTCGATCTAGGGGGTCCCGGCGAAGGCAACCATCTTGGTATGCCGGAAAATGGCGATCCCCCTAGGCCTGCGCCTCGCGTTGACATCCTTCGGGAGCTAGCTGTGGTCCCAGTCCCTGCGAGGGGTCAGGACACACAGCTCGAGCAAATCCGCGAGATGCAGGTCAGGCTCAACGAGGGAGCAGGAACACTTGAGCAGTTCCGGCGGAACAACGGGCAGGAATGGGCGGGCCGAGTTCCGGCCGGAGAAGCGCGTCATCTACCCCAGGGCATCCAGCGCCGTATTGCCGACGACGTCAGGGCAAGGCCGCCACCAGCTTCCAGTGGGGTCAGCCAGAACCTGGCTGCAGCAGCAATACTACTCCGCGTGATGCCGGAACCATCGACTACCGAAGGGCGGCGTATCCAGGGAGAGCTCAAGAATCTCCTGGAAGATGTCGCGGTCCGACGGGCCGAAAGCTCTGCCTCTCGAGGGCAGGGGTACCCCTCGGAGCATCGCGTCGCGACTTCCCGATTCGTGCGGGAAGCCTCGGTCCACACCGGGCGCGCGCGCAACACGACGCCTGCGGCCCCGGGTCACCTCGGCAACGAGCACCACCACCGCGACCGTCGAGCCCACCTCAACGAGAGGGTGCGCCGAGGCTACCACCCCAGGCGTGGGGGACGCTACAACAGCGGGGAGGATCGGAGCCCCTCGCCCGAACCACCCGGTCCGCAGGCTTTTAGCCGGGCCATACGACGGGCGCCGTTCCCGACCCGGTTCTGAAACCCAACTACCATCGCAAAGTACTCGGGGGAGACGAGGCCGGAACTGTGGCTCGCGGACTACCGACTGGCCTGCCAGCTGGGTGGAATGGACGATGACAACCTCATCATCCGCAACCTCCCCCTGTTCCTCTCCGACACCGCTCGAGCCTGGCTGGAGCATCTGCCTCCGGGGCAGATCTCCAACTGGGACGACCTGGTCCAAGCCTTCGCCGGCAACTTCCAGGGCACGTACGTGCGCCCTGGGAACTCCTGGGATCTCCAAAGCTGCCGCCAGCAGCCGGGAGAGTCTCTCCGGGACTACATCCGGCGATTCTCGAAGTAGCGCACCGAGCTGCCCAACGTCACCGACTCCGATGTCTTCGGCACGTTCCTCGCCGGCACCACCTGCCGCGACCTGGTGAGCAAGCTGGGTCGCAAGACCCCCACCAGGGCGAGCGAGCTGATGGACATCGCCACCAAGTTTGCCTTTGGCCAGGAGGCGGTTGAGGCCATCTTCCGGAAGGACAAGCAGCCCTAGGGCCGCCAGCCGAAAGATGTCACCGATGCGTCCGCCCAGCGCGGCACCAAGAAGAAGAACAAGAAGAACTTGCAAGCGAAACGTGACGCCACCGACGCGGACCTTGTCGCCGCCGCTGAGTACAAGAACCCTCGGAAACCTCCTGGAGGTGCCAATCTCTTCGATAAGATGCTCAAGGAGCCATGCCCCTATCATCAGGGGCCCGTCAAGCACACCCTTGAGGAGTGTGTCATGCTTCGGCGCCACTTTCACAAGGCCGGGTCACTTGGGAGGGTGGCAGGGCTCACAACGACGACAAGAAGGAGGATCACAAGGCAGAGGAGTTCCCGAGGTCCATGACTGCTTTATGATCTATGGTGGGCAAGTGGCGAACGCCTCGGCTCGGCACCGCAAGCAAGAGCGTCGGGAGGTCTGCTCGGTAAAGGTGGCGGCGCCAGTCTACCTAGACTGGTCCGACAAGCCCATCACCTTTGACCAGGACGATCACCCCGACCGTGTGCCGAGCCCGGGGAAATATCCGCTCGTTGTCAACCCCGTCATCGACAACGTCAGGCTCACCAAGGTCCTCATGGACGGAGGCAGCAGCCTCAACATCATCTACGCCGAGACCCTCGGGCTCCTGCAGATCGATCTGTCCTCGATCCGGACAGGCACGACGCCCTTTCACAGGATCATCCCCAGGAAACACGTCCAACCCCTCGGACAACTCGATCTGCCCGTCTGCTTCGGGACTCCCTCCAACTTCCAAAGGGAAACCCTCACATTCGAGGTGGTCGGGTTCCGAGGAACCTACCACGCAGTACTGGGGAGGCCATGCTACGCCAAGTTCATGGCCGTCCGCAACTACACCTACCTCAAACTCAAGATGCCGGGCCCCAACGGGGTCATCACCGTCGGCCCCACGTACCGACACGCGTACGAATGCAACGCGGAGTGCGTGGAGTACGCCGAGGCCCTCGCCGAATCCGAGGCCCTCGTCGCTGACCTGGAAAGCCTCTCCAAGGAGGCATCGGACACGAAGCGCCACGCCGGCAACTTCGAGCCAGCAGAGATGGTTAAGGCCGTCCCTCTCGACCCCAGCAACGACGCCTCCAAGCAGATACGGATCGGCTCTAAGCTCGACCCCAAACAGGAAGCTGTGCTCGTCGACTTTCTCCGTGCGAACGCCAAAGTTTTCGTGTGGAGTCCCTCGGACATGCCTGGCATACCGAGGGATGTCGCCGAGCACTCGCTGGATATCCGAGCTGGAGCCCGACCCGTGAAGCAGCCTCTGCGTCGATTCGACGAAGAAAAGCGCAGAGCCATAAGCGAGGAGATCCACAAGCTGATGGCCACAGGGTTCATCAAAGAGGTATTCCATCCCGAATGGCTTGCCAACCCTTTGCTTGTGAGAAAGAAAGGAGGGAAATGGCGGATGTGTGTAGACTACACTGGTCTAAACAAAGCATGTCCGAAGGTTCCCTACCCTCTGCCTCGCATAGATCAAATCGTGGATTCCACTGCTGGATGCGAAACCCTGTCTTTCCTCGATGCCTACTCAGGGTATCATCAAATCAGGATGAAAGAGTCCGACCAGCTCGCGACTTCTTTCATCACACCTTTTGGCATGTACTGCTACGTTACTATGCCATTTGGTTTGAGGAATGCGGGTGCGACGTACCAAAGATGCATGAACCACGTGTTCGGAGAGCACATTGGCCGGACCGTTGAGGCTTACGTCGATGACATCGTAGTCAAGACAAGGAAGGCCTCCGACCACCTCTCCGACCTTGAAACGACATTCAAGTGTCTCAAGGCGAAGGGCGTAAAACTCAATCCCGAGAAGTGCGTCTTCGGAGTCCCCCAAGGCATGCTCTTGGGGTTCATTGTCTCCGAGCGAGGCATCGAGGCTAACCCTGAGAAAATCGCGGCCATCACCAACATGGGGCCCATCAAGGACTTGAAAGGCGTACAGAGGGTCATGGGATGCCTTGCGGCTCTGAGTCGTTTCATCTCGCGCCTTGGCGAAAGAGGCCTACCTCTGTACCGCCTCTTAAGAAAGACCGAGTGCTTCACTTGGACCCCCGAGGCCGAGGAAGCCCTCGGGAACCTGAAGGCGCTCCTCACGAACGCACCCATCCTGGTGCCTCCCGCTGCCGGAGAAGCCCTCTTAATCTACATCGCCGCTACCACTCAGGTGGTCAGCGCCGCGATCGTGGTCGAAAGGCGAGAAGAAGGGCATGCATTGCCCGTCCACAGGCCGGTCTACTTCATCAGTGAGGTACTGTCCGAGACCAAGATCCGCTACCCACAAATTCAGAAGCTGCTGTACGCGGTGATTCTGACGCGGCGGAAGTTGCGACACTACTTCGAGTCTCATCCGGTGACTGTGGTGTCATCCTTCCCCCTGGGGGAGATCATCCAGTGCCAAGAGGCCTCGGGTAGGATTGCAAAGTGGGCGGTGGAAATCATGGGCGAGACAATGTCGTTCGCCCCTCGAAAGGCCATCAAGTCCCAAGTCTTGGCGAACTTTGTGGCTGAATGGGTCGACACCCAGCTCCCAGCAGCTCCGATCCAACCGGAACTCTGGACCATGTTTTTCGACGGGTCGCTGATGAAAACAGGGGCAGGCGTGGGCCTACACTTCATCTCACCCCTCGGGAAGCACCTCCGCTACGTGCTGCGCCTCCATTTCCCGGCGTCCAACAATATGGCCGAGTATGAGGCTCTAGTCAACGGGTTGCGCATCACCATCGAGCTAGGGGTCCGACGCCTCGACGCTCGCGGTGACTCGTAGCTTGTCATCGACCAAGTCATGAAGAACTCCCACTGCCGCGACCCGAAGATGGAAGCCTACTGCGACGAGGTTCGGCGCCTGGAGGACAAGTTCTACAGGCTCGAGGTCAACCACGTCGCCCGACGGTACAACGAGACTGCGGACGAGCTGGCAAAGATAGCTTCGGCGTGAACAACGGTTCCCCCGAACGTCTTCTCCCAGGACCTACATCAACCCTCAGTCAAGACCTACGACACGCACGAGCCCGAGAAGGTCTCGGCCCTGCCCGAGGCGCCCTCGGCTCGGCCCGAGGCGCCCTCGGCTCAGCCCGAGGCACCCTCGGCCCCCGAGGGTGAGGCACTGCGCGTCGAGGGAGAGCAGAATGGGGCCCCGCCTAATCGAGATTGGCAGACCCCGTACCTGCAATATCTCCACCGAGGAGAGCTGCCCCTCGACCGAGCCGAAGCTCGGCGACTAGCGTGGCGCGCCAAGTCATTCGTCTTGCTGGGTGACGGGAAGGAGCTCTACCACCGCAGCCCCTCCGGCATCCTCCAGCGATGCATATCCATCGCCGAAGGCCAGGAGCTCTTACAAGAAATACACTCGAGGGCTTGCGGTCATCACGCAGCGCCTTGAGCCCTTGTTGGAAATTCTTTCCGACAAGGTTTCTACTGGCCGACCGCGGTGGCCGATGCCACTAGAATTGTCCGCACCTGCCAAGGGTGTCAATTCTACGCAAGGCAGACGCACCTACCCGCTCAGGCTCTGCATACGATACCCATCACCTGGTCGTTTGCTGTGTGGGGTCTGGACCTCATCGGTCCCTTGCAAAAGGCACCCGGGGGTTACACGCACCTGCTGGTCGCCATCGACAAATTCTCCAAGTGGATCGAGGTCCGACCCCTAAACAGCATCAGGTCCGAACAGGCGGTGGTATTCTTCACCAACATCATCCATCGCTTCGGGGTCCCGATCTCCATCATCACCGACAACGGCACCTAGTTCACTGGCAGAAAGTTCCTGGACTTCTGCGAAGACCACCACATCCGGGTGGACTGGGCCGCCATGGCACACCCCATGACGAATGGGCAGATAGAACGTGCCAATGGCATGATTCTGCAAGGACTCAAGCCGAGGATCTACAACGACCTCCACAAGTTTGGCAGGCGATGGATGAAGGAACTCCCCTTGGTGGTCTGGAGCCTGAGGACAATGCCGAGCCGAGCCACGGGCTTCACACTGTTCTTTCTAGTCTATGGGGACGAGGCCATCTTGCCCACAGACTTAGAATACGGTTCCCCAAGGACGAGGGCCTACGACGATCGACGCAACCAGATCAACCGAGAAGACTCACTGGACCAGCTAGAAGAGGCTCGAGACGTGGCCTTACTACACTCGGCGCGGTATCAGCAGTCCCTGCGACGCTACCACGCCCGAGGGGTTCGGTCCCGAGACCTCCAGGTGGGCGATTTGGTGCTTCGACTGCGACAAGATGCCCGAGGGCACCACAAGCTCACACCTCCCTGAGAAGGGTCATTCATCATCACCAAGATTTTGAAGCCCGGAACATACAAGCTGGCAAACAGTCAAGGCGAGGTCTACAACAACGCTTGGAACATCCGACAGCTACGTCGCTTCTACCCTTAAGATGTTTTCAAGTCGTTCATACACCTCGTTTACATACGCCATTAAAGTCTAACCATCAAGGAAGGGTCAGCCTTGCCTCGGCAAAGCCCGACCCTCCCTCGGGGGCTAGAAGGGGGGAACCCCCTCCGCGTCAAAATTTTCCTCGAAAAAAGTCTTCCATCAAAACGACTTTCGCGTCTCCCGGCTATATCAGTAACAGGACCCCAAGAAACGAATAAGAGTGCATGTAAGTGGCAAGGCCGACCGAGCCGAGGGACTCCTACGCCTCTGGGATACGGATACCTCACTCGTCGCCTACCGCGAAAAATAACTCTTACTTGGGTAAGCAATCCTGCTACTGACGAACGAGTCCAGATACGCAAAACGGGAGGAAAAGAGACACAACCTTATATCACGATGATAAAGTGTTCGGGCCCCGACAGCCACAATGAACAAACACTGACACTCAAGGTGCCATTACAAACGGAACTCCGGTTCCACTCCCGTAGGTACGAACAACCCCCACATCGGAGGGCCTATGGGACAACGAAACGCCGACAGGTGGCGCGCCTCTGCCCACTCTGGCAGCAGCGACAACGACCTCCGCTCCGGGTGGCCAAACAGCAGCAGCGATGACCTCAGGGCAGACACTGCTACGACAAGGCCCTCGCCCACAACCCCACTCGAGGGGCGAGGACAAGCTACCAAGGCCATGGAGCCGGAGGTCAGTCCGCGGGTGGCGCCAACTATCTCGTCGGCAGAGAAACCTCTTCCGGCTGCCTCGGTGGGAGGTGGCACCGGAAGCAGCGCTGAACCCGCTCGGGCCGGAGAAGCCGGACACGCGGCAGCTGCCAGCACCACGAACGGCGAACGCCCTTCCCCCCAATCACTGAGGGAAGGAGCGGGCCGCTGCCCGCGCGGAGACAGGCCCCAACTCGGTGCACTCCTCCACCTCAGCCCGGATGACAAAAATCCTTGAAGCTGAGGGCAGGGCGGAGGCCGTAGCCCGGCTCGCTTCTCCCCACCATCGAACTGGTGGTCACCGTCTTGGGTGACCACCGATGAGGGGATGCAGCCGGGCTGCCTGATGAAAATCCTTGAAGCCGAACAATGGCTGAAAGGTACCAACTTCCGCGAAGTTGTGTCCCTCCGATGATGACGAGACGAAAGCAACGCGAGCGCTCCCCATCTGAGGGCTCGGAAGGTGGAAGGGCGCGATGCATGAGGAGAGTGCGAAGGCATGGTTGCCATCCAAGGGGGTCACCCTCCTTTTAAAGGCAACTCTCCCCACTTGCGTCCTCAGCCAGCACGGACTGAGACTTCTCCAACACGCTCCAAGACCCTCCCCCTATGACACGGGGGATGGGTCCCACGCGTCATGCAGGCTGGCCCAGGACAGAAGAAGCCAAACCGCCGCGCGCGGAGCGTGTAACCGCCCGGCGGTTACATGCATTCCTCCGTCTTCACCCAAACCAGCGGGTGAAAGGGCGGACCGCCATGCAAGCGGCATGCGACTGCACCTAGGGGCGCACTCATTCGACTTCGACGCGTCCAGCATAGAGGCCCAGGCCCACATGTCATGTAATCGGCACGCCGGTTACTACGTGCGAGAAACTGCACCGCCACTCGTGCCAGTGTCGCGCCTTCTCGGCTGCGGAACCGGTGCCATGACTCGAGGTGACCCTGCGCATGGCCCAATAGTGCCAACCGAGCACATCGGTCACGGGTCAGTCAGCCGCGGGAGAAGGCGCGACGATCGATATGACCAAAAGTGGACCGGCAGTAATGGTGGCGGCAGGCGGGCGGAAGCAACAGTCAAGTCGTCGGCAAGCTCACGTCCCCTCCTGGGACAGCAAGAGAGCCCTCTCCCACGGCGTGAAGACGACGCGCCCGTGCTCCGTTCCTCGAACGGCTCGCGCACGCACAACGGCCACCCCGCCAACCACTCGTCCCGTTGCATTAACTCTGCGGCAGGGCAGGCAGCATCTTTGGCAAGCGAAGCAGACGACGCTTCACCTCTGCCATAATGACCGCGTCAAAAAAGGTGTGCCACGTCGCTCAATTTCGTATCCTTTTCCACTTCCTCTTTCTCTCTCTTGCTACAGGGACCGGGAAAGGGGATACTCCGAAAGGGATCCTTCTCCGTGAAGGAAGCGGGCCCCGAGCCCCCCTACTGATCAGAGGTTCGAAGGCTGGCCCCTCGGAAGGGTTCAACAGCCGCCTCAGAGCACTCGAGCTCCGCGCCCACTACTGGTCAGAGGTTCGAAGGCTGGCCCCTCGGAAGGGTTCAACGGCCGCCTCAGGACACTCGGGCTCCGCGCCCCCTACTGATCAGGGGTTCGTAGGCTGGCCCCCGAAGGGTTCGACAGCCGCCTCAGAGCACGCAGAGCGAGGGATGACCCTGGGTACGTTCGATACATAACCAAGGCTCAGGCTACGCTCCCGAGGTACCCTAGGACATTTCCGAGACCAGCGGGAGCGATTTTGTAATGGAATCCCACCAGAGGGAGGCATCGAGCCCTCGGACCCCGTCAAAAGGGGACCGGGTCCGGCGAATCACACGCATGTACTTTTGGAGCGCGCCTCCGGGCCACTAGCCAACCCCTAACGAATGGGGCACGGGCGTCCACTCGGATTACCCATTAGCAACTCACTGGAGACACCATGTTCGACGCCCTCCGAGGGCAACATGGTGCTTTCCCCCCTCCTCCTTGGGGAAAGGCGACGCAGAGGCGTATGAAAAAAGCCGAGTCTGTCCTTGACCATCCTCTCGCTCTGTGCGGAGGCTCGGGGGTTGCTCTCGCACACCCGGCTCCGGCCAAACCGTTGACAGCGTCAACATACCAGCCCGAGAACTTGGGACCCGACTAAGCGCCCGGGCAACGACCAGTTAGCATGAGGGAACAACCAAACCGGTCGAGCCATCACGAAAGGCACTAAGACCTCGAAGGAGTCAAAACACTCCTCTGAGGCCTCGGGGGCTACACCTGGCGGGTGCGCTTGCGCGCACCCACCAGAACAAAATGCAACCGAGAAAGGCCGGTCCCCTTGCAAAAAAGTGCGACAAAAGCCTCCAAGCGAGTGCCAACACTCCCTTTGAGGCTCGGGGGCTACTGTCGGGGACCATAATTAGGGGTACCCTCAAGACTCCTAATCTCAGCTGGTAAACCCCATCAGCACAAAGCTGCGAAGGCCTGATGGGCGCGATTCAGGCTAAGGCTCCGCTTAAGGGACACGATCCCGCCTCGCCCGAGCCTAGCCTCAGGCAAAGGCAGCCGACCCCGGAGGATTCACGCCTTGCCCGAGGGTCCCCTCGAGCAACGGACGCACCATCGACTCGCCTGAGGCTCAGCCCGGGTAAGCTTCGTGGAGAAGCAACCTTGGCCAAATCGCCACACCAACCGACGATATCGCAGGAGCATTTAATGCAAGGATCGCCTGACATCTTATCCTGACGCGCGCTCTTCAGTCGACAGAGCCGAAGTGACCGCAGTCACTTTGCCGCTCCACTGACCGACCTGACAAGAAAACAGCGTCGCCTACCCCGCTCCGACTGCCGTGCCACTCGCCAGAGTGAGGTTGACAGCGGCTAAGTCCAGCCTCGGGCGACATAGGAAGTGTAACACCCACTTTGTAATTGCTAGATAAAACACCAATAGAGAAACATTTTCTCTTTATGTGAGTGTGATCTTTACTCATCATCATATGAGAACACCATGTCCAAAAACAAATAATGAAAAGATATGCTACTAAATTGTTGCATCATGCTGGATATTTTATTTTGTGTGCATTTTGTGACAAAAAAAAAATATTAAAGACCAAAAAAGAGAGAATTTAAACCCTAAAAGGAATTCTTGAGATTAGAGAAGAGGAAGGAATATTATTCAATACAAATAAAGTTGTCATTAAAATCACTTCATCACAGTTGAGATGATCAAAATAAATAATTAACCAGTATATAAAGTGCCACAAAGTTTGAATTTAGATTGAAGTTTGAATTTGAAAAAGAAATGAAAAAGAAAAACAGGAAATAGAAAAAGAAAAGGGGTACTATACCTAACTGGGCCGCAGAACACCATTTCGGCCCACAACTGTTTTTCTCTCTGCGCGGCCCAACCTTCCCTCACACCGGCGCCGACACGCGGGGCCCGCACGTCAGCCGCCCATCCGCGCGCACGGCTTCCTCTCGCGCTCACGCTCGCTGCCTCACTGGATGGCGGGGCCCGCTCGACCAGCCGCCCGCATCGCTTGCGCTGCGCTCGGGAGGAATAGACGCCGACAGCTCGGACCCACCTGTCATCTCTTCGGTTTGCCGTCAACCAACGACGCGAAGGCCGCGGCGAAGATGTCGCGAACGACCCGTTCCGTCGAGCCTATAAGCTCAGGGGTTCCTTTCCCCCTCTCGACTGCAACACGCCCGTAAATCCCTCCCCCATCAAACGCTCCCAACGCCAGAACCCCAGCTGCGCGGCGCTCGGTAGAAATCGGCCACGCGTGACCGACGGAGGAATCGCGCCTGCGCCACCAATTGGTCTCGGTGTGTGGCTTCTGGGCGTTCGGTTGGCCGTCGCGGACGTGCGGGGGGTCATCGGAGGAGTAGAAGGGCACCACAACTCCGGCAATTGCTCGACGTCGCCGCGTTCCCGTCTCCGCCCGCTGCTCACCGTGGACAGCTCGCTTGTGCCAACAATTCTCGGTAAGAACCACTCGCCCGGACCCGCTTTACTATCCATAACATGTACTCCGATTGAATTTAAGTTTCATGGCCGGAATCGGGTGATTGGCCCCGCCGGCGTGAGGCTTCGCCGCGGTGGTGTCCCGGCGCGGCTCCGTCGGGAGGAAGGGGACGTGGGCGCGACCGTTGGATCAGGCGCGTACGGGAGCGATTAGATCCTGGGGCTGAGTGATCGGGACCGTCGGATTGTTGCGGACGGCTGTGATTAGAAGCCGCGTACCTCTTCGACGTATTAAATCCAAACCGTAGGCTGAGATCCATCGGTTGTGATTGGATCTGAGCGCATAGACGTCCACACCGTAGGATCCTAATCTAACGGTCCGCGCTAAGTTCCGTTTGGTGAGGCTCGGGATTTAATCTGGATCGTCCACCTTAGATCGGACGGCTTAGATCTGTCCATACCCCTTCGCGGGTCGATTTTGTTAAAGAACCCCTCGGGTTTCACTAAATCAACCCGCCATCCATCTCCACTGTTCTCTGTGTCTGTAGAAATTTACACCGAGACCCCTGGGTTTCTCCAGAATTGAGGCCCAGTCCAGGACTTTATAAAACCAGAGAAAATGATTATTAAATAGATTTTTAATAGGAAAATAATTGCTAGAACTTTATAAATTCATAGAAAATTCATACTAACTCCAAATTAATCCATTCCAGTTCCTAAAATTTTGTAATTTTATTCTCTATCACCTAGGGCCTCTGTTATGTCATAAAAACAGTGAAGGAATTTATTTATTACTTAATCCTATTTAAAGCACATAAAACCTTTGAAAATGCATAACTTAAAATCTATAACTCAGAAAAATATGATTTCTGTTCCTAGGATTTTATTTTAATATGTAGATTATCTCTGTGCATTTTGTTTATATGTTTGGTGTAATGTTAATTTCTCTATATGCACTGTGCTTGTTTGTATTGTGGCGAGTAGAAGAGCCCGTTGCTGTGGATCCTGGTGAGCAGCAAGTTGAAGTAGCTGAGCAGGAGCTCATTGAAGGCAAGTTGTGCCCTTGACCACTTTTTTACCCAATAATGTTCTTTAATATCACTTATCCATGCATAGGTTAATTTTGATGGGACCTAATAGGATTACCCTAGATTGTTTATCTCATTACCTTGTTCACCCCTGAATCACTTGGGTAGTTTGCTATTGCTTTATATGGTTTTGGGATAATCATTTATTACCTCTATGTTCCAATTCTTGTTGTTATTCTGTTTATGTTCATGTTGTTATCATTAATGTTAATTGGAACATAGAGCTTAACTTGAGAACCACGTGCCACCACAAGGGTGGAATGGGACGCCCTTGGCTGACTAATTAGGAAAGCTAGTGGAAGACTACCTTACCCGAAAGGGGCAAGGGCAGTAGGGGAGAGGTCAGTGCGGGGAGGTCCCTGGTTGATTTTGCTGCGATGGCTATCAGCCAGGAACCCTTTACTGGATCTTCCCATAAACTGTAGCGGGTTTTCGGAAGCTAGTGGAACTTTGTAAAGGCCTCGTAGTGTTGCCCTGCCGTGCTTCCTAGGTAGAGGTATATGGGATTCATGACCCCTTGGCAGATGGGTAACATGACTTGTGGGTAAAGGGTACAACCTCTGCAGAGTGTAAAACTGGTATACTAGCCGAGCTCACGGTCATGAGCAGCTCAGGACTCTCTGATGTTTAAATTATGGAACTTAAATTAAATTTTGTCATTTGCATTGCATGGGTTTGTTATTAATTTTGTTCTATTACTTTACTTATGGTTTGGTATTTACATACACTTAGTAACTGCTAATAAAATTTTGACCAACTACTTAAAAGCAATGCTCAGCTTTAACCCCTTTCATTGATTAGCCTTACACATCACATGAACTCACACCTTTGTGAGTTTATGTCCACTGGTTCCCCACAACTTGTTGAGCTATGATCATGTGTGAGCTCACCCTTGCTGTCTCACACCCCCCCCACAGGAGATGATCAGGTGGTTCAGGAGGAGCTGCCTAACACTGAGGAGTTCGATCTGATCTAGGTGGCGTTTCCCAGTCGACATTGGCGCCGACGATCCTTAGTTTGTTTTATCTTTATTACTTTATTTTGTAATAAGTCTTCCGCTATGTAATACATACTCTGATGTTAATGACATTTATCTCTATACACTCTGTTATTATATGTGTTGTCTTCTTGGCGCATGTATGAGATGCACCCGGCTTTGTTCTTTAAAACCGGGTGTTACAGAAGTGGTATCAGAGGAAATGTTGACTGTAGGACGAAACCTAGATAGACTGGACAAACCCTTACCTACTTATCTCATTCTGATTCATTCTACACTCACCTTACTCTGATTCTTTCTACACTTATCTTGATCCTGTCTCACCTTCTACTGTCCTACTCTGATCATTCTTATCTTTTCTACTCTGAGACAAGATGGATTTCAAACCTTGGAATCCCTACCCCTATGACATTCTTAAGAGTTAGGGAACCCAAAACAAAAGTTAAAACTATTTTCTCTATTAAAAATATTGGTTGATTGTGCTGATGCTAAATGTCTGATTTGCTTCTTTGATTGATTGGAATAGTGTAGATGGACATCTTAGCATGTACCAACATAAGGTATTGAATTAGCTATAGTAGGTGAAATATTAATCTGCTTAGCTAATAAATCCCCCAAATTAACCTGATTTGTAAGTAACTGCCTTGTCTGCTATTTTCTTACCATATGTATCTAACTCAGATGGTCAATACCAGGCGGGGTGGTGGAATTGACTTGCCTCCTAACCAACACACTCGAAGACAACCTCAGCCACAACCTGCTGCGATGAATCCTCCCAATCCTCCACCAGGCGGAGTTGACCCATTGGTTGCTGCTCAGATGGCGGTGATGCAGCAGATGGCAGACACCATGGCGGATATGCGTGCACAGATGCAGCAAGAACGCCAAGAGATGCGTCAAGAAAGAGAGGATATACGACAGGAGTTGCGCCAGGAGCGAGATGAGATACGCCAGGAAAGGAGGGCGCAACAACAGCAGCTGCAACAGCAACAAGTGCCACTGCCTCCACCTCCACCACCACCAGTTCCACCCCGAGACAAGCATAGAGAGTTCATGAGCCATAAGCCACCCACATTTGCAAGCTCACCAGATCCACTTGATGCGGATGATTGGCTGAAAGCAATTGAGAAGATGCTGAATATTGCACAATGCACTGACCGGGAGAAGGTTTTATATGCTTCTGGACGTCTGATTGGTCCTGCTGCTGACTGGTGGGATTCTTATACTGCTGCCCATGATGCTGCAGATACTATTACTTGGGCAGAGTTCAGTACGCAATTCAGGAACTACCATATTCCAGCTGGGATGATAAAGATCAAGAAGAAGGAATTTCTGTCGCTGAAGCAAGGAAGTATGTCAGTCAGCGAGTACCGCGACAAGTTTATTCAGTTATCCAGATATGCCCCTGAAGAAGTTGCTGAAGACGAGAGGAAGCAGGAGCATTTCATTGAGGGACTTAATGGACCACTGCAGTATGCTCTGGTGGCACACACATTTCCATCATTTCAGAGGCTGCTTGATAAGGCACTGGCTATTGAACACAAGCGTGTTCAGCTGGGAGATTTGAAGAGGAAGGCCATATCTCAAGGACAAGGAAGCAGCAGTGTTCGTCCTCGCTACAGTTCACCCCAGAGTACACCGACTCGACCAGGAGGACCACGCCCAGTACAGCAATCACCACTGAGGACTCCACCTCCTCGACAGGCTACCCCTACTGGCACCCCGACGAAGTTTTCAGGACAGAGTCCGGGCACTCAATGTTACAAGTGTGGGAAGATTGGTCATTATGCAAATGTCTGCCCACAGAGGATTGCTACTACTCCAGTACAGAACAGGCAGCAAACTCCAGGAACTAGCAAGGGATATTCTATTGCCAAGGTTAATCAAGTCAGCATCGATGCTACTCCGGATGGAGGGGACCTCGTAATTGGTATGTTTTATGTTAATGCAATTCCTGCAACCATATTATTTGATTCTGGTGCTACACATTCATTCATGTCTGCTAGATATGCCAACACAAATGAAATTCCACTGCTAAATATGAGAAAACCCCTGATAGTAATTACACCTAAAGGGCATGTTGAGGCAAATCAAATGACACGTAGATTGACATTAACTATTATGGGTAGAGAATTTGGAGCTACTGCTATAATATTGGAGTCAAGCAGTATAGATTTGATTCTTGGTATGTCATGGCTAAGAAAAGCAAAGGCCGTTATAGCATGTGGTAGAGGTACCGTAGAACTCACTACTACTAAAGGAGAAAGGTTTCAAGTTAACATTGCAGTAACCTCCTCATCTATGCGTGCAATGTTCTTCATGCCTGAGGAGTTTGTCGGTGACAATATCCGGGTGGTTAGAGATTTTCCGGATGTCTTTCCAGAGGAGTTGCCAGGAATGCCACCTGAAAGAGAAGTTGAGTTTGTTATTGATCTCTTACCTGGGACCGCCCCTATTTCTAAACGGCCATATAGAATGTCCGTAGAGGAGTTGAAGGAACTCAAGAAGCAGTTAACTGAGTTACAAGAGGCTGGGTACATTCGTCCGAGTTCCTCACCTTGGGGAGCACCGGTCTTGTTTGTACAGAAGAAGGATGGATCGCAACGGATGTGTGTGGATTATAGGTCTCTTAATGATGTTACGGTGAAGAACAAGTATCCGTTGCCCCGTATTGAAGATTTATTTGATCAGATGAGAGGTGCAAGAGTATTTTCGAAGATTGATCTCCGATCCGGTTACCATCAGATGAGGATTAGACCATCGGATATTCCCAAGACGGCGTTCTCGACTAGATATGGATTATATGAGTTCACAGTTATGTCGTTTGGATTGACTAACGCACCAGCCTATTTTATGAACTTAATGAACAAGGTGTTTATGGAGTATTTGGACAGATTCGTCGTGGTATTCATCGACGATATTCTTATTTATTCTCAGAGTGAAAGTGATCACGAGGAACATCTGAGGATGGTGCTACAGAAGCTACGAGATAATCAACTCTATGCTAAGTTCAGCAAGTGCGAGTTTTGGATTGGCGAAGTGCCATTTCTTGGTCATATTATTTCTAATGGAGGAATAGCAGTGGATCCTGCTAAGGTTAAGGAGATAATGGAGTGGAGAGTACCCACTACAGTTACTGAGATTCGGAGTTTCTTGGGATTAGCAGGATATTATCGGAGATTTATTGAAGGATTTTCTAAGATTGCCAAGCCTATGACATCGCTTTTGGAGAAAGGAAAAGAATTTAAGTGGGATGAGAAGTGTCAAGAGAGTTTTGATCAATTGAAGGAAAGGTTGATGTCACCTCCAGTATTGGTTATGCCAGACTTACAGAAAGGATTTGACATCTATTGCGATGCATGTGGCCAAGGCTTAGGATGTGTGCTCATGCAAGAAGGTCATGTGATTGCATATGCATCTCGTCAGTTGCGGAGACATGAATTGAACTACCCCACCCATGACTTGGAATTGGCAGCCGTTGTGCATGCACTTAAAATTTGGAGACATTATATCATGGGGACCAAGTGCCAAGTTTATACGGATCATAAGAGTTTGAAGTATATATTCACTCAGAAGGATCTCAATCTTAGGCAACGCCGTTGGTTGGAGCTTATTAAGGATTATGATTTGGAGATTCACTATCACCCGGGCAAGGCGAATTTGGTTGCAGATGCCTTGAGTCGCAAGGAGCATGTTCATTCAGCTGTTGTTGCCCAGCTACCCGATGAGATTGTTGAGGATTTCAGGAGACTTAACCTGGGGATAGTTGCTCATACTGAAGGAGTTACAATTGATGTGGAACCTACTTTGGAGCAAGAGATCCGCAAGGGACAAATTGGTGATGATAAGATAAAAGAGATTAAGGATCTGATTACTGAAGGTCGAGTTCCGGAGTTCACGGAAGATGAACAGGGCACCGTATGGTTCAAAGACAGGATGTGTGTTCCTGATGTTAAAAGCCTTCGGGAGACTATATTGAAGGAGGCCCATGACTCGGATTATTCTATTCATCCTGGTAGTACCAAGATGTATCAGGATTTGAAACGGAAATATTGGTGGTATGGATTGAAAAGAGATGTAGCTGCACATGTAGCTATGTGCGATGTATGTCAAAGAGTTAAAGCTGAACATCAGAGGCCAGCTGGACTATTGCATCCACTGAAGATACCCGAGTGGAAATGGGAAGAGATTGGTATGGATTTCATTACTGGATTGCCTCGCACCCAGAAAGGATATGATGCTATATGGGTGATTGTGGATAGATTGACTAAAGTGGCTCACTTTATTCCTGTGAAGACTACTTATAAAGGTTCTCAGCTGGCAGAGTTATATATGGCTCGGATTGTGTGTTTACATGGAGTACCAAAGAAGATCGTGTCTGATCGAGGTTCACAGTTTACCTCAAGATTTTGGAGAAGCTTTCATGAGAACATGAGTACAAAGTTGAATTTTAGCACAGCTTATCACCCTCAGACTGATGGACAGACTGAAAGGACTAACCAAGTATTGGAGGATATGTTGAGAGCATGTGCCCTTCAGCATGGAGGAAGTTGGGATAAAAGTTTACCTTATGCTGAGTTCTCATATAACAATAGTTATCAGGCCAGTCTGAAGATGTCACCTTTTGAAGCTTTATATGGGCGGAAGTGCAGGACTCCTCTATATTGGGATCAGACTGGAGAGAGACAGTTCTTTGGGCCTGAATTGATTCAAGAGGCAGAAGAACAAGTCCGTATAATTCGAGAGAATTTGAGAGTGGCTCAAACCAGGCAAAAGAGCTATGCTGATAGTAGAAGGAGACCACTGGAATTTGAAGAAGGAGATTATGTGTATCTCAAAGTGTCACCACTTCGTGGAATGAGGAGATTTAAAGTCAAGGGAAAATTGTCCCCTCGCTACATTGGACCATTCTTGATCTTTAGAAGAGTTGGGGAGATGGCATATCAACTCGAGTTACCTGCTAGTCTATCAGATGTGCATAATGTGTTCCATGTATCTCAACTGAAGAAATGTCTCCGTGTTCCCGAGGAACAGTTACCAATGGAAGAGCTCAGTGTTCAAGGTGATTTGACTTACACGGAGTACCCGATCAAGATTTTGGATACTTTAACTCGAGTTACAAGGAATAAGGTGATAAAGATGTGTAAAGTCCAATGGAGTCACCACAGTGAAGATGAAGCAACTTGGGAAAGAGAAGAAGAGCTTCGCATAGATTTCCCCCACCTTTTCTCTAGTTCTTCTTAAATCTCGAGGACGAGATTATTTTTAAGGGGGGTAGGATTTGTAACACCCACTTTGTAATTGCTAGATAAAACACCAATAGAGAAACATTTTCTCTTTATGTGAGTGTGATCTTTACTCATCATCATATGAGAACACCATGTCCAAAAACAAATAATGAAAAGATATGCTACTAAATTGTTGCATCATGCTGGATATTTTATTTTGTGTGCATTTTGTGACAAAAAAAAAATATTAAAGACCAAAAAAGAGAGAATTTAAACCCTAAAAGGAATTCTTGAGATTAGAGAAGAGGAAGGAATATTATTCAATACAAATAAAGTTGTCATTAAAATCACTTCATCACAGTTGAGATGATCAAAATAAATAATTAACCAGTATATAAAGTGCCACAAAGTTTGAATTTAGATTGAAGTTTGAATTTGAAAAAGAAATGAAAAAGAAAAACAGGAAATAGAAAAAGAAAAGGGGTACTATACCTAACTGGGCCGCAGAACACCATTTCGGCCCACAACTGTTTTTCTCTCTGCGCGGCCCAACCTTCCCTCACACCGGCGCCGACACGCGGGGCCCGCACGTCAGCCGCCCATCCGCGCGCACGGCTTCCTCTCGCGCTCACGCTCGCTGCCTCACTGGATGGCGGGGCCCGCTCGACCAGCCGCCCGCATCGCTTGCGCTGCGCTCGGGAGGAATAGACGCCGACAGCTCGGACCCACCTGTCATCTCTTCGGTTTGCCGTCAACCAACGACGCGAAGGCCGCGGCGAAGATGTCGCGAACGACCCGTTCCGTCGAGCCTATAAGCTCAGGGGTTCCTTTCCCCCTCTCGACTGCAACACGCCCGTAAATCCCTCCCCCATCAAACGCTCCCAACGCCAGAACCCCAGCTGCGCGGCGCTCGGTAGAAATCGGCCACGCGTGACCGACGGAGGAATCGCGCCTGCGCCACCAATTGGTCTCGGTGTGTGGCTTCTGGGCGTTCGGTTGGCCGTCGCGGACGTGCGGGGGGTCATCGGAGGAGTAGAAGGGCACCACAACTCCGGCAATTGCTCGTCGTCGCCGCGTTCCCGTCTCCGCCCGCTGCTCACCGTGGACAGCTCGCTTGTGCCAACAATTCTCGGTAAGAACCACTCGCCCGGACCCGCTTTACTATCCATAACATGTACTCCGATTGAATTTAAGTTTCATGGCCGGAATCGGGTGATTGGCCCCGCCGGCGTGAGGCTTCGCCGCGGTGGTGTCCCGGCGCGGCTCCGTCGGGAGGAAGGGGACGTGGGCGCGACCGTTGGATCAGGCGCGTACGGGAGCGATTAGATCCTGGGGCTGAGTGATCGGGACCGTCGGATTGTTGCGGACGGCTGTGATTAGAAGCCGCGTACCTCTTCGACGTATTAAATCCAAACCGTAGGCTGAGATCCATCGGTTGTGATTGGATCTGAGCGCATAGACGTCCACACCGTAGGATCCTAATCTAACGGTCCGCGCTAAGTTCCGTTTGGTGAGGCTCGGGATTTAATCTGGATCGTCCACCTTAGATCGGACGGCTTAGATCTGTCCATACCCCTTCGCGGGTCGATTTTGTTAAAGAACCCCTCGGGTTTCACTAAATCAACCCGCCATCCATCTCCACTGTTCTCTGTGTCTGTAGAAATTTACACCGAGACCCCTGGGTTTCTCCAGAATTGAGGCCCAGTCCAGGACTTTATAAAACCAGAGAAAATGATTATTAAATAGATTTTTAATAGGAAAATAATTGCTAGAACTTTATAAATTCATAGAAAATTCATACTAACTCCAAATTAATCCATTCCAGTTCCTAAAATTTTGTAATTTTATTCTCTATCACCTAGGGCCTCTGTTATGTCATAAAAACAGTGAAGGAATTTATTTATTACTTAATCCTATTTAAAGCACATAAAACCTTTGAAAATGCATAACTTAAAATCTATAACTCAGAAAAATATGATTTCTGTTCCTAGGATTTTATTTTAATATGTAGATTATCTCTGTGCATTTTGTTTATATGTTTGGTGTAATGTTAATTTCTCTATATGCACTGTGCTTGTTTGTATTGTGGCGAGTAGAAGAGCCCGTTGCTGTGGATCCTGGTGAGCAGCAAGTTGAAGTAGCTGAGCAGGAGCTCATTGAAGGCAAGTTGTGCCCTTGACCACTTTTTTACCCAATAATGTTCTTTAATATCACTTATCCATGCATAGGTTAATTTTGATGGGACCTAATAGGATTACCCTAGATTGTTTATCTCATTACCTTGTTCATCCCTGAATCACTTGGGTAGTTTGCTATTGCTTTATATGGTTTTGGGATAATCATTTATTACCTCTATGTTCCAATTCTTGTTGTTATTCTGTTTATGTTCATGTTGTTATCATTAATGTTAATTGGAACATAGAGCTTAACTTGAGAACCACGTGCCACCACAAGGGTGGAATGGGACGCCCTTGGCTGACTAATTAGGAAAGCTAGTGGAAGACTACCTTACCCGAAAGGGGCAAGGGCAGTAGGGGAGAGGTCAGTGCGGGGAGGTCCCTGGTTGATTTTGCTGCGATGGCTATCAGCCAGGAACCCTTTACTGGATCTTCCCATAAACTGTAGCGGGTTTTCGGAAGCTAGTGGAACTTTGTAAAGGCCTCGTAGTGTTGCCCTGCCGTGCTTCCTAGGTAGAGGTATATGGGATTCATGACCCCTTGGCAGATGGGTAACATGACTTGTGGGTAAAGGGTACAACCTCTGCAGAGTGTAAAACTGGTATACTAGCCGAGCTCACGGTCATGAGCAGCTCAGGACTCTCTGATGTTTAAATTATGGAACTTAAATTAAATTTTGTCATTTGCATTGCATGGGTTTGTTATTAATTTTGTTCTATTACTTTACTTATGGTTTGGTATTTACATACACTTAGTAACTGCTAATAAAATTTTGACCAACTACTTAAAAGCAATGCTCAGCTTTAACCCCTTTCATTGATTAGCCTTACACATCACATGAACTCACACCTTTGTGAGTTTATGTCCACTGGTTCCCCACAACTTGTTGAGCTATGATCATGTGTGAGCTCACCCTTGCTGTCTCACACCCCCCCCACAGGAGATGATCAGGTGGTTCAGGAGGAGCTGCCTAACACTGAGGAGTTCGATCTGATCTAGGTGGCGTTTCCCAGTCGACATTGGCGCCGACGATCCTTAGTTTGTTTTATCTTTATTACTTTATTTTGTAATAAGTCTTCCGCTATGTAATACATACTCTGATGTTAATGACATTTATCTCTATACACTCTGTTATTATATGTGTTGTCTTCTTGGCGCATGTATGAGATGCACCCGGCTTTGTTCTTTAAAACCGGGTGTTACAGGAAGCTCCGTGTCACACCCGGTTTTGGAAGGCAAACCAAGTGCGAACTATGTACGTGCCAGGATCAGAACTCACGTACACAGCGGTTACATAAATGAACATCAACGCACATTGCTCGAATAATAACATAAAAGAGTATTAACTTATTACACCACAGAGTCATAGACATCCACATAGTCATCGTCTTAACAGGTAAATCAAAATGCTAGCGAAACGCAGTAAAGATAAGGCCTTCACAGGCAGCTGACTGGGGGTTGCCGCCAACCCACACCTAGAATTCGTCGTAGTCTTGGAACTCCTGGAAGTCTCCTCCCACGGCTTCACCTTCTCCTGAGCAGTGGTTACAATGCGGACAACCTGGTGTTTGGTGGTAAAGCAAGGATGAGTACACATCAACGTACTCAGCAAATGTCCCGTTTGGCTGAAGTGGACTAGCTTTATGTGGGGTTAGGCTCAAGCAGTTGCTTTTAGTTGGTCAGGTATTTATCATTAGTAGAAGCCAGATTTTAGCATTAACCAACCCATGAACCATTTCCTCATCGAGGAACAACATCATCATATTCGAACCAAAACCATAACATAATCCTTGTATCTCGAACCATCTGTATCTCTAATCAAAGAGGATCCCAAGGCTGCTCTTAACCGTGAGCACGACTGATATATCAGTTTCACCACCCTCTGCAGAGGTCGCACACTTTACCCATGAGCCGTGATTCCCTTTCTGCCCGGGGAGAGCTAATCCCCATTGACCACTACCTAGGTGGTCCGACAGGGTATCACTACGTAGCTTTTACAAAGATTCCCTAGAGATCATAGCTGCCCGTTAGGTTTCTCCAGTTTGATAAACACAGTACCCCTCCCCGCAGGAGAGTGACTAACAAAAAGCAAAACGAAAGAACCTCGGCACTCAGCCTCGGCAGAGCAAGCACTGTGCCTGGACCCCATTGATGGCACGACGGCTAAGCAACTACACCTCTAGTTCCTCTAATTAATTAGCTAAGGGCATCCCATTTCACCCTCATGGTTGCACTGTTATCCCGGGTGGTCTCTCAACGAACAGGTCCTTACGGAGAGGTACTCAGGAAACAGCCTGAGCCCCCTAAAGTATCACAAGATCATCAACATCATCAGGGTAACAGTATCATAAATAGTCACATCATGTTCATTGATTAAGTTAAGGCAATAGCAGAATGCTAACCATAAGGTCATCAAGGATAAAGTAAAGTGTAAAGCTAGTCAATCCTTAGGTTTCAAGTAAGTAATGCGGGATAGTAAGTTATAAGTGAATAGGACATAATGGGTCAGAGGACACTTGCCTTCACCAAACTGTTGATCAGGAACTTCCTCTGCAACTCCCTCGGGAAACACAGACTGCTCGTTGTCTACGTAAAGTAATCATTCACACTATGCACTTGGAAAATAACAAACAAAGATAATATACCAAACATATGCAGCAGAGAGATCACAAGTTCATAATAGAAAGGGGATAGGCACTCTGGTATTCCCTAGGTCTAGGGTAGAGGACTATACAAAAGGATTCATTATCCACTAATCAGGTTTAAGTCAGTGGTGGGGTTAAATCATTACATGGTTTTAAGTCCATAAACTTAGGTGCTCCCATTTTTATTAAAGTCTTCTATCCTTTATTTATCTCAATTAGGGGTTCCAATAACCTTAATCTTATCTTAATGATCAACTATTAATTGGGACATAAAAACAGCAGGGAAACATTGGTTAAATAGGTAGACAAAAATACTATGAGCATTTTGCAATTTGAAGCACCTAATTTGGAGTTCATATGACAAAGTTATGAATTTTACAAGTTTAGGGATTAAAAATATACCCTAAATACCTATTTTGAATTAAATAAAAGGTCCGAGGACCTAACTGCGAGAATCCAGGGACGGCGGGTTAATTTTCAGGAAGCCGGGGGTCTCTTTAAGAAAACGCGTGGGCGAAGGGGTATCGGGCGTTTATAGCCATTGGATCTCGGATCAACGCCTGAGATTAGATCCGCGGGCGGGCGCGCGAGCGCGCGGCGGCCTGAGCGGCTGACAGGCGGGGCCAGGCGGGCAGCGCGGGCGCGGGCGGGCTGACAGGTGGGGCCAGGCGGCAGAGCGGGCGCGGGCGGGCTGACAGGCGGGGCCAGGCGGCAGAGCGGGCGCGGGGTGTGAGGGAAGCGGCCCTGGGCCGTTGGATCTCCGGCGGACGGCCAGGATTGGCCCCGGGCTAATTGAATCAGGGCCGCCCGATCTGGGATGGATGGCGGGGATCGGGTGGCCGGCCTTGGCCTTCCCTACGGCTAGCAGAGGCGGCGGCGCTCGTCTCCGCGGCGGAGGACTCGCCGGAGACGAGGGGCGCGGGCGCTCTGCGGGTCTTTGGGGTGACCCGAGCGGCCGAGAAGGTTGGGGAGGGCGCGGGGAATCGTCCGGTGGGGGCTAGGTCGGGGCAGGGGTACCGGAGGGGGGCGGTTCACGGCGAAGCGACCCGGCGGCGGCGTTAATCAACTCCGACGAGGAATTAAGCGCAGCAGAGAGCAATAGAGAGGAAGGGAGAGGGCAGGGGAGGTTCCTTACCTCAAGACGGACTCCGGGGACTCCTCGGTGGCGGCAATGGCGCGACGACGGCCCGGGTCGGTGGTGGCGGACCTCCGCGGCTGCACGGAGGACGGCGGGTGAGCGCGGGCAGAGGGAAATAGGGAGGGGGAGGGGAAACTGGGGCGCGTCCCGGGTTGCGGACGTCGGGGCGAAGCTCACCGTGGCAGAGAGCACGGCGGAGCTCCAACGGCGACGGGGAAACGGGCTCGGGCGGCGACGGTTCGCGACGGCGGCGCTCTGGCGTGCGCGCAGCGAGGGGGAGGTGAGGGAGAGAGCCTGCAGGTGCGCAAATGAGGGAGGAGGAGAGGGCGAGTGGGGTCCTGGGCTCAAGTGGCTGGGGGCGGGGCGGTTGCGAGCTCCACGCGCGACGTGGGCGCGGAGTCCGCGGCAGCGCGCAGCTCGGGCAGCGGTTACGCGGGGAAGACGGGGCTGACAGGCCGGGCCCGCGAGCAGAGAGAGAGGGAGGCGGGCGCGGAGACGGCGGCCGCGCTGACGGGCGGGCCCGCCAGGGCAGAGACAGCGGGGGGGGGGGAGAGGCGCGCGTGGGGTTGGGCCGGCTGGGCCGAAAGGCCGAGGGGGCGGCAGGGTTGGGCTTCTTTCCCTTTTTCTTTTATTCTGGTATTTGTTTTCTCTTTTCTTTTTATTTTCTCTATTTGATTCAAATTCAAATAAGCCACAAATTCAAATTAGACCTTCTAAGAATTATGCACCAAACAAAAGTGAAATCCAGGGTTCAACATGATGCAACAACTCATACTCCCTTGGAGTTTGAGCTAATGGACTATAATTATAAATAAAATAACCACTTTTCTCCTATAGAAATGAGAAAGAGAAGATTGGGGAAGGATGAGAAAAGGGAAGTAACACCTGAATTTGTGAATATGAGCAAAGAAATTTTATACCCCCAAATTCAGGGTGTTACACTCCGCCTCGCCCGACCCCAGGGTTCGGCCCCCGTCTCCGCCTCGGAAGAAGGACTTCGCCTCGCCCGACCCCAGGGCTCGGACTCAACCACGACTTAGAAGACGACGAACTCCGGCTCGCCCGACCCCAGGGCTCGGACTCGGCCTCGGTTCCGGAAGACGACGAACTCCGCCTCGCCCGACCCCAGGGCTCAGACTCGGCCTCGGCTTTGGAAGACGACGAACTCCGCCTCACCTGACCCCAGGGCTCGGACTCGGCCTCGGCTCCCGAAGACGATGGACTCCGCCTCACCCGACCCCAGGGCTCAGACTCGGCCTCGGCTCCCGCAGACGATGGACTCCGCCTCGCCCGACCCCAGGGCTTGGACTCAACCTCGACCTCGGAGGAATCGCCACCTCGCTCAAACTCGGGTCCAGACCGGCCACGTCGCCAGGGGGGTCATCATTACCCTGCCCCTAGATAGCTCAGGCTACGGGGACAAGACCGGCGTCCCATCTGGCTCGCCCCAGCAAACAAGTAATGATGACACCCCGCACGCTCCATGATGACGGCAGCTCCCAGCCCCTTATGACAGCCAGGAGACGTCAGCAAGGATCCGACAGCCCCGACAGCTATACTTCCGCAGGGCTCCAGCACTCCTCCGACGGCCACGACATCACATGAACAGGGTGCCAAAACCTCTCCGACTGCCACGACGGCATGTACTTAGGGCTCTAGCTCCTCTCTGCTAGACACGTTAGCACATTGCTACACCCCCCATTGTACACCTGGACCCTCTCCTTACGCCTATAAAAGGAAGGTCCAGGGCTCTCGTACGAGAGAGGTTGGCCGCGCGGGAGAACGGGCCGACACATAAGGCTCTCGCTCTCTCTCTCCCTCTCCCATGCGAACGCTTGTAACCCCCTACTGCGAGCGCATCCATCCGCCCTGGGCGCAGGACAACACGAAGGCCGTGGTTTCCCCTCACTGTTCTCCCCCTTTGTGTCCCGTCTCGCGCCGACCCATCTGGGTTGGGACACGCAGCGACAATTTACTCGTCGGTCCCGGGACCCCCCGGGGTCGAAACGCCGACAAATCTATAACCGAGTCATATATGATCTAATGAACATGACATTTTTACCATAGTTTAAATACACAATGATTAGCTTACCCTAAAAAATAATCATAGTTAGACCACAGAAATTGTAGTTATGAACTAACTACAGAAAAAACATAGATTTAAATCTACAATCTCTATCTCTTCTCTACTATATTAAATCACCAGTTTTGACGGTCGTCCGTGTCATATTTTTACAAATAACCCTTCTATTGTTTGAAATAACCCACAAGACACATTCTCTTCACATCGATCGCATCTAATCCAATTCGTCTATCCACTCCCCGTCCTCAGTGAATCCACGCCCTGCACGGCACACGAGCACCTCAGACATCCACACAATGACATAAACCCACCACGCCATATCTTCCGTTCATAGCAACGACCGGCATAACAAGTGGCCCGCGCCAAATGCACCGCGACAGGAGCCCAACAACCCATGCACGCCGCTCCGTAGGGGACGGGAAAAGCGGTTTCAGCAGACCCACACACGTCATGTCTTCCATGCATAGAAACGCGGGGAAAGCGGTTTCAGCGGCAGCGAGGTGGAGCCGTTTTAATCATCCTAATCTGCCCACCAACCTAGCTACAAAAAGTCGTATCGAGGCCCCTCAAGCGATAGTGGTGGTGGATCTGCTCGCCACCGGTGGCCTAACGCTCTCCAGCTACTCCGACTCGCCTATGTCCTCTAAGATACACATGTACGTATATATGATTTTCTGGCTCACTGACTCCACGGAAATCTTCACAGGCCTGTCCACCGAGTTTATGTCGCGTTCGTGGGACCTAATGGAGACTAATGCTGTTGGGATGGAGGACATCGGCGATTAGGCATGGGCCACACAGAGGGCATCGGTGGCAAGTCACCAACCTTAGGCACGACGACGGGCGTTAGTGGCAAGGTGCCAACCTTCGGCACGACGGCGGGCATCGGTGGCAGCGTCACTTTTGGCATGACGGGGGTACTGCTGCCAACATAGGGGGCAGCGCGGCGGTGTTCGACACCACATGGATCTGTGGCACGGCGCCCACCGCGGGAACCATCGGTATGGTGAGCATTAGTGGAAGGGTGGCCATGTTCACGATCGGTGGCTTCGGGATGACAGAAATGCCCAGGACGGCGCGAGATCGACGGGGGTGGGGTGTGAGCAAGTCGCACAGCGTGGCACGTAGTACTGTCGTTGCCAATGAGCATGATGAGCGCCATCGTCACAAGCGCCATGGAGGAGAAGAGAGACGAAGTGTCACAAGTCATTGCTAGCGGCTAGAAGTGCTTCCTCGGGAGTGGGGAGCTACAAGACTGTCGCGCGCTTGTGATGGGTCCTTGGCGAGCATTTTATTGTAGCTCTATTCGAAGCTAAGCGTGTATTATTTCGCCAGAGCTAGGCCAGTTGGGAACGAGATAGAGATGGTTGGTGGCCTTCCGATGCAAAGCATGGACAACAGATACATAGTGGAGGGCTGTTATTCGAGGCATTTGGTTCATTAGCTCATCTGTTTCTTGTAGATGGATCGGAATTAATCATCCCTCATGCATGACACAAGACGATACTGGACACCGCTCAACGCATGCATGGCTCATGCTTGCTGCATCATGAATCCATGCATGGCTTCTGTTTGATAATTGTTGAGGCATGTTTTCTTCTCTATCAGATTATTGTGCAATAGCTAGAGACATCTTTATGGTTCTATCTGTCCATGAATTGTGCGTTTAATGCGTGTGTCTAAGAGAAAATAAAAGGTCATAGGTTCAATGAAAGATGTTGTGGATCTTTAAAACCGACGGTCATACCGTGTGTTTATATGGAGTCAATGTCTTGAGTTATAAGTCATCAAGGCTGTTACATTATATATAGACCATGATAAACCACCAAGCCCAATACAATAGGCAGCCGTACACATATAGTAACACCTCGTTAGCTGAAGGAGGACGAGGTATAGAGAGCTCTATAAAAATAGGGATTGGGTTTTTTTTAACTCGTATCTTTCTCGGTCTTTTGGCTAAAATAAAGTGTAGTGTTTATTCTTATCAATTTAATATCTGGTCTATAGACAATATGCTCACTTTGATATTAAATTTAGTTATTATTGGTATCTTTTGGGAAGGTCCATATGACTGGTTTACTTCGCTCAACCATTGTGTGTATTGCGGATACGACCTCGTAATTCCCAACCAAGATCATGAAATACGATTGTGTACCGTCGCAACGCACGACTATTATACTAAAATCTTTATAGTACAGCATACCATATCATATATTCATTGTACAGATCTACTCATATGAAGTGCAACACAATTAAAATTTCAATTTTACGATTTTCTATAAAAAAATAAAAAATGAGCAAAAGTCCACCTCAGTTAAGAGAGGAGCTATTTAAGATTTCAATGTTGAAGAATAAAAAAATGACTTTTACGATAGTTACGATTTAAGAATAACTCCAACAACCTCAGTGTCCTCTTCTAGGAAGTCCGATTTAGAGGATTCAAGGCTATAAATAAGATCAAGAGGCTCACCTTCTCGTTTTCTATTTTTCCTTTCACGCTATTCCGATGTTCTCGCTCAGTCGGTAGAATTCGCGCGTTTTCCCACCATCGTCTTCACGTCTTGCAGTTCACCTCTGGGCACCATGAACACTGCTGAGCAACAGGAGATCAGGTGCTAGCCTCAAATTATCCAGACGTCTGCTCATGGTGTTAGGCTCCTGAGTGCTTTCCGCCTGGAGGATAGGCTACCCCTGCTTGCTTTGTTCGTCGACCAACAACGGCATCAACTGGCAACAAAATGACAGGCAGTGCCAGAGGCAGCATCGACCGGCAACAAAATATCTGGCAGCGCCAGAAAACCAGAATAGCAGGAGAAAAATGTGTGCGTGGTGCCAAGAGCCTCTCCAATCAAAAATACTATTGACGTGGCATTTTTTTAATATGGAGACTCTGAATTTTAGAGAGTCTGTTGGAGTAGCCAACTCTTTTTTATGTAAAATATATTTTACAAAGTAGTTAAATCAGTGAATCTAGGTAATCTCTTGGAAATGCTAAGATAAAATGGATTTCTTTCCTAAAAAATGTATTGATTTTTGCAATTTTGAAATTAATGTGTTCCAAAGGAGAAACTTGTTCATTCTCACCCCGTGAGGATTAGCATGGACAGTGGATAGCCGCCTAGCCGTCCCTGTGGAATACAAATACGATTCTTCCAATCCAATTTTTTCTTCTCCGATTCGGTTACCTTACCTAATCAATAAACACCAAACCAGAGTACAGATATGCAGCATCGGAGCAAGAGCACTCAGGATGATAAAAGCAGCGTCGCGCTTTCGGTTGAGCTCCCTTCAGCAGGTCCGAATTGTTTTTTATCCGTTGGATTAATATAGGTTTGGCCCAAATTAATATTTAATAATAGTCAATGCTAATAGCTCACTTTAATATTATGATGTACTAATAATCTCTACTACTAATTAAGTACCTATTGTAGACGTTCACAGCCAACCGTGGTGCACGGTTCTGTCGCATCCAGACCGTCCAACCCGCATCCAACGCCCCTGCCGCATCCCGCGTCCCTCCCGCACTCGTCACACCTCGCGTCACACCTCGCCCAGCGCCTCGCCCCCGCAGCGCATCGCCCGCCGGTTTCCCACCCGATTTTCCCGTCCCATCCGGCTCTCGGCTCCCCTAAACCCTAGCGTCGCCTCCACCATCCCCACCGCCTCCAGCGCGTCACCGCCAGAGCCCGCACGGTGAGCTAGGATGGCAGCGGCGAGGCTATCCGCTCGCTGTTGAAGGACGTCATCCCGGATCTACGACTCCCGCAGGTTTCTGGTGCGTGGTCGTCGTAGGAGGCCAGATCGAGGGTCCTCATCGCCGTCGGGCATGGATCTACACCCCCTCGACGCGGCGCTCGGCCTCCTCTCTACTGGCACCCGTCCTTGATTGGCGGCGGCGCCACCTCGACCCTCCCCCGCGGTGTGGAATCTCGAGCACGGACAGCAGACCACCGGCAACAAGGTGGCCGAGGACCGGCGGCGGGCTGAGGTGTTCCGCGACAACCTCCGGTACGTGGACACGCACAACATGGAGGTGGACGCCGGGCTCCACGGCTTCCGCCTCGGCCTCACTCCACAACTTAACACCCGGCTCCGGCGACTCGCCCCTTCCTCCACTGGTGCATCCACCATTCCACCTACCCCACCCCCACAACCCGCTCGCGCGGCTGTCCAATGGCGGGAGGCGGGGCGTCGTCGGCGTGGGGCCCGAGCCCGGCGCTGGTGACCGCACTGGTGGCGCTGCTTGGGCTCGGCCTCGCCGCCTACATCGTCGGCCCGCAGCTCTACTGGCACGCCGCGGAGGCGCTCACGGCGGCGGCCGCGTGCCCCGCCTGCTACTGCAACTGCGACGCGCGCCCGCTCCTCGACCTCCCGGAAGGTGCGCCTCCGCCCCCCTCGCTGCCTCCTCAGATCTTGGCGCTCCGCTCTTTTTTTTAGATCCGACCGACGCGATTGGATCTTGTCCTTCTCTGTTCTTTTGTGTTGCCCTTGTCTGTACTGCGAGCAGTGCTTACGCAGCAGCAGCGATTTAGGAGTTAGAATTGGGTTTTGCTGTGCGCAAGACATATATATATTATACGGTCAGTGGATGATACTTCGGTTCGGCATCTGGGTAATGGTAACACGGCGTGCAGATTCGGATATCTGCGATCAGCCGGCCTACCCATGCCCCCCCTTTTTTGGTCTCACAAGCAATATTAGCTTGCTTGCTCAAATTTCAAGAAAAAAATATCTTGGTTTAGTAGAACTCAGCTTGTAGGGACAGTTAGACAAACAAGATGGAGCTGAACAGATTACATTATGCACTAGCACTACCATTAATAACAGGCTCATGTTGTATTGTTATTGTTAATAGTTATTACTAGATGCAAATATCATGTGTTTATGACTACTAAAATTAGAATCTACCTGCTGTGGGTTTTCATTGTTTGTGCTGTTGTAAGTTGTAACCTGTAAGTTGATCCGGTCAGTCAAGTGTCAAACTGTCCTACACATCCTACAACTTGAATAAGAGCCTCGAGTGTGCTCCAAAAACTATAGCTGAATCATTACCCTGAAAGGGTGTCTAGATGCTAACCAGGGGACGTAAAAAAAACCTTCATTCATTGTCTTCTCCCTTTATTAGTATTTATTCATGTCATATGCCACTGTCTTCCAGAATGGTTTCAGCTTGCAAGTGATGTGTCATTTGTTCCTTTTTGTTCTGTGTGCATTTTTTATGTTATGCGCAACTGGCATTCCAAGCAATGCCGAGAGCTAGACAACAATAAAACCATTTCTCAAAGTAGATCTTTACCATTATGCCATGATATATTCAAATCATTTTCTCAAGAAAGGTAGGGGTCTGGTTATGTCTTTGGTTGAGACAGACGCTCAAACATGACAAAGTGGAGTTGTTTTGAACATTCAGTGTCCTTAACCATACCGTCCAGTTTGTGATTACTGTGCTTTAGCTGAAACTGGCACCTTCCCATGTTTTCAGATTGTGCTAAACACTTCAAAGGGGTCAAGAGTCGCGCATCCGGTGAAGAGACAGAAAAGAGTTTCACAGAGCTGCTTGTAGAAGAACTAAAACAGAGAGAAGAGGAGGCAACACAAGCTCAGCAAGAGGCCGATGTTAAGTTGCTCGAGGCCAAAAAGTTAGCTTCACAGTATCAGAAGGAAGCTGACAAATGCAGCTCAGGCATGGATACCTGTGAAGAAACTAGGGAGAACTCAGCGGAAGCATTGGTCCAACAAAAGAAACTGACTTCTTTGTGGGAGCGAAGGGCTTTCTTTCTCTATTTTACTATTCTTGCCGCTTTCTTTCTCTATTTTACTATTCTTGTGTGGTTTGTCTTTACTTAATTCTGGTGGTATTATCTGATCTAAATGACGTTTTATCCTCCCTCTCTCTCTCTCAAAAGGACAGGTGGGCCATGGCCAACTTGCACTACATCTGAACGATTGGCCTTTTTCTGTAGAACTCGGGCACACAATGCTTGCCTCATCGCCAACTCTTCCTTGCTGTGCTTAGCTTAGGCAGTTCGTTTGTTTGTGAACAATTAGTCCCGTGGTAGTACAAGGTTTTCTTACCAGAATTTGTGTCCTGTTCTCATTGTGTCACCAGGTTCTCGTGGTGAAGGTGGTATCCTTAGAAATAGTGAAGGTGAATGGTTCATGGAACGATATGCTCCTACTGTAAAACCCAATTCTCGTGATGTTGTTTCAAGATCAATGACAATGGAAATTAGAGAAGGACGTGGTGTAGGTATGTATTCGTGCTAGGTGCCTGTTTTTTTTCTTCCTATGTTTGGAACTTATCTTTTGATCTGATTACTACGGGGCCATTGAAGGACCACATTTATTTGCATCTGAACCATCTGCCGCCTGAGGTTCTCAAAGAAAGGCTCCCTGGTATTTCTGAAACTGCTGCTATTTTTGCTGGTGTTGACGTCACCAAGGAGCCCATTCCAGTTTTGCCTACTGTGCACTACAATATGGGTGGTATCCCAACGAACTACCATGTGGAGGTTTGTATTGAGCATGTAGTAAACAAATATGGGTCAAAACCTGCGTATTGTAATAGAAATATATTCTGCTGTTCTGCATAACAATGGTGAAGCAGCCTGTGCATCTGTCCATGGTGCAAATAGGCTTGGAGCAAATTCACTTCTTGACATAGTTGTTTTTGGCAGAGCTTGTGCAAATAGGGTAGCAGATATTTCTAAACCAGGTAGGTTCCTTATATTTACTTGGTGGTTTGTTTCCTTTTGCTCTTCCTACACTCCTAATATCCATGTTGCACTCTGATTCTGTTATAGGTGAGAAATAGAAACCTATGGAAAAAGATGCTGGAGAGAAGACCATAGCCTGGTTGGACAAGCTGAGGAATGCGGATGGGTCATTGCCAACTTCCAAGATCCGTCTCAACATGCAACGTGTTATGCAAAATAATGTTGTTGTGTTCCGTACACAAGAAACACTTGAAGAAGGTATTGTTGGTGCTCTTTGTGTAGTTCCTTTTACTACTATTATGAGCACTTGAAGAGCCTTATCTTGCGCTGGTTGTTCGATTATGTGCAAGCCTACCTCTGGAACAAACTTTTAGTGTTCTTTTAGAGTTGGTCTTATATAATCTAGAGGTTAAAGAAAGAGGGCCTTATTCATTAGATTCCATTTACATACCCCCGGCCCTCTAGATTTGTTCTGCTAGAGCCTAGAGGTTGTTTGAATCTTGGATCAACGGCACATCCGATTCGTTTCAGCTAGAGGGTGTTTGAGATCTTGGATCAACTACACATCATCTCAATAATGTGATATTTGTAAACTAATTTTCCTCTGAAGTTGTAACCTATCTATGTTTCTTTGTAAATATATTTTATATTTGTTTATAATTGATTGGACCAATACTTATTTCTCACAGATGTAAACGTTTGTATAGAAACGACAATACCAATATCAAATATACCTGTTTGCACAAATGCACATCCTTCACAAGTAGCATGTCTGTATGGATCTCCTTTGCTTTTTGCTTTCATAATTTGTTACCGTCTAATTTAAAGTGTTGAACTTATACTATATCAATAGATTCCGAAACAACGCACGAGCACTTAACTGTCATCAAAGAATTGAGATGGGCAGTAGCAGATGAAAGGTACAACCAATGCCACAGTTACCAACTCATCGTAATTTTTAGTGTACTCTAAATCACAACAATAATCTTAATTTGTGTGATGTGCTTTTTTTCTTTTTTTTTCAAAATTTGGTGATGTACAAGCAGGGCATGGTGTCAAATTATGAATTGTTTGCACACATCAATTCATTAACAAATATCGTTTGTGCATTACACTAGCATCACATTTGTTGAGAATCAAGTCGTGTTTGATTGATGTGTGGTCGTGCCCTGCTGAAGTGTTTGGTCAGCCAAATCTCACTGACCAAACGTCCGTAAAGTGAACGGTACTTTGGCTTGGTAGGTTGGGCAAGCCCAAATACGGCCGGAAACCAAGCCTCATCAGTTTTTTTTGTCAACGACCAAATATTTGGCTCTATTAATATATTTCATTATAACATGTTAACGATTTAACATAACATGTTGATTCCGTAACAACGTATGGGCATACACCTAGTTTAATACTATATTAAAAGTTAAAGAGAAAAATCAATCAACTTAAATAGATGAACTATTGGTGCATCGATTAAGTTGAGAAAAAGATGAAAGATTGCAACATGCGTGCGCCGACGCTGTACGCAGCATGCCGAGCCATGGCCATGGTAGATCCAAATATTCCTTTTTAATGGTTGTGCATTTTGCCTTGATTAATGGCCGCTCATTTCCTATCTAATGGCACGTCGTTTCTAGCTCTAATGGCACGTCATTTCTGGCTCTAATGGCTCGATCGTTACTGTTTGTTGCCCTTCTCCCCTCCCTGCGCGTGTATAAATACGGAGGAGGTGGACGCTCACTCAGCCCATTCCCGTCCCACCTTCTGCAAGAGAATGTGGGAGAGCAGGTCTCCGAAATCGCCGTCCGCAGAGGTACAATTGCATGGGTATGTGGGCGATCAGGTTTTTGGGGAGCGTACTCGCGACTGCTCGCTTCATCCGCTCCGGTTCTTCGTCATCGGCGCCGTTCGAGGGACTGCACTGCATACATCTGCCTACGTCGAGTGCGTGCGACTACATCGAACATACACACGAGATGTCTCGTGTCAATGGAGCCATTGATGCCTTAAGCATCGGTTCTTACAGGGTACTTCATGTTTTCAATACTTTTGCATGTTTTATTTCTGTTTACTGCTTATGCGACTAGTGGTACAAACATGCACATATATGTCGTCACATACATCACAATGATTTTCTGGATTAAATTAAAACTGATAATTTCTAGTTTTCTAACAATCCAAAAACCTGATATTAGGCATTTTCTGTTAGTGGTTTTGGTGCTGCATTAAAACCAAGTGAACTTTTTGATGGGACGTTTTACAAGAGATGGTTTAGTAAGATGATACTGTAGTTGACTGCAATGAACTACTATCACGCCGCATAGGGGAAACCCAAACAGTTCACTCCTGAAGAGGAGATAATGTTCGACGTTGTCGATAACCTGTTTCGAGGCGTCGTGATTGGCGCTCTTGCCAACAAGTATGTTGATTCTTTTTTAACATGCAGAAATAAGTAAACATCGTTGTTAGCCAGACTGTAGAAGGAACATCGGGGTTGAGAGAACCTATAGGGGGTGAATAGGTGATCCTGTAAAAATCTAATACTTGTAGCCACAAGACTTGGTTAAGTGTTAGCTCAATAGAATCAAGTGGCTAAGGATCAAGCTCTTGTGAAACACAATGGTCACGAAGAAAACAAGCACAAGAGACACGGTGATTTATCCCATGGTTCGGCCAAGTATACCACTTGCCTACTCCATGTTGTGGCGTCCCAATGGACGAGGGTCGCACTCAACCCCTTTCAAGTGATCCAATGATCAACTTGAATACCACGGTGTTTTCCTTTCTTTTACTATCTCTCGTTCGCAAGGAATCTCCACAACTTGGAGCCTCTCGCCCTTACAATTGATGATCACAAAGAAGCACGGAAGTAAGGGAGGGAAGAGCAACACACACAAGACTCAAAGAACGAGCACAATCACGCACACAACCCACAACATGAGCTCACAACACAATGCGAGGAGTTCCCTACTCAAATAGAGCTCAAGTCACTATCACAAAGAATCAAATGCGCGAGAATGGAGTCTTGGTGCTTAGAGATGATCAAAGAATGCTTGGGTGACTCCTCCATGCACCTAGGGGTCCCTTTTATAGCCCTAAGGCAGCTAGGAGCCGTTGGAGGCAATCTGGAAAGGCCACCGGACAGGCACTGTTCATGGTCCGGTGCAGATTGCCTTCCTGAAATGGCACAGCTGACCGTTGCAGAATTGTAGTCGTTGGCGCACCGGACACTGTCCAGTGCACACCGGACAGTCCGGTGCCTCCTGCCGACCGTTGGAGCGGGCCACGCGTCGCTCGCGGATTTGGCGGCCGACCGTTGCGCTGGCGGCCGTTGGCTCACCGGACAGTCCGGTGAATTATAGTCGTACGCCGCCGACGAATTCTCGAGAGTGGCTGTGGCGGAACCACCCGAATTATTCCAGCTTAAGTGCCTTAGTCACGCCTCAGGGGCCGTAACACACTTAAATCGGAATAACCCGTCAGTCCCTCAGATCTAGTCTGATGGAGCCACTTAACCAGGATCAAATTCCACAATCTCACACGAAGGTGAGTCACAGAAGCAATACAATAAAACAGGAATCCACAAATTAAGTACTGAGTTATTACATAAGTCGGAGTTTTTGAGTAGCAAATAAGAGTTCACAAAATAAAGTTGTCGAGGACCATAATTAGGGGTACCCTCAAGGCTCCTAATTCTCAGCTGGTAACCCCCATCAGCATGAAGCTGCAAAGGCCTGATGGGTGCGATTAAGTCAGGGATCGGTCCATTCGAGGGACACGATCACGCCTCACCCGAGCCTAGCCTCGGACAAGGGCAGCCGACCCCGGAGGATTTCCGTCTCGCCCGAGGCCCCCCTTTTTGCGGCAAACATATTCCCGGCTCGCCCGAGGCCCTGCCTTCGCTAAGAAGCAACCCTGACCAAGTCGCCGCACCGACCGACCAAGTCGCAGGAGCATTTAATGCAAAGGTGGCCTGACACCCTTATCCTGGCACGCACCCCCCGCCGGCAGAGCCGAAGTGACCGCCGTCACTTCACCGCTCCACTGACCGGCCTGACGAAAGGACAGCGCCGCCTACGCCACACCGACTACAGTGCCACTGGACAGAGTAAGACTGACAAGCGGTCAGGCCCTGCCGGAGGCACCATAGGAAGCTCCGCTTCGCCCGACCCAGGGCTCGGACTCGGGCTAAGTCCCGGAAGACGACGAACTCCGCTCCGCCCGACCCAGGGCTCGGACTCGGGCTAAGTCCCGGAAGACGGCGAACTCCGCCCGACCCAGGGCTCGGACTCGGGCTATGTCCCGGAAGACGGCGAACTCCGCCCGACCCAGGGCTCGGACTCGGGCTAAGTCCCGGAAGACGGCGAACTCCGCTCCGCCCGACCCAGGGCTCGGACTCGGGCTAAGTCCCAGAAGACGACGATCTCCGCCTCGCCCGACCCAGGGCTTGGACTCGGGCTAAGTCCCAGAAGACGACGATCTCCGCCTCGCCCGACCCAGGGCTCGGACTTGGGCTCGGCCCCAGAAGACGACGATCTCCGCCTCGCCTGACCCGGGGGCTCGGACTCAACCTCGGCTTCGGAGGAGCTTCCACATCGCCCAACCTAGGGCGTAGACCAGCCACATCGACAGGAGGCGCCATCATCACCCTACCCCGAGCTGACTCGGGCCGCAGGGAACAAGACCGGCGTCCCATCTGGCTCGCGCCGCCAGATAGGCAATGATGGCGCCCCGCATGCTCTGTGACGACGGCGGCTCTCCGCCCCCTTACGGAAGCAAGAGGACGTCAGCAAGGGCTCAACCGCTCTGACAGCTGTCCCTCCGCCAAGCTCCATCGCTCCTTCGACGGCCACGACATCACACCAGCTGGGTGCCAAGATCTCTCCGGCTGCCACAACGGCATGTACCTAGGGCGCTAGCTCACCTCTGCTAGACACGTAGCACCCTGCTACACCCCCCATTGTACACCTGGATCCTCTCCTTACGTCTATAAAAGGGAGGACCAGGGCCCTCTTAGAGAAGGTTGGCCACGCGGGGACGAGGACAAGAACAGGCTCTCGCCTGGAGCCGCTCGCTCCCTCTCCCGCGTGGACGCTTGTAACCCCCTACTGCAAGCGCACCCGACCTGGGCGCGAGACGAACACGAAGGCCGCGGGATTCCCACCTCTCTCACGCCGGTCTCCGGCCGCCTCGCTCTCCCCCCTTCGCGCTCGCCCTCGCGCTCGACCCATCTGGGCTGGGGCATGCGGCGACATTCACTCGTCGGCCCAGGGACCCCCCGGTCTCGGAACGCCGACAGTTGGCGCGCCAGGTAGGGGCCTGCAGTGTGTTGACGAACAGCTTCCCGTCAAGCTCCAGATGGGCAGTCTCCAGCAACCTCTCCAACCCGGGACGGTGCTCCGTTTCGGGAGTCTTGAGTTCATGTCCCTCGACGGCAGCTACGACATGATACTCCTTCCACCGCCGTGCGACAACAACAGTGGCGGCCGACAACCCGCCTGCCGACGGCGGAATCGGCGACGTCTTCCCCGCATGGTGGAAGAGCAACCTTCGAGCTCACCCCGCCCTCTCCCCCGTCGACGGAGGAGGAGGCGGGGCAACCAAGGCCAAGCAGGAGACAGCGCCTCGTCGGCTGTCGAGCGAGTCGACGGTCCCGGCACCCCAACGGGGGGCGCACCAGGCGTCGACCTCGCGTTTGAGACGAAGGCGAGCGCCGTCTCCCCGCGACACGCCAATCCCAAGCAAGCGGACGACGCCAGCACGCTCGCGAAAAGCTTGCTGGATGTCACCCTCGTACCTGAGACGACGGCGCAGTCAGTCCCCGACGCGACCTTATCGCCGCCCGTCGACCAAAAGGTACCGATCGATTCCCATCCCGCGTCTTTTGGGTTCAGCCTCAACCCGTCTAGCGACTTCGCTTTGGCGGGCGCTCTCGTAGAGGCAAATCCAGACCCTCTGGGGTTTCATGTGTGGTCACCTTGGGACCGGCTGACGGACGTCCCGACCTACGGGCCCTCTGGGTCCGAGAAAGACGATGAACCCAGCATCTGTTGGGATTTCTCTGGACTTGGTAACCCCAGTGCCATGCGAGACTTCATGACCGCATGCGACTACTGCCTTTCCGACTGTTCCGACGGTGGCCGAAGCCTCGGCGACGAGGATCGCGGCCCAAGTCGCGAATGCTTCCACGTCGATCTAGGGGGTCCCCCCGAAGGCAGCCATCTCGGCATGCCGGAGGACGGTGACCTCCCTAGGCTGGTGCCTCGCGTTGACATCCCACGGGAGCTAGCTGTGGTCCCCGTTCAGGCGGGGGGTCATGACCCACAGCTCGAGCAAATCCGCGGGGTGCAGGCCAGGCTCGACGAGGGAGCAGGAGCGCTGGAGCCGATCCGTCGGGACGTCGGGCAGGCATGGGCGGGCCAACCTCCGGCCGGAGAAATACGTCATCTACCCCAGGGCTTCCAGCACCGCATCGCCGACGACGTCAGGCTCAGGCCACCACCCGCATCCAGTGGGGTCGGCCAGAACCTGGCGGCAGCAGCAATGCTTCTTCGCGCGATGCCAGAGCCATCAACCACCGAGGGGCGGCGAATCCAGGGAGAACTCAAGAATCTCTTGGAAGGCGCTGCGGTCCGATGGGCCGAGAGCTCTGCCTCCCGAAGGCAGGGGTACCCCTCGGAACCTCATGCCGCGACTTCACGATTCATGCGGGAAGCCTCGGTCTACACCGGGCGCACGCGGCCCCGGGTCGCCTCGGCAACGAGCACCACCACCGCGACCGACGGGCCCACCTCGACAAGAGGGTGCACCGAGGCTACCACCCCAGGCGTGGGGGACGCTACGACAGCGGGGAGGATCGGAGTCCCTCGCCCGAACCACCTGGTCCGCAAGCCTTCAGCCGAGCCATCCGACGGGCGCCATTCCCGACCCGGTTTCGACCCCCGGCTACTATCACGAAGTATTCGGGGGAGACGAGACCGGAACTTTGGCTCGTGGACTACCATCTGGCCTGCCAGCTAGGTGGAATGGACGATGACAACCTCATCATCCGCAACCTCCCCCTGTTCCTCTCCGACTCCGCTCGCGCCTGGTTGGAGCACCTGCCTCCGGGGCAGATCTCCAACTGGGACGACCTAGTCCAAGCTTTCGCCGGCAATTTCCAGGGCACGTATGTGCGCCCCGGGAATTCCTGGGACCTCCGAAGCTGCCGACAGCAGCCGGGAGAGTCTCTCCGAGACTACATCCGGCGATTCTCGAAGCAGCGCACCGAGCTGCCCAACATCACCGACTCGGATGTCATCGACGCGTTCCTCGCTGGCACCACCTGCCGCGACCTGGTGAGCAAGCTGGGCCGCAAGACCCCAACCAGGGCGAGCGAGTTGATGGACATCGCCACCAAGTTCGCCTCCGGCCAGGAGGCGGTCGAGGCTATCTTCCGAAAGGACAAGCAGCCCCAGGGCCGTCCATCGAAAGGTACTCCCGAGGCGTCAACTCAGCGCGGCGCCAAGAAGAAGGGCAAGAAGAAGTCGCAAGCGAAACGCGACGCCGCCGACGCGGACCTTGTCGCCGCCGACGAGTACAAGAACCCTCGGAAGCCCCCCGGAGGTGCCAACCTCTTCGACAAGATGCTCAAGGAGTCGTGCCCCTATCACCAGGGACCGGTCAAGCACACCCTTGAGGAGTGCGTCATGCTTCGGCGCCACTTCCACAGGGCCGAGCCACCCGCGGAGGGTGGCAAGGCCCGCGACGACGACAAGAAGGAAGATCACCAGGCAGGAGAGTTCCCCGAGGTCCGCGACTGCTTCATGATCTATGGTGGGCAAGTGGCGAACGCCTCGGCTCGGCACCGCAAGCAAGAGCGCCGGGAGGTCTGCTCGGTCAAGGTGGCGGCGCCAGTCTATCTAGACTGGTCCGACAAGCCCATCACCTTCGACCGAGACGATCACCCCGACCATGTGCCGAGCCCGGGGAAATACCCGCTCGTCGTCGACCCCGTCATCGGTGACGTCAGGCTCACCAAGGTCCTCATGGACGGAGGCAGCAGCCTCAACATCATCTACGCCCAGACCCTCGGGCTCCTGCGTGTTGATCTGTCCTCTGTCTGGGCAGGCGCTGCGCCCTTCCATGGGATCATCCCCGGGAAGCGCGTCCAACCCCTCGGACAGCTCGACCTTCCCGTCTGCTTCGGAACACCCTCCAACTTCCGAAGGGAGACCCTGACGTTCGAGGTGGTCGGGTTCCGAGGGACCTACCACGCGGTACTGGGGAGGCCATGCTACGCGAAGTACATGGCCGTCCCCAACTACACCTACCTGAAGCTCAAGATGCCGGGCCCCAATGGGGTCATCACCGTCGGCCCTACGTACAAACACGCGTTCGAATGCGACGTGGAGTGCGTGGAGTACGCCGAGGCCCTCGCCGAGTCCGAGGCCCTCATCGCCGACCTGGAGAGCCTCTCTAAGGAGGTGCCAGACGTGAAGCGTCACGCCGGCAACTTCGAGCCAGCGGAGACGGTTAAGTCCGTCCCCCTCGACCCCAGCGGTGACACCTCCAAGCAGATCCGGATCGGCTCCAGGTTCGATCCCAAATAGGAAGCAGTGCTCGTCGACTTTCTCCGTGCGAACGCCGACGTCTTCGCGTGGAGTCCCTCGGACATGCCCGGCGTATCAAGGGATGTCGCCGAGCACTCGCTGGACATCCGAGCCGGAGCCCGACCCGTCAAGCAGCCGCTGCGCTGATTCGACAAGGAGAAGCGCAGAGCTATAGGCGAGGAGATTCACAAGCTAATGGCGGCAGGGTTCATCAAAGAGGTATTCCATCCCGAATGGCTTGCCAACCCTTTTGCTTGTGAGAAAGAAAGGGGGGAAATGGCGGATGTTTGTAGACTACACTGGTCTCAATAAAGCATGTCCGAAGGTTCCCTACCCTCTGCCTCGCATCGACCAGATCGTGGATTCCACTGCTGGGTGCGAAACCTGTCTTTCCTCGATGCCTTCTCGGGGTATCATCAAATCAAGATGAAAGAGTCCGACCATCTCGCGACTTCTTTCATCACACCCTTCGGCATGTACTGCTATGTCACCATGCCGTTCGGTTTGAGGAATGCGGGCGCGACGTACCAGCGGTGCATGAACCATGTGTTCGGCGAACACATTGGCCGCACGGTCGAGGCCTACGTCGATGACATCGTAGTCAAGACAAGGAAAGCCTCCGACCTCCTTTTCGACCTTGAAACGACATTCCGATGTCTCAAGGCAAAAGGCGTCAAGCTCAATCCCGAAAAGTGTGTCTTCGGGGTGCCCCGAGGCATGCTCTTGGGGTTCATCGTCTCCGAGCGGGGCATCGAAGCCAACCCGAAAAAAATCGCAGCCATTACCAGCATGGGGCCCATCAAGGACTTGAAAGGCGTACAGAGGGTCATGGGATGCCTCGCGGCTCTGAGCCGTTTCATCTCACGCCTCGGCAAAAGAGGTCTACCTCTGTACCGCCTCTTAAGGAAGGCCGAGTGCTTCACTTGGACCCCTGAGGCCGAGGAAGCCCTCGGGAACCTGAAGGCGCTCCTCACAAAGGCGCCTATCTTGGTGCCCCCAGCTGCTGGAGAAGCCCTCCTGGTCTACGTCGCCGCGACCACCCAAGTGGTTAGCGCCGCGATTGTGGTCGAGAGGCAAGAAGAGGGGCATGCACTGCCCGTTCAGAGGCCAGTCTACTTCGTCAGCGAGGTACTGTCCGAAACCAAGATCCGCTACCCACAAGTCCAGAAGCTGCTGTACGCGGTGATCCTAACGCGACGGAAGCTGCGACACTACTTCGAGTCTCATCCGGTAACTGTGGTGTCATCCTTCCCCCTGGGGGAGATCATCCAGTGCCGAGAGGCCTCGGGTAGGATTGCAAAGTGGGCGGTGGAGATCATGGGTGAGACAATCTCGTTCGCTCCTCGGAAAGCCATTAAGTCCCAGGTCTTGGCGGACTTCATGGCTGAATGGGTCGACACCCAGCTACCGACGGCTCCGATCCAACCGGAGCTCTGGACCATGTTCTTCGACGGGTCGCTGATGAAGACAGGAGCCGGCGCAGGCCTACTCTTCATCTCACCCCTCGGAAAGCATCTACGCTACGTGCTACGCCTCCACTTCCCGGCGTCCAACAATGTGGCCGAATATGAGGCCCTGGTCAACGGGTTGCGGATCGCCATCGAGCTAGGGGTCCGACGCCTCGATGCTCGTGGTGACTCGCGGCTCGTCATCGACCAAGTCATGAAGAACTCCCATTGCCGCGACCCGAAGATGGAGGCCTACTGCGATGAGGTTCGGCGCCTGGAAGACAAGTTCTACGGGCTCAAGCTCAACCACATCGCTCGGCGCTACAACGAGACTGCGGACGAGCTAGCTAAAATAGCCTCGGGGCGAACGACGGTTCCCCCGGACATCTTCTCCTGAGACCTGCATCAACCTTCCGTCAAGATCGACGACACGTCCGAGCCCGAGGTACCCTCGGCTCAGTCCGAGGCACCCTCAGCTCGACCCGAGGTGCCCTCGGTTCAGTCCGAGGTACCCTCGGCCCCCGAGGGTGAGGCACTGCGCGTCGAGGAGGAGCAAAGCGGGGTCGCGCCTAATCAAAACTAGCAGACCCCGTACCTGCAATATCTCCACCGAGGAGAGCTGCCCCTTGACCGAGCCGAGGCTCGGCGGGTGGCGCGGCGCGCCAAGTCGTTCGTCTTGCTGGGAGATGAGAAGGAGCTCTACCACCGCAGCCCCTCAGGCATCCTCCAGCGATGCATCTCCATCGCCGAAGGTTAGGAACTCCTGCGAGAGATACACTCGGGGGCTTGCGGCCATCACGCAGCGCCTCGAGCCCTTGTCGGGAACGCTTTCCGGCAAGGCTTCTACTGGCCGACGGCGGTGGCCGACGCTACCAGAATCGTCCGCACCTGCGAAGGGTGCCAATTCTACGCGAGGCAGACCCATCTGCCCGCTCAGGCTCTGCAGACGATACCCATCACCGAGCCTTTTGCGGTGTGGGGTCTGGACCTCGTCGGCCCCTTGCAGAAGGCACCCGGGGGCTACACGCACCTGCTGGTCGCCATCGACAAATTCTCCAAGTGGATCGAGGTCCGACCCCCGAACAGCATCAGGTCCGAGCAGGCGGTGGCGTTCTTCACCAACATCATCCATCGCTTCGGGGTCCCGAACTCCATCATTACCGACAACGGCACCCAGTTCACCGGCAGAAAGTTCCTGGACTTCTGCGAGGATCACCACATCCGGGTGGACTGGGCCGCCGTGGCTCATCCCATGACGAATGGGCAGGTGGAGCGTGCCAACGACATGATTCTACAAGGGCTCAAGCCTCGGATCTACAACGACCTCAACAAGTTCGGCAAGCGATGGATGAAGGAACTCCCCTCAGTGGTCTGGAGTCTGAGGACAACGCCGAGCCGAGCCACGGGCTTCACGCCGTTCTTTCTAGTCTATGGGGCCGAAGCCATCTTGCCCACAGACTTAGAATACGGCTCCCCGAGGATGAGGGCCTACACCGACCAAAGCAACCAAGTCAGCCGAGAAAACTCGCTGGACCAGCTGGAGGAGGCTCGGGACCAGGCCTTGCTACACTCGGTGCGGTACCAGCAGTCCCTGCGACGCTACCACGCCCGAGGGGTCCGGTCCCGAGACCTCCAGGTGGGCGACTTGGTGCTTTGGCTGCGACAAGACGCCTGAGGGCGGCACAAGCTCGCGCCTCCCTAGGAGGGGTCATTCGTCATCGCCAAGGTTCTGAAGCCCGGAACATACAAGCTGGCCAACAGCCAAGGCGAGGTCTACGACAACGCCTGGAACATCCAACAGCTACGTCGCTTCTACCCTTAAGATGTTTTCAAGTTGATCATATACCTCACACCCACGCTAAGTTTAGTCATCAAGGAAGGGTCGGCCTCGCCTCGGCAAACCCCGACCCTCCCTCGGGGGCTAAAAGGGGGGGAACCCCTCCGCATCAAAGTTGAGGGACCTCTTTGCGTCCAAGATTTTCAAATTAAAAAAAAAGCTTTTTGCGTTCCCCCCGGCTATGTCGGAAGCAAGGCCCCAAGGAGCGAACGCGGGTGCATGTAAGCGGCAAGGCCGACTGAGCCGAGGGACTCCTACGCCTTCGGGTTAGGAACACCTCACTCATCACCCGCCGCGAAAAGTGACCCCTACTTGGGAAAACCACCCTGTTACTAAACAGGCGAAGCCGGACACGCAAAAAGGAAAGGAGTACGACTTCATGCAATGGTAACAAAGTGTTCAGGCCTCAGCGGCCGCAGAAGGACACACGGGCATCCGACAGAAACTGATCCAACAGAGTTAGGCGTCACCTCGGGAAGGAGCCGCACCTTCGGCTTCGTCCCCACCATCGGCAAAGTCCATCCCGGCTTCCGGCGACGGTGCAGGTGGGAGGATCTCTGCCTCGAAGGTGGTCGCCAGCACTGCGCTCGGACCCGCGGCGGCCGCATCGAGCCTCTGGACTTCTGCCAGGGCGGCTTCGTCCTCGTCGGGAAGGCAATACCCCTCGCTAACCCGCTCCAGGTCCACAACGTAGTGGGAAGCGAGTACGGCGAAGGCCCGCCTGACGCTGTGGTGCAACGCCTCGCGGAGCCTGCCGCGCACATGATCACCCAAGACTTGAAGGCGGCTTCGAGGGGAGCTTCCTGAGGGGACGTCGCCGGAGCTAAGGACCCGGTAAACGTCCGAGACGGCCTCGGACATGGCTACGTGGTCGACTTCCCTCTGCTCGGCCGCGCCGGCAAGCGCCTTGGCGGACTCAACGAGGGCGGACTCGAGCTCTGCGAACAGCCAAAGGAAGGATCTCAAACACAAGCAGAGGAAACAAGCAGAAACGAAAACCGAAGATGGCCAAGGCGTACCTCCGGCTCGGGTACGCTGCTCCGAGGCTGCGACCTGGGCTGCGGCTAGGTCGGTCGCAAGGGTTTCGGCCCGGCTTTCAGCCTCGGCAGCCCGGCCCCGAGACTGGTCCCGCTCCTTGACGACCCGGGCGAACTCCGACTGCTGTCGTTGCGCTTCTGCACGCGCCGCGGCCGCCTCCGCGCGTGCCACTGCCGCCTCGGCTCTCAGATCGGTGCAGAGCAACCGAAGGTCCACCACCTCGGCACCCTGCTGGGAGAGGCGCGCAGTAGCCCCGGCAAGCGAGGTCCTCAGGGATCGCAGCGAGCCCCAGACGTCGACCTCGCGGCAGATGAACGACGACTTGGCGGCGCTTCGATCCGTCAGATCCTGAGGGAAGGAAACGGGGCGTCACAAAAGGCACCTTGGTCACGAAAGAGAAAAGGTACGCCTGAAACCGTTACCTGGAGGATTTTGGGGACGTCCCTGCAGAAAACCTCCAGCGACGACCGGAGCGACCCCACCGTTGCTTCGGCGTACTCGCGGAGCTCGTCCCAGGACTGGTCCTCCCGCTCATCGTCGAGAACAAAGCCGGGATCCGAGGCCTCACGGGTCCGGAACCGGAGCAACTGGCGCCGGCCCTCGGAGCTCCGCCGCACAGCGACGAGGCTGCCGCCCGGCGGGACGGATCGTGCCTCCACGCCCCCCTCTTCCGAGGCACCAAGCGCCGACGCCTCAGCCGTCTCGACGTCGGCAGCGGCCGGTCGCTCCCCGACTGGGACGGCGGCGACTTCGGTAGCGACAGGTGCCGGCATCGCCGGCACGTCCGGTGGGCCTAGGGCCACGTCCGCGTCGGCCGCCACCCCCATCACGACGGCCGCCCCGGCAGAAGCGCCAGCCTCGGGAACCCGCTCCACGGCGACTGGTGCCCCCTGAGCCCCCTGCTATGGAGCGCCTTGCGAGAAGGTCACCTGAACGGCAGGGCCCGGAGCGGCGCTGGCCATGCACGTCGGTGTCGTCTTAAGGGCCTTCCGGGGCGCCAGGTCAGTCAGCCCATGGCTTCGCTTGCTGGGGGAAAAAGGAAAAAATCACGGCCAGTACATACGGAAGAAAAACCAGGGCGAAGACGTTCCAGGATACTCACCCGCTTCGGGCCATGATCAACCGTGCCTGGGGGGAGGTCTCTCGGACCTCGACCCCCGGCAACGCCGCCGAGGTCCGCTTCGCCGGCGGCTTCGGCATCACCCTTGCTTTGGGCGCCCTGGACGCCTGGGAGGCGGGCTGCTCAGGCACCGCCACAACGACCTAGGGGCCGCTCCCCTACGCTGCCGGCGTGGGCGGCGGCTCTCGGGGAGCAGACGCCCCGGCCTGGCTCCCCGGGGTCGCTTTGGCTCCTCCAGCCGAGGGGTCAAGTACCCTCCCGGATTGCCCCCGCTCCTCGGGCCGGGACCCCGGCGTCCTGACTCCAAGGACCGACGGCGTCAACCCGCTCGGGGGCTGGATTGATGGCTCCAGGCCTGACCCCAAGCCGGGGCTGAGGCCAAGGCGGGCAGCCATGTCGTCTTCTTCGTCATCATCTTCGTCATCGTCGTCGTCGTCGGGCGTTTCCGGCGACGGCTCCCTCGGGAGTCCCTCCCTCTCCTGCCAGCGATGAAGCTTTTCCAAGGTGTCCCGAGCCCGCCTCCGCTCGCGGGCCCGGGCCTTCTCTGCGTCCTTCTTTTTCTTCTTCTCCTTCGCGGCGACCCGCCGCGCTGCTCGGTCCGCCGCATCTTGCGGGACCCGTGGCAGGGAAGACTTGTGCCACCCTACCTCCTGAAGACGGGTGGAAATCCTGGCCTTAGAAACTAGGGGCGATCCGACGCTAGAAGAAAGAAATGGACACTCACCAGAGTCACGCACCCTTGGTCAGGGCGCATCAAAGGCTGGGAGAGGGCGCTGGGGTCCGGCTTCCCCAACGCAACGGACACCCGCCCGTGGAGGACGTCGGGGGGAAGGGGATCAGAGGACATCCGCGAGCCCTCCAACTCCGCCTCCGGTGTCATTTCCCAAAGCGGCAGCCGTCGCTCCGCCAAGGGAAGCACCCTCCGGCGGTGGATGGCGGCAATAACCCCGGCAGCAGTGAGTCCCCCCTTCCTCAACACCTCCAAGGCCTTGAGGAGGGGTTCGAGGTTCTTCTGTCTTTCATGAGGGGTCCCGTGGCGCCAAGCATCAGCGGCGGCGGTGACTACTCGCTGAGAGAATGGCGGGAGCAACTCGCCGTCATTCCGGAGGTAGAACCACCGGCGCTGCCACCCCTTGTTCGAGGACGCGAGGATGGCGGGAATATACAGCGACGCCCGCGACTGCCTCAGCAGGAGGGTGCAGCCGCCGGCCCGCACCACTGCGCGGACCTTCCTCTCCCCTGTCGGCGAGGCAAAAAGCTCCGCGAAAAAGAGATGGGTCCACAGATCCCAATGGGGGGCAATCCCCAAGTACCCCTCGCACACCGCTACGAACATGGCGGCTTGCGAGATGGAGTTGGGGCTGAGGTTGTGCAACTCCACCCCGTAGTGGTGCAGGATCGCCTGCATAAAGCGGCTCGCCGGCACACCAAAGCCCCGCTCGTGGAAGGAGACGAAGCTCACGATGTACCCCGGCGGTGGGGATGGAGCGGCTCCGCCCACGGGGGGGATCCATTCTGGTCGCTGCTCATCGGTGAGAGGGCGAAGTAAACCCTCGCCAACGAGATCCTCCAGATCACTCGCTGTCACCGTGGAGAAGGGCCATGGGTCGTGTGGCGAGATGATGGTCACCCGGTCAGCCATCGCCGAGCGGAAGGGGTGGCGGCGCAAAGGACAGGGAGGGCGGTTATCTTTTCTCTGGCTAAGTCTCTCAGGCTGCGAAAAACCTAAGAGGGAGACAGGAAGCGGAGCAAAGAACCATCGCCCGGCCCTCTCCCGAGTATATGAAGACCAAGGCGTGGCCGGTTCAAATGTTCCGCCCGGACCGGACGTGGGATTCAAAAACGCGAAGCGAAACAGCCGTTCCTCGAGCGGCTCACGCACGCGCAATGGTCGCCTCTCCAACCACTCGCCCCGTCACATTAACTCCGCGACGGGACACGCAGCGCCTCTGGCAGGAGAAGCAGGCGACGCTTCCCCTTCGCCAAAATGAACGCGTCCAAAAAGGTACGTCGCGTCGTTCGATTTCGTATCCTTTTCCATTTTTCCTCTTTCTCTCTCTTGCAACAGGGACCAGGAAAGAGGGATACCCCGAAAAGGATCCTTCCCCGAGAAGGAACCAGGCTCCGAGCCCCCCTACTGATCAGAGGTTCGAAGGCTGGCCCCCCGGAAGGGTTCAACAGCCGCTTCAGATCGCGTGGGCCCTACACCCACTACTGGTCAGGGGTTCGAAGGCCGGCCCCTCGAAAGGGTTCAACGACCGCCTTAGGCTGCCCGGGCTCCGCACCCAATACTGATCAGGGGTTCGAAGGCTGGCCCCCGAAGGGTTCACAGCCGCCTCAGACGCCGAGCGAGGGATGACCATGGGTACGTTCGATACATAACCAAGGCTCGGGCTATGCTCTCGAGGTACCCTAGGACATTTCCGAGACCGGCGGGAACGATCTTGTAACAGAATCCCACCAGAGGGAGGCATCGAGCCCTCGGACCCCGTCGCCAGGGGACTGGGTCTGGCAGATCACCCGCAGGTACTTTTGGGCGTGCCTCTGGGCCCCTAGCCGACCCCTAACGAACGGGGCACGGATGTCCACTCGGATTACCCGCTTGCAGCTCGTCGGAGACACCATGTTCGACGCCCATCGAGGGCAACATGGTGCTTTCCCCCTCCTCCTTGCGGAAAGGCGACGCAGGGGCGTATGTAAAAAAGCCGAGTCTACCCCTGACCACCCTCTCGCTCTGTGCAGAGGCTCGGGGGCTGCTCTCGCAAACCCGGCTCCGGCCGAACCGTTGACAGCGTCAACATACCAGCCCGAGAACTTGGGACCCGACCGTACACCTGGGCTACGGCCAGTTCGCATGAGGGAACGACCAGACCAGCCGAAGCACTACGTGAGGCAGTAAGACCTCGAAGGAATGAAACCACTCCTCCGAGGCCTCGGGGGCTACACCCGGCGGGTGCGCTCGCGCGCACCCACCGGAACAAAACGCAACCGAGAAAGGCTGGTCCCCTTGCAAAAAGGTGCGACGAAAGCCTCCAAGCGAGTGCAAACACTCCCTTCGAGGCTCGGGGGCTACTGTCGGGGACCATAATTAGGGGTACCCTCAAGGCTCCTAATTCTCAGCTAGTAACCCCCATCAGCATGAAGCTGCAAAGGCCTGATGGGTGCGATTAAGTCAGGGATCGGTCCATTCGAGGGACACGATCACGCCTCACCCGAGCCTAGCCTCGGACAAGGGCAGCCGACCCCGGAGGATTTCCGTCTCGCCCGAGGCCCCCCTTTTTGCGGCAAACATATTCCCGGCTCGCCCGAGGCCCTGCCTTCGCTAAGAAGCAACCCTGACCAAGTCGCCGCACCGACCGACCAAGTCGCAGGAGCATTTAATGCAAAGGTGGCCTGACACCCTTATCCTGGCACGCACCCCCCGCCGGCAGAGCCGAAGTGACCGCCGTCACTTCGCCGCTCCACTGACCGGCCTGACGAAAGGACAGCGCCGCCTACGCCACACCGACTACAGTGCCACTGGACAGAGTAAGACTGACAAGCGGTCAGGCCCTGCCGGAGGCACCATAGGAAGCTCCGCTTCGCCCGACCCAAGGCTCAGACTCGGGCTAAGTCCCGGAAGACGGCGAACTCCGCTCCGCCCGACCCAGGGCTCGGACTCGGGCTAAGTCCCAGAAGACGGCGAACTCCGCCCGACCCAGGGCTCGGACTCGGGCTAAGTCCCGGAAGACGGCGAACTCCGCCCGACCCAGGGCTCGGACTCGGGCTAAGTCCCGGAAGACGGCGAACTCCGCCCGACCCAGGGCTCGGACTCGGGCTAAGTCCCGGAAGACGGCGAACTCCGCTCCGCCCGACCCAGGGCTCGGACTCGGGCTAAGTCCCAGAAGACGACGATCTCCGCCTCACCCGACCCAGGGCTCGGACTCGGGCTAAGTCCCAGAAGACGACGATCTCCGCCTCGCCCGACCCAGGGCTCGGACTTGGGCTCGGCCCCAGAAGACGACGATCTCCGCCTCGCCCGACCCGGGGGCTCGGACTCAACCTCGGCTTCGGAGGAGCTTCCACATCGCCCAACCTAGGGCGTAGACCAGCCACGTCGACAGGAGGCGCCATCATCACCCTACCCCGAGCTGACTCGGGCCGCAGGGAACAAGACCGGCGTCCCATCTGGCTCGCGCCGCCAGATAGGCAATGATGGCGCCCCGCATGCTCTGTGACGACGGCGGCTCTCCGCCCCCTTACGGAAGCAAGAGGACGTCAGCAAGGGCTCAACCGCTCCGACAGCTGTCCCTCCGCCAAGCTCCATCGCTCCTTCGACGGCCACGACATCACACTAGCTGGGTGCCAAGATCTCTCCGGCTGCCACAACGGCATGTACCTAGGGCGCTAGCTCACCTCCGCTAGACACGTAGCACCCTGCTACACCCCCCATTGTACACCTGGATCCTCTCCTTACGTCTATAAAAGGGAGGACCAGGGCCCTCTTAGAGAAGGTTGGCCGCAAGGGGACGAGGACGAGAACAGGCGCTCGCCTGGAGCCGCTCGCTCCCTCTCCTGCGTGGACGCTTGTAACCCCCTACTGCAAGCGCACCTGACCTGGGCGCGAGACGAACATGAAGGCCGCGAGATTCCCACCTCTCTCACGCCGGTCTCCGGCCGCCTCGCTCTCCCCCCTTCGCGCTCGCCCTCGCGCTCGACCCATCTGGGCTGGGGCACGCGGCGACATTCACTCATCGGTCCAGGGACCCCCCGGTCTCGGAACGCCGACAAAAGTGCAGTGGATAATCGATGTCGTCGGTATCGAGGAAATGGGCAAGGCCTAGCCCACTACTCCCCGTGCTCCTCTCTTGCCGGAGCAGCGTCCCACTCGACCGTCCAACCCGGTGGTAGGGTGGTAGGCCAAGTCACACCATCAACCATTTCCTGAATGGTACCTGCAAAATTGTGCCACAAGCAAGGCTGAGTATACTAATACTCAGCTAGACTTACCCAGTGTGAGGAGTCTACTCCTCTACCTCTAGACTATGCAGCTGTTTGGCTAAGGGGTTTGGTTTGCCAAAAGCACTAGCTGTTTCTAAAAGCAAATTTTAGCTTTCCAGTTTCTATCGTCATTAACTTAGCTAGATTGCTCCTTCTAAGCATACATGGTAACAATCAATTAATTCAATCAACAAGTTATCTCATGTAACCACATTTCACTTTTTACTCGATGCAGTACAAGGAATCAAGCAGTCTCATTAGCTGCGTGAAGCAGACGATTCGAATCGAGTTTTAACCTTGCAAGGTAAACCTAAACACATGGCATGTCAGGGTACTCCAACCCTGCACATGACAACCGTCCCCATCGATTCCCCGTTCGCGTCCAGGCCTCACCGCCTTGGCATACAATGCTCCACTGACCCCGGCTGCCGCCGTGCAGTGACCGCACTTGCACCCACCATAGCTAGCATGGGAGACCCAGTCTCAGGTCGCATGAGGGATAAAGTCTGCGCCCGGCTTCAATCAGGTACTAGGTTTACCGGTTACCATTTTTCCCGGCATGTGCTTAGTACGTTCAAAAGCTTGACTCAGGTATCCACACATTAATCCTTAATTCTTTTTCCCGTCTCATAGACAAGGCATCCTCCCTGGATCCAAGTCCATAGACTAACATATATCCCATTATCAAGATGAATACAATCAATTCCTGACCTCGTGCGAGTGCTAGAAAAATCACTCGACTTCTACCGAGATCCTGATTAGCAAGCAGCTACTCAACCTAGCATACTAGTATTCATCTCAAAAAGGAATCCTAAGTTCATGCAACTAGAGGTTTCAAGCAACTCCTACACTTAAGTGCACATTACAAACCTACAAACATTAAGTGTAGTAAAGTAGCATATATAAACGGTTATGCATAAAACCGAGGCTTACCTTCGATTGCTGGGGCTGCGGGGAGATCCTCAATAGCAGCCTCTGAAGCCTGCTCCTGGTCCTCTTCTTGGACAGGTCCTTGCTCGGGGATGAGCATGTACTCTCCGTCGGCAAGATTACAATCTAATGAATGCAATGCGTAAGATATATGCATGATATGATATGTGCTTTTAGAAATCACAACTTTAAAGGTGTATGATCTACTTGAGTAAAACAAGTTAACTTTACTTATGTAAGACCCTTTTGTGGTATACTTGGTGAATTGGTTTAAACTTAGCTAAGGTAAGTAGTGGATTTAATTTTTTTGGGGTTCCACTGAATTCCTTTTAAGTCTTAGGGAGAATTGATAAGTTCTCAAGTTAGACTCATTGGGGTGAGGTTTATTTCTTCTTCCCTTTTCTTTTATTCTTTTTAATGTTTTAGAGTGGGTTTGAACTACAAGTTGCTTTTATAAAATTCCAAAAATCCTGCAAAAATTACAGTGGCTGGGTACTGGTGTATGTTTCTTTGTTTCAAAATTTGGGGATCAGAGAGTGAATAGTTTTCTCTGGACAAAATTATTAAATTCTAGGGCAGAAGGGGTGCTTTGAACTACAACTATTTTTAACAGTGGGTAATTCTATAAAACTTATTTTTGCTGGCTTTTAGGGGTTGTAACATGACTTGATACAGATTTCTAGCCATTAATACCTTTTAGTTATTTTACTATGGTTTTCTCAAGTTTCTAGCCAAATAGGTGCTTTCTACTACCATCATATTTGAAAAATATCAAACAACAGAGTTCTTGTTTTTCTTAGCTATTGTTTTGTGCAAGAGCAATCATTCTGAAGTTTGGCCTCTATTTGTTTAAGGAAAGGGGTGGTATGCATTATTTGAATTAAGTGGCCTTTCTCATAAATCTTTAGCAATAGGTAGGAATTTGCTTCTTTTTCAGGGGGTTTGCATTTTTCTCTGGTAGTTCATCTCATTATGGACTTAGCTAATTTTTGGTTGCCCATTATTACATCATTAGGGGTTATTCAAGAATTATTTGGAAAATGCCTTATTATCACTTTATATTTATTTTTTCCTTACTTAAAAAGTTGAACTGAGGTGCTCTTTATTTTTGTAGTGGGGCTCTGGGGGTTGTAAGTCCACTGGATTTTTATTAATCATTTTGGTTATAGTTTTGCCACTCTAATAATTGATTTTCAGTCTATATAACGCTAAATAAATCATCTTAATTTAAAACTGGTCCAAATTAATGGTCTCTGTATTTTTCCTAGGTTCTCTGTTACATAAGTAAACTAGGAAAAATAATCTTAATCACTGTTCATTAATTTCTAATGCCTTTCTGATTTTCTTTAAGTTTTGGACAAATTAGCTTTAAATGAATAGCTACATCATAATTTCTAATGCTGGGGTTCCTACTATTTTTAAACAGTGTCTAAATGAGGTTTAAACATCTACAAATTTTCTTAAGTTCAGCACAGGAGAAAAACTATTTTTTCTTAATTAAACAAGGTTTGGTGGGTTTCTGTTTTTAATTTTAAACTCTAAAATTCAGAACAGAAAACATAGGGTTTATTATTTTTAAATGATAGTTCATAATATTCAGGAGCTAGCAAAATTGGTTTGACAACTTTTTATGAAGAATTCAGCAAGTTATGGATTTTCTAAGTTCTCTGGTCATTTTAAAAAGATTAACAGAAATGATTTAATGGAAATCCACTTTGCACTGGGGTCCCTGGCGGGTTTTTAAGTTTTCCTCGCGAATCAGTCCTTAAGCTACTATTCATATGAGTCACTGACGTTACAGAAAACCCCTCGGGTTCTACAGATCCTAACCCGAGGTCCTTCTTCTACATCAAACAGTAACCGCGGCAAAGGAAAGGGCGGAGGGGCTTACCGGCGGCGAGATTGCTCCGGTGAAGTGGTCGAGGACGTAGGGGAGGTCTTGGGGATCACAACGGTGTGCGAGTCGCCGTCGGAGATGGCCGGAGTCGGTCGGTCCACGCGCGCAGGCAGGGATGCTCGTCGGCGGCGAGGAGTCCAGCCTGGTCACGACGAGATAGAGCAATTGGATGGGTCAGAGAGGTTCACGGGATGCCAGAGAAGATATGGGTGCAAGGAATTAGTCGGAGACTCACTGGATAGCTCGGTCCACGCGCGGCGGCGGAAGACCGAAGTCCGGTGAGGTCGATCTCGGGCCTCCGGTGAAGTCCGACCGGGTCCGAGGGCTTGGCAAGCTTCACGGGCTACTGGTGGAGCTAGCCGAAGCACTGGCTTGCCCAGAGGATGGCTGGAGTGGGCTGGCCACGATGGCCGAAGCTCTGGCGGCAATGCCGAGCGGAATTGAGCTCGCCGGAGCTAAGGGAAAGTGGCTGGCCGGTGAGGGTGAGTGCGGGGCGAAGTGGGGCGCGCCTGGGAAGGCTTTATAGGCACGGCGCGGTGCACGGGCGGTCGTGGACCGGCGGGTGCACGCGGGCGTGCACTGGAAGGCGCGGTGCGCGAACGGGCGTGAACCGGGGGTGTCAGCCACGGTCGAACACGTGTTCCCGTTGCCTCTGCCCCTGTTCAAGCGCCGATTGGGAGCAAATCTTCGCGAATTTGGGCAAGATCGCTGTGAAGGATTTGTTCACCAGACCAAGCTTTGTCTTTTGTGTATGGACGTCGTGCGGTTTTAGGCTAGGGACAGGGAGTTGTAGCGTCACCAAGGTGCCAGTGTCAGAATGTCTGGTCCTGAGGTCAAACTGCGCCAAAACCGTGTCAAATGAATTTGGTTTGAGTTCAAACTTTTCCAGGATGTGTTCAAGGGAATTTGGCACAATTTTGATGTTTGGATCTCCTGGCTTTGAGTTTCGAAAATCAGAGAACGCAAATGATCTTTGGGAAGAGGTCTGAAATTCAGAAATTCAGAAATCTGAATTTCCCTAAGGGTTCATAGTTCAAGGGCTGATTTGGGAATTTAATTGAGTTATTTTGGCTAAGCTTTCTCAACCTTTCTTGTTGCTCATTAAATATATTTTAATTTTTATAATTGGCTCAAGTCAAAATTTTAAACTTTTCATCCCCTTTTTCTTATTTTCTTGCATTTTGCTTAAAGGGCTCACTTATGGTTTTCCTTAGGGTTGTACACTCTTATCTTTTTAAAAGACTCAATTGTTTTAATCATGATACTTTTAAGTATATACTTGGTGAATTCTTTATTACTTGAGTTATTTTGATGCTCATGCTTACTTTGATTCAAATGAAATAATGGTTCTAGGTTTGGCATTTGAGAGAAACCCTAGGTGACACTGGGGTGTCACAGCCTTCCCCCTTAAAGGAATCTTGTCCCGAGATTCAGGCCAGAGTCCTCCCGGGGTGAAGCGAAGGGTGAGACTTATAGGAAATGGGTGATTATTGTTATTATTAGGGTAAAACTGCTCTTCGAATGTCATTCTCTTTGCAACTTCAGAAGGAAGTCCTTTTAAGTTTTACTTCATAGTTACTTCATTCTGAATTAAGATCATATTTTTGAAAATTAGATTCGAAGGGCAGGAGGAGGGGTTTGGGGGTGATTACGTACCATCTTCCTTAGGTAGGCAATCAGGAAAGTTGGATCTCAGGAATTCCTCGGTTTCCCAAGTAGCTTCCTCCTCTGAGTGATTACTCCACTGGACCCTGTACATCTTGATCGATTTAGCCCGAGTTGATCTCTCCTTGCAATCCAGAATCTTGGAGGGGTACTCTTGGTACGATAGATCTGACTCTATCTCCAATTCTGGCTCTGCTATAATCTCGGTCGGCAATCGAACACACTTCTTCAGCTGAGATACATGGAATACATCGTGAATGGCAGACATCTTTGAAGGTAACTTCAGCTTGTATGCCACGGGTCCACATGCTTCTATGATCTCATAAGGTCCGATGTAGCGAGGGGCTAGCTTGCCTTTGATCCCAAACCTCTGCATTCCCTTGGTGGGTGATACCTTGAGGTATACAAAACTTCCCACCTTGAACTGGAGAGGTTTCCTTCTTTTATCATGGTAACTCTTCTGCCTGGCCTGGGCAGCTTCTAGATTCTTCCTGATTAGTTTGACCCTCCTTTCGGCTTCAGTCACTAAATCAGGTCCAAAAACTTCTCTTTCACCTGGTTGAGACCAATTGAGTGGTGTCCTGCACCTTCTTCCATAGAGAGCTTCAAAAGGTGCCATTTTTAGGCTAGATTGATAACTATTGTTATAAGCAAACTCTGCCAAGGAGAGGTGCTTATCCCAGTTCTTGCCACTATCGATTGCACAAGCTCTCAGCATATCCTCCAGAATTTGGTTTACCCTTTCCGTGTGACCATCAGTCTGTGGGTGGTAAGCTGAACTTCTGATTAGCTTGGTTCCCAAAGACTCCTGCAATTGTTCCCAAAATCTGGCAACAAATTGGGCTCCTCGGTCAGAAACAATGGTCCGAGGTAATCCATGCAAACACACGATCCGGTCAATAAACAATTCTGCATATTTCTGAGCCTTATCAGTGGTGTGCACAGGAAGAAAATGTGCCACTTTCGTAAATCGGTCCACAATAACCCAAATCGAATCATGATGACGAGAGGTGTTGGGCAGACCCACAATGAAATCCATGCTAATGTCATCCCACTTTTACGAAGGTACGGACAGTGGTTGCAAGGCGCCAGCTGACTTCAAGTGGCTTGCCTTTATCCTCTGACAGGTGTCACATTCTGATACGTACTGGGCTATCTCCCTCTTCATTCTGGTCCACCAGTATAAAGGCTTCAGATCATGGTACATCTTGGTGCTTCCCGGATGCATAGAGAATTTGGAGAGATGAGCCTCATCCAAAATTTTCCTCTTGAGATCCTGGTCCTTATGAATCACCAATCTGCTTTTGAACCATAGCACACCTTTTTCATCCTGGCGGAAACAATTATACTTCTCAACCTTCTGATGGAGATTCTTCTTGATAATTTGCACTCCCTTGTCACTGAGCTGGGCCATGACAATCTGGTCTTGCAAAGCTAGCTCAACAGAAATGTGAGACAAAGAACCAGAAGGAATCACTTCAATTTGCAACCTGCTCAAGTCATCACACAAGGTGTTAATGCGAGAATCCATCAGAACACAATTGCATTGCAACTTCCGACTCAAGGCATCTGCTACCACATTAGCTTTTCCTGGGTGGTAATGTACCTCCAGGTCATAATCCTTGATCAGCTCTAGCCATCTTCTCTGCCTCATGTTGAGATCAGCCTGAGTAAATATGTACTTAAGGCTCTTATGATCAGTGAAGATGTTGCAGTGGGTCCCCATTAGATAATGCCTCCACATCTTCAATGCATGAACCACTGCTGCTAGCTCAAGGTCATGAGTGGGATAGTTCTGCTCATGAGGCCTGAGTGCTCTTGAGGCATAAGCGATGACTCGGTTATCTTGCATCAAGACACAACCTAGCTCGATGCCAGAGGCATCGCAATACACATCAAAAGGCTTGCTGCTGTCAGGCTGCGCCAAAACTGGTGCTGTGGTCAGATGCTGCCTTAATGCATGGAAGGCATCTTCGCACTTCTGACTCCAGACAAATTTGACTTCTTTCTTCAGCAACTCAGTAATAGGCTTCGCAATTCGAGAGAAATCCGGAATAAATCTTCGGTAATAACCGGCTAATCCTAGAAAACTCCGAATCTGGCGAACAGTTGTGGGTGGCTTCCAGTTCATCACCTCTTGCACTTTATCAGGATCGACAGCTATTCCAGCCTGAGAGATAGTGTGACCCAAGAATTTGATTTCCTTTAGCCAAAAATCACACTTGGATAACTTGGCATAAAGGTGGTGCTCTCGCAGACGTTGAAGCACTACATGCAAATGCCCGGCATGTTCTTCTTCGTTCTTTGAGTACACCAAAATATCATCAATGAAAACCACCACGAACTTGTCCAATTCAGGCATGAAAACAGAATTCATCAGATACATGAAATATGCTGGTGCATTTGTTAGCCCGAATGACATCACCAAAAATTCATATAGCCCATATCTGGTTGAGAATGCCGTCTTCGGAATATCACTTGCTCGTATCTTGATCTGATGGTAGCCAGAGCGAAGGTCTATCTTGGAAAACACCTTGGCCCCGACCAACTGGTCAAAAAGAACATCAATACGAGGCAAAGGATACTTGTTCTTGATAGTTACCGCATTAAGAGGGCGGTAATCTATACACAGCCTCAAGCTTTCATCCTTCTTCTTCACAAATAGTGTTGGACACCCCCAAGGCGAAGTGCTTGGGCGAATAAAACCCTTATCCAGCAACTCTTGCAACTGCTTCTTCAACTCTGCCAACTCAGCGGGTGGCATTCGGTAGGGCCTCTTGGAAATTGGGGTCGTTCCCGGTTGCAACTCGATGGCGAATTCAATATCTCGGTCCGGTGGCATTCCTGGCAGTTCATCAGGGAAGACATCTGCATACTCACAGACCACTGGGATCTTCTTCAGAGGTAACTCCATCATAGAGAAAGCACATGACTGAGTAGAACCTTGACTGGGCAGAATTAAAGTGAAGTTTCCACAGAATGGAGAATTAACTTCCACGGTACAGCTGGCTATATCAAGCACAACTTGGTGCAAGGTCATCCAATTAGCCCCTAGAATAATGTCCACATTTTCCAATCCCAACACAAGAAGAGTGGTTTTGACAATGTGGCTTCCCAGTTGAATAGGCACACTTTGGTTTAATTGATTAGTTGCAATTTTACCCCCAGGTGTGACTATCATGAATGACCCTTTAGAGTGAGAGAATGGCAGTTTGCATCTAGCACTAAACTTTTGGCTAATGAAACTATGAGATGCACCAGAATCAAACAGAATTAAAGCAGGTTGATTATAAACTGAAAAGATACCGGTCATGATAGGAGCTCCTTCAAGTACTTCCTCCAGAGTGGTGAAATTGAGCTTCCCTTGCCTGACTTGCACCTTCTGCTTTCTTCCCTTGTCTTGATTTGGTGCTGGCATCTGCCTCTGCTGGTTCCTGGGACAATTCTTGGCATAGTGGCCCACATTGCCACAAGTGAAACACTTGTTCCCATTGCCCTGGCGGAACTGCTACTGCTGTGGCTGGTTGTTTCCTGGAGCGGGAGCTGCAAAGCGATTGGGTGCCGGCTGCTGCTGCTGCTGAGGTGGCCTGATCACCCATCTGCCTGCCTGCTGCTGAAAACCCCTGCTCTGATTGTGAGAAACAATCCGGAACCTCTGAGCCTGAGCGGATGGTGCTGCCATTGGTGCCTTTCTCTTCTTCTCTGCCCGGTGAGCAACAATGCAATCCTCCTGGGAGATGGCCAGGTTGACCAACTCATTAAAGCTATCGGCCCGGACAGTGTTGAGTCGTTCCCGCAGCTTGGTATTGAGACCCCTGCGGAAGCGATCCCTCTTCTTCTCATCAGAATCAGCATGGTACCCTGCATACTGGCATAAGTCGTTGAAGGCTTGTGCATACTGCAGTACCGTGCGGGTTCCTTGATTAAGGGCCAGAAATTCATTCAACTTCCGATCAAGAATGCCAGCTGGGATGTGGTGTCCTCTGAAGGCAGTCTTGAATTCCTCCCAAGATACCTCATGATCAGCGGGGAGCATAGCATGGAAGTGATCCCACCAAGTCCGAGCAGATCCGCGAAGCTGCTGCGCGGCGAAGCGGGTCTTGGTAGCATCAGGGCAGTCTCCCGTGAGGAGGGGAAACTTGGACTCAACAACGCGAAGCCATACATCGGCGTCCAACGGATCCTCTGCCTTGGTGAACAAGGGCGGCTGCGTGCTCAGAAAATCCTGGTAAGTGGCCATAGCCGGAGGTCGCTGAGGCTGGCCTTCACCATGCTGCTGAGGGTGGGGCTGACGCTGCAAGAGCTGTCGCAAGATCTCATTCTGCTGGGCCATCAGCTCCTGCACTGTGGGAGCAGGAGGAGGTGACGGGGGAACCTGCTCGTTATGCCCGCGACGCTGTCTAGCTGCCATCTGAAAACAGAGATTGCCGCCATTGTTATCCCAACTCACAGTTTCGAACGACAAGATATCATCTCATATGGAAGGAAAAACGCCATAATCATAATATTAGGTTCGAAATGAAGATAACATGGTGACAAACATCCCACAGATTTCAAAAGTTCATAGGGTTACATCAATCAGGGGAAAGTACCCATAAGCCTAGTCCAAAATGTGATATTACTAAGCTCGCATAGGTTTCTATCCGCCTAAAAGTGTCGAAGTGACTGCTTAACCCTGAGCGGTGGAAGCGACACTAGATACGGGTGAAGGAGGCATCGCGGAGGTAGTCCCATTGGCACCAGGGGCTGGTCCTAGCTCCTCGGGAGCCTCTTCTCCCTCGCTTCCTGCTTCATTGGCCTCCATCTCCAGGTGGTGCATGTCCAAATGGTCATTCGCTTCTTCGAGTTCCCTCTGCACATCGTGAAGCTGGTTCTCCAAGACATCAATAGTGTTGTCTCGGATTTCCACCTGCTGCTCCAAGGTGGCAATGCGCTGGCTCAGCCTCTCCACCTGCAGATCCTTCTCTACCAACTCCGTGGATAGATCAACCACAAAATCTTCTCGACTATCGAGAGTGAGCTTGGTGGTCTGAGCGATGTTGGCAAGGTGTGCCATAGCGTCGCTCTGAAGGGCCTGAAGGCGGTACAGCGCACTCATGCACTGAACAATGACCCTCCCAACCAAGTCAGGATACATTGCCCACACATCCTTTACATGGCTCACGCGGTTACACCACATGGGATCATCCTTCTTCTCAGCAGGGAAGAGCCCCAAGGGGTGCATCACCATCTCCAGGGGATGATAGCCACAGAAAGTTGTCAGGGCCTTCATGGCCGCTGCTTCAACGGTGTCGTCCGTCCTGAGTCCAATCGTCTCAGAATCAAGAGAACGCCAACCCGACTGAAGGGGATGAGCCTCCAAAGTCAGCCAGACCCGACAACGAGGTACACGATGCTCCTCATACAACTGCACCGTGTACAAAGGGGGCGTAGGGTAACCGGCAGAGCTAAGCACTTTCCACAAGATGGAAGGAAAGCCATCGCGAGAAAGGAAGTCAGAACTGAAACGAGAGTCTCCTCCACTGGCGGGGGTGGGTGAATTCATCTGCGGAAGGGAATCAAAGATAAAGATTATGGTGGAAGGAAAAAGAAAAGGGAACCCGGATGGTTTTAAAGAAAGGGGGTTAGCTCAAAATTTTAATTCCTCTTTGTGTTTTATAATGCATGCATGCTGGAAGAAACGTTGCCTCTCAAAGGAAAATAGGGTGCTTTTTAGGGCATCCTTAAAAATATAAGTACTGGCCCACGGGGCCTAATTAGCTAGCCACCTATTTCTCCCTCTATGCCTAAGGCCTTTCGTCCTAGGTCTAGCGATCTAGTCCTGACGATCCATAGTAGTTTCTAGGCAAGTTTTAAATTTTGAAAATTGGTATTCATGGTTTATTGTCCTTCTCTGTGGTGGAATTTGCTCCGATACCAGCTGTGGCGGAACCACCCGAATTATTCCAGCTTAAGTGCCTTAGTCACGCCTCAGGGGCCGTAACACACTTAAATCGGAATAACCCGTCAGTCCCTCAGATCTAGTCTAATGGAGCCACTTAACCAGGATCAAATTCCACAATCTCACACGAAGGTGAGTCACAGAAGTAATACAATAAAACAGGAATCCACAAATTAAGTACTGAGTTATTACATAAGTCGGAGTTTTTGAGTAGCAAATAAGAGTTCACAAAATAAAGTGCAGCAGATAATCGATGTCGTCGGTATCGAGGAAATGGGCAAGGCCTAGCCCACTACTCCTCGTGCTCCTCTCCTGCCGGAGCAGCGTCCCACTCGACCGTCCAACCCGGTGGCAGGGTGGTAGGCCAAGTCACACCATCAACCATTTCCTGAATGGTACCTGCAAAATTGTGCCACAAGCAAGGCTGAGTATATTAATACTCAGCTAGACTTACCCGGTGTGAGGAGTCTACTCCTCTACCTCTAGACTATGCAGCTGTTTGGCTGAGGGGTTTGGTTTGCCAAAAGCACTAGCTGTTTCTAAAAGCAAATTTTAGCTTTCCAGTTTCTATCGTCATTAACTTAGCTAGATTGCTCCTTCTAAGCATACATGGTAACAATCAATTAATTCAATCAACAAGTTATCTCATGTAACCACATTTCACTTTTTACTCGATGCAGTACAAGGAATCAAGCAGTCTCATTAGCTGCGAGAAGCAGACGATTCGAATCGAGTTTTAACCTTGCAAGGTAAACCTAAACACACGGCATGTCAGGGTACTCCAACCCTGCACATGACAACCGTCCCCATCGATTCCCCGTTCGCGTCCAGGCCTCACCGCCTTGGCATACAATGCTCCACTGACCCCGGCTGCCGTCGTGCAGTGACCGCACTTGTACCCACCATAGCTAGCATGGGAGACCCAGTCTCAGGTCGCATGAGGGATAAAGTCCGCGCCCGGCTTCAATCAGGTACTAGGTTTACCGGTTACCATTTTTCCCGGCATGTGCTTAGTACGTTCAAAAGCTTGACTCAGGTATCCACACATTAATCCTTAATTCTTTTTCCCGTCTCATAGACAAGGCATCCTCCCTGGATCCAAGTCCATAGACTAACATATATCCCATTATCAAGATGAATACAATCAATTCCTGACCTCGCGCGAGTGTTAGAAAAATCACTCGACTTCTACCGAGATCCTGATTAGCAAGCAGCTACTCGACCTAGCATACTAGTATTCATCTCAAAAAGGAATCCTAAGTTCATGCAACTAGAGGTTTCAAGCAACTCCTACACTTAAGTGCACATTACAAACCTACAAACATTAAGTGTAGTAAAGTAGCATATATAAACGGTTATGCATAAAACCGGGGCTTGCCTTCGATTGCTGGGGCTGCGGGGAGATCCTCAATAGCAGCCTTTGAAGCCTGCTCCTGGTCCTCTTCTTGGACAGGTCCTTGCTCGGGGATGAGCATGTACTCTCCGTCGGCAAGATTACAATCTAATGAATGCAATGCGTAAGATATATGCATGATATGATATGTGCTTTTAGAAATCACAACTTTAAAGGTGTATGATCTACTTGAGTAAAACAAGTTAACTTTACTTATGTAAGACCCTTTTGTGGTATACTTGGTGAATTGGTTTAAACATAGCTAAGGTAAGTAGTGGATTTAATTTTTTTGGGGTTCCACTGAATTCCTTTTAAGTCTTAGGGAGAATTGATAAGTTCTCAAGTTAGACTCATTGGGGTGAGGTTTATTTCTTCTTCCCTTTTCTTTTATTCTTTTTAATGTTTTAGAGTGGGTTTGAACTACAAGTTGCTTTTATAAAATTCCAAAAATCCTGCAAAAATTACAGTGGCTGGGTACTGGTGTATGTTTCTCTGTTTCAAAATTTGGGGATCAGAGAGTGAATAGTTTTCTCTAGACAAAATTATTAAATTCTAGGGCAGAAGGGGTGCTTTGAACTACAACTATTTTTAACAGTGGGTAATTCTATAAAACTTATTTTTTCTGGCTTTTAGGGGTTGTAACATGACTTGATACAAATTTCTAGCCATTAATACCTTTTAGTTATTTTACTATGGTTTTCTCAAGTTTCTAGCCAAATAGGTGCTTTCTACTACCATCATATTTGAAAAATATCAAACAACAAAGTTCTTGTTTTTCTTAGCTATTGTTTTGTGCAAGAGCAATCATTCTGAAGTTTGGCCTCTATTTGCTTAAGGAAAGGGGTGGTATGCATTATTTGAATTAAGTGGCCTTTCTCATAAATCTTTAGCAATAGGTAGGAATTTGCTTCTTTTTCAGGGGTTTGCATTTTTCTCTGGTAGTTCATCTCATTATGGACTTAGCTAATTTTTGGTTGCCCATTATTACATCATTAGGGGTTATTCAAGAATTATTTGGAAAATGCCTTATTATCACTTTATATTTATTTTTCTTACTTAAAAAGTTGAACTGAGGTGCTCTTTATTTTTGTAGTGGGGCTCTGGGGGTTGTAAGTCCACTGGATTTTTATTAATCATTTTGGTTATAGTTTTGCCACTCTAATAATTGATTTTCAGTCTATATAAGGCTAAATAAATCATCTTAATTTAAAACTGGTCCAAATTAATGGTCTCTGTATTTTTCCTAGGTTCTCTGTTACATAAGTAAACTAGGAAAAATAATCTTAATCACTGTTCATTAATTTCTAATGCCTTTCTGATTTTCTCTAAGTTTTGGACAAATTAGCTTTAAATGAATAACTACATCATAATTTCTAATGCTGGGGTTCCTACTATTTTTAAACAGTGTCTAAATGAGGATTAAACATCTACAAATTTTCTTAAGTTCAGCACAGGAGAAAAACTATTTTTTCTTAATTAAACAAGGTTTGGTGGGTTTCTGTTTTTAATTTTAAACTCTAAAATTCAGAACAAAAACATAGGGTTTATCATTTTTAAATGATAGTTCATAATTCAGGAGCTAGCAAAATTGGTTTGACAACTTTTTATGAAGAATTCAGCAAGTTATGGATTTTCTAAGTTCTCTGGTCATTTTAAAAAGATTAACAGAAATGATTTAATGGAAATCCACTTTGCACTGGGGTCCCTGGCGGGTTTTTAAGTTTTCCTCGCGAATCAGTCCTTAAGCTACTATTCATATGAGTCACTGACGTTACAGAAAACCCCTCAGGTTCTACAGATCCTAACCCGAGGTCCTTCTTCTACCTCAAACAGTAACCGCGGCGAAGGAAAGGGCGGAGGGGCTTACCGGCGGCGAGATTGCTCCGGTGAAGTGGTCGAGGACGTAGGGGAGGTCTTGGGGATCACAACGGTGTGCGGGTCGCCGTCGGAGATGGCCGGAGTCGGTCGGTCCACGCGCGCAGGCGGGGATGCTCGTCGGCGGCGAGGAGTCCGGCCTGGTCACGGCGAGATAGAGCAATTGGATGGGTCAGAGAGGTTCACGGGATGCCAGAGAAGATATGGGTGCAAGGAATTGGTCGGAGACTCACTGGATAGCTCGGTCCACGCGCGGCGGCGGAAGACCGAAGTCCGGTGAGGTCGATCTCGGGCCTCCGGTGAAGTCCGGCCGGGTCCGAGGGCTTGGCAAGCTTCACGGGCTACTGGTGGAGCTAGCCGAAGCACTGGCTTGCCCAGAGGATGGCTGGAGTGGGCTGGCCACGATGGCCGAAGCTCTGGCGGCAATGGCGGGCGGAATTGAGCTCGCCGGAGCTAAGGGAAAGTGGCTGGCCGGTGAGGGTGAGTGCGGGGCGAAGTGGGGCGCGCCTGGGAAGGCTTTATAGGCACGGCGCGGTGCACGGGCGGTCGTGGACCGGCGGGTGCGCGCGGGCGTGCACTGGAAGGCACGGTGCGCGAACGGGCGTGAACCGGGGGTGTCAGCCACGGTCGAACACGTGTTCCCGTTGCCTCTGCCCCTGTTCAAGCGCCGATTGGGAGCAAATCTTCGCGAATTTGGGCAAGATCGCTGTGAAGGATTTGTTCACCAGACCAAGCTTTGTCTTTTGTGTATGGACGTCACGCGGTTTTAGGCTAGGGATAGGGAGTTGTAGCGTCACCAAGGTGCCAGTGTCAGAATGTCTGGTCCCGAGGTCAAACTGCGCCAAAACCGTGTCAAATGAATTTGGTTTGAGTTCAAACTTTTCCAGGATGTGTTCAAGGGAATTTGGCACAATTTTGATGTTTGGATCTCCTGGCTTTGAGTTTCGAAAATCAGAGAACGCAGATGATCTTTGGGAAGAGGTCTGAAATTCAGAAATTCAGAAATCTGAATTTCCCTAAGGGTTCATAGTTCAAGGGCTGATTTGGGAATTTAATTGAGTTATTTTGGCTAAGCTTTCTCAACCTTTCTTGTTGCTCATTAAATATATTTTAATTTTTATAATTGGCTCAAGTCAAAATTTTAAACTTTTCATCCCCTTTTTCTTATTTTCTTGCATTTTGCTTAAAGGGCTCACTTAGGGTTTTCCTTAGGGTTGTACACTCTTATCTTTTTAAAAGACTCAATTCTTTTAATCATGATACTTTTAAGTATATACTTGGTGAATTCTTTATTACTTGAGTTATTTTGATGCTCATGCTTACTTTGATTCAAATGAAATAATGGTTCTAGGTTTGGCATTTGAGAGAAACCCGAGGTGACACTGGGGTGTCACAGTGGCCAGTTCGCCAAAAGCCAGCCTGGCGCACCGGACACTGTCCGGTGCACAACCGGACAGTCTGGTGTGCCAGACTGCGCTGAGTCTTGGCTGCTCCAGCCAAGTCTTTTCTTTTTTTTCTTTTCTCTGATTCTAGCACTTAGACAAATATATTAGTACACAAAAACCAATGTACTAAGTCTAGAATCATACCTTCTTGTTGATTTGCACTTCATCCATCATTTGGCACATAATTACTCACTCAATATGTGTTGGGCACTTAATCACCAAAACTACACTAGAAATGGCCTAAGGGCACATCTCCCTTTCAATCTCCCCCTTTTTGGTGATTTATGCCAACACATTAAAAAGCAACAAATAGAAGTACAACATCAATGCAATTGAGAACAAAAATTGTCTTTTACAAGATTTGACATATTTGGATCGTTCTTTGCCACCACTTGGTTTGTTTTTGCAAATCAAATTCATTTTCCTATCTCTAAGTCAAACTCACTTGTTTGGGCATAAAGAGAGATAATCCAAGAGAGAAATGATCAAGATCCAAAAACTCCCCCTTTTCCCATAATCATAAATTCTCCCCATAAGAGACCAAGTTTTGACAATAAGAATATTGACAAATCAAAAGTTTAACTCTACTATTTTCAAAGTTCTCAAGTGGTAGCTGATCCATTTGCTTTGGCCTTAATTTCTCCCCCTTTGGCAATAAGCACCAAAACGGGATCATTATTGGCCCTTAAATCCCATTGCCTCACCAAAATCGTCAATTAAGAGTAAAAAGGCAATAAGAGCATGGAGATGAACTTGGAGTAAATTGCCCCTCATCGGAGTTCAGTGGAAGTCTTGCATGGTCCAAGTTCATCTTTCCCTTTTAATCCACCTTTAAGACTAAATTAAGTAAACTCAAGCACACGGTAAGTCTCAAAGGGTCAAGTTGTAGCATTTCTCCCCCTCAATATGTGCATCATTCACACATGGACTTGTGAGGTCCGGGGATCCCTTGCACAACTTGAGCACCATAAATAAGCAATAAAATGCATAAAGGAACATGATCAAAGACATAAAACACATGTATGCTATAGATCAATCCAAGTTACGCGAATCTAAGATATTTAGCTCACTACGCAGCCTGCAAAAGGTCTTCTCATCTAAAGGTTTGGTAAAGATATCGGCTAGCTGGTTCTCGGTGCTAACATAAAACACTTCGATATCTCCCTTTTGTTGGTGGTCTCTCAAAAAGTGATGCCGGATGTCTATGTGCTTTGTGCGGCTGTGTTCAACAGGATTGTCCGCCATGCAGATTGCACTCTCATTGTCACATAGGAGTGGGACTTTGCTCAGATTGTAGCCAAAGTCCCAGAGGGTTTGCCTCATCCAAAGTAGTTGCGCGCAACACTGTCCTGCGGCAACATACTTGGCCTCAGCGGTGGATAGGGCAACGGAAGTTCGTTTCTTTGAACTCCAAGACACCAGGGACCTTCCTAGGAATTGGCACGTCCCTGATGTACTCTTCCTATCAACCTTGCACCTGGCATAATCGGAGTCTGAATATCCAATTAAGTCAAAGGTAGACCCCTTTGGATACCAGATCCCGAAGCAAGGCATAGCAACTAAATATATAAGAATTCGCTTAACGGCCACAAGGTGACACTCCCTTGGATCGAATTGAAATCTAGCACACATGCAAACACTAAGCATAATATCCGGTCTACTAGCACATAAGTAAAGTAAGGAACCTATCATAAACCAGTATGCCTTTTGATCAACGGACTTACCTCCTTTGTTGAGGTCGACATGTCCGTCGGTTCCCATTGGAGTCTTTGCGGGCTTGGCGTCCTTCATCCCAAACCGCTTGAGCAAGTCTTGCGTGTACTTCGTTTGAGAGATGAAGGTGCCATCCTTGAGTTGCTTCATTTGGAACCCAAGGAAGTAGTTCAACTCACCCATCATCGACATCTCGAATTTCTGTGTCATCACCCTGCTAAACTCTTCACAAGACTTTTGGTTAGTACAACCAAATATTATGTCATCGACATAAATTTGGCACACAAATAGGTCACCATCACAACTCTTAGTGAAAAGAGTTGGATCGGCTTTCCCAACCTTGAAAGCATTAGCAATTAGAAAATCTCTAAGGCATTCATACCATGCTCTTGGAGCTTGCTTAAGTCCATAGAGCGCCTTAGAGAGCTTACACACGTGGTCGGGGTACCGTTCATCCTCAAAGCCAGGGGGTTGCTCCACGTACACCTCCTCCTTGATTGGCCCATTGAGGAAAGCGCTCTTCACGTCCATTTGGAACAACCTGAAAGAATGGTGAGCGACATAGACTAACAAAATGCGAATCGACTCTAGCCTAGCCACAGGAGCAAAAGTCTCCTCAAAGTCCAAACCTGCGACTTGGGCATAACCTTTTGCCACAAGTCGAGCCTTATTCCTTGTCACCACCCCATGCTTGTCCTATTTGTTGCGGAACACCCACTTGGTTCCCACAACGTTTTGCTTGGGACGTGGCACCAGGGTCCAAACTTCATTTCGCTTGAAGTTGTTGAGCTCTTCCTGCATGGCCAACACCCAATCCGGATCTAGCAAGGCCTCTTCTACCCTGAAAGGCTCAATAGAAGAGACAAAAGAGTAATGCTCACAAAAATTAGCTAGACGTGAGCGAGTAGTTACTCCCTTGCTTATATCACCCAAGATCTGGTCGACGGGATGATTCCTTTTAATCGTCGCTCAAACTTGAGTTGGAGGGGCCCGTGGTGCTTCTTCCTCCACAATTTGGTCTTCTTGTGCTCCCCCTTGATCACACGCCTCCTCTTGAGGAACCTGTTCATCATCTTGAGTTGGGGGTTGCATCATTGTTGAGGAAGAAGGTTGATCTTGCACTTGGTGCTCCTGTGGTCGCACATCTCCAATCGCCATGGTGCGAATTGCGTCCGTTGGAACATCATCTTCATCTATATCATCAAGATCAACTTGCTCTCTTGGAGAGTCATTAGTTTCATCAAATACAACATCGCTAGTGACTTCAACCAAACCCGATGATTTGTTGAAGACTCTATACGCCTTTGTATTTGAGTCATAACCTAGCAAAAACCCTTCTACAGCTTTGGGAGCAAATTTTGAATTCCTACCTTTCTTCACTAGAATGTAACATTTACTCCCAAATACACGAAAATAAGATATGTTGGGTTTGTTACCGGTTAGAAGTTCATACGACGTCTTCTTGAGGAGGCGATGAAGGTAGACCCGATTTATGGCGTGGCAAGCTATGTTCACAGCTTCCGACCAAAACCGCTCGGACGTCTTGAATTCTCCAAGCATCGTCCTCGCCATGTCTATAAGCGTCCTGTTCTTCCTCTCTACCACACTGTTTTGCTGTGGTGTGTAGGGAGCAGAAAACTCGTGCTTGATTCCTTCCTCCTCAAGGAACTCCTCCACTTGAAGGTTCTTGAACTAGGACCCGTTGTCGCTTCTAATCTTTTTCACTTTGAGTTTAAATTCGTTTTGAGCTTGCCTTATAAAGCGCTTGAGGGTCCCTTGGGTTTCTGATTTATCCTGCAAAAAGAATACCCAAGTGAAGCGGGAAAAATCATTAACAACAACAAGACCATACTTACTTCCCCCGATGCTGAGTAGGCGACGGGTCCGAAGAGGTCCATGTGAAGTAGCTCCAAAGGTCTTGATGTGGTCATCACATTCTTGTTGTGATGAGCGCTTCCCACATGTTTGCCTGCTTGACAAGCTGCACAAGGTCTATCTTTTTCGAAAAACACATTTGTTAGACCTAACACATGTTCTCCCTTTAGAAGTTTATGGAGATTCTTCATCCCAACATGTGCTAGACGGCGATGCCACAGCCAGCCCATGCTAGTCTTAGCAATTAAGCATGCATCTAGATCGGCCTCCTCTTTCGAAAAATCAACTAAATAGAGTTTGCCTTCTAGTACACCCTTAAAAGCTAGTGAACCATCACTCCTTCTAAAGACAGACACATCTACATTTGTAAATAGACAATTATAACCCATGTGGCACAATTGACTAACAGACAGCAGATTATAGCCTAGCAACTCTACTAGAAATACATTAGAGATAGAGTGCTCATTAGTGATGGCTATCTTGCCTAAGCCTTTGACCTTGCCTTGATTCCCATCTCCAAATATGATTGTATCTTGGGAATCCTTGTTCTTGACGTAGGAGGTGAACATCTTCTTCTCCCCCGTCATGTGGTTTGTGCATCCGCTATCGATAATCCAGCTTGAGCCCCCGGATGCATAAACCTGCAAGGCAAATTAGACTTGGGTTTTAGGTACCTAACTCTTGTTGGGTCCTACAAGGTTAGTTATAATAGTCTTTGGGACCCAAATGCAAGTCTTGTCTCCCTTGCACTTGGCCCCCAACTTCCTAGCAATTACTTTCTTGTTCTTACAACAAATTGCAAAAGAAGTATTGCAAGCATGGTAAATTGTAGAAGGTTCATTACATACTTTCCTAGGCACATGAGCAACATTTTTCCTAGGCATATTTCTACCATGCACAAAAGAAGAACTTGAAGCAATCATAGCATGTGAATATAAGCATAACTCATATGAGCATTTATAGAAAATTTTCTATCACTATAGATGAAAGCATGATTCCTTTGAGCACTATTAGCCATAGGGGCCTTCCCTTTCTCCTTGGCGGAAATGGGAGCCCTTTGACTTGTTAAGTTCTTGGCTTCCTTTCGAAAGCCAAGCGCATCCTTAATAGAGGGGTGTCTACCAACAGTGTAGGCATCCCTTGCAAATTTAGTTTATCAAAATCCACCTTGCAAGTCTTAAGTTGAGCATTAAGACTTGCAACTTTATCATTTAATTTAGTAATGGATGCCAGATGTTCATTACAAGCATTAACATCAAAATCCTTGCACCTATTACAAATTACGACATGTTCCACACATGAACTAGACTTATTAGCTACTTCTAATTTAGCATTTAACTCATCATTAACACTCTTCAAACTAGAAATAGACTCATGGCAAGCAGAAATTTCAGAAGATAAAATCTCATTCCTTTTAGTTTCTAAAGCAAGAGATTTTTGTACACTAATAAACTTATCATGTTCTTCATACAATATATCCTCTTGCTTTTCTAAGAGTCTATTCTTTTCATTTAAAGCATCAATCAATTCATTGATTTTTTCTACCTTGGCTCTATCTAAACCTTTAAATAAGCTAGAATAGTCTACTTCATCATCACTAGAATCTTAATCGCTATAAGTAGTATATTTAGGAGTTTCTCGAACGCTTACCTTTTTCTCCTTTGCCATTAGGCAATTATGGCGCTCGTTGGGGAAGAGAGACGACTTGTTGAAGGCCGAGGCGGCGAGTCCTTCGTCGTCGGAGTCGGACGAAGAGCAATCCGAATCCCACTCTTTGCTAAGGTGCGCCTCGCCCTTTGCCTTCTTGTAGGACTTCTTTTTCTCCCTCTTCCCGCTCTTTTCTTGTCCCTGGTCACTATCATTATCGGTACAGTTAGCAATAAAGTGACCAGTCTTACCACACTTGAAGCAGGAGCGCTTTCCCTTTGTCTTGCTCTTGTTGGGATGCTCCTTGCGTCCTTTTAGCGCCGTCTTGAAGCGCTTGATAATGAGGGCAATTTCATCCTCATTTAGCCTGGCCGCCTCAACTTGCGCCACCTTGCTAGGTAGCGCCTCCCTGCTGCTTATTGCTTTGAGAGCAATGTTTTGAGGCTCGTTGATGGGCATGGGGCCATTCAATGCCTCATCAACGTATCTTGCTTCCTTGATCATCATACACCCGCTTACAAACTTTATGAGTATTTCCTCGGGTGTCATCTTTGTGTACCTAGGATTCTCACAGATTGAGTTCACAAGATGAGGATCAAGAACAGTGAAGGACCTGAGCATAAGTCGGACGACGTCGTGGTCCGTCCATCTCGTGCTTCCATAACTTTTGATCTTGTTGACCAGGGTCTTGAGCCTGTTGTACGTTTGCGTTGGCTCCTCTCCCCTGATCATTGCGAACCTCCCCAGTTCGCCTTCCACCAACTCCATCTTGGTGATCATGGTGGCGTCGTTCCCCTCATGAGAAATCTTGAGGGTGTCCCAGATTTGCTTGGCGTTGTCCAAGTCGCTCACCTTATTGTACTCGTCCCTGCACAAAGATGCTAGCAAAACAGTGGTAGCTTGTGCATTTTTATGGATTTGCTCATTAATGAAAACGGGGTTGTCAGTACTATCAAAAAGCATTCCGTTTTCAACAATCTCCCAAATACTCGGATGGAGAGAGAATAGGTGACTACGCATTTTGTGACTCCAAAATTGTCACACCCGGTTTTGGAAGGCAAACCAAGTGCGAACTATGTACGTGCCAGGATCAGAACTCATGTACACAGCGATTACATAAATGAACATCAATGCACATTGCTCGAATAATAACTTAAAAGAGTATTAACTTATTACATCACAGAGTCATAGACATCCACATAGTCATCGTCTTGACAGGTAAATCAAAGTGCTAGCGAAACGCAGTAAAGATAGGGCCTTCACAGGCAGCTGACTGGGGGGTTGCCGCCAACCCACACCTAGAATTCGTCGTAGTCTTAGAACTCCTGGAAGTCTCCTTCCACGGCTTCGCCTTCTCCTGAGCAGCGGTTACAATGCGGACAACCTGGTGTTTTGTGGTAAAGCAAGGATGAGTACACATCAACGTACTCAGCAAATGTCCCGTTTGGCTGAAGTGGACTAGCTTTATGTGGGGTTAGGCTCAAGCAGTTGCTTTTAGTTGGTCAGGTATTTATCATTAGTAGAAGCCAGATTTTAGCATTAACCAACCCATGAACCATTTCCTCATCGAGGAACAACATCATCATATTCGAACCAAAACCATAACATAATCCTTGTATCTCGAACCATCTGTATCTCTAATCAAAGAGGATCCCAAGGCTGCTCTTAACCGTGAGCACGGCTGATATATCAGTTTCACTACCCTCTGCAGAGGCCGCACACTTTACCCATGAGTCATGATTCCCTTTCTACCCGGGGAGAGCTAATCCCCATTGACCACTACCTAGGTGGTCCGGCAGGGCATCACTACGTAGCTTTTACAAAGATTCCCTAGAGATCATAGCTGCCCGTTAGGTTTCTCCAGTTTGATAAACACAGTACTCCTCCCCGTAGGAGAGTGACTAACAAAAGCAAAACGAAAGAACCTCGGCACTCAGCCTCGGCAGAGCAAGCACTGTGCCTGGACCCCATTGACGGCACGACGGCGAAGCAACTACACCTCTAGTTCCTCTAATTAATTAGCTAAGGGCATCCCATTTCACCCTCATGGTTGCACTGTTATCCCGGGTGGTCTCTCAACGAACAGGTCCTTACGGAGAGGTACTCAGGAAACAGCCTGAGCCCCCTAGAGTATCACAAGATCATCAACATCATCAGGATAACAGTATCATAAATATTCACATCATGTTCATTGATTAAGTTAGGGCAGTAGCAGAATGCTAGCCATGATAACCCAAAAGGTAAATAAGGATAAGGTAAATAGAAAGCTAGTCAATCCTTAGGTTTCAAGTAAGTAATGCGGGATAGTAAGTTATAAGTGAATAGGACATAATGGGTCAGAGGACACTTGCCTTCACCAAACTGTTGATCAGGAACTTCCTCTGCAACTTCCTCGAGAAACACAGACTGCTCGTTGTCTACGTAAAGTAATCATTCACACTATGCACTTGGGAAATAACAAACAAAAACAATATACCAAACATATGCAGCAGAGAGAGATCACAAGTTCATAATAGAAAAGGGATAGGCACTCTGGTATTCTCTAGGTCTGGGGTAGAGGACTATACAAAGTGATTCATTATCCACTAATCAGGTTTAAGTCAGTGGTGGGATTAAATCATTATCTGGTTTTAAGTTCCTAAACTTAGGTGTTTAAGTCCATAAACTTAAGTGCTCCAACTTTTATTAAAGTCTACCAACTTCTAATTATCTCAAATAAGGTTCCAATAACCTTAATCCTATCCTAATGATTAACCATCAATTGGGACATGGAAACAGCAGGGAAACATTGTTTAAATAGATAGACAAAAACATCATGAGCATTTTGCAATTTGAAGCACCTAATTTGGAGTTCATATGGCAAAGTTATGAATTTTACAAGTTTAGGGGTTAAAAATATACCCTAAGTACCTATTTTGAATTAAATAAAAGGTCTGAGGACCTAGCTGTAAGAAACCAGGGACGGCGGGTTCAAATTCCAGAAAACAGGGGGGCTCTTTAAGAAAACGCGCGGGCGAAGGGGTATCGGACTCCTACGGCCGTTGGATCTCAGGCGGACGACCAGGATTAGATCCTGCGGGCGGGCGCGCGAGCGCGCGGCGGCCTGGGTGGCTGACAGGCGGGACCGGCAGGCAGCGCGAGCGCGCGGGCGGGCTGACAGGCGGGACCCAAACGGCAGGGAGACGGGGTGTGGGGGAAGCGGGCCTGGGCCGCTGGATCTCCGGCGGACGGCCAGGATCAGGTTTGGCCTAATTAAAACGGGACCGCCCGATCTGGGACAGACGGCGGGGATCGGGTGGCCGGCTTGGGCTTCTCCTATGGCTAGCTGGGGCGGCGGCGCTCGTCCCCGCGGCGGAGGACTCGCCGGAGACGAGGGGCGCGGGCGCTTGGCGGGTCTCTGGGGCGACCTGAGTGGCCGGGAAGGTTGGGAAGGGCACGGGGAATTCTTTGGTGGGGTCTGGGTCGGGGCAGGGGCATCGGAGGGGGGCGGTTCACGGTGGAGTGGTTCGGCGGCGGCATAAATCTACTCCGGCGAGGAATTAAACGCAGCAGAGAGCAAAACAAAGGTCAATAGGGGCGGGAGAGCTTTACCTCATGGCGGGCTCCGGGGACTCCTCGGTGGCGGCGATGACGCGACGGTGACCCGGGGCGACGGTGGCGGACCTCAGCGGCTGCACGGAGGACGGCGGGTGAGCGCGGGCAGAGAGAAATAGGGAGGGGGAGAGGGAATTGGGGCGCGTCCCGGGTTGCGGACGCCGGGGCGAAGCTCACCGTGGCAATGGACACGGCGGAGCTCCAACGGCGGCCGGGAAACGAGCTCGGGACGGCGGGGGTTTATGGCGGCGGCGCTCTGGCGTGCGCGCAGCGAGGGGGAGGGTGAGAGAGGGGCCTGCAGGTGCGCAAATGAGGGAGGGGGAGAGGGCGAGTGGGGCTCTGGGCTCTAGTGGCCGAGGCGAGGTGGTGGCGAGCCCCACGCGCGACGTGAGCGCGGAGTCCGCGGCACGCGCGGCGGCGGTTACGCGGAGACGACGGGGCTGACAGCCCGGGCCCGTGAGCAGAGAGAGAGAGGAAAGCGGGCGCGGGCGCGGAGAACGGTTGCGCTGACGGGCGGGCCCGCCAGGGCAGAGAGAGCGGGGGGAAGCGGGCGCGCGGAAGGCGGCCGCGCTGATGGGTGGGCCCGCCAGGGCAGAGAGAGGAGGGGGGGAGAGGCGCGCGCGCGCGATGGGCCGAGCTGGGCCGAAAGGCTGAGGGGGGCGGGGGGAGTGGGCTTCTTTTCCTTTTCTTTTTAATCTGGAATTGTTTTTCCTTTTTCTTTTTATTTTCTCTATTTGATTCAAATTCAAATAAGCCACAAATTCAAATTAGACTTTCTAAGAATTATGCACCAAACAAAAGTGAAATCTAGGGTTCAACATGATGCAACAATTCATACTCCCTTGGAGTTTGAGCCCATAGACTATAGTTACAAATAAAATAACCACTTTTCTCCTATAGAAATGAGAAAGAGAAGATTGGGGAAGGATGAGAAAAGGGAAGTAACACCTGAATTTGTGAATACGAGCAAAGAAATTTTATACCCCCAAATTCAGGGTGTTACAAACCTATCCCCCTTAAAAGAATCTCGCCCCGAGATTCAAGGTTGGTCAGCAAAGAGTTCAGGGTATTTGGCCTTCAGATCATCTTCTCGTTCCCAGGTTGCTTCTTCCTCCGGGTGGTGACCCCATCTGACCTTGCACATTCTGATGGTGTTCCTCCGGGTGACTCTGTCTGCAAACTCCAGAATCTGCGTTGGCTTCTCTATGTATGTCAGATCCTCCTGGACTTCCAAACCCTCCACTGGCAACTGTTCTTCTGGTACTCGCAGACACTTCTTCAATTGTGACACGTGGAACACATTGTGCACTGCCGACAAACTTTCTGGTAGGTTGAGTTGGTAAGCCACTTCTCCATGCTTTGCTTGAATCTGATATGGTCCAACGTACCGGGGTGCTAACTTGCCTTTAACTCCGAACCTTCTGACTCCCCTGATAGGTGACACCTTCAGATAGACGAAATCCCCCACTTCGAAACTCAGTTCTCTTCTCCTTCGGTCCGCATAGCTTCGCTGTCTTGACTGGGCTATCTTCAGGTTCTCCCGAACCATTTTGATATTCTCTTCGGCTTCAAGCAGGATGTCGGGGCCAAACACCTGTCTCTCTCCAGGCTGGTCCCAATGCAGCGGAGTCCTACAACTCCGCCCATAGAGTGCCTGAAACGGCGACATCTTCAAGCTGGCCTGGTAACTATTGTTATAGGAGAATTCTGCATAAGGTAACCTTTTGTCCCACCCTGACTTGTCTTGCAACGCACAGGCTCTCAGCATATCTTCTAGGATCTGATTAGTTCTTTCAGTCTGACCGTCTGTCTGCGGGTGATAAGCCGAGCTGAAGTTCAAATGGGTGCCCAAAGCTTCTTGTAGCTGCTGCCAAAAATGAGAGGTGAACTGCGTTCCTCGATCTGACACTATCTTCTTCGGCACACCATGAAGGCAGACTATCCGTGACATGTATAACTCAGCTAACGTTGCTCCGGTGTATGTGGTCTTCACAGGTATGAAATGGGCCACCTTTGTTAAGCGGTCCACAACCACCCAGATGGAATCATAACCGGCCCGGGTACGGGGTAGGCCAACTATAAAATCCATCCCGATCTCATCCCACTTCCACTGAGGAATTCGCAATGGCTGCAACAATTCGGCGGGCCTTTGATGCTCTGCTTTGGTCCTCTGACAGCTATCACAGATGGCGACATATTCCGCGATTTCTCTTTTCATGCCATACCACCAAAACCTCCTTTTTAAATCCTGGTACATCTTTTCACTTCCCGGGTGTATGGAGTAGGCTGTCTCATGAGCTTCCTTTAGGATCAGCTCCCGAATAGGTTTGAGGTCGGGGACACACAATCGGTCCTTGAACCATATTAGTCCCTCTTCATCCTCTCGAAAGTCTTTGCCTCTTCCTTCTAAGACCAGCTGCCGGATCTTGTTGATGTTTTCATCATCCTTCTGCCCTTCTTTGATCTCCCGCTCTAGAGTGGGCTCTAATTCCACTGTTACTCCTTGCGTACTGTTCAGGAAACCGAGACTCAGTCTGTCGAACTCCTTGGCTAACTCATATGGCATTGGGTACGTGGCCATCATATTGACTTGACTCTTCCTGCTCAGAGCATCTGCAACCACATTGGCTTTGCCTGGATGGTAATGTATCTCCAACTCATAGTCCTTGATCAATTCCAACCATCTTCGCTGTCTCATGTTTAACTCTGACTGGGTGAATATGTACTTCAGACTTTTATGATCTGTGTAAATGTCGCACTTCTGCCCATACAGGTAATGTCTCCAGGTCTTCAAAGCATGAACTACTGCTGCCAACTCCAGGTCATGTGTGGGATAGTTTTTCTCATGAATCTTCAGCTGTCGAGATGAATATGCTACCACTCTTCCTTCTTGCATTAGCACACATCCCAATCCGGTGTAAGAAGCATCGCAATACACTGAGAATGGCTTGTGAACATCAGGCAGGACTAACACCGGAGCTGTAGTCAATCTATTTTTCAGTTCTTCAAATGCTTCCTGACACTTTTGGGTCCACTTGAACACAACTTTCTTCGCTAGCAACGCTGTCATTGGTCTAGCGATCTTTGAGAAGCCTTCGATAAAACGCCTGTAATACCCAGCCATTCCAATGAAGCTCTTGATCCCACGAACATCCTTTGGTGCTTTCCAGTTTAGGATATCTGCTACTTTCTTTGGATCCACTGCCAACCCATCTTGATTTATGATGTGACCCAGAAACAGGACTTCATGAATCCAGAACTCGCATTTGCCCAGTTTGGCATACAACCGATGCTCTCGAAGTCTTTGCAATACCATCTTCAAATGCTCTACATGATCTTCCTCACTTCGAGAGTATATGAGAATATCATCAATAAACACTACCACAAACTTGTCCAGATAATCCATGAACACACTGTTCATCAGGTACATAAAGAAGGCTGGCGCATTTGTCAAACCAAAGGACATAACTGTGAATTCATATAACCCGTACTTGGTGATGAATGCTGTCTTCGGTATGTCCGAGGGTCGGATTCTGAGTTGATGGTAACCTGATCTCAGATCTATCTTCGAGAATACGCTGGCACCTCTGAGCTGGTCGAACAAATCTTCTATCCTTGGCAGGGGGTACTTGTTTTTGACAGTGACTTCATTCAAGGCTCTGTAGTCTATGCACATCCTTTTGGTACCATCTTTCTTCTCTACAAACAACACCGGAGCGGCCCAAGGCGAGGTACTTGGTCTGATGTAACCCTTCTCTAACATCTCATCTATCTGCTTCTTGAGTTCCACCAATTCTGGTCTAGACACTCGGTAGGCTCTTTTGGAAATGGGGGCGGTACCAGGGATAAGCTCTATGGCAAATTCGACTTTTCTCTCGGGTGGCATGCCCGTTAGCTCCTCGGGAAATACGTTCGGAAAGTCCGACACAACCTTGATAGCCTCGAGCGGGTTGGCCTCCTTACTATCAACTGAAATCTGGTGACAATCTCCCTCCGCTGATTTAGGCATCCTTAACTCAGCCACTACCTCTTCTCCTGACGGGGACTTCAATGTTACGGTCCTCTTGTCACAGCTAACATTCGCTTCATACTTCATTAACCAATTCATCCCTAGGATGACATCTATCCCAGGGGTGTCTATTACTATTAAGTCACTGGGGAATTCTATCCCCTTATTTCCACCCTTATATTTGAGCATATTTTATCTGTTTGCACCTTGCCACCAACTGAATTAATCCTCATGGGCGGCATCATTGCCTCTACTGAGATGTTATGCAATTCTACCCAGGTTGCAGTGACAAATGAATGAGTTGCACCAGTATCAAATAGCACTTTTGTGGGATGAGATTCGACTGAGAACATACCTACTGCCACATCTGGTGCATCCTGGATCGCTTCGGCCTCCAAGTGGTTCACCTTTCCACGGTTGTACGCTTGGTTACGATTGCCTGTTGTCGGCTGCAGTACACCTTGCCTTGTTGGAGCATTGGGGTTGGTCTGCTGCTGCGCCGCCTTCTTCGGGCACTGCATCGCCTAGTGGCCTTGTTCTCCACAGTGGAAACATCCTCTGCCTCCTCCTTGTGCTGGGGCTGCTTGGTTGCTCTGGTTTGCTGCTGAGGCAGGAAGGCGAGGTGCCTGGTTGTTCTGCTTCTGATACTGATTACCTCCTTGCTGGCTGTGCTGACGATACTGCTGCTGCTGCTGTTGATACTGCCTCTGAAACTGCTGCTGATGCGGACGCTGATTCTGATTCTGATATCCCTGTGGGTGACCAGGCCTGCCTTGCTGAGATGAACTGCCTGAGAAACGTGGACGGCTGATGCCTCCGGTCTGGGGTCCACTCATCTTGCGCTTCCGATCTTCCATATCCTTATGCTTCTTCTCAGTCATAACTGCCCTATCGATCAGGTGCTGGAAGGTGGGGAAGGTGTGGTTCATCAGCTGGTAATGCAGGGGATCCACCAAACCCCTCATGAACCGGTACTGCCTTTTAGCATCAGTGTTGACATCCTCAGGTGCATACCGAGATAGCTGCAGAAACTTGTCTCTGTATTCACTAACAGACAGGGGTCCCTGCTTCAGAGCCAGAAACTCCTCCTTCTTCACGATCATCAGTCCCTCCGGCACATGGTACCTGCGGAAACTCTCGCTGAATTCTTCCCAGGTGATGGCTTCGGGGTCAGCATGTGTGGCGAGGTAGGACTCCCACCAGGACTGGGCTGCTCCCCTTAGCTGACGGGGACCATACAGAACCTTCTCCCTGTCGTTACATTGAGCGGTGCGCAGTTCTCTTTCCACTGCGCGCAGCCAGTCTTCTGCATCCATGGGGTCGGCAGAATGGGCGAAGGTAGGAGGGTGCCCTCTCATGAACTCACCACGCTTATCCCGTGGCATCTGGGGCATCTGCACTTGCAATTGGGGTTGGGGTTGCTGTTGAGCCTGCTGCATGGCTGCCAGAGTCTGCCCAATGGCCTGCACTGCCTGAGTCTGCATCAAGAACATCTGCTCCACTAACATCGGGGGTGGCGGGGGAGGCTGCCTCTGTTGTTCCTCCTGCTGGTCATGCTGCTCTTGCTGAGCACGCCTGTTGCATCGGCGCCTGTTGTCAGACATCTGTGGGAGACATTCATACATCAGCATTGATCTTACAACCCTCCAGCATGAGAAAAGAGAATACAGAATTCTTCATGACACTAAGTGAACAAAGAGCTTCACTGATCCTCATTACGATTCAACACAGCTTCTCAGATAAGAAGGAAAGTAGAAGTAAATGGCTTCCCAACTAAATAACTGACTTCATTAACATTATAGCTAGGCCAAACTGCAGGAGAAACCCACAGGTTGGCAACAGTCATTACAAAGATTCAAATCCAGCACAAGTTCATCATAACAAGCATGCAAGCAACTGATAAGCAAACTAAGCTAATTGGAAGCAACTGATAAGCAAACTAAACTAACTATTTAATACTGAGACATCTGACTTAAGAATTATTACAAACTTCGACGCTAACGATCTAAGGATCCAGATCTATCCTGGTCTTACAGGCAGGGGAACCATAAGTGTGGTGACCACGTGGCGGCGAGCCGTAAGGGTGCTGAGTCCCAACAAGAGCGGGAGAACCACCCTCCTGGTGATGGCGCTCTGCCAGCTCAGCACGCAACTCCGCAATCTCCGTTCGAGCCCTGCTCAGCTCGTCCAGAGAGTGATCCAGCTCAGTGTTAAGCACTGCGACTAGGTTGACTGTGCTGCTCAACCTAGGGTTAGCCTCACCAACAGGTGAGACAACCACACTCTCTGTGCTGCCAGTAGGGCGGCGGGGGTAGTACCGAAGGTTAAGACCGTCGGCCACCCCACCGAACAAAGAACAGTACTGGGAGAGTGCACGTCGTGCTGCATCCTGCATAGCCGCCTCTGCAGTGTCCCTCTCGGAGATGGAATAGTGCTCCGAAACGGCCTCCGCACCCCGGAGGTCGTCCTCCGGACGGCGAACTAGGCAGGTAGCCTCCCAGCGGTCCGGGTACCTCCCGCGACTGTGCTGGTAGACTACACAACGATACTCGATCGACCAGGTATGCCGGTCAAAAGCCTGGCGCAGCAAGGTGTCGAGTGCGTCGTGGAAGTGACAACCGCGAGCGGCGTCACGGGTGATGGGTCGGGCGACCCATCCTTCCGCCTCCTGCGGCTCAGAAGACTCCGTGATGTGGTCTGAGTCGTCGTCGTCGGGGTCTCCTCCAGGACTTCCTCCGGTAGCTCCTCCAACAGCCGAGGCGTCCCGCAGTGGTGCAGGGGGCGCCTCCAGCTGGGCAACAGAGGAACGGGGCCTCACGGACTCCACCTCCTGCTGGGGTGGGGAGGAAGAGCCCTGCTGCTCTCTGTGCTGGCGCCGGCGTTCCTGCTCCTCACGCAGGCGGTGGTGCAGTCTCTCCAGGTGACTCGACTGACCGGACACGGTGCGGTGCAGAGGACGCTCCGCAAGTCGAGACGGCAGGAAAGGAATCACCGACTTACGTGCAGTGTGTCTAAGACGAGCCATCTACAAAAGACACCGTAAGCATAAGAGTAAGAGCAGAACTAATATGACAAGTGAATAAACCATAGACAGAATAAGATAAAAATTTTAACAAGGTATAATATAGTATATATATATGTAGTAAAACATAGGGTTGGTCGAGGTGACCGACTTTTGAAGTAACATCAGAGGTCAAGGTGAGGGGGGAAGGCCAATAGTCCTTAGTACGACCAGTGCTACTCTAGGTCAGCGGTCCTACAGTCAGCACGGCTTTGATACCACTTATGTCACACCCGGTTTTGGAAGGCAAACCAAGTGCGAACTATGTACGTGCCAGGATCAGAACTCACGTACACAGCGATTACATAAATGAACATCAATGCACATTGCTCGAATAATAACTTAAAAGAGTATTAACTTATTACATCACAGAGTCATAGACATCCACATAGTCATCGTCTTGACAGGTAAATCAAAGTGCTAGCGAAACGCAGTAAAGATAGGGCCTTCACAGGCAGCTAACTGGGGGGTTGCCGCCAACCCACACCTAGAATTCGTCGTAGTCTTGGAACTCCTGGAAGTCTCCTTCCACGGCTTCGCCTTCTCCTGAGCAGCGGTTACAATGCGGACAACCTGGTGTTTTGTGGTAAAGCAAGGATGAGTACACATCAACGTACTCAGCAAATGTCCCGTTTGGCTGAAGTGGACTAGCTTTATGTGGGGTTAGGCTCAAGCAGTTGCTTTTAGTTGGTCAGGTATTTATCATTAGTAGAAGCCAGATTTTAGCATTAACCAACCCATGAACCATTTCCTCATCGAGGAACAACATCATCATATTCGAACCAAAACCATAACATAATCCTTGTATCTCGAACCATCTGTATCTCTAATCAAAGAGGATCCCAAGGCTGCTCTTAACCGTGAGCACGGCTGATATATCAGTTTCACTACCCTCTGCAGAGGCCGCACACTTTACCCATGAGTCATGATTCCCTTTCTACCCGGGGAGAGCTAATCCCCATTGACCACTACCTAGGTGGTCCGGCAGGGCATCACTACGTAGCTTTTACAAAGATTCCCTAGAGATCATAGCTGCCCGTTAGGTTTCTCCAGTTTGATAAACACAGTACTCCTCCCCGCAGGAGAGTGACTAACAAAAGCAAAACGAAAGAACCTCGGCACTCAGCCTCGGCAGAGCAAGCACTGTGCCTGGACCCCATTGACGGCACGACGGCGAAGCAACTACACCTCTAGTTCCTCTAATTAATTAGCTAAGGGCATCCCATTTCACCCTCATGGTTGCACTGTTATCCCGGGTGGTCTCTCAACGAACAGGTCCTTACGAAGAGGTACTCAGGAAACAGCCTGAGCCCCCTAGAGTATCACAAGATCATCAACATCATCAGGATAACAGTATCATAAATATTCACATCATGTTCATTGATTAAGTTAGGGCAGTAGCAGAATGCTAGCCATGATAACCCAAAAGGTAAATAAGGATAAGGTAAATAGAAAGCTAGTCAATCCTTAGGTTTCAAGTAAGTAATGCGGGATAGTAAGTTATAAGTGAATAGGACATAATGGGTCAGAGGACACTTGCCTTCACCAAACTGTTGATCAGGAACTTCCTCTGCAACTTCCTCGGGAAACACAGACTGCTCGTTGTCTACGTAAAGTAATCATTCACACTATGCACTTGGGAAATAACAAACAAAAACAATATACCAAACATATGCAGCAGAGAGAGATCACAAGTTCATAATAGAAAAGGGATAGGCAGTCTGGTATTCTCTAGGTCTGGGGTAGAGGACTATACAAAGTGATTCATTATCCACTAATCAGGTTTAAGTCAGTGGTGGGATTAAATCATTATCTGGTTTTAAGTTCCTAAACTTAGGTGTTTAAGTCCATAAACTTAAGTGCTCCAACTTTTATTAAAGTCTACCAACTTCTAATTATCTCAAATAAGGTTCCAATAACCTTAATCCTATCCTAATGATTAACCATCAATTGGGACATGGAAACAGCAGGGAAACATTGTTTAAATAGATAGACAAAAACATCATGAGCATTTTGCAATTTGAAGCACCTAATTTGGAGTTCATATGGCAAAGTTATGAATTTTACAAGTTTAGGGGTTAAAAATATACCCTAAGTACCTATTTTGAATTAAATAAAAGGTCCGAGGACCTAGCTGTAAGAAACCAGGGACGGCGGGTTCAAATTCTAGAAAACAGGGGGGCTCTTTAAGAAAACGCGCGGGCGAAGGGGTATCGGACTCCTACGGCCGTTGGATCTCAGGCGGACGGCCAGGATTAGATCCTGCGGGCGGGCGCGCGAGCGCGCGGCGGCCTGGGTGGCTGACAGGCGGGACCGGCAGGCAGCGCGAGCGCGCGGGCGGGCTGACAGGCGGGACCGGCGGGCAGCGCGAGCGCGCGGGCGGGCTGACAGGCGGGACCCAAACGGCAGGGAGACGGGGTGTGGGGGAAGCGGGCCTGGGCCGCTGGATCTCCGGCGGACGGCCAGGATCAGGTTTAGCCTAATTAAAACGGGACCGCCCGATCTGGGACAGACGGCGGGGATCGGGTGGCCGGCCTGGGCTTCTCCTACGGCTAGCTGGGGCGGCGGCGCTCGTCCCCGCGGCGGAGGACTCGCCGGAGACGAGGGGCGCGGGCGCTTGGCGGGTCTCTGGGGTGACCTGAGTGGCCGGGAAGGTTGGGAAGGGCACGGGGAATTCTTTGGTGGGGTCTGGGTCGGGGCAGGGGCACCGGAGGGGGCGGTTCATGGTGGAGTGGTTCGGCGGCGGCATAAATCTACTCCGGCGAGGAATTAAACGCAGCAGAGAGCAAAACAAAGGTCAATAGGGGCGGGAGAGGTTCTTTACCTCAAGGCGGGCTCCGGGGACTCCTCGGTGGCGGCGATGACGCGACGGTGACCCGGGGCAACGGTGGCGGACCTCAGCGGCTGCACGGAGGACGGCGGGTGAGCGCGGGCAGAGAGAAATAGGGAGGGGGAGAGGGAATTGGGGCGCGTCCCGGGTTGCGGACGCCGGGGCGAAGCTCACCGTGGCAATGGACACGGCGGAGCTCCAACGGTGGCCGGGAAACGAGCTCGGGACGGCGGGGGTTTATGGCGGCGGCGCTCTGGCGTGCGCGCAGCGAGGGGGGGTGAGAGAGGGGCCTGCAGGTGCGCAAATGAGGGAGGGGGAGAGGGCGAGTGGGGCTCTGGGCTCTAGTGGCCGAGGCGAGGTGGTGGCGAGCCCCACGCGCGACGTGAGCGCGGAGTCCGCGGCACGCGCGGCGGCGGTTACGCGGAGACGACGGGGCTGACAGCCCGGGCCCGTGAGCAGAGAGAGAGAGGAAAGCGGGCGCGAGCGCGGAGAACAGTTGCGCTGACGGGCGGGCCCGCCAGGGCAGAGAGAGCGGGGGGAAGCGGGCGCGCGGAAGGCGGCCGCGCTGACGGGTGGGCCCGCCAGGGCAGAGAGAGGAGGGGGGGGAGAGGCGCGCGCGCGATGGGCCGAGCTGGGCCGAAAGGCTGAGGGGGCGGGGGGAGTGGGCTTCTTTTCCTTTTCTTTTTAATCTGGAATTGTTTTTCCTTTTTCTTTTTATTTTCTCTATTTGATTCAAATTCAAATAAGCCACAAATTCAAATTAGACTTTCTAAGAATTATGCACCAAACAAAAGTGAAATCTAGGGTTCAACATGATGCAACAATTCATACTCCCTTGGAGTTTGAGCCCATAGACTATAGTTACAAATAAAATAACCACTTTTCTCCTATAGAAATGAGAAAGAGAAGATTGGGGAAGGATGAGAAAAGGGAAGTAACACCTGAATTTGTGAATACGAGCAAAGAAATTTTATACCCCCAAATTCAGGGTGTTACAAAAATGGGTAGTCTTCTCCATCAAAGTGCGGAGGTTTCCTAAGTGGAATTGAAAGTAAATGAGCATTGGAATTAAACGGAATACGAGAATAATCAAAAGAAAAATTCGAATTAACCGGTTTCTTTTTCTCGTCGTATTCGTCGTCTCTTGGGGAAGAAGACTCGTCGCTGTCGTAGTAGACGATCTTCTTAATGTGCCTCTTCTTCTTCCCATCTTTCTTCTTATGACTCGAGCCAGAGTTCGAGGGCTTATCATCTCTTGGCTCGTTGACGATGGACTCCTTTGTCTTGTCGTTGACCACCATCCCCTTTCCCTTAGGATCCATCTCTTCGGGCGATTAGTCCCTTGCGTGAAGAGAACGGCTCTGATACCAATTGAGAGCACCTAGAGGGGGGGTGAATAGGTGATCCTGTAAAAATCAAATACTTGTAGCCACAAGACTTGGTTAAGTGTTAGCTCAATAGAATCAAGTGGCTAAGGATCAAGCTCTTGTGAAACACAATGGTCACGAAGAAAACAAGCACAAGAGACACGGTGATTTATCCTGAGGTTCGGCCAAGCATACCACTTGCCTACTCCACATTGTGGCGTCCCAATGGACGAGGGTCGCACTCAACCCCTTTCAAGTGATCCAATGATCAACTTGAATACCACGGTGTTTTCCTTTCTTTTACTATCTCCCGTTTGCGAGGAATCTCCATAACTTGGAGCCTCTCGCCCTTACAATTGATGATCACAAAGAAGCACGGAAGTAAGGGAGGGAAGAGCAACACACACAAGACTCAAAGCATGAGCACAATCATGCACACAACCCACAATTTGAGCTCACAACACAATGCGAGGAGTTCTCTACTCAAATAGAGCTCAAGTCACTATCACAAAGAATCAAATGCGCGAGAATGGAGTCTTGGTGCTTAGAGATGATCAAAGAATGCTTGGGTGACTTCTCCATACGCCTAGGGGTCCCTTTTATAGCCCCAAGGCAGCTAGGAGCCGTTGGAGGCAATCTAGGAAGATTCTTGCCTTCTGTCGGGTGGCGCACCGGACAGTTTGGTGCACCACCGGACAGACACTTTTCATGGTCCGGTGTAGATTGCCTTCCTGAAATGGCACAGCCAACCATTGCAAAATTGTAGCCATTGGCGCACCGGACAGTCTGGTGTCTCCTGCCGACCGTTGGAGCGGGCCACGCGTCGCACGCGGATTTGGCGGCCAACCGTTGCGCTGGCGGCCGTTGGCTCACCAGACAGTCCGGTGCACCACCAGACAGTCCGGTGAATTATAGCCGTACGCCGTCGACGAATTCCCGAGAGTGGCCAGTTTGCCAGAAGCCAGCCTGGCGCACCGGGCACTGTCCGGTGCACCACCAGACAGTCCGGTGTGCCAGACTGCGCTGAGTCTTGGCTGGTCTAGCCAAGTCTTTCCTTTTTCTCTTTTCTCTGATTCTAGCACTTAGACAAATATATTAGTACACAAAAACCAATGTACTAAGTCTAGAATCATACCTTCTTGTTGATTTGCACTTCATCCATCATTTGGCACATAATTACTCACTCAATATGTGTTGGGCACTTAATCACCAAAACTATACTAGAAATGGCCTAAGGGCACATTTCCCTTTCAGGGGTATGGTAACCTTTTAAGAAAGAGAAAAAACCAGCTCAAAAGAAGAAATCAGAAAACATGGTTGTTAGCCAGACTGTAGAAGGAACATCAGGGTATGGTAATCAGTGTGTCAATCCCCTAAGTAGTGGGCTGATACTGGTGCTAATATTCATGTATGTGCTAATATTTCTTTGTTTTATTCTTATCAGTGCAAAGGTATTGGAACCTTGCTGATGGAGAACGGATCACATGCGTGTGTTCTTGGTGTTGGTACAGTCATTCTGAAGTTTACTTCGAGAAAGATGGTGTCGGGTACCATAATTAGGGGTACCCCCAACGCTCCTAATCACGGCTGGTAAACACCCTCTGACCAACTGACGGGCGCGGTTCAAGTCAAGGCTTCGTCTACCCAAGGGACGCGACCTCACCCGAGCCCAGCCTCAGGCTGGAGCAGTAGTCCCAGACAAGTTCACGCCACGCCCGAGGGCCTCCTCAGGCAGCGGGCGCCTCCTCGACTCTCCCGAAGCCCGGCTCAGGCAGGCTTCGTTGTGAAGCAACTTTGGCCGCATCGCCTCACCAACCGACCGCTTCGCAGGCGCATTTAATGCAGGGGACGCCTGACGTCGTATCCTGACACACGCGCCTCAGTCGGCTAGGCCGAAGTGACCGCAGTCACTTCGCCCCTATCTTTTACTGTCCGATATGACGGGAAAACAACGCCGCCTGCCTCGCTCCGACTGTCGTGCCAACCACCCAGGCGAAGCTGACAACAAGTCACAATCAACCACCAAGATCGGCCTCGGGCGCAACAGGAAGCTCCGCCTCGCCCGACCTCAGGCTCCGGCCTCGGGAGGAGGTCTCCGCCTCGCCCGACCCCCGGACTCGGCTTCGACCTCAGCCTCGGGAGGAATCACGTCCTCGCCCGACCCCGGCCTCGGCCTCAAGAGAAGTCTCCGCCTCGCCCGACCTTGGGCTCGGACCGACCGCGCCAATAGGGGATACATCATTACCCTATCCCTAGCCAGCTCAGGCTACAAGGAACAAGATCGGCGTCCCATCTGGCTTACCCTCGCGACGGGTAATGATGGTGCCCCGCGTGCAACCATGATGCCGGTGGCTCTCAGCCCCTTACGGCAGCAAGGAGACGTCAGCAGGATCGTTGCCGCGCTGCCAGCTGTGCTTCTACAGGGCTCAGGTGCTTCTCCGACGGCCATGCTATCACGTGTACAGGGCTCAGGCTCTCCCCCGACAGCCACGTTGGCATGTACACAGGGCTTAGGCATTTCTCTGCCGGACACGTTAGCGCATAGCTACACCCCCTATTGTACGTCTGGATCCTCTCCTTGCGTCTATAAAAGGGAGGTCCAGGGCCATCCTGGAAGGGGGTTCGCGCGGGGGAAGGAGCGAACGAACAGGCTCCCTCTCACTCTCTCTCTCCCTCTCGCGACGTGCTTGTAACCCCTACTACGAGCTGCACCCCTGGTGCAGGATAATACAAGGCTTGTCGCGCCTCTTGTGTTCCATCCCGCGCCAACCCATCTGGGCAGGGGCACGCAGCGACAATCTCACTCGTCTGTTCAGGGACCCCCCGGGTCCGAAACGCCGACAGTTGGCACACCAGGTAGGTGCCTGCTGCATGTTAACGAACACCTTCCTGTTGAGTTCCAGATGGGGAGTCTTCAGCAACCTCTTCAGCCCGAGATGGTGCTCCGCTTCGGGAGTCTCGAGTCCATGTCCCTCAACGGCAGCCACGACATGGTACTCCTCCCCTCGCGACGCGACGACAGCGACGGTCTTCGACTCGCCCGGCGGCGGCAAGCTCGGCGACGACATCTCCCTGCGGCAGAAGAGGAGCGCTCCGGTCGTCCCCGCCACCCTCCTCGCCGGAGGAGGCGGAGATGGGGCAACCATGGCCACGCAGGAGGCGGCACCTTGTCAGCTGTCGCACCAGAGCGAGTCGACGACGCCGGCACTCCCCCGGGGGACATGTCGGGCATTGTCCTTGCACCTGAGACGACGGCGGGTGTCACTTCCCCGCAACGTGTCAACCCCAAGCGGACTGATGACGCCAGCACCCTCGCAAAGGATCTGCTGGGCGTTACCCTCGTACCTGAGATGACGGTGTGCTCCGCCCCCGACGGGACTTCACCACCGTCCATCGACCAAGAGGTACCGTCCGTTTTCCATCCCGTACCCTTTCTATTCAGCTTCGATCCACCTAGCGACCCCGCTACGGTGAGCGCCTTCGTAAAGGCGTATCCAAACCTTCCGGGGAACCATATGTGGTCGACCTGGGACCGACTGACAGCCATCTCAACCTTCGGGCCGGCGGGTTCCGAGGAAGAGGACGACCCCGACTTCGGTTGGAAATTCTATGGCCTCAATGACCCCGGAGCCATGCGGGACTTCATGTCCGCATGTGACCACTGTCTCTCCTATTGTTCCGACGATGGCCACGGCCTAGACGACGAGGGTTACGGCCCAAGTCGTGAATGTTTCCACGTCGATCAGGGAGATCACAACAAAGGCAACCACCTCGGTATGCTGGAGGTTGACGATCCCCCTGGGCCCACATCTCGCGTTGACATCACGCAGGAGCTAGCTGTGGTCCCAGTCCCTGCAGGGGGTTGGGACATACAGCTCGAGCAAATCCGTGAGATGCAGGCCCGGGTCGACGGGGAAGCAGGCCGGCTTGTGCAGCTCCGACAGAACATCGAACAGGAGTGGGCAGGCCGAACACTCGCTGGGGGGGCCTATCATCGGGCCCAAGACGTCCAGCACCGCATCGTCGACAATGCCAGGGCAGCGCTGCCCCCAGCCATCAGCGGGTTTGGCCAAGACCTAGCTGCAGTGGCGATGCTACTTCGAGCCATGCCGGAGCTATCCACCACCGAGGGACGCGTATCCAGGGCGAACTCAAGGATCTCCTAGAAGGCGCCGCAGTTCGACGAGCCGAGAGCTCCGCCTCCCGGAGGCGAGCTGACCCCTCGGAGCATCATGCGGTGTCCTCCCGGCGCATGCGGGAAGCCTCGGTCCATCCCGAGCACACGCGGGACGAGGCGCCTGCTGCCCGAGATCGCCTCGGCAACGAGCACCACCATCTCGATCGTCGAACCCGCCTCGACGAGAAGGTGTGTCGAGGCTACCATCCCAGGCGTGGGGGACGCTGCGACAGTGAGGAGGATCGCAGCCCCTCGCCCGAACCACCCGGTCCACGAGTCTTCAGCCGGGCCATACGACGAGCGTCGTTCCCTGCCCATTTCCGAGCCTCGACTACCATCACCAAGTACTCGGGGGAGATGAGGCCAGAGCTGTGGCTCACGGACTACCGACTGGCATGCCAGTTGGGAGGGGCGGATGATGAGGTGACAACCTCATCATCCGAAATCTACCCCTTTTCCTCTCCGACGCCGCCCGAGCCTGGCTGGAGCATCTGCCTCCTGCGCAGATCTCCGACTGGGACGATCTAGTCAAGGCTTTCGCGGGAAACTTCCAAGGCACGTACGTGCGCCCTGGGAACTCGTGGGATCTCCGAAGCTGCCGCTAGCAGCCAGGGGAGTCCCTTCGAGAGTACATCCGGCGGTTTTCGAAGCAGCGCACCGAGCTGCCCAACGTCACCGACTCGGATGTCATCGGGGCTTTCCTTACCGGCACCACTTGCCGAGACCTGGTGAGCAAACTGGGGCGCAAGACTCCCACTCGTGCGAGCGAACTGATGGACGTCGCCACCAAGTTCGCCTCGGGTCAAGAGGCGGTCGAAGCCATCTTCCAAAAAGACAAGCAGCCCAGGGAGAGCCGAAGAAAGACGCCCCCGAGGCGTCCGCCCAGCGGGGCACGAAGAAGAAGGCCAAGAACAAGTCGCAAGAGAAACGCGACACCACCGACATGAATCTCGTCGCTGCGGCCGAGCACATGAACCCTCGAAAACCTCCTGGAGGGGCCGGCGCGTTCGACAAGATGCTCAAAGAGCCGTGCCCCTATCACCAGGGTCCCATCAAGCACACCCTCGAAGAATGTGTTGTGCTCCGGCGCTACTTCCATAAGACCGGGCCCCCGGCGGAAGATGGCAAGGGCCATGATAACAACAAGAAGGAGGGCGGCAAGGAAGAGGAGTTCCCGGAGGTCCACAATTGCTTCATGATCTACGGCGGGCAGGCGACGAACGCCTCGGCTTGGCACCACAAGCAGGAGCGCCGGTAGGTCTGCTTGGTGAAGGTGGCAGCACCAGTCTACCTAGACTGGTCCGACAAGCCTATCACCTTCGACCGAGGCGACCACCCTGACTTCGTGCCAAGCCCAGGAAGGTACCCGCTCATCGTCGATCCGGTCATCGGCAACATTAGGCTCTCCAAAGTCCTCATGGACGGAGGCAGCAGCCTTAACATCATCTACGCCGAGACCCAGGAACTCTTGGGGGTTGATCGGTCCGAGGTCCGGGCTGGTGCGACACCCTTCCACGGGATCGCGCCTGGAAAGCGTATCCTCCCCCTCGGATGGATCGACTTACCCGTCTGCTTCGGGACTCCCTCCAACTTCCGAAAGGAAGCTCTTACCTTCGAGGTCGTCGGGTTCCGAGGAACCTACCATGCGGTGTTGGGAAGGCCATGCTACGCCAAGTTTAGGGCCGTCCCCAACTACACCTACCTCAAGCTCAAGATGTCGGGCCCGAATGGGATCATCACCGTCGGATCCACGTACCGCCACGCGTACGAATGCGACGTGGAGTGCGTGGAGTACGCTGAGGCCCTCACCGAGTCCGAGGCCCTCATCGCCGACCTGGAACGCCTCTCCAAGGAGGCACCTGACGCAAAGCGGCATGCCGGCAACTTCGAACCAGTCGAGGCGGTCAAGTCCGTCTCTCTCGACCCCAGCAATGACGCCAGCAAGAAAGTCCGGATTGGCTCCGAGCTCGACCCCAAATAGGAAGCAGTGCTCATCGACTTTCTCCATGCAAATGCCGAAGTCTTTGCGTGGAGTCCCTCGGACATGCCCGACATACCGAGGGATGTCGCCGAGCACTCACTGGACATCAGAGCTGGAGCCCGACCCGTGAAGCAAACCCTGCGCCGTTTTGACGAAGAAAAGCGTAGGGTCATAGGCGACGAGATCCACAAGCTACTCGCGACAGGGTTCATCAAAGAGGTATTCCATCCCAAATGGTTAGCTAACCCTGTTCTTGTAAGGAAGAAGGATGGGAAATGGAGGATGTGTGTAGACTACACTGGTCTAAACAAAGCGTGTCCGAAAGTTCCCTACCCTCTACCTCGCATCGATCAAATTGTGGACTCCATTGCTGGGTGTGAAACCCTGTCATTCCTCGATGCCTACTCAGGCTATCACCAAATCAAGATGAAAGAGTCCGACCAGCTCGCGACTTCTTTCATCACACCTTTTGGCATGTACTGTTACACTACAATGCCATTTGGTTTGAGGAATGCAGGCGCCACCTACCAGAGGTGCATGAACCACGTGTTCGGAGAACACATCGACAGAACGGTCGAGGCTTACATCGATGACATCGTTGTCAAGACAAAGAAAGCCTTCGACCTCCTCTCTGACCTTGAAACGACATTCAAGTGTCTGAGAGCGAAAGGCGTGAAACTCAATCCCGAGAAGTGTGTCTCGTGTCTTCGAAGTCCCCCGAGGCATGCTTCTAGGGTTCATCGTCTCCGAGCGGGGCATCGAGGCCAATCCGAAGAAAATCGCGGCCATCACCAACATGGGACCGATCAAAGATTTGAAAGGAGTACAGAGGGTCATGGGATACCTTGTGGCTCTGAGCCGCTTCATCTCACGCCTTGGCGAGAAAGGCTTGCCTCTGTACTACCTCTTAAGGAAGGCCGAGTGCTTCACTTGGACCCCCGAGGCCGAGGAAGCCCTCGGAAACCTTAAGGCGCTCCTTACGAACACACCCATCATGGTGCCCCCCACCGCAGGAGAAGCCCTCTTGATCTACGTAGCCGCGACTACTCAGGTGGTCAGCGCCGCGACAGTAGTTGAGAGACGAGAAGAAGGGCATGCACTGCCCGTCCAGAGGCCAGTCTACTTCATTAGCAAAGTGCTTTCTGAGACCAAAGTCCTCTACCCACAGATCCAGAAGCTGCTCTACGCAGTGATCCAGACACGGCGAAAGTTGCGACACTACTTCGAGTCTCATCCGGTGACTGTGGTGTCATCCTTCCCCCTGGGGGAGATCATCCAGTGTCGTGAGGCCTCGGGTAGGGTAGCAAATTGGGCGGTGGAACTCATGGGCGAAACGCTATCATTCGCCCCTCGGAAGGCCATAAAATCCCAGGTCTTGGTGGACTTCCTGGCTGAGTGGACTGACACCCAGTTACCAACAACTCCAATCCAACCCGAGCTCTAGACCATGTACTTCGATGGGTCACTCATGAAAGGAGCAGACGCTGGCTTGCTCTTCGTTTCACCCCTCGGAAAGCATCTTCGCTACCTCATACGCCTCCATTTTCCGGCATCAAACAACGTGGCCGAGTACGAGGCTTTGGTTAATGGGTTGCGCATCGCCGCTGAGCTAGGGGTCCGGCGCCTCGACGCTCGTGGCGACTCGCAGCTTGTCATTGACCAGGTCATGAAGAACTCCCACTGTCGCGACCGGAGGATGGAAGCCTACTGCGACGAAGTCCGGCGCCTGGAAGACAAGTTCTACGGGCTGGAGCTCAACCACATCGCCCGACGCTACAACGAGACTGTGGATGAGCTGGCGAAGATAGCCTCGGGGCGGACAACGGTTCCCCCGGACGTCTTCTCCAGAGACCTACATCAACCATTCGTCAAGATCGACGACACGCCCGAGCCCGAGGAAGCCTCGGCCCAGCCCGAGGTACCCTCGCCCGAGCCCAAGGAGGCCTCGGCCGAGCCCGAGGTACCCTCAGCCATCGAGGAGGAGGCCTTGCCCGTCGAGGGGGAACAAAATAGGGTCGCGCCAGATCCGAACTAGTAGACCCCGTACCTAGAATATCTCCTCCGAGGAGAGCTTCCCCTCGACAAGGCCAAAGCTCGGCGACTGGCTCGGCGCGCCAAGTCGTTCGTCTTGCTGGGTGATGAAAAGGAGCTCTATCACCACATCCCCTCGGGCATCCTCCAACGATGCATATCCATCACCCAAGGACAAGAGTTGTTGCAAGAAATACACTCGGGGGCTTGCGGCCACCATGCAGCACCTCGAGCCCTCGTGGGGAATGCCTTCCGACAAGGTTTCTATTGGCCAACCGCGGTGGCCGACGTCACTAGGATTGTACGCTCCTGCCGAGGGTGTCAATTCTACGCGAGGCAAACACGCCTGCCCGCTCAGGCCCTGCAGACGATACCCATCACCTGGTCGTTTGCTATGTGGGGTCTAGACCTCGTCGGTCCCTTGCAGAAGGCACCCGGGGGCTTCTCGCACCTGCTGGTCGCCATCGACAAATTCTCCAAGTGGATCGAGGTCTGACCCTTGACCAGCATCAGGTCCGAGCAAGTGGTGGCGTTCTTCACCAACATCATCCATCGATTCGAGGTCCCAAACTCCATCATCACCGACAATGGCACGTAGTTCACCAGAAAAAAGTTCCTGGACTTCTGCGACGACCACCACATCCGTGTGGACTGGGCCGCCGTAGCTCACCCCATGACGAATGGGCAGATGGAGCGCGCCAACGGTATGATTTTGCAGGGACTCAAACCGAGGATCTACAACGACCTCAATAAGTTCGGCAGGCGGTGGATGAAAGAGCTACCCTCGGTGGTCTGGAGTCTGAGGACGACGCCGAGCCGTGCCACGGGTTTCTCGCCGTTTTTTCTAGTCCATGGGGCCGAGGCCGTCCTCCCCATAGACTTAGAATACGGCTCCCCGAGGACCAGGGCATACGACGACCGAAGCAACCAGACCAGCCGAGGGGACTCGTTGGACCAGCTCGAAGAGGCTCGAGACGTTGCCTTACTACATTCGGCACGGTACTAGCAGTCGCTGCGACGCTACCACGCCCGAAGCGTTCGGCCCCAAGGCTTCCAAGTGGGAGACTTGGTGCTTCGTCTGTGACAGGACGCCCAAGGGCGCCACAAGCTCACTCCTCCCTAGGAAGGGCCCTTCATCATCGCTAAGATTTTGAAGCCTGGAATATACAAGCTGGCCAACGACCAAGGCGAGGTCTACAGCAATGCTTGGAACATCCAACAGCTACGTTGCTTCTACCCTTAAGATGTTTTAAGTCATTCATGTACCTCGTTTTCTTTACATACACAAAGTCTAACCATCAAGGAAGGGTCGGCCTTGCCTCAGTAAAGCCCGACCCTCCCTCGGGGGCTAGAAGGGGGGAACCCCCTCTGCGTCAAAATTTTCCTCGGAAAAATTTTCTAACAAAACGACCTTTGTGCTTTCGACTTCTGTATCGATAGCGGGATCCTGAAAACGACGAGAGTACACGTAAACGGCAAGGCCGACTGAGCCGAGGAACTCCTATGCCTCCGGGAGACGGATACCTCACTCATCACCTTCCGCGTGAAGTAACTCACGCTCGGATAAGCGATCCTGCTACCGAACAAGTCCAAACACTCGGGTAGAAAACGACTTTCGTGCCTTCTCGACTGTATCAATAACAGAATCCTACGACCAAATGAGAGTGCACGTAAGCGGCAAGGCCGACCGAGCCGAGGAACTCCTACGCCTCCGGGATACGGATACCTCACTCATCACCTTCCGCGAGAAGTAACTCTCGCTTGGATAAACGATTCTGCTACTGACAAACAAGTCGTGATGCTCGAAACGAGAGGAAAGAAAACGCAGCTTTTTAACACGATGATAAAGTGTTTAGGCCTCGGCGGCCGCAAAAAACATGTGCATGCTACAGACAAACTGTTCCTGCAGGTTCAGGCATCGGCAGAGGAGCAGCAGCACCCTCGGCGTTGTTTCCACCCTCGGCGGAACCTGGCCCGGCCTCGGACGGCGACCTGGGCGAAGGGACCTCCACCCAAGGGAGGACGCCAGCACCGCGCCAGCGGATGTCTTGGCCAAGCTCTAGCTACTGCTGCCACATCTTCCTCGGCCTGGGAAGCCGCCAGCTCCTGGGCCGACGAAGTCTCTTTTTGGGCCGACACCACCTCTGTCCGCGCCAACACCGCTGCCTCCGGCTCCAGCTCATCGCAGAGCAGCCGAGGGTCCTAAAAACTGAGCAAGAGAGGCCTAGAGTGGCAAGGCCGACCGAGCCGAGGGACTCCTACGCCTCCGGGATACGGATACCTCACTCGTCACCTTCCGCGAAAGGCAACTCACGCTCGGTTAAGTGGTTCGGCTAGCCAACAGGCAAGTCCTAGTGCTCGAAATGAGGAAGAAACGCAGCTTTATACTTGAATACCCAAATGTTCAAGCCTCTACAGCCACGAAGAACAAACACATATACTTGGGGTAACTATGCTACACAGACTTAGACGTCGGCAGAACCCTCGGTGGTTCTCCCGACCTACGACAAATGTCTAAGTACTTGAAGCGGTTATATTTTGCTCCGGTAAAAACCCAGTATATTCCCTTACAAACGGGACTCCGGTTCCGCTCTCGCGGGTACGAACGACCTCCACACCGGAAGGCCTGCAGGATAACAAACTCCGGGTGGCTCGCCGGCAGCCGCTCCAGCAGCAGCGACAACGACCTCCGTCTCGGGCGGCTAGACAGCTGCAGCAACGGCTTCAGGGCGAACGCTGCAGCGGAGAGGCCCTCGCCCACGAAGGACGAGAACCAGCCATTGAAGCCAAAGAGACGGAGGTCCGGGGTGCAGGCGGCGCTGGCGATCTCGTCGGCAGAGACAACCTCCTCCGGCTGTTACCACCTCAGCGCCGACGGCCACCTGCCCACCAACACCCCACCGGCGTACGGCGTCTGCCCCAAAGCGCACCGGCAGGTCCTTACTCCCGTCCTCGCCACAAGAACGAGAACGGGGTCGTCCCAGAACACGAACGCCGCCCTCGTGGCGTACGACGTGTTGGGCGACCCCCCAATAGCCGGCGGCGCAGCAAGGACCAGCGGTGGGGGTGGCACCGGAAGTAGCGCCAGGGCCACTCGCGCCAGGGAGCCAGACGCGCGGCAGCTGCCAGTGCCACAGGCGGCGAACGCCCTTCTCCCCAGATCACTGAGGGAAAGAGCGGGCCGCTGCCTATGCAGAGGCAGACCCCGGCTCGGCTCACCCTCCGCCTCAGCCCGGATGACGAAGATCCTTGAAGCTGAGGACGGAGCGGAGGCCGCAGCCCAGCTTGCTTCTCCCCACTAAACTGACCATTGGTGAGGGAATGCAGCCGGGCTGCACGACGAAAATCCTTGAAGCCGAGCGGTGGCTGAAGGGCGCCGATCTCCACGAGGCCGCGCTCCTCCAACGATAGCAAGAGCAAGGCGACGCTAGTGCACCCCATCCGGGGGCTCGAAAGGTGGAAGGGCGCAGTGCATGAGGGGAGAACGAAGGCATGGCCACTGCCCGAGGGATCGATCCCCTTTTATAGGCAGACCTCCTCACTTGCACCCCTTAGCGTCACGGGCAAAGTCTCCACTGACATACTCCAGGGTTCTCCCCCTACGACATGGGGGCTGGGTCCCACACGTCATACAAGCTGATCCGAAGCACGAAGAAGGCGAACCGCCGCATGCGAGGCATGCAACCGCCCCACGGTTACAGGCGTTCTCCCATCTTCGTAGAAACCGGTGGGCGAAAGGGTGGACTGCCACACGATAGGCATCCAACCGCACCATGACTGTGCGCCCTTTCAGCTTCGACCACATCCGGTGGACCAGCGCAAAGGAAGCGAGCCCGCATGTCATGTAACCGGCGCGCCGGTTATGATGTACAAGAAACTACACCGCCACCTGCGCCAATGCCACGCCTCCTCGGCTGCAGAACCAGTACCGCGACTCGAGGCAGCCCCGCGCGTGACCCAACAGTGCCAATTGAAGGAGATAGCCACGGGACAGTCGGCCGCAGAGATAGGCACGACGGTTGGCATGGCCAAAAGTGGGCCGGCAGTAATTACAGCGGCAGACAAGCGGAAGCAGCGGACAAATCGCCTGCAGGCTCGTGTCCCCTCCTAAAGCGACGGGAGAGCCCTCTCCCACGGCGTGAAGACGACGCACCCGTGTCCCGTTCCTCGAACGGCTCACACGCGCAACGGACGCCACGCTGATCGCCCGTCCCGTCGCATTAACTCCCCGGTAGAGCAAGCGACACCTCTGGCAAGCGAGGTGGGCGTCGTTTCGCCTCTGCCATGACAACCACGTCGAAAAAGGTGTGCCACCTTATTTAAATTCGTATCTTTCCCCTCCTCCTCTCTCTCTCTCTTGCTACAGGGACCAGGAAAGGGGACGTTGTGGAAAGGATCCTTCTCGGCGAAGGAAACGGGCCCCAAGCCCTTCTATTGATCAGGGGTTCGAAGGCTGGCCCCTCGGAAGGGTTTCGACAGCCACCCCAGAGCACTCGGGCTTCAAGCCCATTACTGATCAGGGGTTCGAAGGCTGGCCCCTCGGAAGGGTTCGACAGCCGCCTAGAGCACTCGGGCTCCGCGCCCACTACTGATCAGGGGTTCGAAGGCTAGCCCCTCGAAAGGGTTCGACAGTCGCCCCAGAGCATGCAGAGTGAGGGATGACTCTGGGTACGTCCGATACATGGCCGAGGCTCAGGCTACACTCCCGAGGTACCCTAGGACATTTCCGAGACCGGCGCGAACGATTTGTAACGGAATCCCACCGGAGGGAGGCATCGAGCCCTCGGACCCTGTCGAAGGGGTCCGGGTCCGGCGAATCACCCGTAGGTACTTTTGGAGCGCGCCTCTGGGCCACCAGTCGACCCCTAACGAATGGGGCACGGGCGTCCACTCGGATCACCCGTTAGCAGCTCACTGGAAACACCATGTTCGGCGCCCTCCGAGGGCAACATGGCGCTTCCCCCCCCCCTCCTCCTTGCGGAAAGGCGACGCAGGGGCATATGATAAAAGTCGAGAAAGTCCTTGATCGTTCTCTCGCTCCGTGCAGAGGCTCGGGGGCTGCTCTAGCACCCGGCTACAACCAAACCGTTGACAACGTCAACAAACCAGCTTGATAACTTGGAACCTGACCATGCACCCGGGCTACGGCCAGGCCGCATGAGGGAACGATCAGACCGACCGAAGCACCACGAAAAGCATTCAGACCTCAGAGGAGTCAAACCACTCCTCCGAGGCCTCGGGGGCTACACCCGGCGGGTGCGCTCGCGCGCACCCACCAGAACAAAGCAAAAACCGAGAAAGGCTGGTCCCCTCACCAAAAATGCGGCAAAAGCCTCCAAGCGAGTACCAACACTCCCTTCGAGGCTCGGGGGCTACTGTCGGGTACCATAATTAGGGGTACCCCCAACGCTCCTAATCACTGCTGGTAAACACCCTCTGACCAACTGACGGGCGCGGTTCAAGTCAAGGCTTCCCTACCCAAGGGATGCGACCTCACCCGAGCCTAGCCTCGGGCTGGAGCAGTAGTCCCAGACGAGTTCACGCCTCGCCCGAGGGCCTCCTCAGGCAGCGGGCGCCTCCTCGGCTCTCCCGAAGCCCGGCTCGGGTAGGCTTCGTTATGAAGCAACCTTGGCCGGACCGCCTCACCAACCGACCGCTTCGCAGGCGCATTTAATGCAGGGGACGCCTGACGTCGTATCCTAACACACGCGCCTCAGTCGACCAGGCCGAAGTGACCACAGTCACTTCGCCCCTCTCTTTTACTGTCCGATATGACGGGAAAACAGCGTCGCCCGCCCCGCTCCGACTGTCGTGCCAACCACCTAGGCGAAGCTGAAAACAAGTCACAATCAACCACCGAGTTCGGCCTCGGGCGCAACAGGAAGCTCCGCCTCGTTCGACCTCAGGCTCTGGCCTCGGGAGGAGGTCTCCGCCTCGCCCGACCCCCGGACTCGGCTTCGACCTCGGCCTCGGGAGGAATCACGTCCTCGCCCGACCCCGGCCTCGGCCTCAAGAGAAGTCTCCGCCTCGCCCGACCTTAGGCTTGGACCGACCGCGCCAACAGGGGATACATCATTACCCTATCCCTAGCCAGCTCAGGCTACAAGGAACAAGACCGGCGTCCCATCTGGCTTACCCTGGCGACGGGTAATGATGGTGCCCCGCGTGCAACCATGACACCGGTGGCTCTCAGCCCCTTACGGCAGCAAGGAGACGTCAGCAGGATCCTTGCCGCGCTGCCAGCTGTGCTTCTACAGGGCTCAGGCGCTTCTCCGACAGTCACGCTATCACGTGTACAGGGCTCAGGCTCTCCCCCGACAGCCACGTTGGCATGTACACAGGGCTTAGGCATTTCTCTGCCGGACACGTTAGCGCATAGCTACACCCCCCATTGTACGTCTGGATCCTCTCCTTGCGTCTATAAAAGGGAGGTCCAGGGCCATCCTGGAAGGGGGTTCGCGCGGGGGAAGGAGTGAACGAATAGGCTCCCTCTCACTCTCTCTCTCCCTCTCGCGACGTGCTTGTAACCCCTACTACGAGCGGCACCCCTGGTGCAGGATAATACAAGGCTTGTCCCGCCTCTTGTGTTCCATCCCGCTCCAACCCATCTGGGCAGAGGCACGCAGCGACAATCTCACTCGTCGGTCCAAGGACCCCCGGGTCCGAAACGCCGACAGATGGTGCTATTGAAAAAAAACGTGCAACATGTCCCCTCTATCAAAAAGAATCTTGTTAGTGGCTCATTGTTATGTTGAGATGGCTATAAACTTGTTTTTGAATCTAATAAATGTATATTGTCAAAGTATGGGACATTTGTTGGAAAAGGTTATGACAGTGGAGGTTTGTTCCACTTATCTTTGCATGATGTGTGTAATAAGTCTGTGAACAATGTTGTTTTGAATGAGTCGTATATTTAGCATTCACGACTTTGTCATATCAATTTTGGTTGTGTCTCGTGGTTAGCAAATTTAAATTTAATCCCGAAATTTGATTTATTCAATGGTTCTAAGTGTCAGGTGTGCGTGCAATCTAAGCAACCTCGCAAGCCTCATAAGGCTGCGGAGGCGACGAATTTGGCACCACTAGACTTAATACATTCTGATTTATGTGAGATGAATGGAATATTGACTAAATGAGGCAAGTGATATTTTATTACTTTTATCAATGATTCTACTAGATTTTGTTATGTGTATCTCTTAAAATCAAAATATGAAGCTTTGCATTATTTTAAGACCTATAAAGCTGAAGTTGAAAATCAACTCGAGAGGAAAATTAAACGGTTAAGGTCTGATCATGGTGGAGAATATTTTTCAGGTGATTTTTCTGATTTTTGTGTGAAACATGATATTATTCATGAGAGGACACTACCATACTCACCACCATCCAACGAGGTTGCTAAAAGAAAGAACTGTACTCTAACTGATTTGGTTAATGCCATGTTAGAAACTTCGGGACTATCTAAAGAATGGTGGGGTAAGGCGATCTTGACGTCGTGTCATTTCCTGAATAAAGTTCCCATAAAGAACAAAGAAATCACACCATTCGAGGAACGAAAAAATAAGAAATTAAATATCTCCTATTTGCGCACCTGGGGTTGTTTGGCTAAAGTGAATGTGCCAATTAACAAGAAGCACAAATTAGGACCAAAAATTGTTGATTGTGTTTTCCTTGGGTATGCTTTACACAACATTGGATATAGGTTCTTAATTATAAACTCTAGAGTACCGGACATATTGGTTGGTACTATTATGGAGTCCAGAGATGCTATGGTTTTTGAGGACGGATATCCCATGAAAGCTACACATGATACATCTAATGATGAACCAACGATACTCCATGAGCATTTTACGGTAGAACACACCGAGGAATCCCATATACATAATCCTATTGTGGCAGAACCTCCAAGTTATTGGGCCCACATGCACCTGTCCTTGTCCCAAAGACCTCAGACAGCCATGCATGTGCACCAGATAACTCAACAGGATCTGTCCGATTGCCCCAAGGACATCGGATAAACCACTTTCAACCAGAACCGTGGGATTAAGTAACACAAATCACACACACCAATATTGTTGCAGCGGAAATCTTACTACCAAATTTTACAGGTTACAAAAATTTTACATTAGTTTATCGGAGTGATTACAAAAGTATAAGTTTGAAATATATGCTAGCTTAAATGACCATCCTCAATAAGAAGTATAGAAGCGTTACTTAGACTTATAAGAAGGCCGAGCCCACCGGCACTTAATACCATCAACAACATCATAAAGTTAGGACCTGAAAAACAACAGGGAATAAAACCCTGAGTATGGAATTACTCAGCAAGTCTTACCCGACTAAGGAAAAGACTCTCAAGGGTATGCTGGATAAATAGGAGTCAAGGAGAGGCTTTAGCAAAAATCAACTTATATTTTTGCAGAAGTAGCTTACTAAAGTGAGTCCTTACTTTCAATCTTTTAACGCCATATTAGGTATTAATAGACTCTATTTGCATCTAGTCTAATTTCACATCACATCAAGACAACATCATTTTTATCCATAGTGTTCACGTCCTGACTTTAGGTTGTAGAAAAGTGACCAAGTCTTCATAACCGCGAAGGTACGGCGATCCGAATCAATTATACTCAGCTGAGGATCTCCAATCACACGACATATGTAGCACTTAACCCTTGCATATGTCAACCTGCCACCGGGGTTCTTAAGACCAGATCAGGTTCACGCAAACCGAGAGCACAGATACACCACCGTCCAGCCTCTTGCCACGGAGGGTACACGCTACTCTCGCCACCGCTCCACGCCCATTTCGTGTTATCTTATTCTGGCCTTAGTCTGCCCGAGGCAAGGCTTACCCATGACGAGGCATGTGACCAGTTAAAGGGTCCTCGGTCAGCACGCCTACATATGCGTTAATCCTTAACCAACCTGGGTAGAACATCACCTGTTCCTACCCCAAGTCTCAATTTACGTATTTCCATCCTTAGGAATGTGTCTGTTCCTTAGGATGAAAGAGCATCACAGGGAACTTTGCAGTAAGATCCCACCATTGCTCCAAATGAAAATATTCTTGCAGGTAGAAGCCGTCCCTTCTCAAGTTAAATTAAGGACAACCTCTATCCACAAGATCTAAGCAAGGCTAAGCATTTTTGTAAATCATAATTTTGATACTTCACAGAAGTATCTATAAAGGTATGGATATCAAGGAAAGCAATGCATCAAAGGGTTTCAAGTAACTCCTATGAACCTAATGCACATTTCACTAGACTTAAGTGTACGAAAAGTATTTAAAAACACAAGGAAAAGGGTTGCATGCACCGGGGCTTGCCTGAGTAACACTAGGTTAGTGTTGTTAGTCGATGAGCACTTGACGACCATCTTCAGGTTTGTTCGCAAGCCCACGCTTGGGGTCGACTTGGCTCGTCTTCCGCATCACGCGATCAATTATCGTACCTAATTGAGATGCATGATGCACATGAATGCATATAAACAGGAATATTATAAACCTAAATAGTGCTACACGATAGTGAATAAAACACCTAACAACGAGGCGTTGAACTATCTCATACGGAAACACTAGTTATTAGCGTACGACTAAGCGCAATAATTACGCTTCTCGAAATTATACAAACCTAACGCAAACATGACAAACAAATCATACACTTTAAACATGATTAGCCTAAACATGACTCATCATCTATATTATTTTTAACTTAGCTGGATTGAATCATACAGAGACAAACTTATCCTACGCGTCACCGAAATACTATATTCAACAAAATAGAACTAGCTCAAATATATTCGGCCACTAAATTCCTCGAAGCACACCTCGCAACACTGTTATTTCTAACTTAATCCTATACGCCTATGAAGCGTCTTATTTTACGATCATAAAATTAACAGTAAAATAGCGAATCGGCTCACCACATCTCAATTCAATCTGGTAGTCGCTTGAATGACGACGTCCTTCAGCTGAAGTCCTCGATCGAATATCTGGCGAGCGCGACTGACGAGTCGATCAAACTAAAACTCCACGACGCCGACCGGCACACGGGTCAGAGAACAGCAGCTGGCGAAATTCGAGCTGGCAAGCGCACAGCAGGGAGCTTCACAATATGACGGGACCGTGGCTAAGCGAATTTTATGGCGCGGACAGCGAGGGAGCTGCACGCGTACAGAGGACAGGGAAGGCGCGAGCCGGGCTCGGCCATCGGCACGGCAATCCGAAGCTTCGGCCAGCAGGATGCCGAGTAGAAGTTCGACGCGCGCAGGGATTAAGCGAGCTGGAGCAGACAAGCTGCAGACCACGGCGCTAGCACCAAAGCGCGATCGAGCCAGGACCAAACACAAGGAAGAAGCAGCGGCGCACACGACGGTCGGCCATGGGAGAGGGAAGAGCTCGGCGAACTCGCGGCTGGGAGCGGTAGCACCATGATTGGGAGCTCGGCACGGCAAAGGACTCGGCTGAGCTCGCGCAACCGGGAGTAGGGCGCGGCAGCAAGCACCTCCATCACTGTCGCCGGCCCGCCACAGCGCCAGCTCGCGCAGGGACTCCCTGAGCCGGGCGCCTGCGCGCAACAGCCACCAGACGAGAGCGAGCAAGGAAATTCATGGGCGCGCAGAGCTCCGGGCAAACTCCAGAGATGAGCACGAGCTAGGAGTTCCACGGCGACGTCCATGGACTGTGATGGTGTGGCTATAGGGAAGCTTCAGGGCGCGGTCGGGGAAGGAAGAAGCAGCAGGGAGCGAGTTCGTCTGGACGCCGAGCAGCCGGAAGGATGAGACGCCGACCAGAGGCCGAGCAACGCCGATGAGCCGAGGGAGAGAGAAACGCGCCCAAGGACAGAGGAGCAGGCGCGCTGCGTAGAGGCAACAGCAGGCGCGATCCAGAGGAGGAAGACAGGCGCGCTTGGGATTTTATCCTGGAGCTCAAGCGGCGCGGGATAACGGCGAGGAAGAAAAATCTCCCAGCAAGGCGGCGTGATTTTTCTTCACTGCGTGCACGGCGTGGCCAGGAGATGCGTGCGTGCGTTGGGGATAAGCGAGCGAGTGAGGGAAAAATCTAAGGAGAGAGGAGGTGGCTGGACGGCAGATATTTTTCTATTGGACCTGCACGCCGAGAGCTGTGAGGGAGATAAATGGATAGGACCTCCACGTACAGAACGCTGGACACTAAGGGCCCCTTTGGCAGGGCTCTGGCTTCTCAAAAAACGGCTTTGGCTCTGGCTCACGAGGTGAAACTACTTCTTTAGATGAGCCAAAGCTATTCTGAAAAATCATTTGGCAAAACGGCTTATAGGTTGTTTTTCAGAAAGACCCTTGTATAGTTTATCTCTCCTGTACGTGGCTAGGGATTGAGGGCAGGACCAAAAAAAAATAATTTGGACTGGTGGAAGGGCTATTGTGCAAAAATGACGTGAGCTGAAGCCGGGTGAGCCACTTTTTTTGGCTCATGCCCTCTAGTTCATTTTGGAAAAGCACTTCACTGGTGAAGCCATTTGAAAAAGAGGTGTTTGGCACAACTTTTGCATGAGCCAGAGCCGAAGCTGAAAAATAAGCCCTACCAAAGGGGCCCTAAATATCCTACGAGGATAAGGCATCAGCAATAAAAATCTAGAATTTGGAGGCGATGGAAAAATATCAATGGCTAGGGAGTTTCAACGATGGCTGAAATAAAATTCTAGAGAACAGTACCTATTCCGGATAAAATGAGTGACGATGGAAGGAGACAAGGCTAGAGGATATTTTCTATTTTGATCTTTTTTTTTGTCAAAGAATACTGGTATTAGGATTAGAGTTTGGATGAGATATAAATGGAACAGACCCAAACACAATCAGGATACGATACTAATTTTTTTTTCGGATCCTGGGATAAGAAACTAGATCGACTAACCGTTGTTTTGGTTTCACTTAGTTCATGCTCATTTTATTTAAACAACCTGTTCACATTAGTGTCTACCGAATTTGTAGAGACCGCTCGAATAAGAGCGAAATAGATAGGTGATGTTTCCGATCTGCCTTATTTGATTAATTTCAAACTGGCACTGAAAACTTTAGTCGTCGAGTTCTAAATAAGTGGGTCGGGCTTCCGAATTCGGATTCGCGCGAGCGATGAATTTTAAATAATCACCGGACGCACCGATTTTCAGAACAAATATGTTCCGAACAACATGAAATTTAGGAAGAGCCCAGACGATTAAAAAAACAAAAACGACGTCGCACTCGCAACAAATGAAACTGACGCGATATTAAAATCGCGATAGGCGAAGATGATTAAAATTTAGCGTCCGTTTTATCCACTGATATTACGTGTTTAAATCCATACTCGTTGTCGAGCAGAATATAAACATCTGGGGTGTTACAGCCCTCCCCCTTAAAAGAATCTCGTCCCGAGATTCGGAGCAAAAGACTTCTAAGGGTAGAGAAGTATGTAATCCAGGTCCATATCAGTGATAATCATAGGGCAGTCATGAGCGAAGGCGAGTGTCTCAGAATGTGGTTTCTCTAGTGGACATAACAAGTATCGCCTTACTCTAATTTAGAAATGTCCACTAATAGAGACGTTGTCTGCTAGAGGAACACATAAGGTTCCATGTGTGCAGTTTGCTTTTTCTGATGACACTGTACTATCTGAGTCTGTTGAGCGAGCAGAAAATACTCCATTTTACCCAAACAGAATCAGATGCACCATCTTAGGTAAAACACACAGAAAGAGGTTTACCAACAAGTGGTCACGATAAGTTCATAGCACACGTGACAGGTGCGGATGTCGACAACACCACAGTTGACCCGTGGCTAGCCAGACAATCCAAGTCCAAGAGAAATGATAAAGACTCGTAAAATATCAACGAATAGATCTGTTGATGTTGCCTTTGCAATCAATCCATTTTATCAAGCACTAGTCACGGCTCGACTTGATCACACATGCTGGAAAAGCACACGCGAGGCGATCGAGGCACGATTAGAGCGATGATTAGGTGGTTACTAGCCAAATTAACTTGGTTTTTGTAAGTACTTTCTCAGGATGGTTTGTGCCAAAGTGAGTTTAGATAACTCGACAAATCGATTTCTAAACTCAACCTTTGTTCATTGGGCAGTTACAAGTTAGTAAAACCAACTTGTTAAATTACTTTTGACATTGAGCAAGTCCTCTCAGTACCATTGGTAATCCAAGGGTTGAGAGTTCACATTTGCTAACAGGAAATCATGCACTTGGGTAGAAATCCATTTGGTCACGTTGTTCATCCGTTTCTTCTATACGAGATGAACCGACTTGGTCCAGGAATACATGAATTAATAGGAGAGCGAATGAACAAACTCCTGCATTTCAGCAGCAGGGGAAATCCAATCTCTAGTTTGAGAGCTAATCAGCTGTTTTCCAACACTAAAAAGCTCCAAGGATTCACCTTTACACAAAGGATGTAAAGGAAACTTCTATGCGTGCAGTCACTATCAAGGTCAAGGGTAAAGAGACTACACAAGTAAGGGGTATGCCGTTTTGATCTAACAGAGATGATAGATGTTGCTTGATCACTTGACAAACAACATAAAAATTGTCCCAAGGGAGAAGTCCACGGAAGATCACATATCAGCGTAGTTCCACAATGGATCATGACTAGAGACCTCGATACCAGCATGCGCCGAGCAGCATAACCTTGCGTGTACATTCACAAGGGGCTCTCAGTTTCGCTGCGGCACCATAAGTCATTAATCATGACCCATTACCGAACTGGCACTAATAATGAATCTCACGTAGCAAAAATAGATTGTGCCAAGATAACGTATTGACATAGTCTCATGATGGATTACAACTACTAACCGTGATACCAGCGCGTGCCGAGCAGCACAACCATGTGCGTACATTCACAGGAGGCCCTCGGTCTCGTCACGGCACCATTGGTTTTAGTCATAACACCATTACCAGACGTAACCAATAAGAAATCTCGCGCGACACCAATGGATTGGGCAAGGGTGCAAATATACAAAGAAATACTCCACCTGTAAAAATGGTTACAAGTAGAGACCAAATAGATCATGGCCCGATGAAACGAACAAGGTATGGCCATAACCTAAAGTGATGAACAAGTACGATGGGAGACTGTTAATTCAGCCCCAAGCATATTTCTATGCCCATCACAGAGATTACAAGCCAAGGATTAGTATCTGATTAGACATAGAGGGAAAACAATCATAAAATTAAATTGATATGCCTTCGAGAAAGATGGGGAAACTAAAGGCATCAAACGAAGGAAAATGATTAGGTATGACTTTCCTAAGTTAGGTTGATAAGGCGACAAGATGATCAATAAGGAGAGGCCGAATACAATAGGGACCTCAACTTGCATCAACTGAACAAGGGAATGGTTCTAGAAAGGGGCATGACTTGAGGTTCTTGTTTTAAGCTTAGGTACATTTTATGTCCAATAAGGAAATTATCTACGCATTTATTTGTATGGGCTTTGTCATGGAGTGATAATGGAGAATTCAACTTTGGGGTCATGGTTCACTAAATAGGAACATGGCCTAGTTCTGGGTTTAGGCAAACAAGTCACCAACAATTTATTGGCACATCAAGCACAAGAGCAACACCTATAACACCTAAACATATTACCTAAGGAACGGAGGACAACTATTTCATCGAAGTTCATAATTCAGCATTACACCATATTATCTACAATCAATGGTTACTGGAATAAAGATGAGGAAAGCATCTTGGGTGTATAGGTGACAAACATGATGCAACAATCAAGATGCATGCTCGTCCTATACGGCCTCACTGATTTTGCCAACACACTGTGGCAATAACGTTCTATGTCGGTGGCATACGTCCTCTCTCGGTATTTTACTAGTCGTCAGCTACACATACGTTTTCGAGGTTAGTGTACCTGCAGAAAAATCCATCACAGCCCAATTCCCAATGATGCAAGTCACACATGACAGTTTATCACAGTTTATACTCCATATATTGCTATATGGAGGCCAACTCATCATTAAGCGCCGAGCCACGCATAGGCGCCGTTGCCACACTTTAACCATAGGGCAACTCATTATGGTAACTCACCTTCTTACCTGAACGTAGGTGCGTCGTTACGAGTACATTACACTTCTCAGTATTCCCATGTCTGTATACCCATACACATCCATGGGGTACTGAATCCCGGAAAAGTAAATACTCCACATCGCAGCCTTCATATATACATATGTAGAACATGTATATAGTCAGGCGCCACAATTAAGCACTCCCCTAGACCGACGGTTGTTCGGTCATGCTCTCACAACTCACCTTACCTTGAGCGTCGATCCATTCAAGACTGAATGGCCTTAAAAATAACAATACACATGTATGCAATACCCCCGGTTGTGGGTTATTGGTTTTTAAATAAGCCACCTAATAATCCTTAGTATAGGGCTTAATAGAGGATGTCGCTAGCACTATAGTTTTTCAAAACTGTTTTTCAAAGCCAAACAATGTGTTTAGTTGAAAATAGGTTTTTCAAAACCAAAACTTTTGTTTTGAAAATACGTATGTGACCGTATATACTTAATCCAGCTCTGATACCAGCCTGTGGCAGAACCTCCAAGTTATTGGGCCCACATGCACCTGTCCTTGTCCCAAAGACCTCAGACAGCCATGCATGTGCACCAGATAACTCAACAGGATCTGTCCGATTGCCCCAAGGACATCGGATAAACCACTTTCAACCAGAACCGTGGGATTAAGTAACACAAATCACACACACCAATATTGTTGCAGCGGAAATCTTACTACCAAATTTTACAGGTTACAAAAATTTTACATTAGTTTATCGGAGTGATTACAAAAGTATAAGTTTGAAATATATGCTAGCTTAAATGACCATCCTCAATAAGAAGTATAGAAGGGTTACTTAGACTTATAAGAAGGCCGAGCCCACCGGCACTTAATACCATCAACAACATCATAAAGTTAGGACCTGAAAAACAACAGGGAATAAAACCCTGAGTATGGAATTACTCAGCAAGTCTTACCCGACTAAGGAAAAGACTCTCAAGGGTATGCTGGATAAATAGGAGTCAAGGAGAGGCTTTAGCAAAAATCAACTTATATTTTTGCAGAAGTAGCTTACTAAAGTGAGTCCTTACTTTCAATCTTTTAACGCCATATTAGGTATTAATAGACTCTATTTGCATCTAGTCTAATTTCACATCACATCAAGACAACATCATTTTTATCCATAGTGTTCACGTCCTGACTTTAGGTTGTAGAAAAGTGACCAAGTCTTCATAACCGCGAAGGTACGGCGATCCGAATCGATTATACTCAGCTGAGGATCTCCAATCACACGACATATGTAGCACTTAACCCTTGCATATGTCAACCTGCCACCGGGGTTCTTAAGACCAGATCAGGTTCACGCAAACCGAGAGCACAGATACACCACCGTCCAGCCTCTTGCCACGGAGGGTACACGCTACTCTCGCCACCGCTCCACGCCCATTTCGTGTTATCTTATTCTGGCCTTAGTCTGCCCGAGGCAAGGCTTACCCATGACGAGGCATGTGACCAGTTAAAGGGTCCTCGGTCAGCACGCCTACATACGCGTTAATCCTTAACCAACCTGGGTAGAACATCACCTGTTCCTACCCCAAGTCTCAATTTACGTATTTCCATCCTTAGGAATGTGTCTGTTCCTTAGGATGAAAGAGCATCACAAGGAACTTTGCAGTAAGATCCCACCATTGCTCCAAATGAAAATATTCTTGCAGGTAGAAGTCGTCCCTTCTCGAGTTAAATTAAGGACAACCTCTATCCACAAGATCTAAGCAAGGCTAAGCATTTTTGTAAATCATAATTTTGATACTTCACAGAAGTATCTATAAAGGTATGGATACCAAGGAAAGCAATGCATCAAAGGGTTTCAAGTAACTCCTATGAACCTAATGCACATTTCACTAGACTTAAGTGTACGAAAAGTATTTAAAAACACAAGGAAAAGGGTTGCATGCACCGGGGCTTGCCTGAGTAACACTAGGTTAGTGTTGTTAGTCGATGAGCACTTGACGACCATCTTCAGGTTTATTCGCAAGCCCACGCTTGGGGTCGACTTGGCTCGTCTTCCGCATCACGCGATCAATTATCGTACCTAATTGAGATGCATGATGCACATGAATGCATATAAACAGGAATATTATAAACCTAAATAGTGCTACACGATAGTGAATAAAACACCTAACAACGAGGCGTTGAACTATCTCATACGGAAACACTAGTTATTAGCGTACGACTAAGCGCAATAATTACGCTTCTCGAAATTATACAAACCTAACGCAAACATGACAAACAAATCATACACTTTAAACATAATTAGCCTAAACATGACTCATCATCTATATTATTTTTAACTTAGCTGGATTGAATCATACAGAGACAAACTTATCCTACGCGTCACCGAAATACTATATTCAACAAAATAGAACTAGCTCAAATATATTCGGCCACTAAATTCCTCGAAGCACACCTCGCAACACTGTTATTTCTAACTTAATCCTATACGCCTATGAAGCGTCTTATTTTACGATCATAAAATTAACAGTAAAATAGCGAATCGGCTCACCACATCTCAATTCAATCTGGTAGTCGTTTGAATGACGACGTCCTTCAGCTGAAGTCCTCGATCGAATATCTGGCGAGCGCGACTGACGAGTCGATCAAACTAAAACTCCACGACGCCGACCGGCACACGGGTCAGAGAACAGCAGCTGGCGAAATTCGAGCTGGCAAGCGCACGGCAGGGAGCTTCACAATATGACGGGACCGTGGCTAAGCGAATTTTATGGCGCGGACAGCGAGGGAGCTGCGCGCGTACAGAGGACAGGGAAGGCGCGAGCCGGGCTCGGCCATCGGCACGGCAATCCGAAGCTTCGGCCAGCAGGATGCCGAGTAGAAGTTCGACGCGCGCAGGGATTAAGCGAGCTGGAGCAGACAAGCTGCAGACCACGGCGCTAGCACCAAAGCGCGATCGAGCCAGGACCAAACACAAGGAAGAAGCAGCGGCGCACACGACGGTCGGCCATGGGAGAGGGAAGAGCTCGGCGAACTCGCGGCTGGGAGCGGTAGCACCATGATTGGGAGCTCGGCACGGCAAAGGACTCGGCTGAGCTCGCGCAACCGGGAGTAGGGCGCGGCAGCAAGCACCTCCATCACTGTCGCCGGCCCGCCACAGCGCCAGCTCGCGCAGGGACTCCCTGAGCCGGGCGCCTGCGCGCAACAGCCACCAGACGAGAGCGAGCAAGGAAATTCATGGGCGCGCAGAGCTCCGGGCAAACTCCAGAGATGAGCACGAGCTAGGAGTTCCACGGCGACGTCCATGGACTGTGATGGTGTGGCTATAGGGAAGCTTCAGGGCGCGGTCGGGGAAGGAAGAAGCAGCAGGGAGCGAGTTCGTCTGGACGCCGAGCAGCCGGAAGGATGAGACGCCGACCAGAGGCCGAGCAACGCCGATGAGCCGAGGGAGAGATAAACGTGCCCAAGGACAGAGGAGCAGGCGCGCTGCGTAGAGGCAACAGCAGGCGCGATCCAGAGGAGGAAGACAGGCGCGCTTGGGATTTTATCCTGGAGCTCAAGCGGCGCGGGATAACGGCGAGGAAGAAAAATCTCCCAGCAAGGCGGCGTGATTTTTCTTCACTGCGTGCACGGCGTGGCCAGGAGATGCGTGCGTGCGTTGGGGATAAGCCAGCGAGTGAGGGAAAAATCTAAGGAGAGAGGAGGTGGCTGGACGGCAGATATTTTTCTATTGGACCTGCACGCCGAGAGCTGTGAGGGAGATAAATGGATAGGACCTCCACGTACAGAACGCTGGACACTAAATATCCTACGAGGATAAGGCATCAGCAATAAAAATCTAGAATTTGGAGGCGATGGAAAAATATCAATGGCTAGGGAGTTTCAACGATGGCTGAAATAAAATTCTAGAGAACAGTACCTATTCCGGATAAAATGAGTGACGATGGAAGGAGACAAGGCTAGAGGATATTTTCTATTTTGATCTTTTTTTTTGTCAAAGAATACTGGTATTAGGATTAGAGTTTGGATGAGATATAAATGGAACAGACCCAAACACAATCAGGATACGATACTAATTTTTTTTCGGATCCTGGGATAAGAAACTAGATCGACTAACCGTTGTTTTGGTTTCACTTAGTTCATGCTCATTTTATTTAAACAACCTGTTCACATTAGTGTCTACCGAATTTGTAGAGACCGCTCGAATAAGAGCGAAATAGATAGGTGATGTTTCCGATCTGCCTTATTTGATTAATTTCAAACTGGCACTGAAAACTTTAGTCGTCGAGTTCTAAATAAGTGGGTCGGGCTTCCGAATTCGGATTCGCGCGAGCGATGAATTTTAAATAATCACCGGACGCACCGATTTTCAGAACAAATATGTTCCGAACAACATGAAATTTAGGAAGAGCCCAGACGATTAAAAAAAACAAAAACGACGTCGCACTCGCGACAAATGAAACTAACGCGATATTAAAATCGCGATAGGCGAAGATGATTAAAATTTAGCGTCCGTTTTATCCACTGATATTACGTGCTTAAATCCATACTCGTTGTCGAGCAGAATATAAACATCTGGGGTGTTACACCTATGGAAGATGATAATGTATATCAACTCGAAAGAGTAAGAGACCAAGGATTGCAAAGTCCTTTGGTGATGATTACATTGTATATCTTGTGGATGACACACTAAGTACCATTGAAGAGGCATATTCCTCTCCTGATGGTGATTTTTGAAAGGAAGCAATAAGGAGTGAGATGGATTCTATTATGTCTAATGCAACTTGGGAGGTCGTTAAGCGTCCTTATGGGTGTAAGCCCATTGGGAGTAAATGGGTGTTCAAGAAAAGCTTAGGCCTGATGGTACTATTGAAAGGTACAAAGTGAGGCTAGTAATTAAAGGTTGTTCACAGAAGGAATGTGAGGATTTATTTGATATTTATTCACCTGTGGCTAGATTGACCACAATTCGTGTGCTACTTTCTCTGGCTGCCTCTCATGGTCTTCTCGTCCATCAAATGGATGTTAAGACAGCATTCCTGAATGAAGAGCTAGATGAGGAAATTTACATAGAGCAGCCAGCTAGGTTTGTAGCAAACGGTCAAGAAGGCATGGTGTGTAAATTATTGAAATCTTTATATGGCCTAAAACAAGCACCTAAGCAATGGCATGAAAAGTTCGATAGAACTTTGACATCTGTCGGCTTTGCTGTGAACGAAGCAGACAAATATGTATGCTATCGGTATGGTGAGGGCGAGGGAGTAATTTTATCCCTGTATGTTGATGACATTCTAATTTTGGGGATGAGTCTTGATGTGATTAAAGAGACAAAAGACTTTCTGTCTAATAATTTTGAAATGAAAGATTTGGGAGAAGTTGTTATTATTCTTAACATTAAGCTACTGAGAGAAGGCAATGGTGCGATCACACTTGTGCAATCCCATTATGTGGAAAAGGTTTTGAGTCGCTTTGGTTATAGCAAATGTGAACCTGCTCCAACACCTTATGATCCTAGTAAGCTATTGAAGAAAAATCGAAGGATATCTAGGGATCGTTTGAGATATTCCCAAATAATTGGTTCACTCATGTACTTATCTAGTGCTACGAAGCCTGACATCTCATTTGTTGTGAGCAAACATAGCCAGTTTGTTTCAAATCTGGGAGATGATCATTAGTGAGCTCTTGAGACAGTTCTGCGCTATCTAAAAGGTACTATGAGTTTAGGCATCCATTATATCGGGTACCCAACAGTACTGGAGGGTTATTGTGATGCAAATTGGAAATCTGATGTTGATGAGATATATGACACAAGTGGATATGTGTTTTCAATTGGAGGTAGCGCTGTTTTATGGAAGTCTTGCAAGCAGACCATCTTAATGAGGTCGACTATAGAAGCAGGACTCATAGCATTAGAAACCGCTTCAGTTGAGGCTGAGTGGCTTCGTGAACTCCTTATGGATTTACCGGTGGTTGAAAAACCTATTCCGGCTATTTCCATGAACTATGATAATTAAGATAAACAGTTCTAAGGATAATATGAAGTCGATAAGGCACATAAAGAGTCATTTGAAATCTGTCAGGAAATTGAGAAACTTTAGAGTAATAGCGTTGGATTATGTCCATACATCTAAAAATCTGGTAGATCATATTACTAAGGGGCTATCATGTAGTGTGATAGATAGTGCATCAAGTGAGATGGGTCTGAGACCCACCTAAAGTTTATCATAGTGGTAACATGTTCTATGTGATCGGAGATCCCATGAATTAGAATGATGAAACAAGCTAGTGGTTGACTGAGAGGAAAGACCCTTAATAAGGTTCATTACAGATGCATATCTTTCCTTATTGTAAGGTAGGTTGGTGTTTATACCTTAATATGTTCCAAGTGGCTTTGTGAAGCAAAGATGTTGTCCTACAAAACATCTTTAGAGGAACATACATATATGGTTAACTGCTAGTCATAGTTTATGAGATCTTGGTGGTCTCTAGAGATACCCATGAAAGGCTATGGGGTTTGGCTTATATGCTCCAACCAGAGGGGATGTGTTCGGCAATCTAGTACTGGTAAAGAGTTTAGATAAAACTTATTCCACGCAAAACTGCCAGTTCAAGGCCTAGTCCATTGTGCAGTTGTGGTTAAGTGTAGTCTAGGTTCTAGGTGGATGTTCAACTTAACAGTCTCCATCGAAACACCAGTATATCAAACGTTTGAGATGGTAAGAGCATTTTAGTGTAACTTAGAATTTGGTGGGGATTGTTGGATTAATGTGGGTTTGGCCCAAATTAATATTTAATAATAGTCAATGCTAATGGTCCACTTTAATGCTATGGTGTACTAATAATTTAGTACCATATTAGAAGTTTAAGGGACAAATCAATCAACTTAAATAGATGGACCATTGGTGCATCTATTGAGAAGTTGAGAAAAGGATGAAGTACTGCCACACGCGCGCGCTGCAGCCGCCGACCGGGCCTGGCCAGGCCGTGGTTCGTGGTTCGTGGTAGATCGAACCTTGGTCCGAATATTCCTTCCTAACGGTTGCGCATTTTGCATGGAGTGATGATCGTCATGATGACCGTCTGTTTCCTGTCTTATGGCTAGTAACGGACGTTGGTTTCTGGCTATAATTCCTTGTTAGTTTCTGGCTCTAATGGCTCGACCGTTATTGTCTGTTGCCCCTCTCCCCTCCCTCTGCGCGTGTATAATTACGGAGGTGGTGGATAGTCTTACAGTTATGTGAACAGTCTCTCAGACATGTTGCACTCAACCCATTCCTGTCCCACCTTCTGCGGTCACAGAGAGAGTGGGAGAGCAGGCCTTTAAAATCGCCGTCCGCAGAGGTACACTTGCACGGGTGTGCGGGCGATCAGGTTTTTGGGGAGCGTACTCGCGACTGCTCGCTTTATCCGCTCTGGTTCTTCGTCGTCGGCGTCGTTCAAGGGACTATACTGCGTACATCTGCCTGCATCGAGTGCGTACGACTACATCGAACATACACACGAGATGTCTCGTATGAATGGAGTCACAGATGCCTTGAACATCGGTCTCCGCAGGGTACTTCCTGTTTTCAATACTTGTACATGTTTTATTTCTGTTTACTGCTTATGCAACTAGTGATACACACATGCATATATATATCGTCACATACATCATATTGGTTTTCTGGATTAAATTAAAACTGATAATACTTAATTTTCTAACAACTGTGACTATACACTAGGTGTCCACATCACGTGTCCCACCCCACTGTGTCTTCACACCTCTCCCTTGGAAAGACCTAATCCATAGGGTCGTCTAGGGTTTAGATGTAGTCGGATTCACGTTAGTCCATGTGTGGTAGGATAAATTAGAGTAAAATTTTATCTAATTTACCTTAATCTATTTTTACACATGTGGCTTTAGATGAAATCGATAACATCTAAATAATTGAGTTAGATGCATAGACATCAAACAAGTCCTAAATATATATTGTAATTACTGGTTCAAACGGCTCGACCTAACGCTTTGGAAACTCGCGACTGGACCTAAAAATTTTGGGCCGGACCATTTTTGACTGTCTAGACACCGCCCGAAAATAAGAGCTCAAGGCACAGCCTGAATGGTCGTGTTGTATCGTACCTCAAACTTAGCCACGATGAATGGCACGACACGACTAGATGTTAGAAATATAGGCATTTTCCATATCATTTTAATTCCATAAATTAACATTATGATGATGACATATAAAATATGGTTAATTATAGAAATCACTATCTCAAATTTATCCATAACAATATGGATCAGGAGAACGTAAAGCATATGGATCATATAAATATAATAAGCATATAAACATGGAACATGTATTATTATGGAACAACTGAAAATAAACAGATAGCAATATAAACAGCATAACTGTAAAATTAAGACAAACAGATTTATCATATTACTAGTATAATCAGGCATCAGACATATCATGATATAATACGACAAAACAGATTGGATAAATTTATGGCTATAAATAAAACAGCAGGTATGAACATATATAATTTGCAGAATGTAAAATAGTGAGGAGATGAATTGATCATACCCTCCCATGCGCTCCGAGGATCTAGATCCTTGTCCAACTTCACTTGTCATGTCTCCAGGAAGAAGACGATTTGGGCAGTCGCGTAGACGCTCCCCAAAAACCTAATTGCCGATCCCTCGTGCAAGGTCTCGAACGGCACCGGCTCCGGAGGCACCTGCCCTCTCGCTTCTCTGTGCGCGCAGAGTCACGAGATGGAAATACCCTCACTCGGCGGCTGGACTGTGGTTCTGAAAGTGGTTTTTCACGTGTTCCGAGTGACAGGGGTGCTCCTCTATTTAACCTCTCGCAGAGGGAAGTTGAAGGAGAAAGGTCGCCGAGTCACGCCAAGAGTCGGCCAGCTCTCGCCGAGTTATGCCATGAGTCGGCCAGCACTCGCCGAGTCACGCCATAAGTCGGCCAGCTGAAGGAGAAGGGTCACTCGGCTGGCTGACGAAGAGACAGAGTCACTCGGCTGGAGAGTCACTCGGCCGACGAAGAGACAGGGTCACTCGGCTGACGTACGCGGTTAGTGAGTGCTAAAAATTAACACAACCACACCACGCCCGCTCGCCTGCCTGCCTGCCTGCCTGCCTGCCTCGCCTCGCCTCGCCACGCCACGCCACGCCCGGCCCGGCCCGGCCGGCGGCGGCGGCGGCGGCGCGCGCGCGCGCGCGTGTGGCACGCCCTTGTCCAATTCTTGACTTCTCAAGTTAAGTGGAATAAATCCCACCATATAAGTCAAGGCAAAAGACCCTTGGACTTCCAATGTGGTACTATTGGTATTCTCCACCATTACACACCATAGAGTTTATTCAATAAATGGGCCAAGCCCATAAAAGATCCAACAATCCCCACCAAACTCTAGGGTTTGTAATGATGAAGTATCAGAATCACAATCCTTTGATATACCAGTGTTTCGATGGAGACTGTTAAGTTGAACATCCATCTAGAATAAGAGTTTCACTTATTCACAACTGAACAATGGACTATGCCTTGAATTGACAGTTTTGTGCGAAATAAGATTCACTCAAATCCTTTGCTGATACTTGGCTGCAGAAGGGTATTCCCGCTGTTTAGAAGCATATAAGTCACACTTCAGTGCCTTTCATGAGTATTTAGGGATTACCCAAGTCCCATAGACTGTGACTAGCAGTCTGACTCATATAGGTGTATTCCTCAAAAGATGTTCTGTAGGACAACATCTCACCTTTATAAGACTCTTGGAATACATTAAGGTAAATACCATCCTGCCTTACAGATAGGAAAGATATGCATCAGAAATGAGTTAAGAAAGGGATCTTTCCTCACAACCTACTTCTAGCTTGTTTCTCCACTCTACTTCACGGGATCTCCGATCACATAGAGCAGGTTACCACTAGAGTAGATCTCACATGGGTCTCATACCCATTTCCCTCGATGCACTTTCTATCACATTGCGTGATAGACCCTTAGTGAATTGATCTGCCAGATTGTTCGATGTGTGAACATAATCCACAGTTATAACTCCGGAGTTTTTCAACTTTCTGACAGATTTCAATCTCCTCTTAACATGCCTTGTAGACTTCATGTTATTCCTAGAACTGTTAACCTTTGTAATCACCGTTTGGTTGTCACAGTTCATGGAAATAGCCGGTATCGGTTTTTCAACTACCGGTAAGTCCAATAGGAAATCACGAAGCCACTCGGCCTCAGCCCCAGCAGTGTCTAATGCTGCGAGTTCTGCTTCCATTGTAGACTTTGTTAAGATAGTCTGCTTGCAAGACTTCCAGGAAACAGCGCCACCTCCAAACAGAAACACATATCCGCTTGTGGCATAAAGCTCATCAGCATCAGAAATCCAGTTGGCATCACAATAGCCTTCCAACACTTTTGGGTTTCCGGTATAATGAATACCGTATGTCATAGTACCTTTCAAATACCGCAACACTCTCTCAAGAGCACGCCAGTGATCATCTCCTGGTTTCGACACAAACCGACTTAGCTTACTCACAGCATAAGAGATGTCTGGCCTTGTTGCACTTGCAAGGTACATGAGCGAGCCAATGATCTGGGAGTATGTCAATTGATCCCTTGCTATTCTCCGATTCTTTCTTAATAGCACACTGGGGTCATAAGGTGTTGGAGCAGGATCACAGTCACTAAAACCAAAGCGACTCAATACCTTTTCCACATAATGGGATTGTAACAAAGTTACCCCACCATCAGCTTCTCGAACAAGCTTGATGTTTAGAATGACATCAGCTTCTCCCAAATCTTTCATCTCGAAATTGCTCGATAGAAGATTTTTAACTTCCTCAATCACATTGAGATTTGATCCAAAGATCAAAATGTCATCAACATAAAGACACAGCATAACAGACTCACCCCCACCATACCGATAGTATACACACGTGTCAGATTCATTTACAACAAAGCCAGCTGCTGTAAGAGTATTATCAAACTTTTCATGCCATTGCTTAGGTGCTTGTTTTAGGCCATACAATGATTTTATCAACCTGCACACCTTGTTCTCTTGACCATCCGCAATAAACCCTTCTGGCTGATCCATATAGATCTCCTCATCCAACTCTCCATTTAGGAAAGCTGTCTTAACATCCATCTGATGAATGATAAGACCATAAGAGGCTGCCACGGCTATTAATGTGCGAATTGTAGTCAATCGAGCCACTGGTGAGTAGGTATCAAAGAAATCTTCACCCTCCTTTTGGGTATATCCTTTGGCCACAAGCCTTGCCTTGTACCTCTCGATTGTACCATCAGGCCTAAGCTTTTTCTTGAAGATCCATTTGCAACCTATAGGTTGACAACCATAAGGACGGTCAACGACCTCCCAAGTTCCATTAGACATAATAGATTCCATCTCACTCCTTACTGCTTCCTTCCATAAGTCAGCATCAGGAGAGGAATATGCCTCACTAATGGTAGTTGGTGTGTCTTCCACAAGGTACACTATAAAGTCATTACCAAAGGATTTTGCAACCCTCTGTCTCTTGCTCTTTCGAGTGACTATAGTGTCATCCTCCTCAGGGATGTGCACGTGAGAATCCTCAGCATGATCTATAGGAATCGACAGTTCGTGCTCATGGGGAATTATAGTCTCATGACTTGTATCACTAGGTGTATTCTTCATGGGAAACTCATTCTCAAAAAATGTTGCGTCTCTTGATTCCATGATAGTATCAACATACATATCAGGCACATCAGATTTTATAATTAAGAACCTATACCCAGTGCTGTGAAAAGAGTACCCAAGGAATATACAGTCAACAGTTTTAGGCCCAAGTTTACGCTTTTTGTTGATTGGCACATTCACTTTAGCCAAGCAACCCCAAGTGCGCAAATACGAGAGATTTACTCTTCTCTTTTCCCATTCCTCAAATGGAGTGATCTCTTTGTTCTTTGTTGGAACTCTATTCAGGACATGACATGCTGTCAAAATCGCCTCACCCCACCATGCCTTGGATAATCCCGCTGTACTCAACATGGCATTTACCAAATCTGTTAGAGTGCGGTTTTTCCTTTCAGCAATCCCATTGGATTGTGGTGAGAATGGCGGTGTCCTCTCATGAATAATACCATGTTCCACGCAGAACTCATCGAACACATTAGAGAAATATTCTCCACCTCGATCAGACCTTAACCGTTTTATTTTCCTCTCAAGTTGGTTCTCAACTTCAGCTTTATAGGCCTTAAAATAATTGAACGCTTCATCTTTTGTTTTTAAGAGATACACATAACAAAATCTAGTGGAGTCATCTATAAAAGTGAGAAAGTATCTTTTACCACCTTTGGTCAAAATTCCATTCATCTCGCACAGATCAGAATGAACAAGTTCTAGAGGTGCCAAACTCCTCGCCTCAGCAGCCTTGTGAGGCTTGCGGGGTTGTTTTGATTCAACACACACATGGCACTTAGACTTTTTGACCAAGTTAAATTTAGGAATTAAATTTATATTTGCTAACCGCATAAGACAGCCAAAGCTTGCATGACAAAAACGTGAATGCCATAAATCCGACTCATCAGAAAAATGAACAGAATTCACGAGTTTATTACACACATCATGCAGTGATAAGCGGAACAGCCCTCCGCAGTCATATCCTTTACCAACAAAAGTACCATGTTTCGACACAACACATTTATTTGACTCAAGAACAACTTTGTATCCATCTCGACATAGCATAGACGCGCTAACGAGATTCTTCTTGATAGAGGGCACATGCTGCACGCTCTTCAATGGCACCGTCTTTCCCGAAGTAAACTTCAGAATGACCGTACCAACACCAAGAACATGAGCACGCGACCCATTTCCCATTAACAAGGCGCCAGATCTCCCGACCTGGTAGGAGGAGAACATAGAGGCATCAGCACACACATGAATATTTGCACCACTGTCCATCCACCACTCAGGTGAATTACAAACTGAGAGAACAAATGGTAAAGAATTACCATACCCAGATGTTCCATCTCCAGTTTCAGTGGTTACAACATTGGCTGATTTCTTGTCCTGAGTGAACTTGCGATCAGGGCACTCTCTAGCCCAATGTTGATCACTGCCACAGACAAAGCAACCTCCCTTTCCCTTGTTGTTGTTCTTCTTTTTAAATTGTGCTGTATGAACAGGTTTATTTGCGTTCTCTGGTTTGTTTTGGTTTTTCTTCTTGTTAAACTTGCGGAAGTTTCTCTTCTGCACCACATTGGCAGTAGAGGTCTCCACACCTTTTCCATTGTCCTTTGATCTAGCTCTTTCCTCAACATCAAGAGTACCAATGAGCTCCTCCACATTGAACTCTTGTCTCTTATGTTTGAGAGAGGTAGCAAAGTCCTTCCAAGAAGGTGGCAACTTGGCGATTATACCGCCAGCCACAAACTTGTCAGGCAAAGGACAAGGAAAAAGTTCGAGTTCCTTCGCTAGTGCCTGAAACTCATGAGCCTGTTCCACTACAGATCGGTTCTCAACCATCTTGTAGTCATACAGCTGCTCCATGAGGTACAGCTCGCTACCAGCGTCAGTAACTCCAAACTTTCCAACAAGAGCATCCCACAGCTCTTTCCCCGTGGGAAGGATGATATAGCTTTTCTGGAATTTTGTGTCCAGTGCGCTAATTACTGCTCCTCGAAAGAGGTTGTCTTCAGCCTTAAACTTAGCCTCATCCTCAGGAGGTAAGTTGGCAGGCTTGCCCTCAGCGACATGAAAACAAGACATTGCAGTTAGCCACAATTCCATCTTAGCTTTCCATATCAAGAAGTTTTTACCATCAAAAGGATCAGGCTTAAGCACAGCAGCAAAACCTCTGACAGAAAAATGCCTAACATTAGGTTTTTGGATTGTTAGAAATATAGGCATTTTCCATATCATTTTAATTCCATAAATTAACATTATGATGATGACATATAAAATATGGTTAATTATAGAAATCACTATCTCAAATTTATCCATAACAATATGGATCAGGAGAACGTAAAGCATATGGATCATATAAATATAATAAGCATATAAACATGGAACATGTATTATTATGGAACAACTGAAAATAAACAGATAGCAATATAAACAGCATAACTGTAAAATTAAGACAAACAGATTTATCATATTACTAGTATAATCAGGCATCAGACATATCATGATATAATACGACAAAACAGATTGGATAAATTTATGGCTATAAATAAAACAGCAGGTATGAACATATATAATTTGCAGAATGTAAAATAGTGAGGAGATGAATTGATCATACCCTCCCATGCGCTCCGAGGATCTAGATCCTTGTCCAACTTCACTTGTCATGTCTCCAGGAAGAAGACGATTTGGGCAGTCGCGTAGACGCTCCCCAAAAACCTAATTGCCGATCCCTCGTGCAAGGTCTCGAACGGCACCGGCTCCGGAGGCACCTGCCCTCTCGCTTCTCTGTGCGCGCAGAGTCACGAGATGAAAATACCCTCACTCGGCGGCTGGACTGTGGTTCTGAAAGTGGTTTTTCACGTGTTCCGAGTGACAGGGGTGCTCCTCTATTTAACCTCTCGCAGAGGGAAGTTGAAGGAGAAAGGTCGCCGAGTCACGCCAAGAGTCGGCCAGCTCTCGCCGAGTTATGCCATGAGTCGGCCAGCACTCGCCGAGTCACGCCATAAGTCGGCCAGCTGAAGGAGAAGGGTCACTCGGCTGGAGAGTCACTCGGCCGACGAAGAGACAGGGTCACTCGGCTGACGTACGCGGTTAGTGAGTGCTAAAAATTAACACGCCACGCCACGCCTGCCTGCCTGCCTCGCCACGCCCCGCCCGGCCCGGCCCGGCCGGCGGCGGCGGCGGCGCGCGCGCGCGTGTGGCACACCCTTGTCCAATTCTTGACTTCTCAAGTTAAGTGGAATAAATCCCACCATATAAGTCAAGGCAAAAGACCCTTGGACTTCCAATGTGGTACTATTGGTATTCTCCACCATTACACACCATAGAGTTTATTCAATAAATGGGTCAAGCCCATAAAAGATCCAACACTAGATGGGTTGTACTTAGGACGTATGACACTGAGTGGGGCACAAATTAGAAAAAGTAACGTTTAAATAGTTTTTTCATGCTCCAACATTTTTTATCTATTCACAAAAATCATAGAAAACATTGATTTATTTTTTCATATTAATTTTTTAATCTATAATAAAGCTATAAACAGCTCCGGCCGTACCCTACTTGAGCCGGCACTGTATGAGCACCGGCTCACCGTGTTTTTAGGCCGTGTCATGATTAGGTTTTAGTATTTGTCTAGCCTAAGGCCCTGTTTGGTTAGAGGGACTAATCTTTAGTACCTGGTTTTTAGTCCCGTTTAATCTCTATTTTACCAAACGGAAGGACTAAAGTAGGGACTAATTGACTTTAGTCTTTAGTCCCTCGTATGGGTGCTAAAAGGAACTAAAGGACAACATTTACTCCAATTACCCTTGTCTAGAAAACTGGTGTGGAACAAGAAAAGAGGTATTTTGGTCTTTATGTGTTGTATTTAGTGTATTTAGAATTTGTTTAGTCCTTACAATCAAACAGTGTAGGGACTAAATTTTAGTCTATGGACTAAACTTTAATCCTATAACTAATAGAACCAAACGGACATTAAAGTTACGTCAGTGTCGTGTTGGCTAAAAACATTGGCACAAAGCATAATGGCCTGGGCCTACTTGAGACGCCGTACATGCGCCCATCGCGTGGATTGCTCTGGGTTCATACTCATCCTTGTTCACAGGACAGAAGTCTGAACCCTCGTCCAGTTCTCCATTATTCCTGCCCTGTGTCCAACTAGTTAAATGACGACGAAAGGTTAGGTTCAGTTTTGGTCCTAAAGGTGGTTTGCTTTAAATTTCGAATTACGATATGTGCAATCATGCATGTCTAACAAAACCATTTTGATTCTGTGTTAGTACGATGACGTCTACTTGTCTACTATATGGGACAGTTTGGCGGCAGAAAATACAGACTTGCAGAGAGGACATTACCGGTTTCTGAAACTGAAAGAAAACTACAGTTGAACGCCCCTGGACTGGAGCTTGTCCTTCAGAGTTCAGAGTGGATTATATATCCTTTTTCTTTTTTAAAAAAAACATCTCTCTTTGTGCGAACGCAGCCAAACTTATTTGAGTTTTGGGAAAAGAAACTAGAACGACAGTATTTGTGGTATGTGGGTATTGGGTTAGGAGAAAAAAAAGAACTTCTCAAGAGAGAGAGAGAGAGAGAGAGAGAGAGAGCATAATACTTGCATTTGCACATGAGCACGGTGGCGAGCTAGTCTTTTCCTGAACTTGTCTAATATATGTATCCAGACAAAGAAACAGCGAGAATCCATTGCAGTTGCAGTTGCAATAAACGAATATTAGATATAGTAGTCGCTATACTGTCTACTATAGCTAGCAAGTTTAGTTAAGCCGAATCATTGGGGGTGACATCACCTCTGATTTGATAGTGTCACTGCCACTGGATGCCCAGAGGGCAGTAGTGACTAGATCGCTACTGACTGACCAAGCGCTCTCCTCGACCAGAACCAGAACGAGCAAAGGTCGCACATGGCGCGCCCCGCCGGCCCCGCTCGACCGCTGCTGCTCCGATCCGATCCGATCAGACGACGACGATGCGTTGCCGTTGCATGCGTGCGTGCACCTGGCTGAGATTTTTCGACCGGGGACCATTCCAGGTGGAGATGATACTGATACGGTTTCACCTCCAACATCTCTTGCCGACGCTCTGCTCTGTTGGCGCGAGGAGACAGAGGTACGTTGCCCAGTAGGTGACGGCTGTTGCAACAGCATGCATGCCCCGTGGACATTTTTGACATGTGGATTGGGTGAGCAGAGCAGGACCAGAGGAGGGCACAAGTGGAATGGCATGGCATGGCATGGCATGGTTCGTCCGTCGTCTCCTCTCCTAGACTCCTAGTAGGTCGCACTTGACTGAGCGAGAGCCCACTAGCCCAGAGCTGATGTACTACTACGAGTACTAGAAGATGGATGGAAGGGCCGCCATGTGCCGGCTGTCTGCCCGTATGAGCAACGTCGTACGCGCGCGTGTGCTGACTGTCCCCTCAGGACGTCTTTCGCGCCATGGGATGGGATGGGACTCGACCAGAGAGAGATTCAGAGTGACTGTACTAGCTCCTCATATCAGCTGCCATTGCCAAGCCAATTACCGCGACGAAAATGGAAGAGCATGCAGACCCAGCAACAGGCCGGCCCGGTTGGTTGCCGTGCCGGTGCCGCGAAGAAGACAAGCAGCATCCCAGAACAGGGCTCCGGAGCGCGACCTGCGTAGCCTTTTGGTGACGTGATCGCGCTGCGAACATACGCAAGTGCTGATGCCAGGCGCAAAAGGCAAGCAGCACTGTAGCTGGTTTTTGGATTTGCGACATATGTCCACCTCACTAATTTTAAGCATCTTGTACAGATAGTACTTGACAGTTTGAACAGTGGCTGAGCCAGCTGCTTGAGATGTGCGCTAATCTGAATCTTTCTGCAACCTCAAGACAAAAATAGATTTCCATTCCAGAACACTAGAACTGATGTTCAAGGCGCAAATAATGTCTGCCCATTTTTTTTCAAGATGTGTGTCAGTGTGTATCCTGTATCCATGAAAGTAGACTTGAATCAATCAATCACAGATTCAAACAGTCTTCTTTTCCTTAGTAGTACCCCCAAAAAAAAGATGTTCAGATTCAGAGGCTTTAGAATTTTTGTCATTATTATTTTTGGGTAAATCAGATCCATATATGTACATGCACGATCACCGATGCCACTCTCACTCACTCACAGGTTACAAAATAAAGGGAAGACAGACAAAGACGACGAAGCTACCAAACAGCAAAGCTCTCTCTATGCAGTTGCAGACTATGTTACACAGACGCCTGAGCCCTGACTGACACGGCGGAGAGAGAGCTCATCACTTGCCGCCCGCGACGGCGGCGCCGTAGGACCGGCTCCTCCTGACCTCCTCCGGCGGTATGAAGGCGTCCGGGCCGAGCCCCGGCACGTTGAACGCCACGTCGTCGATGGTCCACGACTCCTCCATCCGCGTGACGACGCGCGCGGCGCGGACGCCGACGCCGAACCGGGCGAGGTGCGCCGTCGACGTGCCCGCGTGCGCGACGGCCACTCCGCCGTCCACGGCGCGGTAGTCCGACACCGCCGACGCGATGGTGGTCTCCCAGTACATGGCGGCCGCGCCGGGGGACTGGATCCGGGTCAGCTGCGAGTCCTCCAGCCGCGCCAGGAGCCCGCTGCGCTGGCTGAAGAAGCCCGTCAGCCCGTGCCGGATCACCTCCGCGGTTCCGTCGCTCCAGCTCGACAGCACCGACGGGCCCACGTCCAGGCGCAGCACGAAGCAGTCCTCGCCGTCCACCTCCTTCTCGCCGGCGTGCTCGGCCGTCGAGAAGATGGACGCGATCGTCACAGGGTCCAGGCCCTGCGTGCACGAATTAATCACCAATCCGCTCAGCGAACACGCTGACAACTTGTTACATTGCAGTAGTAACATGATCATGGGATGCAACGAAACCACAAATGAAATAAAAAAAGATGCATATGTCAGCAAAGCTGAGCAGATGAAAACCTCCATGACTTGTTGGCACGCATGTGTTCGGTGCCTTTAGGAACACCAATGCGAGCAAAAAAATCAGATGGGCGGATCAGATTCTCCAACAAAAATGGTAATCTAAGTCAGCCCAAGTGCATACGCTCTCGCTCTGAAATTTTATAATTAGTTCCACCTCGGGAAAAATTTCAGAACATTCAGCTACTCTCATAGAGGACAGTGGAACATGCAACAGCTAGCAAGTGGGAACCGGCAGTCTAGTGCGTTCCCAGCGTCAGTGTTTCGGTAAGAACATGTCAGTACACCATAATTTATTGCCATGGGACAGAGGACACTGCTGATATAATGATGCGGTACTGTGCTAACCAAAGCACCCTTGTTTAAAATTCTTTGCGATGGTACAAACAGCTAAGCGCCTCGAACATATGTGCTGCATCCGTACACTCCTCCAGCATGAGTACTGCATTTTTTTCAAGTAGCTAGGACACTTCTTACATTTGTTATCCATTTCTGAAGGGACCTAGCGAAACTTAACGGTACTACTCATCAAGAAGTAAATGACCAAAACTGCATTATGTGCCTGTGCTTCATCAGAGTAGCCCACCAAAAGTCATATGCTCACTTGAGCTGTACTCATTATCAAATTGGCCAAATAGTGTGTCCTAAAAAAAAACCCCGACTCGGACAATAAACTAGAGTGTAGGCCAGTCAGATATAACCTGCTCCGAAGAATTAAAAACGTCTGATCCAGTGAGCATGAAGATCTTGAGGATCAGAGCATGACATCGGCCCCCAATTTTCCTACTGCTATAGCTTTGCTGAAAGACACCTACTGATAGCAGCCTTGCAGAGTCTTACAGCTTGTTTAGGCTGCTCTGTGGCAGCAGCTGTAATCTATAAAGACAAAATACTGTATAAGCCACACTCGCAGCAACAGCCAGATTAACGACCCAAGCAAACAAGCCTGAAATTTATTTCCTTTCGTAGGATTAGGAGCACTGTTCATGACATTCCCAAGATTAAACATAGTAATGCAATTTCGTAGGCAGGGGACTTGTATATTCCCCATGCCAAGCTTTTCATCAGCCAAAACATAAAAGTATTTTCGTCAACTCTCAGAATCACACTAACATATGTGTACTGATGGTGTAGGCGCAGGATGAACCTATATACAACAAGGGCTCCACTTGCCAAGTTGATCGGGATAAGCGTAAACAAAAGCATCCAATCTGAGATAATGATGAACTGAGGCCCGGAGGCCGGAGTGATGAAACCAACCAACAAACATTCAGACATCTCACACTGATCTGATGAAGCTCTTTATAAAAAGAGCAGCCCACAGACAGAGATATTCTTATTCTAGCACCATGTGATGGATGCAAAAAATAAAGGCAGCCTAATCTCACGCCACCTACTGCCGCTAATGTAGGTCAAACAAAGCCAGTTAGGACCTGGGACTCTCCTGCAGAGCTCAAATGAGAGCAGAGCAATGAGCCGTCAGGCAATCATGACATCAACAGTGTGGCATGCGCTGCAGATCCCAAGATAACAACTGTGCAGTGCAGAGGCCATGCACATCCAAGCGCTTTTTTGCTTAACAAAGATTCTTCATCGCGTTCGCATTCGCATCGAGTTGTTTTAAGGGATCTTCTACTCTTCTTTTCTCTCTCTCTCTCTCTCTCATGGACTGCAAAGCGAAAGGGCGTGCGCAAAAGCAGGAGGCTATTCGATGGATTGGCATGCGAAAGCAGAGGGAAAGCTAGCAATGGCGCCAGTGGAGCCCGCCTGTCATAGGCACAGCAGCAGCAGCAGCAGTAACTCTGTGCATGCGAGGCATGCCATGGCGATCGGCAAAGCGACGAGGCGGCGGGGGGGAAAAAGGCGCACGGATGGGGGGAAAACAAAGGAACATGGCATCACGATGCAAAAACAAACAAGTGGCAGCCAGTGAGAGTGGGGGGAGCGGGCGTGCCAACCTGGAGCGCGCGTCGGAGCGGGCGGGAGCCGCCGCGCGCGGCGTGGGCGCCGAGCCAGGGCGTGCGGCGCCAGGCAACGCGGCCGTCGCTGCCCGCGGCGACGCTCTGCCCGGCCACGGACATCTCGACGAGCCACATGCTGGGCGCGAGCTGCCACAGCACGAAGCTCCCCTCGTGGCCGCGCCCGCCGCCTCCCCCACCGCCGGGCTCCTGCAGCATGGAGAGGCGCACCCGGCCGGACGCGTACATGCTCTTGACGGCGCCGTCCTCCAGCTTCCCGCACCCCGTCGTGGCCCTGAACTGCTCGATGATGTACTGCGCCGACGACGCGACCTGCACGTACGGCGTGCCGTCATTCTAAGCGAAGCAAACGCCCGCATATATGGGGTGCGGGAGGGACCGGAGGAGGAAGGTTTTAGAGTGTTGGCGCGGCGGCTGCGGCTGCGGCTGCGGCGCGCGCACGTACGTACGTGGCGTGGAAGGCGCGGGAGGAGGGGCACGGGGGAGAGCGGGCAGGCGAGCACGGAGAGGAGCACGCGCAGGTCGGCGGCCGGTCGGGCGTCGTCCCCTGCCACGCCACCGGAGAGGAGGCGCGCCCACCGGTGCAGTGCCGCGTGGAGGCCCGAGCGCCGGCGCGCCGCGTCCTCCTCCCCGCAGCCGGGCTCCTCCGCCAGCGGCTCCAGCGCCACCCTCGACTTCATCTCGCTACGGTCTGCGTGTAGCTTCCGAGTCAGGCTGCCGTGCCGTGCCGTGCGTGTTTGTTGCTGCTGCTCCAGGCAGCTCAGCTGTTGCTTCTTCTCGTTATAATTAAGCGGAGGGGCGAAGGAGGACACGGACGCGCACGCAGACGCAGACGTAGACGCAGCTCGGCAGCCCGCCTCGAGAGGGCGTACGAGTCGCCTAACGGTAGGCTTGACTGACCCGCGGGGCCCCCACGCCGGTAGGGTCCGCGTCTCAGTGGGAGGCTGGGAGCGCTCGGCCGTGGCGACTGGCGCGCGTGTGGAGTGCCGCGAAAGGCAGGGGCAGCGTGTAAGCGTCCAAGGGAAGGGAGGAAAGAAGGGAGGAAGGAAACGAAACGGGTGTGGAGAGGTTGGGGGAGCGGTCAAAATCTCGCGCGCTCACGCACGCCGGTGGACCGGTGGTGGTGGCGTTGTTGGTGGCGGCGTGCGTGGCAGCTGAGCTGAGCTGAGCGACCGCCGGCCGCCCAGCTAACCCTGCATCGTTACGTTCCGTCGACGAATCACTGCTGCAGCTGAGGATGCTTGAGCCTGTGCCGCCTGACGAAATTCTTACCAGCAGAACCGAACCGCGCGTTCGCTGTGCTGTGGAAGTTGTTCCGCTCCGCTACGTTCCAAGCAGAACGTTCCGTCAGACTGTGAGCGCTTACATAATAGTTGCGGTGGTGGAGTAGCGCGCACGTTTGATCAGAGGCCGAGGTGTGCGGGGGGGTGCTTTCCGTTCTGGGGACAGGGGGGATTCGGTTCCGTTGACGTGGCCGTCTCGTCTCGCTCGGCCCCTGGGCCTCGATGGGAACGGGCCATGGCCCATGGCCATGTTCTTGCATGGCGCCTCGCGCCAGTCGATGGGTACGTGCAGTTGCCGTTAGCCGGCGGCCGCAAGCATCGGTGGTGGGGCGAGGCGCTTTCGGCTGCACCGGCGGCGGCGGCGGGACGCGACGGCGACTCGGCAACCCGTGCAAGCAAACGCAAACGCACGCGGGGGGGAACTGATCGGTCGGACTCGGATCCTTGGCACTCTGCTGAAGTGCTGAGACGCATTTGATGGGGCGGCCGCTGCAACGACGCAGCGACGGCGACGCGGCAACAAACCGGCAGACGAGACGGCTTCCTCTGGGCTTTGCCTTGCCTTCTTCATCAATGCTAGCTAGGCTGCGATCCAAGCCTCTAGGGTGATTGATCTCTGTGTGTGATTTTTTTCCCCAGTTCCTTGTGCGTATTTTGGTAGCAGTACTCCGTAAGTCCGTATGAATGCGTGCGCACGGAAAACAACACGGGACCAGACTGGGTAGTACACTCGAAGGGTTTCCTTTGCCGCGGGCTTTTCTTTTTCATTTTACTGTCTGCTCCTCGTCCCTGAATAAAAAATAATTTTAACTTGTGTTTATGTATACCAATCCGTTCCTGTCACTGTCAGAAGCAGAGACAAGAACTGATGAAAACATGTCTGTCATGTTCAGCGGGGCATTGAATGATCCTGTGCGGCGTGTGGGGGGGCTCTCCTCTCCCTACCTCGCTGACGAGTCATATCTCTCGCTTTAAATCCCGCTGCCTCCTCCGCCTGAGCCCCCCGATGATTTCCCTGAATTCCAGCCAGCAATGACAAGTGTACGAATTCAGGCGGACGTACTCCGCTGTTTTACAGGAGCGGGGGGGCCATTGGCCATTGCTCCAGGCCTGAGATGATGGTCGCGCGTTTTATTGCTGGCCTCAGGTGCCGCCCATTGCCCAGGCCAGGCAGCAGAATTTATTCAATTACTTGCAGCATCGTTGTTCTTGGCACTGACCACTTGAATGTGGGCTGATAGCAGGCGGTCAATATTCGTAGGAAAAAAAATAAGTATACTTTCCCGTGTCTATTGGCGACCAGATTCAGCTATTACCCAACCAAAATGATGGACTCGTAAGTATATTGCCTTGATTAAGATCCTAATGTAGGGGTCCCGTGATAGACCTGCTTCAGACTCACTCCTGCTGGCTGCTATACGGCAGCTGCTACTACAAGGGATGGACGTTGTATTCAGCTGCTACTTGCATTGTGCACCAAGCAAGTCGGTAGTGGACGCAGAATATCAGCTTCCGCGTTACTGTCAGAATGATGGCGCCGGTAGCTAGCTGCCGCGCGCCTGGCCTGATCAACCACTGAAGTGACATGACGACATCGCAATAGCCAATGGGCAGTGCGTGCCTGCTCCTAGGAGGCGGCCGGCGACGCCGATCGGCCGGGCCACCATTCGTGCGAGCTCAACGCGAGTCCGTCGCGGGAGGAGGACGTGTCCCTTTCGTGCATTATTGCAACTTGAGCGCCGCTTGGCTTGAGAAGACCGCGCATTTGTTTGGATGTTTAAGGATGTAGAGCCTGTTTCCTTTCGTTGTTATATTGTACTACAGCGGTTTCGGGCGTTCGGTTTTTAAGGTTGCGTGGATCGACCTGCCTGCTCGAAGATGAGGTCGCCAAGCAGTCGCAGACAGCCCTGTATAATGCGTGAGTATGCACTAGTACAATTTGGCTCTATACCAGACGGTTCGGTTAGAAAACCGCCTGTGATGTCCCAGACGGTTCAGTACGCCTGTGATGTAATAGTATTACAAGCGGTTTTTGTTCAGGACCACCTGTGGTGCTCTATCCTTTTCACAAACGGACCCTAAGAAAAAATCGCATGTGATTGTAAAAATATGAAAATACAATTTAAATATGAAAATAATTTTAATTTTTAACAGAAATATGCAAATACAATTTAAATGAATTAATATTTAATTTTTAACAGAAATATGCAAATACAATTTAAATGAATTAATATTTAATTTTTAACAACAATATGCAAATACAATTTAAATGAATTATAATAGCACACATAGATAACTAGAGAGATTTTAAATTAATTGGCAACCACAATTCATGGTCGATCATACATGATAACAAGTACAATTTGATTCATACAATTTTTCATGAACTACCATTTTTCCGCATGTATGGCTTTAAGTTCTTATCAATTTTCTTTTCCACACGCTTGATTTTCTCTGGACCGTTAAAGACGAACATCTCTTCATACTTATTGTATTCCTCATCTTGGTCTCCCACATTCTCAACTCCAACAATTTTTTGCTTTCCAGAAATAACTACATGCATCTTCTCATCTGCTGGATCGAGTACATAGAACACTTGTGCAACGCATTCGACGAGAACCCATGGGTCATCTTTATATCCTACTTTCTTTAAGTCTACCAGTGTGAGTCCATAGTTATCCACTATCACCCCCACGGGATGTTGTACCCATTGGCACTTAAATAAGGGTATTTTCATGCTTGGGCCATAATCAAGTTCCCATATTTCCTCTATGAATCCAAAATATGTGGTCTTCTGTCCATGTAGGTCAAAAGCATCGATACGAACACCGCTATTTTGTGCAACACTTTTCATGTCTTTTAATTTAGTGTAGAATGTGTACCCATTGATGTCATATGCTTGCCATGATGTCACAAAACACGATGGCCCAGAAGCAAAATTCTTCATTGTTTTCTCTTCCAAAGAGTCTCCGAATGGGATGTTTTTGTCCATTAACCATTCGCTGAAACGATGTTTGTGCTCCCTCATGATCCAGTCCTCTGTGCGGTTCTGATTTTCTTTACGAAGCTCATCCAGGTGTTCCTCTATGTAAGGCTCGGCTATCGTGAGATGTTGTAGTACACTACCATGACCACAATGTACTAGCTTGTAATCCTCAACGCGAAAAGTTTTCTTGCCCATTCTCCCTCTCCCACATAGTTTACCCTCATGTTTAGGTACAGGCACACCTATCATTGTTCCGTCACTGATGTAATCTATACATCTCTCAATCACTTCTTCTGTAGTGTATCCCTCCATGATTGAACCCTCTGGGTGAGCGCGATTTCGCACATAACCTTTTAATACTCCCAGGTATCGCTCCAACTGAAACATATGATGTAAATATAGTGGCCCTAATATTTTTATCTGATCCACGAGATGTATGATTAGGTGTACTTGCATATCAAAAAATGATGGAGGAAAACACATTTCAAGCTTGCACATAGTCTCGATGATGTATGCCTTTAGATAGTCCAAGTCTTCTAAAGCTATTACTTTTTGTGAAACCGCATTGAAAAAGTAACACAAGCGTGTGATGACAACTTTGACATGCTCTGTTTCGAGGGCTCTTACCGCAATTGGGAGGAACACCGTCATCATCACATGGCAGTCATGAGAGTTGTAGCCAAATAGAGACAAGTCCTTCATCCTGACTAGTCTGCTGATATTGGATGAAAAACCTGTGGGCACTTTGACCCCACGCAAACATTTGCAAATCTTTGTTCTCTCCTCAACTGACAAGTTGTAGCTAGCTGGGGGGAGGTAAGGCTTCCCTTTGCCACTATCCACCGGTCTGATTTGAAGATCTACTAGATCATTGCGTGATTTGAGTCCGTCTTTTGTCTTACTCGGCATGCCCAGCAAGGTTCCAATGATGCTGTCAAAAACATTTTTTGTTACATGCATCAAATCAATGCTGTGGCAAATTTCCATATCCTTCCAGTATGGGAGGTACTTGAAAAAAATTGATTGCTTCTTGAAAGTTGTGTAAGTTGAAGGGTCAGTTCTCTTTCTCTTTTCTTCTTTGTTTTTCCCTTTCCGAATACAACATGAATGTTCTTTACAATTTCAAAAACAAGTTTCCCACTATAAGGCTTTGGTGCACCTTCACTTTCCAGTTGATTGTTAAATTCCGCTTTCATCTTTCGGTACTTATGCTGCTTCATCAAGAATCGTCTGTGTCCCATGAACACCAACTTCTTGGATGATTTAAGGTACATGGAAGCAGTTCCATCGACGCACACTACACAACCATTCTTTCCTTTAGTCTTTTGCCCTGATAGTGTGGCGCCACCGGGAGAATCATGGATGGTAACAAATATAATTGCTCTTAAGTTGAAATACTCATGGCAATACTCATCCCATATTCTAACTCCTTCATTCCAGAGCTTTGTCATATCTTCCATAAGAGGTTCTAGGAACACATCAATATCAACACCAGCTGATTTCGGACCTTGAATAAGAATAGTCAACATAATGTACTTTCTTTTGTGACACAGCCATGATGGAAGGTTGTACATCGTTAAAGTCACGGGCCAGGTGCTATGTACACTTCTTTTTTCACCAAATGGATTCATTCCGTCTGTACCCAAAGCAAATATTACATTTCTGGTTTCTTTGGCAAACTCAGGATACATAAGATCGAAATTTTTCCATTGTGATGCATCAGCAGGGTGTCGAATCTGTTTGTTATTCTGCTTGCGATTTTCAGCATGCCAACGCATAAGCTCAGCCTCCCTAGGATTTGAGAACAAACGTTTTAAGCGATCAATTACTGGAAGATACCACATCACCAAAGCTGGGTTCTTTGACTTCTTTTTCCCATCCATGTCATCCAAAGTGTCATCGTCACTTTCAGGTCCAATAGTGGATTTCTTGTTTTTATTTTTCTTCGGGAATTTTTTTTACACAGTCTTGATTGTAGCTCTTCTTGTATCGGCTGACATTGCAAACTGGGCATCTTGATGCGTTCTCAAAATTGCCACGATACAGAATACAATGGTTCGGACATGCATGAATTTTTTGCACACCCAGAGCTATGGGAGATATAAGCTTCTTCGCTTTATACGTGCTTGTTGGTAGTTTGTTGGGTTTTGGTAGTAATTGGGACAGAAAATTCAAAAGATCTGTGAAGCTAGTATCAGACCATCCGACGCTAGCCTTCAACTTCAGAAGTTCTAGAACTGTATGCAGTGTAGTAAACTCTTTGTCACAACCCTTTGATTCATCATATAAAGGTTCTTTTGAAGCACTTTCCAGTCCCTCCATTTTAGATAGCCCTTTCTGCGATCCCATAGAACTCAACATTTCTGGTTCCATATGGCGCAACATCTCTTCGCAATCAAATTCTTCAAAATCTTGATTAGCATCCACATTATCCACTTTACCATCAACTTTAAGATCTAAAATTCCGACAACTCTCTCGTCATTACCAGGCACTTCACACGGATCTGACTCACCATGTTCTGACCATATCGTGTAATTGTCTTTAAACCCTCTTTTTAGCAGATGTGATTGGATTACTCCTGTATCTCTCCAAGCTATCTTATTATCACAGTCGATGCACGGACATAATATCTCCTTGCTCTTTCGCAAATTCGCGTGCTTGTTGGCCGCTTCAATAAAGCTTCTCAAATTTCGAATATACAACGGATGTGGTCTTGGCACATTGTACATCCAACCTCGGTCCATTACCTATCCTTATATTGATTAACATCAATAAAATCATTAATTAATTGAATTCATCCATAAAACATGAAACGAATTGATATGTATGAAAATAAAACAAACATTGCAACAATAGATACCTTGAGGTGAGACAATTGTGTTTTTAAAGAATCTTTAAACTAGATCAACTATTATAAGTCCAAATCTTGAATTCCAAAGCTTTTCTTCAAATCCGTTCTATATTACAAAATTGAGGCAAAAATCGCATCAAAATGAGAAAGAAAACAAATGGTGATCATATATATGCATAAACTATTGAAATCAATCAATAAACTCAAAAACAAAACCTTCTCCCTGTAGATCTCAAAAAAAAAAACCCGCCGCCGCTAGTGCTGTGAATTAGGGTTCTGGAACCCGTCGGGGGCTAGCCCTTTTATAGTGTACACACATCACAGGCGGATATTTAGCAAAACCGCTTGTGATAGAAAACATCACAGGCGGTTTTTTAGGTCGACCGCCTGTGAAGTTAATTTATCACAGTCGGTCGGAATTAACAACCGCCTGTGATGTTGTCTATCACAGGCAGTTTTGCTAAATATCCGTCTGGGATTCTTTACAATATATAAAAGGCTCGCGATAGGAACCCTAACTCTGATCCCGCCCGAGCACGAACCCGAGCGCCGCCAGGCTGCCGCTGTGTCCCCGTCCCCGAGCACGAACCCGAGCGCCGCCGTCCCCGTCCCCGAGCTCGAGCGCCGCCGTCCCCGTCCCCGAGCCCGAGCGCCGCCTTCCCCGAGCGCCCGAGCAACGCCGTCCCCTTCACCGAGCCCGAGCGCCGCCGTCCCCTTCACCGAGCTCGAGCCCCGCCGTCCTCGTCCCCGAGCCCGAGCGCTGCTGTCCTCGAGCGTCCGAGCAACGCCGTCCCCGAGACCGAGCTCGAGCGCCGCCGTCCCCTTCACCGAGCCCGAGCGCCCACCGTCCCCGAGCCCGAGCTCGAGCCTCGCCGTCCTCGTCCCTGAGCCCAAGGGCTGCCGTCATGGTCCCCGAGCCCGAAGCGCCGTCGTCCCCAAGCTCTTTCTTCTTCCTCTCGTAGTAAGGTCAAAGTTCAGGTTCATTTCTTTTAAGTTCATGGCTCGAATTTCCTATATGTGTTTGAATCATATATGTGTTTGAATCATATATGTTAATTGATGGCAGATTACTTGTGTTTGAATCATATATGTGTTTGAATACACAGCTGGATATATATGTGTTTGAATCATAGCTTAGGTTAATCAAATGGTTAGGTTAATCAAATGCTTAGGTTAATCAATGGTTCAAACACATTAATGTGTTAATCAATGGCTATCCCTGATTATCAGTTCTTAGATTAATTATTGTTGGTGTTTTCACTTACATATTTTGTTTGGTTGTCAATATGCTTATTGCTTATTGCTTGGTTGTCAATTACTTGTTTGGCTATCCGTGAATCATATGCTTATTGCTTGGTTGTCAATTACTTCTCATGTATCAATTTTTTTTATTTCTTTTATCCCTTCTGATTAAATGTTTGTATACCATTAAGGTGTTAGTATCCTTCGAATGAAGAATTTTGTGTCCCTCCATCGATTGGGATCTATTTTTATCCCTTCTGATTAAATGTTTTTTCACTTACATATTCAGTTATAAGAAAATCTCCATAGTGATTGGGGCAACAAGTCTATTTTTAGTGTTTTTTGACTACCTATCTTTGTTTGATAATCATTAGGGCAAATGTGCTTATGGCCACATACATCATGGAAGTACATAGCCATGACAATGTTATTATCTCCCTATGTTATAAGACTTGTTCTTATCTCCCTTCTTAGTTTTTTGACTACCTATCTTTGCTTCCCAACCCTATGTTATAAGACTTGTTCTTGTCTCCCATCTTTGACTTGTTCATAGCCATGACAATGTTATTTGGACCCCTCTTTTTGCCCTATAAGCCACATCCTTGTTTTCCCTCTGATCCCTGCCTTTGTTGCGATCTCAATTTTGATTGTGAGACTTGGCCATTTTCAGTTTTAGAGATGGAAAAAGAGCCACTTGACATGGTTGAGAGCTCAGTTCGAGTCATCGAGACACATGTTGACATCATTCGCAGTCTAGTGACTGATGGGGTTGTGGATACTAGTGAACCGGAATCAGTGTACACACTTAAGACCACTTTGTTTCAAATTGGAGATGTATGCGACATGCTTGAGAAGTGTGCTCTGTCCATCAAAAAGTATACTGACTCCAAGAGGGCTAAAATTATTCAAGATGAAGCCCTGCAATATGCTGAAGATGATCAAGCTGCAGATGATTTGGAGGAACTCCCAAGCCCAGATCTCCTTACTCAAGCCGACATATTGGAAAATATTTTGGAATTGAGTATGATAGCGACCAGTCAAGGGGTTGTTGATGTTTAGTCCTAAACAACACGATATGAGTATCGTAGGTTTCATTCTTAGAGATAATGTATTTTGTATGAACCTCTTAGAGAGTGTCAAGTCAATGAACTATCTTCGAGTACTATTGGGAAGTGGATCTCTTTGATGTATTTTTTTTCTAGTGATATCGATGGTGCCGAGTAGCACCAAATTTGGACTTGTATCCATATCTATATATGCTAGAAGTTGAGCACTAGCGCCTACAATCTTGACTACCTCATCCCTATTCTCTATTTGGGACTTATATGGAGAATGGCATCGGCGGAATGCCTGAATCGGGTCGGGAAGCAAGCTCGCAGATAGAAGTGCACTTTCCAATGCAGTTAGACAGAGAAGGCATGGCTGTGATGTTATAATGCTGAAGGACCCCAAGAAGAGATTAAGCCCTGTAGTCTACCACCTCCCGTTATTTGTGGGCTTCACCGATGGCTGGAAACATTTGGTGATAGCAAACGACCTTCGGGCTGAAGACGTCTACGAGCTTGTTAAGGGGCCAGACGATGGTGAGCCGGTGTACTATGTCCGGATGTGTGGTCACAAAATTTAAAGTCGCCCCGGCTGCATGTGTGTGCTTCTCTTCTCTTAGGTGGGGTGCTAAGTGATCTTAGTAGCCGACATAAGAGAAGAGAAGCGCACAGATGAAGCCGGGGCGGCTTTAAATTTTGTGACCACACATCCAGATAGAGTACACCGGCTCACCATCGTCTGGCCCCTTAACAAGCTCGCAGACGTCCCCAGCCCGAAGGTCGTTTGATGTCACCAAATGTTTCCCGCCCTCGGTGAAGCCCACAAATAACGGGAGGTGGTAGACTACAGGGCATAATCTCTTCTTGGGGTCCTTCAGCATTATAACATCACAGCCATGCCTTCTCTGTCTAACTGCATTGGAAAGTGCACTTCTATCTGCGAGCTTGCTTCCCGACCCGATCCTGCCCCGGAGGCGGGTTTAGGCTCGATTTCTTTTGAATCACCTTTTCTCCAAGTTCCCTTATTGATGGAACCAGTATATCAGACTAACAGTATATCCCTTTATCGATGGAACCAGCTTGAATGGCAGACAACGAGCAGCCTAGTATGGATGTGGTCTGCACCGGTGCGTCTAACAAAGTTGATGAAGATGCGACCAAACTTGAATGGCAGACAACGAGCAGCTCCGGTGAAGGGAGCGTGGAGGATAGTTCTAGTGACGACTGTTGGGGACTTGTTCTCAAATGCTATGAGTTAAGAACAAGGCAACACAAAAAATGTTAAGCGTTAAAGTCCTTCGTCCTTCGAAGCATTATTTCCCTTGGAATATAATGATTTTCGGACGAAGGTTATGAAGGACATACCTTCATCAACACAACATATAATAATGAAGAAAGAATCATTATAAAATATAAAGGATAACGTAAACAGTTATGTATAATCATCAACTCATTTTTTATATTATCACTATGAAAAAATAGAAATGATATAAAATTACAAATGTACCTTCGACTTGAAAGGTGTTAGTACAAGCGTGACACAAAAGTAAAAATGCCAAGTCAGCGTGAACAATACGGGAGCACTGTTCACCTATTTATAGGCACGGGACACAGCCCATGTAAAATTACATCTGTGCCCTTTACATTTGGTAGTAATTCTATAGTAATTCACTGAGGCCCGAATAGCCTTTTCATCTTTAAGTCGGTTTCATTTTCTGCTATCACGCCGAAGCTTTCCTGCTCACGACTTCGGCGCTGTATCAACCTTCGTATTCTTTGGGCTTCTCCCCCTGTGATACCGATTCGAGTCCGAAGATACCTGTTCACACATTATACTCCCGAAACATAGTTTAAATCATATTTTTGAGGACCTTCGGAAGCCGAAGGCCCCCAACAGTAGCCCCTCGCAATATTAATTTGTTAGAATGATAAATTTAGATTGCGACATGGACGAAGGCCTTAAGCCGAAGGTCCGAAAAAACACCTTCCCTTTGCTATAATAGCAACACTCACTGACAAGCGGGGTTTTCCAATTTTCAATGCACTGGGCGTATAAATAAGAGCATACCCCGAGCTCGTTTGGTACGCTTTCTTGCCATCTGCTCTTGCTTACTCAATTTTTAGCTCTTGCGCACCAACACTTGCTTGACTTTTTAAGTTTTTCAGCTTCGGCTTTGAAAACAGTTTTTTAGCATTTTCGAAGATGTCTGAAGATAGAAAGGCTGCTATCGAGATGAAGCTGAGTCTCTCTGAAGAGAAAAACCTGGGGTTTCTTGAAGCAATGTCGAAGACAAATACAGAAAAGATTACCAAAGAGATTTTAGAAGGTTTATCTGAAGATACTGATGACAGCGACAGTTATGATGTGGATAGCGGTGGTGAAGAGTCCGAAGATCGCCCTTGGCGACCAAGCCATGCGGTTTTCGGCAAATCAAGTATCAAAGAAAATCATCTTGTCAACATGAGGGGAAGATATTTCCGGGACTTGTCCATTGTGAGGGCCGACGAAGGAGAGAAGACCTGTCCGACTCCTGAGGAAAATGAAGTCGTAGTGTTCCGAAGCTTTTTGAAAGCTGGACTACGATTTCCCCTGAGCAGCTTTGTCGTAGAAGTACTGAAAATATTTGAAATCTATCTTCACCAACTTACCCCCGAAGCAATCATAAGGATGAATATCTTCGTGTGGGCCGTGAGAAGCCAGGGTCTAGAACCTGATGCGAAAAGTTTCTGCAACATACACGAATTGTTATACGAGACAAAGCCCTGGGGTAAGGAGCAGTATCACAATAATTTCGGCTGCTACAGCTTCGTCGCTCGGTCTGGGTCAAGCTGTCCCGTACCAACCTTTCGGAAAAGATGGCCTGGCGACTGGATGACAGAATGGTTTTATGTGAAGAATGACCTGAAAACACGGGAAGATATTAAAGGTATAATTATGCACCCTATTTGGCAACGCTTCGGCCTGCGGAAGCCGAAGGTTGAAATAAACGAAGCTGCCGAAGAATGCCAGAGAGCCTTCGGAGTTATTTGCTCTTTTATTGGAACGAGAGATTTGGTTCAAGAGCATATTGCCTTCAGGGTATGGCCGCTCGCGGAAAAATGGGAAATGCCGCAAGAGACCATAAAGGAGGCTGATGAAGGTGGACTTATCAGGCTGAAATATACTTTCAAGTTTGGAGATAAATTTGTTGAGCCAGATGATGACTGGCTAAAAAGCATTGAAAATTTAAGTGATGAATTACTCGGGGTTTATTCAAAGGCCGAAGATACTGCATTGTCAGCAGCCTTCGGAGGCCGGAAAAAGAAAAGACTGAACCGAGTGTTTGACGCAATTGGGTTCGTGTACCCCGACTACCACTATCCAGCACGGGGTCAAAAAAGAAAAAACGCAGCTTCTGCACAAGAAACTGCTTCAGCCGCTCCTAGCGAGCCAGCGCCGAAGAGACAAAGGGTAAAGGTTCTCACACACCGGCCACGCTACATTGAACCAGCTACAGTGCCTGAATTCGCCGGCGAAACTTCTTCGGCCACCGAAATTAAAGAACCAACTTCAGTGCCGAAGATCGAAGAAAAAACTGAAGCACCCTCAGCGCAGAAAGCAGAAAAACCGAGAACTGAAGGAACGAAAATATTGGAAATTTTAAGTCCTTCAACAAGTGTTGAGACGATAAAAAACCAAAAGGGCCCAGCGGTGACCCCGAAAAGAAAAAGAATGGTCAATGTGCTAGATGTTCTGGAGACAATAAAGTCCTCAAGCACGACTCCGAAGAAGACTGTTGAAACTTCCGTAGCGGAAACTGAAATCTTTGATACTAAAGCTCCGAAGCCACAAACTGAGACTGAAGCTGGGCCTTCAGAGCCCACGAAGGTAAAATCCTTGGAAACCGAAGAAGAAAAAATGACAGAGCCAATTCTTGTTGAAGAAATCAGTGCTGTTGCCCCCGAAGCATCCCCCAAAGTCCTTGATTATATTGCTCGACATGCTTCGGGGAAAAAGTTATCAGAAGAAGAAATTTTTGAAGCTAATCATTATGCCAAAGAATTGAAATATCCGAAGGGGGCACTAGTGTTCAATGGTACAAATGAAGAAGATTTTCTATACTGCCTCCCAGATAACAAAGAATTACTTGTCTGCCGGGAAATGGCCCGAAGCATGGGGTTTCCGAAGCTGGAGGCTGGCCTCTGCGCGATGACAAAGGACGATCTTGCGGACAGCCTTGCGTATAATAGCCTGAAGGTACGAGATTTGCGCATTTGGAAACTTTATGATTTGAAATTTATTCTTTTATTCTTATACTAACTCTTTTACATATAGGGTTTAATTCTAAGCAACGCGCTGAGAGCGCAAAAGAATGCCGAAGACGAAAGCTATGAAATTGCTTTTAACAACCTTCGAACAGAGGTGATCAAACTAAGAAACGAAGCCTTGGAAAAGGACAAAATTCTAGTTACATTGGTGGATAAAATAAAGGAGAACGAAGCTGCCTCAAGGGCACAAGCTGCGGCCCAAAAGCACGAGATTGACGATCTTCAGAAGCAATTAGCCCGAGCTAAAGAAGAACGCATACTTAAAGAAACGAAGCGAGAACTTAGCGACCAATGGGCAAATCATTTAGAAGGAACTGTTGAAGAGCTTCGTTCATCCAAGAAAAGATGTTATGACAAATCTATGGAATGTGTTAAGAAAATGAAAGCTAGCTTCGCCAGCGTTGGCGCATTCTCGAGCGAAGAAAACTTTACAAGAGGCAACCCCGAAGATCCCATTGAATGGATTAATCACGAAGCTGAGGCCTTTGAGGAAATTTTAAATAGTCGTGGAGACATATGCGCTTTTTCGAGTGCCAGGGGGATTGCCAGTATTTTGGAAAGGAAAGGCTGCGAACATGTAAAAATTTAGCACAATCCGAAACTGCCTTGTCCTTCGAAGATGCTAAAGACCCTTCAGCTGAAGCTAGCATGGTTGGTGGGAAATTTTTTACCGATATCTGGGATAATGGTGGCCGAGAAATGGCCCGAGAAATTATCCAAAAAAGCGAAAAAGGCATCCATGATGCTAGAAAAGTGACCGCGGCTGCTGAGAAAAGCGCAGAGCCCGAAGGGCAAATAGGTATTAACTAATGGTTTTTATTGTGTTGTAATTTTTGATTTCAAACTTCGTTCGCCAATTGTAATAGCAATGTAGCCGTATCCTGTCCTCCCTCAGATCCTGCTAAAACGTCTCCGGGCCCTCACCCGAAGGAAGACGATGAAATCAAAAAGATGGCCGAAGCTATCATGGATCAAGTTGTCAATCAACTCCTGAACGAAGCTGCGGAAGTAGTACTTAGGGAAGACTAGGTGCTATTGTAAAAACATCTGAAATCTAATATGTGAAATATCTTGTAACCCTGAATGTAATATACTTGTTTTTTTATGGTTCAATTCTTTACGATGCATGAAATTTTACATGCGTACCGTTTTTGAGTCTTCGACGAAAAAACACCTTCCCTTCTTTTCATGCTTCGTGAAGAAGAATTTTCATTTATCAGAACAATATCCATAGTGGTCTGATGAAGAATGTCCAAGCTTCGTGAAAATATTTTCCGAAGCTACACTCCGAAGGTCAATATTGTTTCTCCTTGTGACTCAGCATGATTTTCCCTTTTTCAAAGCATTTTTCCGAAGATCGATATTGCGCCCCCTTCTTGTGCCATATGCAACATGATGTATGATGCTTATGCTATGCGAAATGATGTGATGATGTTATGTTATGTAAAATGGTATTTATTCCGAAGATACACTGACATCCCTGCAATAAAACACATAATCTTTTTAAATCAGCGTTGACTTTTCGCTGTAAGCCTCCCTTAGGAGCTTCTTCGCCTTTTACTTTCGGCGGTATTCGCGTTGACTTTTCGCGCTTCGCCTTTTACTTAGGCGGTATCAGCGTTTATTTTTCACTGTAAGCTCTGCATTCCCTTTGGAACGACTTATGAGCAGAAAACCTACACTGCGCTCCCTTTGGAACGGCTTTTTGTAACTTCAGCAAACTTACTCTGCGTTCCTTAGAACGACTTTTTGTTGCTTCGAAAAATTCATACCGTGCCTTTTAAAATAAATTTTTGATAATTCGAAGGTCCTCCTTGCTATCGCAAATCTTTAAGCTTCAACAATTTAAGCCTGTGGAGAAGATATATTTTCCTTGTGGCAGAGAACGAAACTATTACATGAGATTTAAAAAGTAACCTTTATTACACAGGAAATAAAACTGAATGGGAAAGACTACTATCAAGGTAGGATATTTGTCAATAAATGTGCTTCGACTCTGGCACAGTGCTATTGACTGTGCGAGCTTCGGACTGTTCTCTGAAGTCCCTTTGATGTTGAGCATATTGGCCCCCTTCTGGCTGCTGGCCTTGTTGCAGCGGTGGTGGAGGCGGAGGTTGTTGCCAGGAAGCTTGAGGTTGACTCGTCGAAGCAACAGAAACTGCAGGGTGATTGCCTACATATTCTGGGATGTAAGGCGAATGATACGAAGCAGTGTGCATGACCTGCTTCGGCTGACCCTGTTGTGCTGCAGCTTCAGCTATCTCCTTTTGCTTCTGGATGGTAACATGGCACATCCTGGTGGTATGGCCCTTGTTTTCACCACAAAACAAGCAAAATGTTCTTCTTGGTTGATCTCCAAATCTTCCGCCGAAGCCCCTGGCGCCTCTGCCTCTTGGAGCTGGCGGCCGGAAGGAGCTTTGCTGTTGCCCCGAAGCCTGTGAGGAGCACTGTGGCCTTTGCTGCTGACTCCCCTTATCATCATTTTGAGTAGAGTTGTGAATTGACCTGACGTGCCTCGGATAAAATCTTCCTCCGAAGCCCCTGGTCATTTCGGAAAACCTGAAAGCTTCCTCCCTTCTTTGACGAAAATCATTGTCAGCCCGAATATACTCGTCCATCTTCTGGAGCAGCTTCTCCAAAGTTTGAGGAGGCTTCCTAGCAAAGTACTGAGCTGAAGGTCCTGGCCGAAGTCCCTTGATCATGGCCTCAATTACAATTTCGTTGGGCACTGTTGGCGCCTGTGCCCTCAAACGTAAGAACCTCCGGACATACGCCTGAAGGTATTCTTCGTGATCCTGGGTGCACTGGAATAGAGCTTGAGCAGTGACCGGCTTCGTCTGAAAACCTTGGAAGCTGGTTAACAACATGTCCTTCAGCTTTTGCCATGAAGTGATTGTTCCTGGTCGAAGGGAGGAATATCAGGTTTGAGCAACACTCCTGACAGCCATAACAAAAGATTTTGCCATGACTGCAGTATTGCCACCATACGAAGATACTGTTGCTTCGTAGCTCATCAAAAACTGCTTTGGGTCTGAATGGCCGTCAAACATGGGAAGCTGGGGCGGCTTGTAGGACGAAGGCCAAGGTGTAGCCTGCAGCTCAGCGGACAGAGGAGAAGCATCATCAAAAGCAAAATTTCCATGATGGAAATTCTCATACCAGTCATCTTCGTTGAAAAAACCCTCCTGATGAAGATCCTTGTGCTGAGACCTTCGGTTCTGCTCATCCTGAGTAAGATGACGAACTTCTTCAGAGGCTTCGTCTATCTGCCTTTGCAGTTCTGCTAGCCTGGCCATCTTTTCCTTCTTCCTCTGCACCTGTTGATGAAGCATCTCCATGTCTCTGATTTCTTGGTCTAGCTCATCCTCTTGCGGTGTCGGGCTGACAGCCTTCCTCTTCTGGCTTCGGGCCTCCCGAAGAGAGAGAGTCTCCTGATTGGGGTCCAGCGGTTGCAGAACTGCAGCCCCAGTTGCTGAAGCTTTCTTCGGCGCCATAGTGAAGGTTTATGATTGCCGAAGATGTTCAAAACTCAGAGTGGAAGTGAGTTCACCGGAGGTGGGCGCCAATGTTGGAGACTTGTTCTCAAATGTTATGAGTTAAGAACAAGGCAACACAAAAAATGTTAAGCGTTAAAGTCCTTCGTTTTTCGAAGCATTATTTCCCTTGGAATATAATGATTTTCGGACGAAGGTTATGAAGGACATACCTTCATCAACACAACATATAATAATGAAGAAAGAATCATTATAAAATATAAAGGATAACGTAAACAGTTATGTATAATCATCAACTCATTTTTTATATTATCACTATGAAAAAATAGAAATGATATCAAATTATAAATGTACCTTCGGCTTGAAAGAAGGTGTTAGTACAAGCGTGACACAAAAGTAAAAATGCCAAGTCAGCGTGAACAGTACGGGAGCACTGTTCACCTATTTATAGGCACGGGACACAGCCCATGTAAAATTACATCTGCGCCCTTTACATTTGGTAGTAATTCTATAGTAATTCACCGAGGCCCGAATAGCCTTTTCATCTTTAAGTCGGTTTCATTTTCTGCTATCACGCCGAAGCTTTCCTGCTCACGACTTCGGCGCTGTATCAACCTTCGTATTCTTTGGGCTTCTCCCCCTGTGATACCGATTCGAGTCCGAAGATACCTGTTCACACATTATACTCCCGAAACATAGTTTAAATCATATTTTTGAGGACCTTCGGAAGCCGAAGGCCCCCAACAACGACAATCCTTGTACTCCTATACCTCCAAGGAAGAAAAAAACATCAGATGAGCTTGATGCCGACTATATTCCCAACGATGAAGAGGTAAATAGAAATATGCCGACTATATTCTAAAATAATGTTCATATATGAAAGGCCATTAATTGTTTCACTATATAGATTTCAAATGAAGAGAAGAAAGAGGATGCATGTTCTACACGAAACACGGAGGATGCTCTGATGCCTGAATCATCCGTTTCACATAAGCGGAAACGAGGGCGACGAGGTCCGAATCAGATGAAAGAAGGTGCAGTTATGTACGTAACAAAACTAAATGCAGAGGGGTTTCCTGAAGAACCACTTGACATGGTTACAAAGTTTTGAAATTCCTGCGGGTCTACTATTAGAGATATAGTGCCAATCACACTTCAAAAATGGAAGGATTTAGATGAAGACACCCGCAATAAGCTATGGGCTAAGTTGTCTGAGTCATTTAAGTTCCCAAAAGGCACAAAGGATGTAGTAAGGAAGTCGATGCTCTCTGCTATGGCCAAGATGTTTCGTGGGTGGAAGGCCGAGATGAATAGGGAATTTGTTAAGAAGAATAAGGTTCCTCCGCCCAAGAAAATGGGGAAAATCACTCAAGCTCAGTGGGAGGAATTTGTTCGTTAGAAGACCGAACTGAAGGCCAAAGAACTGGGCGAAACTAATTCTCAGAGAGCGAAGATGAACAAACACCCCCATCGCCTGGGGTCAACTGGATATCACCATAAAGTTGTGAAGTGGAACAGGATAATCGAGGAAGCTATAGCTAACGGCACTTTGGACTCAGTATTAAAAGATATCGATGAGCGAGCTATTCGTTGGATCTTAGGTCGGGCAGGTTTGAGTGAGGACGACAAACTTTTGCATCCAGAATTGGTAGGCGAAGTTTCGACAAAAATTCAAGAATATGCAGATAAGAGAAAAAAAGGAGAATTTAAGCCTCGGAGGGAGAATGACATACTAACTGCAGCACTAGGCAATCCTGAACACACTGGACGGGCTCGGGGAATCTCTTCTAAGATTTCCTGGAGAGAGGCGTTTCCAGAGTATGCATCGTCATATAGGAAACACGAGAAGTCGAAAAGGACCCTTGAAGAGACTATTGATGAAAGGGTACAAAAGGCTATTAATGACGTGATGAACAAAATGAAGAAAACAGAATGCATATCATTTGAACTCAAGCCAAGCCACATGAGTCCACCTATAGTCCCTAGCAGCATAGGATCTGTGCAAGACTTGACCAAGTACCCTGTAGACAATATTGTTGAGGACAAGCCTTGCTTTCTTCATATTCCAATCAATCGGTCTGGGACAAAAACAAAGCAAGCTGCTACTGGTTTGGTAAAACCAGGACTTGTTAACTACAAGGATAATCCTGTCCCGCCATACTATGCTGTGGTCCAAGTTCTAGAAATCACAGACGGTGGTTGTGAAGATTGGGAGATAGATTTTCCAGTTGAGGGGATCATAACTTTGCAGGAGGCAATGAACGAGTTGGTCCTTTGGCATCGACGCGACATCAAGTTGGGTGATGAGCCGAATTCAACACCAATGCAACAAAAAGATAGTTCGATCATTCCACACCCCATGGTGCAGGAAAATCTGACGCCAACCTCCAAAAAAATCGTTGAAACAATCATATCGCCTCTTGCGAAGGAACTCGACGAGGGAGACGTAGACAAAATTGTTCCTCAGAATGTCGATGTCAACATCAAAAAGGAACCAAAGGTTGGCACCAATGTTGAAGGGCCAACTATTTCAAAGAAAATTCATAAGCGAATCGCCACTGACGATGTCAAGAAACCGTCAGAATCAGTGGCACGCTACCTGCATAAATTGCAGAGAGTTATGACAAATCAATCAAAAGCGGAATCAGCATCTCATGGAGTAGGCACACGGTCCCAAATAGACAATTTCGAAGTATGGGAAGAAGATGGAATGATTCATACTCGAGAATCATTACGTCTTAAAACCAATATCTCGGTATACAAGAAGGAGGATGTTCCTCCAAAATTTGTGAATGGGAGGCCGTTCTTGACGACGGTGCAACTTTCTAAGTTGTCGACTCCGGAGATTAGAATGCATGAGTGGTACATGGTGGCTAGCAACAAATACAAACTCGAGGACTTCACATTTGTTGTGCCAGAAGATGCATTTTGGAGCAATGATCATATAGATCCTGTGCGGCATTTATTCTTTGACGATCTCTGGTCGTTGTACCACCGACAAAGGATGGAAACCAACTACTTAACCCTCTTTTGCTTGTAAGTACCTCTAAACTTTCATATTTGTTAGTTTTGTACACGCACACATAAACGAGAGTCTAACGATTAACACTATTACACGTAGGATGCAATACATGGATGATAAGAAGAAACAACTTAAGACAGGGTTTCTTGACCCGTTGATGATATCCCAAGCTCGCTACAAAGTAGTTGCTCGGAGGCATGGAGAAGAATACAAAGACTTGGACGATGCTGAATTTGAGAAAGCCGTCAAACAGAAGCAGAGAAACAAAATGAAGGTAATGGCGGCATACATTGGACGGGCCATGTATAATCATGTACAACATGGCAAGGACTTAATAATAGCTCCACACCACTTTAAGTAAGTTATCGACATGGTTTAATTTTGAACTATAAATTATGGCAATCGTGATCTTAACATGTGTTTTCGTCTATGTCTATATAGTGACCACTACATTTGTATCATGATCTTTCCAAAGGATGGTAAAGTCGTGGTCTTCGACTCACTGAGAATGGAAAAGGCTACGTATAATGACTTCTTGAAGATTTTAGAGAAGTATGGTTATTATTGCACACTTGTACTTATTACAACTTAACAAATGTATTCTTAATATCACAATGCTATTCTTATATGCAGTGCATACTGTTTTTATTGGAAAGATCTTGGCGGCGAACATCCAGAGGACAAGCCTAATTTGTCAATATCATTATTTCCATATGGTGACAAACAACCTCCGGGTACTGTCCTGTGTGGTTATTATGTATGCGAATGGTGTCGTGTCACCTTCCATTACATGGTCAATCGTGAGGATGTAAGTTCGCTATCATTGTCTATGTTGCAATTTTTATGTTATATTAATGTTGCTCATCACATTACTCTTAGCACCGCTTGCTTTTTGCTTTCATTGCAGGTTCCTAAATCCAAGATCAATGCTAAATGGTTAGAAAGAGATATGGTTTCCGTCGGCGTTGCTAAGGTTGTAAGAGACTTGCTTTACTTTATGCGTCGTGAAGTTCTTCATCAACAAGGGCTATTCTACAATACAAATGGAAATTTGCAAAAATTCCCAGAACTAAGTTTGTACACAATATCACACAGTGTTTAGGTCTTTAGTTAGGAACCTTAGATGTTTAGTTGTCTATGGAACTTTGAGATGTTTAGTTGTATATGGAACTTGATATGTGTATAAATCTGTGTATGACGATGGAACTTGATATGTGGATGAATCTGTGTATTATACCTGTTATGGAACTTGTAATATGTGTATGAAATCTGTGTATGCAATCTGTGTGAATCTGTGTATAATCTGTGTATGAAATCTGTGTATATTCTATGTTTCAAAATTCTGTATATATGAATCTGTATAATGAAAACCATCTGTGATTTATATTATATGCAGTCGGACTTATATAAAAAACCGCCTGTGATGTGTGTCTATCACAGGCGGCTAGGATAAGAAACCGCCTGTGATGTGTGTCTATCACAGGCGGTTCCTTTGAACTGGACCGCCTGTAATCTATGTTTTTCACAGGCGGTTTTTGATTGACCGCCTGTGATGTTGTTTTACATCACAGGCGGTGCACCACAAGCGGTTCCTGGAACCGCCTGTGTAGAGGCGAACCAAACCGCCTGTGCAGAGGTATGCTGTAGTAGTGATGCATGAGTTAGCCCGATATTAACTCATCTGATGCTGTTGAATACGTATGATTTTAGAGCAAGTTCCATACCAACACGAATGGATTAACGTGGATATACGGATGTCAAAACATGCCCTTGAGAAAGAAAAAAGAAGAGATATTTGATATATTCTGGTGATCTTTGCTATAGTTTGAGACCAGGATGGTCTTTAGTAATTTCTAGTGTGTGATGGCAGCTTCTTCTTTTTTAATACATACATACATATATATATATATATATATATATAGATTGTATATTAGGAGCCCTATGCTTCCTTTAGTTATTGGAAGCCCAGGCCAGACAGTGCAATCCGGTCGAGCCGGACCAGGTCCAAACGTCTATAAAAGAAAATCCGTAGTGCTAGGGATCAGTTTTTCACGCCCCATCTCGATTCATTAGCGACGGCGGTTGCCCGATAGTGCGTGCGGCGGTGGCCGCGGCTCCCCGACCTCGACATGCGGTGGCGGCGGTTCCCAGGCCGGCGGTGGCGGCCCCCGATCCAGAGGGTGAGCGGCGGCAGCGCCCTTGTGCGGTGGCGGTGGTTCCCAGGCCGGCAGTGGCGGCCCCCGATCCAGAGGGCGAGCGGCGGCAGCGCCCTTGTGCGGTGGCGGCGGTTCCCAGGCCGGTGGCCGCAACTCCATTACCTCGACGCGCGGTGGCGGAGGTTCCTCGATCCACAGCGGGGCCCTTGTGCGGGCAAGCGGCGGTGTCCCCGAAGCTCCGAGGAGGCGGCACTTCCAAGGCCGGCGAGCAAGCGACGCCCGTCGACGTGCGAGTAGCAACAGCGACGCATGAGGGACCGATCCGGCGCAGTTTTTTTTCGATTATTGTGTTTTATGCCTACCACATGTACTATTTACGCTAAAAACTGTACGATTTTATGCTTGAACACGGAGTTCGTATATCAGTTTACTGCATGCACATTGGAAAGGCAATTCCTTAATTTATGCTGTTCGTAATTTGCGCGCATGCAATGGAAACTCCCACGATTTTTGCCATAATTTTTGGATCTGTATAAAAATAGAAACCGCATGCATGCGGCTGCCATGTTTTTAGGATCTGTCATAAAAATAGGATCGTAATAACAACCTACTAGAGCTATCAGCCTCTCATTGACTCGGTATTTACGCTTATAATTGAGGGATTTTATGCTCAAAACTTAAGGTTTTTACGCTTCACCCAGATATGCGTCCACCAGTGAACAACATGCCAGTTTTTTTACGCAGTGTAAGGAATTGCATAAATACATACACCGTGTCGTATAATTTGTTTCAATATGCATCATAAACTAGTTCTAATGCGATTAGCTGCATGACTGTTGGAGGGATCCTATATTTATGAAGGAAATAAAACATTAAATGCGATTTTTTGTTTATATGTATGCAATTCATTTCCTTTTATTGCATATTCTTTCCATCATAAATTCGTGTGCATGCAGCTGGTAACAGATTTTTACGCAGTATACCCAATTGCATAATTATTTACACAGTATAGCATATTTAGTCTCAGTATATATCATAAAATGGTCCTTACGCGTCTAGCTGCATGACTGTTGCAGCGATCCTAAATTTATGGAGGAAATAAAGGATTTTAAAATAGAAACTGCTGCACATATCCTTCCTAAATTTATGCGCATGCATTGGATCGTGTTTGACTCATGCATGCATTTTACCATAATTTTTGGATCTGTATAACCGCATGCATGCGACTGCCATGTTTTTCGGATCTGCCATAAAAATAGGATCGTAATAACAACCTACTAGAGCTATCAACCTCTCACATTGGCTCGGTATATACGCTTATAATTGAGGGATTTTATGCTCAAAACTTAAGGTTATTACGGTCCAGCCCGGAGGTGCGTCCACCAGTGAACAACATGACAGATTTTTTACGCAGTGTAACGAATTGCATAAATACCTACACCATGTAGTATAATTTGTATCAGTATATATCATAAACTAGATTTAATGTGTTTAGCTGCATGGCTGTTGGAGGGATCTTATATTTATGAAGGAAATAAAACATTAAATATGATTTTTTTCTATGCGTGTAATTCATTTCCTTTCATTGCACATTATTTTCATCATAAATTCGTGTGCATGCAGCTGGTAACAGATTTTTACGCAGTATATCGAATTGCATAATTATTTACACAGTATAGCATATTTAGTCTCAGTATATATCATAAAATGGTCCTTACGCGTCTAGCTGCATGACTGTTGCAGCGATCCTAAATTTACGGAGGAAATAAAGGATTTAAAAATAGAAACTGCCGCACATATCCTTCCTAAATTTATGCGCATGTATTGGATCATGTTTGACTCATGCATGTATTTCTTTTTTTGCGCTAACATACGTGGGGCAGGTGACGCACCCGACAGGCTGGTTGGGCGCGCTGGTTGAACCAGTTTGCAGGGGTGGTCGGCCTGGGCTTCCTTTAACTATTGGAAGCACAGGGCTCCCGTTATACCTACCATATATATATATATATATATATATATATATATATATATATATATATATATATATGTGTGTGTGTGTGTGTGTGTGTGTGTGTTAGTTAAGTTGTGCCGTTGTGGTGGTACACTTTCCTTGTCGTCACCGTTTTAAGCAACTAATTAATCCATCTGGTTCGGATGGGGGAAAACCCACTGTCACATTTGCCGACCAGCTGTTCCTCCAGAAGAATCACAGGCACAAAGCTGATAGAGATAGGGGGTGGAATTGGACAAATCATGTCCCGTTTCACTACACCTTAAAAAATGAGAGTTTCATCCTGTGTCGTCCAACTCTCCATGCCTAACCAGTGTCGCCTGAGTTTCCTACATGCTCAAGGTGCGTCCATTAGGATTCGAACCATAGTCTCTAAGAATAAAAACTCTTCTCCAACCACTACAACTTATATTGGTTTGTGTTATACAAAGAAATTATATATGATATATTAAAATTGTAGTGATACATGTGGTGCGCAGGAAAGACATTTTTTTGGAAACAAGAAAGGGATAGCCAGTATCCGGGCCGTTCTGTGTGATCCATGTGGTCAGACGAAGAACGTCCATATCTGTCCCAGTTTAGATAGGGCCAAGCCCAGTAAAACTCAGAAGAAGAAGAAAAAACTCCAGCTCTATGGAATATTAATGTGGTCTATTTTTCTACTGAGTTTCCAAACCAGACATCATATCCCGTATACTCTCAAAATCATTCTAATTGGCTTAAGTTTAAGGTGGTTCCGAGGGCTGTTTCATCCTTTTTTCAGTTCTGGTAAGTATTCAATAATTTTTTTAAACCATAAAAATGTGTCGAAGCTTCTAAGAATCCAGATAAAAAATATTATTACATTGTAAAAATAAAATAAAATTTTAAATATTATGAAAATATCTCTATGGACTTAAAAATACATTTGTCTACAGTAATATAGAAAAATATTCAAAAAATCTAAATAGTTCTTAAATTTTATAATACATTTTGAAACTTGTCGGGTACCATAATTAGGGGTACCCCCAACGCTCCTAATCATGGCTGGTAAACACCCTCAGACCAACTGATGGGTGTGGTTCAGGTCAAGACTTCGTCTACCCGAGGGACGCGATCTCACCTGAGCTCAGCCTCGGGTTGGAACAGTAGTCCCAGACGAGTTCACGCCTCGCCCGAGGGCCTCCCCAGGCAGCGGGCGCCCCCTCGGCTCTCCCGAGGCCCGACTCGGGCAGGCTTCGTTGTGAAGCAACCTTGGCCAGACCGCCTCACCAATCGACCGCTTCGCAGGCGCATTAAATGCAGGGGATGCCTGATGCCGTATCCTGACACACGCGCCTCAGTCGGGCAGGCCCAAGTGACCGCAGTCACTTCGCGCCCTCTTCTTTACTGTGTGATATGACAGGAAAACAGCGCCGCTCGCTCCGCTCCGACTGCTGTGTCAGCCACCCCGGCGACGACTGACAACAAGTCACGATCAACCACCGAGTTCAGCCTCGGGCGCAACAGGAAGCTCCGCCTCGCCCGACCTCATGCTCCGGCCTCGAGAGGAGGTTTCCGCCTCGCCCGACCTCAGGCTCCAGCCTCGGGAGGAGGTCTCCGCCTCGCCCGACCCCCCAGACTCGGCCTCGACCCCGGTCTCGGGAGGAGGTCTCCACCTCGCCCGACCCCCGGACTCGGCCTCGACCCCGGTCTCGGGAGGAATCGCGTCCTCGCCCGACCCCGGCCTCGGCCTCAAGAGAAGTCTCCGCCTCGACCGACCCTGGGCTCGGACCGACCGCGCTAACACGGGATACATCATTTCCCTATTCCTAGCCTGCTCAGGCTACAAGGAACAAGACCAGCGTCCCATTTGGCTTACCCCGGTGACGGGTAATGATGGTGCCCCGCGTGCACCATGACGCCGGTGGCTCTCAGCCCCTTACGACAGCAAGGAGACGTCAGCAGGATCCTTGCCGCGCTGCCAGCTGTGCTCCTACAGGACTCAGGCGCTCCTCCGACGGCCACGCCATCACATGTACAGGGCCCAAGCTCTCTCCCAACGGCCACGTTGGCATGTACACAGGGCTTAGGCACTCCACTGCCGGACACGTTAGCGCATAGCTATGCCCCCCGTTGTACGTCTGGACCCTCTCCTTGCCTCTATGAAAGGGAGGTCCAGGGCCACCCTGAGGGGGGTTCGCGCGAGGGAAGCGGCGGGCGAATTCTGTGTCTCTCTCTCCCTCATGCGACGCGCTTGTAACCCCTACTACAAGCGGCACCCCTGGTGCAGGATAATACAAGGCTTGTCCCACCTCTTGTGTTCCATCTCGTGCCAACCCATCTGGGCAGGGGCACGCAACGATTTCACTGGTCGGTCCAAGGGACCCCCCCGGGTTCGAGACGCCGATAGTTGGCGCGCCAGGTAGGGGCCTGCTGCGTGTTAACGAACGCCTTCCCGTTGAGTTCCAGATGGGGAGTCTTCAGCAACCTCTCCAGCCCGGGACGGTGCTCCGCTTCGGGAGTCTCGAGTTCATGTCCCTCGACGGCAGCTACGACATGGTACTCCTCCCCCCGCGGCGTGACGACAACGACGGTCTCCGACTCGCCCGGCGGCGGCGAGCTCTACGACAGCATCTCCTCGCGGCAGAAGAGGAGCACTCCGGTCGTCCCCGCCACCCTCCTCGTCGGAGGAGGCGGAGGCGAGGTAGCCATGGCCACGCAGGAGGCGGCACCTGGTCGGCTGTCGCACTAGAGCGAGTCGACGACGCCGGCACTCCCCCGAGGGACATGTCAGGCATTGTCCTCGCACCTGAGGCGACGGCGGGTGTCACTTCCCCGCGACGTGTTAGCCCCAAGCGGACTGATGACGCCAGCACCCTCGCAAAGGACCTGCTGGGCGTTACCCTCGTACCTGAGATGACGGTGTGCTCCGCCCCCGATGCGACTTCACCACGTCCATCGACCAAGAGGTACCGTCCGTTTTCCATCCCGTACCTAGCGACCCCGCTATGGTGAGCGCCTTCGTAAAGGCGTATCCAAACCTTCCGGGGTACCACATGTGGTCTACCTGGGACCGACTGACAGCCGTCTCAACCTTCGGACCGGCGGGTTCTGAGGAGGAGGATGACCCCGACTCCGGTTGGGATTTCTCTGCCCTCAATGACCCTGGTGCCATGCGGGACTTCATGTCCGCATGTGGCCACTGCCTCTCCGGTTGTTCTGACGATGGCTATGACCTTGACGACGAGGGTTACGGCCCAAGTCGCGAATATTTCCACGTCGATCTGGGAGATCACAACGAAGGCAACCATCTCGGTATGCCAGAGGTTGACGATCCCCCTGGGCCCACATCTCGCGTTGACATCCTGCGGGAGCTAGCTGTGGTCCCAGTGCCTGCGGGGGGTCAGGACATACAGCTCGAGCAAATCCGTGAGATGTAGGCCCGGGTCGACGGGGAAGCAGGTCGGCTTGTACAGCTCCGACAGAACATCGAACGGGAGTGGGCAGGCCGAACACTCGCCGGAGAAGCCTGTCATCGGGCCCAAGACATCCGGCGCCGCATCGTCGACAATGCCAGGACAGCGCTGCCCCCGGCCGTCAGCGGGTCCGGCCAGGACCTAGCTGCAGCGGCGATGCTGCTTCGAGCCATGCCGGAGCCATCCACCACCGAGGGACGGTGTATCCAGGGCGAACTCAAGAATCTCCTAGAAGGCGCTGCGGTTCGATGAGCCGAGAGCTCCGCCTCCCGCAGGCGAGCTGACCCCTTGGAGCATCACGCGGTGTCCTTCCGACGCATTCGGGAAGCCTCGGTCCATCCCGAGCACACGTGGAACGAGGCGCCTGCCGCCCGGGAACGCCTCGGCAACGAGCACCACCATCTCGACCATCGAGCCTGCCTCGACGAGAAGGTGCGCCGAGGCTACCATCCTAGGCGTGGGGGACGCTGCGACAGTGAGGAGGATTGCAGTCCTTCGCCCGAACCACCTGGTCCGCGAGTCTTCAGCCGGGCCATACGACGAGCGCCGTTCGCTGCCCGTTTCCGAGCCCCGACTACCATCACCAAGTACTCAGGGGAGACGAGGCCGGAGTTGTGGCTCGCGGACTACCGACTGGCATGCCAGTTGGGAGGGGCGGATGATGACAACCTCATAATCCGTAATCTACCCCTTTTCCTCTCCGACGCCGCCCGAGCCTGGCTGGAGCATCTGCCTCCTGCGCAGATCTCCGACTGGGACGATCTGGTCAAAGCTTTCGCGGGAAACTTCCAAGGCACGTACGTGCGCCCTGGGAACTCGTGGGACCTCCGAAGCTGTCGCCAGTAGCCAGGGGAGTCCCTCCAAGAGTACATCCGGCGGTTTTCAAAGTAGCGCACCGAGCTGCCCAACGTTACCGACTCGGATGTCATCGGGGCTTTCCTCGCCGGCACCACTTGCCGAGACCTGGTGAGCAAACTGGGGCGCAAGTCTCCCACCCGTGCGAGCGAACAGATGGACGTCGCCACCAAGTTCGCCTCAGGTCAAGAGGCGGTCGAAGCCATCTTTCGTAAGGACAAGCAGCCTCAGGGAGAGCCGAAGACAGACGCCCCTGAGGCGTCCGCTCAGCGGGGCACGAAGAAGAAGGCTAAAAACAAGTCGCAAGCGAAGCGCGACGCCGCAGACGCGAATCTCGTCGCTGCGGCCGAGCACAGGAACCCTCGGAAACCTCCTGGAGGGGCCGGTGCGTTCGACAAGATGCTCAAAGAGCCGTGCCCCTATCACCAGGGGCCCGTCAAGCACACCCTCGAAGAATGTGTCATGCTCCGGCGCTACTTCCATAAGACCGGGCCCCCGACGGAGGATGGCAAGGGCCATGAAAACGACAAGAAGGAGGGCGACAAGGAAGAGGGATTCCCGGAAGTCCATAACTGCTTCATGATCTACGGCGGGCAGGCGGCGAACGCCTCGGCTTGGCACCGCAAGCAGGAGCGCCGGGAAGTCTGCTTGGTAAAGGTGGCAGCGCCAGTCTACTTAGACTGGTCCGACAAGCCTATCACCTTCAACCAAGGCGACCACCCCGACTTCGTGCCAAGCCCAGGAAGGTACCCGCTCGTCGTCGATCCGATCATCGGCAACGTTAGGCTCTCCAAGGTCCTCATGGACGGAGGCAGCAGCCCTAACATCATCTACGCCAAGACCCTGGAACTCTTAGGGGTTGATCGGTCCGAAGTTCGGGCCGGTGCGGCACCCTTCCACGAGATCGTGCCCGGGAAGCGAATCCTACCCCTCGGACGGATCGACTTACCCGTCTGCTTCGGAACTCCCTCTAACTTCCGAAAGGAAGCTCTTACCTTTGAGGTCGTCGGGTTCCAAGGAACCTACCATGCGGTATTGGGAAGACCATGCTATGCCAAGTTCATAGCCGTCCCCAACTACACCTACCTCAAGCTCAAGACACCGGGCCCGAATGGGATCATCACCGTCGGATCCACGTACCGCCACGCGTACGAATGCGACGTGGAGTGCGTGGAGTACGCCGAGGCTCTTGCCGAGTCCGAGGCCCTCATCGTCGACCTAGAACGCCTCACCAAGGAGGCGCCCGACGCGAAGCGGCATGCCGGCAACTTCGAACCAATTGAGGCGGTCAAGTCCGTCTCTCTCGACCCCAGCAATGACGCCAGCAAGAAAGTTCGGATCGGCTCCGAGCTCGACCCCAAATAGGAAGCAGTGCTCGTCGACTTTCTCCGTGCAAACGCCGAAGTCTTTGCGTGGAGTCCCTCGGACATGCCCGGCATACCGAGGGATGTTGCCGAGCACTCACTGGACATTAGACCTGGAGCCCGACCCGTGAAGCAAACACTACGCCGTTTTGACGAAGAAAAGCGTAGGGTCATAGGCGAGGAGATCCACAAGCTACTCGCGGCAGGTTTATCAAAGAGGTATTCCATCCCGAATGGTTAGCTAACCCTGTTCTTATAAGGAAGAAGGATGGGAAATGGAGGATGTGTGTAGACTACACTGGTCTAAACAAAACATGTCCGAAAGTTCCCTATCCTCTACCTCACATCAATCAAATCGTGGACCCCACTGCTGGGTGCGAAACCCTGTCATTCCTCGATGCCTACTCAGGCTATCACCAAATCAAGATGAAAGAGTCCGACCAGCTCGCGACTTCTTTCATCACACCTTTTGGCATGTACTGTTACACTACAATGTCATTTGGTTTGAGGAATGCAGGCGCCACTTACCAGAGGTGCATGAACCACGTGTTCGGAGAGCACATCGGCAGAACGGTCGAGGCTTACGTCGACGACATCGTTGTCAAGACAAAGAGAGCCCCCGACCTCCTCTCTGACCTTGAAACGACATTCAAGTGTCTGAAAGCGAAAGGCGTGAAACTCAATCCCGAGAAGTGTGTCTTCGGAGTCCCCCGAGGCATGCTCCTTGGATTCATCGTCTCCGAGCGGGGCATCGAGGCCAATCCGGAGAAAATCGCGGCCATCACCAACATGGGACCGATCAAAGATTTGAAAGGAGTACAGAGGGTCATGGGATGCCTTGCGGCTCTGAGCCGCTTCATCTCACGCCTTGGTGAGAAAGGCTTGCCTCTGTACCGCCTCTTAAGGAAGGCCGAGTACTTCACTTGGACCCCCAAGGCCGAGGAAGCCCTCGGGAACCTTGAGGCGCTCCTTATGAACACACCCATCCTGGTGCCCTCTGCTGCAGGAGAAGCCCTCTTGATCTACGTAGCCGCGACTACTCAGGTGGTCAGCGCCGCGATCGTAGTCGAGAGACGAGAAGAAGGGCATGCACTGCCCGTCCAGAGGCTAGTCTACTTCATCAGCGAAGTGCTTTCCGAGACCAAAGTCCGCTACCCACAGATCCAGAAGCTGCTCTACGCAGTGATTCTAACACGACAAAAGTTGCGACACTACTTCGAGTCTCATCCGGTGACTATGGTGTCATCCTTCCCCCTGGGGGAGATCATCCAGTGTTGCGAGGCCTCGGGTAGGATAGCAAAGTGGGCGGTGGAACTTATGGGCGAAACGCTATCATTCTCTCCTCGAAAGGCCATAAAATCCTAGGACTTGGCAGACTTCCAGGCTGAGTGGACTAACACCCAGTTACCGACAACTCTAATCCAGCCCGAGCTCTGAACCATGCATTTCGATGGGTCACTCATGAAAACAAGAGCAGGCGCTGGCCTGCTCTTCGTTTCACCCCTCGGAAAGCATCTCCGCTACGTCATTCGCCTCCATTTTCCGGCATCAAACAACATGGCCGAGTACGAGGCTCTGGTTAACGGGCTGCGCATCACCATCGAGCTAGGGGTCCGGCGCCTTGACGCCCGAGGTGACTCACAGCTTGTCATCGACCAAGTCATGAAGAACTCCCACTGCTGTGACCAGAGGATGGGAACCTACTGCGACGAAGTTCGGCGCCTGGAAAACAAGTTCTACGGGCTGGAGCTCAACCACATCGCCTGACGGTACAACGAGACTGCGGACGAGCTGGCGAAAATAGCCTCGGGGCGAACGACGGTTCCCCCGGACGTCTTCTCCAGAGACCTACATCAACCATCCATCAAGATCGACGACACGTCCGAGCCTGAGGAAGCCTTGGCCCAGCCCGAGGTACCCTCGGCCGAACCCGAGGCACCCTCGGCCATCGAGGAAGAGGCCTTGCCCGTCGAGGAGGAACAGAATGGGGTCACGCCAGATCCGAACTAGCAGACCCCGTACCTGGAATATCTCCTCTGAGGAGAGCTTCCCATCGACAAGACCAAAGCTCGACGGCTGGCTCGGTGCGCCAAGTCATTCGTCTTGCTGGGTGATGAAAAAGAGCTCTATCATCGCAGCCCCTCTGGCATCCTCCAACGATGCATATCTATCGCCCAAGGACAAGAGCTGTTGCAAGAAATACACTTGGGGGGCGGCCACCATGCAGCACCTCGAGCCCTCGTGGGGAATGCCTTCCGACAAGGTTTCTACTGGCCAACCGCGGTGGCCGACACCACTAGGATTGTGCGCTCCTGCCGGGGGTGTTAATTCTACGCAAAGCATACGCATCTGCCCGCTTAGGCCTTGCAGACGATACCCATCACCTGGCCATCTGCTGTGTGGGGTCTAGACCTCGTCGGTCCCTTGCAGAAGGCACCCGGGGGCTTCTCGCACCTTCTGGTGGCCATCGACAAATTCTCCAAGTGGATCAAGGTCCGACCCTTGACCAGCATCAGGTCCGAGCAGGCGGTGGCGTTTTTCACCAACATCATCCATCGATTCGGGGTCCCAAACTCAATCATCACCGACAATGGCACGCAGTTCACCGGAAAAAAGTTCCTAGACTTCTGGGACGGCCACCACATCCGTGTGGACTGGGCCGCCGTAGCTCATCCCATGACGAATGGGCAGGTGGAGCGTGCCAACGGTATGATTTTGCAGGGGCTCAAACCAAGGATCTACAACGACCTCAACAAGTTCGGCAAGCGGTGGATGAAAGAGCTACCCTCGGTAGTCTGAAGTCTGAGGACGACGCCGAGCCGCGCCACGGGTTTTTCGCCATTCTTTCTAGTCTATGGGGCCGAGGCCGTCCTCCCCACGGACTTAGAATATGGCTCCCCGAGGACCAAGGCGTACGACGACCGAAGCAACCAGACCAGCCGAGAAGACTCGCTGGACCAACTCGAGGAGGCTCGAGATGTTGCCTTACTACATTCGGCACGGTACCAGCAGTCACTACGGTGCTACCACGCCCGAAGCGTTCGGTCCCGAGGCTTCCATGTGGGAGACTTGGTGCTTCGCCTGCGACAGGACGCCCGAGGGCGCCACAAGCTCACTCCTCCCTGGGAAGGGCCCTTCATCATCGCCAAGATCTTGAAGCCCGGAACATACAAGCTGGCCAACGACCAAAGCGAGGTCTACAACAACGCTTAGAACATCCAACAGCTACGTCGCTTCTACCCTTAAGATGTTTTAAGTCGTTCATGTACCTCGTTTACATACACAAAGTCTAACCGTCAAGGAAGGGTCGGCCTTGCCTCAGCAAAGCCCGACCCTCCCTCGGGGGCTAGAAGGGGGGAACCCCGTCTACGTCAAAATTTTCCTCGGAAAATTTTCTACCAAAACAACCTTTGTGCTTTCGACTTTTGTATCGATAGCGGGATCCTAAGAACGACGAGAGTACATGTAAGCGGCAAGGCCGACCAAGCCGAGGAACTCCTACGCCTCCGGGATACGGATACCTCACTCATCACCTCCCGCGAGAAGTAACTCACGCTCGGATAAGCGATCCTGCTACCGAACAAGTCCTAACACTCGGGTAGAAAACGACTTTCGCGCCTTCTCGACTGTACCAATAATGGAATCCTTCGACCAAATGAGAGTGCACGTAAGAGGCAAGGCTGACCGAGCCGAGGGACTCCTACGCCTCCGGGATACGGATACCTCACTCATCACCTTCCGCGAAAAGTAACTCTCGCTCGGATAAATGATTCTGCTATTGACAGACAAGTCGTGATGCTCGAAACAAGAGGAGAGAAGACACAACTTTTTAAACACGACGATAAAGTGTTGAGGCCTCGGCGGCCGCGAAAAAGCATGTGCATGCTACAGACAAACTGTTCCTGCAGGTTCGGGCATCGGCAGGGGGAGCAGCAGCACCCTCGATGTTGTTTCCACCCTCGGCGGAACCTGGCCCGGCCTCGGACGGCGACCCGGGCAAAAGGACCTCCACCTAAGGGAGGACGCCAGCACCGCGCCAGCAGATGTCTTGGCCAAGCTCCAGCGGCTGGTACCACATCTTCCTCGGCCTAGGAAGCCTCCATCTCCCGGACCGACGAAGTCTCTTTCCGAGCCGACTCTACTTCTGTCTACGCTAACACCGCTGCCTCTGGCTCCGGCTCATCGCAGAGCAGCCGAGGGTTCCAAAAACTGAGCAAGAGAAGCCTAGAGCGGCAAGGCCGACAAAGCCGAGGGACCCCTACGCCTCCGGGATACGGACACCTCACTCGTCACCTTCCGCGAAAGGCAACCGACGCTCGGTTAAGTGGTTCGGCTAGCCAACAGGCAAGTCCCAGTGCTCGGAATGAGGAAGACACACAGCTTCATTCTCGAATACCCAAATGTTCAGGCCTCGACAACCACAAAGAACAAACACATATACTTGGGGGTAACTATGCTACACAGACTTAGACGTCGGCAGAACCCTCGGAGGTTCTCCCGACCTATGACAAGTGTCTAAGTACTTGAAGCGGTTACATTTTGCTCCGGCAAAAACCCGGTATATCTCCTTACAAACGGGACTCTGGTTCCGTTCCCGCGGGCACGAACAACCTCCACGCCGGAAGGCTTGCGGGATAACAAACTCCGGGTGGCTCGCCGGTAGCCACTACGCCAACGGCGACAACGACCCCTGCTCCGGGCGGCTAAACAGCAGCAGCGATGACCTCAGGGCCGACGCTGCTGTGACAAGGCCCTCGCCCACGTTTCCGCTCGAGGGGCGAGGACAAGCCATCAAAGCCAAAGAGTCGGGGGTCCGGCCTCAGCTGGCGCCGATGGTCTCGTCGGCGGAGAAACCTTCTCCGGCTGCCACCACCTCAACACCGATGACAGCGGCCACCTACACGCCAGCGCCACGCTGACGAATGGCGGACGCCCCAGCCTGCGCCGTCAGATCCCCACTCAGGTCCTCGCGGACGGGCAGGCCCCGACCTCCGCGCGGAGGCGTCATGCCGGAGTGAGGACAAGACAATCCAAGAACACAAACACCGCCCATGCGGTGTACGACGTCTTGGACGGTCCGCCAGTGCGCGCGGCGCAACAGACGCTCGCGCCCGGATCAAGCGGCAGGAGGCAGCGTCGGAGGCCGCGACAGAGCCAGCTGAACCAGCGAGCCAGGCACGCTGGAGCGGACGACGCTTGCAGCCGACCGGTCCCGCGTTGCCGAAGTTCGCCCCTCCGCAAGGTCGCAAGGATGACGAAGATCCTTGAAGCTGAGGGCAGGGCGGAGGCCACAGCCCGGCTTGCTTCTCCCCACCAAACTGCCCATTGGTGAGGGAATGCAGCCGGGCTGCATAACGAAAATCCTTGAAGCCGAGCGATGGCTGAAAGGTGCCGATCTCCACGAGGTCGCGCTCCTCCAATGACAGCAAGAGCAAGGCGACGCTGGTGCACCCCATCCGGGGGCTCAAAAGGTGGAAGGGCGCAATGCATGAGGGGAGAACGAAGGCATGGCCACTGCCCAGGGGATCGATCCCCCTTTTATACACAGACCTCCTCACTTGCACCCCTTAGCGTCACGGGCAAAATCTCCACTGACATCCTCCAGGGTTCTCCCCCTACGACACGAGGGCTGGGGCCCACACGTCATACGAGTTGATCCGAAGCACGAAGAAGGCGAACCACCGCACGCGAGGCATGTAACCGTCCCGCGGTTACAAGCGCTCTCCCATCTTCGCAGAAACCGGTGGTCGAAAGGGTGGACTGCCACGCGACAGGCATCCAACTGCACCGCAACTGTGCGCCCCTTTGGCTTCAACCACATCCGGTGGACCAGCGCAAAGGAAGCGAGCCCGCATGTCATGTAACCGGCGCGCCGGTTACGACGTGCGAGAAGTTACACAGCCACTCGCGCCAATGCTGCGCCTCGTCGACTGCGGAACCAGTACCGCGACTCGAGGTAGCCTTGCGCATGACCCAATAGTGCCAGTTAAAGGTGACGGCCACGGGTCAGTCAGCCGCGGGGTAGGCACGACGGTTGGCATGGTCAAAAGCGGGCCGACAGTAACTGCAGCGGCAGACGAGCGGAGGCAGCGGTCAAGTCGCCTGCAGGCTCGCGTCCCCTCCTGAAGCGATGGGAGAGCCCTCTCCCACGGCGTGAAGACGACGCGTCTGTGCCCCGTTCCTCGAACGGCTCGCGCGCGCAACGGGCGCTACGCAAATCGCCCGTCCCGTCGCATTAACTCCCTGACGGAGCAAGCGACACCTCTGGCAGGCGAGACGGGCGTCGCTTCGCCTTCTCCATAATGACCGCGTCAAAAAAGGTGCGCCACCTTATTTAAATTCATATCCTTCCCCTCCTCCTCTCTCTCTCTCTTGCTACAGGGACCGGGAAAGGGGATGCTGTGGAAAGGATCCTTCTCGGTGAAGGAAGCAGGCCCCAAGCCCTCCTACTGATCAGGGGTTCGAAGGCTGGCCCCTCGGAAGGGTTTCGACAGTCGCCCCAGAGCACTCGGACTTCAAGCCCATTACTGATCAGGGGTTCGAAGGCTAGCCCCTCGAAAGGGTTCGACAGCCGCCTCAGAGCGCTCGGGCTCCGCGCCCACTACTGATCAGGGGTTCGTAGGTTAGCCCCTCGGAAGGGTTCGACAGTCGCCCCAGAGCACGCAGAGTGAGGGATGACTCTGGGTACGTCCGATACATGGCCGAGGCTCGGGCTACGCTCCCGAGGTACCCTAGGACATTTCCGAGACCGGCGGGAACGATTTGTAACGGAATCCCACCGGAGGGAGGCATCGAGCCCTCGGACCCTGTCGAAGGGGTCTGGGTCCGGCAAATCACCCGCAGGTACTTTTGGAGCGCGCCTCTGGGCCACCAGCCGACCCCTAATGAACGGGGCACGAGCGTCCACTCGGATCACCCGTTAGTAGCTCACTGGAAACACCATGTTCGGCGCCCTCCAAGGGCAACATGGCGCTTTCCCCCCTCCTCCTTGCGGAAAGGCGACGCAGGGGCATATAATAAAAGTCGGGAAAGTCCTTGATCGTCCTCTTGCTCCGTGCAGAGGCTCGGGGGCTGCTCTCACACCCGGCTACGGCCAAAACTGTTGACAGCGTCAACAAACTAGCTTGATAACTTGGAACCCGACCACGCACCTGGGCTACGGCCGGGCCGCATGAGGGAACGATCAGACCGGCCGAAGCACCACAAAAAGCATTCAGACCTCAGAGGAGTCAAACCACTCCTCCGAGAAAGGCCGGTACCCTCACTGAAAACGTGGCAAAAGCCTCCAAGCGAGTACCAACACTCCCTTCGAGGCTCGGGGGCTAGTGTCGGGTACCATAATTAGGGGTGCCCCCAATACTCTTAATCATGGCTGGTAAACACCCTCAGACCAACTGATGGGTGCGGTTCAGGTCAAGACTTCGTCTACCCGAGGGACGCGATCTCACCCGAGCCCAGCCTCGGGTTAGAACAGTAGACCCAGACGAGTTCACGCCTCGCCCGAGGGCCTCCCCAGGCAGTGGGCGCCCCCTCGGCTCTCCCGAGGCCCGGCTTGGGCAGGCTTGGTTGTGAAGCAACCTTGGCCAGACCGCCTCACCAACCGACCGCTTCGCAGGCGCATTAAATGCAGGGGATGCCTGACGCCTTTTCCTGACACACGCGCCTCAGCCGGACAGGCCGAAGTGACCGCAGTCACTTCGCCCCTCTTCTTTACTGTCTGATATGACAGGAAAACAGCGCCGCTCGCTCCGCTCCGACTGCCGTGTCAGCCACCCCATCGATGACTGACAACAAGTCACGATCAACCACCGAGTTCAGCCTCGGGCGCAATAGGAAGCTCCGCCTCGCCCGACCTCAGGCTCCGGCCTCGGGAGGAGGTCTCTGCCTCGCCCGACCCCCGGACTCGACCTCGACCTCGGCCTCGGGAGGTCTCCGCCTCGCCCGACCCCCGGACTCGGCCTCGACCCCGGTCTCGGGAGGAATCGCGTCCTCGCCCGACCTCGGCCTCGGCCTCAAGAGAAGTCTCCGCCTCGACTGACCCTGGGCTCGGACCGACCGCGCTAACAGGGGATACATCATTTCCCTATTCCTAGCCTGCTCAGGCTACAAGGAACAAGACCGGCGTCCCATCTGGCTTACCCTGGCGACGGGTAATGATGGTGCCCCGCGTGCACCATGACGCTGGTGGCTCTCAGCCCCTTACGACAGCAAGGAGACGTCAGTAGGATCCTTGCCGCGCTGCTAGCTGTGCTCCTACAGGACTCAGGCGCTCCTCCGATGGCCACACCATCACATGTACAGGGCCCAAGCTCTCCCCCAACGGCCACGTTGGCATGTACACAGGGCTTAGGCACTCCACTGCCGGACACGTTAGCGCATAGCTACGCCCCCCGTTGTACGTCTGGACCCTCTCCTTGCCTCTATAAAAGGGAGGTCCAGGGCCACCCTGAGGGGGGTTCGCGCGAGGGAAGCGGCGGGCGAACTCTATGTCTCTCTCTCTCCCTCACGCGACGTGCTTGTAACCCCTACTACGAGCGGCACCCCTGGTGCAGGATATTATAAGGCTTGTCCCACCTCTTGTGTTCCATCCCGCGCCAACCCATCTGGGCAGGGGCACACAGCGATTTCACTGGTCGGTCCAATGGACCCCCTAGGTCCGAGACGTCGACAAAACTGTTTGCATTAAATGATCATGGTGCCTAAGAGAAGGATGAATTAGGCTTCTCTAAGAGTTCTTATGATACTTAAGTTCTAATTGCAAACCTATGAAATCGAAAGTTTTGTACCCTAATTATCAACCCTATGCTTATTAAGGATATACCAGAGGCATCCTGTAGCCAATTAACTAGGAGGATCACGATAGGTTGGTCCGAGAGCTTGGCCAAGGTGCCTGAGGGCTCGGCTAACGATAGAGATTCCCATGTGAAAGGAAGTTCCCGGGACATCAAGATGGTATAGATCCCATGAGATTAGGCAATAAAATTGATATCTTATAAATAAAGAAAATCTTGCACTACTATGTCAGAACTATTCGTTTAAATTATTGTATATAGTGTATGGTTCGATGCTCATCATCGAGCAAGTCCAACGCCAAGAAAACATCTCTAGTAACTGAATAGGGGCTATCGAACTCATCCACATTAGTCCAATGTAGCCACTGTTCACAAGGTCTGACAATCCTATGGTGAAACCAATATCGGCGGACCAGACCGACGTGTATTATAACTCTCGAGTCTAATTTCACAAACCATCAGATCCAACACATTTGTCCGACACTCGACGGTTCATAGGGTCTAACGATATGCACTCTTTGATTGTCTATGTAAAGGCGTCAGACCAATCCTCTATGATACGGTGACCCTGAAACACAAGGTTCGACACCTCGAAAACTCTCCAAACTTGTCAAAAAATTGAAAGTTTGAAAATGAGTTTCAGTCTATACTTCTTTTTGGCCTCACCTAAGCCACCTAGAGCTAAAGATAGCAAGTGTTTATCTAGGTCAATTTACTATGTCATGCTATGGTTAAAGAAAAAATAAATTCATAATCCATTATAAGTGTCTATCAACTCCAAACAACACTTAGAACTAGTCCTTCCATAATCTTATCCTTCATTATTTGAATATTGAAACGAAATCAATAATTAGGAGCATGAAAATGATAGTTTGTTTAAAACAATCTCCTATAGTGTGACATAACTTAAACTATATATGTAAAATACATGAGTCACCATAATCTTATGTTGTCATTAACCACTAAAACCACAAAGAGCCTAGATGCTTTTATCATAACGAATAAATAAGACACAACCAACACGAATGCATAACATGAATGTGTTTATTACTAGTTGCACCTCGAATTTACGCAGTGCAAAGTTTCTAAAATATGTTCACACATTGATTTATTTTGAGAGCTTTCAAGATTTTTTTTTTCATTTTCTCTATTTTCCCTATCTCAATCTACCTTTAAGATTTTAGATTTTTTTACAAGCTCTGAATATTGGGGTTAGGTTTCTCGTGAACCAGTCTAGCTTTAGGATTTTTCTCAAAAAATTTAGAAACTTTAAAAAATGTTTTCCATGATTTAAAAACCTTATCAAAGTATTTACCAGATTTTCATATTATCTAAAAAGGACAAAAGTGCCCGTGCCTTCAAGACCACTTCCAATCAGCGCTAAGAAAGTAGGATGCCTTCAAGACCACTTCCAATCAGCGCTAAGAGCTAATTTGAACATTTTTTTATAATTCAGAAAGTAGGATGCCTGGTTTTTTATGTTCGAGGACGAAAAAGCAAATCATGTTGGTATTTCGGCGGTACAACTGACCATGGAAAATGAATTGCCAAGGATTGAGGTGAAAAATAACTCACGGCCGGGTGGATTGTAGTGCAGTGAAACAAGTCCTCCCCGGACAGGCCACCGCCCACCGGACCCGGAAACTGTGCAATATTGCACCGGCAGCGCTATGCGTGATGTGCAAAATAGCTAGATGCTAGGTGCCGTCATTGCGTACACGTGGCGGATGCAGCTTGTATGCTATAATCCTCAGCGCAGCTGCGAGGGGGAAAAGGAGGGACCATCATGCATCAGGATCATGGTAATGCTTTGCAAAGTGCAGGAGGCGGAGAAGATGACTCAAGAAGAAGGCGTGGAATCTCGTCTAAATCTAAAGTTCAAAATGCGACCCGATCTCCGTACGCAGAGCAGTTATCTGTAAGCCGTCGGAAACTCGGAAGCATGGATACCAGGTAATGCTGCTACCGCATGGGGTGTTCGGTGGAATGCCCATGAGCTAAACAGCTTGCTAATATAACTTTGCGGTAGCTCGTTTCACGATGTGTGTGCCAATCATCGGGGTCACGGTGTTGGAACTGTTCTAGTGCTGGCCATGCTTAGCGATAGCAAGTTAGCAACAAATACTACTATTATTGTTCTTCCTGTGGTGATAGTTACTAGGCAATGTCAGTTCTACGCTTCTATTTATACACATGCCGTGTTTCTTAAGTGATGACTAATTTTAACTACACTAAGTAGTACCCCCTCACTCTAAATCATCAGTTATTCCAACTTTTTTGAGAGCCAAATCATCTCAAGTTTGACTAAAATTATATAAAAAAAGAATTATAAAGATTTTTTTGACATTAAATATATATACTGTAAAAATATAATTAATGGAGAATTTAATTATGCTTATTTGGTATTTTTTTTTGATAAGACAGGAGGGGCGAGCCCTACTGAAAATTTTATTAAGACTTTAAGATAACAGAGTTTGAAGCAGAAAGAAAAAAGAAGAGAAGATTACAAAGGATAAAACAGCAAAACAAAAAAAAAGGAAAAAGGAAAAAGGAAAAGGAAAAGGAAAAGAGGCAAGCACTAATGCCAAAGCTGAAGCCATGCAGGAATTGCCGAGTCAAAACGGCCTTTAGCCCTCAACATGACGAGATGAAGTTCCTTTGCAAACTCATTTTTGCAACGCTGCACTGTCGGGGCTTCAAACTGAAAAAGCCAAGCGTTGCGGGTTTTCCAAATGCTCCAGAGCATGAGAATGACAACTTCCATAGCAAATGGAACATTGAGTTGTTGAGTTAGATTAACTGCCGCGTCCTCGGGATTAGCAATTCTGGGGGACGTCAAACCTATAGAGGTCCAGCAGGCCTTTGCAAAATTACATCTGAGGAAAAGATGGTAGAGGGTTTCTTCCTTTTGCCAGATACAGTTTTCACAGGTGTAGGATTCAAGGATCATATTTTTCCGTTTCAGCATATCTCTTGTATTGAGTCTATTTCTTAACCAAAGCCAAAAAAAAACCTTATGCTTTGGTTGACATTTGTTTTTCCAAAGGGCTCTGTAGATCCGGTGAACCTGAGCCTGACCCATCAAGTGTCTATACGTTTTTTTTTGTAGAGAAAATGTCTGCACCCCACATGAGTTTCCAAATATCATTCGAGTTGCTTACCATGATTTGGCCCCATGTAGCGTCTAAGTCTAGAAATTGCTCATACGCTTGCACCGACAGAGGTAGGTGAAAAATTTCAATGAGTTGCTCTTTTTGGGAAACCTCTTTGATGGAGAGTTTGCTATTGCAGGCGAAGGAAAAAAGCTCAGGGTATTGAATAGCCGGAATGCCCGAATTCCACATATCTTCCCAGAAAAGAATGGTTCTTCCATCCCCAATCTTTGGGGCAGCCAGTCCCTTGTAATCTTGAACAAATGTGAGCAGGCTTTTCCACCAAAAGGAACCAATTTTTGAGTAGCCAGGCATCCTGGCTGTCTTGTAATAGTTGCTCCACACCAAGTTAACCCAGGGAATATCGTGATTGTTGAAGAACTTGTGTAAAAACTTCAGGAGCAAGGCTTTATTGTGAGTCTCTAATCTTATCACTCCCAGGCCCCCATTTTTTTTGGTCTGAGTAATCATGCTCCAGGCAGCAAGCGCCGGTTTCTTTGAGTTGACGTCATTCCCTCTCCAAAGACATTGTTTCCGATAAGAATCAATCTTCTTAACCGTGGTTGCCGGGATTTTCAAAGTGCACATCAAAAAAGTCGGGAGAGCTGAAAAAACCGAGTTGACCAGCTCAAGCCTGCCAGCCTGGGAGAGAAGGGCAGAAGTGCAAGAGAGTCTTTTTTGAATCCTCTGAATGAGCGGAAAAAAGTGGCAGATTTTAGGCTTTGAAAGACCCAGCGGAACACCCAGATAAGTAAAGGGCATCGAACCAATCTGACAGTTAAGGGTTCCAGCTAGGATTGCCATTTTTGCAGGACTGACATTGATGGGGTACATACATGATTTGTTGTAGTTCACTTTCAACCCTGTTGAAAAAGCAAAAGAGTTCAGGACAGCTCTTAGGAAGAAAAGTTGTCTAGGGCAGGCTTCCAAAATCAGCAAGGTGTCATCCGCGTATTGAACTATCGGGAAATCCTGACCGCAATTCTCTGGCAATGGTAACTTGAGAAGATCTTGCCGCCGCGCTTTATTTATGATGCTCTGAAGCATATCAGCTGCGAGGACAAAAAGCAGAGGCGATAGGGGATCACCCTGCCTGACCCCACGCTTGCAATGAAAGGTTTTCCCAGGGACACCATTAAGAAGGACTGAGGACGTGCCAGACCGAAGAATATCTCTAATCCAGCCAATCCATCTGGGGCCGAAGCCATTGTGCCTCAAAACCTGAAGGATAAACTCATGCTCTACTGAATCAAAAGCCTTTTCAAAGTCCAATTTGATCACGATAATCTCTTTTTTTGAGATATGACAGAGGTGAATATATTCGAATGCCCAGGCCAGACAGTCTTGAATGGTTCTTCCTTTGATGAAGCCATATTGATTTTTGTGGACAAGTGAGGTCATCACTGACTGTAACCGGTTAGCCAGCAGCTTAGTAATGATTTTCATACTATTATTCAGAAGAGAGATTGGTCTGAAATCGCCCACAACTCTGGCATTTTCCTTCTTCGGAATCAGGACAATATAGGAACTATTAATGCTTCGAAGGCAAACATCCCCGTGGTAAAATTGATCACATAGGTCATAGAAATCTTGTGAAATAATCGGCCAGCATTTTTTGATGAAGTTGGTATTAAACCCATCAGGTCCCGGGGATTTATCAGAAGGAAGGGCCGCCACAATACTATCAATTTCTTGCTTTGAAAAAGGCCCATCTAGCCAATGCAAGTCACTGCGGCAAAGAATCAAGCTAGGCAGATCAAAGACATTTTTCATGAAATCAGAGGAGCCCAAGCGACGTTTGAACGCAATCCAGAGCAAATTGGCTTTGAGGTCATGCTCAGTAAAGGCTGAACCATTGTCATCTGAGAGCAGCGCAATAGAATTGCGACCATGTCTAACTGTTGCATGAGCATGAAAGAATCTGGAGCAGATATCTCCATCCGTAGCCCATTTTATTGAGGCCCGTTGTTTCCAATAAATTTTTTGGAGCCGAAGCAACTCAGCAACCTTGTGGTGTAATAACTCGCGGAAATTCCATTCTTCAATCAAAAGATCCCGATGTTCCTCAATAAGATCAATGAATTCGATAATCAGCTTAATTTGCCTCACGTTTTTGTCAATTTTTGGCAGAGACCGCTGCCAATCTTTAAGAATCTTTCTGGTGAACTTGAACTTAGCTGTTAAATTCTTCGCTTTGTCGAAGAGGCTTGGCATACCCGTCCACGAGTTTTGAAAAATTGTCATGAATTCGTCAAACTCTAACCAGAAATTTTCAAATCTAAAAATCTTTGGCTTGGGAATCTTTGACTTAAAGGAAATCAAGCAGGGCACATGATCAGAAATATCCCTGGGCAACGTTGTCGCGAGAGTGTCAGGAAAGCTGACCGCCCATTCTTGCGACATGAAAAACCAATCAAGTCTCTGGAGAAGGGGTTCCCTTTGCTTATTCGACCAAGTAAAGGAAAGGCCATGGAGAGGAATTTCCACCAGGTCCAGCTGGCTGATTGCCTCGTTAAAACTCAGCATCAAGTTAATGTCACCCCCAGCAGAATTTCTATTTTCAGGCCTACGCATCAAATTAAAGTCCCCGACAATCAGCCAGCGTTTATCGGAGGGCATGTTGATATTGGAAAACCAGTGAAGGAAATCAATTTTCCCAGTTGGAGAACAGGGCGCATAGACATTGGTGATGATCCAAGATTCATCCGACAAAATAGCAAAAAATTCAACCGAAAGAGCATACTCATTTTGGAAAATAACATTGCCAGCCAGCTTCGAACTATTCCAGACGGTAATGAAACCCCCCGAGTTTCCAATTGAAGGGACAAAAGCGAACTCATCAAAAGAAGTGGGGCAGAATCTTTTTAAGTCTGCCCTAACAAAAGATTCCTTCTTCGTCTCCTGCAAGCAGATAATATCGCAGTTGGACTCCCGAATCACACAGAAAATACCGTTCCCCTTATCCACGGCATTAATACCTCGGACATTAAAACTTAAAACAGACCAGTCAGAGCAATTAATATCAACGTGACTATTCATCATAGAGATTAAGTTTGTCAACGTGGAGAAGCCCAAACCCAAAAGCTGGTAGGGCAGTATAGTATCTGGAAGGACAGAACAGGACACAGCCATAAACCACCGAGTTCATGAACACAGAAAGCAGATAAAGTCGCCAGGGCCGATACAGCCAAAAAGCCTGGCGATGTTGAGACCTGCAAAAGACACCCACCCACGGCAGCAATAACCTATCAGTTGTCATCATCTGAAGATTCTTGTTTGGAGTCCTCCTCAGCTTCATTGCCAGACTTGCTAGGGCCAACACAGCCCGGCGGATTCTTCTTTTTCTTCAGAACTTTGTCCGTCAAATCCTCTTCTGGCAGATTACAAAAGCGCGCTCCTAAGCGTCTGATCGCGTTAGCCGACAAGGATGGGGGGCCCTCACACTTGTGCTGACACATGAAACAATTCTTCTTCTGACACGAACCTTGCCTGAACCCAGCCCGGGCGTCACGAAGCCTCTTGCTTCTCCTCAGTTCTGATTCCACAATAGCAACATTGGGCCTGGAGGAGTTCGTGCCCGAAGGGACGAAGGAGTCCCCAGCAGAGTCCCCAGCAGATTCCTCGACGACGTCCGGACCAAGGGACTTGTCCACAGGACACTTCTTAGGGATGACGAAAGGGATCGTCTCAGACTCTGTCTCCAACAGAGCTGAAGGAATATCTGAGGACATGAACTTTTTGGACCAGCTGAAGGAATCTTCGTGCATCAGGTTGGATAGAAAAAAGGGCGCCCATTTCTTGGAAACCTGAACCGCGGTCACAGAGCAATTAGCTGGAGCGAAGAACCTTTCCCAGATCCTGTAAAACTGGGCATTCCTTTTCCTTTCAAGGTGACTCAGCAAAACAGGATCTTCATGCCAGTCAGGTGAGAACATAAAGTTCAGCTCCACGTTATTGTGCCCATTAACAAAAGGCCCCGCCTGCTGGACATCTGGAATAACTATATCTCCAGGCACAGGAGGAGCAGCCTGCATAGGTGGGCCATCAACCTCTTGGGGCCCAATCATGGGATGGTCGGCAGGGGCATTAAAGTTAGGCACCGGTCCCTCAGCCACCAGATCCACAGGAATCTGACCATTCAGCAGCTGCCCATTCTGCAGCACGGCGCCATGAAAGTGACCAGAAGAACTATCAGAGGACAGGTCTGAATGAGGGTTGCTGACTTGTTGCTCATCTGGTGGCTGGTCCAGGAAAGGCTGCAGAGGTGGCTGAACAGGAGGATCATTAACAATCCACTGGTCCCAGTCACCAGGAGCGTTGCCTGCAGGTTGAGCTTGAGCGTTGTCATCCGGTGGGAGATTAAGATCCCAGCCCACCGCCGGCACAGGCTGACCCAGACCAAAGAACTCAAAGGGAAGCTGCTGCCCATCCGCCGGTGCCGCTGGCACCGGGTCCTCATCTTGCGGCTGAGCACCCAATAAAGTTTGCTGGATGATCTCACACTGGACCGTCCACGAATCTCCAAGAAAGCCATCAGCATCTGAAAAAACAATAAATTGTGGGACCTCCTCCAGGGACGTGACTCGAACCCTGAGCAAAGTCCTAAAGATATTGCGTCTATCTTCTTCCCACAGAATCAATCTACCAAAGGAGCCAATAGCCACCTGCAAGTGCTCCGAGGAACGGAAATCCAGGGGGAAACCCAACAGCATAAGCCAACATTCCCGATTAAAATAGAGGGCTCTATGGTTCCATGCATCATTGTGCCGCTGGACAGTGAAGGTAGCATCGAGGTACTGCTGCGGACCGAGAAGAACAAGGTTGTCTCTTTCGAGAATGCTGCTAAACTGGACCAAAACCTGACCCAGGTGCGACCTCTGGATATCACGCACCCCAAGCCGACGGTGCTCCACAAGGTATTCTCTAACCACATCCCTCACCGCTGGGAAAGCAATCTCATGGTCCGGTAACGGTTGAATGCTGATAATAGCCCAATCCTCATGCAATGGCGGAAGACGCCGAGAAACTGACCTGGCCATAATCTCCCGGTGAAGGACCACCGAGGCGCTAAAGCCCGGAGGGAGGAAAGGTTCGGGATCAACACGCCTAAACGCCATCGGGGCAGGAGGCGAGGATCGGCAACCAGCAGACGAGGACGAAGCAAGTTGGGGTTTTGTTGAAGAGACGCCCAGGGAAAGCGTCAGGGACTGAGGAGGTGTCGATCCAGATTTTCTTAATATTTCCCGGGCGAACTCCTCGAAGCAACTGAAAACGGGCGGTCCACCGGACAGAGAAACAGCCGGTGAGCGAAACCAGGAGCAGTGATCAGGAGAATTTTGGTTTCCCACCAAACGGGCCCGACTCCCAAAGACAGGGAACGAAGTCAGAGGGGAACCGAAGGAAGTATGCTTATTTGGTATTATAAATGTTATTGTTTTATTATATAAATTTAGTTAAGCTTATGTTTTGGTTCTCCAAAAAAGTTAGAATGACTTAGAATTTAGGATGTAGAGAGTATACCATCTTCCCTTTTTTTTCCTTGACTGGCTGAGAACATCCAGGCACCTCAAACCTTGATTTGTTATTTTTAGGGCGATGGTGTTGGGGCGAAGACACCATCACCCGTGTTTTACTTGCCCCTGTTGCATGGCCATTAGCCATTCACCGCCGATGCTTGGTTCCTAAATCTGCTCCCATTTGCCCTGCAAAATTTGCTATTTTTTTCATCTTTCTGCCTCGCAGACCTCTTCTGAAGAGGTCCTATTGGATGGATAGCGCAAGAAATTTGAAGGTAGAGATAAAGCTCACTGTTGTTTGATTTTCACTTCTTGGCCTTTTCTTTTCCCTTTTTTTTGTAATGAACTTTCCTTACCCTGTTCTTGGCTTCTCTCTGAATACATTTTATCACAAGAGATATTACATGGGGCTTTCAATTATAATTACCATGCCTTGGTAAAATTGTGAATAGCTAAGGAAATTCGTGAATCTGTTTCTATTGTGTTTTCCAATTCAAAGGCCCTACATTTTATTTCCTTCGATTTTCCTTCTTTGCAAAAGGTGTCAACGCACTCATAAAGAACACACAACTCCTGAAGAGATTCATATGAGCAACAAAAGCAGCAAGGCGTATCAGAGAAAACGCTAGGCAAAGGGTGAACAAAGAAAACCGTCACATATTACAGTTTAATCAGGAAAATGGGTTTGTCAATCTCATATCCACCAGATGACTATTTGCCTGAGGATGATGATGATGATGATGGTATTGACAGGCTGTTTGTGCGGTCTCTAAGCTTTGATAATCTCAACACACATGATACCCTTGAATCACCAACAGCATTGCTCGATGCACTGACCTCCAAGAGGCTCATCGTGAGAGGCTCTTTAAGATTCGAAAGAAGGGAGGGTGATCCATTTCAAGTTGAAACAACGTTATCAATGGTGAGTCCTAAACCTGCAAAGAAGAGTTACAACTACAAGCCTATAGTCCTGCCAAGATATAAGTCCACGGAGAACCTACCACCAGATTCTCCGGTAATTGGGATGGTCAGCCCAGTGCACCAGGCTGCAGCAATAAGAGTGCAGAAGGTGTACAAGAGCTTCAGAACAAGGCGGCAGCTTGGTGATTGTGCTGTTCTTGTTGAACAACGCTGGTTTGTAAAATTCATTGTGCTAGTCTGATTCTGACATTAGGGCAAAGTTACTGAATTTCGTGAATTGTATGCTAAATCCAGGTGGAAACTACTTGATTTTGCATTGCTCAAGCGCAATTCAGTGTCATTTTTCGATGTACAAAAGCCTGAGTCGGCCCTCTCGAGGTGGTCTCGTGCCAGAATGAGAGCTGCCAAGGTAAATTCATGTGTCTACACATTATATGCTACTTAACCATTATTTTGAGCATGGAACTTAGAACTTATAGCGCAGTTGTCTGCTATAGTATTATGGTCCTACTATACTGGTTCTTGGCATTATTGTGATCCTTTTGGGGTCATTAATTGTTTTGATAATATTGTGAATTTGATAAACTGGACAAGTCAAACTAATTTTATTCTGCTGTTACTGTTAAATTTGGTCTGGTAGTTCTTTTTTATTGCGGAACCATGTCATTAGCGTGCCAACAGCCCATTGCTGCTATGAAGCTGATAATTATGCTCAAGTGCTGAAACGGTGTAGTCTGATTTCCACAAGGGCTATTGCCATATCTTTGTTCTAGTACGATTGAATATTGAGTTGGTATCCTGCTGTTCTTTTCTTTCTTTCTTTCTTGCCTCAGGTTGGAAAAGGTCTTTCCAAGGATGAAATGGCTCAGAAGCTCGCACTGCAACACTGGCTTGAAGCAGTACGCACAAAAACAATTTCTTTAAAACACTAACTGGTGAAAGAACATCACAGAACATTCATGTTTCATGGGCAGATTGATCCTCGACATCGGTATGGTCACAACCTCCACTACTACTACCAATACTGGCTACACTGTGAGAGCAAACAGCCTTTCTTTTACTGGTATTGTTCACGTGAAACTTTTAAAGCTATCTCCCAACCAGCTGAAGAAGAGAAGTTCAAAGTTCTCTGAAATCACGTCTCAATAGGTTGGATATAGGTGAAGGAAAGGAGGTTAATATTGATGAGCACTGTCCAAGATGGAAGCTGCTGCAGCAATGCATCAGGTACCTTGGCCCGGTTAGTGCTTCAACCCTCAGCAGCAATGAATACGAAATCTCAGAGCTAGTAGAAAAGGCTTCATATCTGAACCGTAGATGATTTGCTAATTTGTGCAGAAAGAAAGGGAGTCCTATGAGGTCGTGGTTGAGGATGGAAAGTTTATGTACAAACTGAGCCAGAAAATCGTCGACACATCTGAAGGCCCCAGGGATGCAAAATGGATCTTCGTGCTGAGCACAACGAGAGCTCTATACATCGGTACGGTACGTCCAACCACCACATCACCTTGAAACCTTAAGCAGGCAGTAGAGAAGAACCTGAACCATGAAGATAGCCTCTAACAGATGAAATGTAATAATCTCATTGTTGTTGCAGAAGAGCAAGGGCACATTTCAGCACTCCAGCTTCCTCGCCGGTGGAGCCACATCTGCTGCTGGCAGACTGATTGTAGAGGATGGAATTCTAAAGGTGCATATATAGATCAACACTTGTCTTCCAGCCTCGTAGTGTTTTACTTGTGCAGCGCCCAAGTCACCTGTCTGATTCGTTCAGCATCTTTCAGGCTGTCTGGCCACATAGTGGGCACTACCGCCCCACGGAGGCAAACTTTCGTGAGTTCATGAACTATCTGAAGAACAGGAACGTGGATCTTACAAATGTCAAGGTGAAGAAGCAAATCGATCAGAGTGCTACACCTCTACACACATACCCATGCATCCTAGCCAGGAAGAAAAACCTACTGCGTTGCTCCTTTTTTTTTCTTCCTCTGAAACAAGAACATCTTTTGGTTTGCTGTTTTTTGTACAGCTGAGCCTGTCAGAAGGTGAGGAGGACGAGTGGTTCAGGCACAGGGCCAGTAGCCTCTCCCAGCTTAACAACACGGAGAGCAGCCACCCCACGAGTGCAGAAGACTCCAAGTCCCACTCCCACCCCGCTGGCGCTGCTGACAAAGGCAATGGCACTACACCAGGCACGCCACCATCCACGAGCCATGATAAAACAACGACCAGCGCAGCGACAGCAGGCACGCCGGCCATGAAGAGGTCCTCGTCGGGCAGCAAGCTGCAGCGCAAGAGGCCTCCACGGCTGGCAGTGAGCAAGAGCCGGCTGGGCAAGGGCAGCGGGGAGCAGGGCGCGGGCGCGTTCGGGGACTGCCTAAACTTCTGCAAGGAGAACCTGTTCCGGGGCGGCGACGGCGACGGCGAGGGCGGCTGCGAGGGCGAGGAGATGGTGGTGGTGCCGCAGGAGAAGATCCTGCACCGCATCAACTCTAAGATGAGCCTGCACTCTTACCAGCTCGGGAACCAGCTCTCGTTCCGCTGGACCACCGGCGCCGGGCCCAGGATCGGGTGCGTCCGGGACTACCCGCCGGAGCTGCAGTTCCGGTCGATGGAGCAGGTCAGCCTGTCGCCGCGCGGTGGCGCCGAGCACCCTAGGTTCGGCGGCACGCCTCCCCGCCAGAGCCCGTGCGCACCGCTGATGCCATCAACGCCCGGAGGCTCCGTGTCGCCGCTGTACGGTCACGGTGGGGCGGGGACACCTTCGCCGCGGCTGCAACACGGTGCTGCCTAGAGCTCTGGCACGTTAACGTACGTATCTAGTGGCAGTGTGGCACGCCGCTTCGCCATGAGTCATCATGAGTTCATGACCCATGAGGCTTGAAGCCGTGACGAGGCGGAACCAGCCAGCCGGCCAGATGGACAAGTAGGGCGAAGTTTTTTCTCCTGATGATGAGAAGCAAGAACAAATGTTTCAATATAAAACAAACGGACGAATGATTAAACAAATAAAAGGCGGCTCATTATTTTACTATACTACATACGCTTATATAGCACATTTGTGAAACAAAACTATTAATTTGAACTGTTCAAGAGTTTAAAGTAAGGTATTGCATTGTCTGTTGTCAATTTATAGGGAATTCTATGGTTGGATTTATCTCTGTTTTTACCCTGATTTTTTTGTATTTATACGTATGTTCTTTTTTTAATGAAAGTCAGCACTTAATGGTGTTAAAATAGCTTATAAAAAGATGTTTATACCTTACACAATTGCCCCTCCTTACATCAAATGTTTGCAATTTCGTCTCTGCTTTGATATAAATGTTTGGAATATAATTGTGACACAAATCTGAGCATAAATTTTTAAAAATCAATACTTTAACTTTGATTTTAAAATATTTCAAAATTGATGACTATAAATTTAATTTAATATTAAATTTCAATAAAATCAACAACATTTTAACTATGATTTTAAAAGTATTTTAATTGATTCAATGATTTTCTTTTGGAAAAGTAATTATGACACTGGAAACATTTTAATTTTGAAAATCGACAACATTTCAAATAAGACCAACATGAGTGTTCTAATGAAAAAAAGACAATATAAGGAGTTGAGTCTATTTTAGTTGTGTACATCATGGTTTTTGGCTCGACAATGTATTTAAGGCCATTGAGAGAGAGAGAGAGAGAGAGAGAGAGTTTTGTTACACGGTTTCTAAGAGTATCACATTATCTTTGGAAGTTTATGTTGATAGATGAAACAATCTTTCTCAATACATAGTTTCATTTTAGAGTTTCTTAGATTAGCCAAAAGTATTTAGTACTTTCAGGGACGGAGCTAGAAAAAATCTTAGGAGGGACTGAACTAAACTGCTACACTATAGGCAACGACTAATGTTGCAATCAGGCGTTATGTGCAAAGCATGCAAACAAGACTCCTGATCTATTAGATCAAGATCCAACCATATGTCACATTTAACACTTAAATCCTTTCATCACCGTCTCGTGTAGATTTATAAAAAAAACCCTAACAAACCACAATATGTCTACGGTTGGATCATGATCTAACGGATCAGAATGTTTGCTTGCACACCTGCAATAAGACTTGATTGCACATTAGTTATCACCTACACAATATGAGTCTTTTCTATATTATATTTTTTATATTTTAAAATTTAGGAATAACTTTAGTGAGGCTTCATAGACTCAGGAGGGATAGGAGGGGCCCGATCCCCACCCACCCCACCGTATGGAATACTTCCACGAGGAGACAAAAGTATCCAATACTTTCATGATGTTGAGTTTCTTAAGTTGCCTTCTATAATGTTTTGACTTATATCCAAAAACTTATATTAATCTTGCTCTAACATGTACATAGACATGCAATTGGATCACTTAAATGTTATTTGATGAGATTGAAATTCGCATGAAACTTGCAATTGCACGAAACGAAAGTGATGCATTAAATTAGTAAAGATTGTGATGTTAAAATAGTTAAATAACATTCCTGTTTTTTTACATCTCATGTTAGCTTTGTTCTAAATCAAATATTAGTATCTTTGACCATTTATTTTAAAGATTCTTGTAGTTTCGCAACATATATTACTCCCTCACAGTGCCCTTGCCCTTATACAAGGCATATACATGATTTTTTACCGAAATACTAGGCTGGCTGGCTAAAAGCATCACCAAGAGCTTCTAAAATTTACTCTCTATCATTATTTGAAGTTATTTAAGTAAAAATCAGTTTCTATATCTGTTGGGGACCTTCGTCTTCCGAAGGTCCTCAAAAACATGATTTAACAAAGTTTCTCAAGTGTAATGTATGTACAGGTACCTTCAATCAAAAGGGCAATCTTGCTTAGGGAAAACAATTTTTTATAGTTTTTTTTAAAGGCGGGACAAGGTTTTAGGAATAAGAAAGAGATTATAAAATCAAGAAATTGGATCAGAAATAACAAGGAGATAGACAAGATTCAAAACATTATTGTTAATGATCAAGAGTGAAATAAGATAACCACTAACTGATGAAGCGAGGATAAATTGTACAACCAAGGATATGAGAATTTTTTTTAAAGGTACAAAATACAAGGGCATTATCAAGGAGAGAAGTAGAGAGACAAAGGGTTCAATATATCGAGGTAGATATTGTCCAAGGATGACAATACAATGGCAAGAAAACAAGAGTAGAAGAAATCAAGGGTTATATAGCAATATTATGAGTTAGAACACAACCACAATATAACATCGTCTTTACCGATCTAGTCGAAAATCTCAATCCTAAAGAACAATCCTATCAACCTAATCAAGAAATCTGGTAATAGATCTAGGGGATCCATAACAAAACTTCTTGCAGGGTAAGGGTAAGATAGGCAATGGGGCATCTTCAATAGCTTCTAAAGGGTTCTTTCAGGCAAACTTCGCTTCAAGTTCCACAATCCTAACTTGATCATCTTGTAGTGCTTCTGAGTAGAGTCTTCTAATAGACCAAAATCAGACTAGAAGAGTTGAAAATAAAAGAGACGAGTTTTGATATAAAGTAAGTTTTTATGGAGGAAAATATATCAAGCTTTGAAAGACTGACTGAGCTTTCCATTTCTAACTAATCTAGCGACCTACAGTCACATTGCTTCGATACCACTTCTGTCACACCCGGTTCCAGGGGGTTGAACCAAGCGCATAGCATATGTGTGCCAGGATCTATTTTCACACATATGTTGACGTAACAAGTGTAATATATCAAAATAACAATGCATAAAAGCGTAAATAACTATTATATTAACATATTACACTTCGAACAGACATAATGCCTTAACCTTTATTCATCAAAGTACAGCAAAACAAGGACATCCATCCATAGGAAGATGACCGGGGGTTATCACTAGACTAGCATCTATGGAGTTCAGCATCATATCTTCATCTGCAAACTTCTGATCAAAATTAAGCAATGGTGAGTTCACTTATGGTCGGGGCTCAGCAAGTGGGGGAAAATGCAAGGTAACAAGGTAAGGCTAAAGTTTTAATGTGGTTAGCATTTTAGTTGGTCAACATTTTATTATCAACACCTATCTTACTAATAAGTGTAAATCCCTAGTATTCCCATTAAACAAAGGTATAAGAGTATATATAAATAATACTTAAGTGAAACCACTTAAGCAAACCATTGACAGATCATCGGATCTCGATTTATTTCCATCTTCAAGTTCAATTATCATGTGAGGAGTCCAGGCTGCTCATAACCATAAGCATGACTGATATATCAGTTTTACACTCTGCAGAGGTGGTACAACTTTACCCACAAGCCGTGTATCCCCTCTAGCCTGGGTTGGCCAAAACCCGTAAACACTTCCGAGGTGAATGGCTAGGGATCCACTATGAGGCTTTCACAGAATACACTTAATACAAAGCAACCCGCTAAGGTTTCTAAAGTCGATGATGGAGGCCCCCTGGGTGAGGTACCTTAGCCAAGAATACGTCCCCATGTTAATGTGGGCTGCCACCACCACCGCTCCCCCTCTTGCCCATATTTCAGGTAAGGTTGCTAGGCACTAAGCATATAAAGCTAATTACCAAAACCAGAGCCATAATAGCACTCGTGGTTGCACTATTTTCCTGGGTGGTCACTCCATGTTCCAATTATCACAATATGATCTTGCTTAATCATCGAATTAACAACAATAATGTAAACTTACCATTTGGAACATTGATATCATCAGTAGGAGTACCATCATAAAGTTAAAGTTGTAGCAATAGCATAGCTACTAGATTAAATCATAAACCTAGGTTAAACAAGGAATAAGGTTGGAAAGGTTAGGTGTATCTGAATAGGTAACCTATCAAATTATGCACATATATCCAAGAATAAACTTTATTAAATAAATTGTTTGGGATCAAATAGAGTATGCAGAGGGAGAAGTCTACTTGCCTTGCTTATTGAAAACTTGAGGTTCTTCCACGGATTTGAATAGATCTTGATTCTTAACTACTAGATCAACCACTGAATATCACACAAACAAACAAGAAGAACAAACACCACTCAATAACATACAACATTCACCATACGTAAAGCTAAAAGAAAGCCTGACGAAATGAGCGTTCGCGTTACAAAAACATTACACGCGAGGGTTATAATAAAAAGGTCTTGTTTTCAAACATGTGATCTATACTTTATAAAATAAGACATGAGCTTATAAATATCTTAATTAAAATATACAAATATTAGGTTCACCAATTTAATCTTTTATATAACGTCATATGCGATATGTCTAAGATTAAGAGTTTACAGGATGATAAAACACGTTATAACAATATTAAACCTTTTTAACCTTTTAGAAAAGACATAAGTTATATCTAAGGTTAATGTTCTACGAAACACGTTATTTATTTGTAAGCATTATGGAACGTATTATAATTCATTATTTAACCTTCACTTATGATAAATTAAGATATAAGTCTAAATAGGTTTTATGTGAAAAGATCATTATTATTAAACACCTATTTTATGACGAGTTAGGTTATGGGCCTTAAGTGGATTTTCATGCAAAAGATAATAAACAAATAACTATATTTTATTATAAAGTACATGGCCTATATTCTTTATTAAGAAAGTTATAATCAAGGTCAATATATGAAGTAATATTTTAGTTACAAAAGAACTTAAGCTCTTATTACTTTATTTTATCCTTTAGGAAAAGCTAAGTGATTCGTATATAATGTGGACTAAATTCTATAAAATCATTAATCATGCCATAAATCTAGTTAAGAACAAATTGACTATCGGTTTGGTTAATAAATTATGATAAAGGATAATTAATCTATTAATTATCTTTAATTCTATTGTAGGAACAAATGATCTAATTCATTAGAAAGGAAATTATGTATCAACTATCATTTTAGTGTATAAAAGCACTGACCCTTGTTATCTTTTAATTGAGAAAATATAAATAATCTATTAATTGGACATATGTTTATTTTCTATTTTTATTAAGAAACATATGTCTACATATTCTTTTAAGTTTCTATTTAATACGGCTATACTTAAACCTTTATAACGAACCTTGTTAAATATGATATCTATTAAAAGGTCATTTTAAACTAGAAACAAATTATCTACTTCATTAGTAAGAAACCTATGTTTATCAACATACTATCAATTTCTTTATTAGAAAAGTATAAGTGTCTAATTAAGTCGTTTTAACATAAATTCTATCCTTTCGGTTTTCTTCTTTCTTTTCTAAATAGAGTTTATACGTATAACTAAAAATTGTTTATTTATGATTCTTCTGCCATTAATATACTAAGAATTAATTGTATTTTACTAAATGGGACTTTTAATAACATATTCATGGTTATTGTGACATAGATAATTATCTTACTAATTCTAGGTACTTAAGTGCTATACTTATGAATTCATTTATCATGAATAGTAAAATATATATTTTTCATTTGACCGAAAATACGTGGCTTAGGATTTCTTCTATTTCTTCATGCAAATAAGTGTACACTTAAAATACTACTACCAATTATCGTTTCACACATACTAAAGCGAAATTAATTATAAACATTTCTAGTATGAAAACCACTGAGGTAGTGAATAGTGACCATACTCATTTTTTAAATTATAAAATCATACACATAATAAAACGTTGTCGCAGGGTCCGATTTTGATTACACATATATATTGAATCTATAAAGTCATACACGTGAATCACCAAATCGCATCATCTCAATATAAAAATAATAATTCATAAATTGATTCAAAACGTGTTTTAGAACATAAATCAACATTTGGGGTTATTTTCAACCTTGTAGTGAATGGAGGGATTCAGTCACGGTGAGGCGAGGCACGACCAAGGACGAGCGAAGACGACGTGAACGAGGCTCGGCGTTGGGCACAGATGATCCAGTTGGTGTGCTGCACGGTTGCGTCGACGGCGGTTGGTGAGCGCCATATTTACAAAAGTTAGGGACCAAAACAGAAATCGATCATCTTCTACCTCCGGTTCTTGGCTTCCACGGCAAAGGAGACAATGGACTAGAGACTGGGCCGGTTTCACTGCAGTGGACAGCGTTCTGGGCAGGGATCCATCGAAGGGGACGCCAGTGACTTGTGTTCGTCTTTGCCGGCGACGGGGAAGGAGCAGGGACCTCTAGTCACACGGCGAGCAGCGCGATGGCGTGAACACACACGCAAACAAACGAGCAGCGAAGAAGAGCGTGTGAGAGCGAGGCAAGGAGGCGGGATGGAATGGAGAGAGGTCCGGCGCCCAATTTATAGAGAATAGGGAGGGAGAGGAAAGGTCGGGTCTTCATGGCTGTTGATGGCGTTCATGGAGGAGAGGGAGTAATGGGGGGAGAGGAACGGACGCATTGAAGCTCCAATAACGCACGCACAGCGCGGGGTTCGTCGGTTGGCCTTCGGTGTGCATGGCGCTTGGTGTCGCGGCTGCCCCTGGGCACGACGGGGATGGCTCGGGTCGGGGCTTGGGTTGGGCGCGAGGCGGCCGGTCGGCTGCACGGGTCGGTGTTGCGGCATGGTCGTGGCTCATAGCGCGGGCGGCGCGTGGGCTGGGCGCGGTTCCTGCTAGGGACGAGGGAGCAGGGGCAGGGCGCGCAGGGTAGCCGGGCGTCGGTCCTTGGTGTCGCGGGTGGCTTGGCGCGTCGGGCGGCTCGGCACGGCGCGGGCTGGGCGCGCGGGTGGCAGGGTCGGGCTCCGGACGTCGGGGAGGCATCGGTCGCTGCGTAGCGTCTTGGTGCTGGGCGTCGCGGCTGGTCGAGGCAGTCGGGCGCACCGTGTAGGATCGGCGCGGCGCTGCTCGGCGGTTGGAACGTCGTGCGGTCAGGGAAGGAAAGGGACGCGAGGGGAGAGAGAGCCGGGTGAGAGAGAGAGAGGAAGGTGGCGGCTGAGGGAGAGGAGCAGGAGGCGGCGGTGCTGTGCAGGAGGAGCCAGGGGCGGCGCGGCTCCTAGGGTTAGGGGGCGGTCGGTTTCTGATGGGCCCCTAGTGGGCCGGCTAGGGTAGTTAGTTTTTTTTCTTTTTTCGAATTTCTCTTTTCTAATTTAAAATACATATTTAAATAACTCAAAAAATTATAATAATTAAACTAAAATTATTTTTAAATAAAATATTTATTTTTAGACTAATAATTATTATATTAATTATGTGAATTTTTATTTAAGAGGAAATGCTATTCAATATCCAAAAAAATCAATTATGAGCAATCAAAAATCATTTCACATGTAAACAAAATCGAACTCTTAAAAGAAAATTTATTACCATAATTACCATTATAAACTAAAATTATTAATATACATATTTTCTGAAAACCTTATTTTAGCAATTCATTATTGTTTTGTAAAATGAGTTTTTCTTCACAGATCAAATTCATAAATTGGTTTTGCAAATCAATTCAAACAAAATATATGCTTCGACATGAGTGTAACAAACACTTGGTAATTTTATCTATTCAAGAAATTCTTCAAATCAATGCTTCCTTATTTTAAAACATAAATATTTTTCCTTTCTACTGAAATTTAATAATATAAACTAAGTTATCTTCAATGATGGATCTAGGGTGTTACCAAATCTACCCCCTTAAAAAGAATCTCGTCCTCGAGATTAGGGAAGGCTAGCAAGAAAACAATGTTGATATATGGTTACTCGTAGGTTCTTAGTTCACATTAAACTCTTCTAAACTTAAGGAACTTCTTCATTTCTTCGCTCCGCAATGACTACTAATCAAGCGATCTTCATCATCGTACTTATAACTGGTTGGTCTTCTGGATTATCGCTTAGGTCATGCTTGGCAGCTTTCTTCTCTAGTCGGTCTAGACGCTTCTTGGGGCATTCGCAAATAACATGTTCTTCATTTTTGCAGTAGTAGCAAGCACCTCTTGCTTTGAGTTCTTTGCGAGTCAACTTTGCTCGACCAACCGGGAATGAGGGATGATTGGGGGTCTGTATCTCATATAGCTGAGTCTGGCTTGATTCTTCTGTTTGGGTATCCATGTGTTTCGAGGCTTTTGCTTGTGGTTGAGGTGGACTACTCATGTGTCCAAACATTTTTCTATTCCTTTTGTTATTCTTCACAATGTTGATAGAAGTTTCTGTGCATTTTTGTTCATATTCCATGTCTGGAGTTTGAGATAGCTTTATCTCGGAGGTGTTCGGTAGTGAACTCTTCTCAGGACAGTTACGAAGGTAATGATCTTCACGTCCACATAGATAACAAGCTTTTCTTGAAGTTATTTCTTGACTTTTTCCATGCTTCCATTTTTGTTTCTTTGACCTAATACGGCGACGGGGCTGAAACTGTGTGCAGGTGATAGTCCATCCATCAATGTAACACTCATGTGCTTCTTTTTGCAGCTGGGCATCCTTGTGATGTTTCCTTTTTGGAATACCTGACAATTCATCATCTAACAGTGCATCTGCTATTAGTTGTTCTTGGGGAGACCATTGACTTTTTATGCCAGAAAACAAAATCTGATTCTTCTGTTTTGTAGTTTCACTTTAGTTTGTACTGATCTGGAGACAAGGAATTCCATAGTACTCGCAACAACATGTTCCAAGATCATTTGTCTATTGGTGTGCATCCTTTTGTGTCTGTTCATCAGTTGTTTCATTTCTAGTGATGTTTCGACTTGCCAACACTTGCTGGTATGAGGAGGTGAGTTGAGATGCTTTCTGTATTATTAGAGCTTGTGCATGTAACAACTTTTCTAGGTCAACTATCGAGGGTGATGTTGTGGTTGATGTCATATGGTTATCGGTAGTCTGCTCATGTGCTATAAATTTTGCTAAATCAACTTGTTGGAGTCTAGCTACCACTTGAGAGGTTGCTTGCAGAAACTGTGCATGCGCCTTCTTGAACTGTTCCATCTGAGACTTAGCTGGAGGAGTTGCTAGCACAATGTATTCTTTGCACTTTGTGACATCACTTGCAGTTGATATTCCAAGGTCTGACATCTGTATGGATATAGCAAGGAAGGAAGGGACGAAGAGATTCAGCTAAGACAGACTATAAAGAGTAGAGAGAACCCAACTATCTAAGGTTTAACCTAGGTAACTGTTGTCATTATGGACAAAAGTCACCCAATACAACAACAATCATTACAAAGAAGCAAATCAAACATAGTCACCAAGATAACTAACATGAACTCAAACATATCAGCACCACATAACTCGATGTTATTCATTCAATCAAAAGGGCAATCTTGCCTAGGGAAAACAATTTCTTATAGTTTTTTATAGGTAGGACAAGGTTAGGAATAAGAAAGAGATTATAAAATCAAGGAATTGGATCAGAAATAACAAGGAGATAGACAAGATTCAAAACATTATTGTTAATGATCAAGAGTGAAATAAGATAACCACTAACTGATGAAGCGAGGATAAATTGTACAACCAAGGATATGAGAAATTTTTTTAAGGATACAAAATACAAGGGCATTATCAAGTAGAGAAGTAGAGAGACAAAGGGTTCAATATATCGAGGTAGATATTGTCCAAGGATGACAATACAATGGCAAGAAAACAACAGTAGAAGAAATCAAGGGTTATATAGCAATATTATGAGTTAGAACACAACCACAATATAACGTCGTCTTTACCGATCTAGTAAAAAATCTCAATACTAAAGAACAATCCTATCAACCTAATCAAGAAATCTGGTAATAGATCTAGGGGATCCATAAAATAACTTCTTGCGGGGTAAGGGTAAGACAGGGAATGGGGCATCTTCAATAGCTTCTAAAGGGTTCCTTTAGGAAAACTTCGCTTCAAGTTCCACAATCCTAACTTGATCATCTTGTAGTGCTTCTGAGTAGAGTCTTCTAATAAACCAAAATCAGACTAGAAGAGTTAAAAATAAAAGAGACAAGTTTTGATATAAAGTAAGTTTTGATGGAGGAAAATATATCAAGCTTTGAAAGACTGACTGGGCTTTTCATTTCTAACTAATCTAGCGACCTATAGTCACATTGCTTTGATACCACTTCTGACACACCCGGTTCCAGGGGGTAGAACCGAGTGCATAGCATATGTGTGCCAGGATCTATTTTCACACATATGTTGACGTCACAAGTGTAATATATCAAAAGAACAATGCATAAAAGCGTAAATAACTATTGTATTAACATATTACACTTCAAACAGACATAATGTCTTAACCTTTATTCATCAAAGTACAGCGAAACAAGGACATCCATCCACAGGAAGATGGCTGGGGGTATCACTAGACTAGCATCCATGGAGTTCAGCATCATATCTTCATCTGCAAACTTCTGATCAAAATTAAGCAAGGGTGAGCTCACTTATGGTCGGGGCTCAGCAAGTGGGGGAAAATGCAAGGTAACAAGGTAAGGCTAAAGTTTTAATGCGGTTAGCATTTTAGTTGGTCAACATTTTATTATCAACACCTGTCTTACTAATAAGTGTGAATCCCAAGTATTCCCATTAAACAAAGGTATAAGAGTATATATAAAAAACACTTAAGTGAAACCACTTAAGCAAACCATTGGCAAATCATCGGATCTCGATTTATTTCTATCTTCAAGTTCAATTATCATGTGAGGAGTCCAGGCTGCTCATAACCGTGAGCACGGCTGATATATCAGTTTTACACTCTGCAGAGGTGGTACAACTTTACCCACAAGCCGTGTATCCCCTCTAGCCTGGGTCAGCCAAAACCCGTAAACACTTCCGAGGTGAATGGCTAGGGATCCACTATGAGGCTTTCACAGAATACACTTAATACAAAGCAACCCGCTAAGGTTTCTAAAGTTGATGATGGAGGCTGAAAGTCGCCTAGAGGGGGGGGGGGTGAATAGGCAGAATCTGAAATTTATAAACTTTAAGCACAACTACAAGCCGGGGTTAGCGTTAGAAATATAAACGAGTCCGAAAGAGAGGGCGAAAACAAATCAACTAAAGAAATATATCGGATGACATGGTGATTTGTTTTACCGAGGTTTGGTTCTTGCAAACCTACTCCCCGTTGAGGTGGTCACAAAGACCGGGTCTCTTTCAACCCTTTCCCTCTCTCAAACGATCACCTAGACCGAGTGAGCTTCTCTTCTCAATCAAATGGGACACTAAGTCCCCACAAGGACCACCACACAATTGGTGTCTCTTGCCTTGATTACAATTGAGTTGGGAACAAGAAAGAAGGAAGAAGAAAAGCGATCCAAGCGCAAGAGCTCAAATGAACACGACAAAACTCTCTCTTCTAGTCACTATTGCTTTGAGTGGAATTGGGACTTGGAGAGATTTTGATTCACTCTAATTGTGTCTTGTATTGAATTCTAGAGCTCTTGTATTGAATATGTTGGCTGAAAACTTGGATGCCTTGAAGTGTTGGTGGTTGGGGGGTATTTATAGCCCCAACCACCAAAGTGGCCGTTGGGAGGGGCTGCTGTCGTATGGTGCACCGGACAGTTTGGTGCGCCACCGGACACTGTCTGGTGCGTCAGCCACATCACCCAACCATTAGGGTTCGACCGTTGGAGCTCTGACAAGTGGGGCCACCGGACAGTCCGGTGGTGCACCGGACAGTCATTGTTCACTGTCTGGTGCGCCTTCTGGCGCCTGCTCTGACTTCTGCGCGTGCAGTTGCACTATTCATGTTCACTGTTCACCTTTTGCAGACGACCGTTGGCATAGATAGTCGTTTCTCCGCTGGCACACCGGACAGTCCGGTGCTACACTGGACAGTCCGGTGAATTATAGCGGAGTGGCTCCCCCAAATTCCCGAAGCTAGCAAGTTCGACTTGATCCACCCTAGTGCACCGGACACTGTCTGGTGGTGCAGCGGACACTGTCCGGTGGCACACCGGATAGTCCGGTGCGCCAGACCAGGGCAGCCTTCGGTTGTCTTTTTGCTCTTTTTATTTGAACCCTTTCTTGGACTTTTTATTGGTTTGTGTTGAACCTTTGGCACCTGTAGGACTCATAATCTAGAGCAAACTAGTTAGTCCAATAATTTGTGTTGGGCAATTCAACCACCAAAATCATTTAGGAAAAGGTTTGACCCTATTTCCCTTTCAATCTCTCCCTTTTTGGTGATTGATGCCAACACAAACCAAAGCAAATATAAAAGTGCAGAATTGAACTAGTTTGCATAAGGTAAGTGCAAATGGTTGCTTGGAATGAAACCAATAATTATTTCTACTAGATATGCATGGATGGTTTTCTTCTTATTTAAAATTTTGGACCACGCTTGCACCACAAGTTTTGTTTTGCAAATTCCTTGTGAAATTCTTTTTCAAAACTTTTGCAAATAGTCAAAGGTATATGAATAAGATTGAAAGAAGCATTTTCAAAATTTGAAATTTTCTCCCCCTGTTTCAAATGCTTTTCCTTTGACTTAAACAAAACTCCCCCTCAATGGAACTCTCCTCTTAGTGTTCAAGAGGGTTTTACAAATTTTTGAAGATACTTTCTCCCCTTTTGAAAACACATAAAGATATCAATTTGAAAACTTCATTTTAAAATTTGGTGGTGGTGCGGTCCTTTTGCTTTGGGCTAATACTTTCTCCCCTTTGGCATGAATCGCCAAAAACGGATACTTGTGAGGAAATATAAGCCCTTTCACTTTCTCCCTAATGGCAAACAAATAAATACGAGTGAAGATTATACCAAAGTGGAGAACTATGCGGAATACTGGCAAAGAGTAGATAATACCGATGGAGTTGAGTGGAAGCGTCGTCTTTGCCGAATACTCCATTTCCCTTTCAATTCTATGACTAAGCATGATAATACACTTGAAAATACAATAGTCTTAGACATAAAAGAGATATGATCAAAGGTATATAAATGAGCTATGTGTGCAAAGAATCAATCAAAATTCCTAGAATCAAGAATATTTAGCTCATTCCTAAGTTTGGTAAAGGTTTTCTCATCTAGTGGCTTGGTAAAGATATCGGCTAATTGATCTTTAGTGTTAATATAGGCTATCTCGATATCCCCCCTTTGTTGATGATCTCTCAAAAAGTGATACCGAATGGCTATGTGCTTAGTGCGACTGTGTTTAACGGGATTATCCGCCATGCGGATTGCACTCTCATTATCACATAGGAGAGGGACTTTGCTAAATTTGTAGCCATAGTCCCTAAGGGTTTGCCTCATCTAAAGCAATTGCGCGCAATAATGGCCTGCGGCAATGTACTCGGCTTCGGCGGTAGAAAGAGCTACTGAGTTTTGTTTCTTTGAAGCCCAAGACACCAGGGATCTCCCCAGAAACTGACAAGTCCCTGATGTGCTCTTCCTATCAATTTTACACCCTGCCCAATCAGCATCTGAATATCCTAATAAATCAAAAGAGGATCCCTTGGGGTACCAAAGACCAAACTTAGGTGTATGAACTAAATATCTCAAGATTCTCTTTACGGCCCTAAGGTGAACTTCCTTAGGATCGACTTGAAATCTTGCACACATGCATACAGAAAGCATAATATCCGGTCGAGATGCACATAAATAGAGTAAAGATCCTATCATCGACCGGTATACCTTTTGATCTACGGATTTACCTCCCGTGTCGAGGTCGAGATGCCCATTGGTTCCCATGGGTGTCTTGATGGGCTTGGCATCCTTCATTCCAAACTTGGTGAGTATATCTTGAATGTACTTCGTTTGGCTAATGAAGGTGCCCTCTTGGAGTTGCTTGACTTGAAATCCTAGAAAATACTTCAACTCCCCCATCATAGACATCTCGAATTTTTGTACCATGATCCTACTAAACTCTTCACAAATAGATTTGTTAGTAGACCCAAATATGATATCATCAACATAAATTTGGCATACAAACAAATCATTTGTAATAGTTTTAGTAAAGAGAGTAGGATCGGCCTTGCCGACTTTGAAGCCATTAGTGATAAGGAAATCTCTTAGGCATTCATACCATGCTCTTGGGGATTGCTTGAGCCCATAAAGCGCCTTAGAGAGTTTATAGACATGGTTAGGGTACTCACTATCTTCAAAGCCTGGAGGTTGCTCAACATAGACCTCTTCCTTGATTGGTCCATTGAGGAAGGCACTCTTCACGTCCATTTGATAAAGCTTAAATCCATGGTAAGTAGCATAGGCAAGTAATATACGAATTGACTCAAGCCTAGCTACGGGTGCATAGGTTTCACCAAAATCCAAACCTTCGACTTGTGAATAACCCTTGGCCACAAGTCGTGCTTTGTTCCTTGTCACCACACCATGCTCATCTTGCTTGTTGCGGAAAACCCACTTGGTTCCTACAACATTTTGGTTAGGACGTGGAACTAAATGCCATACCTCATTTCTCGTGAAGTTGTTGAGCTCCTCTTCCATCGCCAGCACCCAATCCGAATCTTTAAGTGCATCCTCTACCCTGTGTGGCTCAATAGAGGAAACAAAAGAGTAATGTTCACAAAAATGAGCGACTCGAGATCAAGTGGTTACCCCCTTATGAATATCACCGAGGATGGTGTTCACGGGGTGATCTCTTTGAATCGCTTGGTGGACTATTGGGTGTGGCGGTCTTGGATCTTGTTCATCTTTCTTGTCATGATCATTGGCATCTCCCCCTTGATCATTGCCCTCCTCTTGAGGTGGTGAAAGTCGCCTAGAGGGGGGTGAATAGGCAAAACCTGAAAATTAAAAACTTTATCCCCCAACTAGATCCCTTGATTAGTGGTTAGAACAAGATATACAATTATCGGAGTATAAAAACTAAGTCCTTGCTTGTAAAGAGTATTGCTTTCAAATAATGCAGAATTGATAAAACAATACAATTATTAAGTCTATGAGAATAAAGCAAGAGGGCTTAGATAAGAAGAGCAATAACACAAGTTCTTTCTTGCAAGATGTTGCTTCACTAAATGAGAATTTAACATTAAGCAACACCAAATAATATTTGCAAAGAATAGTGCAAGAAAAACATAGAAAGGGAAAGAACAAACAAACCACAAGTAATAAGCACACGAGACACGGGGATTTGTTTTACCGAGGTTCAGCCCTCGAAGGCCTAGTCCCTGTTGAGGAGTCCACTAAGGACGGGTCTCTTTCAACCCTTTCCCTCTCTCCACCGATCACCAAAGACCGGCGAGCTCTTCTTCTTCTCAAGGATTACTTAAGACCCCGCAAGGATCACCACACTCTTTGGTGTCTCTTGCTAGCTTTACAAGCCTCCAAAACTTTGGAGGAAGTTCAATGGGAGTCAAAACTCCACGCGCAAATGAACAAAAAGATGTAGCACACACTATCTCTCAATGAATCTCACAAGGCACTAGTGCTAAACTCAAATGAGTAGCCCTCTCTTGCTTGCTCTCTCTTTTGTGGTACTTATGTTGGTTGTAGTGGTCTAAATCTTGTGTATAGGATGGATCAATGAATAGAGGTGGTTGGGAGGGCTTGAATATGTCAACTAGATGACTTGGAATGTTGCTTGGGCTCCCACACCTTGAAGTGGCCGGTTGGGGTGGTATTTATAGCCACCAACCAAATTGTAGCCATTGGAGAAGGCTGCAGGCGATGGGCGCACCGGACAGTCCGGTGCACCACCGGACAGTGTCCAGTGCGCCGCCGGACAGTGTCCGGTGTGCCGCCACGTCATCCTCCCGATAGGGCTTGGAGCTGGTCGACCATTGGAGGCTTTGTCCTCATGTGGCACCGGATAGTCCGGTGCGACACCGGACAGTCCGGTGCCCTTCTGACCAACTGCTCTGACTTCAGCCGCGTTCATTGTGCTACGCTGTTCACTGTCAGAGTCGACCTTTGCGCGCAGATAGTCGTTGCTCCGCTGGCACACCGGACAGTCCGGTGGCCCACCGGACAGTCCGGTGAATTATAGCGGAGTTGTGCCTAAGAAACCCGAAGCTGAAGAGTTTGAGTTCGATCCTCCCTGGTGCACCAGACAGTCCGGTGGTGCACCGGACAGTCCGGTGCGCCAGACCAGGGAGCACTTCGGATTCCTTTGCTCCTTTATTTTTGAACCCTTTTTAATCTTGAAAGGGAAATGTGCCCTTGGGCCATTTCTAGTATATTTTGGTGATTAAGTGCCCAACACATATTGAGTGAGTAATTATGTGCCAAATGATGGATGAAGTGCAAATCAACAAGAAGGTATGATTCTAGACTTAGTACATTGGTTTTTGTGTACTAATATATTTGTCTAAGTGCTATAATCAGAGAAAAGAGAAAAAGGAAAAGACTTGGCTGGAGCAGCCAAGACTCAGCGCAGTCTGGCACACCGGACTGTCCGGTGGTGCACCAGACAGTGTCTGGTGCGCCAGACTGGCTTCAGGCGAACTGGCCACTCTCGAGAATTCGTCGGCAGCGTACGGCTATAATTCACCGGACTGTCCGGTGGTGCACCGGACTGTTCGGTGAGCCAACGGCCGTCAGCGCAACGGTCGGCCGCCAAATCCGCGGGCGACGCGTGGCCCGCTCCAACGGTCGGCAGGAGGCACCGGACTGTCCGGTGCGCCAATGGCTACAATTCTGCATCGGTCGGCTGTGCCATTTTAGGAAGGCGATCTGCACCGGACCATGAACAGTGCCTGTCCGGTGGTGCACCGGACTGTCCGGTGCGCCACCCGACAGAAGGCAAGAATTGCCTTCCTAGATTGCCTCCAACGGCTCCTAGCTGCCTTGGGGCTATAAATGGGACCCCTAGGCGCATGGAGGAGATATACAAGCATTCTTTGATCATCTCTAAGCACCAAGACTCCATTCTCGCGCATTTGATTCTTTGTGATAGTGACTTGAGCTCTATTTGAGTAGAGAACTCCTCGCATTGTGTTATGAGCTCAAGTTGTGGCTTGTGTGCGTGTTTGTGCTCGTGCTTTGAGTCTTGTGTGTGTTGCTCTCCTGTCTCTTACTTCCGTGCTTCTTTGTGATCATCAATTATAAGGGCGAGAGGCTCCAAGTTGTGGAGATTCCTCGCAAACGGGAGATAGTAAAAGAAAGGAAAACACCGTGGTATTCAAGTTGATCATTGGATCACTTGAAAGGGGTTGAGTGCGACCCTCGTCCAGTGGGACGCCACAACGTGGAGTAGGCAAGTGTTATACTTGGCCGAACCACGGGATAAATCACCGTGTCTCTTGTGCTTGTTTTCTTCGTGACCATTGTGTTTCACAAGAGCTTGGTCCTTAGCCACTTGATTCTATTGAGCTAACACTTAACCAAGTTTTGTGGCTACAAGTATTTGATTTTTACAGGATCACCTATTCACCCCCCTCTAGGTGCTCTCAATTGGTATCGGAGCCGTTCTCTTCACGCAAGGGACTAATCGCCTGAAGAGATGGATCCTAAGGGAAAGGGGATGGTGGTCAACGACAAGACAAAGGAGTCCATCGTCAATGAGCCAAGAGATGATAAGCCCTCGGACTCTGGCTCGAGTCATAAGAAAAGAGACGGGAAGAAGAAGAGGCGCATTAAGAAGATCGTCTACTACGACAGCGACGAGTCTTCTTCTTCCCCAAGAGACGACGAATACGATGAGAAAAAGAAACCAGTTAATTCGAATTTTTCTTTTGATTATTCTCGTATTCCGTTTAATTCCAATGCTCATTTACTTTCAATTCCACTTGGGAAACCTCCGCACTTTGATGGAGAAGACTACTCATTTTGGAGTCACAAAATGCGTAGTCACCTATTCTCTCTCCATCCAAGTATTTGGGAGATTGTTGAAAACGGAATGCTTTTTGATAGTACTGACAACCCCGTTTTCATTAATGAGCAAATCCATAAAAATGCACAAGCTACCACTGTTTTGCTAGCATCCTTGTGTAGGGACGAGTACAACAAGGTGAGCAGCTTGGATAACGCCAAGCAAATTTGGGACACCCTCAAGGTTTCTCATGAGGGGAATGACGCCACCATGATCACCAAGATGGAGTTGGTGGAAGGCGAACTGGGAAGGTTCGCAATGATCAGGGGAGAGGAGCCAACGCAAACGTACAATAGGCTCAAGACCCTGGTCAACAAGATCAGGAGCTATGGAAGCACGAGATGGACGGACCACGACGTCGTCCGACTTATGCTTAGGTCCTTCACTGTTCTTGATCCTCATCTTGTGAACTCAATTCGTGAGAATCCTAGGTACACAAAGATGACGCCCGAGAAAATACTCGGAAAGTTTGTAAGCGGGCGTATGATGATCAAGGAAGCAAGATACGTTGATGAGGCATTGAATGGCCCAATGCCCATCTACGAGCCTCAAACCATTGCTCTCAAAGAAACAAGCAGCAGGGAGGCGCTACCTAGCAAGGTGGCGCAAGTTGAGGCGTCTAGGCTAAATGAGGATGAAATGGCCCTCATTATCAAGTGCTTCAAGACGGTGCTAAAAGGACGCAAGGAGCATCCCAACAAGAGCAAGACAAAAGGAAAGCGCTCCTGCTTCAAGTGTGGTAAGACTGGTCACTTTATTGCTAACTATCCCAATAATGATAGTGACCAGGGACAAGAAAAGAGCGGGAAGAGGGAGAAAAAGAAGTCCTACAAGAAGGCGAAGGGCGAGGCGCACCTTGGCAAAGAGTGGGATTCGGATTGCTCTTTGTCCGACTCCGACGATGAAGGACTCGCCGCCTCGGCCTTCAACACGTCGTCTCTCTTCCCCAACGAGCGCCATACTTGCCTAATGGCAAAGGAGAAAAAGGTAAGCGTTTGAGAAACTCCTAAATATACTACTTCTAGCGATGAAGATTCTAGTGATGATGAAGTAGACTATTCTAGCTTATTTAAAGGTTTAGATAGAGCCAAGGTAGAAAAAATCAATGAATTGATTGATGCTTTAAATGAAAAGAATAGACTCTTAGAAAAGCAAGAGGATATATTGTATGAAGAACATGACAAGTTTATTAGTGTACAAAAATCTCTTGCTTTAGAAACTAAAAGGAATGAGATTTTATCTTCTGAAATTTCTGCTTGCCATGAGTCTATTTCTAGTTTGAAGAGTGTTAATGATGAGTTAAATGCTAAGTTAGAAGTAGCTAATAAGTCTAGTTCATGTGTGGAACATGTCGTAATTTGTAATAGGTGCAAGGATTTTGATGTTAATGCTTGTAATGAACATCTGGCATCCATTACTAAATTAAATGATGAAGTTGCAAGTCTTAATGCTCAACTTAAGACTTGCAAGGTGGATTTTGATAAACTAAAATTTGCAAGGGATGCCTACACTGTTAGTAGACACCCCTCTATTAAGGATGGGCTTGGCTCTCGAAAGGAAGCCAAGAACTTAACAAGTCAAAGGGCTCCCATTTCCGCCAAGGAGAAAGGGAAGGCCCCTATGTCTAATAGTGCTCAAAGGAATCATGCTTTCATCTATAGTGATAGAAAATTTTCTAGAAATGCTCATAGGAGTTATGCTTATGATTCACATGCTATGATTGCTTCAAGTTCTTCTTTTGTGCATGATAGAAATATGCCTAGGAAAAATGTTGCTCATGTGCCTAGGAAAGTATGTAATGAACCTTCTACAATTTACCATGCTTGCAATACTTCTTTTGCAATTTGTTGTAAGAATAAAAAAGTGATTGCTAGGAAGTTGGGGGGCCAAGTGCAAGGGAGACAAGACTTGCATTTGGGTCCCAAAGACTATTATAACTAACCTTGTAGGACCCAACAAGAGTTGGGTACCTAAAACCCAAGCCTAATTTGCCTTGCAGGTTTATGCATCTGGGGGGCTCAAGCTGGATTATCGACAGCGGATGCACAAACCACATGACGGGGGAGAAGAAGATGTTCACCTCCTACGTCAAGAACAAGGATTCCCAAGATACAATTATATTTGGAGATAGGAATCAAGGCAAGGTCAAAGGCTTAGGCAAGATAGCCATCACAAATGAGCACTCTATCTTTAATGTATTTCTAATAGAGTCGCTAGGCTATAATCTGCTGTCTGTTAGTCAATTGTGCCACATGGGCTACAATTGTTTATTTACAAATGTTGATGTGTCTGTCTTTAGAAGGAGTGATGGTTCATTAGCATTTAAGGGTGTACTAGATGGCAAACTCTACTTAGTTGATTTTTCGAAAGAGGAGGCCGATCTAGATACATGCTTAATAGCTAAGACTAGCATGGGCTGGCTGTGGCATCGCCGTCTAGCACATGTTGGGATGAAGAACCTCCATAAACTTCTAAAGGGATAACATGTGTTAGGACTGACAAATGTGGTTTTCAAAAAAGATAGACCTTGTGCAGCTTGTCAAGCAGGTAAACAGGTGGGAAGCGCTCATCACAGCAAGAATGTGATGACCACATCAAGACCTCTGGAGCTACTTCATATGGACCTCTTCGGACTCGTCGCCTACCTCAGCATCGGGGGAAGTAAGTATGGTCTTGTTATTGTTGATGATTTTTCCCGCTTCACTTGGGTATTCTTTTTGCAGGATAAATCAGAAACCCAAGGGACCCTCAAGCGCTTTCTAAGGCGAGCTCAAAACGAATTTGAGCTCAAGGTGAAAAAGATTAGAAGTGACAACGGGTCCGAGTTCAAGAACCTTCAAGTGGAGGAGTTCCTTGAGGAGGAAGGAATCAAGCATGAGTTCTCCGCTCCCTACACACCACAGCAAAACGGTGTGGTAGAGAGAAAGAACAGGAAGCTCATAGACATGGCGAGGACGATGCTTGGAGAATTCAAGACGCCCGAGCGGTTTTGGTCGGAAGCTGTGAACACAGCTTGCCACGCCATAAACTGGGTCTACCTTCATCGCCTCCTCAAGAAGACGTCGTATGAACTTCTAACCGGTAACAAACCTAACGTGTCTTATTTTCGTGTATTTGGGAGTAAATGTTACATTCTAGTGAAGAAAGGTAGAAATTCCAAATTTGCTCCCAAAGCTGTAGAAGGGTTTTTGCTAGGTTATGACTCAAATACAAAGGCGTATAGAGTCTTCAACAAATCATTGGGTTTGGTTGAAGTCTCTAGCGACGTTGTATTTGATGAAACTAATGGCTCTCCAAGAGAGCAAGTTGATCTTGATGATATAGATGAAGATGATGTTCTAACGGATGCAATTCGCACCATGGCGATTGGAGATGTGCGACCACAGGAGCACCAAGTGCAAGATCAACCTTCTTCCTCAACAATGGTGCACCCCCAACTCAAGATGATGAACAGGTTCCTCAAGAGGAGGCGTGTGATCAAGGGGGAGCACAAGAAGACCAAGTTGTGGAGGAAGAAGCACCACGGGCCCCTCCAACTCAAGTCCGAGCGATGATTCAAAGGAATCATCCCGTCGACCAGATATTGGGAGATATAAGAAAGGGAGTAACAACTCGCTCACGTCTAGCTAATTTTTGTGAGCATTACTCGTTTGTCTTTTCTATTGAGCCTTTCAGGGTAGAAGAGGCCCTGCTAGATCCGGACTGGGTGTTGGCCATGCAGGAAGAGCTCAACAACTTCAAGCGAAATGAAGTTTGGACATTGGTGTCACGTCCCAAGCAAAACGTTGTGGGAACCAAGTGGGTGTTCCGCAACAAGCAAGATGAGCACGGGGTGGTGACACGAAACAAGGCTCGACTTGTGGAAAAAGGTTATGCCCAAGTCGCAGGTTTGGATTTCGAGGAGACTTTTGCTCCTGTGGCTAGGCTAGAGTCTATTCGCATTCTATTAGCCTATGCCGCTCACCACTCTTTCAGGTTGTTCCAAATGGATGTGAAGAGCACTTTCCTCAACGGGCCAATCAAGGAGGAGGTTTACGTGGAGCAACCCCCTGGCTTTGAGGATGAACGGTACCCCGACCACGTGTGTTAGCTCTCTAAGGTGCTCTATGGACTTAAGCAAGCCCCAAGAGCATGGTATGAATGCCTTAGAGATTTTCTAATTGCTAATGCTTTCAAGGTTGGGAAAGCCGATCCAACTCTTTTCACTAAGACTTGTGATAATGACTTATTTGTGTGCCAAATTTATGTCGATGACATAATATTTGGTTCTACTAACCAAAAGTCTTGTGAGGAGTTTAGCAGGGTGATGACTCAAAAATTCGAGATGTCGATGATGGGCGAGTTGAACTACTTCCTTGGGTTCCAAGTGAAGCAACTCAAGGACGGCACCTTCATCTCTCAAACGAAGTACACGCAAGACTTGCTCAAGCGGTTCGGGATGAAGGACGCCAAGCCCGCAAAGACTCCAATGGGAACCGACGGACATGTCGACCTCAACAAAGGAGGTAAGCCCGTTGATCAAAAGGCATACCGGTCTATGATAGGGTCTTTACTTTATTTATGTGCTAGTAGACCAGATATTATGCTTAGCGTATGCATGTGTGCTAGATTTCAATCCGACTCAAGGGAGTGTCACCTTGTGGCCGTTAAGCGAATTCTTAGATATTTAGTTGCTACGCCTTGCTTCGGGATCTGGTATCCAAAGGGGTCTACCTTTGACTTAATTGGATATTCAGACTCCGATTATGTCGGGTGCAAGGTTGATAGGAAGAGTACATCAGGGACATGCCAATTCCTAGGAAGGTCCCTGGTGTCTTGGAGTTCTAAGAAACAAACTTTCGTTGCCCTATCCACCGATGAGGCCTAGTATGTTGCCGCAGGACAGTGTTGCGCGCAACTACTTTGGATGAGGCAAACCCTCCGGGACTTTGGCTACAATCTGAGCAAAGTCCCACTCCTATGTGACAATGAGAGTGCAATCCGCATGGCGGACAATCCTGTTGAACACAGCCGCACAAAGCACATAGACATCTGGCATCACTTTTTGAGAGACCACCAGCAAAAGGGAGATATCGAAGTGTTTTATGTTAGCACCGAGAACCAGCTAGCCGATATCTTTACCAAGCCTTTAGATGAGAAGACCTTTTGCAGGCTGCGTAGTGAGCTAAATGTCTTAGATTCGCGTAACTTGGATTGATCTATAGCATACATGTGTTTTATGTCTTTGATCATGTTCCTTTATGCATTTTATTGCTTATTTATGGTGCTCAAGTTGTGCAAGGGATCCCCGGACCTCACAAGTCCATGTGTGAATGATGCACATATTTAGGGGGAGAAATGCTACAACTTGACCCTTTGAGACTAACCGTGTGCTTGAGTTTACTTAATTTAGTCTCAAAGGTGGATTGAAAGGGAAAGGTGAACTTGGACCATGCAAGACTTCCACTGCACTCCGATGAGAGGGTAATTTACTCCAAGTTCATCTCCATGCTCTTATTGCCTTTTTACTCTTAATTGATGATTTTGGTGAGGCAATGGGGTTTAAGGGCCAATAATGATCCCGTTTTGGTGCTTAATGCCAAAGGGGGAGAAATTAAGGCCAAAGGAAATGGATCAGCTACCACTTGAGAACTTTGAAAATAGTAGAGTTAGAACTTTTGATTTGTCAAAATACTCTTATTGTCAAAATTTGGTCTCGTATGGGGAGAATTTATGATTATGGGAAAAAGGGGGAGTTTTTGGATCTTGATCATTTTCTCTCTTGGATTATCTCTCTTTATGCCCAAACAAGTGATTTTGACTTAGAGATAGGAAAATGAATTTGATTTGCAAAAACAAACCAAGTGGTGGCAAAGAACGATCCAAATATGTCAAATCTTGTAAAAGACAATGTTTGTTCTCAATTGCATTGATGTTGCACTTCTATTTGTTGCTTTTTGATGTGTTGGCATAAATCACCAAAAAGGGGGAGATTGAAAGGGAAATGTGCCCTTGGGCCATTTCTAGTATATTTTGGTGATTAAGTGCCCAACACATATTGAGTGAGTAATTATGTGCCAAATGATGGATGAAGTGCAAAGCAACAAGAAGGTATGATTCTAGACTTAGTACATTGGTTTTTGTGTACTAATATATTTGTCTAAGTGCTAGAATGAGAGAAAAGAGAAAAAGGAAAAGACTTGGCTGGAGCAGCCAAGACTCAGCGCAGTCTGGCACACCGGACTGTCCGGTGGTGCACCGGACAGTGTCCGGTGTGCCAGGCTAGCTTCAGGCGAACTGGCCACTCTCGGGAATTCGTCGGCGGCGTACGGCTATAATTCACCGGACTGTCCGGTGGTGCACCGGACTGTCCGGTGAGCCTAAGGCCGTCAGCGCAACGGTCGGCCGCCAAATCCGCAGGCGACGCGTGGCCCGCTCCAACGGTCGGCAGGAGGCACCGGACTGTCCGGTGTGCACCGAACAGTGTCCGGTGCGCCAACGGCTACAATTCTGCAACGGTCGGCTGTGCCATTTTAGGAAGGCGATCTGCACCGGACCATGAACAGTGCCTGTCCGGTGGTGCACCGGACTGTCCGGTGCGCCACCCGACAGAAGGCAAGAATTGCCTTCCCAGATTGCCTCCAACGGCTCCTAGCTACCTTGGGGCTATAAAAGGGACCCCTAGGCGCATGGAGGAGATATACAAGCATTCTTTGATCATCTCTAAGCACCAAGACTCCATTCTCGCGCATTTGATTCTTTGTGATAGTGACTTGAGCTCTATTTGAGTATAGAACTCCTCGGTCCTCGCATTGTGTTGTGAGCTCAAGTTGTGGCTTGTGTGCGTATTTGTGCTCGTGCTTTGAGTCTTGTGTGTGTTGCTCTCCCGTCTCTTACTTTCGTGCTTCTTTGTGATCATCAATTGTAAGGGCGAGAGGCTCCAAGTTGTGGAGATTCCTCGCGAACGGGAGATAGTAAAAGAAAGGAAAACACCGTGGTATTCAAGTTGATCATTGGATCACTTGAAAGGGGTTGAGTGCGACCCTCATCCAGTGGGACGCCACAACGTGGAGTAGGCAAGTGTTATACTTGGCCGAACCACGGGATAAATCACCGTGTCTCTTGTGCTAGTTTTCTTCGTGACCATTGTGTTTCACAAGAGCTTGGTCCTTAGCCACTTGATTCTATTGAGCTAACATTTAACCAAGTTTTGTGGCTACAAGTATTTGATTTTTATAGGATCACCTATTCACCCCCCCTCTGGGTGCTCTCAATTGGTATCGGAGCCGTTCTCTTCACGCAAGGGACTAATCGCCCGAAGAGATGGATCCTAAGGGAAAGGGGATGGTGGTCAACGACAAGACAAAGGAGTCCATCGTCAACGAGCCAAGAGATGATAAGCCCTAATACTCTGGCTCGAGTCATAAGAAAAGAGACGGGAAGAAGAAGAGGCGCATTAAGAAGATCGTCTACTACGACAGCGACGAGTCTTCTTCTTCCCCAAGAGACGACGAATACGACGAGAAAAAGAAACTGGTTAATTTGAATTTTTCTTTTGATTATTCTCGTATTCCGTTTAATTCCAATGCTCATTTACTTTCAATTCCACTTGGGAAACCTCCGCACTTTTATGGAGAAGACTACTCATTTTAGAGTCACAAAATGCGTAGTCACCTATTCTCTCTCCATCCAAGTATTTGGGAGATTGTTGAAAACGGAATGCTTTTTGATAGTACTGACAATCCCGTTTTCATTAATGAGAAAATCCATAAAAATGCACAAGCTACCACTGTTTTGCTAGCATCCTTGTGCAGGGACGAGTACAACAAGGTGAGCGGCTTGGATAACGCCAAGCAAATTTGGGACACCCTCAAGATTTCTCATGAGGGGAACGACGCCACCATGATCACCAAGATGGAGTTGGTGGAAGGCGAACTGGGAAGGTTCGCAATGATCAGGGGAGAGGAGCCAACGCAAACGTACAACAGGCTCAAGACCCTGGTCAACAAGATCAGGAGCTATGGAAGCACGAGATGGACGGACCACGACGTCATCCGACTTATGCTAAGGTCCTTCACTGTTCTTGATCCTCATCTTGTGAACTCAATTCGTGAGAATCCTAGGTACACAAAGATGATGCCCGAGGAAATACTCGGAAAGTTTGTAAGCGGGCGTATGATGATCAAGGAAGCAAGATACGTTGATGAGGCATTGAATGGCCCAATGCCCATCTACAAGCCTCAAACCATTGCTCTCAAAGAAACAAGCAGCAGGGAGGCGCTACCTAGCAAGGTGGCGCAAGTTGAGGCGGCCGGGCTAAATGAGGATGAAATGGCCCTCATTATCAAGCGCTTCAAGACGGCGGTAAAAGGACGCAAGGAGCATCCCAACAAGAGCAAGACAAAGGGAAAGCGCTCCTGCTTCAAGTGTGGTAAGACTGGTCACTTTATTGCTAACTGTCCCGATAATGATAATGACTAGGGACGAGAAAAGAGCGGGAAGAGGGAGAAAAAGAAGTCCTACAAGAAGGCGAAGGGCGAGGCGCACCTTGGCAAAGAGTGGGATTCGGATTGCTCTTCGTCCGACTCCGACGATGAAGGACTCGCCGCCTCGGCCTTCAACACGTCGTCTCTCTTCCCCAACGAGCGCCATACTTGCCTAATGGCAAAGGAGAAAAAGGTAAGCGTTTGAGAAACTCCTAAATATACTACTTCTAACGATGAAGATTCTAGTGATGATGAAGTAGACTATTCTAGCTTATTTAAAGGTTTAGATAGAGCCAAGGTAGAAAAAATCAATGAATTGATTGATGCTTTAAATGAAAAGAATAGACTCTTAGAAAAGCAAGAGGATATATTGTATGAAGAACATGACAAGTTTATTAGTGTACAAAAATCTCTTGCTTTAGAAACTAAAAGGAATGAGATTTTATCTTCTGAAATTTCTGCTTGCCATGAGTCTATTTCTAGTTTGAAGAGTGTTAATGATGAGTTAAATGCTAAGTTAGAAGTAGCTAATAAGTCTAGTTCATGTGTGGAACATGTCGTAATTTGTAATAGGTGCAAGGATTTTGATGTTAATGCTTGTAATGAACATCTGGCATCCATTACTAAATTAAATGATGAAGTTGCAAGTCTTAATGCTCAACTTAAGACTTGCAAGGTGGATTTTGATAAACTAAAATTTGCAAGGGATGCCTACACTGTTGGTAGACACCCCTCTATTAAGGATGGGCTTGGCTTTCGAAAGGAAGCCAAGAACTTAACAAGTCAAAGGGCTCCCATTTCCGCCAAGGAGAAAGGGAAGGCCCCTACGTCTAATAGTGCTCAAAGGAATCATGCTTTCATCTATAGTGATAGAAAATTTTCTAGAAATGCTCATAGGAGTTATGCTTATGATTCGCATGCTATGATTGCTTCAAGTTCTTCTTTTGTGCATGGTAGAAATATGCCTAGGAAAAATGTTGCTCATGTGCCTAGGAAAGTATGTAATGAACCTTCTACAATTTACCATGCTTGCAATACTTCTTTTGCAATTTGTTGTAAGAATAAAAAAGTGATTGCTAGGAAGTTGGGGGGCCAAGTGCAAGGGAGACAAGACTTGCATTTGGGTCCCAAAGACTATTATAACTAACCTTGTAGGACCCAACAAGAGTTGGGTACCTAAAACCTATTCACCGCCCCCTCTAGGTGCTCTCAAATCTTTGTATTGGTTTTGAGTTGAACCTTTGGCACCTGTAGAACATATACTCTAGAGCAAACTAGTTAGTCCAATTATTTGTTTGGGCAATTCAACCACCAAAAACAATTAGGAAAAGGTTAGACCCTATTTCCCTTTCAATCTCCCCCTTTTTGGTGATTGATGCCAACACAAACCAAAGCAAATATAAAAGTACTGAATTAAGCTAGTTTGCATAAGGTAAGTGCGAATGTTGCTTGGAATTGAAACCAACATTATTTCTTTTACCAGATATGCATGGTTTGCTTTTCTTCTTATTTAATTTTTTGGACCACGCTTGCACCACTAGTTTTGTTTTTGCAAATTCATTGTAAAAATTCTTTTCAAAACATTTTCCAAATAGTCAAAGGTACATGAATAAGATTGAAAGAAGCATTTTCAAGATTTGTAATTTTCTCCCACTGTTTCAAGTGCTTTTCCTTTGACTTAAACAAAACTCCCCCTTAATGAAATTCTCCTCTTAGTGTTCAAGAAGGTTTTGAAGTTACAGTACTTTCTCCCCCTTTTGAAACACAATAAGATATACCAATTTGAAAACTTCATTTTTAAAATTCGTAGGTGGGTGGTGCGGTCCTTTTGCTTTGGGCTTCGTAGGTGGGTGGTGCGATCCTTTTGCTTTGGACTATACTTTTTCCCCCTTTGGCATGAATCGCCAAAAACGGATACGTGTGAGTGAAATATAAGCCCTTTTACTTTGTCTCCAATAGCAAACAAATAAATATGAGTGAAGATGATACCAATGTGGAGAATTATGTGGAATACCGACAAAGAGTGGATAATATCGAAGGAGTTGAGTGGAAGCGTCGTCTTTGCCGAATACTCCATTTCCCTTTTTGTAACACCCCAGGTGTTTATGTTCCGCTCGATAATGAGTACGGATTTAAGCACGTGATCAGTGGATAAAATGGATGCTAAATTTTAATTATTTTTGCCATCGCGATTTTAGGATCGCATCTGTTTCCTTTGTCACGAGCGCGACATCGTTTTTATTTATCCAGGCTCTTCCTAAATTTTTATGATATTCGAAACATCGTCGTTCCGAAGATCGGTGTTTGGTGATTATTTAAAATTCATCGCTCGCACGAATACGAATTTGGAAGCTCGACCCACTGGGTGATTTTTATCCCGGGCAAATTAGTCAAACTCGACGACTAAGTTTTCGGGGTAAAATAATTTAATCCCCTTTTTGTTATCCGTGACATCGCGTCTACGGATTTAATTGAATTGTTTAGTCGAGTATTCGAGTAGCAAATGGAAATCATCTGAAGTCAACTGAATTAAATCACGCAGAGCAAAATTAACAAAGCCGAAATATGTTTAATTCGGTCTGTTGCCTTTCGCCTTGATTTTAAAAGGGTGCATTAACGGTACGAATTCATCCGACTCCCGAGTATTCGTCAAATCAAAACCGTGTCACAATTACTGTCTACATCATAAACATCGCCAAGAAAATCGGAACAGATAAGTTTTTATCCGAGTTCAACCAAATTAGTAGCATCTCAAGTATCGTATTCTGGTAATGTTTTGGTCTGATTATGTCTCACCAAAACTCTAATTCTAGTACTAATATTCTTTGAGAAAGAGAGAAGAAAAGAAATTAAAAAAAAGAAATATCCTAGCCGCTGTTTTCTCTCTCCTCCGATTTTTTTTCATCTGTCGCTGTTCCCTCGTTCTCCTTATCTAGTGGTTGCCGCTCAAGCCTATGGAAAAAAATCTCTAGCTGTGAATCTCCAGCGTGCTCTAGATTCAGCCATGGAGCTTATCTCCCACCGCCGATCGCTGATCTTCCTGGCCGTGCCGCTCAATGTGTGAAGAAAAATCCCACCGCCCGACCGTCGTTATTTCCAGTGCACGCTGCTCTTCTTCCAGCCGGCGCTCGCCCTAGGTCACGCCCTCGACTCCGCCCGGCGCCCGGCGCTCGGACCGTGCCCCTCTGCTTGCCTGTTCCAGATCACCCATGCCGCGACCCCCAGTTTCCTCCCATGACAGCGCGTCTCCCATCCCCTGTGTTTCCTCTCTGCTGAGCTCCTATGACAGTTCTCTGGAGCTTCCTCGCCGCGTGCAGCCACTCCCTTCTCTCTCCTGCTCCCTCGCTGGAGTACCTCCCTACGTGTTCCTCCCGTGCAGCTCGCCGAGCTCCCTCAAGCTTCTTAGTTCGTCCGCCCGCGAATGCCCATGGCGCGGTCGCTTCTCTGTGCACGCGTCTTCGCCCTGATTTCCTGCTCCCTGGCTCCCTGTGTCCCTGCGCCACACCCTGAAGCCTCCTGCTCTAGCGCCCAGCTCCTTGCGCCGAGCGCTTCTTCTTTCCCTGTGCCCTCCCCTTGCTTCTCTCTTCCAGCTCGCTCAGCCAACGAGGTCCCTCCCATGTCTACCTGCTCGCAGTGCCTCTGGTGTAACACCCACTTTGTAATTTGCTAAGAATAATACCAATAGAGAAACAATTTCTCTTTATGTGAGTTTTACCTCTATGCATCATCACATGTGAACACTAAATTCAAAAAAAACAAATAAGTAATAAAAGGATATACCATTAAAGTTTATGCATCATGCTGAGTTTTTATTTGGATGTGCATTGTGCTTAATAAAATAAATATACCATTAATAGAATCTCAATGGATCCATAGAATTTAAAGTTTAACTTGAAAATAAAACCATGAAAATAGGGAAGAGAAAGGAATATTATTCAATACAAATAAAAATTTTCATTAAAACATCTGCACCACAGTTGATATGATCAAAGTAAATAATTAGCCAGTATACAAAGTGCCACAAAGTTTGAATTTGAATTGAAGTTTGAATTTGAAAAAGAAATGAAACAGAAAATAAAAAGAAAAAAGAAGAAACCTTACCTGGGCCGACTGTACCCATTTTGGCCCATCATCCCACCCCCTCCCGCGCGGCCTGGGATCCTCTCAACCGCGCGCTTGCGCTCTCTGCACCCGGGGCCCGCTGGCCATACTCACACCGCATCGCGCGCCCGTGTGTCGCTGCTACGTGGGACCGGCGGGTCAGCCTCTGTTCAATCCTGCCGTTTGCGCGCGCACACTCACTGCCGCGTGGGGCCGCCTTGTCAGTCTCCCACCTCAACCGAACGCAGCTCCGTCTTCCCCGGCGCAACCGAACCGCGCGGGATTGCCGTCGAGCGTCGCGGAACGGGGTGAAGACCTCCCTCTCCTCCCCGGCCTGGTCTTCGGGGGTTAAATAGGAGTAGCCGCAACCCATTCCTCCCCTTCTTCCATCATATCACCACGAACCGAGCCGCCATAAACGCCGAAAGAACTCGTCGTGAGGCCCGCCGTCGTCGGTCTGCGGGTAGGGCAACACTCTGTCCTCGGCCGGCAGTGTGGGAGGATCGCAGAGGCTCCTAGATTGTGTTAGTGCCTTCCCTACCCTCAAGGGCCGTGCGGGCGCACCGGAATTGCTCGCCGTGCTTGCTGCTCCGCCGTAGACCCGCCTTCTCCGTGGACTGCCATCCTCGCCGCCTCACCTCCGGTAAGATGTCACCCACCTTGTCCGCAATGTTCTCCACTGCATGTAGGCTCTTTCGGGTGGGTTGTTGGGGCTCTGGTGCGCGATTTGCACGAACTCCAGCGAGGGTCCGCCGTGGGGGAGCGGGTGCGCCGCCGTTTTGGCCGCCCGGGGTGGGTGATAACCTGGAGGCCGTTGGATTCGTAGTGAACGGTTGAGATTAGATCCCGCGTACCCTTTCACCGCGTTTCAATCTGGTTCGTCGATCTGAATCGGACGGACAGAGATAGATCTAGAATAATAAAACCCTCACCGTTTGATTCGGATCCAACGGACGCGATTCCGTACCAGTTCGCAGGAATAACGATTTAATCTGGGCGCTCGGTGTCTAATCCAGCGGCTGAGAATCACCCATACCCTTTCGGCCAGGCAATTTTGTTAAAAGAGCCCCTCTGTTTATGCGAATTAGAACCCGCCGTCCCTCGCCTCTGTGCGCTGGGTCTCTGGATTCTTACCCCGAGCCCCCTGTGTTCCTGTTTAAATGAGCCCCAGTCCAGTGCTGTTTTAAAGTGATTAAATGAATTAGAAATTAGATTTTTAATATAAAAATAAACCCTAGAACTTGTATAATTCATAGAATATTCATATGGGCTCCAAATTAACCCATTCCACTTCCTATAATTTTGTAATTTTATTCTTTAGCACTTAGTGTCTCTGTTTTATCATGACAACAGTAAGAAAATTAATCTCACACTTAATCTTACTTAAAGCACATAAAACCTTTGAAAATCCATAACTTAAATTCTATAACTCCAAAAATTATGATTCCTGTTCGTAGGATTTTATTTTAGTGTGTAGATTAATTCTATGTATTTTGTTCACATGTTTGGTGTGATGTTAATTTCTCTATATACACTGTGCTTGTTTGTATTGTGGCGAGTAGAAGAGCCCGTGACCGAGGATCCTGGTGAGCAGCAGGTTGAAGTAGCTGAGCAGGAGCTCATTGAAGGCAAGTTGTGCCCTTGACCACTTTTTACCCAATAATGTTCTTTAAAATCACTTATCCATGCATAGGTTAATTTTGATGGGACCCAATAGGCCACCCTAGATTATTTATCTCATTACCTTGTTTACCCCTGAATCACTTGGGTAGTTTGCTATTGCTTTACATGGTTTTGGGATAATCATTTATTACCTCTATGTTCCAATTCTTTTTGTTATTCTATTTATGTTCATGTTGAGATCATTAATGTTAATTGGAACATAGAGCTTAACTTGAGAACCACGTGCCACCACAGGGGTTTAATGGGACGCCCTTGGCTGACTAATTAGGAAAGCTAGTGGAAGACTACCTTACCCGAAGGGGCAAGGGCAGTAGGGGAGTGGTCAGTGTAGGGAGGTCCTTGGTTGATTTTGCTGCGATGGCGGTCAGCCAAGAACCCTGCATTGGAACTTCCTATAAACTGTAGCAGGTTTTCGGAAGCTAGTGGAACTTTGTAAAGGCCTCGTAGTGTTGCCCTGCCGCGCTTCCTAGGTAGAGGTGTATGGGATTCGCGACCCCTTGGCAGATGGGTAACATGACTTGTGGGTAAAGGGTACAACCTCTGCAGAGTGTAAAACTGGTATACTAGCCGAGCTCACGGTCATGAGCAGCTCAGGACTCTCTGATGTTTAAATTATGGAACTTAAATTCAATTTTGTCATTTGCATTGCATGGGTTTGTTATTAATTTTGTTCTATTACTTTACTTATGGTTTGGTATTTACTTACACTTAGTAACTGCTAATAAAATTTTGACCAACTACTTAAAAGCAATGCTCAGCTTTAACCCCTGTCATTGATTAGCCTTACACATCACATGAACTCACACCTTTGTGAGTTTATGTCCACTGGTTCCCCACAACTTGTTGAGCTATGATCATGTGTGAGCTCACCCTTGCTGTCTCACACCCCCCACAGGAGAAGAGCAGGTGGTTCAGGAGGAGCCACATGGCGAGGAGTATGATCTGATCTAGGTGGCGTTTCTCAGTTGACATTGGCGCCGACGATCCTTAGTTCGTTTTACTTTTATCTTTTATTTTGTAATAAGTCTTCCGCTATGTAATAAATACTCTGATGTTTTATGACATTTATCTCTATACACTCTGTTATTATATATGTTGTCTTCTTGGCGCATGTATGAGATGCACCTGGCTTTGTTCCTTAAAGCCGGGTGTGACAGAAGTGGTATCAGAGGAAATGTTGACTGTAGGACGAGACCTAGATAGAAATGGACAAACCCTTCATTACTTACCTTACTCTGATTCATTCTATACTCATCTCATCTTGATCTTGTCTCACCTTCTGCTACTCTACTCTGGTTAATCTTATCTTTTCTACTCTAAGACAAGATGGATTTCACACCTTGGAATCCTACCACTATAATCTTTTTGAGATATAGGGAACCTAAGACAAAATTCAAAACTACTTTCTTTAAAAATGTTGTTTGATTGTGCTGATGTTAAATGTCTGATTTGCTTCTTTGATTGATTGATATATTATATATGGACATCTTAGCATGTACCACCATAAGATATTGAATTAGCTATGGTAGGTAAAATATTAATCTGCTTAGCTAATAAAATTCCCCAAAGTAACCTGCTTTGTAAATACCTGCCTTGTCTACTATTTTCTTACCATATGTATCTAACTCAGATGGTCAATACCAGGCGGGGTGGTGGAATTGATTTGCCTCCTAATCGACACACTCGGAGAATATACAGACAACCCCAGCTATAGCCTGCAGCAATGAATCCTCCTAATCCTCCACCAGGCGGAGTTGACCCACTGGTTGCTGCCCAGATGGCAGTGATGCAGCAAATGGCAGACACTATGGCTGATATGCGTGCCCAGATGCAGCAAGAACGCCAGGAGATGCGTCAGGAAAGAGAAGATATACACCAGGAGTTGCGCCAGGAGCGAGATGAGATACGCCAGGAAAAGGAGGGCGCAACAACAGCAGCTGCAACAACAAATGCAACAGCAACAACAGCAGCAACAAGTGCCACTGCCTCCACCACCACCACCAGTTCCACCCCGTGATAAGCACCGGGAGTTCATGAGTCATAAGCCACCTACATTCGCTAGCTCACCTGATCCACTGGACGCGGATGATTGGCTGAAATCCGTTGAAAAGATGCTGAATATTGCACAGTGCATGGACCGGGAGAAGGTTTTATATGCTTCTGGACGTCTGACAGGTCCTGCTGCTGACTGGTGGGATTCTTATACTGCTGCCCACGATGCTGCTGATACTATTACTTGGGCAGAATTCAGTACACAATTCAGGAACTACCATATTCCAGCTGGTATGATAAAGATCAAGAAGAAGGAGTTTCTATCGCTGAAGCAAGGAAGTATGTCAGTCAGCGAGTACCGCGACAAGTTTATTCAGTTATCCAGATATGCCCCTGAAGAAGTTGCTGAAGACGAGAGGAAGCAGGAGCATTTTATTGAAGGACTTAATGGACCACTGCAGTATGCTCTAGTGGCACACACATTTCCATCATTTCAGAGGCTGCTTGATAAGGCCCTGGCTATTGAACACAAGCGTGTTCAGCTGGGAGATTTGAAGAGAAAGGCTATATCTCAAGGACAAGGAAGCAACAGTGTTCGTCCTCGCTACAGTTCACCACAGGGTACACCGACTCGACCAGGAGGACTGCGCCCAGTTCAGCAATCACCACTGAGGACTCCACCTCCTCGGCAGGCTACCCCTACTGGCACCCCGACGAAGTTTTCAGGACAGAGTCCAGGCACTACTTGTTTCAAGTGTGGGAAGGCTGGTCACTATGCAAATGTCTGCCCACAGAGGATTGCTGCTACTCCAGTTCAGAACAGGCAGCAAACTCCAGGATCTGGCAAGGGATATTCTATTGCCAAGGTTAACCAAGTTAGCGTTGATGCTACTCCAGATGGTGGGGACCTCGTAATTGGTATGTTTTATGTTAATGCAATTCCTGCAACCATATTATTTGATTCTGGTGCTACACATTCATTCATGTCTGCTAGATATGCCAACACAAATGAAATACCACTGCTAAATATGAGAAAACCCATGATAGTAATTACACCTAAAGGGCCTGTTGAGGCGAATCAAATGACACGTAGATTGACATTGACCATTATGGGTAGAGAATTTGGAGCTACTGCTATAATATTAGAGTCAAGCAGTATAGATCTGATCCTTGGTATGTCATGGCTAAGAAAGGCAAAGGCCGTTATAGCATGTGGTAGAGGTACCGTAGAACTCACTACTACTAAGGGAGAAAGGTTTCAAGTTAATATTGCAGTAACCTCCTCACCCATGCATGCAATGTTCTTTATACCGGAGGAGTTTGTTGGTGACAACATCCGGGTGGTTAGAGATTTTTCGGATGTCTTTCCAGAGGAGTTACCAGGGATGCCACCTGATAGAGAAGTTGAGTTTGTTATTGATCTCTTACCTGGAACCGCCCCTATTTCTAAACGGCCCTATAGGATGTCCGTAGAGGAGTTGAAGGAACTGAAGAAGCAGTTAACTGAGTTACAAGAGGCTGGGTACATTCGTCCGAGTTTCTCACCGTGGGGAGCGCCGGTATTGTTTGTACAGAAGACGGATGGATCACAAAGAATGTGTGTGGATTATAGATCTCTCAATGATGTCACTGTGAAGAACAAGTATCCGTTGCCCCGTATTGAGGATTTATTTGATCAGATGAGAGGTGCTAGAGTATTCTCGAAGATTGATCTCCGATCCGGTTACCATCAGATGAGGATTAGACCATCGGATATTCCCAAGACGGCTTTCTCGACTCGATATGGATTATATGAGTTCACCGTGATGTCGTTTGGATTAACCAATGCACCAGCTTATTTTATGAACTTGATGAACAAGGTGTTTATGGAGTACTTGGATAGGTTCGTTGTGGTGTTCATCGACGACATTCTTATTTATTCTCAGAGTGATAGCGATCATGAGGAACATCTGAGATTGGTGCTACAGAAGCTACGAGATAACCAGCTATATGCCAAGTTCAGCAAGTGCGAATTTTGGATTGGCGTGGTGCCATTTCTTGGTCATATTATTTCTAATGGAGGAATATCAGTGGATCCTGCTAAAGTTAAGGAGATAATGGAGTGGAGAGTACCCACTACAGTTACTGAGATTAGGAGTTTCTTGGGATTAGCAGGATATTATCGGAGATTTATCGAAGGATTTTCTAAGATTGCTAAGCCTATGACTTCGCTTTTGGAGAAAGGAAGAGAATTTAAGTGGGACGAGAAGTGCCAAGACAACTTTGAGCAATTGAAAAAGAGGTTGATGTCGCCACCAGTGTTGGTTATGCCAGACCTACAGAAAGGATTTGATATCTATTGTGATGCATGTGGCCAAGGCTTAGGATGTGTGCTCATGCAGGAAGGACATGTGATTGCCTATGCTTCTCGTCAGTTACGGAAGCATGAATTGAACTACCCCACTCATGACTTGGAATTGGCAGCCGTTGTGCATGCACTTAAGATTTGGAGACATTACATTATAGGAACCAAGTGCCAAGTATATACGGATCATAAGAGTCTGAAGTATATATTCACTCAGAAGGATCTCAACCTTAGGCAACGCCATTGGTTGGAGCTTATTAAGGATTATGATTTGGAAATTCACTATCACCCAGGCAAGGCGAATTTGGTTGCAGATGCCTTGAGTCGTAAGGAGCATGTTCATTCAGCTATTGTTGCCCAGCTACCCGATGAGATTGTTGAGGATTTCAGGAGACTTAACCTGGGGATAGTTGCTCATATTGAAGGAGTTACTATTGATGTGGAACCTACTTTGGAGCAAGAGATCCGCAAAGGACAAATTGGTGATGCTAAAATAAAAGAGATCAAGGAGCTGATTACTGAAGGTCGAGTTCCGGAATTTACGGAAGATGAGCAAGGCACTGTAAGGTTCAAGAACAGGATGTGTGTTCCTGATATTGAGAGCCTTCGAGAGACTATATTGAAGGAGGCCCATGACTCGGATTATTCTATTCATCCTGGTAGTACCAAGATGTATCAGGATTTGAAACGGAAGTATTGGTGGTATGGATTGAAAAGAGATGTGGCTGCACATGTGGCTATGTGCGATGTATGTCAAAGAGTTAAGGCTGAACACCAGAGGCCAGCTGGACTATTGCACCCACTGAAGATACCCGAGTGGAAGTGGGAAGAGATTGGTATGGATTTCATTACTGGATTGCCTCGCACCTAGAAAAATTATGATGCTATATGGGTGATTGTGGATAGATTGACTAAAGTGGCTCACTTTATTCCCGTCAAGACTACTTATAAAGGTTCTCAGCTAGCAGAGTTATATATGGCTCGAATTGTGTGCTTACATGGAGTACCAAAGAAGATCGTGTCTGATCGAGGTTCGCAGTTTACCTCAAGATTTTGGAGAAGCTTTCATGAGAATATGAGTACGAAGTTGAATTTTAGTACAGCTTATCACCCTCAGACTGATGGACAGACTGAAAGGACAAATCAAGTATTGGAAGATATGTTGAGAGCATGTGCTCTTCAGCATGGAGGAAGTTGGGATAAAAGTTTACCATACGCTGAGTTCTCATACAACAATAGTTATCAGGCCAGTCTGAAGATGTCACCTTTTGAAGCTTTATATGGGAGGAAGTGCAGGACTCCTTTGTATTGGGATCAGACTGGAGAAAGACAATTCTTTGGGCCTGAATTGATTCAAGAAGCAGAAGAACAAGTCCGTATAATTCGAGAGAATTTGAGAGTGGCTCAAACCAGGCAAAAGAGCTACGCTGATAATAGAAGGAGACCACTGGAATTTGAAGAAGGAGATTATGTGTACCTCAAGGTGTCACCACTTCGTGGAATGAGGAGATTCAAAGTTAAGGGCAAATTGTCCCCTCGCTATATTGGACCATTCTTGATCTTTAGGCGAGTTGGAGAGATGGCATACCAACTTGAGTTACCGGATAGTCTATCGGATGTGCATAATGTGTTCCACGTATCTCAACTGAAGAAATGTCTCCGTGTCCCTGAGGAACAGTTACCAATGGAAGAGCTCAGTGTTCAGGGTGATTTGACTTATACGGAGTACCCGATCAAGATTTTGGACACTATGACTCGAGTCACGAGGAATAAGGTTATAAAGATGTGCAAAGTTCAATGGAGTCACCACGGTGAAGATGAAGCAACTTGGGAAAGAGAAGAAGAGCTTCGCATAGATTTTCCCCACCTTTTCCCTCGTTCTTCTTAAATCTCGAGGACGAGATTATTTTTAAGGGGGGTAGGATTTGTAACACCCACTTTGTAATTTGCTAAGAATAATACCAATAGATAAACAATTTCTCTTTATGTGAGTTTTACCTCTATGCATCATCACATGTGAACACTAAATTCAAAAAAACAAATAAGTAATAAAAGGATATACCATTAAAGTTTATGCATCATGCTGAGTTTTTATTTGGATGTGCATTGTGCTTAATAAAATAAATATACCATTAATAGAATCTCAATGGATCCATAGAATTTAAAGTTTAACTTGAAAATAAAACCATGAAAATAGGGAAGAGAAAGGAATATTATTCAATACAAATAAAAATTTTCATTAAAATATCTGCACCACAGTTGATATGATCAAAGTAAATAATTAGCCAGTATACAAAGTGCCACAAAGTTTGAATTTGAATTGAAGTTTGAATTTGAAAAAGAAATGAAACAGAAAATAAAAAGAAAAAAAAGAAGAAACCTTACCTGGGCCGACTGTACCCATTTTGGCCCTGTTGGGACCATGCTTCGTCGCCGAAGGTCCTGCAGGAAGAAACAACTTCGGCTGGAGCTGTCGGGGCGTGATGACCGAAGGTTGCTGTTCATGAAGCTTTGGAGTTGCAAACCGACTTAAAAGTAGAATGACCTTTTAGTCCACAAGTGTTTGAGTCATTTTTGTAAACTTTTATGAGGGGCATGATTGTAATTCCTCACAGGCTGTGTCTTGTGTCTATAAATAGTGAACAGTATTCCTTTACTGTTCACGCATTCCTGTAATTGCAAACGCATTGTCCGAAAATTGTTATCTGTCAAGGAGAAGGTATAAATGTACTTAAACTCTATTTTCTGACATTTTTATGTTCATATAATAAAATATGTGAATGATGTTACTTATTTATGATACATCTATCTTTAATGTCTCATGTTTTATATATTATTTCATATTATTTTGCAAATTTAATCACGAAGGTATGACCTTCGTGATACTTCACTCATGGTCTTCGTCCGAAGTTCATTAAATCCTTGGGGAAATAATGCTTCAGCGGACGAAGGGCATTAATATTTAACATTTTATGTTGCCTTGTTCTTAATTCATAGCATTTGAGAACAAGTCCCCAACATTGGCGCCCACCTCCGGTCAACTCACTTCCACTTTTTTGAGCTGATGGCTTCGTTCAACAATCAAGCTGGAGCTGCTTCGGCCCCGAAGCTGCTACTCCCGATAACAGGTGGTTCATGCTCAGAGCCAGCCAACAAAAAGCAGAAGAAGGAAGCACAGAGAAGGGTACAACATGTTGGGGTGCAAGGACCCTTCATCAAGTCAAGATGGTCTCACATTCCAATTACCTTCTCCCAAGAGGATCTCCAACTCAAGGATTACCCACACAATGATGCTATGGTTATCTCTTGTGTGATCAAAGGATTTCTGGTCCATAATGTTTTGGTTGACACAGGCAGCGCAGCTGATATCATATTTGCTAAAGCCTTCAGACAGATGCAAGAGCCCGAAGACAAGATCCATGATGCTACGCACCCCCTTTGTGGCTTCGGAGGACGGCAAATTGTAGCACTTGGGAAGATTACCATGCCGGTAACCTTCGGATTTGTTAACAACACAAGGACTGAGCAAATTGTGTTTAATATTGTTGACATGGAGTATCCTTACAATGCTATCATTGGTCGTGGTACTCTCAATGCCTTCGAAGCAGTTCTTCACCCAGCTTACCTCTGCATGAAGATACCTTCGGACCAAGGGCCTATTGCTATTCATGGAAGTCAAGAAGCTGCCAGAAGGGCCGAAGGAAATTGGACAGATTCAAAAGCAATCCATAACATAGATGGAGCTGAGGCCTGTGAGCAATACAAGTTCAGAAGGGAAAAAGCTGCTTCAGCTGATCAGCCGAAGCCCATGCTCTTATGTGACGATATAGCAGATCAGAAGGTGCTATTGGGATCTCAATTGTCTGAAGAGCAAGAAAAAACCTTGATAAGGTTCCTGTTCAACAATAAAGATGTTTTCGCTTGGTCAGCTAATGATCTTTGTGGAGTTAACAGGGATGTTATTGAGCACTCGCTCAATGTTGACCCATCCTTCAGACCCAGAAAGCAGAAACTTCGGAAGATGTCTGATGACAAGGCCGAAGGTGCTCGGAATGAAGTGAAAAGACTCCTCAGTGCTAGAGTTATTAGAGAGGTGAAATACCCAGAATGGTTGGCTAACACTGTTATGGTGAAGATGGCCAATGGTAAATGGAGAATGTGTATTGATTTTACTGACCTCAATAAGGCTTGTCCGAAGGACGAGTTTCCATTGCCAAGGATAGATTCCTTAGTCGATGCAGCAGCTTCATCAGAGCTTATGAGTTTGCTGGACTGCTATTCAGGCTATCATCAAATATGGATGAAGAAGGAAGATGAACCAAAAACCAGCTTCATAACCCCTAGTGGGACATATTGCTACCTTCGGATGCCTGAAGGGCTTAAAAATGCTGGAGGAAGTTTCAGCAGAATGACAGCAAAGGTTCTCCATTCTCAGATAGGCAGGAATGTACTAACTTATGTTGATGATATCATTGTAAAAAGTACGAAGCAGGATAACCACATTGCTGATTTACAGGAGACCTTCGCCAATTTTAGACAGGCTGGTCTAAAGTTGAATCCAGAAAAATGTGTCTTCGGAGTAAAGAAGGGGAAATTTCTCGGTTGCTTAGTTTCAACAAAGGGAATTGAGGCCAACCCAAGTAAAATCGAAGCTATACTTCGAATGGAGCCACCTAGTACAAAAAAGGGGGCTCAAAGATTAACAGGAAGGCTAGCATCTCTCAACAGATTCATATCTAGATCAGCAGAGAGAAACTTACCATTCTTCGAAGTGCTGAAGACAGTTGAACTCTTTCAATGGGGACCACTCCAACAGAAGGCCTTCGAAGAACTGAAGCAGTATTTGATAAATCTAACAACATTAACTCCACCTACGCCAGGGGCTCCTTTGTTATTATATGTGGCAGCTTCGCACTCAGCGGTAAGCGCAGCACTTGTTCAGGAGAAGCTTGAAGGCCAGGTTAAGAGGTAGGCCCTAATATATTTTGTATCCGAGGTTCTTAGTTTATCAAAGAAAAATTATACAGAGTTGGAGAAGGTACTGTATGCTGTCTTGATGGCCTCCAGAAAGCTTCGTCACTATTTTCAAGCTTACAACATAATTGTTCCTTCTTCACAACCTCTGAAGGATATTATGAGGAACCGAGAAGCTACTAGAAGGATTGGAAAATGGGCTGCAGAGCTCAATGAATTTTGTATTGATTATGTTCATAGATCTTCGATTCAGTCCCAGGCATTAGCAGACTTCATTGCTGATTGGACGCCAGGGCTCAGGAGGAAGAAACAAATAAAGACACTGAAGCATGGACAGTGTTTTGCGATGGGTCTTGGGGAACCTTCGGAGCAGGAGCGGCTGCTGTGTTGGTTTCACCTTCCAAAGTTAAAACTTGTTATGCGGCAAGACTTGATTTTAGTTGCACAAATAACATCGCCGAGTATGAAGCTCTGCTTTTGGGTCTTCGGAAATTAAAGGCAATGGGAATCAGAAGGGCCATTCTTAAAACTGATTCTCAAGTTATTTCTGGTCATGTTGACAAAAGTTACAAAGCAAGAGATCCGAAGCTTGAAAGGTATCTAGATATAGTCCGAAGGATTGAGGCTTCCTTCGAAGGTTTCTCTGTCAAAAATATTCCTCGTGGAGAAAATGAATACGCTGATCTATTGGCTAAGTCAGCAGCCCAGGGGCTGCCTATACCTTCGGAAGTATTTTTTGAAACAATAAAAGCACCTTCGGTCGAGCTTCTTGAAAGAGCAATCCTCAACATATCCCCTGTTTATAGTGAAGATTGGAGAACTGAAATCATCTCTTTCCTTCAGGGTAATTTTCTTTCAGACGGCGAAGCTTATAACAGGAGAATAGAAGCAAGAGCTCGACCATATGTCATAATAGAAGGGGAGTTATACAAGAGCGGGGTCTGTTGGGGACTTGTTCTCAAATGCTAAGAGTTAAGAACAAGGCAACATAAAAAGTGTTAAGTGTTAAAGTCCTTCGTCCTTCAAAACATTATTCCCCTTCGAGAAATAATGGGTTTCGGACGAAGGTCACAAGAGACATACCTTCGTAAATATAACAAGTAATGACGAAGGATTCATATACAGCATGAAATATAATATAAACATCATCATAGAATCATTTCTATTTTATTAACATGGAAAAATAGAGATGATTTCAAATTACAAATGTACCTTCGGTCCTGAGAGAAGGTAAAAAGTACAAGCGTGACGCAAAAGCAAATGCCAAGTCAGCGTGAACAGTACGGGAGTACTGTTCATCTATTTATAGGCGTGAGACACAGCCCATACAAAATTACATTCATGTCCATTACGTTTGCTGATGACTTATGGAAATCTGTCGAGGCCTAAGTAGTCTTTTCATCTTTAAGTCGGTTCCCCTCTCTGCTATCGCGACGAAGCTTCCCTGCGCACAGCTTCGGCTGTGCACCATCCTTCGCGGAACTTGGTAATTAGCCCGTCCTCCATTTTAATCCCCCTTCGTCTGGTTCAGGCTTCGTCCTGACCGTACTTCATGTTCATAGTTCTGAGTCCGAAGATACCTGTTTACATAATCCACTTGGAAAACATTGTCAAATCATGTTTTTGAGGACCTTCGGAGGACGAAGGCCCCCAACAGTAGCCCCTCACAATATTAATTTGTTAATGATAAATTCAGATTGCGATATGGACGAAGGCCTTGAGCCGAAGGTCCGAAAAAACACCTTCTCTTTGCTAGAATAGCAACATTCACTGACAAGCGGGGTCTTTCAATTTTCAACGCCCTGGGGGTATAAATAAGATCATACCGCAAACTTATTTGGTACGCACCCTTGCCATTTGCTTCGGCCCACTAAACTTTTAGCTCTTGTGCACTAAGATTTGCTGATCTTTTTGATTTTGAAGCTTCGGCCTTGAAAACAGTTTTTTAGCGTTTCCGAAGATGTCTGAAGGTAAGAAGATCCCTGCTGAGACGAAGCTGAGTCTCGACGAAGAGAAGAACTTGGGGTTCCTTATAGCGATGGCGGAGACCAATACGGAGAAAATCACCAAGGAAATTCTTGAAGGTTTGTCCGAAGATACTGGTGACAGCGACAGTTTTGATGTAGAAAGTGGTGGGGAAGAGTCCGAAGATCGACCATGGCGGCCAAGTCACACGGTTTTCGGGAAAACTACTATTAAGCAGAGTCATATTGATAATATGAGGGGGCGGTATTTTCGAGATATATCTATTGTGAGGGCTGATGCTGGAGAAAAGACTTCTCCCACCCCCGGAGAAGATGAAGTCGTAATCTTCCGAAGCTTTCTCAAGGCTGGGCTTCGATTCCCCCTAAGCGACTTTGTTGTTGAAGTCCTGAAGACATTTCAAGTCTACCTTCATCAAATTACTCCCGAAGCTATCATAAGAATGGGGTTGTTTGTCTGGGCTGCGAGAAGCCAAGGTTTAGAACCAAATGCTAAAAGCTTTTGCAACATTCATGAGTTGTTATATGAGACGAAGCCCTGGGGGAAAGAACAATATCACAACAACTTTGGGTGTTACAGCTTCGGTGCCCGCTCCGGGTCAAGCCGCCCTGTGCCAACCTTTCGGAAGAGGTGGCCCGGAGCCTGGATGACAGAGTGGTTCTATGTAAAGAATGACTTAACAGCGCAAGAAAATGTCAAGAATATCATTATGCGCCCCATCTGGCAACGCTTCGGACTTCGAAGGCCGAAGGTTGAAATGGATGAAGCAGCCGAGGAATGCCAAAGAGCCTTCGGCGTAATCTGCTCTTTCATTGGGACAAGGGACTTGGTCCAAGAGCATATTGCCTTCAGGGTGTGGCCACTTGCAGGAAAGTGGGAAATGCCGAAGGAGACCATCAAAGAGTCCGACGAAGGCGGACTGGTCAGACTGAAATACACATTCAAATATGCGGATAAGTTTGTTGAACCTGATGATGACTGGTTGAAAAGCATTGAAACATTAAGTGACGAACTGCTTGGGGCATATTCGAAGGCCGAGAATACTGCGTTATCAGCAGCCTTCGGAGGCCGAAAGAAGAAAAGGCTCAACCGGGTATTTGACGCAGTCGGGTTTGTCTACCCTGACTATCACTATCCGGTATTGGGTCGCAAAAGAAAAAATATTTCTCCTGCGACAGAAGCTACCACGAGTGCTACTAGTGAGCCGGCGCCACAAAGGAAAAAGTTGAAGGTGCTCACCCACCGAGCGCGTTTTATTGAGCCGGCCACAGTGCCAAAATTTATTGGTGAAGTCTCTTTGGCCTCTGAAGCTACAGAACCAGCTCCAGTGCCGAAGATAGAAGAGAAAACTGAAGCGCCTTCAGCAGAAAAAGTAGAAAAACCGAAGATTGAAGGGCCAAAAGCATCGGAAATCTTAAGTCCTTCAGCAAATGTCGAAACAATAAAAAACCAAAAGGGCCCATTGGTGACCCCAAAAAGAAAAAGAATGGTGAACGTACTAGATGTCTTGGAGACAATTAAGTCTTCAAACTCAACTCCAAAAAAGACTGTTGAACTTGCAGAAGCGTCTACTGAAGCTTCGAAACAACAAGCTGAAACTGAAGCTGGGCCTTCAGAGCCCACCAAGGAACAATCTTTGGAGACCGAGAAAATATCAGAACCAGCTTTGGTTGAAGAAGTTGACACTGCCGCCCCCGAAGCTCCTTCCAGCACATGCGATTACATCGTGCGACATGCTTCGGGGAAGAAATTATCTGAAGAAGAGACTTATGAAGCGAATCACTATGCTAGAGAGTTAAAGTATCCGAAGGGGGCAGTAGTGTTCAATGGGACAAATGAAGATGACTTCCTATACTGCCTCCCTGATAACAAAGAATTATCTGTCTGCCGGGAGATGTCTAGAAGTATGGGTTTCCCGAAGCTCGAAGCTGGATTATGTGCTATGACGAAGGAAGATCTCGCGGACAGTCTTGCGTACAATAGCTTAAAGGTATGGGAATTAGACGCTTGAAAAATTTTTATTACGTAATTCATTCTTTTATTCTTATATGAATTGTTTTTCGTATAGGGTTTAATCCTAAGCAACGCATTAAGAGCCCAAAGGAGTGCCGAAGATGAAAGCTACGAAATTGCGTTCAACAATTTACGTTCAGAAGTTATTAAACTGAGAAACGAAGCTCTAGAAAAAGATAAAATTCTGCTTACATTAGTAGACAAGATAAAAAAGGACGAAGCTGCTGCAAAGGTTCAGGCCGAAGCTCACAGACGCGAGATTAAAGATCTTCAGAAGCAATTGGCCCGGGCGAAAGAAGAACGCATACTTGAAGAAACAAGACGGGAATGTAGCGACCAATGGGCTGATCATTTGGAAGCAACCGCGGAAGAGCTTCGGTCTTCTAAGAAAAAATGCTACGAAAAATCCATGGAATGCGTAAAGAAAATTAAAACCAGCTTCGCCAGCGTGGGCGCATTTTCCAGTGAAGAGAATTTCTCAAGAGGCAATCCCGAAGGTCCACTGGAATGGATCAGTCACGAAGCAGAGGCCTTCGAGGAAATCCTGAGTAGCCGCGGCGACATCTGCGCCTTTTCGGGCGCCAGGGGAGTTGCTACTGTCTTGGAGAAGAAAGGTTGCGGGCATGTAAAATCTTTAGCTCAGTCCGAAGCTGCCTTATCCTCCGAAGACATCAAAGACCCCTCGGCCGAAGCAAGCATGGTTGGTGGCAAATTCTTTACTGATGTCTGGGACAACGGCGGCCGAGAAATGGCGCAAGAAATCATTCAAAGGAGTGAAAAAGGCATCCATGATGCTAGGAAAGTGACAGAAGTTGCCGAAAAAAGTACAGAGCCCGAAGGGCAAATAGGTATTAATTAGTCGTTCTTATTGTGTTGTAATTTTTATTTCAAACTTTGTTCGCGGTTTGTAATAGTAATGCAGAAATATTCTCTTCCCTCAGAACCTGCTGGATCGTCTGGTGACCCTCACACAAAAGGGGATGACGAAATTAAACAAATGGCCGAAGCTATCATGGATAAAGTTGTTGAACAACTTCTAAATGAGGCTGCCGAAGTAGTATTAAGAGAAGACTAGGTGTTATTAGAAAAACATTTGAAGTGTGATCTATGTAATATTTTGTACAATTGAATGTAATATACAAGTCTCTTTTCATTATTCAACTCTTTATGATGCATGAAATTCTACATACATACCATTTTTGAGCCTTCGGCGAAAAAACACCTTCCCTTCTTTTCATGCTTCGTGAAGAAGACATTCTCCGTTAAAATTATTCTGATGAATCACATCCGTGCTTCGTGAAAACATTCTCCGAAGCTGTACAATTTCGATATTACTCTGATGAAGCTCATCCATGCTTCGTAAAAACATTCTCCGAAGCTGTACTCCGGAGATTATCATTGTATTCCCTCGTGACTTTGCACAATTTGCACTTTCTCAAAGCATCCTTTCGAAGGTTGATACTGTGTCCCCTTCTTTTGCCATATGCAACATGATGTATGATGCTTATGCTATGCAAAATGATTTGATGATGTTATGTTATGCAAATGACGTTTGTTCCGAAGATACACACAAAATATCTTTGTAAGCTCTGCATTCCCTTAGGAACGTCTTTGGAGCTTCTTCGCCTTTTACTTAGGCGGTATCAGCGTTGACTTTTCGCTGTAAGCTCTGCATTCCCTTAGGAACGTCTTTGGAGCTTCTTCGCCTTTTACTTTAGGCGGTATCAGCGTTGACTTTTTGCTGTATGCTCTGCATTCCCTTAGGAACGTCTTTGGAGCAAAAAACTTACACTGCGCTCCCTTTGGAACGGCTTTTTGTAACTTCGGCAACTTACTCTGCGTTCCTTAGAACGACTTTTTGTGGCTTCGAAGGATTTTTAGTAATTCGAAGGTCCTCCTTGTTACCGCAAATTTTTAAGCTTCAGCAACTTAAGCCTGTGGAGAAGATAGGTTTTCCTGATAACCAACCACGAAACTATTACATGAAAACTGAAATGTTCTTTATTATACAGAAAATAGAACTAAACAGAAAAGACTGCTATCAAAGTAGGATATTTGTCAATAAATGTGCTTCGACTCTGGCACAGTACTATTGACTGTGCGAGCTTCAGATTGCTCTCTGAGATCCCTTTGGTGTGGAACATATTGGCTCCCTTCTGGCTGTTGGCCTTGTTGCAGCGGAGGTGGGGGCGGGGGCTGTTGCCATGAAGCTTGAGGTTGACTCGCCGAAGCTACGAAAACTGCAGGGTGGTTGCCCACGTATTCCGGGATGTAAGGCTGATGGTACGAAGCAGTATGCATGACCTGCTTCGGCTGGCCCTGTTGCGCTGCAGCTTCTGCTAGCTCCTTTTGTTTCTGGATGGTAACATGGCACATCCTGGTGGTATGGCCCTTGTTTTCACCACAGAATAAGCAAAATACCCTCCTTGGTTAATCTCCAAATCTTCCGCCGAAGCCCCTGGCGCCTCTGCCTCTTGGAGCTGGTGGCCGGAAGAAAGTTTGCTGTTGCCCCGAAGCCTGTGAGGAGCTCTGCGGTCTGTTCTGCTGACTCCCCTTATCATCATTTTGAGTGGAGTTGTGAATGGACCTGACATGCCTCGGATAGAATCTTCCTCCGAAGCCCCTGGTCATTTCAGAAAATCTGAAGGCCTCCTCCCTTCTTTGGCGAAAGTCATTATCGGCACGAATGTACTCGTCCATCTTTTGGAGCAGCTTCTCCAGAGTCTGAGTGTAGAGCCCAAAATTTGTATCAAATAAAAACAAGGATATAAATAAATAAATGTAGTTATAAGTTAATGTCTTGAGAAATTATGGAACCTTGAGAGATTAATTGAATTTCTTCTATGTGTGCATATTCAATTAATGGGATTATATTGTTCAAATAACAAATAAATAATGAAATATGCATCTCATGCCGATAATTTTGGTGTGGTGCATTTTGTTTGAATAAAGGAATCAAGACTTAATTTGGCCTCAAATGATAAATGAGAATATATCAAAAAAAAATGAATAAAAAGAAAGGAATTTTAATTAAGTCCATTACCCGTTCCATAATTAAATAATAGGAAGAAAGACAAATAATAAAAATGCAAATAGTGGGAGTAATATTCACATTAGGATGGTATTTAATAATTTGAGATCTAAAATAAACCAGGAATTTAAAATTGAGTTTGAATCTTTAAATTTGGAATTTGAAGGCAAAATAGAAAATAGAAATCAAAAGAAAAACAGGAAGGCTTACTTGGGCCCTTACCGCACCAAATCGGCCCACCCGACCTTCCTCCCGCGCAGCCCACCTACCCAGCTTCCACCTTTCTCTGCACGCCGACACGTGGGCCCGGGTGTGACAACGCGCCCCAATTACAATCCCGCCACACTCCTGCCTCTCCCTCATGCTTCTGCTGATTGGGTCCCACTTGGCAGCCCCTAGCGCACACCTCACCGCAGAAAACTTGATTCACTGCAATATGGGACCGCCCCGTCAGGCCGCTTCTTCTAGCTTGGTTCGTTGCACGCTTGCCGTGGATCCCGTTGGGCTGCTCGTAGCTCCCCGGTACCCGCGTCCGTGGCTCACGACCTGAATAGACTTCGTTGGGCTGTGACCCCCCCTTCTTTCGGACCTTCCCTCACGATGATTTGCAGCCGGGTGAACACGTAACAGAACGCGCCGCCGTCGCCGTGTATCGCGGAAACCACCACGATCGATGCGGGCGGACTAGCTCCGTTTCCCCCGGCATATAAAGACCAACCCTGTGGCTCGCCTCGTCCCCTCCAAACATGACGCAGCCATGAGCCTCACTCTACGGAGTGACCCGTCACCGGATTCCTGTGGGGGAAACAAGCTGCCATAGGCAAATCATGTGGTTGTCGGCGTTTAACTCCGATTCGGTGCTCTGGAGTATCACCGTGTGTGTGTCGAAGGCATACAAGTCATCAATTCATTGGCAGGGGCACCAGATCGTCGACGATTTCTCGCTGTCACACCAGCTCTGCCGCGGAATCACCCCTCACCGTCGTCGGGGCTCACTGCGCTCCGGGCACCGGTAAGATCCATCTCCCTCGCTTCGCCTTCGCACCCACATTATGAATCATCGTCTGGATTGGATTTTGGGGCACCAGGGCACCGGCTCGGCCGAATTCCGGCCAACCTCCGCTATGCGCCGCCGCGGGATGTCTGGAGAGAGAGGAGAGCGTGAAGGGACGCCCTGACCGTCGATCTCTTGTTTAACGGCCTAGATTTGGCGTGCATACCTACTTGTCCGGATTGTATCCGAGCCTTCGATCTCAGCCTGATCGGTCGGGATTTGCCCCTAGGATCGCTTTGGGAAATCGCATCCTGTACGTGGATCTCGGATCGGTCGGATGAGAATGGTGCTTGGTGTTTAAAATCTGGGCGGTCGAATCTTTGATCCTGTGGATAGCGTGGCATGCCTATTCTCTTAGATGGAATCTAATCTGGGCCCTCGGTTTTAGATCGCGCGGCTCGCATCCAACCATACCCCTTCACGGGTACATTTTGTTAAAGAACCCCTGTGAATTCCAGAAATCAACCCGCCGTCCGTTAGTCACTATGCGCTGTGTCTCGGGTTTCTTGCGCCGAGCCCCCTGTGCTTCTGTTTAATTGAGGCCCAGTCCAGAGTGTTATAAAATCAGGAAAATGAATTAGAAAATGAGTTTTTAATATAAAAATAATTCCTAGAATTTATATAATTCATAGAAAATGCATATGAACTCCAAATTAATCCATTCCACTTCCTATAATTTTGTAATATTATTGTTTATCAATTAGTGCCACTGGTTTTACATAAAAGTCACATTAAAATTGTTATCTTAATTAATCTTGTACTAAACGCATAAAACATTAGAAAATCCATAACTTAAAATCTATAACTCCAAAATTAATGATTCCTGTTCCTAGAATCTTATTTTAATGTGTAGATTATTATTATGTATTTTGTTCTTATGTTTGGTGTAATGTTAAATTTTGCCTATACAATGTGTGTTTGTATTGCTACGTTTAGCAGTGAGGCCACGAGGATCTGAAGATCATCCTGGTACCTGGATTCTCAAGGCCCAGGCAAGTTGTGCCCTTGATCACTTCTTTTCACCTACTCATGTTCTAATTAATCATAATGATCTGCATAGGTTAATTTTGATGGGACCCAATAGGTTACCCTAGTTTGTCTATCTTTATACCTTGTTTACCACTGAACTTTCTGGGTAGTACTTGCTAGTGCTATATGTGGTTTTGGGTATGAAGATTACACTATTCATGATTATACCTTTATTATCAGTTGTTATTTATTGTTCATGATAAGATCATTATGTTAATTGGAACGTGGAGCGACCACCCGGGAAAACAGTGCTACCACAAGGGAGGAATGGGACCCCTTGGCTGATTAATTAGGAAAGCTAGTGGAAGACTACCTTACCCGAAAGGGGCAAGGGCAGTAGGGGAGAGGTCAGTGTAGGGAGGCCCTCGGGAGGATTTTGCTGCGATGGCGGTCCTGCAAGGGATTCCTGCACTGGATCTTCCTATAAACTGTAGCGGGTTTTCGGAAGCTAGTGGAACTTTGTAAAGGCCTCGTAGTGGATCCCTAGCCATTCACCTCGGTAGTGTCTAAGGGCCTTGCAAACCCTGGCGACATGGGATACATGACTTGTGGGTAAAGATGCGCAACCTCTGCAGAGTGTAAAACTGGTATACTAGCCGTGCTCACGGTCAAGAGCAGCTCGGACCCTCACATGATTAATTATGGAACTAAATTCAATTTGTCATATGCATTGCATCGCAGGTGAAGTTGTTACTTTTGTTCTACTATTTAATTGGGCTGGTATTTACTTATACTTAGTAACTGCTAATAAAATTTTGACCAACTTTAAAAGCAATGCTCAGCTCTAACCATCTTCTTTGGTAAGCCTTACACTTCACGTGAGCTCCCACCTTTGGCGAGTTCATGCACATTATTCCCCACAACTTGTTGAGCGATGAACGTATGTGAGCTCACTCTTGCTGTCTCACATACACCACAGGTCAAGACCAGGTACTGCAGGATGATGCTCATGGAGGATGCTGCGATGAGTTCGTGAGAGTTCTAGGTCGTCGTCTCCCAGTCAACTTTGGGTTGCTGGACCGTTGTCTCCTTATAATGTAACTATTTATTTGTATAGAACTCCTGTTATATATAAAGTTGTGACATTCGATCCTGTGCCACTATACATCATATGTGTGAGACTTGGTCCCAACATACCTGGTGTTTATGTTAACCCCGGGTTTTGGACCCCTAAAATCCGGGTGTTACAGAAGTGGTATCAGAGGAATGTTGACTGTAAGACGAAACCTAGATAGAATTGGACAACCAATATCTACTTACCCTGCTACTCTGATTCTTTTCTAAACTTATCTTAATCTACTCTCATCTATTTCCGCTTTACTCTGATTATTCTTATCTTTTACTTCTAAAGGCAAATGTGGATTTCACACTTTGAAATCTTGTACCTAAAGTGACTTTAGGAATAGGAGACCTAATCCTAGGAACAAAAACAAAACTATTTTTATAAAGTGTCTATGTATTTGAATGTTTGTTCTTATGATATTTGTCTGATTTGGATTTTTGATTGAGTGTGATGGGTTGTGGAGTGATGCCCACAATTACATCTGCATATACGTATAGGCATAAATAGAATTCATAAGAAAACTAAGCAACTTAGATTATCCTCCATTAAAATGTATCTATCTCATAGAGATCCCTCTAATCTTAAAAGACTCTCCCATACCTTAATAGATTCATCGTATCTTATAAGATTCTCTCTTGTCTTACTAGATCCACCTCATCTTAAAAGATTCTTCTTACCTTAATAAATTCACCTTATCTTGAAGAGATTCTAACCTACCTACATCATATAATCCATCCTATCCCAAAAGATTCTAACATGTATCCTACCCTAGTAGATCTATCTAACCTAAACTAGTCTAACCTAGTCATATCCAACCTAATCTAGATTTTATCTAATCTATTATGATCTAATCTAGAGTAAGTTACTTAATGCTGGTACGCAAGATAAGGCCATACTCCTAAATTACTTAAACCTAATTTGGAGACTTATATCAACTTGGCCATACACAACAACCCGACCTATATAACAAGTTACATAACTTACCCAATCAATAGAGTCTTAATGGATTACAAAATCTATCAACCACCACCTGACATCAAACCAAATTTTGACCTACATCATGTAGTCTATCTCAACCATACCTATCTTAACCATATTCTCTAGCCCGATAATATACACTAACTCCTAATCAATAAGACAAGACCGAAGAATATGATCAACTTCATCAAGTAAGGATGAGCACCAACTCAAGTCTTCAAGGATCAAGTGAGGTCACCAAGATGAGTCAAGATCCACAATCTTGGATGGAGTCTTTTCTTATCCTACTCTTTCTTACCCAAACCTATATATGCCCTAAAGGCATCTTCTATCCTACATAATAACGTGGACATACATATATACACCCATGCTTTCCTAACCACCAGTTCCACCAAGCTACATAAACATATATATAGATTACGACTATTTGTAAGCTCTAAGTGTTACTTTAGTTAGTAGTTGATAAGATACTATTCTAGTGGGAATAATAAGGTCTAATTGACCCCATGTATTGCTAACAAATTATGCATCATGCCAAGATTTTTCTTTGTGCATATGTTTTGAGATAACTTGGTTATATATTCTGTTCTTGCAAATCTCGAGGACGAGATTATTTTTAAGGGGGGTAGGATTTGTAGAGCCCAAAATTTGTATCAAATAAAAACAAGGATATAAATAAATAAATGTAGTTATAAGTTAATGTCTTGAGAAATTATGGAACCTTGAGAGATTAATTGAATTTCTTCTATGTGTGCATATTCAATTAATGGGATTATATTGTTCAAATAACAAATAAATAATGAAATATGCATCTCATGCCGATAATTTTGGTGTGGTGCATTTTGTTTGAATAAAGGAATCAAGACTTAATTTGGCCTCAAATGATAAATGAGAATATATCAAAAAAAAATGAATAAAAAGAAAGGAATTTTAATTAAGTCCATTACCCGTTCCATAATTAAATAATAGGAAGAAAGACAAATAATAAAAATGCAAATAGTGGGAGTAATATTCACATTAGGATGGTATTTAATAATTTGAGATCTAAAATAAACCAGGAATTTAAAATTGAGTTTGAATCTTTAAATTTGGAATTTGAAGGCAAAATAGAAAATAGAAATCAAAAGAAAAACAGGAAGGCTTACTTGGGCCCTTACCGCACCAAATCGGCCCACCCGACCTTCCTCCCGCGCAGCCCACCTACCCAGCTTCCACCTTTCTCTGCACGCCGACACGTGGGCCCGGGTGTGACAACGCGCCCCAATTACAATCCCGCCACACTCCTGCCTCTCCCTCATGCTTCTGCTGATTGGGTCCCACTTGGCAGCCCCTAGCGCACACCTCACCGCAGAAAACTTGATTCACTGCAATATGGGACCGCCCCGTCAGGCCGCTTCTTCTAGCTTGGTTCGTTGCACGCTTGCCGTGGATCCCGTTGGGCTGCTCGTAGCTCCCCGGTACCCGCGTCCGTGGCTCACGACCTGAATAGACTTCGTTGGGCTGTGACCCCCCCTTCTTTCGGACCTTCCCTCACGATGATTTGCAGCCGGGTGAACACGTAACAGAACGCGCCGCCGTCGCCGTGTATCGCGGAAACCACCACGATCGATGCGGGCGGACTAGCTCCGTTTCCCCCGGCATATAAAGACCAACCCTGTGGCTCGCCTCGTCCCCTCCAAACATGACGCAGCCATGAGCCTCACTCTACGGAGTGACCCGTCACCGGATTCCTGTGGGGGAAACAAGCTGCCATAGGCAAATCATGTGGTTGTCGGCGTTTAACTCCGATTCGGTGCTCTGGAGTATCACCGTGTGTGTGTCGAAGGCATACAAGTCATCAATTCATTGGCAGGGGCACCAGATCGTCGACGATTTCTCGCTGTCACACCAGCTCTGCCGCGGAATCACCCCTCACCGTCGTCGGGGCTCACTGCGCTCCGGGCACCGGTAAGATCCATCTCCCTCGCTTCGCCTTCGCACCCACATTATGAATCATCGTCTGGATTGGATTTTGGGGCACCAGGGCACCGGCTCGGCCGAATTCCGGCCAACCTCCGCTATGCGCCGCCGCGGGATGTCTGGAGAGAGAGGAGAGCGTGAAGGGACGCCCTGACCGTCGATCTCTTGTTTAACGGCCTAGATTTGGCGTGCATACCTACTTGTCCGGATTGTATCCGAGCCTTCGATCTCAGCCTGATCGGTCGGGATTTGCCCCTAGGATCGCTTTGGGAAATCGCATCCTGTACGTGGATCTCGGATCGGTCGGATGAGAATGGTGCTTGGTGTTTAAAATCTGGGCGGTCGAATCTTTGATCCTGTGGATAGCGTGGCATGCCTATTCTCTTAGATGGAATCTAATCTGGGCCCTCGGTTTTAGATCGCGCGGCTCGCATCCAACCATACCCCTTCACGGGTACATTTTGTTAAAGAACCCCTGTGAATTCCAGAAATCAACCCGCCGTCCGTTAATCACTATGCGCTGTGTCTCGGGTTTCTTGCGCCGAGCCCCCTGTGCTTCTGTTTAATTGAGGCCCAGTCCAGAGTGTTATAAAATCAGGAAAATGAATTAGAAAATGAGTTTTTAATATAAAAATAATTCCTAGAATTTATATAATTCATAGAAAATGCATATGAACTCCAAATTAATCCATTCCACTTCCTATAATTTTGTAATATTATTGTTTATCAATTAGTGCCACTGGTTTTACATAAAAGTCACATTAAAATTGTTATCTTAATTAATCTTGTACTAAACGCATAAAACATTAGAAAATCCATAACTTAAAATCTATAACTCCAAAATTAATGATTCCTGTTCCTAGAATCTTATTTTAATGTGTAGATTATTATTATGTATTTTGTTCTTATGTTTGGTGTAATGTTAAATTTTGCCTATACAATGTGTGTTTGTATTGCTACGTTTAGCAGTGAGGCCACGAGGATCTGAAGATCATCCTGGTACCTGGATTCTCAAGGCCCAGGCAAGTTGTGCCCTTGATCACTTCTTTTCACCTACTCATGTTCTAATTAATCATAATGATCTGCATAGGTTAATTTTGATGGGACCCAATAGGTTACCCTAGTTTGTCTATCTTTATACCTTGTTTACCACTGAACTTTCTGGGTAGTACTTGCTAGTGCTATATGTGGTTTTGGGTATGAAGATTACACTATTCATGATTATACCTTTATTATCAGTTGTTATTTATTGTTCATGATAAGATCATTATGTTAATTGGAACGTGGAGCGACCACCCGGGAAAACAGTGCTACCACAAGGGAGGAATGGGACCCCTTGGCTGATTAATTAGGAAAGCTAGTGGAAGACTACCTTACCCGAAAGGGGCAAGGGCAGTAGGGGAGAGGTCAGTGTAGGGAGGCCCTCGGGAGGATTTTGCTGCGATGGCGGTCCTGCAAGGGATTCCTGCACTGGATCTTCCTATAAACTGTAGCGGGTTTTCGGAAGCTAGTGGAACTTTGTAAAGGCCTCGTAGTGGATCCCTAGCCATTCACCTCGGTAGTGTCTAAGGGCCTTGCAAACCCTGGCGACATGGGATACACGACTTGTGGGTAAAGATGCGCAACCTCTGCAGAGTGTAAAACTGGTATACTAGCCGTGCTCACGGTCAAGAGCAGCTCGGACCCTCACATGATTAATTATGGAACTAAATTCAATTTGTCATATGCATTGCATCGCAGGTGAAGTTGTTACTTTTGTTCTACTATTTAATTGGGCTGGTATTTACTTATACTTAGTAACTGCTAATAAAATTTTGACCAACTTTAAAAGCAATGCTCAGCTCTAACCATCTTCTTTGGTAAGCCTTACACTTCACGTGAGCTCCCACCTTTGGCGAGTTCATGCACATTATTCCCCACAACTTGTTGAGCGATGAACGTATGTGAGCTCACTCTTGCTGTCTCACATACACCACAGGTCAAGACCAGGTACTGCAGGATGATGCTCATGGAGGATGCTGCGATGAGTTCGTGAGAGTTCTAGGTCGTCGTCTCCCAGTCAACTTTGGGTTGCTGGACCGTTGTCTCCTTATAATGTAACTATTTATTTGTATAGAACTCCTGTTATATATAAAGTTGTGACATTCGATCCTGTGCCACTATACATCATATGTGTGAGACTTGGTCCCAGCATACCTGGTGTTTATGTTAACCCCGGGTTTTGGACCCCTAAAATCCGGGTGTTACACTGAGGAGGCTTCCTAGCAAAGTATTGAGCTGCAGGTCCAGGACGAAGCCCCTTGATCATGGCTTCGATGACAATTTCATTGGGCACCGTTGGAGCCTGCGCCCTCAAACGCAAGAACCTTCTGACATACGCCTGAAGGTATTCTTCATGATCCTGAGTGCACTGGAACAAGGCTTGAGCAGTGACCGGCTTCGTCTGAAACCCTTGAAAGCTGGTTAACAGCATATCCTTCAGTTTCTGCCATGAAGTGATCGTTCCTGGTCGAAGGGAGGAATACCAGGTCTGAGCAACACTCCTGACGGCCATAACGAAAGACTTTGCCATGACTGCAGCATTGCTGCCATACGAAGACACTGTTGCTTCGTAGCTCATCAGGAACTGCTTCGGGTCTGAGTGACCGTCGAACATGGGAAGCTGGGGTGGCTTATAGGACGGAGGCCAGGGTGTAGCCTGCAGCTCAGCGGACAGAGGAGAGGCATCATCGAAAACAAAATTTCCATGATGGAAATTGTCATACCAGTCATCTTCGTTGAAGAAGCCCTCCTGATGAAGGTCTTTTTGTTGAGGCCTTCGGTTCTGCTCGTCGTGGGTAAGATGACGAACTTCTTCAGAAGCTTCGTCTATCTGCCTTTGCAGCTCAGCTAGCCTGGCCATCTTTTCCTTTTTCCTCTGCACCTGTTGATGAAGCATCTCCATATCCCTGATCTCTTGGTCTAGTTCATCCTCCTGAAGCGTCGGGCTGACGACCTTCCTCTTCTGGCTTCGGGCCTCCCGAAGAGAGACGGTCTCCTGGTTGGGGTCCAGCGGTTGCAGTGCTGCAGCCCCAGTCGCTGAAGCTTTCTTCGGCGCCATAGCGAGGGTCTATAGCTTCCGAAGGTGTTCAAAAAACTCGAAGTGGAAGTGAGTTCACCGGAGGTGGGCGCCAATGTTGGGGACTTGTTCTCAAATGCTAAGAGTTAAGAACAAGGCAACATAAAAAGTGTTAAGTGTTAAAGTCCTTCGTCCTTCAAAACATTATTCCCCTTCGAGAAATAATGGGTTTCGGACGAAGGTCACAAGAGACATACCTTCGTAAATATAACAAGTAATGACGAAGGATTCATATACAGCATGAAATATAATATAAACATCATCATAGAATCATTTCTATTTTATTAACATGGAAAAATAGAGATGATTTCAAATTACAAATGTACCTTCGGTCCTGAGAGAAGGTAAAAAGTACAAGCGTGACGCAAAAGCAAATGCCAAGTCAGCGTGAACAGTACGGGAGTACTGTTCATCTATTTATAGGCGTGAGACACAGCCCATACAAAATTACATTCATGTCCATTACATTTGCTGATGACTTATGGAAATCTGTCGAGGCCTAAGTAGTCTTTTCATCTTTAAGTCGGTTCCCCTCTCTGCTATCGCGACGAAGCTTCCCTGCGCACAGCTTCGGCTGTGCACCATCCTTCGCGGAACTTGGTAATCAGCCCGTCCTCCATTTTAATCCCCCTTCGTCTGGTTCAGGCTTCGTCCTGACCGTACTTCATGTTCATAGTTCTGAGTCCGAAGATACCTGTTTACATAATCCACTTGGAAAACATTGTCAAATCATGTTTTTGAGGACCTTCGGAGGACGAAGGCCCCCAACAGGGTCTGTTCCCCATTGCTCAAGTGCTTATCCAGATCCGAAGGTATAGAATTAATGAAGGACATACATGCAGGTCTATGTGGATCTCATATTGGATCTAGGCCCTTGCTTGGGAAAGTTTTTCGCCAAGGATTCTATTGGCCAAAGGCAGCTTCGGATGCAGCGGATTTAGTTCAAAAGTGCGAAGGTTGTCAGAAATGTGCAAGAGATCAAAAACAACCTTCGTCTTTAACTCAATTAATACAGCCCACTTGGCCATTGCAAAGGTGGGGTCTGGATTTGCTAGGTCCATTACCACCTGCACAGGGGAACTTAAGATATGTGGTGGTGGCAGTGGAATATTTTTCCAAGTGGATTGAGGCAAAGCCCTTAGCCACAATAACTTCGTTTACTATTCAAAAGTTTTTCTGGCAAAACATTGTTTGTCGCTTCGGAGTGCCGAAGGCCATAACTGTGGATAATGGGACACAGTTTGATTCTGAGGCCTTCAGAGAATTTTGCAATCAAATCGGCACGAAGATCCATTTTGCATCAGTCCGACACCCAGAATCTAATGGACTTGTTGAAAGAGCCAATGGGATCATAATGACAGGAATAATGAAGTCAATCTTCAATCAGCCAAGGGGAAAGTGGCCAGACGAGTTAGTCAAAGTGGTGTGGAGTCATAACACAACCATTTCAAGATCAACAGGCTTTACACCCTTTAAACTATTGTTTGGTGACGAAGCAATAACCCCAGAAGAGGCTAAAACAGGATCGATAAGGACAGTAGCTTCGGCAGAGGGCGAAAACAAAGCTGATTGTTCTGTGGAAAAAGATGCTATTGAAGGGATTAGACTTCAAGCTATGGAAAACATCAATAAATACCAAGCTGAAACAATAAAATGGCGTGATAGAAAGGTCAAGCTAAAGAATATTGAACCAGGACACTTGGTACTTCGAAGAGTAGCTAACCCTGAAACAGTAGGCAAATTACAGCTGAAGTGGGAAGGCCCCTTTTTGGTAGTATCTTCGTCAAGACCTAGTTCCTACAGATTGAAGGATATGGACGGCAATGACATTCCTAGATCGTGGAATGCGGATGAGCTTCGACGATATTATGTTTAGTTTGATGTAATTTTTTATATTCTTTTTTGTGGCACCCTTTTCCTTTCCAAAGGGGGAGAAAGGTTTTTAATGGGGCCACAACATGTAATTTTTCTTTTTCCTTATTTCAATTCTATAAGAGCGATATCCCCCAAAATCTAAATGTAAAAGCTGAGAAAGCACCTTCGAGTGCAAAGGAAAAAGAAAAGAGAACAGGAAGAAGCTCCTAAGGGAGGCTTACAGCGAAAAATAAACGCTGATTCCGCTGAAAGTAAAAGGCGAAGAAGCTCCTAAGGGAGGCTTGCAGCGAAAAGTCAACGCTGATTCCGCTGAAAGTAAAAGGCGAAGAAGCTCCTAAGGGAGGCTTACAGCGAAAAGTCAACGCTGATACACCGAAAAGTAAACGGTGAAGCCGAAAAGTAAACGGCAAAAAGATTTTTATCATTCTTAAGGGGACGAAGGGCCGTGCTTATGTTTTCTTTTGAACATGTGTCCTAATATTCATTTGCACATAACATATCATCATGTCATTTGCATTCATAAACATCCATTTAGACATATGTAGAGTCATCATCATGCTTCACAAAAAAGACAGGTGCTTCAGAAAATAAGGAAAAGATTCGAAGGAAAAATTTTCTATGCTTCGTTGTGTACGAAAAGAAGGGAAGGTGTTTTTCGCCTTCGGCTCAAAAGAGAAGTTTCGTCCACAGCAAAGCAGACTGGATGTGGTTATAGGAGACAGAATATATTACAAGGTATGTACAAATTTACATAAGTTATTCCATATCTATATTACAAGAGTTTCTCCAAGAATTTTTGCAGGAAAGCGCATTACAAGCAATTTTAAGCTTCAGCCAAGGCTTCGTCTTCAGTTTTGTCAAACTTCAGCATTGTCAATCTTCAGCTTCGTCATCCTATATATCAAACAGCACAGTAAGAAAGGTACAAATTTCAAAGGAGAAGGTAAAAGCAACAAACATAAGTTTTTTACCGGCTTCAGATGGCTTCGAGCTTCGTCGCCTGCCATTTTCCGCCCGCCACTTACCCAGATCTGGGTCATGAATCTATTTCCAATGCTTCTGGCTAAGCTTGGGATATCCAACAAATCTGAAGCTGACAAGCTGAAGTTTGGTCTGTTCACGATGTTTGCATGTGTGCAGCCAGCCTTCAAAAAAGCAGCAGCTGTGCCCCGAGAAGCTACCAGGGCGCAGAAGTCAGCGTGCCCACCAATAACTTCGTCAAGGGCATCAACTTCGCCTTCAATATGTTCTAATGTTCTTGGCAGATTTTCAGCTGAAGGTGTAAATTTCGAAGAGCTAGCTCCGACAGAGTGAAACACGTCCTTCAGCCGCTGCACACATCGGATGCCGAAGCTTAAGCATTTCTCCTGAAGTTCTGTAAAGGATTTCTGCAAATTTGAGTATTTATCCACTTCAGCTTTCAGGCTTGTTTCAAAATATTTCTTTTCTTGCTCGAATTTTTCTGATTGACGGAGCAATTCATTCTTTAATTTATCATTTTTAGTTTGGACTTCAGCTAAAGAGCCCTCCATGGTCTGAATAACAAAATCTTTCTTTTCTAATGCACCTTTGTGCTCTTTGACCATGATTTCAAGATCTTGGATTGCGAAGTCTTTCTTTTTCAGATTGGTTTAGTAGTTTTCAATCTTTTCAGTCAAATCTTGAATGACGGTTTTATTTTTCTCTTCCTCCAGATCTTGTTGCATTTTCAGAACCTTGCTTAATAATATGCTCTGTCGAAATGATCTTCGTTAGAACACGACCCAAAAGTTAATAATAACAGTAATAAAATAACAAAAATATTCGTTACCTTGAAGTTAGCATAAAGCAAGCTTCCGGCGATGTGGTGTCGTTGATAACGACACAAGTCCGCTTCCACCTTCGGCAAGCCAATGCTTTTGGAAAGGGTTCTGATAATTTTGGCCTCGGTGCGGTTCCGAAGGCACCTTAGTTTCCCTTCGTTCACCCCACCAAATAGCATAGCGCCTGGTTTATATCCGCAAGATATGGCATATTTTTTCAACTCCTCTTTCTCAGTGTCTGTTAACTCTTGTCCAAGTAGGTCTTGAAAGTTAAAATCTTCTCCTTCAGAAATTTCACCAATTTGCTCTTTCCCCTTTTCAGTTGCTGTATTCACTGCAGCCTCAGCAGCTTCTTCTTCGGCCATTTTCAGAAGAATGTTGTCAATAACCTCAAGTGTAGTTTCTAGGTTCGACTCTTTGGTGGCCCCGCCTTCGGCCCCGGTAGCTTCGGGTTCGCTGGTTTCAGCTTCAGTAGTTTTCATCCCAGTAGCTTCGGCTTCGGCAGTTTCAGCAAAGGGAATTTTCGGCACCGTTGCCAGTGGCGGTGTCTGGTGGATCACATCTGTTACTTGAATAATTCTCCGTTTTTTCGGCTTCGCAAGACTTTCTGCTGCCGAAGCTGCCTTGTCCTTCTGAAAAAACTTCGTCAGTTCCAGTGCCAGTGGACTTAGCCTGATAGGCAAGGGTTCAGTCATTACCTTCATAATTTCTTCTACTTCAACAGCAGAGGGAGAAGCAGGAATATCTTTTTCTCGAATCGACGTTTCCGGCTCCGGGGATGCACCTTTTCTCTTTCTTGAAGTGGCCACCTTCGGCTCAGGATTTAACTCTTCAGTGCTAAGACTTTCAGAATCTTTCTTTTTCTTCTTGGCTACCTTGACGACCTCTTCGTCAGTAGCGCTGGCAATCCTTTTTCGCTTCGGGCCTCCGGCATCTCTGCCCAGTCGACCGTAGTCAGCGTATTCAAATCCTATGGCATCAAGCACTCTGTTCAGCCTTCGTTTCGGCCGAGTGCCGAAGGCTGCTATCATTAGCTGGTCTTCTTTTTTAGAGTAATTACCAAGGATTTCATTGCTCATTACTTCAATTGTATCAAGCCATTCTTGGCAAGGCGTCTTAAAGAATTTCTTAAATTTATAATGATAGGGTAGTCGGACAAGCTCCCCTTCTTTCTTTTCTCCTTTAAGCTTCGGCATAGTCCACTCCTTCATGGTCGGAAATACTCTGAAGGCCAGAAATTCCTGCACTAGATCTCTAGTGCCAATGTGTTCTGCAATAATCTTGAATTCGGCCAGTGCGTCCCAGGTTGGACCTTCGGTTGTCATTTTGCAACGGGGTCTTGTTTCTCCGAAGATTAGTTCAAGAGGGCTCTGTACTAGCTTCTCTCTGTCTTCGTCAACTTTGACATAAAACCATTCTGACTTCCAGCCCGCCGGCCATTTGCTCCGGTAGCTGATCACAGGAAATTTTGTGGTCTTCCGATAGGCAAAATTATAACAACCAAAATTTTCGTGCAACCCATCCTTTCTGGCCTTAGTCTGGTAATGCAGCTCGTGTACTCGACAGAAGCTGTCGGCGAACGGCTCCACCGCCTGGCTTCGGAGAGCCCAGATATAAACGCTAAACCTGACGATGGCGTTGGGGGTCAACTGGTGAAAATAGATCCCAAACCTTTGTAGCACATCAGAAATCATCCTATTCAAAGGAAATCTTAATCCAGCTTTTAGAAAGCTCTTAAAAATAACTATTTCATCTTTTTCTGGCTTCGGGGTAGTTTCTTCCCCCCCGAAGCGAAGTAGCTTCTTCTCATTCTCACTGAAATAACCCGACTTCACCATCTTGGAGAAATCAGCCTTGGAGACAATCGACTTCCCGAAGTCCAAGTGGCTGGGCTTGCTTGGCACGGCAATATGATAATCATCATCAGAATCAGCTTCCTCAATATTTCCTTCTTCAGCTTCGGCAACAACTTCTTCTGTCTCGGCAGCAGTCTGCCCTTTCTCGGCAGTGCGGATTCCTTCCGAGGTCACCAGTCCGGATCGTTGCATCGCTTCGGAGATAGGAACAGTCTCCACTCCTTCGGCTTCGCCTCCCTTACGCTCAACACTAGCGGTAGAGCGCACTCTGGCCATTTAATTCTGAATTTCTTGGGAACTAAAGAACTTTTCTTCCGAAGCTTTTTCTTCTGATGAAGTAGGCTTTAAAATTGGAGCTTCGTCTGCTTGCGAGAGTCAAGCTTCGGCTATGGTTAAAAATTTTGGCAGCAAAACAGTGCAATAGCAATGAATGCTGTGGTAACTTCACACCTACCTGTCTGTTTATATAGTGCTGCAGGTAAGAAGGTGAATCGTCAGGATTTACACACCAGGCAAACAGCTGCTTACACCCGCTGCACGGTGGACCGCAGAGACCAAATAGTAACCCTGCAGGGTGGGACCGCTACGCGCTCGGAAACTGAATCGTTTCTCGACAACGAGCTTAGGGAAGGTGTTTTTCGGACCTTCGGCTTCCCGAAGCCTAAGAGACTTTTTTCACGGATCAAGCTCGTTACGAAAAACGATCTAGCACCGCGAAGGGGCTACTGTTGGGACCATGCTTCGTCGCCGAAGGTCCTGCAGGAAGAAACAACTTCGGCTGGAGCTGTCAGGGCGTGATGACCGAAGGTTGCTGTTCATGAAGCTTCGGAGTTGCAAACCGACTTAAAAGTAGAATGACCTTTTAGTCCACAAGTGTTTGAGTCATTGTTGTAAACTTTTATGAGGGGCATGATTGTAATTCCTCACAGGCTGTGTCTTGTGTCTATAAATAGTGAAAAGTATTCCTTTACTGTTCACGCATTCCTGTAATTGCAAACGCATTGTCCGGAAATTGTTATCTGTCAAGGAGAAGGTATAAATGTACTTAAACTCTATTTTCTGACATTTTTATGTTCATATAATAAAATATGTGAATGATGTTACTTATTTATGATACATCTATCTTTAATGTCTCATGTTTTATATATTATTTCATATTATTTTGCAAATTTAATCACGAAGGTATGACCTTCGTGATACTTCACTCATGGTCTTCGTCCGAAGTTCATTAAATCCTTGGGGAAATAATGCTTCAGCGGACGAAGGGCATTAATATTTAACATTTTATGTTGCCTTGTTCTTAATTCATAGCATTTGAGAACAAGTCCCCAACAGGCCCATCATCCCACCCCCTCCCACGCGGCCTGGGATCCTCTCAACAGCGCGCTTGCGCTCTCTGCACCCGGGGCCCGCTGGCCATACTCACACCGCATCGCGCGCCCGTGTGTCGCTGCTACGTGGGACCGGCGGGTCAGCCTCTGTTCAATCCTGCCGTTTGCGCGCGCACACTCACTGCCGCGTGGGGCCGCCTTGTCAGTCACCCACCTCAACCGAACGCAGCTCCGTCTTCCCCGGCGCAACCGAACCGCGCGGGATTGCCGCCGAGCGCCGCGGAACGGGGTGAAGACCTCCCTCTCCTCCCCGGCCTGGTCTTCGGGGGTTAAATAGGAGTAGCCGCAACCCGTTCCTCCCCTTCTTCCATCATATCACCACGAACCGAGCCGCCATAAACACCGAAAGAACTCGCCGTGAGGCCCGCCGTCGTCGGTCTGCGGGTAGGGCAACACTCTGTCCTCGGCCAGCAATGTGGGAGGATCGCAGAGGCTCCCAGATTGTGTTAGTGCCTTCCCTACCCTCAAGGGCCGTGCGGGCGCGCCAGAATTGCTCGCCATGCTTGCTGCTCCGCCGTAGACCCGCCTTCTCCGTGGACTGCCATCCTCGCCGCCCCACCTCCGGTAAGATGTCACCCACCTTGTCCGCAATGTTCTCCACTGCATGTAGGCTCTTTCGGGTGGGTTTTTGGGGCTCTGGTGCGCGATTTGCACGAACTCCGGCGAGGGTCCGCCGTGGGGGAGCGGGTGCGCCGCCGTTTTGGCCGCCCGGGGTGGGTGATAACCTGGAAGCCGTTGGATTCGTAGTGAACGGTTGAGATTAGATCCCGCGTACCCTTTCACCGCGTTTCAATCTGGTTCGTCGATCTGGATCGGATGGACAGAGATAGATCTAGAATAATAAAACCCTCACCGTTTGATTCGGATCCAACGGACGCGATTCCGTACCGGTTCGCAGGAATAACAATTTAATCTGGGCGCTCGGTGTCTAATCCAGTGGCTCAGAATCACCCATACCCTTTCGGCCAAGCAATTTTGTTAAAAGAGCCCCTCTGTTTATGCGAATTAGAACCCGCCGTCCCTCGCCTCTGTGCGCTGGGTCTCTGGATTCTTACCCCGAGCCCCCTGTGTTCCTGTTTAAATGAGCCCCAGTCCAGTGCTGTTTTAAAGTGATTAAATGAATTAGAAATTAGATTTTTAATATAAAAATAAACCCTAGAACTTGTATAATTCATAGAATATTCATATGGGCTCCAAATTAACCCATTCCACTTCCTATAATTTTGTAATTTTATTCTTTAGCACTTAGTGTCTCTGTTTTATCATGACAACAGTAAGAAAATTAATCTCACACTTAATCTTACTTAAAGCACATAAAACCTTTGAAAATCCATAACTTAAATTCTATAACTCCAAAAATTATGATTCCTGTTCCTAGGATTTTATTTTAGTGTGTAGATTAATTCTGTGTATTTTGTTCACATGTTTGGTGTGATGTTAATTTCTCTATATACACTGTGCTTGTTTGTATTGTGGCGAGTAGAAGAGCCCGTGACCGAGGATCCTGGTGAGCAGCAGGTTGAAGTAGCTGAGCAGGAGCTCATTGAAGGCAAGTTGTGCCCTTGACCACTTTTTACCCAATAATGTTCTTTAAAATCACTTATCCATGCATAGGTTAATTTTGATGGGACCCAATAGGTCACCCTAGATTATTTATCTCATTACCTTGTTTACCCCTGAATCACTTGGGTAGTTTGCTATTGCTTTACATGGTTTTGGGATAATCATTTATTACCTCTATGTTCCAATTCTTTTTGTTATTCTATTTATGTTCATGTTGAGATCATTAATGTTAATTGGAACATAGAGCTTAACTTGAGAACCACGTGCCACCACAGGGGTTTAATGGGACGCCCTTGGCTGACTAATTAGGAAAGCTAGTGGAATACTACCTTACCTGAAAGGGGCAAGGGCAGTAGGGGAGTGGTCAGTGTAGGGAGGTCCTTGGTTGATTTTGCTGCGATGGCGGTCAGCCAAGAACCCTGCATTGGAACTTCCTATAAACTGTAGCGGGTTTTCGGAAGCTAGTGGAACTTTGTAAAGGCCTCGTAGTGTTGCCCTGCCGCGCTTCCTAGGTAGAGGTGTATGGGATTCGCGACCCCTTGGCGGATGGGTAACATGACTTGTGAGTAAAGGGTACAACCTCTGCAGAGTGTAAAACTGGTATACTAGCCGAGCTCACGGTCATGAGCAGCTCAGGACTCTCTGATGTTTAAATTATGGAACTTAAATTCAATTTTGTCATTTGCATTGCATGGGTTTGTTATTAATTTTGTTCTATTACTTTACTTATGGTTTGGTATTTACTTACACTTAGTAACTGCTAATAAAATTTTGACCAACTACTTAAAAGCAATGCTCAGCTTTAACCCCTGTCATTGATTAGCCTTACACATCACATGAACTCACACCTTTGTGAGTTTATGTCCACTGGTTCCCCACAACTTGTTGAGCTATGATCATGTGTGAGCTCACCCTTGCTGTCTCACACCCCCCACAGGATAAGAGCAGGTGGTTCAGGAGGAGCCACATGGCGAGGAGTATGATCTGATCTAGGTGGCGTTTCTCAGTTGACATTGGCGCCGACGATCCTTAGTTTGTTTTACTTTTATCTTTTATTTTGTAATAAGTCTTCCGCTATGTAATAAATACTCTGATGTTTTATGACATTTATCTCTATACACTCTGTTATTATATATGTTGTCTTCTTGGCGCATGTATGAGATGCACCTGGCTTTGTTCCTTAAAGCCGGGTGTGACATCTGGTTCCGACTGCAGTTCGGTGCTTGGAGCTCCCTGTCCATCCTCTCGGCCGAGCGATTTTCTTGCGCGCGCGCGCAGCTCCGGCTCGTTCCCTATGGTGGCCGCGGTGCCTCTCTGTCTGCTAGAACTTCCTTGTCTGCGAACTCCTCCCGTCCATGCCAGTTGCTGTTTCTAAGATCGATTCCAAGCTGCAGTGTGCCCAGCTGCTTCTTCCTCTTCCCATGTCGTCCATCTTCCTCGGCTCCTTTCAGCTCGGATCCCTGCGCGCGGAGCTTTTCCCCTAGCCAAGATCGTCCTTGCGCGCTGCCGTCGCCTAGTTCACGTCCCGCTCTTGCTCCAGCTATGGCGTTTCGTCGTCGCAGTTCCATGTCCTTTGCGCGCTCTGCTTTTTGTGCGCGCGTGCTCGCCGTCTCTGTTCCAGCCGTCCGCATAATTTTCTCAGCTCCCTTGCCGTGGTCATCGCGTGCCTGCGCGCAGCTCGCTGAGTTCGGCCTCTATTCTTCCTACGCCCAACTCCATGCGCGTGCTTTGCTTTCTGCGCGCTGGCCACAGCTCGGAGTTTCCCTGCGTGATGTCAAAAAATCCGCTTATTGTTGATGTCGTGCTTCGTGCATCGTGTGCTTGACGGAGGTCCCAAGCCTGTGGACAGCACACACGCAAGCTGACGCGTGGGTTGCAGAATCGGGTGCGATCCTGCGCTATGAATTCGTCATGACGTCGGGTGGCGAGGAGATGGGAAGTCGGTCAGTCTTTAGTCAGATCCAATGGTCGAACAGCAAGGCTCGTGCGACACTCATCAGACGCTCGACCAAAAAGCCTAATTCAGGAGTAGCTACTCCGTCTTCTTCGTCGTTTGGAAATCGTCGCGCTAACATGTCGAGGTCGTTGATCGTCATCCTCGTCTACGCCAAGCCCCCAAGCCGTGAAGACGCTCTGGTGTTGGCCACACGTCACCAGCTCGACAAAAAGGAATCCCACGGATATTCGGTCAAGAATAGAAACTGTGTGCCTCGCTCGCCAGACGTGTATGATCAACGGCGTCAAACGGAACTCGTAGTCGTGCTTGCGACTATCGCGTCGAATTAGTCAGGGTAAGTTGATCCGTATTCCCGTTAACTAGGTCTATAAATAAAGTAAATAGAATTATTGGTCTCAACAAATGTTATTAATTTAGCATGCGTATATTGTGATGATCGATTTAGATAAATCGGTAGATCAAGTAATTAAAATACATAGTTTAAAGAGTTAATAAAAAGCTAGGAATAAAAATAGATTTTCTAGTGTAATGTGTCAATTTGGTTAATGGATGTAGTCGATGCCCTGCTGTGATATCTGTGGTGCTTAATGCTTGGTTTTAAGTGTTTCGTCCTTTTTAGCGTAGATTATTTATCTCGTACTATGTATACTCGTGCTCATACATGTGCATCGTGCATCTCATGAGGTACGATAATTAATCGTGTGATGCGGAAGAAGAGCCAAGTCGACCCCAAGCGCGGGCTACTCCGCAGGACGACGCTGATGGACAAACCTGAAGATGGTCGCCAAGTGGTCGCCACCTAACAACACTAACCTAGTGTTACCCAGGCAAGCCCCAGTGCATTCGCCACCTCCTTGATGTTTTAAAATCTTTATCACCTTGTTTGATGCATTAGGTTATAGGAGTTGTGTGCTAAACCGTTGATGCATTTCCTTCCTTGAAAAATTGATTACCCTTACTTGATACCCTTTTTGAAAAGGATTTTTGATGCTTAGTCTTGCTTTAGCAAAACAAAATGTTTTGTTTTAAAACAAAGGTGATGCTTCAGTGGGTGGGAAGTTTTCAAAAATAAAACTTGATGGTGGATCCATCATGGCCGTGATGGGTTCAACATCGGAAAAGATGTACCTCTGCCAGGTACCAAACTTTGGGTTGAAATAATTAAGCTGAGACCGGGCGGTTGACTTGCATGAGAAGAAAGAGTCTCGGTGTAGTGTCTCCGTCTAAGTCGATTAAGGACCATCTCGATGTAGGCTTGATGACCGAGGACCCTTTAACTGATCACATGCCTCGTCATGGGTAAGCTTTGCCTCGGGCAGACTAATACCAGAATAAGATACCACGCAATGGGAGTGGAGAGATGGCGAGAGTAGCGTGTACCCTCCGTGGCAAGAGGCTGGATGGTGGTGTATCTGTGCTCTCGGTTGGCGTGAACCTGATCTGGTCTTAAGAACCCCGGTGGCGAGTTGACATATGCAAGGGTTAAGTGCTACATATGTCGTGTGATTGGAGATCCTCAGCTGAGTATAATCGATTCGGATCGCCGTACCTTCATGGTTATGAATACTTGGTCACTGACTTACACGTAGCACTCTAGTAAAGATTAAGGATTGTTAAGAAATTGGCTAGTATAGGTCAAGTGATTGAACTAGGGTAGAAAGAACTGTAGCTGCAGGTAACTTTACCTAACCTGACAAGTAAAAATGGATTTTTAAGGATCCACTCATAGTAAGCTTTTCTGCAAAACAGAGTCCTTGATTCTTGATAAGCCTTTCCTTGAATCCCTCTAGCCAGCATACCCTTGAGAGTCTTTTCTTTAGTCAGGTAAGTCTTGCTGAGTAATTCCGTACTCAGGGTTTTATTCCCTGTTGTTTTTAGGTTCTAGTTTTGTGCTACTGATGATGGTGTTAAGTGCCGGTGGGCTCGGCCTTCTTATAAGTCTAAGTAACTCTTCTATACTTCTTATTGAGGATGGTCACTTGAGCTAGCATATATTTCAAACTTATACTTTTGTAAACACTCCAATAAAATAATGTAAAATTTTTGTAACTTGTAAAATTTGCTAATAAGATTTCTGCTGCAAAAATGTTGATGTGTGTGATTTGTATTACTTAATCCCGCGGTTCTGGTTGTAAGTGGTTTATCCGATGTCATCGGGGCAATCGGACAGATTCTATTAAGTTATCTGGTGCACATGCATAGCCGTCTGAGGTCTTTGGGACAAGGACAGGTGCATGTGGGCCCAATAACTTGGGAGGTTCTGCCACAGGCTGGTATCAGAGCAGGATTAAGTATATACGGTCACATACGTATTTTCAAAACAAAAGTTTTGGTTTTGAAAAACCTATTTTCAACTAAACACATTGTTTGGTTTTGAAAAATAGTTTTGAAAAACTATAATGCTAGCGACATCTTCTATGAAGCCCTAAATTAAGGACTATCAGGTGGCTTAGTTCAAAACCACTAACCCACAACCGGGGGTATTTCATACATGTGTATTGTTATTTTTTAGGCCATTCAGCTTTGAATGGATCGATGCCCAAGGTAAGGTGAGATGTGAGAGCATGACCGAACAACCGTCGGTCTAGGGAAGTGCTTAATTGTGGCGCCTGACTATATACATGTTTTACATATGTATATATGAAGGCTGCGATGTGGAGTATCTACTTTTCTGGGAATCAGTACCCCATGAATGTGTATGGGCATACAGACATGGGAATACTGAGAAGTGTATTGTACTTGTAACGACGTACCTACGCTCAGGTAAGAAGGTGAGTTACCATAATGAGTTGTCCTATGGTTAAAGTGTGGCAACGGCGCCTATGCGTGGCTCGGCGCTTAATGATGAGTTGGCCTCCATATAGAAATATATGGAGTATAAACTATGATAAACTGTCATGTGTGACTTGCATCATTGGGAATTGGGCTGTAATGGAATCTTTTGTAGGTACACTAACCTCGAAAACGTATGTGTAGCTGACGACTAGCAAAATACCGTGAGAATCGTACGTATGCCACCGGTATAGAACATTATTGCCATATTATGTTGGCAAAATCAGTGAGGACGCATAGGACGAGCATGCATCCTGATTGTTGCATCATGTTTGTCACCTATACACCCAAAATGCTTCTCTCATCTTTATTCCAGTAACCATTGATTGTAGATAATATGGTGTAATGCTGAATTATGAACTTCTATGGAATAGTTGTCCTCTGTTCCTTAGGAAATCAGTTTAGGTTTGCTCTTGAACTTGATATGTCGATAGGAGGTTAGTAGTTCGTGTGCCTAAACCCAAAACTAGGCCATATTCTTAGTTGGTGAACCGAGACCCAAATTTGAATTTACCATTATCCCTCCATGACCAAACTCATACAAATTTAGGTTATGACCATACCTTGTTCATTTCATGGGACCATGATCTGTTTAGCTCTCTACTTGTAACCATCTTTACAGGTGGAGTATCTCTTTGTACATTGTCACCCTTGCCCAATTCATTTGTGTTGCATGAGATTTCTTATTGGTTATGTCTGATAATGGTGTTATGACTAAAACCAGTGGTGCCGTGATAAAACCGAGGGCCTTCTGTGTGTGCGCACATGGTTGCTCTACTCGGCACATGCTAGTATCACAGTTAGTAGTCATAATCCATTATGAGATTATATCAATATATTATCTTTCGTAGACCTCCTCCTTGAAACAATTTCTATGTTGTTTGGGAAGTGATCAAGCAACATCTGTCATCTCCATTGGATCAAAAGGGCATACCACTTTCATGTATGGTCTCTTTTTCCCTTGGATTTGGTAGTAACTACTCATACAAGTTCCCTTTACATCCTTTGTGTAAAGGTGAAGCTTTGGAGCTTTTTAGTGTTGAGAAACAACTGATTAGCTGGAGGTTGATTTTTCCCTGCTGTTGAGATGCAGGAGTTTGCTCATTCGCTCACCTACTTAATCCATGTATTTCCGAACCCAGTCCGTTCATCTCGCATGAAGAAATGGATGAACAACATGACCAAATGAATTTCTACCCAAATGCATGACCTTTTGTTAGCAAATGTGAACTCTCAACCCTTGGCTTACCGATGGTACTGAGAGGACCTGCTCAATGTCAAAAGTAGTTCAACAAGTTGGTTTTACTAACTTATAACTGCCCAATGAACAAAGAGTGAGTTTAGAGATCGTTTTATCGAGTTATCTAAACTCACTTTGGTTCAAACCATTCTAAGAAATTACTTACACAGATCAAGTTAAGTCGACTAATAACCACCTAATTATCGCTCTAGTCATGCCTCGATCGCATCACGTGTGTTTTCCCAGCATAAGTGATCAAGTCGAGCCATGATTAGTATTGGGTCAAATGCACTGGTCGTAAAGTCCGAATCTACAGATCCCTCCGCTGGTGATGTTCTCGAATCTATATCACCTTTCAGGGACTTGGATTTTCTGGCTAGCCACGGGTCAACTGTGATGTTATTCGACATTCACACCCGTCCCCTGTGCTATGAATTTACCATGACCACTTGTTGGTAAACCTCTTCCTGTGTGTTTTACCCAAGATGGTGCATCTGATTCTATTTAGGTAAAATCGTGTATTTGCCGCTTGTTCAACAGACTCAGATAGTACAGTGTCATCAGAAAAAGCAAACTGCACACATGGAACCTTATGTGTTCTTCTGGCAGACAGCGTCTCTATTGGTGGGCATTTCTAAATTAGCCTAAGGCGATACATGTTATGTCCGCTAGTAAAACCACATCCTGAGGCACTCGCCTTCGCTCCGGACTGTCTTAGGATTATCGCTGATATGAACACGGGTTACATACTTCTCTATCCTTAGAAGTCTTTCGCTCCGAATCTCAGGACGAGATTCTTTTAAGGGAGGAGGACTGTAACACCATAGGTGTTTATATTCCGCTCGACAACGAGTACGGATTTAAGCACGTGATCAGTGGATAAAACGGATGCTAAATTTTAATTATTTTCGCCATCGCGATTTTAGGATCGCATCTGTTTCGTTTGTCGCGAGCGCGACATCGTTTTTATTTATCCGGGCTCTTCCTAAATTTTCATGATATTCGGAACATCATCGTTCCGAAGATCGGTGCGTTCGGTGATTATTTAAAATTCATTGCTCGTGCGAATACGAATTCGGAAGCTCGACCCACTGGGTGATTTTTATCCTGGGCAAATTAGTCAAACTCGACGACTAAGTTTTCAGGGTAAAATAATTTAATCCCCTTTTTGTTATCCATGACATCGCGTCTACGGATTTCAATTGAATTGTTTAGTCGATTATTCGAGTAGCAAACGGAAATCATCTGAAGTCAACTGAATTAAATCACGCAGAGCAAAATTAACAAAGCCGAAATATATTTAATTCGGTCTGTTGCCTTTCGCCTTGATTTAAAAGGGTGCATTAACGGTACGAATTCATCCGACTCCCGAGTATTCGTCAAATCAAAACCGTGTCACAATTACTCTCTACATCGTAAACATCGCTAAGAAAATCGGAACAGATAAGTTTTTATCCGAGTTCAACCAAATTAGTAGCATCTCAAGTATCGTATTCTGGTAATGTTTTGGTCTGATTATGTCTCACCAAAACTCTAATTCTAGTACTAATATTCTTTGAGAAAGAGAGAAGAAAAGAAATTAAAAAAAAGAAATATCCTAGCCGCTGTTTTCTCTCTCCTCCGATTTTTTTTCATCTGTCGCCGTTCCCTCGTTCTCCTTATCCAGTGGTTGCCGCTCAAGCCTATGGAAAAAAAAATCTCCAGCCGTAAATCTCCAGCGTGCTCTGGATTCAGCCATGGAGCTTATCTCCCACCGCCAATCGCTGATCTTCCTGGCTGTGCCGCTCAATGTGTGAAGAAAAATCCCACCGCTCGACCGTCGTTATTTCCAGTGCGCGCTGCTCTTCTTCCAGCCGGCGCTCGCCCTGGGTCACGCCCTCGACTCCGCCCGGCGCCCGGCGCTCGGACCGCGCCCCTCTGCTCGCCTGTTCCAGATCGCCCATGCTACGACCCCCAGTTTCCTCCCATGCCAGCGCGTCTCCCATCCCCTGTGTTTCCTCTCTGCTGAGCTCCTATGGCAGTTCTCTGGAGCTTCATCGCCGCGCGCAGCCACTCCCTTCTCTCTCCTGCTCCCTCGCTGGCGTACTTCCCTGCGTGCTCCTCCCGTGCAGCTCGCCGAGCTCCCTCAACCTTCTTAGTTCGTCCGCCCGTGAACGCCCATGGCGCGGTCGCTTCTCTGTGCACGCGCCGTCGCCCTGATTTCCTGCTCCCTGGCTCCAACTCAAGTTCGCTTGACCGCGCGTGTCTCTGCGCTGCACCCTGAAGCCTCCTGCTCTAGTGCCCAGCTCCCTGCGCCGAGCGCTTCTTCTTTCCCTGCGCCCTCCCCTTGCTTCTCTCTTCCAGCTCGCTCAGCCAGCGAGGTCCCTCCCATGTCTACCTGCTCGCAGTGCCTCTGGTTCCGGCTGCAGTTCGGTGCTTGGAGCTCCCTGTCCGTCCTCTGTCGAGCGATTTTCTTGCGCGCGCGCGCAGCTCCGGCTCGTTCCCCATGGTGGCCGCGGTTCCTCTCTGCCTGCTAGAACTTCCTTGTCCGCGAACTCCTCCCGTTAGTGCCAGTCGCCGTTTCTAAGATCGATTCCAAGCTGCAGTGTGCCCAGCTGCTTCTTCCTCTTCCTATGGCGTCCAACTTCCTCGGCTCCTTTCAGCTCGGATCCCTGCGTGCGGAGCTTTTCCCCTAGCCAAGATCGTCCTTGCGCGCTGCCGTCGCCTAGTTCGCGTCCCGCTCTTGCTCCAGCTATGGCGTTTCGTCGTCGCAGTTCCCTGTCCTCTGCGCGCTCTGCTTTTTGTGCGCGCGTGCTCGCCATCTCTGTTCTAGCCGTCCGCACAATTTTCTCTGCTCCCTTGCCGTGGTCGCCGCGTGCCTGCGCGCAGCTCGCTGAGTTCGGCCTCTGTTCTTCCTGCGCCCAACTCCATGCGCGCGCTTTGCTTTCTACGCGCTGGCCACAGCTTGGAGTTTCCCTGCGTGATGTCACAAAATCCGCTTATTGTTGATGTCACGCTTCATGCATCGTGTGCTCGATGGAGGTCCCAAGCCTGTGGACAGCACACGCGCAAGCTGACGCGTGGGTTGCAGAATCGGGTGCGATCCTGCGCTATGAATTCGTCATGACGTCGGGTGGCGAGGAGATGGGAAGTCGGTCAGTCTTCAGTCAGATACAATGGTGGAATAGCAAGGCTCGTGCGACACTCGTCAGACGCTCGACCAAAAAGCCTAATTCAGGAGTGGCTACTCCGTCTTCTTCGTCGTATGGAAATCGTCGCGCTGACACGTCGAGGTCGTTGATCGTCATCCTCGTCTACGCCAAGCCCCCAAGCCGTGAAGACGCTCTGGTGTTGGCCACACGTCACCAGCTCGACAAAAAGGAATCCCATGGATATTTGGTCAAGAATGGAAACTGTGTGCCTCGCTCGCCAGACGTGTATGATCAACCGCGTCAACCGGAACTCGTAGTCATGCTTGCGACTATCGCGTCGAATTAGTCAGGGTAAGTTGATCCGTATTCCCGTTAACTAGGTCTATAAATAAAGTAAATAGAATTATTGGTCTCAACAAATGTTATTAATTTAGCATGCGTATATTGTGATGATCGACTTAGATAAATCGGTAGATCAAGTAATTAAAATACATAGTTTAAAGAGTTAATAAAAAGCTAGGAATAAAAATAGATTTTCTAGTGTAATGTGTCAATTTGGTTAATGGATGTAGTCGATGCCCTGCTGTGATATCCATGGTGCTTAATGCTTGGTTTTAAGTGTTTCGTCCTTTTTAGCGTAGATTATTTATCTCGTACTATGTATACTCGTGCTCATACATGTGCATCGTGCATCTCATGAGGTACGATAATTAATCGCGTGATGCGGAAGAAGAGCCAAGTCGACCCCAAGCGCGGGCTACTCCGAAGGATGACGCTGATGGACAAACCTGAAGATGGTCGCCAAGTGGTCGCCACCTAACAACACTAACCTAGTGTTACCCAGGCAAGCCCCGGTGCATTCGCCACCTCCTTGATGTTTTAAAATCTTTATCACCTTGTTTGATGCATTAGGTGATAGGAGTTGTGTGCTAAACCGTTGTTGGCGTTCCGAGACCGGGGGGTCCCTGAGCCGACGAGTGAATGTCGCCGCGTGCCCCAGCCCAGATGGGTCGAGCGCGAGGACGAGCGCGAAGGGGGGAGAGCGAGGCGGCCGGAGACCGGCGTGAGAGTGGTGGGAATCCCGCGGCCTTCGTGTTCGTCCCGCGCCCAGGTCGGGTGCGCTTGCAGTAGGGGGTTACAAGCGTCCACGCGGGAGAGGGAGCGAGCGGCTTCAAGCGAGCGCGTGTCTCGTCCTCGTCCCTGCGCGGCCAACCCTCTCTAAGAGGGCCCTGGTTCTTCCTTTTATAGGCGCAAGGAGAGGATCCAGGTGTACAATGGGGGGTGTAGCAGAGTGCTACGTGTCTAGCGGAGGAGAGCTAGCACCCTAAGTACATGCCGTTGTGGTAGCCGAAGAGATTTTGGCACCCAGCTGGTGTGATGTCGTGGCCGTCGGAGGAGCGATGGAGCCTAGCGGAGGGACAGCTGTCAGAGCGGTTGAATCCTTGCTGACGTCCTCTTGCTTTCGTAAGGGGGCTGAGAGCCGCCGTCGTCACAGAGTATGCAGGGCGCCATCATTGCCTATCTGGCGGAGCGAGCCAGATGGGACGCCGGTCTTGTTCCCTGCGGCCCGAGTCAGCTCGGGGTAGGGTGATGATGGCGCCTCCTGTTGACGTGGCTGGTCTGGGCCCTAGGTTGGGCGATGTGGAAGCTCCTCCGAAGCTGAGGTCGAGTCTGCCTTCCGTGGCCGAGGTCGGGTCCGAGCCCCAGGTTCGGGCGAGGCAGAGATCGCCGGCTGGTGTCGGGGCGGAGTCCGAGCCCTGGGGTCGGGCGAAGCGGAGTTCGTCGTCTTCTGGGGCCAAGCCCAAGTCCGAGCCCTGGGTCGGGCGAGGCGGAGATCGTCGTCTTCTGGGACTTAGCCCAAGTCCGAGCCCTGGGTCGGGCGGAGTTCGCCGTCTTCCGGGACTTAGCCCGAGTCCGAGCCCTGGGTTGGGCGGAGCGGAGTTCGTCGTCTTCCGGGACTTAGCCCGAGTCCGAGCCCTGGGTCGGGCGGAGTTCGCCGTCTTCCGGGACTTAGCCCGAGTCCGAGCCCTGGGTCGGGCGGAGTTCGCCGTCTTCCGGGACTTAGCCCGAGTCCGAGCCCTGGGTTGGGCGGAGCGGAGCTTCCTATGGTGCCTTTGGCCGGGCCTGACTGCCTGTCAGTCTCACTCTGTCAAGTGGCACCGCAGTCGGAGTGGCGCAGGCGGCGCTGTCCTTCTGTCAGGCCGGTCAGTGGAGCGGCGAAGTGACGGCGGTCACTTCGGCTCTACCGGCTGGGGGGCGCGCGTCAGGATAAAGGTGTTAGGCCACCTTTGCATTAAATGCTCCTGCGACTTGGTTGGTCGGTGCGGCGATTTGGTCAGGGTTGCTTCTTGGCGAAGGCAGGGCCTCGGGCGAGCCGGAAATATGTTCGCCGCTGAAGGGGGGCCTCGGGCGAGACGGAAATCCTCCGGGGTCGGCTGCCCTTGTCCGAGGCTAGGCTCGGGCAAGGCGTGATCGAGTCCATCGAATGGACTGATCCCTGACTTAATCGCACCCATCAGGCCTTTGCAGCTTTGTGCTGATGGGGGTTACCAGCTGAGAATTAGGAGCCTTGAGGGTACCCCTAATTATGGTCCCCGACAGTAGCCCCCGAGCCTCGAAGGGAGTGTTAGCACTCGCTTGGAGGCTTTTGTCGCACTTTTTTGCAAGGGGACCAGCCCTTCTCGGTTGCGTTTTGTTCCGGTGGGTGCGCGCGAGCGCACCTGCCGGGTGTAGCCCCCGAGGCCTCGGAGGAGTGGTTTCACTCCTTCGAGGTCTTAATGCCTCACGTAATGCTTCGGCTGGTCTGGTCGTTCCCTCATGCGAGCTGGTCGTAGCCCAGGTGTACGGTCGGGTCCCAAGTTCTCGGGCTGGTATGTTGACGCTGTCAACGGTTCGACCGGAGCCGGGTTTGCGAGAGCAGCCCCCGAGCCTCTGCACAGAGTGAGAGGGCGGTCAGGGACATACTCGGCTTTTTTACATACGCCCCTGCGTCGCCTTTCCGCAAGGAGGAGGGGGGAAAGTGCCATGTTGCCCTCGATGGGCGCCGAACATGGTGTCTCCGATGAGCTGCAAGCGGGTAATCCGAGTGGACGTCCGTGCCCCGTTCGTTAGGGGTCGGCTAGGGGCCCAGAGGCACACCCAAAAGTACCTGCGGGTGATCTGCCGGACCCGGTCCCCTGGCGACGGGGTCCGAGGGCTCGATGCCTCCCTCTGATGGGATTCCGTTACAAGATTGTTCCCGCTGGTCTCGGAAATGTCCTAGGGTACCTCGGGAGAGCAGCCCGAGCCTTGGTTATGTATCGAACGTACCCATGGTCATCCCTCGCTCGGCATCTGAGGCGGCTGTGAACCCTTCGGGGGCCAGCCTTCGAACCCCTGATCAGTTGTCACACCCGGTTTTGGAAGGCAAACCGAATGCGAACCATGTACGTGCCAGGATCAGGATTCACGTACACAGCTGTTACATAAATGAACATCAACGCACAATGCTCGAATAATAACATAAAGGAGTATTAACTTGTTACATCACAGAGTCATAGACATCCACATAGTCATCAACTTAACAGTTAAATCAAAGTGCTAGCGAAACGCAGTAAAGATAAGGCCTTCACAGGCAGCTGACTGGGGGTTGCCGCCAACCCACACCTAGAATTCGTCGTAGTCCTGGAACTCCTGGAAGTCTCCTTCCACGGCTTCACCTTCTCCTGAGCAGTGGTTACAATGTGGACAACCTGGTGTTTTGTGGTAAAGCAAGGATGAGTACACATCAACGTACTCAGCAAATGTCCCGTTTGGCTGAGGTGGACTAGCTTTATGTGGGGTTAGGCTCAAGCAGTTGCTTTTAGTTGGTCAGGTATTTATCATTAGTAGAAGCCAGATTTTAGTATTAACCAACCCATAAACCATTTCCTCATCGAGGAACAACATCATCATATTCGAACCAAAGCCATAACATAATCCCTGTATCTCGAACCATCTGTATCTCTAATCAAAGAGGATCCCAAGGCTGCTCTTAACCGTGAGCACGGCTGATATATCAGTTTCACTACCCTCTGCAGAGGTCGCACACTTTACCCATGAGTCATGATTCCCTTTCTGCCCGGGGAGAGCTAATCCCCATTGACGGCACTTATGTCACACCCGGTTTTGGAAGGCAAACCGAATGCGAACCATGTACGTGCCAGGATCAGAACTCACGTACACAGCAGTTACATAAATGAACATCAACGCACAATGCTCGAATAATAACATAAAGGAGTATTAACTTGTTACATCACAGAGTCATAGACATCCACATAGTCATCAACTTAACAGTTAAATCAAAGTGCTAGCGAAACGCAGTAAAGATAAGGCCTTCACAGGCAGCTGACTGGGGGTTGCCGCCAACCCACACCTAGAATTCGTTACGGGCGCGGGCGAGCAGAGAGAGAGAGAGGAAAGCGGGCGCGGGCGCGGAGGACGGTTGCCTGACGGGCGGGCCCGCCAGGGCAGAGAGAGCGGGGGAAGCGGGCGCGCGCGCGGGGAACGCGGCTGCGCTGACGGGTGGGCCCGTCAGGGCAGAGAGAGGAGGGGGGAGAAGGCGCGCGCGGGATGGGCCGAGCTGGGCCGAAAGGCCGAGGGGGGCGGGGGAGTGGGCTTCTTTCCTTTTTCCTTTTAATCTGGAATTGTTTTCTCTTTTCTTTTTATTTTCTCTTTTTGATCCAAATTCAAATGAGCCACAAATTCAAATTAGACTTTTTGAGAATTATGCACCAAACAAAAGTGAAATCTAGGGTTCAACATGATGCAACAGTTCACACTCCCTTAGGGTTTAACCTATCATACTATTATTACAAATAAAATAAGCACTTTTCTCCTATAGAAATGAGAAAGAGAAGATTGGGGAAGGATGAGAAAAGGGAAGTAACACCTGAATTTGTGAATATGAGCAAAGAAATTTTATACCCCCAAATTCAGGGTGTTACAAACCTATCCCCCTTAAAAGAATCTCGCCCCGAGATTCAGGGTTGGTCAGCAAAGAGTTCAGGGTATTTGGCCTTCAGATCATCTTCTCGTTCCCAGGTTGCTTCTTCCTCGGAGTGGTGACCCCATCTGACTTTGCACATTCTGATGGTGTTCCTCCGGGTGACTCTGTCTGTAAACTCCAGAATCTGCGTTGGCTTCTCTATGTATGTCAGGTCCTCCTGGACTTCCAAACCCTCCACTGGCAACTGTTCTTCTGGTACTCGCAGACACTTCTTCAATTGCGACACGTGGAACACATTGTGCACTGCCGACAAACTTTCTGGTAGGTTGAGTTGGTAAGCCACTTCTCCACGCTTTGCTTGAATCTGATATGGTCCAACGTACCGGGGTGCTAACTTGCCTTTAACTCCGAACCTTCTGACTCCCCTGATAGGTGACACCTTCAGATAGACGAAATCCCCCACTTCGAAACTCAGTTCTCTTCTCCTTCGGTCCGCATAGCTTCGCTGCCTTGATTGGGCTATCTTCAGATTCTCCCGAACCATTTTGATATTCTCTTCGGCTTCAAGCAAAATGTCGGGGCCAAACACCTGTCTCTCTCCAGGCTGGTCCCAATGCAGAGGAGTCCTACAACTCCGCCCATAGAGTGCCTGAAACGGTGACATCTTCAAGCTGGCCTGGTAGCTATTGTTGTAGGAGAATTCTGCATAAGGTAACCTTTTGTCCCATCCTGACTTGTCTTGCAACGCACAGGCTCTCAGCATATCTTCTAGGATCTGGTTAGTTCTTTCAGTCTGACCGTCTGTCTGCGGATGATAAGCCGAGCTGAAGTTCAAATGGGTGCCCAAAGCTTCTTGTAGCTGCTGCCAAAAATGAGAGGTGAACTGCGTTCCTCGATCTGACACTATCTTCTTCGGCACACCATGAAGGCAAACTATCCGTGACATGTATAACTCAGCTAACGTTGCTCCGGTGTATGTGGTCTTCACAGGTATGAAATGGGCCACCTTCGTTAAGCGGTCCACAACCACCCAGATGGAATCATAACCGGCCCGGGTACGAGGTAGGCCAACTATAAAATCCATCCCGATCTCATCCCACTTCCACTGAGGGATCCGCAATGGCTGCAACAATCCGGCGGGCCTTTGATGCTCTGCTTTGGTCCTTTGACAGCTATCACAGATGGCGACATATTCTGCGATTTCTCTTTTCATGCCATACCACCAAAACCTCCTTTTTAAATCCTGGTACATCTTTTCACTTCCCGGGTGTATGGAGTAGGCTGTCTCGTGAGCTTCCTTTAGGATCAGCTCCCGAATAGGTTTGAGGTCGGGGACACACAATCGGTCCTTGAACCATATTACTCCCTCTTCGTCCTCTCGAAAGTCTTTGCCTCTTCCTTCTAAGATTAGCTGCCGGATCTTGTTGATGCTTTCATCATCCTTCTGCCCTTCTTTGATCTCCCGCTCTAGGGTGGGCTCTAATTCCACTGTTACTCCTTGCGTACTGTTCAGGAAACCGAGACTCAGTCTGTCGAACTCCTTGGCTAACTCATATGGCATTGGGTACGTGGCCATCATATTGACTTGACTCTTCCTGCTCAGAGCATCTGCAACAACATTGGCTTTGCCTGGATGGTAATGTATCTCCAACTCATAGTCTTTGATCAATTCCAACCATCTTCGCTGCCTCATGTTTAATTCTGACTGGGTGAATATGTACTTCAGACTTTTATGATCTGTGTAGATGTCGCACTTCTGTCCATACAAGTAATGTCTCCATGTCTTCAAAGCATGAACTACTGCTGCCAACTCCAGGTCGTGTGTGGGATAATTTTTCTCATGGATCTTCAGCTGCCGAGATGAATATGCTACAACTCTTCCTTCTTGCATTAGCACACATCCCAATCCGGTGTAAGAAGCATCGCAATACACTGAGAATGGCTTGTGAACATCAGGCAGGACTAACACCGGAGCTGTAGTCAATCTATTTTTCAGTTCTTCAAATGCTTCCTGACACTTTTGGGTCCACTTAAACTCAACTTTCTTCGCTAGCAACGCTGTCATTGGTCTAGCAATCTTTGAGAAGCCTTCGATGAAACGCCTGTAATACCCAGCCATTCCAATGAAGCTCTTGATCCCACGAACATCCTTTGGTGCTTTCCAGTTCAGGATATCTGCCACTTTCTTTGGATCCACTGCCAACCCATCTTGGTTTATGATGTGACCCAGAAACAAGACTTCATGAATCCAGAACTCGCATTTACTCAGCTTGGCATACAACTGATGCTCTCGAAGTCTTTGCAATACCATCTTCAAATGCTCTACATGATCTTCCTCACTTCGAGAGTATATGAGAATATCATCGATAAACACTACCACAAACTTGTCTAGATAATCCATGAACACACTGTTCATCAGGTACATAAAGAAGGCTGGCGCATTTGTCAAACCAAAGGACATAACTGTGAATTCATATAACCCGTACTTGGTGATGAATGCCGTCTTCGGTATGTCCGAGGGTCGGATTCTGAGTTGATGGTAACCTGATCTCAGATCTATCTTCGAGAATACGCTGGCACCTCTGAGCTGGTCGAACAAATCTTCTATCCTTGGCAGGGGGTACTTGTTCTTGACAGTGACTTCATTCAAGGCTCTGTAATCTATGCACATCCTTTTGGTACCATCTTTCTTCTCTACAAACAACACCGGAGCGGCCCAAGGCGAGGTACTTGGTCTGATGCAACCCTTCTCTAACATCTCATCTATCTGCTTCTTGAGTTCCACCAATTCTGGTCCAGACACTCGGTAGGCTCTTTTGGAAATGGGGGCGGTACCAGGGATAAGCTCTATGGCAAATTCAACTTTTCTCTCGGGTGGCATGCCCGTTAGCTCCTCGGGAAATACGTCCGGAAAGTCCGACACAACCTTGATAGCCTCGAGCGGGTTGGGCTCCTTACTATCAACTGAAATCTGGTGATAGACACCCTCCGCTGATTTAGGCATCCTTAGCTCGGCCACTACCTCTTCTCCTGACGGGGACTTCAATGTTACGGTCCTTTTGTCACAGCTAACATTCGCTTCATACTTCATTAACCAATTCATCCCTAGAATAATATCTATCCCAGGGGTGTCTATTACTATTAAGTCACTGGGGAATCCTATCCCCCTTATTTCCACCCTTATATTTGAGCATATTTTATCTGTTTGCACCTTGCCACCAACCGAATTAATCCTCATGGGCGGCATCATTGCCTCTACTGAGATGTTATGCAATTCTACCCAGGTTGCAGTGACAAATGAATGAGTTGCACCAGTATCAAATAGCACTTTCGTGGGATGAGATTCGACTGAGAACATACCTACTGCCACATCTGGTGCATCCTGGATCGCTTCGGCCTCCAAGTGGTTCACCTTTCCACGGTTGTACGCTTGGTTACGATTGCCTGTTGTCGGCTGCAGTACACCTTGCCTTGTTGGAGCATTGGGGTTGGTCTGCTGCTGCGCCATCTTCTTTGGGCAATGCATCACCCAGTGGCCTTGTTCTCCACAGTGGAAACATCCTCTGCCTCCTCCTTGTGCTGGGGCTGCTTGGTTGCTCTGGTTTGCTGTTGGGGCAGGAAGGCGAGGTGCCTGGTTGTTCTGCTTCTGATACTGATTACCTCCCTGCTGGCTGTGCTGACGATACTGCTGCTACTGTTGATACTGCCTCTGGAACTGCTGCTGATGCGGACGCTGATTCTGATTCTGATATCCCTGCGGGTGACCAGGCCTGCCTTGCTGAGATGAACTGCCTGAGAAACGTGGACGGCTGATGCTTCCGGACTGGGGTCCACTCATCTTGCGCTTCTGATCTTCCATATCCTTACGCTTCTTCTCAGTCATAACTGCCCTGTCGATCAGGTGCTGGAAGGTGGGGAAGGTGTGATTCATCAGCTGGTAATGCAGGGGATCCACCAAACCCCTCATGAACCTGTACTGCCTTTTAGCATCAGTGTTGACATCCTCAGGTGCATACCGAGATAGCTGCAGAAACTTGTCTCTGTATTCACTAACAGACAGGGGTCCCTGCTTCAGAGCCAGAAACTCCTCCTTCTTCACGATCATCAGTCCCTCTGGCACATGGTACCTGCGGAAACTCTCGCTGAATTCTTCCCAGGTGATGGCTTCGGGGTCAGCATGGGTGGCGAGGTAGGACTCCCACCAGGACTGGGCTGCTCCCCTTAGCTAACGGGGACCATACAGAACCTTCTCCCTGTCGTTACATTGGGCGGTGCACAGTTCTCTTTCCACTGCGCGCAGCCAGTCTTCTGCATCCATGGGGTCGGCAGAATGGGCGAAGGTAGGAGGGTGCCCTCTCATGAACTCACCACGCTTATCCCGTGGCATCTGGGGCATCTGCACTTGCAATTGGGGTTGGGGTTGCTGTTGAGCCTGCTGCATGGCTGCCAGAGTCTGCCCAATGGCCTGCACTGCCTGAGTCTGCATCAAGAACATCTGCTCCACTGTCATCGGGGGTGGTGGGGGAGGCTGCCTCTATTGTTCCTCCTGCTGGTCCTGCTGCTCTTGCTGAGCACGCCTGTTGCATCGGCGCCTGTTGTCAGACATCTGTGGAAGACATTCATTCATCAGCGTTGATCTTACAATCCTCCAGCATAAGAAAAGGAAATACAGAATTCTTCATGACACTGAGTGAACAAAGAGCTTCACTGATCCTCATTATGATTCAACACAGCTTCTCAGATAAGAAGGAAAGTAGAAGTAAATGGTTTCCCAACTAAATAACTGACTTTATTAACATTATAGCTAGGCCAAACTGCAGGAGAAACCCACAGGTTGGCAACAGTCATTACAAAGATTCAAGTCCAGCACAAGTTCATCATAACAAGCATGCAAGCAACTGATAAGCAAACTAAGCTAATTGGAAGCAACTGATAAGCAAACTAAACTAACTATTTTAAGACTGAGACATCTGACTTAAGAATTATTACAAACTTCGACGCTAACGATCTAAGGATCCAGATCTATCCTGGTCTTACAGGCAGGGGAACCATAAGTGTGGTGACCACGTGGTGGCGAGCGGTATGGGTGCTGAGTCCCAACAGGAGCGGGAGAACCACCCTCCTGGTGATGGCGCTCTGCCAGCTCAGCACGCAACTCCGCAATCTCCGTTCGAGCCCTGCTCAGCTCGTCCAGAGAGTGATCCAGCTCAGTGTTAAGCACTGCGACTAGGTTGACTGTGCTGCTCAACCTAGGGTTAGCCTCACCAACAGGGGAGACAACCACACTCTCTGTGCTGCCAGTAGGGCGGCGAGGGTAGTACCGAAGGTTAAGACCGTCGGCCACCCCACCGAACAAAGAACAGTACTGGGAGAGTGCACGTCGTGCTGCATCCTGCATAGCCGCCTCTGCAGTGTCCCTCTCGGAGATGGAATAGTGCTCCGAAACGGCCTCCGCGCCCCGGAGGTCATCCTCCGGACGGCGAACTAGGCAGGTAGCCTCCCAGCGGTCCGGGTACCTCCCGCGACTGTGCTGGTAGACTACACAACGATACTCGATCGACCAGGTGTGCCGGTCAAAAGCCTGGCGCAGCAAGGTGTCGAGTGCGTCATGGAAGTGACAACCGCGAGCGGCGTCACAGGTGATGGGTCGGGCGACCCATCCTTCCGCCTCCTGCGGCTCAGAAGACTCCGTGCTGTGGTCTGAGTCGTCGTCGTCGGGGTCTCCTCCAGTAGCTCCTCCAACAGCCGGGGCGTCCCGCGGTGGTGCAGGGGGCGCCTCCAGCTGGGCAACAGAGGAACGGGGCCTCACGGACTCCACCTCCTGCTGGGGTGGGGAGGAAGAGCTCTGCTGCTCTCTGTGCTGGCGCCGGCGTTCCTGCTCCTCACGCAGGCGGTGGTGCAGTCTCTCCAGGTGACTCGACTGACCGGACACGGTGCGGTGCAGAGGACGCTCCGCAAGTCGAGACGGCAGGAAAGGAATCACCGACTTACGTGCAGTGTGTCTAAGACGAGCCATCTACAAAAGACACCGTAAGCATAAGAGTAAGAGCAGAACTAATATGACAAGTGAATAAACCATAGATAGAATAAGGTAAAAATTTTAACAAGGTATAATATAGTATATATATGTAGTAAAACATAGGGTTGGTCGAGGTGACCGACTTTTGAAGTAACATCAGAGGTCAAGGTGAGAGGGAAGGTCAATAGTCCTTAGTACGACCAGTGCTACTCTAGGTCAGCGGTCCTACAGTCAGCACGGCTTTGATACCACTTATGTCACACCCGGTTTTGGAAGGCAAACCGAATGCGAACCATGTACGTGCCAGGATCAGAACTCACGTACACAGCAGTTACATAAATGAACATCAACGCACAATGCTCGAATAATAACATAAAGGAGTATTAACTTGTTACATCACAGAGTCATAGACATCCACATAGTCATCAACTTAACAGTTAAATCAAAGTGCTAGCGAAACGCAGTAAAGATAAGGCCTTCACAGGCAGCTGACTGGGGGTTGCCGCCAACCCACACCTAGAATTCGTCGTAGTCCTGGAACTCCTGGAAGTCTCCTTCCACGGCTTCGCCTTCTCCTGAGCAGTGGTTACAATGTGGACAACCTGGTGTTTTGTGGTAAAGCAAGGATGAGTACACATCAACGTACTCAGCAAATGTCCCGTTTGGCTGAGGTGGACTAGCTTTATGTGGGGTTAGGCTCAAGCAGTTGCTTTTAGTTGGTCAGGTATTTATCATTAGTAGAAGCCAGATTTTAGTATTAACCAACCCATAAACCATTTCCTCATCGAGGAACAACATCATCATATTCGAACCAAAGCCATAACATAATCCCTGTATCTCGAACCATCTGTATCTCTAATCAAAGAGGATCCCAAGGCTGCTCTTAACCGTGAGCACGGCTGATATATCAGTTTCACTACCCTCTGCAGAGGTCGCACACTTTACCCATGAGTCATGATTCCCTTTCTGCCCGGGGAGAGCTAATCCCCATTGACCACTACCTAGGTGGTCCGGCAGGGTATCACTACGTAGCTGTTACAAAGATTCCCTAGAGATCATAGCTGCCCGTTAGGTTTCTCCAGTTTGATAAACACAATACTCCTCCCCGCAGGAGAGTGACTAACAAAAGCAAAACGAAAGAACCTCGGCACTCAGCCTCGGCAGAGCAAGCACTGTGCCTGGACCCCATTGACGGCACGACGGCGAAGCAACTACACCTCTAGTTCCTCTAATTAATTAGCTAAGGGCACCCCATTTCACCCTCATGGTTGCACTGTTATCCCGGGTGGTCTCTCAACGAACAGGTCCTTACGGAGAGGTACTCAGGAAACAGCCTGAGCCCCCTAGAGTATCACAAGATCATCAACATAATCAGGATAACAGTATCGTATCATAAATAGTCACATCATGTTCATTGATTAGGTTAAGGCAATAGCAAAATGCTAACCATAATAATAACCCAAAAGGTCATCAAGGATAAGGTAAAGTATAAAGCAAGTCAATCCTTAGGTTTCAATTAAGTAATGCGGGAAAGTGAATTATAAGTGAATAGGACATAATGGGTCAGAGGACACTTGCCTTCACCAAACTGTTGATCAGGAACTTCCTCTGCAACTTCCTCGGAAAACACAGACTGCTCGTTGTCTATGTAAAGTAATCATTCACACTATGCACTTGGGAAGTAACAAACAAAAGCAATATACCAAACATATGCAGCAGAGAGATCACAAGTTCACAATAGAAAAGGATTGGCACTCTGGTGTTCCCTAGGTCTGGGGTAGAGGACTATACAAAATGATTCATTATCCACTAATCAGGTTTAAGTCAGTGGTGGGGTTTAATCATTACATAGTGTTAAGTCCATAAACTTAAGTGCTCCAACTTTTATTAAAGTCTACTATTTTTTATTTATCTCAAATAGGATTCCAATAACATTAATTTTACCCTAATGATCAACTATTAATTGGGACATAGGAATAGCAGGGAAACATTGCATAAACAGATAGATAATAATATTATGAACATTTTGCAATTTGAAGCACCTAATTTGGAGTTCATATGGCAAAGTTATGAATTTTACAAGTTTAGGGGTTAAAAATATACCCTAAGGACCTATTTTGAATTAAATAAAAGGTCTGAGGACCTAACTGTAAGAAACCAGGGACGGCGGGTTCAAATTCCAGAAAACCGGGGGGCTCTTTAAGAAAACGCGCGGGCGAAGGGGTATCGGACTCCCACGGCCGTTGGATCTCAGGCGGACGACCAGGATTAGATCCTGCGGGCGGGCGCGCGGGCGCGCGGCGGCCTGGGTGGCTGACAGGCGGGACCGGCGGGCAGCGCGAGCGCGCAGGCGGGCTGACAGGCGGGACCAGCGGGCAGCGCGAGCGCGCGGGCGGGCTGACAGGCGGGACCGGCGGGCAGCGCGAGCGCGCGGGCGGGCTGACAGGTGGGGCCCAAACGGCAGGGAGACGGGGTGTGGGGGAAGCGGGCCTGGGCCGCTGGATCTCCGGCGGACGGCCAGGATCAGGTTTGGCCTAATTAAAACGGGACCGCCCGATCTGGGACGGACGGTGGGGATTGGGTGGCCGGCCTGGGCTTCTCCTACGGCTAGCTGGGGCGGCGGCGCTCGTCCCCGCGGCGGAGGACTCGCCGGAGACGAGGGGCGCGGGCGCTTGGAGGGTCTCTGGGGCGACCTGAGTGGCCGGGAAGGTTGGGAAGGGCACGAGGAATCCTTTGGTGGGGTCTGGGTCGGGGCAGGGGCACCGGAGGGGGGCGGTTCACGGCGGAGCGGCTCGGCGGCGGCGTTGAACAACTCCGGCGAGGAATCAAACGCGATAGAGAGCAAAACAAGGGTCAATAGGGGCGGGAGAGGTTCTTTACCTCAAGGCGGGCTCCGGGGACTCCTCGGTGGCGGCGATGGCGCGACGGTGACCCGGGTCGGCGGTGGCGGACCTCCGCGGCTGCACGGTGGACGGCGGGTGAGCGCGGGCAGAGGGAAATAGGAAGGGGAAGGGGAAATTGGAGTGTGTCCCGGGTTGTGGATGTCGGGGCGAAGCTTACCGTGGCAAAAGGCACGGCGGAGCTCCAACGACGACGGGGAAATGAGCTCGGGACGGCGGCGGTTCGCGGCGATGGCGCTCTGGCGTGCGCGCAGCGAGGGGGAGGTGAGAGAGGGGTCGGCAGGTGCGCAAATGAGGGAGGGGGAGAGGGCGAGTGGGGCTCTGGGCTCTAGTGGCCGAGGCGAGGTGGGGGCGAGCTCCACGCGCGACGTGGGCGTGGAGTCCGCGGCACGCGCGGCGGCGGTTACGCGGGGACGACGGGGCTGACAGCCCGGGTCCGCGAGCAGAGAGAGAGAGGAAAGCGGGCGCGGGCGCGGAGGACGGTTGCCTGACGGGCGGGCCCGCCAGGGCAGAGAGAGCGGGGGAAGCGGGCGCGCGCGCGGGGAACGCGGCTGCGCTGACGGGTGGGCCCGCCAGGGCAGAGAGAGGAGGGGGGGAGAAGGCGCGCGCGGGATGGGCCGAGCTGGGCCGAAAGGCCGAGGGGGGCGGGGGAGTGGGCTTCTTTCCTTTTTCCTTTTAATCTGGAATTGTTTTCTCTTTTCTTTTTATTTTCTCTTTTTGATCCAAATTCAAATGAGCCACAAATTCAAATTAGACTTTTTGAGAATTATGCACCAAACAAAAGTGAAATCTAGGGTTCAACATGATGCAACAGTTCACACTCCCTTAGGGTTTAACCTATCATACTATTATTACAAATAAAATAAGCACTTTTCTCCTATAGAAATGAGAAAGAGAAGATTGGGGAAGGATGAGAAAAGGGAAGTAACACCTGAATTTGTGAATATGAGCAAAGAAATTTTATACCCCCAAATTCAGGGTGTTACATCAGTAATGGGCACGGAGCTCGAGTAGCCTGAGGCGGCCGTGGAACCCTTTCTGAAAGTCGCCTAGAGGGGGGGTGAATAGGGCGAAACTGAAAATCTCAAAAATAATCACAACTACAAGCCGGGTTAGCGTTAGAAATATAATAGAGTCCGCGAGAGAGGGCGCAAAACAAATCGCAAGCGAATAATGAAGTGAGACACGCGGATTTGTTTTACCGAGGTTCGGTTCTCTCAAACCTACTCCCCGTTGAGGAGGCCACAAAGGCCGGGTCTCTTTCAACCCTTCCCTCTCTCAAACGGTCCCTCGGACCGAGTGAGCTTCTCTTTCTCAAATCACTTGGGAATCAAACTTCCCGCAAGGACCACCACACAATTGGTGTCTCTTGCCTCAATTATAAGTGAGTGTTTGATCACAAGAAAGAATGCCAAAGAAAAAGAAGCGATCCAAGCGCAAGAGCTCAAATGAACACTACAAATCACTCTCTCTAGTCACTAGGGCTTTGTGTGGAGTTGGGAGAGGATTTGATCTCTTTTGGTGTGCTTTGCAATGAATGCTAGCTCTTGTATAGTAGTTGGAAGCTGAAAAACTTGGATGCAATGAATGGTGGGGTGGTTGGGGTATTTATAGCCCCAACCACCAAACCTGACCGTTGGTGGAGGCTGTCTGTCGTATGGTGCACCGGACAGTCCGGTGCACACCGGACATGTCCGGTGCGACAGCCACGTCACCAAATAGCCGTTGGGTCAACCGTTGGAGCTCTGTCTCTGGGCCCGCCTTGATGTCCGGTGGCGCACCGGACATGCACTGTAGAGTGTCCGGTGCGCCTGCTCCCGCGTGCCTGACGACTGCGCGCTTCTGGCGCGCATTAAATGCGCCTGCAGGTGACCGTTGGCGCGAAGTAGCCGTTGCCCCGAGGTTGCACCGGACAGTCCGGTGTACACCGGACATGTCCGGTGAATTTTAGCGGAGCAGCCTTTGCGAATTCCCGAGACTGGCGAGTTCCTGAGCCGCGTCTCAAATGAGCACCGGACAGTGTCCGGTGTACACCGGACAGTCCGGTGAATTTTAGTGCGCAGGCTCTGGAAATTTCCCGAGGGCGACGAGTTTGAGCTGAAGTCCTCTGGTGCACCGGACACTGTCCGGTGGCACACCGGACAGTCCGGTGCGCCAGACCAGAGGAGCCTTTGGTTGCTCCTTTGCCCTTTTGTTGAACCCAACACATGGTCATTTTATTGGCTAAGTGTGAACCTTTTGCACCTGTATAACTTATACACTAGAGCAAACTAGTTAGTCCAATATTTGTGTTGGGCAATTCAACCACCAAAATTATTTAGGGACTAGGTGTAAGCCTAATTCCCTTTCAATCTCCCCCTTTTTGGTGATTGATGCCAACACAAACCAAAGCAAATATAGAAGTGCATAATTGAACTAGTTTGCATAATGTAAGTGCAAAGGTTGCTTGGAATTGAGCCAATATAAATACTTACATGATGCGCATGGATTGTTTTCTTTGTTTTTGACATATTGGACCATATTTGCACCACATGTTTTGTTTTTGCAAATCCTTTTGTAAATTCTTTTAAAAGTCCTTTTGCAAGATAGTCAAAGGTAAATGAATAAGATTTTGAGAAGCATTTTCAAGATTTGAAATTTTCTCCTTTTGTTTGAAATGCTTTTCCTTTGACTAAACAAAACTCCCCCTAAATGAGATCCTCCTCTTAGTGTTCAAGAGGGTTTTGATATACCATTTTTGAAATACTACTTCCTCCCCCTTTTGAACATAGAAGATATTAATTTGAAATTGACCAATTGAAAATCTCCAAATTTTTAAAGTTAGGTGGTGGTGCGGTCCTTTTGCTTTGGGCTCATACTTTCTCCCCCTTTGGCATGAATCGCCAAAAACGGATACTTTGAGTGAGACATAAGCCCTTAGAAGTACTTTCTCCTCCTTTGGTCATAAAATAAATGAGTAAAGATTATACCAACGTTGGAGAGTGATGCGGAGCGACGGCGAAGGATGAGTAGTAGAGCGGAGTGGAAGCCTTTGTCTTCGCCGAAGACTCCAATTCCCTTTCAATATACCTATGACTTGGTTTGGAATACACTTGAAAACATATTAGTCATAGCATATAAAAGAGACATGATCAAAGGTATTCTTATGAGCTATGTGTGCAAGTTTAGCAAAAGAAATTTCTAGAATCAAGAATATTAAGCTCATGCCTAAGTCTGGTAAAGGATTGTTCATCAAGTGGCTTGGTAAAGATATCGGCTAATTGATCTTTAGTGTTAATGTATGAAATCTCGATATCCCCCTTTTGTTGGTGATCCCGAAGAAAATGATACCGAATGGCTATGTGTTTAGTGCGGCTATGCTCAACGGGATTATCCGCCATGCGGATTGCACTCTCATTATCACATAGAAGAGGAACTTTGGTTAATTTGTAACCGTAGTCCCGCAGGGTTTGCCTCATCCAAAGCAATTGCGCGCAACAGTGGCCTGCGGCAATATACTCGGCTTCGGTGGTAGAAAGAGCGACCGAATTTTGCTTCTTTGAAGCCCAAGACACCAAGGATCTTCCCAAGAACTGGCAAGTCCCCGATGTGCTCTTTCTATTAATCTTACACCCTGCCCAATCGGCATCCGAATAACCAATCAAATCAAAAGTGGATCCCCGAGGGTACCAAAGCCCAAACTTAGGAGTATAAGCCAAATATCTCAAGATTCGTTTTACGGCCGTAAGGTGTGATTCCTTAGGGTCGGCTTGGAATCTTGCACACATGCATACGGAAAGCATAATGTCCGGTCGAGATGCACATAAATAAAGCAATGAACCAATCATCGACCGGTATACCTTTTGATCCACGGACTTACCTCCCGTGTCGAGGTCGAGATGCCCATTTGTTCCCATGAGAGTCTTGATGGGCTTGGCATCCTTCATTCCAAACTTGCTTAGAATGTCTTGAGTATACTTTGTTTGGCAAATGAATGTGCCCTCTTGGAGTTGTTTGACTTGAAATCCTAGAAAATACTTCAACTCCCCCATCATAGACATCTCGAATTTCTGTGTCATGATCCTACTAAATTCTTCACATGTAGATTTGTTAGTAGACCCAAATATAATATCATCAACATAAATTTGGCATACAAACAAATCATTATCAAGTGTTTTGGTGAATAAAGTAGGATCGGCTTTGCCGACTTTGAAGCCATTTGCAATAAGGAAATCTCTAAGGCATTCATACCATGCTCTTGGGGCTTGCTTAAGCCCATAAAGCGCCTTAGAGAGCCTATAAACATGGTTAGGGTACTCACTGTCTTCAAAGCCGGGAGGTTGCTCAACATAGACCTCCTCCTTGATTGGTCCATTGAGGAAGGCACTCTTCACGTCCATTTGATAAAGCTTGAAGCCATGGTAAGTAGCATAGGCCAATAATATGCGAATTGACTCAAGCCTAGCTACGGGTGCATAGGTTTCACCAAAATCCAAACCTTCGACTTGTGAATATCCCTTGGCCACGAGTCGAGCTTTGTTCCTTGTCACCACACCATGCTCGTCTTGCTTGTTGCAGAAGACCCACTTGGTTCCTACAACATTTTGATTAGGACGTGGAACTAAGTGCCATACCTCGTTCCTTGTGAAATTGTTGAGCTCCTCTTGCATTGCCATCACCCAATCCGAATCTTGTAGTGCTTCCTCTACCCTGTGTGGCTCAATAGAGGAAACAAAAGAGTAATGCTCACAAAAGTGTGCAACACGAGATCGAGTGGTTACCCCCTTATGAATGTCGCCGAGGATGGTGTCGACGGGGTGATCTCTTTGTATTGCTTGGTGGACTCTTGGGTGTGGCGGCCTTGGTTGTTCATCCTCCTTGTCTTCATCATTTGCATCTCCCCCTTGATCGTTGCCGTCATTTTGAGGTGGCTCATCTTCTTGATCTTCTTGTTCAACATCTTGAGCCTCATCCTCAATTTGAGTTGGTGGAGATGCTTGCATGGAGGAGGATGGTTGATCTTGTGCATGTGGAGGCTCTTCGGATTCCTTAGGACACACATCCCCAATGGACATGTTCCTTAGCGCTATGCATGGAGCCTGTTCTTCACCTATCTCATCAAGATCAACATGCTCTACTTGAGAGCCGTTAGTCTCATCAAACACAACGTCACAAGAAACTTCAACAAGTCCTGAGGACTTGTTAAAGACTCTATATGCCCTTGTGTTTGAGTCATATCCTAGTAAAAAGCCTTCTACAGTTTTAGGAGCAAATTTAGATTTTCTACCTCTTTTAACAAGTATAAAACATTTGCTACCAAAAACTCTAAAATATGAAATATTTGGCTTTTTACCGGTTAGGAGTTCATAGGATGTCTTCTTGAGGATTCGGTGAAGATATAACCGGTTGATGGCGTAGCAAGCGGTGTTGACCGCTTCGGCCCAAAACCGATCCGGTGTCTTGTACTCATCAAGCATGGTTCTTGCCATGTCCAATAGAGTTCGATTCTTTCTCTCCACTACACCATTTTGTTGTGGAGTGTAGGGAGAAGAGAACTCATGCTTGATGCCCTCCTCCTCAAGGAAGCCTTCAATTTGAGAGTTCTTGAACTCCGTCCCATTGTCGCTTCTAATTTTCTTGATCCTTAAGCCGAACTTATTTTGAGCCCGTCTCAAGAATCCCTTTAAGGTCTCTTGGGTATGAGATTTGTCCTGCAAAAAGAACACCCAAGTGAAGCGAGAATAATCATCCACAATAACTAGACAGTACTTACTCCCGCCGATGCTTATGTAAGCAATCGGGCCGAATAAATCCATGTGTAGGAGCTCCAGTGGCCTGTCACTCGTCATGATGTTCTTGTGTGGATGATGAGTGCCAACTTGCTTCCCGGCTTGGCATGCGCTACAAATCCTGTCTTTCTCAAAATGAACATTTGTTAGTCCTAAAATGTGTTCTCCCTTTAGAAGCTTATGAAGATTCTTCATTCCAACATGAGCTAGTCGGCGGTGCCAGAGCCAACCCAAGTTAGTCTTAGCAATTAAGCAAGTGTCGAGTTCAGCTCTATCAAAATCTACCAAGTATAGCTGACCCTCTAACACTCCCTTAAATGCTATTGAATCATCACTTCTTCTAAAGACAGTGACACCTACATCAGTAAATAGACAGTTGTAGCCCATTTGACATAATTGGGATACGGAAAGCAAATTGTAATCTAAAGAATCTACAAGAAAAACATTGGAAATAGTATGGTCAGGTGATATAGCAATTTTACCCAATCCTTTGACCAAACCTTGATTTCCATCCCCGAATGTGATAGCTCGTTGGGGATCTTGGTTTTTCTCATATGAGGAGAACATCTTTTTCTCCCCTGTCATGTGGTTTGTGCACCCGCTGTCGAGTATCCAACTTGAGCCCCCGGATGCATAAACCTACAAAACAATTTTAGTTCTTGACTTTAGGTACCCAAACGGTTTTGGGTCCTTTGGCATTAGAAACAAGAACTTTGGGTACCCAAACACAAGTCTTGGAGCCCTTGTGTTTGCCCCCAACAATCTTGGCAACTACCTTGCCGGATTTGTTAGTTAAAACATATGATGCATCAAAAGTTTTGAATGAAATAGCATGATCATTTGATGCATTAGGAGTTTTCTTTCTAGGGAACTTGGCACGGGTTGGTTGCCTAGAGCTAGATGTCTCACCCTTATACATAAAAGCATGGTTGGGGCTAGAGTGAGACTTCCTAGAATGAATTTTCTTGATTTTGCTCTCGGGATAACCGGCAGGGTACAAAATGTAACCCTCGTTATCCTGAGGCATGGGAGCCTTGCCCTTAACAAAGTTAGACAAGTTCTTAGGAGGGGCATTAAGTTTGACATTGTCTCCCCTTTGGAAGCCAATGCCATCCTTGATGCCAGGGCGTCTCCCATTATAGAGCATACTTCTAGCAAATTTAAACTTTTCATTTTCCAAGTTATGCTCGGCAATTTTAGCATTTAGTTTTGCTATATGATCATTTTGTTGTTTAATTAAAGACATGTGATCATGAATAGCATTAACATCAATATCTCTACATCTAGTGCAAATAGAAGTGTGCTCAACGGTAGATGTAGATAGTTTGCAAGATTTTAATTCAACAACCTTAGCATGCAACATATCATTCTTAGTTCTAAGGTCGGAAATAGTAACATTGCAAACATCTAATTCTTTAGCCTTAGCAATTAATTTCTCATTCTCATTTCTAAGGCTAGCAATAGAAACATTCAACTCATCAATCCTAGCAAGCAAATCAACATTATCATTTCTAGGATAGGAAGTTGAATCAATACGAACATGAGAATCAACCTTAGCAATTAAATTAGCATTTTCATTTCTAAGGTTGGCAATAGTGTCATGGCAAGTGCTTAGCTCACTAGATAATTTGTTACATTTTTCTACCTCTAGAGCATAAGCATTTTTAACCTTAACATGTTTCTTATTTTCCTTGATTAGGAAGTCCTCTTGGGAGTCCAAGAGATCGTCCTTTTCATGGATGGCACTAATTAGCTCATTTAATTTTTCTTTTTGTTCCATGTTAAGGTTGGCAAAAAGGATACGCAAATTATCTTCCTCACCACTAGCATTATCATCACTAGAAGATTCATATTTAGTGGAGGAGTTAGATTTAACCTTCTTCCTTTTCCCGTCCTTTGCCATGAGGCACTTGTGGCCGACGTTGGGGAAGAGGAGTCCCTTGGTGACGGCGATGTTGGCGGCGTCCTCGTCGTCGGAGGAGGAGTCGGTGGAGCTTTCGTCGGAGTTCCACTCGCGGCACACGTGGGCATCGCCGCCCTTCTTCTTGTGATACCTCTTCTTCTCTCTTTTCTTGCCCTTCTTGTCGTTGTCCCTGTCACTGTCACTTGATAATGGACATTTAGCAATAAAGTGACCGGGCTTACCACACTTGTAGCAAACCTTCTTGGAACGGGATTTGTAATCCTTCCCCTTCCGTTGCTTGAGGATTTGCCGAAAGCTTTTGATGATTAAGGCCATCTCCTCATTGTCGAGCTTGGAGGCGTCAATTGGTTGTCTACTTGGTGTAGACTCCTCCTTCTTCTCCTCCATTGCCTTGAAGGCCACCGGTTGCGCCTCGGATGTGGAAGGTTCGTCAAGCTCATTGATCTTCTTTGAGCCCTTAATCATGCATTCAAAGCTCACAAAATTCCCGATAACTTCCTCGGGGGTCATTAGTGGATATCTAGGATTACCACGAATTAATTGAACTTGAGTAGGGTTAAGGAAAATAAGAGCTCTTAAAATAACCTTAACCACCTCGTGGTCGTCCCATTTTTTGCTCCCGAGGTTGCGCACTTGGTTCACCAAGGTTTTGAGCCGGTTGTACATATCTTGTGGCTCCTCCCCTTGGCGAAGATGAAAGCGACCGAGCTCCCCCTCGATCGTTTCCCGCTTGGTAATCTTGGTGAGTTCATCACCTTCGTGCGCCGTCTTGAGTAGGTCCCAAATCTCCTTTGCATTCTTCAACCCTTGCACTTTGTTGTATTCCTCCTTGCTTAGAGAGGCGAGGAGAATGGTTGTGGCTTGGGAGTTGAAGTGCTCGATTTGGGCCACTTCGTCCGTATCATAATCCTCATCCCCTATTGATGGTACCTGTGCTCCAAACTCAACAACATTCCATATACTTTTGTGGAGTGAGGTTAGATGAAATTTCATTAAATCACTCCACCTAGCATAATCTTCGCCATCAAAAGTTGGCGGTTTGCCTAATGGAACGGAAAGTAATGGAGTATGTCTAGATGTACGGGGATAGTGTAAGGGGATCTTACTAAACTTCTTGCGCTCTTGGCGCTTAGAAGTTACGGACGGTGCATCGGAGTCGGAGGTGGATGTTGATGAAGTGTCGGTCTCGTAGTAGACCACCTTCCTCATCCTCTTGTGCTTGTCGCCTTTCCGATGCGACTTGTGAGAAGAAGATTTTTCCTTCTTCTCTTTGTGGTGAGAAGAGGAAGATCTTTTCTCCTTCCGTTTGGAGGAGTCCTTTTTCTTCTCCCTCCTCTTGGTGCGGGACTCTTCCGATGAAGTGCTCCCTTGGCTTGTAGTGGGCTTGTCGCCGGTCTCCATCTCCCTCTTGGTGTGATCTCCCGACATCACTTCGAGCGGTTAGGCTCTAATGAAGCACCGGGCTCTGATACCAATTGAAAGTCGCCTAGAGGGGGGGGGGTGAATAGGGCGAAACTGAAAATCTCAAAAATAATCACAACTACAAGCCGGGTTAGCGTTAGAAATATAATAGAGTCCGCGAGAGAGGGCGCAAAACAAATCGCAAGCGAATAATGAAGTGAGACACGCGGATTTGTTTTACCGAGGTTCGGTTCTCTCAAACCTACTCCCCGTTGAGGAGGCCACAAAGGCCGGGTCTCTTTCAACCCTTCCCTCTCTCAAACGGTCCCTCGGACCGAGTGAGCTTCTCTTTCTCAAATCACTTGGGAATCAAACTTCCCGCAAGGACCACCACACAATTGGTGTCTCTTGCCTCAATTATAAGTGAGTGTTTGATCACAAGAAAGAATGCCAAAGAAAAAGAAGCGATCCAAGCGCAAGAGCTCAAATGAACACTACAAATCACTCTATCTAGTCACTAGGGCTTTGTGTGGAGTTGGGAGAGGATTTGATCTCTTTTGGTGTGCTTTGCAATGAATGCTAGCTCTTGTATAGTAGTTGGAAGCTGAAAAACTTGGATGCAATGAATGGTGGGGTGGTTGGGGTATTTATAGCCCCAACCACCAAACCTGACCGTTGGTGGAGGCTGTCTGTCGTATGGTGCACCGGACAGTCCGGTGCACACCGGACATGTCCGGTGCGACAGCCACGTCACCAAATAGCCGTTGGGTCAACCGTTGGAGCTCTGTCTCTGGGCCCGCCTTGATGTCCGGTGGCGCACCGGACATGCACTGTAGAGTGTCCGGTGCGCCTGCTCCCGCGTGCCTGACGACTGCGCGCTTCTGGCGCGCATGAAATGCGCCTACAGGTGACCGTTGGCGCGAAGTAGTCGTTGCCCCGAGGTTGCACCGGACAGTCCGGTGTACACCGGACATGTCCGGTGAATTTTAGCGGAGCAGCCTTTGCGAATTCCCGAGACTGGCGAGTTCCTGAGCCGCGTCTCAAATGAGCACCGGACAGTGTCCGGTGTACACCGGACAGTCCGGTGAATTTTAGTGCGCAGGCTCTGGAAATTTCCCGAGGGCGACGAGTTTGAGCTGAAGTCCTCTGGTGCACCGGACACTGTCCGGTGGCACACCGGACAGTCCGGTGCGCCAGACCAGAGGAGCCTTTGGTTGCTCCTTTGCCCTTTTGTTGAACCCAACACATGGTCATTTTATTGGCTAAGTGTGAACCTTTTGCACCTGTATAACTTATACACTAGAGCAAACTAGTTAGTCCAATATTTGTGTTGGGCAATTCAACCACCAAAATTATTTAGGGACTAGGTGTAAGCCTAATTCCCTTTCACTTTCGAGGGGCCGGCCTTCAAACCTCTGACCAGTAGTGGGTGTAGGGCCCACGCGATCTGAGGCGGCTGTTGAACCCTTCCGGGGGGCCAGCCTTCGAACCTCTGATCAGTAGGGGGGCTCGGAGCCTGGTTCCTTCTCGGGGAAGGATCCTTTTCGGGGTATCCCCCTTTCCCGGTCCCTGTTGCAAGAGAGAGAAAGAGGAAAAAGGAAAAGGATACGAAATCGAACGACGCGGCGTACCTTTTTTGACGCGGTCATCATGGCGAAGGCGAAGCGTCGCCCGCTTCTCCTGCCAGAGGCGCCGCCTGTCCCGCCGCGGAGTTAATACGACGGGACGAGTGGTTGGTGGGGCGGCCGTTGTGCGTGCGCGAGCCATTCGAGGAACGGATCACGGGCGCGTTGTCTTCACGCCGTGAGAGAGGGTTCTCTCGCTGCCCCCGGATGGGATGTGAGCTTGGTTGATGACGTGACCGCTGCTCCTGTCTACCTGCCACCGCCATTACTGCCGGCCCATTCTTGGCCGCATTGACTGTCGCGCCAGGCTGGAGCCGCTGGGTCATGCACTGGGCCGCCTCGAGTCGCGGCATTGGTTCCGCAGTCGAGGAGGCGCAGTGGTGGCGCAAGTGGCGGTGCTGTTGCATGCACGAAGCATTCGGCGCGCCGGTTGCATGACGTGTGGGCCTGGGCCTCCATGCTGGGCGTGTTGGGAGTCGGAGAAGTGCGCCCACTTGGCGCGGTTCCATGCCGCCTGCACGGCTGCCCGCCCTTTCACCTATTGGTCTGGGCAAAAGTGGAGAGTCGCTCGTAACCGCTAGGCGGTTGTACGCACCGCGCGCGGTGGTTTGGCTTCTTCTGCTCTGAGTCGGCTTGCATGACGCGTGGGACCCAGCCCCCGCGCCGTAGGGGAGGACCTTGGAGTGTGTTGGAGAAGACTCAGCCCATGACAGCTGGGGACGCAAGTAGGGAGAGCCGCCTTTAAAAGGAGGGTGACCCCCTTGGAAGGCGACCATGTCTTCGCGCTCCCTTATGCATCGTGTCTTTCCACCTTCCGAGCCCCCGGATGGGGGAGATCCACCGTCTTTCCGCCTCGTCGTTGGAGGAACACAACTCCGTGGGAGTTGGTACCTTTCAGCCATCGTTCGGCTTCAAGGATTTTCATCGTGCAGCCCGACTGCACCCCCCCGCCGGCGGTCACCCAAGACGGTGACCACCAGCTTGATGGTGGGGAGAAGCGGACCGGGCTGCTGCCTCCGCCCCGCCCTCAGCTTCAAGGATCTTCATCACCCTTGCTGGGGCGGAGGGTGAGGCGAGTCAGGAGGCCGCCTCCGCGTGGGTCGGTAACCCTTTTCTTCCCCCGGCGTCTGGGGGAGAAAGGCATCTCCCAGCTCCGCGGAGGCTTCCCCCAGGCATGCCGGGGTAGGCGGACCACCGCCGCTCAGCCAGGGTGCAGCATTCCGTCCTCCGTCCAGCCATGTCCAGGCCTTCCTCGCGCCGACAGCCGCATCAGTGGGTCGCCCAGCACGTCATGTGCCGCGAGGGCGGCGCCCATGTTCTGGGCGGCTTTGGCGAGGGCAAGGACCTGCCGGTGCGCTTTGAGGCGTCTGGGCCCGCTGGCGCGGTGCTGAGGTGGTGGCAGCCGGAGAAGGCTTCTCTGTCAATGAGATTGCCAACTCCGGCCGCACCCCTGGGCCTCCGTCTTCCGGTCTGAATGGCTGGTTCTCGTCCTCGGTGAACGAGAGCCCCCATGCCGTAGCGCCCGCCCGGAAGCCGCTGCTGAAGCTGCTTCGCCACCCGGGGCGGAGGCCATCGTTGCTGCTGCCGGAACGGGCGACGGCGAGCCACCCGTCGGCCTTCTGTTGCTCCGCAGGCCCCCCAATCGTGTGGGGTTGCTCGTACCTGCGGAGGTGGAACCGGAGTTCCATTTGTAATGGCACTTTGAATGCCAGTGTTTTTGTTCATTGTGGCTGTCGAGGCCTGAACATGTATGTATTTTCGGCACGGAGCCGTGTTTTTTCCTCATTTTCGAGCACTAAGACTCACCTGTTGGTTGTCTGAACCGCTTCACCATGCGTGAGTCGCTCCGTGTAAAGGTGACGAGTGAGGTATCCGTATCCCGGAGGCGTAGGAGTCCCTCGGCTCGGTCGGCCTTGTTGTCCGAGGCTTCTCTAGCTTAATTAAAGGAACCCCTCGGCCGCTCTTCGATGAGCCGAGGCTAGGGGTAGCGGCGTCAACATGAACAGAGACAGAGTTGGCTCGAAAAGAAAACCTGGTTGGCCGGAGCCTGGCCGGGTCGTCCGTTAGGACCGACGCCGGAATTGACCAGCCGAGGCCTTGGGTCGGGCTGACGTCCTTGGAGGACAGCTGGCCGAGGCCCCGGGGTGACCGACCGAGCCGCCTGCTCGGGCCGGATTCCCGAGAAGACCTTGGTAGCGATGGCCCGGGCGTGGCGATGATGTCGTCCTTCAGAGTGGAGATCTTCGGACCGCGTCGCCGTCTGAGGGTAGGTCGGACCTCGCCGAAGGTGTCGTCGATGCCGAGGGTGCTACTGCTCCCTTCAGTCGTCAAGATCCGAGCCTGCAGGATCGGATTGTCTTGTAGCGTGTGTTCCCTGCGGCCACCGAGGCCAAAACACACCCTCGCCGTGTTGTAAAGCCGCGTCTCCTTTCCTCTTGTTTCGAGTATCTGGACCTTTTTGTTGGTAGCAGAAATGTTTGTGCGAGCGAGAGTTGCTTCTCGCGGAAGGTGACGAGTGAGGTATCCGTATCCCGGAAGCGTAGGAGTCCCTCGGCTCGGTCAGCCTTGGCTGCTTACGTGTACTCCGTCGCTTTCAGGATCCACTTTCGAAGTAGTCAAGCAGCCCGAAAGACCTTCTGGCAGAAAAGATCTTTTTTCGAGGAAAATTTCGACGCAGAGGGGGTTCCCCCCCCCCTTTTTAGCCCCCGAGGGAGGGTCGGGCTTTGCCGAGGCGAGGCCGACCCTTCCTTGACGACTAAACTTTTGCTGGGCGCGAGGTATATGAACAACTTGAAAACATCTTAAGGTTAGAAGCGACGTAGCTGTTGGATGTTCCAAGCGTTGCCGTAGACCTCGCCTTGATTGTTGGCCAGCTTGTACGTTCCGGGCTTCAGAACTTTGGCGATGACGAACGGCCCCTCCTAGGGGGGCGTGAGCTTGTGCCACCCTCGGGCGTCTTATCGCAGCCGAAGCACCAGGTCGCCCACCTGGAGGTCTCGGGACCGGACCCCTCGGGCGTGGTAGCGTCGCAGGGACTGCTGGTACCGCGTCGAGTGTAGTAAGGCCTTGTCCCGAGCCTCCTCCAGCTGGTCCAGCGAGTCTTCTCGGCTAGCTTGGTTGCTTTGGTCGGTGTAGGCCCTCGCCCTCGGGGAGCCGTATTCCAGGTCTGTGGGCAAGACGGCCTCGGCCCCGTAGACTAGGAAGAACGGTGTGAAGCCCGTGGCTCGGCTTGGCGTTGTCCTCAGACTCCAGACCATCGAGGGGAGTTCCTTCATCCATCGCTTGCCGAACTTGTTGAGGTCGTTGTAGATCCGAGGCTTGAGCCCTTGTAGAATCATGTCGTTGGCACGCTCTACTTGCCCATTTGACATGGGGTGAGCCACGGCGGCCCAGTCCACCCGGATGTGATGATCCTCGTAGAAGTCCAGGAACTTTCTACCGGTGAACTGGGTGCCGTTGTCGGTGATGATGGAGTTCGGGACCCCGAAGCGATGGATGATGTTGGTGAAGAACGCCACCGCCTGCTCGGACCTGATGCTGTTTAGGGGTCGGACCTCGATCCACTTGGAGAATTTGTCGATGGCGACCAACAGGTGCGTGTAGCCCCCGGGTGCCTTCTGTAAGGGGTCGACGAGGTCCAGACCCCACACAGCAAAAGGCCAGGTGATGGGTATCGTCTGCAGAGCCTGAGCGGGCAGGTGGGTCTGCCTTGCGTAGAACTGACACCCTTCGCAGGTGCGGACAATTCTAGTGGCGTCAGCCACCGCCGTCGGCCAGTAGAAGCCTTGCCGGAAAGCATTCCCGACAAGGGCTCGAGGCACTGCGTGATGGCCGCAAGCCCCCGAGTGTATCTCTCGCAGGAGTTCCTGACCTTCGGCGATGGAGATGCATCGCTGGAGGATGCCGGAGGGGCTGCGGTGGTAGAGCTCCTTCTCATCACCCAGCAAGACGAACGACTTGGCGCGCCGCGCCACCCGCCGAGCCTCGGCTCGGTCGAGGGGTAGCTCTCCTCGGTGGAGATATTGCAGGTACGTGGTCCGCCAGTTTTGATCAGGCGTGACCCCGCTTTGCTCCCCCTCGACGTGCAGCGTCTCGCCCTCGGGGGCCGAGGGTACCTCGGGTTGAACCGAGGATACCTCGGGCCGAGCCGAGGGTGCCTCAGAATGATCCGAGGATACCTTGGGCTGGGTCGAGGGTGCCTCGGGCTGAGCCGAGGGTGCCTCGGGCTCGGGCGCGTCATCGATCTTGACGGAGGGTTGATGCAGATCCCGGGAGAAGACGTCCGGGGGAACCGTGGTTCGCCCCGAGGCTATTTTAGCCAGCTCGTCCGCAGTCTCGTTGTAGCGCCGAGCGATGTGGTTGAGCTCGAGCCTGTAGAACTTGTCTTCCAGGCGCCGAACCACATCGCAGTAGGCCTCCATCTTCGGGTCGCGGCAGTGGGAGTTCTTCATGACTTGGTCGATGACGAGCTGCGAGTCACCACGAGCGTCGAGGCGTCGGACCCCTAGCTCGATGGCGATCCGCAACCCGTTGACCAGAGCTTCGTACTCAACCACATTGTTAGATGCCGGGAAATGGAGGCGTAGCACGTAGCGTAGGTGCTTCCCGAGGGGCGAGATGAAGAGTAGGCCTGTGCCGGCTCCTGTCTTCATCAGCGACCCATCGAAGAACATGGTCTAGAGCTCCGGTTGGATTAGAGCCGTCGGTAGCAGGGTGTTGACCCATTCAGCTACGAAGTCCGCCAAGACCTGGGACTTGATGGCCTTCCGAGGAGCGAACGAGATTGTCTCGCCCATGATTTCCACCGCCCACTTTGCAATCCTACCCGAGGCTTCTCGGCACTGGATGATCTCCCCCAGAGGGAAGGATGACACCACAGTTACCGGATGAGACTCGAAGTAGTGTCGCAGCTTCCGCCGCGTTAGGATCACCACGTACAGCAGCTTCTGAACTTGTGGGTAGCGGATCTTGGTTTCGAACAGTACCTCGCTGATGAAGTAGACTGGCCTCTGAACGGGCAATGCATGCCCCTCTTCTCGCCTCTCGACCACAATCGCGGCGCTAACCACCTGAGTGGTCGCGGCGACGTAGACCAAGAGGGCTTCTCCGGCAGCTGGGGGCACCAAGATAGGCGCCTTTGTGAGGAGCGCCTTCAGGTTCCCGAGGGCTTCCTCGGCCTCAGGGGTCCAAGTGAAGCACTCGGCCTTCCTTAAGAGGCGGTACAGAGGTAGACCTCTTTCGCCGAGGCGTGAGATGAAGCGGCTCAGAGCCGCGAGGCATCCCATGACCCTCTGTACGCCTTTCAAGTCCTTGATGGGCCCCATGCTGGTGATAGCTACGATCTTCTCCGGGTTGGCTTCGATGCCCCGCTCGGAGACGATGAACCCCAAGAGCATGCCTCGGGGTACTCCGAAGACACACTTTTCGGGATTGAGCTTGACGCCTTTCGCCTTGAGACATCGGAATGTCGCTTCAAGGTCGGAAAGGAGGTCGGAGGCTTTCCTCGTTTTGACTACGATGTCAACGACGTAGGCCTCGACCGTGCGGCCAATGTGTTCGCCGAACACATGGTTCATGCACCGCTGGTACGTCGCGCCCGCATTCCTCAAGCCGAACGACATGGTGACATAGCAGTACATGCCGAAGGGTGTGATGAAAGAAGTCGCGAGCTGGTCGGACTCTTTCATCCTGATTTGATGATACCCTGAGTAGGCATCGAGGAAAGACAGAGTTTCACACCCAGCAGTGGAATCCACGATTTGGTCGATGCGAGGCAGAGGGTAGGGAACCTTCGGACATGCTTTGTTGAGACCAGTGTAGTCTACACACATCCGCCATTTCCCCCCTTTCTTTCTCACAAGCATAGGGTTGGCAAGCCATTCGGGATGGAATACCTCTTTGATGAACCCTGCCGCCCTTAGCTTGTGGATCTCCTCGCCTATGGCTCTGCGCTTCTCCTCGTCGAATCGGCGCAGTGGCTGCTTGACAGGTCGGGCTCTGGCTCGGATGTCCAGCGAGTGCTCGGCGACATCCCTCGGTATGCCGGGCATGTCCGAGGGACTCCACGCGAAGACGTCGGCGTTCGCGCGGAGAAAGTCGACGAGCACTGCTTCCTATTTGGGATCGATCCTAGAGCCGATCCGGATCTACTTGGAGGCGTCGCCGCTGGGGTCGAGGGGGACGGACTTAACCGTCTCCGCTGGTTCAAAGTTGTCGGCATGACGCTTCACGTCTGGCACCTCCTTAGAGAGGCTCTCCAGGTCGGCGATGAGGGCCTCAGACTCGGCGAGGGCCTCGGCGTACTCCATGCACTCCACGTCGTATTCGAATGCGTGTTTGTACATGGGGCCGACAGTGATGACCCCGTTGGGGCCCGGCATCTTGAGCTTCATGTAGGTGTAGTTGGGGACGGCCATGAACTTCGCGTAGCATGGCCTCCCCAGTACCGCGTGGTAGGTTCCTCGGAACCCGACCACCTCGAACGTCAGGGTCTCCCTTCGGAAGTTGGAGGGTGTTCCAAAGCAGACGGGAAGGTCGAGCTGTCCGAGGGGTTGGACGCGCTTCCTGGGAATGATCCCATGGAAGGGCGTAGTGCCTGCCCGGACAGAGGACAGATCGACACGCAGGAGCCCGAGGGTCTCGGCGTAGATGATGTTGAGGCTGCTGCCTCCGTCCATGAGGACCTTGGTGAGCCTGACGTCGCCGATGACGGGGTCGACGATGAGCGGGTATTTCCCTAGGCTCGGCACATGGTCACGGTGATCGTCTCGGTCGAAGGTGATGGGCTTGTCGGACCAGTCTAGATAGACTGGCGCCGCCACCTTCACCGAGCAGACCTCCCGGCGCTCTTGCTTGCGGTGCCGAGCCGAGGCGTTCGCCGCTTGCCCACCATAGATCATGAAGCAGTCGCGGACCTCGGGGAACTCTCCTGCTTGGTGATCTTCCTTCTTATCGTCATCACGGGCCTTGCCACCCTCCGCGGGTGGCCCGGCCCTGTGGAAGTGGCGCCGAAGCATGACGCACTCCTCAAGGGTGTGCCTGACGGGCCCCTGGTGATAGGGGCATGGCTCCTTGAGCATCTTGTCGAAGAGGTTGGCACCTCCGGGGGGCTTCCGAGGGTTCTTGTACTCGGCGGCGGCGACAAGGTCCGCGTCGGCGGCGTCGCGTTTCGCTTGCGATTTCTTCTTGCCCTTCTTCTTGGCGCCGCGCTGAGTTGACGCCTCGGGAGTATCTTTCGATGGGCGGCCCTGGGGCTGCTTGTCCTTTCGGAAGATAGCCTCGACCGCCTCCTGGCCGGAGGCGAACTTGGTGGCGATGTCCATCAGCTCGCTCGCCCTGGTGGGGGTCTTGCGACCCAGCTTGCTCACCAGGTCGCGGCAGGTGGTGCCAGCGAGGAACGCGCCGATGACATCTGAGTCGGTGATGTTGGGCAGCTCGGTGCGCTGCTTCGAGAATCACCGGATGTAGTCCCGGAGAGACTCTCCCGGCTGCTGTCGGCAGCTTCGGAGGTCCCAGGAATTCTCGGGGCGCACGTACGTGCCCTGGAAATTGTCGGTGAAAGCTTGGACTAGGTCGTCCTAGTTGGAGATCTGCCCCGGAGGCAGGTGCTCCAACCAGGCGCGAGCGGTGTCGGAGAGGAACAGGGGGAGGTTGCGGATGATGAGGTTGTCATCGTCCGTTCCACCCAGTTGGCAGGCCAGACGGTAGTCCGCGAGCCACAGTTCCGGTCTCGTCTCCCCCGAGTACTTTGTGATAGTAGCCGGGGGTCGGAACCGGGTCGGGAACGGCGCCCGTCGGATGGCTCGGCTGAAGGCTTGCGGACCGGGTGGTTCGGGCGAGGGTCTCCGATCCTCCCCGCTGTCGTAGCGTCCCCCACGCCTGGGGTGGTAGCCTCGGCGCACCCTCTCATCGAGGTGGGCCTGACGGTCGCGGTGATGGTGCTCGTTGCCGAGGCGACCCGGGGCCGCAGGCGCGGTGTTGCGCGTGCGCCCGGTGTAGACCGAGGCTTCCCGCATGAATCGGGAAGTCGCGGCATGAGGTTCCGAGGGGTACCCCTGCCTTCGGGAGGCGGAGCTCTCGGCCCGTCGGACCGCGGCGCCTTCCAGGAGATTCTTGAGCTCTCCCTGGATTCGCCGCCCCTCGGTGGTTGATGGCTCCGGCATCGCGCGAAGAAGCATTGCTGTTGCCGCCAGGTTCTGGCCGACCCCACTGGATGCGGGTGGTGGCCTGACCCTGACGTCGTCGGTGATGCGGTGCTGGAAGCCCTGGGGTAGATGACGTATTTCTCCGGGCGGAGGTTGGCCCGCCCATGCCTGCCCGACGTCCCGACGGATCGGCTCAAGCGCTCCTGCTCCCTCGTCGAGCCTGGCCTGCACCCCACGGATTTGCTCGAGCTATGGGTCATGGCCCCCCGCCTGAACGGGGACCACAGCTAGCTCCCGTGGGATGTCAACGCGAGGCACCGGCCTAGGGAGGTCACCGTCCTCTGGCATGCCGAGATGGTTGCCTTCGGAGGGACCCCTAGATCGACGTGTAAGCATTCGCGACTTAGGCCGCAGTCCTCGTCGCCGAGGCTACGGCTACCGTCGGAACAGTCGAAAAGGCAGTAGTCGCATGCGGTCATGAAGTCCCGCATGGCACTGGGGTTGCCAAGTCTAGAGAAACCCCAACAGATGCTGGGCTCGTCATCTTCCTCGGACCCAGAGGGCCCGTAGGTCGAGACGTCCGTCAGCCGGTCCCAAGGTGACCGCATACGAAACCCCAGAGGGTTTGGACTCGCCTCTACAAGAGCGCCCGCCAAAGCGGGGCCGCTAGGCGGGTCGAGGTTGAATCCGAAAGACGTGGGATGGGAATCGGTCGGTACCTTTTGGTCGACGGGCGGCGATGAGGTCACGTCGGGGACTGACTGCGCCGTCGTCTCAGGTACGAGGGTGACGTCCAGCAAGCTTTTTCGCGAGCGTGCTGGCGTCGTCTGCTTGCTCGGGATTGGCGTGTCGCGGGGAGACGGTGCTCGCCTTCGTCTCAAACGCGAGGTCGACGCCCGGTGCGCCCCCCGTTGGGGCGCTGGGGCCATCGACTCGCTCGACAGCCGACGAGGCGCTATCTCCTGCTTGGCCTTGGTTGCCCCGCCTCCTCCTCCGTTGGCGGGGGAGAGGACGGGGTGAGCTTGAAGGTTGTTCTTCCACCATGTGGGGAAGACGTCACCGATTCCGCCGCCGGCGGGCGGGCTGTCGGCCGCCACTGTCGTTGTCGCACGGCGGTGGAAGGAGTATCATGTCGTAGCTGCCGTCGACGGACATGAACTCAAGACTCCCAAAACGGAGCACCGTCCCGGGTTGGAGAGGTTGCTGGAGACTGCCCATCTGGAGCTTGACGGGAAGCTGTTCGTCAACACGTAGCAGGCCCCTACCTGGCGCGCCAACTGTCAGCGTTTCGAGACCGGGGGGTCCCTAAGCCGACGAGTGAATGTCGCCGCGTGCCCTAGCCCAGATGGGTCGAGCGCGAGGGCGAGCGCGAAGGGGGGAGAGCGAGGCGGTCGGAGACCGGCGTGAGAGAGGTGGGAATCCCGCGGCCTTCGTGTTCGTCCCGCGCCCAGGTCGAGTGCGCTTGCAGTAGGGGGTTACAAGCGTCCACGCGGGAGAGGGAGCGAGCGCGTGTCTCATCCTCGTCCCCGCGCGGCCAACCCTCTCTAAGAGGGCCCTGGTCCTTCCTTTTATAGGCGTAAGGAGAGGATCCAGGTGTACAATGGGGGGTGTAGCAGAGTGCTACGTGTCTAGCGGAGGAGAGCTAGCGCCCTAAGTACATGCCGTTGTGGCAGTCGGAGAGATTTTGGCACCCAGCTGGTGTGATGTCGTGGCCGTCGGAGGAGCGATGGAGCCTGGCGGAGGGACAACTGTCGGAGCGGTTGAATCCTTGCTGACGTCCTCTTGCTTCCGTAAGGGGGCTGAGAGCCGCCGTCGTCACAGAGTGTGCACGGCGCCATCATTGCCTATCTGGCGGGGCGAGCCAGATGGGACGCCGGTCTTGTTCCCTGCGGCCCGAGTCAGCTCGGGGTAGGGTGATGATGGCGCCTCCTGTTGACGTGGTTGGTCTGCGCCCTAGGTTGGGCGATGTGGAAGCTCCTCCGAAGCCGAGGTCGAGTCTGTCTTCAATGGCCGAGGTCGGGTCCGAGCCCCAGGTTCGGGCGAGGCGGAGATCGTCGGCTGGTGCCGGGGCGGAGTCCGAGCCCTGGGGTCGGGCGAAGCGGAGTTCGTCGTCTTCTAGGGCCGAGCCCAAGTCCGAGCCCTGGGTTCGGGCGAGGCGGAGATCGCCGGCTGGTGCCGGGGCGGAGTCCGAGCCCTAGGGTCGGGCGAAGCGGAGTTCGTCGTCTTCTGGGACTTAGCCCGAGTCCGAGCCCTGGGTCGGGCGGAGTGGAGTTCGCCGTCTTCCGGGACTTAGCCCGAGTCCGAGCCCTGGGTCGGGCGGAGTTCGCCGTCTTCCGGGACTTAGCCCGAGTCCGAGCCCTGGGTCGGGCGGAGTTCGCCGTCTTCCAGGACTTAGCCCGAGTCCGAGCCCTGGGTCGGGCGGAGTTCGCCGTCTTCCGGGACTTAGCTTGAGTCCGAGCCCTGGGTCGGGCGGAGCGAAGCTTCCTATGGTGCCTTTGGTCGGGCCTGACTGCCTGTCAGTCTCACTCTGTCAAGTGGCACCGCAGTCGGAGTGGCGCAGGCGGCGCTGTCCTTCTGTCAGGCCGGTCAGTGGAGCGGCGAAGTGACGGCGGTCACTTCGGCTCTACCGGCTGGGGGGCGCGCGTCAGGATAAAGGTGTCAGGCCACCTTTGCATTAAATGCTCCTGCGATTTGGTCGGTCGGTGCGGCGATTTGTGTGGCGGAACTGCCCGAATTATTCCAACTTAAGTGCCTAAGCCCTGCCTTAGAGGCTAGACCACACTTAAATGGGAATAACCCGTCAATCCCTCGGATCTAGTCCGACACAGCCACTGACAGGATCAAGTACCACAATCTCACGCGATGGTGAGTCACAGAGCAAATACAATAAAGCATAAAACCATGCATGTGCGAGTATTAGATTATTACATCATCATCATCGGAGTTTTTGCAAAAGTGACCATCATTGTTCTAAGTGCAGCGGAAATAAACTACGGTAAATAAACAGAGAGATGGGGAAGCCTGTCCCATCACTCCTCATGCTCCGCCTCAGCCGAGGTGGGGTCCCACTCAATAGTCCAACCCGGTGGTAAGGTGGACGGCCAAGTCACTCCAGCAACCATGTCCTCCAGAGAACCTGTAAAATTATGCCACAAGCAAGGCTGAGTATACTAATACTCAGCTAGACTTACCCGGTGTGAGGAGTCTACTCCTCTACCTCTAGACATGCAGTTGTTTGGCTGTGGGGTTTGGTTTGCCAAAAGCACTAGCTGAGTTTCTAAATCAAGTTTTAACTTTGTCAAATTTAAGTGTGACTCTCTTAAGGCTAAATGTGTCCTATCTACTCATACATAGTAGCAAACATTATTAGCAACCAACATCTTATATCAACTCATCATATTTCCACTTGTTACTCAATGCAGTACAATGGATCAAGCAGTCTCATTAGCTGCGAGAAGCAGACGATTCGAATCGAGTTTTTATCCTTGCAAGGTAAACCTAAACACACGACGTGGCGAGGCACTCCGTCCTCACACACATCAACCGTCCCCATCGATTCCCCGTCAGCAGATCAGGGCTCACCGCCTTGGCGTACAATGCCCCACTGACCCCGACTGGCCGTCATGCAGTGACCGCACTTGTACCCACCATAACCGGAATGGGAGACTACGTCTCAGGTCGCGTGAGGGGTAAAGTCCACTGCCAGGTTCAATCAGGTACTAGGCTTACCGATTTACCATATTTCTCGGCATATGTTTAGTACGTTCAAACGCTTGACACAAGTATCCGCACGTTAATCCTTATTCCCATTTTACCTCGTAGACCACGTATCCCCATGGATCCGTGTCCACCAACCAACTATCAATGTGATAAGAAAAGTGGGTACAACCAATTCCTAATCTCACGTGAGTGCTAGAAACATCACTCGTCTTCTACCGAGATCCTAATTAAATAAAGCAGCTACTCGACCTAGCATACTAGTATTCATCTCAACAAGGAATCCTGAGTTCATGCAACTAGGGTTTCAGTCAACTCCTACACTTAAGTGCACAGTACAAGCCTACAAACAACAAGTATAGTAAAATAGCATAAATAACAGGTTATGCATAAACCGGGGCTTGCCTTCCAAGGCTGTGGCAGGCAGATCCTCTGGTGCAGACTCGGGTGCTGGATCTGGGGCTACCTCCTGAGCAGCTCCTTGCTCCGGCACAAGGACGTACTCTCCGTCAGCAAGGTTGCAATCTATCGAATGCAATGAATATGTACATCATGATTATGTAGGATTTAATAACATTATGCTAAAAGAAACTGAGTCCAGGAGTAACTTAGGGTTCCTTAATCATGCGGGGCTTCCAGTGGGTTATGCTTATTACCTTTTAGGCTTAGGTTTTGATTGAGGATATAGTGGGTTTGTATTGCCTTTATATGCTTCAGTGGACAATCTATGAGAGTTTTAGGATGACATTAATTCCCATTATTCATTTTTCCCCCTTTTCTTCATTTTCTACTTATAATTTCTAGTGTAGGTTTGAACTATGACAGTGGTTTAACATTTTCCAAAAATTCTGTAAAATTACAGTGGATTGCCATTGGTCACTATAGCCCATCCTAGGAAATTGGGGCTCAAAATAAAAGGTTAAGCTTTAGACAAAAATAACAAAGGTGGTGTAAAATGGCCACTTAACACTACACCTCCTCACTAGAGGTGAGTTTCTTCCTAAAGGTTATTTTTGTTGGGATCTAACAGTAATGCTGAACCTCTGTGCCAAAATTCACAGAAAGTTAATTGGTGATTATTTAGTTGTGATTTTCTAAAGTTTAATGATAAAAAGGTGCCTATAACTAACTTGTCATTTGAAAAATATCAAACAACAGATTTTGTATTTTTCCTATGTTCATAATAACCAAACATTAGTTATCCTAAGGTTTGAGGGGTTTTCACCTTAGGGTTATTTTTGTAGGGTTTTTTTCTAAGTTTCCCTGGTTTTTTAAAAATAAAAGGGATCCTACTTATTTTATACTAAACCAGGGTATGATAGATTTTTCCAGTGAACTTTATTGAATAAGTACCCTAATAAAAATAGAGGTGCCCTCTGTTTCATTATTTAAATTACATTTTCTATTTTTCTTAACCTTAAGTGTATTGCAAAATAAGTAGTAAAAACTAACTTAATGGAGTGGACAGAGAGGTTTAACCTTTTTAAACAGGTTAGTAGGTAGATACAAACTTCTCCAATTTTTCCTAACCCTAGTCAAATAATATAACTATTTTTCTTTCTATTATTGAGCTTTTGGCCAAAACTATAATTAAATCAGAGCTTTAAAGTTTTCTATAGTACATAGGGGGTTTTATATTTTTCTTAAGTAGGCTACATTATTTAGGGTCTGACAAAATTGGTTTGACCAAATTTGGATGAACTAAACAGAAGTTATGAATTTTTTTAAAGTCTCTGTTCAATTTAAAAACAGATTTAAATAAGAGTTTCCTGGAAAAACAATTTACACCGAGGCCCCTGGGTTTAAACTGAATCAACCCCCACAAATCTACCCCTGAGCCACTATTCCCCTGAGTCGCTGACAGTTCCAAAAAGCCCCCTGACCTTTTCTTCCTCTCACCCACAGTCCTTCCCCCAATGTAAACAGTACCCGCGGGAAAGAAAAGGGTGGCGCGGCTTACCGGCGGCGAGATAGGTCCGGCGAAGGGCAGGGTTGGCTCGGGGAGGCTCTGGCGGTCATGGCGAGGTGCGGCTCGACGGCGAGGATGGCCGGAATCGCTCGGTCCACGTGCGCAGGCGGGTGTTCTCGTCGGCGGCGAGTGTACCGGCCAAACCACAGCGAGCTGGTTCAATCCAAGGGCAAGGTGAGCTTCATGGGGTCACGTAGTGGCTGTGTGCACCAGGAATTGGAAAAAGATTGAGCGGATTACCCGGTCCACGACTCCGGCGAGGGTGTGAGCTCCAGCGACCGTGGACTGGCCTCTCCGGCGAAGCAAACTTCAATTCCTCGCTCGGGGAGCTTCACCGGGATGTGCTCAGTCTTCTCCGAGGGCTGGCCGGGGTTGGGAAGGGGTCTACTGGCCGGTCTACGGTGGCAGGGGGATCGGGTGGCCGCGGACACGCTGCGCACGGGCAAACGGCGGCGAGCTGAGCTCCGGTGAACTTTGAGTGTGCGCGGAAGAGTACAGTTGAAGCCTGGGAGGGCTTTATAGGCGCGGGCGCGGGCCATGGCGCTAGCTTGGCTCGGGCGCGGCGCTGGGCATGCAGGGGCGCGCGCGGGCATGCTCTGGCGTGGGCAGAAGGCGTCGAACACGTGGAGGTGTGTTTCTTCCATTGTTCAAACGCGTGCAGAGATCACAAACGTGCGAATCTTGCCATGAATCCAGCGCAGACCTCTTACTGGCACCTAGGGCTATCTCTCATGTGTGAGTTCCAATGGAGGATACGCCCTAGATCAAGAGATAGACGGGCGCCAAATCTGGCTTGTCTCACTGCCCACATCACGACAAAACTGATGCCAAGACCTGTCAAACGTCAAAGGCTCGGTCTCCACTTTTTCCAGGGGGTGCCTTAGGTGGTATGCCACATTTTTGGTATAGATCCTAAGTGGTTTTGGTGCCATCTTCAAAGTGAACACGGTTGATCTTTAGATTAGGGTTAAAATTTGGACTTAGAGAGAAATAGAGAGCTCTAGCTCTCTCTCCACTTGGAGATTTGAATTGGGGTTTCTCCAGGGGTCTTTTTGCAATATTTCCCTCCCCTAATTGCTGGTTATAAGGTTACTTAAGGTTTGGTTAAAATTTTCCCATGCTTTGCACATTTGCTCACTCTCTTTCCCCTTTTAACCAGGGTTTTGGAAGATTGGGTTTAAGAGAGGTCTAGTCTAGGGTTCTTCCCCCCTCTCCCTTCCAAGGTAGTAAAGGTACAAAGATTTGAGTAATGCTTCTTAGGTCATTAACAAACTTTGATTAACACATGATTTCCAAGTTCTTATGTGATTCCCTAAGCCTTTACCACATGTGATCACAGTCCTGAGTGTCAAGGTGTGATCTAGCCATAGTAACACCTGAGGTGTTACAGCCCTCCCCCCTTAAAGGAATCTCGTCCCGAGATTTCAGGCTGAGCCCTCTAGAGGGGTGCTTGAAAGTGTGCTGGTGCTACTCTCTCTTTATACTCAAGTTTCTCTTGTTAACTGCTCTTCGAATGTCATCCTCTTTGCAACTTCAGAAGGAAGTCCTTTTTAAGTTAATTCCACAACTTAGACTATCCTTGCTATCTAGGTTTTTCTTAAAATTATTTTCAAAGGGCAGGTGGGGTGGGGTTTTGGGGTTACGTACCGACTCCTTTGGGCAGAAAGTCGGGGAAGCGGGAGCGTAGAAAATCCTTCGTCTCCCATGTAGCTTCTTCTGCTGAATGGTGACTCCACTGAACTTTATACATCCTGATTGACCTTGCCCGTGTTGATCTCTCCTTTTGATCTAATACCTTGACGAGGTATTCTTGATAGGACAAATCTGGTTCTATTTCAATATCTGGTTCCGACAGTACTTCAGTGGGTAGGCGAACACATTTCCGCAGCTGAGATACATGGAACACATTGTGAACGGCTGACATGTGGGGTGGCAATTCCAATTGGTAAGCCACAGGTCCACAACTTGCTTTTATCTCATAGGGTCCAATGTATCGAGGAGTTAACTTGCCCTTAATTCCGAATCTCTGGACACCCTTGGTGGGTGACACCTTAAGATAGACATGGTCTCCCACTGCAAACTGGAGAGGTTTCCGCCTCTTATCATGATAGCTCTTTTGCCTGGCCTGAGTAGCTTCTAAGTTCTTCTTGATGACTCTGACTTTTTCTTCTGCCTCAAGTACCAAATCTGGCCCAAATATTTCCCTTTCTCCTGCTTGAGACCAATTCAGTGGGATCCTACACCTTCTCCCATACAAGGCTTCAAAAGGTGCCATCTTCAGACTGGACTGATAGCTATTATTGTAAGAAAACTCTGCCAAAGAAAGACACTTATCCCAATCCTTCCCGTAATGTAGTGCACATGCTCTCAACATATCTTCCAAAATCTGGTTTACCCTCTCTGTCTGGCCATCTGTTTGGGGATGGTACGTTGAGCTTCGTATGACATGGGTCCCAAGTGATTCTTGGAGTTGCTCCCAAAAGCGTGCCACAAACAAGGCTCCTCTGTCAGATACAATGGTCTTTGGAATACCATGCAACCGCACTATTTGATCAACATAAATTTCCGCATACTTCTCTGTCTTGTGGGTGGTATGTACTGGCAAGAAATGAGCTGACTTGGTCAGCCTGTCCACAATAACCCAAATGGAATTCATGGTGCCTAGAGGTATTGGGCAATCCTACGATAAAGTCCATGCAAATGTCCTCCCATTTCCATGATGGTATGGGAAGAGGTTGCAAAGGGCCTGCTGCCTTCAAATGACTGGCTTTGATTCTCTGGCAGGTGTCACACTCGGATATATACTTGGCAATTTCCCTCTTCATTCTGGTCCACCAATATAAAGATCTGAGATCATGGTACATCTTGTTGCTACCAGGGTGCATGGAGAATTTGTAAAGGTGAGCTTCATCCAGTATCTTCTTTCTGAGCTCAGGGTCCTTGGGAACAACCAATCGATCTCCAAACCACAAAATTCCCTTGCTATCCTGACGGAAACACTTGTACTTTTCCGCTTTCTGCTTGAGCATGTCTTTGATAACCTGTACACCCTTATCCCCAATCTGTGCCTGAACTATTTGCTCTTGCAATGTGGGCTCCACCGAGATATAACTTAATTCACCGGAAGGAACAACTTCCAGGTTCAATTTACACAACTCATCGCATAGAGTGGTGACTCTTGCATCCATGTTCATACAATTGCACTGGGCCTTTCTGCTCAAGGCATCTGCCACAACATTCGCCTTGCCAGGATGGTAATGCACCTCCAAATCGTAATCCTTGATTAGCTCTAACCATCTCCTCTGCCTCATGTTAAGGTCTGCCTGAGTGAAAATATACTTGAGACTCTTGTGATCAGTGTAAATGTTACAGTGAGCTCCCATCAAGTAGTGCCTCCATATCTTAAGAGCATGAACCACGGCTGCCAATTCCAGGTCATGTGTGGGGTAGTTCTGCTCATGAGGTCTAAGTGCTCGGGAAGCATAAGCAATCACTCTGTTCTCTTGCATCAAGACACATCCCAATCCCGTACTAGAGGCATCACAATAAACTTCAAAGGGCTTGGTGCTATCGGGTTGAGCCAGCACTGGGGCTGTTGTCAAATGTTGCCTCAGTGTATGAAAAGCATCTTCGCACTTTTGGCTCCAAGTAAACTTGGCTCCCTTCTTCAATAACTCAGTCATTGGCTTGGCAATTCTGGAGAAATCCGGAATAAATCGTCGGTAATACCCTGCCAATCCCAGAAAACTCCTAATCTGTCTCACTGTAGTTAGAGGTTTCCAGTCCATCACTTCTTGTACTTTCTCAGGATCAACTGATATCCCATCCTGGGAAATTGTGTGACCCAAGAATTTTATTTCCTTCAGCCAGAATTCACATTTAGACAACTTTGCATAAAGACGATGATCGCGCAGTCGCTGAAGCACGATATGCAGATGCTCAGCATGCTCGTCTTCATTCTTGGAATAGACCAGAATATCATCAATGAAAACAACCACGAACTTGTCCAGCTCTGGCATGAATACTGAGTTCATCAAGTACATGAAATAAGCTGGGGCATTGGTCAGCCCAAAAGACATCACCAAAAACTCATACAGCCCATATCTGGTGGAGAAAGCCATCTTGGGAATATCACTGGCACGGATCTTGATCTGATGGTAACCTGAGCGAAGGTCTATCTTGGAGAATACCTTGGCTCCTACTAATTGATCAAACAAGACATCAATGCGGGGCAGTGGGTATTTGTTCTTGATAGTCACCGCATTGAGAGGGCGGTAGTCAACACACATCCTCAAACTTTCATCCTTTTTCTTCACAAATAATGCTGGACATCCCCATGGTGAAGTACTTGGGCGAATAAACCCCTTGTCCAACAATTCTTGCAGTTGCTTCTTCAGTTCTGCTAGTTCCGCGGGAGGCATCCTATAGGGTCTCTTGGAGATAGGAGCAGTCCCGGGTTGCAATTCAATTGCAAACTCAATGTCTCTGTCAGGTGGCATTCCTGGCAATTCATCCGGAAAAACATCTGGGTAGTCACAGATGACGGGGATCTTTTCCACTGGGGATTCTATCATAACAAAGGCACAAGAACGGGTGCAACCCTGATCGGGCAAATATAATGTGGTTTCACCACAGGTTGGTGAGTGCACTTCAATGGCCCTAGCTGCAATGTCAATAACTGCCCGATGCCTTGTTAACCAGTCAGTTCCTAATATAATATCCATGCTGTCCAAACCCAAAATGAGGAGGGTGGTTTTAATTATTAGACTACCAAACTTTATGGGCACATGCCTGCTGATTTGATTAGTGGCAATCCTGCCTCCTGGCGTTGAAATTGTGATACCCCCATTGGTGTGGTGAAAAGGCAACTGGCACTTGGCACTAAATTTGGCACTGATAAAACTATGCGAAGCACCAGAATCAAAAAGAATAATAGCAGGATAATTTAAAACTGTAAAGATACCAGTCATGACGGATGCTCCCTCTGGAATATCAGCCATGGTGGTGAAGTTTAGCCTGCCCTGCCTCACTTGCACCTTCTGCCTCTTGCCCTGGTTCGGATTGACATTCTGCCCCTGCCTCTGCTGGTTCCAGGGGCAATTCTTGGCATAATGTCCGGTGCTGCCACACGTGAAACACCTGTTGTCATTTGCCTGGCGGTATTGCTGCTGCTGATTGTTCCTCTGAGCTGGAAACTGGGTGCGGTTGGGTGTCTGCTGCTGCTGCTGCGGTGGTCGGATCACCCATCTCCCTTGCTGCTGCTGGGGTCCCCTGTTCTGAGTGTCAGACACAATCCTAAAGCGCTGTGGCTGAGCTGAGGGTCCTGCCACAGGGGTCTTCCTCTTCTTTTCTACCTGTCGAGCTGTAATGCAGTCCTCCTGGGAGATAGCTATGTTGACCAACTCATTATAGCTGTTGGCCCTGACAGTGTTGAGACGATCACGGAGCTTAGTGTTGAGCCCCCTCCTGAACCTGTCTCTCTTCTTCTCATCCGTGTCTGCGTGATATCCAGCATATTGGCACAAGTCATTAAAAGCCTGGGCATACTGCAACACTGTCATGTTGCCCTGAGTGAGTGCCAGAAACTCGTTGAGCTTTCGGTCCATGATGCCTGCGGGTATGTGATGCCCCCTGAAGGCTGCCTTAAACTCCCTCCATTCCACTTCATGGTCAGCCGGTTGCATAGCCAGATAGTGGTCCCACCATGTCCGCGCGGGTCCGCGAAGCTGCTGAGTAGCGAACCGGACCTTAGTGACTTCTGAGCAAGCTCCATGGAGTAGCGGGAATTTGGATTCCACTACTCGCAACCACACATCTGCATCTAGTGGATCCTCTGCCCTTGTGAACAATGGGGGCTGGGTACTGAGGAACTCCTGGTAGGTAGCTGCCGCGGGGAGACGCTGATGGTCTCCACCACCATAGTGCTGAGGTGGTGGCTGACGCTGAGCTAGCTGCCTCAAAATCTCGTTCTGCTGGGCCATCAGCTCCTGCAGAGTGGGGGTGGTGGTGGCGGTGGAGGAACGCGCTCATTCTGGCCACGACGCTGCCTCCCGGCCATCTGAAAAACCACATAAATACTTAACACCATATCTCTATTCAAGATTTAATCGCGGCGAAAAGAGTCAACAGCGAAATGATAGACTCCAACTTCAACAAAAGGATTTATAAAGGCGTAACTTTTTCCTTCCAAATTTAAACTGATAACAGCATCCATCCAACATGCTTCCAAAAGAGTTTAACACGATTACATCATTTGTCCCAAAAAGACTCAACTCTATCTAGCCTAGTACCCCAAGGGTGCAAAAGCTAAGCTAGCTGCGAGGAGTCCTACATTACCGGTCTCTATTCCTACTTTGGCAACTAATGAGCGAAAGAGGCGACACTCGACTCGGGGGAAGGTGGCCTCCCTGAGCCAGCAGTGTCTACGCTGGAAGCAGGCTCCTCCCCTCCCTCAATGTCGACGTCCTCGTCAGCCTCCCCATCATGGATCTCCTAATGATGCATGTCTAGGTGCTCATTAGCCTCTGCGAGCTGCTGCTGGGTGTTGAGAAGCTGATCTTCGAGAACCTCGATGGTGTTCTCCCTTGTTCCCACCAATTCCTCCAACTCCTGGATCTCATCAGACAGCTGCTCCACTTGTAAATCTTTTTCTACCAGCTCCTGGGACAAGTCAACCACGAGCTCCTCCCTGTTATCCAGGGTGATCTTGGTTGCCTCCAATAAGGCCATCAGATGAGACATTGCTTCCCTACGCATCACTTGCAGACGGTACAGGGCGTTCATGCACCGTACCGACAAGTGAGCCGTGTGGCCTGGGTAGAGAGCCCAGATATCCTTGGCATGCTCCACCCGATCCTTCCACATTGGGTCGTCTTCCTTCTCAGCGGGAAACAAGCCAATGGGGTGGGTGGAAAGCTCCAAGGGGTGGAATCCACAAAAAGTCGTCAACCCGTGCAGAGCGATCGCCTCGATCGTGTCCTCCGCCCGGTATCCGAAAGACTCGGAGTCCAGCGAACGCCAGCCTGGCTGCAGGGGATGAGGCTCCAAGATCATCCTCACCCTACAGCGGGGCACCCGGTGCTTCTCAAACTGCTGCACCGTGTACTGAGGGGGTGTCAAGTACCCGGCTCCCTGGAGTACCTCCCACAAAATACGGGGAAAGCCCTCTCGTGCAAGCCCGTCAGTGTGGGTTAGTGCATTTCCATCCTCTGAGGATCCGTGGGAAGTCATCTGTGTACGGTTAAGCGTAAGTAAAAGAAAAAGAATTATAAAAAGAACAAGAGAAATAAAACTCAACCTTTCTTTTAGTTAAATAAAAAGGTACTGGAGACTTAGTTGGTTATCACCTTGTTTTTAAGTTTTACTCAATTGTTTAATTTAGCAATGCATGCATGCTCGTCCTAAATGACCTCACCAACATAAGGGAATAGGGAAGGACTCCCATCCCTTAAAGTGGCCTGTAGGGCCTAATTATTTAGCAACCTAGTTACCCTTCTATCATCTTAAGGCTTCACGTCTTAGGTCTATCCTACTTGTCCTATGATCTATCCAACATTGTTTCTATCAAGTTTTATTTTTGAAAAAGGGATGGTATTCATATTTTATTGATTCCTCTGTGGTGGTACAAGCTCCGATACCAGCTGTGGCGGAACTGCCCGAATTATTCCAACTTAAGTGCCTAAGCCCTGCCTTAGAGGCTAGACCACACTTAAATGGGAATAACCCGTCAATCCCTCGGATCTAGTCCGACACGGCCACTGACAGGATCAAGTACCACAATCTCACGCGATGGTGAGTCACAGAGCAAATACAATAAAGCATAAAACCATGCATGTGCGAGTATTAGATTATTACATCATCATCATCAGAGTTTTTGCAAAAGTGACCATCATTGTTCTAAGTGCAGCGGAAATAAACTACGGTAAATAAACAGAGAGATGGGGAAGCATGTCCCATCACTCCTCATGCTCCTCCTCAGCCGAGGCGGGGTCCCACTCAACAGTCCAACCCGGTGGTAAGGTGGACGGCCAAGTCACTCCAGCAACCATGTCCTCCAGAGAACCTGTAAAATTATGCCACAAGCAAGGCTGAGTATACTAATACTCAGCTAGACTTACCCAGTGTGAGGAGTCTACTCCTCTACCTCTAGACATGCAGTTGTTTGGCTGTGGGGTTTGGTTTGCCAAAAGCACTAGCTGAGTTTCTAAATCAAGTTTTAACTTTGTCAAATTTAAGTGTGACTCTCTTAAGGCTAAATGTGTCCTATCTACTCATACATAGTAGCAAACATTATTAGCAACCAACATCTTATATCAACTCATCATATTTCCACTTGTTACTCAATGCAGTACAATGGATCAAGCAGTCTCATTAGCTGCGAGAAGCAGACGATTCGAATCGAGTTTTTATCCTTGCAAGGTAAACCTAAACACACGACGTGGCGAGGCACTCCATCCTCACACACATCAACTGTCCCCATCGATTCCCCGTCAGCAGATCAGGGCTCACCGCCTTGGCGTACAATGCCCCACTGACCCCGACTGGCCATCATGCAGTGACCGCACTTGTACCCACCATAACCGGAATGGGAGACTACGTCTCAGGTCGCGTGAGGGGTAAAGTCCACTGCCAGGTTCAATCAGGTACTAGGCTTACCGATTTACCATATTTCTCGGCATATGTTTAGTACGTTCAAACGCTTGACACAGGTATCCGCACGTTAATCCTTATTCCCATTTTACCTCGTAGACCACGTATCCCCATGGATCCGTGTCCACCAACCAACTATCAATGTGATAAGAAAAGTGGGTACAACCAATTCCTGATCTCGCGCGAGTGCTAGAAACATCACTCGTCTTCTATCGAGATCCTAATTAAATAAAGCAGCTACTCGACCTAGCATACTAGTATTCATCTCAACAAGGAATCCTGAGTTCATGCAACTAGGGTTTCAGTCAACTCCTACACTTAAGTGCACAGTACAAGCCTACAAACAACAAGTATAGTAAAATAGCATAAATAACAGGTTATGCATAAACCGGGGCTTGCCTTCCAAGGCTGTGGCAGGCAGATCCTCTGGTGCAGACTCGGGTGCTGGATCTGGGGCTACCTCCTGAGCAGCTCCTTGCTCCGGCACGAGGACGTACTCTCCGTCAGCAAGGTTGCAGTCTATCGAATACAATAAATATGTACATCATGATTATGTAGGATTTAATAACATTATGCTAAAAGAAACTGAGTCCAGGAGTAACTTAGGGTTCCTTAATCATGCGGGGCTTCCAGTGGGTTATGCTTATTACCTTTTAGGCTTAGGTTTTGATTGAGGATAAATATAGTGGGTTTGTATTGCCTTTATATGCTTCAGTGGACAATCTATGAGAGTTTTAGGATGACATTAATTCCCATTATTCATTTTTCCCCCTTTTCTTCATTTTCTACTTATAATTTCTAGTGTAGGTTTGAACTATGACAGTGGTTTAACATTTTCCAAAAATTCTGTAAAATTACAGTGGATTGCCATTGGTCACTATAGCCCATCCTAGGAAATTGGGGCTCAAAATAAAAGGTTAAGCTTTAGACAAAAATAACAAAGGTGGTGTAAAATGGCCACTTAACACTACACCTCCTCACTAGAGGTGAGTTTCTTCCTAAAGGTTATTTTTGTTGGGATCTAACAGTAATGCTAAACCTCTGTGCCAAAATTCACAGAAAGTTAATTGGTGATTATTTAGTTGTGATTTTCTAAAGTTTAATGATAAAAAGGTGCCTATAACTAACTTGTCATTTGAAAAATATCAAACAACAGATTTTGTATTTTTCCTATGTTCATAATAACCAAACATTAGTTATCCTAAGGTTTGAGGGGTTTTCACCTTAGGGTTATTTTTGTAGGGTTTTTTTCTAAGTTTCCCTGGTTTTCTAAAAATAAAAGGGATCCTACTTATTTTATACTAAACCAGGGTATGATAGATTTTTCCAGTGAACTTTATTGAATAAGTACCCTAATAAAAATAGAGGTGCCCTCTGTTTCATTATTTAAATTACATTTTCTATTTTTCTTAACCTTAAGTGTATTGCAAAATAAGTAGTAAAAACTAACTTAATGGAGTGGACAGAGAGGTTTAACCTTTTTAAACAGGTTAGTAGGTAGATACAAACTTCTCCAATTTTTCCTAACCCTAGTCAAATAATATAACTATTTTTCTTTCTATTATTGAGCTTTTGGCCAAAACTATAATTAAATCAGAGCTTTAAAGTTTTCTATAGTACATAGGGGGTTTTATATTTTTCTTAAGTAGGCTACATTATTTAGGGTCTGACAAAATTGGTTTGACCAAATTTGGATGAACTAAACAGAAGTTATGAATTTTTTTAAAGTCTCTGTTCAATTTAAAAACAGATTTAAATAAGAGTTTCCTGGAAAAACAATTTACACCGAGGCCCCTGGGTTTAAACTGAATCAACCCCCACAAATCTACCCCTGAGCCACTATTCCCCTGAGTCGCTGACAGTTCCAAAAAGCCCCCTAACCTTTTCTTCCTCTCACCCGCAGTCCTTCCCCCAATGTAAACAGTACCCGCGGGAAAGAAAAGGGTGGCGCGGCTTACCGACGGCGAGATAGGTCCGGCGAAGGGCAGGGTTGGCTCGGGGAGGCTCTGGCGGTCACGGCGAGGTGCGGCTCGACGGCGGGGATGGCCGGAATCGCTCGGTCCACGTGCGCAGGCGGGTGTTCTCGTCGGTGGCGAGTGTACCGGCCAAACCACGGCGAGCTGGTTCAATCCGAGGGCAAGGTGAGCTTCATGGGGTCACGTAGTGGCTGTGTGCACCAGGAATTGGAAAAAGATTGAGCGGATTACCCGGTCCACGACTCCGGCGAGGGTGTGAGCTCTGGCAACCGTGGACTGGCCTCTCCGGCGAAGCAAACTTCAATTCCTCGCTCGGGGAGCTTCACCGGGGTGTGCTCAGTCTTCTCCGAGGGCTGGCCGGGGTTGGGAAGGGGTCTACTGGCCGGTCTACGGTGGCAGGGGGATCGGGTGGCCGCGGACACGCTGCGCACGGGCAAACGGCGGCGAGCTGAGCTCCGGTGAAGTTTGAGTGTGCGCGGAAGAGTACAGTCGAAGCCTAGGAGGGCTTTATAGGCGCGGGCGCGGGCCATGGCGCTGGCTTGGCTCGGGCGCGGCGCTGGGCATGCGGGGGCGCGTGCGGGCGTGCTCTGTCGCGGGCAGAAGGCGTCGAACACGTGGAGGTGTGTTTCTTCCATTGTTCAAACGCGTGCAGAGATCTCAAACGTGCGAATCTTGCCATGAATCCGGCGCAGACCTCTTCCTGGCACCTAGGGCTATCTCTCATGTGTGAGTTCCAATGGAGGATACGCCCTAGATCAAGAGATAGACGGGCGCCAAATCTGGCTTGTCTCACTGCCCACATCACGACAAAACTGATGCCAAGACCTGTCAAACGTCAAAGGCTCGGTCTCCACTTTTTCCAGGGGGTGCCTTAGGTGGTATGCCACATTTTTGGTATAGATCCTAAGTGGTTTTGGTGCCATCTTCAAAGTGAACACGGTTGATCTTTAGATTAGGGTTAAAATTTGGACTTAGAGAGAAATAGAGAGCTCTAGCTCTCTCTCCACTTGGAGATTTGAATTGGGGTTTCTCCAGGGGTCTTTTTGCAATATTTCCCTCCCCTAATTGCTGGTTATAAGGTTACTTAAGGTTTGGTTAAAATTTTCCCATGCTTTGCACATTTGCTCACTCTCTTTCCCCTTTTAACCAGGGTTTTGAAAGATAGGGTTTAAGAGAGGTCTAGTCTAGGGTTCTTCCCCCCCTCTCCCTTCCAAGGTAGTAAAGGTACAAAGATTTGAGTAATGCTTCTTAGGTCATTAACAAACTTTGATTAACACATGATTTCCAAGTTCTTATGTGATTCCCTAAGCCTTTACCACATGTGATCACAGTCCTGAGTGTCAAGGTGTGCTCTAGCCATAGTAACACCTGAGGTGTTACAATTTGGTCAGGGTTGCTTCTTGGCGAAGGCAGGGCCTCGGGCGAGACGGAAATCCTCCAGAGTCGGCTGCCCTTATCCGAGGCTAGGCTCGGGCGAGGCGTGATCGAGTCCCTCGAATGGACTGATCCCTGACTTATTCGCACCCATCAGGCCTTTGCAGCTTTGTGCTGATGGGGGTTACCAGCTGAGAATTAGGAGCCTTGAGGGTACCCCTAATTATGGTCCCCGACACTATATCATACAGAACATGAAGTGCATTGTGCCATAGTATAAGTGTGATGCTCATGATAGTTTATGCACTTATGAAAGCATGTTAAAACATCTTAAGCATTTACCCTTAAGGATTTCAAAGAGGCTTAAGGACCATCCACCTTTGGAACAAAGGCAGCTTATCCTCGTTACAAGGTTAAGCTTTAAGCTCTTTGACAATTAAATCACTTCATCTAGTTTAAACAAAGATGCATTAATGCAGGAGTGAGATTTTTTAGAAGTTAAACTAGGTATGAAGCAGGGTTTATGCATGGACATGCTTTCTCTTCTTTTTATACAAGATATGCAAAGAAAGTAGACAAAGGAAGATTTAGGTACATGCGTAAATGAATGGAAGAAGTTTTACTGTTTTGTACCTTCTCATAGGGACGCTCTCTTCATTGTGCTTTGTCCTTAGTCTTAGTTACTTAAGACCTATATTCAAGACAATGTATGGAAATATTTTGCACAATAGAGAGTTCTACAACTAATGATCCTTCTCCTAGTCATTGTTAGTATATATCAAATGGATCACAAATTGCATAAATGTATCATGAATTCTCCTTTTAACTTAGTGCATATCAAGAAATATCGATAGATAGTATATGCGACACTAAGAAATATAAGTGTTCATTCAATGATCAAACAAATAATGGATGTGATCAAAAGAACAACAGATGCATTAGATAAGCTTGCAATAGGAGAATCCAGCAAATATGCTACTTTAGTAATGAAGGATAAGAATTGAAAAATAGTAGCATACTTTATGAGAAACTCATTCTCATGCAAGAGACTATATGAAATTACTAAGATAAAGCGATAGTCTCAACATAATCAAGATATAGAAAGAGGCTCCCCCTAAAGATATGCATCAAGTATTTGAATGAATTGAATGGATGGATTTACTTTAAAGACAAATAGGGAGAAGCATTATACATCTTGATCAAGGCTCATAAAATTTGCAATAAACAACTTAAGCCTGGTATTCTCACAATGAAAAAGGTTTAGAATGCTTACAACCACACCATTGATTGTTTTGAGGATCTTACTATCAAGTAAGTGTTGTTGTTCTTGATGTCCTTCTCTTTCATGTGAGTGTCCTCCCCTTGTAGTTGTTTCTTTTTCCTTTCAAACTTATTGAAAATACTCAAGAAAGATGTTAATAGCACAAGGGAGAATTTGATGAAGGATGATTTCTTTAGTTAAGAAATAAAGACAATTCATCATCCATAAGTCACATAGACATGAAGTAAAATCCTTAGTATTAGTGCATTTCATTAGAAAAGATGAATATGCACCTATTAAACATTTTGATCAATCATTGGAATTTTACTTCTTCATATTGAATTTAGTAATCATTACTTAGAAGCAAATCAATATGAGAACATATATATATAGCAAAGGCATGAATTGGATTCTAATGGACAAGTGCATTTGAGAGAATGAGATTGAATGCACATCTAGTTAATTTACGTCCAATAAAGAATCTATTCTTCACATGGACAGAATATGATAATTTAGAGCAAATAACCAATGATGGGAAGAAGAGTTCACATACCTTTGCTTTTACCTTTCTCCCATTGGGTGAAGAGCAACCCTTGAGCCTCATGCACTTTCTCTTTTATAGATTTCCATAAGTAAGCTCAGGAGATACGTTGTTAGTAACACAAGCACTAGTTTCCATTTTTGTAATCATTTTTGATAAGGAATGAAAAGATAGATTACTAAAACATGGAAACTCCATAGCATGAACTAGATTATCCTATAGATGATGTTATGCTCAATTTTAACTCATAAAATAAGCATAAATAATTTCTTAAGATTATGGAACAACCCTAGTTCATAACATGGAGAGCGATAAATATAGAAGAATCATATCCAACTTAAGCAAGTAGAAATACATTATAAAACATTGGATTGATTCTTTTTATGTTAGATTACACACTTCCAAAGAGAAACTTATTCTCTACAAGTGAGACTACTTGGGTTACTTAAATAAAATCATTAGTCTCACTATTCTAGTTATAGAGAGGGTTTTCCTTTTATAAGTGTACTAAGGATTTGAATTCCTTACATGACACCTTATTCTTTTAAGAACATGAAATATTTCTCTATATCTAGAACATGGCAATGATAGGTTAAATAATGTAAAGCATGCCATGAGGTGCTTACAATAATATGAAGCATGAAGATTGCCATAGAATAGAAATGATGAATATGCAATCTACCATATGAGAGGAATTTCTCCAAAGAATGGTGACATAATTATAAAGACATTTAAAGTGCTTCTTTTTCTATGTGACTACACAAGACACATGAGAAATCATAATTTAAGATGCTTGCACTTAAAAACATAAGTGTTACCATCCTTTGGCTTTCCTCCATGTTGTAGGCCTTGATTTTTCTGCATAGAATAATTCTTTATTTCCTACAACATCAATATCTTCCCCGAGATGATATGAGTTTTAGACATGATAATTTGAAATAACCTTGGGTCAATCTTGAATATGTAGATCATTGAAGATTGATAGCTTGAGTTAATAAGAATTGAATTGACTCTCTCAAGCACCCCAAAGCTTCATATCATCTCCTTCTCCTGCAAAGCTTGTCAAGTATATTTTGGTACCCATCGCTTGATGGGTCCATCAAGGTTAGTCAACAAAGATCTAGGAATCCAAATGTCCTTTGTGTTAGCACTAGGTAAACTCATTACCTTTCTAGCACAAGTTGCAATTTTGGGTTGCCTAGATACATGAGAATTAATTGACAAGCTAGGAGTGGGATTGTTACCAATGGGACAATCCTTGCATTGATGTCCCTTCTTTCGGCATATGTAGCATAGGCGATCTTCAAGCCTTGAAGATTTCTCCCTTCCTTGTTTCTTGCTTGCTACATGGTTAGTGGATATTTTCTTTTCTAACATAATGCCTTTTTGTCTTAAATAGGGACACGACCTAATTAAGTGTCCCTTCTTTGAGCATTTAAAACAAAGTTTATCATCCTTGTTAATAATCAAGTCATTTTTAATATAGGGACATGACCTAATTGAGTGCCCTTTTTCAAAGCATTCACTACACTTCTTACTTCTCTTAGTGTGAAGTGTGGCTTGATTATTACCTTGGATGTTACCTTTTATGGAGGCGTAGTTGAGGCTTTTGGAGGAGGCATTGATTTTCATCTTTTGTTCCTTCCTCTTGGCAATCCTCAAGTCCTTGACATTTTCTTCAAGGGATTTAGTGCATGCCACGGTTGTTCCCGTCTCAAGCTTCTTCACCATGTGATCACGGTTATCTTGAGAAGGTTGAGCAATGCACTTCCCTTTTAGTTGTGTCAAGCTCATCTTTAGCCTCTCATTTTCTTCTTTGAGCTTTTGATACTTATCATCTTTTGTTCCTGCAAATTCTAGCTCAAAGGAAGATTTGCTTGTCGACGGACAACAAGCATTAGCACATGGTAATATAGTTTCAATTTGAATACATGTGCATGAGTGAGGTTGTTGGAATTTTAAGTTTTCTATCACAACCTCATGAGCAATATTTGATATGATATGATCATCCATAAGATTTTTATGAGAGCATAGAAGCATATCATATTTTTCTTGAAAAGCTAGATTTTCAAATTTTAGCTTTTCTACTTGGTCCTTAAGTAAGGCATTCCTATTTACTAATTGAGCGATACAATGTAAGGAGTTATCTTGCTCAATTGAAATAGTTTCATACCTTTGGACCAAATCAACATGAGAGCACTTTAGCTCCTCATGTTCGTTAGTCAACTCGTCAAAGCTTAGCATTTTTATGGAGAGAATATCTTCTAGCCTTTGACGAGCTTCGCTTTGCTCTCTCGCTCTTTTTAGAAGTTTGAGCATGACCGCCTTATCTTCTTGGCTTAGGCGAGCGTAGAGTTGCAAGAAGCTTCTTTCTTCCTCCTCATCCTCGTTTGTGCTTCCGCTATCATTTTCATTAGCCACACAACATATGTGGGAATCGAAATGGGAAGACAAACCTCTTAGAGAGGTGGATTCATCGTTTGGTCTCCATCGGTCATTTTCTTCTTCCTTGCAAGGGTTAGTATCACAAAGACCAAAGGAAGTAGAAGCACAAAATGAACTATCATGTTTGGACTCATCAAATTTGCTTTTAATTCTAGTCCAAATATCATGCACATCACAAATAGGTTTATCATATTTTATTATGAAGGCATGATAATCTTCTTTGCTAAGGGATTTACTTAAGATGTCATAAGTTAGATAGTTTAAGCGTATACATCTTAAATCTTCTTCGGAGGCATTTTCCCTAGCATAGTTAGAAAGAATGATACTCTTGTCTAAAATTTGTTCTAATTGTGGATCTACCGTTCTAAAAGCATTTATCACCCTAGTAGACCACGAATCATAATTAGAACAATCAGAAAGTAATATCTCAAGAGTTACCTCCTTGTTCTCCTTCGGAGTTGTCTTCTTGTTCTTTTAGGATCTTCTACGAGCCATCACTTCGAGTTGTTAGACTCAATATGAAGTGCCTAGCTCCGATACCAATTGAAAGTCGCCTAGAGGGGGGAGGTGAATAGGCGAAACCTAAAAATTAAAAACTTTATCCCCCAACTAGATCCCTTGATTAGTGGTTAGAACAAGATATACAATTATCGGAGTATAAAAACTAAGTCCTTGCTTGTAAAGAGTATTGCTTTCAAATAATGCGGAATTGATAAAACAATACAATTAATAAGTCTATGAGAATAAAGCAAGAGGGCTTAGATAAGAAGAGCAATAACACAAGTTCTTTCTTGCAAGATGTTGCTTCACTAAATGAGAATTTAACTTTAAGCAACACCAAATAATATTAGCAAAGAATAGAGCAAGAAAAACTTAGGAAGGGAAAGAACAAACAAATCACAAGTAATAAGCACACGAGACACGGGGATTTGTTTTACCGAGGTTCGGCCCTCGAAGGCTTAGTCCCCGTTGAGGAGTCCACTAAGGACGGGTCTCTTTCAACCCTTTCCCTCTCTCCACCGATCACCAAAGACCGGAGAGCTCTTCTTCTTCTCAAGGATCACTTAAGACCCCGCAAGGATCACCATACTCTTTGGTGTCTCTTGCTAGCTTTACAAGCCTCCAAAACTTTGGAGGAAGTTCAATGGGAGTCAAAACTCCACGCGCAAATGAACACAAAGATGTAGCACACACTATCTCTCAATGAACCTCACAAGGCACTAGTGCTAAACTCAAATGAGTAGCCCTCTCTTGCTTGCTCTCTCTTTTGTGGCACTTGTGTTGGTTGTAGTGGTCTAAATCTTGTGTATAGGATGGATCAATGAATAGAGGTGGTTGGGAGGGCTTGAATATGTCAACTAGATGACTTGGAATGTTGCTTGGGCTCCCACACCTTGAAGTGGCCGGTTGGGGTGGTATTTATAGCCACCAACCAAATTGTAGCCGTTGGAGAAGGCTGCAGGCGATGGGCGCACCGGACAGTGTCCGGTGCGCCGCCGGACAGTGTTCGGTGTGCCGCCATGTCATCCTACCGATAGGGCTTGGAGCTGGTCGACCGTTGGAGGCTTTGTCCTCATGTGGCACCGGACAGTCCGGTGCCCTTCTGACCAACTGCTCTGACTTCTGCCGCGTTCACTGTGCTGCGCTGTTCACTGTCAGAGTCGACCATTGCGTGCAGATAGTCGTTGCTCCGCTGGCATACCGGACAGTCCAGTGGCCCACCGGACAGTCCGGTGAATTATAGCGAAGCTGCGCCTGAGAAACCCGAAGCTGAAGAGTTTGAGTTCGATCCTCCCTGGTGCACCGGACACTGTCCGGTGCGCCAGACCAGGGAGCACTTCGGATTCCTTTGCTCCTTTCTTTTTGAACCCTTTTTAATCTTTGTATTGGTTTTGAGTTGAACCTTTGGCACCTGTAGAACATATACTAGAGAGCAAACTAGTTAGTCCAATTATTTGTGTTGGGCAATTCAACCACCAAAATCAATTAGGAAAAGGTTAGACCCTATTTCCCTTTCAGGTGGCTCATCCTCTTGATCTTCATTTTCATCACCTTGAGCTTGATCCTCATCTTGGGTTGGTGGAGATGCTTGTGTGGAGGATGAAGGTTGTTGATCTTGTGCTTGTAGAGGCTCTTCGGATTCCTTAGGACACACATCCCCAATGGACATGTTCCTTAGTGCGACGCACGGAGCCTCTTCATCATCTAGCTCATCAAGATCAACTTGCTCTACTTGAGAGCCGTTAGTCTCATCAAACACAATGTCACAAGAAACTTCAACTAGTCCAGTGGACTTGTTAAAGACTCTATATGCCCTTGTGTTTGAGTCATAACCAAGTAAAAAGCCTTCTACAGCCTTAGGAGCAAATTTAGATTTTCTACCTCTTTTAACAAGAATAAAGCATTTGCTACCAAAGACTCTAAAATATGAAACATTGGGCTTTTTACCGGTGAGGAGTTCATATGATGTCTTCTTGAGGATTCGGTGAAGATATAACCGGTTGATGGCGTAGCAAGCGGTGTTGACTGCCTCAGCCCAAAACCGATCCGAAGTCTTGTACTCATCAAGCATGGTCCTTGCCATGTCAAGTAGAGTTCTATTTTTCCTCTCCACTACACCATTTTGTTGTGGCGTGTAGGAAGAAGAAAACTCATGCTTGATGCCCTCCTCCTCAAGAAATCCTTCAATTTGAGAGTTCTTGAACTCCGTTCCGTTGTCGCTTTTTATTTTCTTGATCCTCAAGCCGAACTCATTTTGAGCCCGTCTCAAGAATCCTTTCAAAGTCTCTTGGGTTTGAGATTTATCCTACAAAAAGAATACCCAAGTGAAGCGAGAATAATCATCCACAATAACTAGACAATACTTACTCCTGCCGATGCTTATGTAAGCTATCGGGCCGAATAGGTCCATGTGGAGTAGCTCAAGTGGCCTGTCAGTCGTCATGATGTTCTTGTGTGGATGATGAACACCAACTTGCTTCCCTGCTTGGCATGCGCTACAAATTCTGTCTTTCTCAAAATGAACATTTGTTAGTCCCAAAATGTGTTCTCCCTTTAGAAGCTTGTGAAGATTCTTTATCCCAACGTGGGCTAGTTGGCGATGCCAGAGCCAACCCATGTTAGTCTTAGCAATTAAGCAAGTGTCGAGTTCAGCTCTATTAAAATCAACTAAGTCTAGCTGACCCTCTAACACTCCCTTAAAGCTATTGAATCATCACTTCTTATAAAGACAGTAACACCTACATCCGTAAAAAGACAGTTGTAACCCATTTTACATAATTGAGAAACTGAAAGCAAGTTATAATCTAAAGAATCTACAAGAAAAACATTGGAAATAGAATGGTCAGGTGATATAGCAATTTTACCCAATCCTTTGACCAAACCTTGATTTCCATCCCCGAATGTGATAGCTCTTTGGGGATCTTGGTTTTTCTCATAGGAGGAGAACATCTTTTTCTCCCTAGTCATGTGGTTTGTGCACCCGCTATCAATGATCCAACTTGAGCCCCGGATGCATAAACCTACAAAACAAATTTAGGCCTTGTTCTTAGGTACCCAAACGGTCTTGGGTCCTTTTACATTAGAAACAAGCACCTTGGGTACCCAAACACAAGTCTTGGAGCCCTTGTGTTTGCCCCCAACATATTTGGCAACTACTTTGCCTGATTTGTTAGTAAGCACATATGAAGCATCAAAGGTCTTAAATGAAATGTTATGATCATTTGATGCAATTGAGAGCACCTAGAGGGGGGGTGAATAGGTGATCCTATAAAAACTTAAAACTTATAGCCACAAAACTTGGTTAAGTGTTAGAGAGATAATACCAAGTGACTATAAAGCGAGCTCTTGCGAATCACACAAAAAACAATCACAAGAGACACACGAGTTATCTCGTGGTTCGACAAGTACAACACTTGTCTACCTCCATGTTGTGGCGTCCCAATGGACGAGGGTTGCACTCAACCCCTTTCAAGTGATCCAATGATCAACTTGAATACCACGGTGTTTTTCTTTCTTTCACTATATCCCGTTTGCGAGGAATCTCCACAACTTGGAGCCTCTCGCCCTTACAATTTGATGATCACAAAGAAGCATGGATGTAAGGAAGGGAAAAGCAAGACACACAAGACTCAAAGCACGAACACAAACACGCACACAAGTCACAACTCGAGCTCTAAGTTCACACACGGAGTTCTCAACTCAAGAGGAGCTCAAATTGCTATCACAACGAATGAAATGCGCTAGAATGAAGTCTTGGTGCTTAGAGATGATCAAAGAATGCTTGGTGTACTCCTCCATACGCCTAGGGGTCCCTTTTATAGCCCCAAGGCAGCTAGGAGCCGTTGGAAGCAATCTGGGAAGGCAATTCTTGCCTTCTGTCGGGTGGCGCACCGGACAGTCCGGTGCACCACCGGACATCCAGTGTTCACTGTCTAGTGCAGATTGCTTTCCTAAATTGGCGCAACCGACCGTTGAAGATTTGGAGCCGTTGGCACACCGGACACTATCCTGTGCACACCGGACAGTCTGGTGCCCCCATCAGACCGTTGGCGCGCCCACGCGTCACGCGCGGATTGCGCGGCCGACCGTTGGCGCAGTCGACCGTTGGCTCACCGGACAGTCCGATGATTTTTAGCCGTATGTTGTTGACTGTTTCCCGAGAGCGGCGACTTCGCCGCAGACGACTCACTGGACAGTCTGGTGCACCACCGGACAGTTCGGTGATTTTTAGCGGTACGCTGTCGTCGAGACCCGAGAGTAGGATGTTCATCGGGACTGGTCCTGGCACACCGGACACCGTCCGGTGCACCACCGGACAGTCCGGTGCACCTAGACCGAGCAGCCTTTTGGCTGTACATAGCCAACTTTCCTCCAAAACGAATTCTCCTGTTTCTAGCACTTTGAGAGCACCTAGAGGGGGGTGAATAGGTGATCCTGTAAAAACTTAAACTTAAAGCCACAAAAACTTGATTAAGCGTTAGCACAATAAGGCCAAGTGGCTAGAGAGGAGTTCTTGCAAAACACAACAACCACAAGAGGATCAACACAGATAGACACAGTGGTTTATCCCGTGGTTCGGCCAAGTACAAAACTTGCCTACTCCACGTTGTGGCGTCCCAACGGACGAGGGTTGCAATCAACCCCTCTCAAGCGGTCCAAAGACCCACTTGAATACCACGGTGTTTTGCTTTGCTTTACTATATCCCGCTTGCGAGGAATCTCCACAACTTGGAGCCTCTCACCCTTACACTTTGATGTTCACAAAGAAGCACAGAGTAAGGGAGGGATGAGCAACACACACAAGACACAAAATCAGAGCGACAACACGCACACAAGTCACAATAAGAGCTCACAAGACAACCCGACGAGTTCACAACTCAAATAGAGCTCTAGTTGCTCTCACAAAGAATCAAATGCGCGGAATCGAAATTCTTGGTGCTTAGGAATGCTTAGAGAATGCTTGGTGTACTCCTCCATGCGCCTAGGGGTCCCTTTTATAGCCCTAAGGCAGCTAGGAGCCGTTGAGAGCATTCTAGGAAGGCAATTCTTGCCTTCTGCCGCCTGGGGCACCGGACAGTCCGGTGCACCACCGGACACTGTCCGGTGCGGATCTCTTTCCTTATTTGGCGAAGCCGACCGTTGCAGATTCAGAGCCGTTGGCGCACCGGACACTGTCCGGTGCACACCGAACAGTCCGGTGCCCCCTTGTGACCGTTGGCTCGGCCACGCGTCACGCGCGGAATCCTCGGCCGACCGTTGGCCCGGCTGACCGTTGGATCACCGGACAATCCGGTGCACCACCGGATAGTCCGGTGAATTATAGCCGTACGTCGTTAATCATCTCCCGAGAGCGACGAGTTCGCCTGTGAATGGCTCACCGGACAGTCCGGTGATTTATAGCCGTACAGCGCCGTCGAAGTCCCGAGAGCAGCAAGTTCGCCAGAGCCAGCCTGGCGCACCGGACACTGTCCGGTGCACCACCGGACAGTCCGATGCACCCAGACTGAGCAGACTTCGGCTGAAAGAAGCTATCTCTTTTCCAATTTGATTTCTCCTGTTTCCAGCACTTAGACACAATACATTAGTTCTCAAAACAATGTACTAAGTCTAGAAACATACGTTTAGACTTGATTTGCACTTTGTCCCTCACTTGGCATAGATTAACATTCAAGCACTTGTGTTGGACACTAAATCACCAAAATACTTAGAAATGGCCCAAAGGCACATTTCCCTTTCAATCTCCCCCTTTTTGGTGATTTATGCCAACACAACACAAAGCAACTAGAACAAGTGCAATATCAATGCAAATAAGAACACAAATTGTTTTGATTCAACTTTGGCATATTTGGATCATACTTTGCCACCACCTGGTTTGTTTTTGCAAATCAAACTCAATTTCCTATTTCTAAGTAAAATTCACTTGTAGAGACATAAAGAGAGGTATTCCAAGAGAAATTGATCAAAGATTCAAAAACTCCCCCTTTTTCCCATAATCAACCATTTTCCCCACAAGAGGCCAACTTTTGACAAAGAGGGACAATAAGAGTATTTTGACAAAACAAAAGCTCTATTCTACTGTTTTCAAAATTCTCAAGTGGTAGCTGATCCATTTCTTGCTTTAGCCTTATTTTCTCCCCCTTTGGCATCAAGCACCAAAACGGGATCAATCTTGGCCCTTAAACCTCATTGCCTCACCAAAATCTTCACATAAGAGTACCAAGGAAATAATAGTACATGAGATGAACTTGGAAGAAGTTACCCTCTCATCGGAGTGCAGTGGAAGTCTTCCATGGTCCAAGTCCACCTTTTCCCTTTCAAACCTCCTTTGAGACTAAATTAAGAAAACTCAAGCACATGGTTAGTCTCAAAGGGTCAAGTTGTAGCACATCTCCCCCTCAATGTGTGCATCACTTGCAAATGGACTTGTGAGGTCGGGGAGTGCTTGTACAACTTGAGCACCATAAATAAACAACAAAATGCATAAGGAACATGATCAAGGCATATACACATGTATGCTATAAATCAATCCAAGTTCCACGAATCTAAGACATTTAGCTCACTACGCAGCCTGCAAAAGGTCTTCTCATCTAGAGGCTTCGTAAAGATATCGGCTAGCTGGTTCTCGGTGCTAATATAAAACACTTCGATATCTCCCTTTTGTTGGTGGTCTCTCAAAAAGTGATGCCGGATGTCAATGTGCTTTGTGCGGCTGTGCTCAACAGGATTATCCGCTATGCGGATAGCATTCTCATTATCACATAGGAGTGGGACTTTGCTCAGATTGTAGCCAAAGTCCCGGAGGGTTTGCCTCATCCAAAGTAGTTGCGCGCAACACTGTCCTGCGGCAACGTACTCGGCCTCAGCGGTGGATAGGGCTACGGAGGTTTGTTTCTTAGAACTCCATGACACCAGGGACCTTCCTAAGAATTGGCACGTCCCTGATGTACTCTTCCTATCGACCTTACATCCAGCATAATCGGAGTCTGAATATCCAATTAAGTCAAAGGTAGACCCTTTTGGATACCAGATCCTGAAGCAAGGCGTAGCGACTAAATATCTAAGAATTCGCTTCACAGCCACTAAGTGACACTCCCTTGGATCGGATTGAAATCTAGCACACATGCATACACTAAGCATAATATCTGGTCTACTAGCACATAAATAAAGCAGGGAACCTACCATGGACCGGTATGCTTTTTGATCAACGGACTTACCTCCTTTGTTGAGGTCGGCGTGTCCGTCAGTTCCCATCGGAGCCTTTGCGGGCTTGGCGTCCTTCATCCCAAATCGCTTTAGCAAGTCTTGCATGTACTTCGTTTGGGAGATGAAGGTGACGTCCTTGAGTTGCTTCACTTGGAACCCAAGAAATTAGTTCAACTCGCCCATCATCGACATCTCGAATTTCTATGTCATTACCCTGCTAAACTCTTCACAAGACTTTTGGTTAGTAGAACCAAATATTATGTCATCGACATAAATTTGGCACACAAATAAGTCACCATCACAAGTCTTAGTGAATAAAGTTGGATCGGCTTTCCCAACCTTGAAAGCACTAGCAATTAAAAATTCTCTAAGGCATTCATACCATGCTCTTGGGGCTTGCTTAAGTCCATAGAGCGCCTTAGAGAGCTTACATACGTGGTCGGGGTACCGTTCATCCTCGAAGCCAGGGGGTTGCTCCACGTACACCTCCTCCTTAATTGGCCGTTGAGGAAAGCGCTCTTCACATCCATTTGGAACAACCTGAAAGAATGGTGAGCGGCGTACGCTAGCAAAATATGAATGGATTCTAGCCTAGCCACAGGAACAAAAGTCTCCTCAAAGTCCAAACCTGCGACTTGGGCATAACCTTTTGCCACAAGTCGAGCCTTGTTCCTCGTCACCACCCCGTGCTCGTCCTGTTTGTTGCGAAACACCCACTTGGTTCCCACAACGTTTTGCTTGGGACGCGGCACAAGTGTCCAAACTTCATTATGCTTGAAGTTGTTGAGCTCTTCCTACAAGGCCAACACCCAGTCCGGATCTAGCAAGGCCTCTTCTACCCTGAAAGGCTTAATAGAAGAGACAAAGGAGTAATGCTCACAAAAATTAACTAATCTAGAACGAGTAGTTACTCCCATGCTAATGTCAGCCAAAATTTGGCCGACGGGATGATTCCTTTGAATCGTCTCTCGAACTTGGGTTGGAGGTGCCGGTTGTGCTTCTTCCTCCATTCCATGATCATCTTGTGCTCCCCCTTGATCACACGCCTCTTCTTGATGAACCTGTTCATCGTCTTGAGTTGGGGGATGCACCATTGTTGAGGAAGAAGGTTGATCTTGCTCCTCGAGTTCCTGTGGTCGCACATCGCCAATCGCCAAGGTGCGTATTGCGGCCGTCGGAACGTCTCCTTCATCTACATCATCAAGATCAACAACTTGCTCTCTTGGAGAGCCATTAGTCTCATCAAATACAACGTCGTTAGAGACTTCAACCAAACCCGATGATTTGTTGAAGACCCTATACGCCTTTGTATTTGAGTCATAACCTAACAAAAACCCTTCTACAGCTTTGGGAGCAAACTTAGAATTTCTACCTTCTTTACTAGAATATAGCATTTGCTCCCAAATACACGAAAGTAAGACACATTGGGTTTGTTACCGGTTAGAAGCTCATACGAAGTCTTCTTGAGGAGGCGGTGAAGGTAGACCCGGTTGATGGCGTGGCAAGCCGTGTTCACGGCTTCCGACCAAAACCGCTCGGGGGTCTTGAACTCTCTAAGCATCGTCCTCGCCATGTCTATGAGCGTCCTGTTCTTCCTCTCTACCACACCATTTTGCTGTGGTGTGTAGGGAGCGGAGAACTCGTGCTTGATCCCTTCCTCCTCAAGGTACTCCTCCACTTGAAGGTTCTTGAACTCGGACCCATTGTCGCTTCTTATCTTCTTCACCTTGAGCTCAAACTCATTTGGAGCTCTCCTGAGGAAGCGCTTGAGGGTCCCTTGGGTTTCAGATTTATCCTGCAAAAAGAATACCCAAGTGAAGCGGGAAAAATCATCAACTATAACAAGACCATACTTACTTCCTCCTATGCTTATATAGGCGACGGGTCCGAAGAGGTCCATATGAAGCATCTCCAAAGGTCTTGATGTGGTCATCACATTTTTGGGATGATGAGAGCTTCCCACATGTTTACCTGCTTGACAAGCTGCACAAGGTCTATCTTTTTCGAAATGCACATTAGTTAGACCTATCACGTGTTCTCCCTTTAGAAGCTTGTGAAGGTTCTTCATCCCCACATGTGCTAAGCGGCGATGCCACAGCCAGCCCATGCTAGTCTTAGCAATTAAGCATGCATCTAGACCGGCCTCCTCTTTTGCAAAATCAACTAAATAATGTTTGTCGTCTAGTACACCCTTAAAAGCCAATGAACCATCACTTCTTCTAAAGACAGACACATCTACATTTCTGAATAAACAGTTATATCCCATATTATAGAGTTGACTCACAGATAACAAGTTATATCCAAGCGACTCAACTAAGAACACATTAGAAATAGAGTGCTCGGATGAAATAGCAATTTTTCCTAACCCTTTCACCTTGCCTTGGTTCCCATCACCGAATATTATTGAATCTTGGGGATCCTTGTTCTTGACGTAGGAAGAGAACATCCTCTTTTCCCCCGTCATGTGGTTTGTGCATCCGCTGTCGATAATCCAGCTTGAGCCCCCGGATGCATAAACCTGCAAGGCAATTTTAGGCTTGGGTCTTAGGTACCCAACTCTTGTTGGGTCCTACAAGGTTAGTGACAATATCCTTAGGGACCCAAATGCAAGTTTTATCTCCCTTGCATTTTGCCCCTAATTTCCTAGCAATCACCTTTCTATCCTTTCTACAAATTGCAAAGGAAGCATTGCAAGCATGATAAATTGTAGAAGGTTCATTAATCTTCCTAGGAACATGAGCAACATTTCTCCTAGGCATATGATGAATGACATTTCTCCTGGGCATATCTCTACCATGCATATACAAAGAACTTGAAGCAAACATTGCATTTGAATCATAAGCATTACAACTCCTATCATGATGAATATTTCTAGAAAATTTCCTATAAATAAATGCATGATTCTTTTGAGCACTATTAGCCATAGGGGCCTTCCCTTTCTCCTTGGTGGAGATGGAAGCCTTATGGCTTGTTAAGTTCTTGACTTCCCTCTTGAAGCCAAGACCATCCTTAATTGAGGGGTGTCTACCAATCGTGTAGGCATCCCTTGCAAATTTTAGCTTATCAAATTCACTTTTGCTAGTCTTAAGTTGGGCATTAAGACTAGCCACTTCATCATTCAATTTAGAAATTGAAACTAGGTGTTCACTACAAGCATCAACATTAAAATCTTTACACCTATTGCAAATTACAACATTTTCTACACAAGATGTTGATTTACTAGCTATTTCTAACTTAGCATTTAAATCATCATTAACACTTTTTAAACTAGAAATTGAGTCATGGCATGCAGACAGTTCACAAGAAAGCATTTCATTCCTTTTAATTTCTAAAGCAAGAGAATTTTGCGCATCTACAAATTTATCATGTTCTTCATACAAAAGATCCTCTTGTTTTTCTAACAATCTATTCTTATCATTCAAAGCATCAATCAATTCATTGATCTTATCAATTTTATTTCTATCTAAACCTTTAAATAAACTAGAATAGTCTATTTCATCATCATCACTAGACTCATCATCACTTGAAGAAGCATAAGTAGTATTCCGAGTACATACCTTCTTCTCCTTCGCCATGAGGCATGTGTGACGCTCGTTGGGGAAGAGGGCCGATTTGTTGAAGGCAGTGGCGGCGAGTCCTTCGTTGTCGGAGTCGGACGACGAACAATCCGAGTCCCACTCCTTGCCAAGGTGTACCTCGCCCTTAGCCTTCTTGTAAGCTTTCTTCTTTTCCCTCTTGTTCCCTTGTTCCTGGTCACTATCATTATCGGGACAATTAGCGATTAAATGACCAATCTTACCACATTTGAAGCATGAGCGCTTCCCCTTTGTCTTGTTCTTTTTGGGATGCTCCTTTGTAACGCCCCGAATTTTGCAGTTGAATTTTTTCTTTTCTTCACTCGCCAAATTCGGGCGTTACCTTTTCTTTTTTCTTTTTCCCCTCGCTAGACCTTGACCTTTTCCAAAGCTAGCGGGATTCGGTTTGGAATTCCCGTGTAAAGAAAAACCCTAAAGCATTCTATGTTGTTTGATGCACCATGCCGAACCATGCATTCTCTTGGATTGTTTGAAAACGTAAGTGCATTCATCTAGGAAGATCGGATTTCAAAAATGGGAGAAACCTTTTCTTTCTTTTTCTTTTTCTTTCTCTCTCTCCTCCCTTTTCTCTCTCCCGCGCCGTGGGCTGCTCCTGGCCGGCCCAGCCGCCCCCCGCGCCCCCCTCTTAGGCCTAGCCGGCCCAGCCGCCCCCCCTCCCTTTTTTCCCCAACCCCTCTCCCTCTCTCTCTCTTTCTCCCATTCTCTCCCACCCTAGCCGCCGCCCCTACCCCTAGTTCGGCCGCCCCCTGCCGCCGGCCCAACCGCCGCCGCCCCTCGCCGCTCGCTCGCCCGTCCCCGTCCCCGGTGAGCCCCCTCCCTTTCCTCCCTCCCTCTCCCCTCTCCCCTCCTCTCTCCTTGGCCGGCCCAGCCGCCTGGCCGCCCCCCAGCCGCCCCCTGGCCGCGCGCCCCTGGCCGCCTGGCCGCCCAGCCGCCCCCGGCCGCGCGCCCCCTGGCCGCGCCTGGCCGCCCCTGGCCGTGCCCCCCTGCGCGCCCCCGCCTCGGCCGGCCCAGCCGCCAGTTCGGCCGCCCAGCTCGGCCGCCCCCAGCCGCCCAGCTCGGCCGCCCCGCGCCCAGCCCAGCCGCCCTGCCCCAGGCCGGTTCAACCGCCCCCTGGCCGGTTCAACCGCCCCCCCCCCCCCCCTTTTTTTATTTTTTTTATTTATTTTATTTTATTTTACTTTCTGTTATCATAGTTATTTTATTTTAGGCAGGCTAATCATTGTTCATGTTATTGAAATAGGAAGCTTAATTTAGAATTTCGTTGCGCTAGTTAAATTCATATAATCAATTGTTTATCTCATACAATGTTGATTAACTAAAAATGACTAGGTTTCCATTAGTGCATATAACTAATTTCTTTTGTTAGAACCAATTGTAACTAATCATTAGTGCATAAGATTTAACCCCCTGCGAGACCCTTTCCCGTTTCTTTCTAATCATAATGAATGCGATATCGAATGTCATACTTGATGCATATTCACTTTATTTGTTCCCTTGTATGGTGTACTGTTCTTTTGTATTAAATATGTGGATGTATGTATGTTTGCGCTCGCATAGAGAACGATCTGGTCGAAGAGCCCGAGGAATTCGCAGGAGAAGCCCCTGAGCAGCAGTCGGTTGGTGGAGGCAAGTGTCCTTTGACCTATTGCTGTCCTATTCATTCTTTAATTCACCTCCCGCATTACACATTTATACTTAAGGATTGACTAGCTTTTGTTATTCATGTCCTTGTTTACCTATTTGGGTCGGATTATTACTGCTTAGTCTGATGCTATTGCTCAACTCTAATCAATGAACATGATGTGATTATCTATGATACGCTGTTTTCCCCTTCTTATTTATGATTATATTTGTGACCTTCAAGGGGACTCGAGCGGTTTCTCGAGTGCCTCTCCATAAGGACCTGTTCAATGGATGACCGCCCGGGAAAACAGTGCAACCATGAGGGTGGAATGGGACGCCCTTAGCTGAATAATTTGAGGAACCGGGGTGTAGATCACTTAGCTGTTGTGCCGTCAATGGGGCTCGGTGTATGCGGCTCGCTCTGCCAAGGTTGATTTGTCCCTTGGGGAGGAGTGCGGTACATTTAGGAAACCTAACGGGTGGCTACAGCCCCGGGGAATCTTTGTAAAAGCTTTGTAGTGAATCCCTAGCCATTCACCTTGGGAGTGAATAAGGGTCTTGCAAGCCCGGGCTAGAGAGGGAATCACGGCTTATGGGTAAAGTGCACAACCTCTGCAGAGTGTTATGAAACTGATATATCAGCCGTGCTCACGGTTATGAGCGGCCAAGGGAGCTCCAGAGATTAGTGATACTTGATCAGAGACATTTTGGTACAGGTGGCAATGAGATTGATGGTTCTGATTATGATTATGGTAATGGTAAGTGGTATTCTTTCCGTTTGGAAAGGATACATTGGGCTAATAACTTGGGTTAATGTTAAAACCTGGCCTTCTACTAGTAAAGTAATAACCTGACCAACTAAAAGCAACTGCTTGACTTATCCCCACATAAAGCTAGTCCACTACAGCCAAACGGGATGCTTGCTGAGTATGTTGATGTGTACTCACCCTTGCTCTACACACCAACCCCCCCCCCCCCCCCAGGTTGTCAGCATTGCAACCACTGCTCAGGAGAAGATGAAGCTGTGGAAGGAGACTTCCAGGAGTTCCAAGACTACGACGAGTTCTAGGCGTGGGTTAGCGGCAACCCCCAGTCGGCTGCCTGTGAAGGCCGCGTTATCTACGTTTCTTTTCCGCACTTTGATTTATTGTAAGAACCATATGGACGTCTCAGACGTATGATGTAATCGACTATTATTTCCCCTTTTAATACTATTTGAGCACTGTGTGATGATGTCCATGTTATGTAACTGTTGTGTACGTGAATAACTGATCCTGGCACGTACATGGTTCGCATTCGGTTTACCTTCTAAAAACCGGGTGTGACATAAGTGGTATCAAAGCCGTGCTGACTGTAGGACCGCTAACCTAGAGTAGAATGGTCGTTCTAAGGATTATAGACCTCTGTCCCTGCCTTGACTTTGATATCCCTTCAAAAGTTGGTCATACCGACCAAACCTATGTTCTACTATATATTATACCTTGCTGAAAATTATGTTTTATTCTGATCCTTCATTTATTTATGATTCATTACTTGCTGGTCATATTAATTCTGTTCTCACCCTTTTGCTTGCGATGTCTTTTGTAGATGGCTCGACTTAGACACACTGCACGAAAGTCCGTCATCCCATTCTTACCCTCCCGCCTTGCTGAGCGTCCGCTTCGCCGTCCCGTGGCCGGATAGTCCAGCCAGTTGGAGAGACTGCACCACCGCCTGCATGAGGAGCAGGAGCGTCGACGACAGGAGCAGCAGGGCTCTTCCTTCTCGCTCCAGCAGGAGATAGAGTCTGTGAGGAGCTGCTCTCCTGTGCTTCCTCTGGAGGCGCCCCCTGCACCACCACTGGGCGCCCCAGCTTCTGGAGTAGCTGCTGGAGGAGACCCAGACGACGGAGATGGCGACGATAGCCCGAGCCACGACATCGACTTCCCTGCTGACCATGAGCCGGAAGGATGGGTTGCTCGACCCATCACTCGCGACGCTGCTCGCGGGTGTCACTTCCACGACGCGCTCGACACCCTGCTACGTCGGGCACTTGACCGACGTACTTGGTCCATCGAGTATCGTTGTGTGGTCTACCAGCATAGTCGCGGGGTCTACCCAGACCGCTGGGAGGCGACCTGTTTGGTGCGCCGTCCGGAGAACAGTCTCCAGGGCGCGGAGGCTTGCTCAGAGCACTATTCTATCTCTGAGCGGGACTCAGCTGAGGCAGCCATGCAGGATGCTGCACGGCGTGCGCTTTCGCACTACTGCTCGGTTTTCGGTGGGGTAGCTGACGGTCTCGACCTGAAGTATTACCCCCGCCGTCCATCTGGCAGCACAGGAGGCGTGATTGTTTCACCTGCTGGTGAGGACAATCCTAGGTTGAGCAGCATAGTCAACCTAGCCGCCGTGCTAAACACGGAGCTGGACCATGCACTAGACGAGCTGAGTAGGGCTCGTGCTGAGATCGCCCTGCTGCGGGCTGAGCGCGCGGAACGTCGTCACTTGGATGATGGTTCCCCCGCTCCCGTTGGGACTCAGCACCCGTACCGCTCACCTCGGCGTGGACTCCAGTCTTATGGCAATCCCGACTGCAAGACCAAGATAAATCTAGAACCATAGCTCGTTAGAGTTGGATCTTGTAATTAATACGAAATATATATACGTAGAAGCTTCAGTCTTAGCGTTAATCTCGGTCTTAGTTAGTCTTAGTTAGACAGGGTAGTTTGCTATATCCTGTGCATTTATGTTTGTCATGATGAACTATGTTTGGTTTGGATCTTTGTAATGATTGTCACCAGAGTGTGGGTATCCCCTGCATTTTGGCTTACCTATTATGTTAATGGAGTTAGTTATATAGTTGGGAAACTCTTTATTCTACTTTCCTCTTTATCTGAGAAGCTGTGTGGTCTGCGATGGAGATCAGTGAAGATGCTCATCTGTTCAGTGTTGTTGGAGAATTCTATACTCTTTTCTTATGCTGCAAGATTTGCCAGATCAGTTCTGATGTGTGGTTGCATTCTGCAGATGTCAGAGAACAGGCGCAGAGGAGGAAGGCGTGCTCAGCAGGAGCGAGCCGCTCTGCAGGATGAGGTGCCCCAGCAGCAGCACCTGCCGCCCCCGCCCCCGATGTCCATCGAGCAGATGTTTCTGATGCAGACTCAGGCAGTTCAGGCCATCGGTCAGACTCTGGCCGCCATTCAGCAGCAGCAGCAGCAGCAACAGCAGCAAGCACCACCCCAGCCTCAGATGCCTCAGATGCCCAGAGACAAGCGTGCTGAATTCATGAGAGGTCATCCCCCAACGTTTGCTCACTCTTCTGACCCCATGGATGCTGAAGATTGGCTACGCACTGTGGAGCGGGAGTTGCATACCGCTCAGTGTGATGACAGGGAGAAAGTCTTGCATGGTCCCCATCTGTTGAGAGGAGCAGCCCAATCATGGTGGGAGTCTTACCTCGCCACCCATGCCAACCCCGATGCCATCACCTGGGAAGAGTTCAGAGGTAGCTTTCGTCAGTACCATGTGCCTGCAGGTCTGATGACAGTGAAGAAGGAGGAGTTCCTGGCCCTCAAGCAAGGGTCATTATCTGTCAGTGAGTATCGAGACAGGTTTCTGCAGTTGTCTCGCTACGCTCCTGAAGATGTCAACACTGATGCCAAGCGACAGTACCGTTTCCTGAGAGGCTTGGTCGACCCTCTGCAGTACCAACTGATGAATCATACCTTCCCGACATTCCAGCACCTGATTGACAGAGCAATCATGACAGAAAGGAAGCGTAAGGAGATGGAGGATCGTAAGCGCAAGATCAGTGGACCCCAGCCTGGAAGCAGCAGCCGTCCTCGTTTTTCAGGCAATCAACCTCAGCAGTTCAGGCAGAATCAGCGTCCACCTCAGCAGCATCAGCAGCGTCAGCAGTATCAGCAGTTCCAAAGGCAGTATCCTCAGCATCAGTATTAGAATCGTCAGAGCAATCAGTCAGGAGGTCAGTTTCAGAGGCAGAATCAGCAGACACCTCGCCTTCCTGCCCCAGCAAACCAGCAGAACAGTCAGGCAGCACCAGCTCAGGTTGGAAACAGAGCATGTTTCCACTGTGGAGAGCAAGGCCACTGGGTGATGCAATGTCCGAAGAAGGCAGCCCAGCAGCAGTCAGGCCCCAATGCCCCAGCAAAGCAGAATGTGTCTCAGCCTGGAGCAGGCAACCGCTCTCAGCCGCGCTATAATCATGGGAGACTGAACCACTTGGAGGCTGAAGCAGTTCAGGAGACTCCCGGCATGATAGTAGGTATGTTCCCAGTCGACTCCCATATTGCAGAAGTGTTATTTGATACTGGAGCAATGCATTCTTTCATTACTGCATCATGGGTAGAAGCACATAATCTTCCAATTACTACCATGTCAACCCCCATTCAAATTGACTCAGCCGGTGGTAGAATTCGAGCCGATAGCATATGTTTGAATGTAAGTGTGGAAATAAGGGGGATAGCGTTTCCCGCTAACCTTATAGTAATGGGTACTCAGGGAATAGATGTCATCCTAGGGATGAATTGGCTAGATAAGTATCAGGCAGTTATCAGTTGTGATAAAAGGACAATCAAGTTGGTGTCCCCACTAGGAGAGGAAGTGGTGACCGAGTTAGTCCCGCCTGAGCCGAAGAGAGGAAGTTGTTATCAGATGGCTGTCGATAGCAGTGAAGCAGACCCAATTGAGAGTATCAAGGTTGTGTCTGAATTCCCAGATGTGTTTCCAAAGGACTTACCGGGTATGCCACCAGAGCGGAAAGTTGAGTTTGCCATAGAGCTTCTTCCTGGAACCGCCCCTATCTTTAAGAGAGCTTACAGAATATCCGGACCAGAGTTGGTTGAGCTTAAGAAGCAGATTGATGAGCTGTCAGAGAAAGGTTACATCCGGCCAAGCACCTCGCCTTGGGCCGCCCCTGTCCTGTTTGTGGAGAAGAAAGATGGCACCAAAAGGATTTGTATCGATTATCGAGCTCTAAATGAAGTCACGATCAAGAACAAGTACCCTTTGCCCAGAATAGAAGATCTGTTCGACCAGTTGAGAGGAGCCAGTGTGTTCTCCAAGATTGATCTGAGGTCAGGTTATCATCAGCTCAGGATCCGACCTTCGGACATTCCGAAGACGGCATTCATTACCAAGTATGGTTTGTATGAGTTCACAGTGATGTCTTTTGGTTTGACCAATGCACCAGCATTTTTCATGAACTTGATGAACAGTGTATTCATGGATTACCTTGATAAGTTTGTGGTGGTATTCATCGATGACATTCTGGTTTATTCTCAAAGCGAAGAAGAACATGCAGATCATTTGAGGATGGTATTGCAGAGATTGCGAGAGCACCAGTTGTATGCAAAGTTGAGCAAGTGTGAGTTCTGGATCAGTGAAGTCCTGTTCTTGGGTCACATAATCAACAAAGAAGGATTGGCTGTGGATCCGAAGAAAGTGGCAGACATTCTGAACTGGAAAGCGCCAACGGATGCTCGAGGAATCAAGAGCTTCATTGGAATGGTCGGATATTATCTGCGATTCATTGAAGGGTTTTCGAAGATTGCGAAACCAATGACAGCGTTGCTAGGCAACAAGGTTGAGTTCAAGTGGACCCAGAAATGCCAAGAAGCCTTTGAAGCGCTGAAAGAGAAGTTGACAACAGCGCCTGTCTTAGTCTTGCCTGATGTGCATAAGCCCTTCTCGGTGTACTGTGATGCTTGTTACACAGGTTTGGGATGCGTGTTGATGCAAGAGGGAAGAGTTGTGGCTTACTCGTCCCGACAGCTGAAGGTTCATGAGAAGAATTACCCAATCCATGACCTAGAGTTGGCAGCAGTGGTTCACGCACTGAAGACATGGAGGCACTATCTGTATGGACAGAAATGCGATGTTTACACAGATCACAAGAGTCTGAAGTACATATTCACTCAGTCAGAATTGAATATGAGGCAAAGAAGATGGTTAGAATTGATCAAAGACTATGAGTTGGAGATTCATTACCATCCAGGCAAAGCGAACGTAGTGGCAGATGCTTTGAGCAGAAAGAGTCAAGTCAATCTGATGGTCGCTCGTCCGATGCCTTATGAGTTGGCCAAGGAGTTTGACAGGTTGAGTCTCAGATTTCTGAACAATTCGCGAGGAGTCACAGTTGAATTGGAACCTACCTTGGAGCGAGAAATCAAAGAAGCGCAGAAGAATGATGAGAAGATCAGTGAGATCCGGCGACTGATTCTAGATGGCAGAGGCAAAGATTTTCGAGAAGACGCAGAAGGCGTGATATGGTTCAAAGACCGCTTGTGTGTTCCCAATGTCCAGTCCATTCGGGAGTTGATTCTCAAGGAAGCTCATGAGACAGCCTATTCGATTCACCCTGGCAGTGAGAAGATGTATCAGGATCTGAAGAAGAAATTCTGGTGGTACGGAATGAAGAGGGAGATCGCAGAGCATGTGGCTACGTGCGATAGTTGCCGAAGAATTAAGGCAGAGCACCAGAGACCAGCTGGATTGTTGCAACCATTGCAGATCCCTCAGTGGAAATGGGATGAAATCGGTATGGATTTCATAGTCGGGTTGCCTCGCACTCGAGCCGGCTACGATTCCATTTGGGTAGTAGTGGACCGTTTGACCAAGTCAGCCCACTTCATACCAGTCAAGACCAACTACAGCAGTGCAGTATTGGCAGAACTGTATATGTCTCGGATCGTTTGTCTTCATGGTGTGCCAAAGAAGATAGTGTCAGACAGAGGAACGCAGTTCACCTCTCATTTCTGGCAGCAGTTGCATGAAGCCTTGGGCACACATCTGAATTTCAGTTCAGCTTATCACCCGCAGACAGATGGCCAGACTGAAAGAACCAATCAAATTCTTGAAGATATGTTGAGAGCCTGTGCGTTGCAAGATCAGTCCGGATGGGATAAGAGATTGCCTTATGCAGAGTTTTCCTATAACAACAGTTACCAGGCCAGTTTGAAGATGTCACCATTTCAAGCGCTCTATGGAAGGAGTTGCAGAACTCTGTTGCAATGGGATCAGCCTGGAGAAAAGCAAGTGTTTGGGCCAGATATTTTGCTTGAAGCCGAAGAGAACATCAAGATGGTCCGAGAGAATCTGAAGGTAGCGCAATCGAGGCAGCGAAGCTATGCAGACACAAGAAGAAGAGAGCTGAGTTTTGAAGTCGGAGACTTTGTCTATCTGAAAGTGTCACCGATCAGAGGAGTCAGAAGGTTCGGAATCAAAGGCAAGCTAGCACCCCGCTACATTGGTCCGTATCAGATTCTTGCAAGACGTGGAGAAGTGGCCTATCAGCTCAGTTTGCTAGAGAATTTGTCTGCTGTGCATGATGTCTTTCATGTGTCTCAGTTGAAGAAGTGCTTGCGTGTGCCAGAAGAGCAGTTGCCAGTGGAGGGTCTGGAAGTCTAGGAGGACTTGACCTACGTTGAGAAGCCAGCTCAGATCCTTGAGGTTGCAGACAGAGTCACCCGAAGGAAGACCATCAGAATGTGCAAAGTCAGATGGAATCACCACTCTGAGGAAGAATCAACCTGGGAGCGTGAAGATGATTTGATGGCCAAGTACCCAGAGCTCTTTGCTAGCCAACCCTGAATCTCGAGGGCGAGATTCTTTTAAGGGGGATAGGTTTGTAACGCCCCGAATTTTGCAGTTGAATTTTTTCTTTTCTTCACTCGCCAAATTCGGGCGTTACCTTTTCTTTTTTCTTTTTCCCCTCGCTAGACCTTGACCTTTTCCAAAGCTAGCGGGATTCGGTTTGGAATTCCCGTGTAAAGAAAAACCCTAAAGCATTCTATGTTGTTTGATGCACCATGCCGAACCATGCATTCTCTTGGATTGTTTGAAAACGTAAGTGCATTCATCTAGGAAGATCGAATTTCAAAAATGGGAGAAACCTTTTCTTTCTTTTTCTTTTTCTTTCTCTCTCTCCTCCCTTTTCTCTCTCCCGCGCCGTGGGCTGCTCCTGGCCGGCCCAGCCGCCCCCCGCGCCCCCCTCTTGGGCCTAGCCGGCCCAGCCGGCCCCCCCTCCCTTTTTTTCCCCAACCCCTCTCCCTCTCTCTCTCTTTCTCCCATTCTCTCCCACCCTAGCCGCCGCCCCTACCCCTAGTTCGGCCGCCCCCTGCCGCCGGCCCAACCGCCACCGCCCCTCGCCGCTCGCTCGCCCGTCCCCGTCCCCGGTGAGCCCCCTCCCTTTCCTCCCTCCCTCTCCCCTCTCCCCTCCTCTCTCCTTGGCCGGCCCAGCCGCCTGGCCGCCCCCCAGCCGCCCCCTGGCCGCGCGCCCCTGGCCGCGCGCCCCCTGGCCGCCTGGCCGCCCAGCCGCCCCCGGTCGCACGCCCCCTGGCCGCCTGGCCGCCCCTGGCCGCGCCCCCCTGCGCGCCCCCGCCTCGGCCGGCCCAGCCGCCAGTTCGGCCGCCCAGCTCGGCCGCCCCCAGCCGCCCAGCTCGGCCGCCCCGCGCCCAGCCCAGCCGCCCTGCCCTAGGCCGGTTCAACCGCCCCCTGGCCGGTTCAACCCCCCCCCCCTTTTTTATTTTTTTTTATTTATTTTATTTTATTTTACTTTCTGTTATCATAGTTATTTTATTTTAGGCAGGCTAATCATTGTTCATGTTATTGAAATAGGAAGCTTAATTTAGAATTTCGTTGCGCTAGTTAAATTCATATAATCAATTGTTTATCTCATACAATGTTGATTAACTAAAAATGACTAGGTTTCCATTAGTGCATATAACTAATTTCTTTTGTTAGAACCAATTGTAACTAATCATTAGTGCATAAGATTTAACCCCCTGCGAGACCCTTTCCCGTTTCTTTCTAATCATAATGAATGCGATATCGAATGTCATACTTGATGCATATTCACTTTATTTGTTCCCTTGTATGGTGTACTATTCTTTTGTATTAAATATGTGGATGTATGTATGTTTGCGCTCGCATAGAGAACGATCCGGTCGAAGAGCCCGATGAATTCGCAGGAGAAGCCCCTGAGCAGCAGTCGGTTGGTGGAGGCAAGTGTCCTTTGACCTATTGCTGTCCTATTCATTCTTTAATTCACCTCCCGCATTACACATTTATACTTAAGGATTGACTAGCTTTTGTTATTCATGTCCTTGTTTACCTATTTGGATCGGATTATTACTGCTTAGTCTGATGCTATTGCTCAACTCTAATCAATGAACATGATGTGATTATCTATGATACGTTGTTTTCCCCTTCTTATTTATGATTATATTTGTGACCTTCAAGGGGACTCGAGCGGTTTCTCGAGTGCCTCTCCGTAAGGACCTGTTCAATGGATGACCGCCCGGGAAAACAGTGCAACCATGAGGGTGGAATGGGACGCCCTTAGCTGAATAATTTGAGGAACCGGGGTGTAGATCACTTAGCCGTTGTGCCGTCAATGGGGCTCGGTGTATGTGGCTCGCTCTGCCAAGGTTGATTTGTCCCTTGGGGAGGAGTGCGGTACATTTAGGAAACCTAACGGGTGGCTACAGCCCCGGGGAATCTTTGTAAAAGCTTCGTAGTGAATCCCTAGCCATTCACCTTGGGAGTGAATAAGGGTCTTGCAAGCCCGGGCTAGAGAGGGAATCACGGCTTATGGGTAAAGTGCACAACCTCTGCAGAGTGTTATGAAACTGATATATCAGCCGTGCTCACGGTTATGAGCGGCCAAGGGAGCTCCAGAGATTAGTGATACTTGATCAGAGACATTTTGGTACAGGTGGCAATGAGATTGATGGTTCTGATTATGATTATGGTAATGGTAAGTGGTATTCTTTCCGTTTGGAAAGGATACATTGGGCTAATAACTTGGGTTAATGTTAAAACCTGGCTTTCTACTAGTAAAGTAATAACCTGACCAACTAAAAGCAACTGCTTGACTTATCCCCACATAAAGCTAGTCCACTACAGCCAAACGGGATGCTTGCTGAGTATGTTGATGTGTACTCACCCTTGCTCTACACACCAAACCCCCCCCCCCAGGTTGTCAGCATTGCAACCACTGCTCAGGAGAAGATGAAGCTGTGGAAGGAGACTTCCAGGAGTTCCAAGACTACGACGAGTTCTAGGCGTGGGTTAGCGGCAACCCCCAGTCGGCTGCCTGTGAAGGCCGCGTTATCTACGTTTCTTTTCCGCACTTTGATTTATTGTAAGAACCATATGGACGTCTCAGACGTATGATGTAATCGACTATTATTTCCCCTTTTAATACTATTTGAGCACTGTGTGATGATGTCCATGTTATGTAACTGCTGTGTACGTGAATAACTGATCCTGGCACGTACATGGTTCGCATTCGGTTTACCTTCTAAAAACCGGGTGTGACATCCTTGCGTCCCTTTAGCGCCGTCTTGAAGCGCTTAATGATGAGGGCCATCTCTTCCTCATTTAGCCCCGCCGCCTCAACTTGCGCCACCTTGCTAGGTAGCGTCTCCTTGCTCCTCGTTGCCTCGAGAGCAATAGTTTGAGGCTCTTGGATTGGTCCATTTAATGCACCATCGACGTATCTTGCCTCCTTGATCATCATCAGCTCGCTTAGAAACTTTCCAAGGATCTCCTCGGGTGTCATCTTCGTGTACCTAGGATTCTCACGAATATTGTTCACAAGATGTGGATCAAGGACGGTAAAGGACCTTAGCATTAGACGGACGATGTCGTGGTCCGTCCATCGCGTGCTTCCATAGCTCCTTATTTTGTTGACGAGGGTCTTGAGCCGGTTGTACGTTTGGGTTGGCTCCTCGCCCCTAATCATTGCGAATCTCCCAAGTTCGCCTTCCACCAATTCCATCTTGGTGAGCATGGTGACGTCGTTCCCCTCATGTGAGATCTTGAGGGTGTTCCAGATCTGCTTGGCGTTATCCAAGCCGCTCACCTTATGGTATTCGTCCCTGCACAAAGAAGCTAGAAGAACAGTAGTAGCTTGTGCATTTTTGTGAATTTGCTCATTAATGAACATGGGACTATCAGTACTATCAAATTTCATTCCACTCTCGACTATCTCCCATATGCTTGGATGGAGAGAGAACAAGTGACTACGCATTTTGTGACTCCAAAATCCGTAGTCCTCCCCATCAAAGTGTGGAGGCTTGCCAAGAGGAATGGAAAGCAAATGTGCATTTGAACTATACAGAATACAAGAATAATCGAAAGAGAAGTTTGAATTAACCGTCTTCTTTTTCTCGTAGTCGTTGTCGTCGTCCTTTTGGGAAGAAGAGGACTCATCGATGTCGTCGTAGTAGATGATCTCCTTGATGCGCCTCGTCTTCTTCTTCTTCCCATCTTTTCGTTTGTGGCCCGAGCCCGAGTCGGTAGGCTTGTCATCTTTCGGCTCGTTGACGAAGGACTCCTTCTCCTTATCATTGATCACAATTCCCTTCCCATTAGGATCCATCTCTTCGGGCGATTAGTCCCTTTCTTGAAGAGAATGGCTCCGATACCAATTGAGAGCACCTAGAGGGGGGTGAATAGGTGATCTTGTAAAAACTTAAACTTAAAGCCACAAAAACTTGATTAAGCGTTAGCACAATAAGGCCAAGTGGCTAGAGAGGAGTTCTTGCAAAACACAACAACCACAAGAGTATCAACACAGATAGACACAGTGGTTTATCCCGTGGTTCGGCCAAGTACAAAACTTGCCTACTTCACATTGTGGCATCCCAACGGACGAGGGTTGCAATCAACCCCTCTCAAGCGGTCCAAAGACCCACTTGAATACCACGGTGTTTTGCTTTGCTTTACTATATCCCGCTTGCGAGGAATCTCCACAACTTGGAGCCTCTCGCCCTTACACTTTGATGTTCACAAAGAAGCACGGAGTAAGGGAGGGATGAGCAACACACACAAGACACAAAATCAGAGCGACAACACGCACACAAGTCACAACAAGAGCTCACAACACAACCCGACGAGTTCACAACTCAAATAGAGCTCTAGTTGCTCTCACAAAGAATCAAATGCGCGGAATCGAAGTCTTGGTGCTTAGGAATGCTCAGAGAATGCTTGGTGTACTCCTCCATGTGCCTAGGGGTCCCTTTTATAGCCCCAAGGCAGCTAGGAGCCATTGAGAGCATTCCAGGAAGGCAATTCTTGCCTTCTGCCGCCTGGCGCACCGGACAGTCCGGTGCACCACCGGACACTGTCCGGTGCGGATCTCTTTCCTTATTTGGCGAAGCCGACCGTTGCAGATTCAGAGCCGTTGGCGCACCAGACACTGTCCGGTGCACACCGGACAGTCCGGTGCCCCCTTGTGACCGTTGGCTCGGCCACGCGTCACGCGCGGAATCCTCGACCGACCGTTGGCCCGGCTGACCGTTGGATCACCGGACAGTCCGGTGCACCACCGGACAGTCCGGTGAATTATAGTCGTACGCCGTTAATCATCTCCCGAGAGCGACGAGTTCGCCTGTGAATGGCTCACCGGACAGTCCGGTGATTTATAGGCGTACACCGCCGTCGAAGTCCCGAGAGCAGCAAGTTCGCCAGAGCCAGCCTGGCGCACCGGACAGTCCGGTGCACCCAGACTAAGCAGACTTCGGCTGAAAGAAGCTATCTCTTTTCCAATTTGATTTCTCCTGTTTCCAGCACTTAGACACAATACATTAGTTCTCAAAACAATGTACTAAGTCTAGAAACATACCTTTAGACTTGATTTGCACTTTGTCCCTCACTTGGCATAGATTAACATTCAAGCACTTGTGTTGGACACTAAATCACCAAAATACTTAGAAATGGTCCAAAGGCACATTTCCCTTTCACACTTAGACATAATACATTAGTCTTCAAAACAATGTACTAAGTCTAGAAACATACCTTTAATCTTGATTTGCACTTCTTGAGTCTTTGGCACAAATATCACTCAAAGCATTTGTGTGGAGCACTTAATCACCAAAATCTTATAGAAATGGCCCAAGGGCACATTTCCCTTTCAATCTCCCCCTTTTTGGTGATTTATGCCAACACAACAAAAAGCAACTAAAGGAAGTGCAACATCAATGCAAATGAGAACAAAAATTTGTTTTTGATTCAAATTTGGCATATTTGTATCATTCTTTGCCACCACTTGGTTTGTTTTTGCAAATCAAACTCAATTTTCTATCTCTAAGTCAAATTCACTTGTTGAGGCATAGAGAGAGGTATTCCAAGAGAAATTGATCAAAGATTCAAAAACTCCCCTTTTTCCCATAATAAAACATTCTCCCCACAAGAGACCAACTTTTGACAATAAGAGACAATAAGAGTATTTTGACAAAACAAAAGCTATAACTCTGCTATTTTCAAAATTCTCAAGTGGTAGCTGATCCATTTCTTACTTTGGCCTTAATTTCTCCCCCTTTGGCATCAAGCACCAAAACGGGATCAGTTTTGGCCCTTAAACCCCATTGCCTCACCAAAATCTTCAATTAAGAGTAAAAAGGCAATAAGAGCATAGAGATGAACTTGGAGTAAATTACCCTCTCATCGGAGTGCAGTGGAAGTCTTGCATGGTCCAAGTTCACCTTTTCCCTTTCAATCACCTTTGAGACTAAATTAAGAAAACTCAAGCACACGGTTAGTTTCAAAGGGTCAAGTTGTAGCATTTCTCCCCCTAAATATGTGCATCGTTTACACATGAACTTGTGAGGTCCGGGGATCCCTTGCACAACTTGAGCACCATAAATAAGCAATAATATGCATAAAGGAACATGATCAAAGGCATAAAACACATGTATGCTCTAGATCAATCCAAGTTCCATGAATCTAAGACATTTAGCTCACTACGCAGCCTGCAAAAGGTCTTCTCATCTAAAGGTTTGGTAAAGATATCGGCTAGCTGGTTCTCGGTGCTAACATAAAACACTTCGATATCTCCCTTTTGCTGGTTATCTCTCAAAAAGTGATGCCGGATGTCTATGTACTTTGTGCGGCTGTGTTCAACAGGATTGTCCGCCATGCGGATTGCACTCTCATTGTCACATAGGAGTGGGACTTTGCTCAGATTGTAGCCAAAGTCCCGGAGGGTTTGCCTCATCCAAAGTAGTTACACGCAACACTGTCCTGCGGCAACATACTCGGCCTCAGCGGTGGATAGGGCAACGGAAGTTTGTTTCTTAGAACTCCACGACACCAGGGACCTTCCTAAGAATTGGCACGTCCCTGATGTACTCTTCCTATCGACCTTACATCCAGCATAGTCGGAGTCTAAGTATCCAATCAAGTCAAAGGTAGACCCCTTTGGATACCAGATCCCGAACCAAGGTGTAGCAACTAAATATCTAAGAATTCGCTTAACGGCCACAAGGTGACACTCCCTTGGGTCGGATTGAAATCTAGCACACATGCATACGCTTAGCATAATATTCGGTCTACTAGCACATAAATAAAGTAAAGACCCTATCATAGACCGGTATGCCTTTTGATCAACGGACTTACCTCCTTTGTTGAGGTCGACATGTCCGTCGGTTCCCATTGGAGTCTTTGCGGGCTTGGCGTCCTTCATCCCAAACCGCTTGAGCAAGTCTTGCGTGTACTTCGTTTGAGAGATGAAGGTGCTGTCCTTGAGTTGCTTCACTTGAAACCTAAGGAAGTAGTTCAACTTGCCCATCATCGACATCTCAAATTTCTGAGTCATCACCCTGCTAAACTCTTCACAAGACTTTTGGTTAGTAGAACCAAATATTATGTCATCGACATAAATTTGGCACACAAATAGATCGCCGTCACAAGTCTTAGTGAAAAGAGTTGGATCGGCTTTCCCAACCTTGAAAGCATTAGCAATTAGAAAGTCTCTAAGGCATTCATACCATGCTCTTGGGGCTTGCTTAAGTCCATAGAGCGCCTTAGAGAGCTTACACACATGGTCGGGGTACCGTTCATCCTCAAAGCCAGGGGGTTGCTCCACGTACACCTCCTCCTTGATTGGCCCGTTGAGGAAAGCGCTCTTCACGTCCATTTGGAACAACCTGAAAGAATGGTGAGCGGCATAGGCTAACAAAATACGAATCTACTCTAGCCTAGCCACAGGAGCAAAAGTCTCCTCAAAGTCCAAACCTGCGACTTGGGCATAACCTTTTGCCACAAGTCGAGCCTTGTTCCTTGTCACTACCCCGTGCTCGTCCTGTTTGTTGCGCAACACCCACTTGGTTCCCACAACGTTTTGCTTGGGACGTGGCACCAGTGTCCAAACTTCATTTCGCTTGAAGTTGTTGAGCTCTTCCTGCATGGCCAACACCTAGTCCGGATCTAGCAAGGCCTCTTCTACCCTGAAAGGCTCAATAGAAGAGACAAAAGAGTAATGCTCACAAAAATTAGCTAATCTAAAGCGAGTGGTTACTCCCTTGCTAATATCACCCAATATTTGGTCGACGGGATGATTCCTTTGAATCGTCGCTCGAACTTGAGTTGGAGGGGCCTGTGGTACTTCTTCCTCCTTATCTTGGACATCCTATGCTCCCCCTTGATCACACGCCTCTTCTTGAGGAACTTGTTCATCATCCTGAGTTGGGGGTTGCACCATTGTTGAGGAAGAAGGTTGATCTTGCTCCTGGTGTTCCTGTGGTCGCATATCTCCAATAGCCATGGTGCGTATTGCGTCCGTTGGAACATCATCCTCATCTACATCATCAAGATCAACTTGCTCTCTCGGAGAGCCATTAGTTTCATCAAATACAACGTCGCTAGAGACTTCAACCAAACCCGATGATTTGTTGAAGACTCTATACGCCTTTGTATTTGAGTCATAACCTAACAAAAACCATTCTACAGCTTTAGGAGCAAATTTTGAATTCCTACCTTTCTTCACTAGAATATAGCATTTACTCCCAAAAACTCGAAAATATGAAACGTTGGGTTTGTTATCGGTTAGGAGTTCATACGACATCTTCTTGAGGAGGCGATGAAGGTAGACCCGGTTTATGGCGTGACAAGCTGTGTTCACAGCTTCCGACCAAAACCGCTCGGGCGTCTTGAATTCTCCAAGCATCGTCCTCGCCATGTCTATGAGCGTCCTGTTCTTCCTCTCTACCACACCATTTTGCTGTGGTGTGTAGGGAGCGGAGAACTCGTGCTTGATTCCTTCCTCCTCAAGGTACTCCTCTACTTGAAGATTCTTGAACTCGGACCCGTTGTCGCTCCTTTTTTCACCTTGAGCTCAAATTCATTTAGAGCTCTCCTTAGGAAGCGCTTTAGGGTCCCTTGGGTTTCTGTTTTATCCTGCAAAAAGAATACCCAAGTGAAGCGGGAAAAATCATCAACAATAACAAGACCATACTTACTTCCCCCGATGCTGAGGTAGGCGACGGGTCCAAAGAGGTCCATGTGAAGTAGCTCCAAAGGTCTTGATGTGGTCATCACATTCTTGCTATGATGAGCGCTTCCCACCTGTTTGCCTGCTTGACAAGCTGCACAAGGTCTATCTTTTTCGAAAGTTACATTTGTTAGACCTAACACATGTTCTCCCTTTAGAAGTTTGTGAAGATTCTTCATCCCCACATGTGCTAGACGGTGATGCCACAGCCAGCCCATGCTAGTCTTAGCAATTAAGCATGCATCTAGACCGGCCTCCTCCTTCGAAAAATCAACTAAATAGAGTTTGTCGTCTAGTACACCCTTAAAAGCTAATGAACCATCACTCCTTCTAAAGACAGACACATCTACATTGGTAAATAAGCAATTGTAACCCATATTACATAATTGACTAACAGACAACAAGTTATACCCGAGCGATTCAACTAAAAACACATTAGATATGGAATGCTCGGATGAAATAGCTATCTTTCCTAGTCCTTTAACCTTGCCTTGATTCCCGTCACCGAATATGATTGAGTCTTGGGAATCTTTGTTCTTGACGTAGGAGGTGAACATCTTCTTCTCCCCCGTCATGTGGTTTGTGCATCCGCTGTCGATAATCCAGCTTGAGCCCCCGGATGCATAAACCTGCAAGGCAAATTAGGCTTGGGTTTTAGGCACCCAACTCTTGTTGGGTCCTATAAGGTTAGTAATAATAGCCTTAGGGACCCAAATGCAAGTTTTATCTCCCTTGCATTTTGCCCCCAATTTCCTAGCAACCACTTTCTTATTTTTACATGAAAGTACAAAATCAGTGTTGCAGGCATGAAAAACAGTAGCAGATTTATTTTGCATTTTCTTAGGTACATGATGAACAACATTGTTCCTAGGCATATTTCTACCATGCACAAAGGAAGAACTTCAACCACACATGGCATGTGAATCATAAGCATTAAAACTCCTATTATGATGAGCATTCCTAGAAAATTTTCTATCATAAATAAATACATGATTCTTTTGACTACTACTAGCCATAGGAGCCTTCCCTTTTTCCTTGTTGAAAATGGGAGCCCTTTGGCTTGTTAAGTTCTTGGCTTCTCTCTTAAAGCCAAGTCCATCCTTAATTGAGGGGTGTCTACCAACAGTGTAGGCATCCCTAGCAAATTTTAGTTTATCAAAATCACTTTTGCAAGTCTTAAGTTGAGCATTAAGACTTGCTACTTCATCATTTAATTTAGAAATAGAAATTAAATGTTCATTACAAGCATCAACATTAAAATCCTTGCAATCATTGCAAATTGCAACATGCTCTACACAAGGACCGAATTTATTAACTAATTCTAGCTTAGTATTTAAATCATCATTCAAAATCTTCAAGCTAGAAATAGATTCATTGCAAATAGATAATTCAGAAGATAGTAATTCATTCCTTTTAATTTCTAAGGCAAGAGACTTTTGAACATTAACAAATTTGTCATGTTCCTCATACAAGATGTCCTCTTGTCTCTCTAGCAGTCTATCTTTTTCATTCAATGCATCAATCAGCTCATTAATCTTTTCTACCTTAGCTCTATCTAATCCTTTGAACAAGCTAGTGTAATCAATTTCATCATCACTAGAGTCCTCATCACTAGAAGTAGAGTACTTGGGAGTTTCTCTAGTGTTTACCTTCTTTTCCTTTGCCATTAGAAAAGTATGGCGCTCGTTGGGGAAGAGCGACGACTTGTTGAAGGCCGAGGCGGCGAGTCCTTCGTTGTCGGAGTCGGACGATGAACAATCCGAGTCCCATTCTTTGCCGAGGTGCGCCTCGCCCTTCGCCTTCTTGTAGGCCTTCTTCTTTTCCCTCTTCCCACTTTTCTCTTGTTCCTAGTCATTAGTATTGTCGGGACAATTTGCTATAAAATGACCATACTTACCACACTTGAAGCAGGAGCGCTTTCCCTTCGTCTTGCTCTTGTTGGGATGCTCCTTGCGACCTTTTAGCGCCGTCTTGAAGCGCTTGATGATGAGGGCCATTTCTTCCTCGTTAAGCCCGGATGCCTCAACTTGCGCCACCTTGCTAGGTAGCGCCTCCCTGCTACTTGTTGCTTTGAGAGCAATGGTTTGAGGCTCGTGGATTGGCATTGGGCCATTCAACGCCTCATCAACATATCTTGCCTCCTTGATCATCATTCGCCCGCTTACAAACTTTCCGAGTATTTCCTCGGGCGTCATCTTGGTGTACCTAGGATTTTCACGAATAGAGTTTACAAGTGAGGATCAAGGACAGTGAAGGACCTTAGCATAAGCCAGACGACGTCGTGGTCCGTCCATCTCGTGCTTCCATAGCTCCTTATTTTGTTGACCAGGGTCTTGAGCCTGTTGTACGTTTGAGTTGGCTCCTCCCCCTGATCATTGCGAACCTTCCCAGTTCGCCCTCCACCAACTCCATCTTGGGGATCATAGTGACGTCGTTCCCCTCATGCGAGATCTTGAGGGTGTCCCAAATCTGCTTGGCGTTATCCAAGCCGCTCACCTTATGGTATTCTTCCCTGCACAAGGATGCTAATAGAACAGTGGTAGCTTGTGCATTTTTGTGAATTTGTTCATTGATAAACATGGGATTATCCGTACTATCAAAATTCACTCCATTTTCTACTATCTCCCATATACTTGGATGAAGAGAGAACAAATGGCTACGCATTTTATGACTCCAAAATCCGTAGTCCTCTCCATCAAAGTGCGGAGGTTTCCCAAGTGGAATTGAAAGTAAATGAGCATTGGAGTTAGACGGAATATGAGAATAATCAAAAGAAAAGTTTGAGTTAACCGCTTTCTTTTTCTCGTAGTCGTCGTCGTCGTTTTGGGAAGAGGAAGACTCGTCGCTGTCGTAGTAGACTATCTTCTTGATGCGCCTCTTCTTCTTCCCGTCCTTCTTCTTGTGACTCGAGCCAGAGTCAGTGGGCTTATCGTCTCTTGGCTCGTTGAAGACGGATTCCTTCTCCTTATCGTTGACCACCATCCCCTTTCCCTTAGGATCCATCTCTTCGGGCGATTAGTCCCTTTCGTGAAGAGAACGGCTCTGATACCAATTGAGAGCACCTAGAGGGGGAGGGGGTGAATAGGTGATCCTGTAAAAACTTAAAACTTATAGCCACAAAACTTGGTTAAGTGTTAGAGAGATAATACCAAGTGACTATAAAGCAAGCTCTTGCGAATCACAACAATCACACAAAAAACAATCACAAGAGACACGCGAGTTATCCCGTGGTTCGACAAGTACAACACTTGTCTACCTCCACGTTGTGGCGTCCCAATGGACGAGGGTTGCACTCAACCCCTTTCAAGTGATCTAGTGATCAACTTGAATACCACAGTGTTTTTCTTTCTTTCACTATATCCCGTTTGCGAGGAATCTCCACAACTTGGAGCCTCTCGCCCTTACAATTTGATGATCACAAAGAAGCACGGATGTAAGGAAGGGAAAAGCAACACACACAAGACTCAAAGCACGAACACAAACACGCACACAAGTCACAACTCGAGCTCTAAGTTCACACACGGAGTTCTCAACTCAAGAGGAGCTCAAATTGCTATCACAACGAATGAAATGCGCTAGAATGAAGTCTTGGTGCTTAGAGATGATCAAAGAATGCTTGGTGTACTCCTCCATGCGCCTAGGGGTCCCTTTTATAGCCCCAAGGCAGCTAGGAGCCGTTGGAAGCAATCTGGGAAGGCAATTCTTGCCTTCTGTTGGGTGGCGCACCGCACAGTCCGGTGCACCACCGGACATCCACTGTTCACTGTCCGGTGCAGATTGCTTTCCTAAATTGGCGCAGCCGACCATTGAAGATTTGGAGTCGTTGGCGCACCGGACACTGTCCGGTGCACACCGGACAGTCCGGTGCCCCCATCAGACCGTTGGCGCGCCCACGCGTCACGCACGGATTGCGCGGCCGACCGTTGGCGCAGTCGACCGTTGGCTCACCGGACAGTCCGGTGCACCACCGGACAGTCCTGTGATTTTTAGTCGTACGCTGTTGACTGTTTCCCGAGAGCGGCGACTTCGCCGCAGATGACTCACTGGACAGTCCGGTGCACCACTAGACAGTCCGGTGATTTTTAGCCGTACGCCGCCGTCGAGACACGAGAGTAGGTTGTTCATCGGGGCTGGTCCTGGCACACCGGACACCGTCCGGTGCACCACCGGACAGTCCGGTGCACCCAGACCGAGCAGCCTTTTGGCTGTACATAGCCAACTTTCCTCCAAAACGAATTCTCCTGTTTCTAGCACTTAGACATAATACATTAGTCTTCAAAACAATGTACTAAGTCTAGAAACATACCTTTAATCTTGATTTGCACTTCTTGAGTCTTTGGCACAAATATCACTCAAAGCATTTGTGTGGAGCACTTAATCACCAAAATCTTATAGAAATAGCCCAAGGGCACATTTCCCTTTTAGCAATAGGAGATTTCTTTTTAGGCATTTTAACATGACTAGAACAGCTAGAGCTAGAAGCCTCATTCTTATAAATAAAAGCATGGCGAGAAATAGAATGAGTCTTCTTTGCATGAATTCTCCTAATCTTATCCTCAGGATAACCAGTAGGATATAAAATATAGCCCTGGTTATCCTGAGGCATGGGAGCCTTGCCCTTAACAAAATTAGACAACCTTTTAGGCGGGGCATTAAGCTTGACATTGTCTCCCTGTTGGAAGCCAATGTCATCCTTAATGCCAGGGCGTCTCCCACTATAAAGCATGCTACGAGCAAATTTAAATTTCTCATTTTCTAGTTCATGCTCGGCAATTTTAGCATCTAGTTTAGCTATATGATCATTTTGCTGTTTAATCATAGCAAGATGATCATGAATAGCATCTACATTAATATCTCTATATCTAGTACAAATAGTGACATGATCTAGTAGATGTAGAGGGTTTGCAAACATTTAGTTCATCAATCTTAGCATGTAACATGGCATTTTCATTTCTAAGATTGGAAATAACATCATTGCAATCATTTAAATCTTTAGCCTTAGCAATTAATTTTTCATTCTCAATCTTAAGGCTAGCAAGAGATTCATTCAACATGTCAATCTTAGCAATTAAACTAGCATTATCATTTCTAAGATTAACAATTGAATCATCACAAACATTTGATTTCTCAACCTTAGCAATTAATTTGGCATTTTCATTTCTAAGGCTAGAAATAGTATTATGGCAAGTACTTAGCTCACTAGTTAATTTTTCACATTTTTCTACCTCTAGAGCATAAGCATTTTTAACCTTAACATGCTTCTTATTTTCTTTAATTAGGAAGTCCTCTTGACTATCCAAGAGTTCATCCTTCTCATGAATAGCACTAATCAATTCATTCAATTTTTCTTTTTGTTGCATGTTTAGGTTGGCAAAAAGAGTGAGCAAGTTATCCTCATCATCACTAGAATTATCCTCATCACTAGAAGTTGCATACTTAGTGGAGGATCTTGATTTTACCTTCTTCTTCTTGCCGTCCTTTGCCATGGGGCACTTATGGCCGACGTTGGGAAGAGGAGGCCCTTGTTGATGGCGATGTTGGTGGCGTCCTCGTCATCGGAGGAGTCGATGGAGCTCTCGTCGGAGTCCCACTACCGGCAAACATGGGCATCGCCACCCTTCTTCTTGTAGTACATCTTCTTCTCCTTCTTCTTCCCCCTCTTGTCATCGCCCCTATCACTGTCACTAGAAATAGACATTTTGCTATGAAGTGACCGGGCTTACCACACTTGTAGCAAACCTTCTTGGAACGGGGCTTGTAATCTTTCCCCTTCCTTTGCTTGAGGATTTGGCGAAAGCTCTTGATGATGAGCGCCATTTCCTCGTTGTCGAGCTTGGAGGCGTCAATGGGAAGCCTACTTGATATAGACTCTTCTTTCTTCTCCTCCGTTGCCTTGAATGCGACGGGTTGTGCCTCGGGTACGGAGGAGGCACCTTGCTCGATGATCTTCTTGGAGCCTTTGATCATCAATTCAAAGCTCACAAATTTTCCTATCACTTCCTCGGGAGACATTAGTTTGTATCTAGGATCACCACGAATTAATTGCACTTGAGTAGGATTAAGAAAAACTAGTGATCTTAGAATAACCTTGACCATTTCATGGTCATCCCACTTGGTGCTCCCGAGGTTGCGCACTTGGTTCACCAAGGTCTTTAGCCGGTTGTACATGGCTTGCGGGTCTTCTCCTTAGTTGGGCATAAATCGACCGAGCTCCCCCTCGATCGTCTCCCGCTTGGTGATCTTTGTCACCTCATCTCCTTCGTGCGCGGTCTTGAGCACGTCCCAAATTTCCTTAGCGCTCTTCAACCCTTGCACCTTATTATACTCCTCTCGACTTAGAGAGGCGAGGAGTATAGTGGTGGCTTGGGAGTTGAAGTGCCGGATTTGGGCAACCTCGTCCGAGTCATAGTCTTCATCCCCTGGCGATGGTACCTGTACTCCAATCTCAACAACATCCCAAATGCTAGTGTGGAGTGAGGTTAGATGGTGCCTCATTTTGTCACTCCACATATTATAATCTTCACCATCAAACATAGGTGGTTTGCCTAATGGGACGAAAAGTAAAGGAGTATGTTTGGAAATACGAGGATAGCGAAGGGGGATCTTACTAAACTTCTTGCGCTCATGGCGCTTAGAAGTGACAGACGGCGCGTTAGAGCCGGAAGTAGATGGCGACGAAGAATCGGTCTCGTAGTAGACCACTTTCTTCATCTTCTTTTTCTTGTCGCCACTCTGATGCGACTTGGTGTGTGAAGGGGATGCCTTCCCCTTGTTGAGGGACTCTCCCGATGGAGCCTTCCCGTGGCTTGTAACGGGCTTCTCGCCAGTCACCATCTCCTTCTTGGCGTGATCTCCCGACATCACTTCGAGCGGTTAGGCTCTAATGAAGTACCGACTCTGATACCAATTGAAAGTCGCCTAGAGGGGGTGAATAGGCGGAATCTGAAATTTATAAACTTTAAGCACAACTACAAGCCGGGGTTAGCGTTAGAAATATAAACGAGTCCGAAAGAGAGGGCGAAAACAAATCAACCAAAGAAATAGAGCGGATGACACGGTGATTTGTTTTACCGAGGTTCGGTTCTTGCAAACCTACTCTCCGTTGAGGTGGTCACAAAGACCGGGTCTCTTTCAACCCTTTCCCTCTCTCAAACGGTCACCTAGACCGAGTGAGCTTCTCTTCTCAATCAAACGGGACACTAAGTCCCCACAAGGACCACCACATAATTGGTGTCTCTTGCCTTGATTACAATTGAGTTGGGAACAAGAAAGAAGGAAGAAGAAAAGTGATCCAAGCGCAAGAGCTCAAATGAACATGGCAAAACTCTCTCTTCTAGTCACTATTGCTTTGAGTGGAATTAGGACTTGGAGAGATTTTGATTCACTATAATTGTATCTTGTATTGAATGCTAGAGCTCTTGTATTGAATGTGTTGGTTGAAAACTTGGATGCCTTGAAGTGTTGGTGGTTGGGGGGTATTTATAGCCCCAACCACCAAAGTGGCCGTTGGGAGGGGCTGCTGTCGTATGGCACACCGAACAATCCGGTGCGCCACCGGACACTGTCCGGTGCGCCAGCCACGTCACCCAACCGTTAGGGTTCGACCGTTGGAGCTCTGACAAGTGGGGCCACCGAACAGTCACTGTTCACTGTCCGGTGCGCCTTCTGGCGCCTGCTCTGACTTCTGCGCGCGCAGTTGCACTGTTCACGTTCACTGTTCACCATTTGCAGACGACCGTTGGCGCAGATAGTCGTTGCTCCGCTGGCACACCGGACAGTCCGGTGCTACACCGGACAGTCCGGTGAATTATAGCGGAGTGGCTCCCCCAAATTCCTGAAGCTAGCAAGTTCGAGTTGATCCACCCTGGTGCACCGGACACTGTCCAGTGGCACACCGGACAGTCCGGTGCGCCAGACCAGGGTAGCCTTCGGTTGTCTTTTTGCTCCGCTGGCACACCGGACAGTCCGGTGCTACACCGGACAGTCCGGTGAATTATAGCGGAGTGGCTCCCCCAAATTCCCGAAGGTAGCAAGTTCGAGTTGATCCACCCTGGTGCAACGGACACTGTCCGGTGCGCCAGACCAGGGCAGCCTTCGATTGTCTTTTTGCTCTTTTTATTTGAACCCTTTCTTGGACTTTTTATTGGTTTGTGTTGAACCTTTGGCACCTGTAGAACTCATAATCTAGAGCAAACTAGTTAGTCCAATAATTTATGTTGGACAATTCAACCACCAAAATCATTTAGGAAAAGGTTTGCCCCTATTTCCCTTTCAGAGGCCCCCTGGGTGAGGTACCTTAGCCAAGAATATGTCCCCATGTTAACGTGGGCTGCCACCACCACCGCTCCCCCTCTTGCCCATATTTCAGGTAAGGTTGCTAGGCACTAAGCATATAAAGCTAATTACCAGAGCCAGAGCCATAATAGCACTCGTGGTTGCATTGTTTTCCCGGGTGGTCACTCCATGTTCCAATTATCACAATATGATCTTGCTTAATCATCGGATTAACAACAATAATGTAAACTTACCATTTGGAACATTGATATCATCAGTAGGAGTACCATCATAGAGTTAAAGTTGTAGCAATAGCATAGCTACTAGATTAAATCATAAACCCAGGTTAAACAAGGAATAAGGTTGGAAAGGTTAGGTGTATCTGAATAGGTAACCTATCAAATTATGCACATATATCCAAGAATAAACTTTATTAAATGAATTGTTTGGGATCCAATAGAGTATGAAGAGGGAGAAGTCCACTAGCCTTGCTTATTGAAAACTTGAGGTTCTTCTACGGATCGGAATAGATCTTGATTCTTAACTACTAGATCAACCATTGAATATCACACAAACAAACAAGAAGAACAAACACCACTCAATAACATACAACATTCACCATACGTAAAGCTAAAAGAAAGCCTGACGAAATGAGCGTTCACGTTACAAAAACATTACACGCAAGGGTTATAATAAAAAGGTCTTGTTTTCAAACATGTGATCTATACTTTATAAAATAAGACATGAGCTTATAAATATCTTAATTAAAATATACAAATATTAGGTTCACTAATTTAATCTTTTATAAAATGTCATATGTGATATGTCTAAGATTAAGGGTTTACAAGATGATAAAACACGTTATAACAATATTAAACTTTTTTAACCTTTTAGAAAAGACATAAGTTATATCTAAGGTTAATGTGCTATGAAACACGTTATTTATTTGTAAGCATTATGGAACGTATTATAATTCATTGTTTAACCTTCACTTATGATAAATTAAGATATAAGTCTAAATAGGTTTTATGTAAAAAGATCATTATTATTAAACACCTATTTTATGACGAGTTAGGTTATGGGCCTTAAGTGGATTTTCATGCAAAAGATAATAAACAAATAACTATCTTTTATTATAAAGTACATGGCCTATATTATTTATTAAGAAAGTTATAATCAAGGTCAATATATGAAGTAATATTTTAGTTACAAAAGAACTTAAGCTCTTATTACTTTATTTTATCCTTTAGGAAAAGCTAAGTGATTCGTATATAATGTGAACTAAATTCTATAAAATCATTAATCATGCCATAAATCTATTTAAGAACAAATTGACTATCGGTTTGGTTAATAAATTATGATAAAGGATAATTAATCTATTAATTATCTTTAATTCTATTGTAGGAACAAATGATCTAATTCATTAGAAAGGAAATTATGTATCAACTATCATTTTAGTTTATAAAAGCACTTACCCTTGTTATCTTTTAATTGAGAAAATATAAATAATCTATTAATTGGACATATGTTTATTTTCTATTTTTATTAAGAAACATATGTCTACATATTCTTTTAAGTTTCTATTTAATACGGCTATACTTAAACCTCTATAACGAACCTTGTTAAATATGATATCTATTAAAAGATCATTTTAAACTAGAAACAAATTATCTACTTCATTAGTAAGAAACCTATGTTTATCAACATACTATCAATTTCTTTATTAGAAAAGTATAAGCGTCTAATCAAGTCATTTTAACATTATTATAAATTCTATCCTTTCGGTTTTCTTCTTTCTTTTCTAAATAGAGTTTATACGTATAACTAAAAATTGTTTATTTATAATTCTCCTGCCATTAATATACTAAGAATTAATTGTATTTTACTAAATAGGACTTTTAATAACATATTCATGGTTATTATGACATAGATAATTATCTTACTAATTCTAGGTACTTAAGTGCTATACTTATGAATTCATTTATCATGAATAGTAAAATATATATTTCTTCATTTGACCGAAAATACGTGGCTTAGGATTTCTTCTATTTCTTCATGCAAATAAGTGTACACTTAAAATACTACTACCAATTATCGTTCCACACATACTAAAGCGAAATTAATTATAAACATTTCTAGTATGAAAACCATTGAGGTAGTGAATAGTAACCGTACTCATTTTTAAAATTATAAAATCATACACATAATAAAACGTTGTCGCGGTGTCCGATTTTGGTTACACGTATATATTGAATCTCTAAAGTCATACACGTGAATCACCAAATCGCATCATCTCAATATAAAAATAATAATTCATAAATTGATTCAAAACTTGTTTTAGAACATAAATCAACATTTGGGGTTGTTTTCAACCTTGTGGTGAATGGAGGGATTCGGTCGTGGTGAGGCTCGGCACGACCAAGGATGAGCGAAGACGGCGCGAACGAGGCTCGGCGTTGGGCACGGATGATCCAATTGGTGTGCTGCGCGGTTGCGTCGACGGCGGTCGGTGAGCGCCATATTTACAAAAGTCAGGGACCAAAACAGAAATCGATCATCTTCTACCTCTGGTTCTTGGCTTCCACGGCAAAGGAGACAACGGACTAGAGACTGGGCCGGTTTCACTGCAGTGGACAGCGTTCTGGGTAGGGATCCGTCGAAGGGGACGCAAGTGACTTATGTTCGTCTTCGCCGGCGACGGGGAAGGAGCAGGGACCTCCAGTCACACGGCGAGCGACGCGATGGCGCGAACACACACGCAAACAAACGAGCAGCGAAGAGGAGCGTCTGAGAGCGGGATGGAATGGAGAGAGGTCCAGCGCCCAATTTATAGAGAATAGGGAGGGAGAGGAAAGGTCGGGTCTTCATGGCTGTTGATGGCGTTCATGGAGGAGAGGGAGTAATGGGGGGAGAGGAACGGACGCATTGAAGCTCCAATAACGCACGCATGGCGCGGGGTTCGTCGGTTGGCCTCCGGTGTGCATGGCACTTGGTGTCGCGGTGTCGCGGCTGCTCCTGGGCGCGACAGGGCTGGCTCGGGTCGGGGCCTGGGTTGGGCACGAGGCGGCCGGTCGGCTGCACGAGTCGGCGTTGCGGCGTGGTCGCGGCTCGCAGCGCGGGCGGCGCGTGGGTTGGGCGCGGTTCCTGCTCGGGACGGGGGAGCAGGGGCAGGGCGCGCAGGGTAGCCAGGCGTTGGTCCTTTGCGTCGCGGGTGGCTTGGCACGTCAGGCGGCTCAGCACGGCACGGGCTGAGCGCGCGGGTGGTAGGGTCGGCCTTCGGACGTCGGGGAGGCGTCGGTCGCTGCGTAGCGTCCTGGTGCTGGGCGTCGTGGCTAGTCGAGGCAGTCGGGCGCGCGGTGCAGGATCGCCGCGGTGCTGCTCGGCGGCTGGAACGTCGCGCGGTCAGGGAAGGAAAGGGACGCGAGGGGAGAGAGAGCCGGGTGAGAGAGAGAGGGGAAGGTGGCGGTTGAGGGAGAGTAGCAGGAGGTGGCGGCGCTATGCAGGAGGAGCCAGGGGCGGCGCGGCTCCTAGGGTTAGGGGGCGGTTGGTTTCTGATGGGCCCCTAGTGGGCCCGCTAGGGTAGTTAGTTTTTTTCTTTTTTTCGAATTTCTCTTTTCTAATTTAAAATACATATTTAAATAACTCAAAAATTTATAATAATTAAACTAAAAATATTTTTAAATAAAATATTTATTTTTAGACTAATAATTATTATATTAATTATGTGAATTTTTATTTAAGAGGAAATGCTATTCAATATCCAAAAAATCAATTATGAGCAACCAAAAGTCATTCCACATGTAAACAAAATCGAACTCTTGAAAGAAAATTTATTACCATAATTACCATTATAAACTAAAATTATTAATATACATATTTTTCAAAAACCTTATTTTAGCAATTCATTATTGTTTTGTAAAATGAGTTTTTCTTCACAAGATCAAATTCATAAATTGGTTTTGCAAATCAATTCAAACAAAATATATGCTTCGGCATGAGTGTAACAAACACTTGGTAATTTTATCTATTCAATAAATTCTTCAAATCAATGCTTCCTTATTTTAAAACATAAATATTTTTCCTTTCTACTGAAATTTAATAATATAAACTAAGTTATCTTCAATGATGGATCTAGGGTGTTACACACAGGCTGCGCCATGTGCCTATAAATAGATGAACAGTACCCCGTACTGTTCACGCTGACTTGTATTCGCTCGTGCGTCACGCTTGGACTTTTACCTTCTGTTAAGCCAAAGGTACAAATGTAATTCAATATTGTTTCTGTTTATCCATGATAATAAAAAGAAGATATATTAATGATGTCATATGATTATTCATGTTGTCTTACATATTTCATATGCTTCTTCTTTCATTAACATACACTGCGATGATGAAGGTATGTCCTTCATGACCTTCGTCTGAAGATCATTATATCCTAAGGAAAATAATGCTTCGAAGGACGAAGGGCATTAACCTTTAACATTATGTGTTGCCTTGTTCTTAACTCATAGCATTTGATTACAAGTCCCCAACATTGGCGCCCACCGCCGGTGAACTCATTCGACCACCTTCGGCAAGCTGTGACCTTCGTCATGCCGCCGAAGAAAGCTTCAGGGCTAGGGGTTGCATTGCAGACTAGACGTCAACCAGGACACGCTGCGCGAAGCCTGAACTCAAAAGAGGAAGGCTACAAGTCCAACCCCCCAAGAGGAGGAGCTGGACCAGGAGATAAGGGATCTCGAAGCTATCCATCTATAGGTCGAAAGAAAGAGAGAGAAGATGCTTCGCCTTTCCGATCTTTAGAAGAAGATCGATGAAGCTGCTGAAGAAATACGTCATCTTACTCAAGATGACCAGGACCGAAGACCTCCATAGAGAGAGCTTCGTCAAGATAATTCCTACAATGATGATGATTGGTATGACGATTTCTATCATGGAAATTTTGCTTTTGATGATGCTTCTCCTCTATCAGCAGAACTGCAGGCTACCCTATGACCCTCATCATACAAGCCCCTCAGCTCCCCATGTATGATGGGCACTTAGATCCGAAGCAGTTTCTGATGAGCTACGAAGCAACTATATCTTCGTATGGGGGCAATACTGCAGTCATAGCGAAGTCCTTCGTCATGGTGGTCTGGAGTGTGGCACAGACATGGTACTCCTCTCTCCAGCTAGGGACGATCACGTCATGGCACAAGCTTAAGGACATGCTGGTCACTAGTTTGCAAGGGTTTCAGATGAAGCCAGTCACTGCTCAGGCCTTGTTCTAGTGCACTCAAGACCATAAGGAGTACCTTCAAGCATATGTCTGAAGGTTCTTGCGCTTGAGAGCACAAGCACCTACGGTGCCCAATGAAATCGTCATTGAGGCCATGATCAAAGGTCTTCGGCCAGGGCCTACAGCTCAATACTTCGCTAGGAAACCCCCTCAGACTCGGAGAAGTTGCTTCAGAAAATGGATGAGTACATCCGGGCTGTAACACCCGGCTTTAAGGAACAAAGCCAGGTGCCTCTCATACATGCGCCAAAGAAGACAACATATATAATAACAGAGTGTATAGAGATAAATGTTATAAAACATCAGAGTATTTATTACATAGCGGAAGACTTATTACAAAATGAAATAATAAAGATAAAATAAACTAAGGATCGTCGGCGCCAATGTCGACTGGGAAACGCCACCTAGATCAGATCGAACTCCTCAGTGTTAGGCAGCTCCTCTTCAACAACCTGTTCTTCTCCTGGGGGGGGTGTGAGACAGCAAGAGTGAGCTCACATACGATCATAGCTCAACAAGTCGTGGGGAATAATGTGGCATGAACTCACCAAAGGTGGGAGTTCATGTAGTGTAAGGCTGATCAATGAAATAAAGGCTAAGGCTGAGCATTGCTTTTATAAGTTGGTCAAAATTTTATTAGCAATTACTAAGTGTAAGTAAATACCAAACCTTAATAATAATAAAGAACAGTAATAGTAAAATAATCCCAAATGCGATGCAAATGACAAATTAAACTTAAGTTCCATAGTTAATCATGTGAGGGTCCGAGCCGCTCTTGACCGTGAGCACGGCTAGTATACTAGTTTTACACTCTGCAGAGGTTGCGCATCTTTACCCACAAGTCGTGTATCCCATGTCGCCTGGGTTTGCAAGGCCCTTAGACACTACCGAGGTGAATGGCTAGGGATCCACTACGAGGCCTTTACAAAGTTCCACTAGCTTCCGAAAACCCGCTACAGTTTATGGGAAGATCCAGTACAGGGTTCCTGGCTGATAGCCATCGCAGCAAAATCAACCAGGGACCTCCCCGCACTAACCTCTCCCCTACTGCCCTTGCCCCTTTCGGGTAAGGTAGTCTTCCACTAGCTTTCCTAATTAGTCAGCCAAGGGCGTCCCATTAAACCCTTGTGGTAGCACTGTTTTCCCGGGTGGTCGCTCCATGTTCCCATTAATTTAATGATCTTAACATGAACAATAATAATAACAAGATAATAACAGAATAATCATGAATAATGAATCTCCATACCCAATCCACATAAAGCAATAGCAAATACTACCCAAAAATATTCCAGGGGTGAACAAGGTATAGAGGTAATCAAAACTGGGGTACATAAAGGATCCCATCAAAATTAACCTATGCAGATCATTAAAATTAATAAGAACATGGCTGGGAAAAGTAAGTGATCAAGGGCACAACTTGCCTGTAATGAGCTCCTGCTCAGCTACTTCTACTTGTTGAACCTCAGTTTCCACAGTGGCTTGCTCGTCTACTCGCATCAACACAATACATACATAGTATAGCCAAAATCAACATCACACCAAACAGATGAATGAAATATACAGTAAAAATCTACACATTAAAATGAAATCATAGGAACTGGAATCACTGAATTTGGAGTTATAGAATTTAAGTTATGAATTTCCTAAGATTTAAGGTGATTATAATATGATTAAATGATAAATAAATTTTCTGACAGAGTTCTTGTCAAAACAGAGAAACTAAATGATGAAGAATATTATTACAAAATTTTAGGAATTGGAATGACTCAATTTAGAGCTAAAATGAATTTTCTATGCATTTTACAAGTTTCTAGATTTGTTTTTTATTAAAAATGAATTTCTAATATTAATTTCTCTGTTTTTAATACTCTCGGGACTGGGCGTCAAATTCCAGAAAACTCAGGGGCCTCGGGGTAAGTTTTCCGTGACACAGTGAATAGTAATAGGTGGACGGCGGGTTTATTTCCCGGAAACCCGAGGACTCTTTAACAAAATGACCCGCGAAGGGGTACGGTGCGATCTCGGCCGTTGGATTAAACACCGAAGGCCCAGATTAAATCCGGAGGGCGCCGAAGCGGTACGCTCGGCAAGCGTTGGATGGGAGATCTACGGCCTAGATTTTAAACAACCAGAACAAACCGAGCGCGCAGGATCGAGATCGGACGGACCAGGATCACCCGATTGAATCGGTACGCAAGCGTCTAATCGGGGCCGCATATCAGAGATCCAACGGCCGCAGCGCTTCCTCCCAAACGCACACCCGTCCGCGGCGGCGCCGCCCGAATCCACGGCGGAGACCACGCCGGAGTACGGCGAATCGGCGATTTCCTAGTCTAAACAGGGCGAAACTACACCGAGAGGAAGGGGAGGGGGAGGCGAACACGCCAGAGTGGTCATACCAGCCTTCCGCCGCAAGGACGAGCCCGACGACGCGACGGCGCGATTCCCCGTCTCGGCTGGACTCCGTTGAGCAATTCGACGCTCCCGGGACGAAGACGAGCCCGGGCAAACTCCGCACCGGCTTCAAGGGGTCCCGGAGATGGATCCCGCACACCAAATCGAGGACGAGTCGACGGCGAGCGAGTCTTGGCGCGCGGCGGATTTGAGCCCTAACCTGGCGGCGGCGCTGTTGGGTTCTACGGTGTGGAAAGGCGGTCAAAGGTTCTGGAGAGGGGGACGGGGTTTTGAATACGTGTAGGAGCGCGGTGGTTACGCGAGCTCCGAGATCACCGGATCCGAGCGCGCGCGCGTAGAGAAGAAATCGCGTGCCGTTGAGAAGGAAGACCGAGCTGACATGCGGGTCCCGCGGCGCAGCGAGAGAGCGAGGCGCGGCGCAAGGGAGGCTGACGAGTGGAGCCCACCCGTCGGTGCAAGCTCGAGTCGAAGATGACCCGCGCGGGTGGCTGACGGGCGTGGCCCACATGTCGGCGCGGGCGTGCGGAGGCTGAGTCCAGGAATGGGCCGAGCGCGGGATTTCCCCCCCCTGGTGGGCCGGATACTGAGGAGGAGAGCCCAGGTAAGCTTTGTCTTTTTCTTTTTTTCATTTTTCTTTCTATTTTCTATATTTTCAAACCAAATTTGAATTAGTTCAAACTTTTGTGGATCCTCTTTTATAAACTCTATTTTTGCCATTAGAAATACTAAGACTGAAGATAATTATTTATACATTTTTACTTATATCTTCCTATCTCTTCTCTTTTCCTTATTTTCAAAACCCTAATTTCAAGTTTAGGGTTAAATCAAGCTTCAAATAATTAATACCCTATTATTTTTATCCTCATGGTTTTATTTAATGCACAACACATAAAACTCCAACATATGCACTTTTCTTTATTTTAGGATAATTGTTTTATTTAGTCACTCTCAATTACATAGATGCTCTTTTTATGATGCACATGAAACACACAAAATGAGGAGCTCTCTTTATTACTCTTGGTATACAACTTGAGTATTACAAATCCTACCCCCCTTAAAAATAATCTCGTCCTCGAGATTTAAGAAGATCTAGGGAAAAGGTGGGGAAAATCTATACGAAGCTCTTCTTCTCTTTCCCAAGTTGCTTCATCTTCACTGTGGTGGCTCCATTGAACTTTGCACATCTTTATAACCTTATTCCTCGTAACTCGGGTCAAAGTATCCAAAATCTTAATGGGGTACTCAGCATAAGTCAAGTCCTCTTGAACACTAAGGTCTTCCATTGGTAACTGTTCTTCAGGCACTCTGAGACATTTCTTCAGCTGAGATACATGAAATACATCATGAACATCTGCGAGATGATCCGGTAACTCCAATTGATATGCAACTTCTCCCACTCGCTTTAAGATTAAAAAGGGTCCAATAAAGCGAGGGGACAATTTTCCTTTGACCTTGAACCTTCTCATGCCCCGGAGTGGTGACACCTTCAAATAGACATAATCTCCTTCCTTAAACTCAAGCAGTCTTCTCCGGGTGTCAGCATAACTTTTCTGCCTGGACTGTGCAGTTCTCAAATTCTCCCTTATTTGCTGAACTTGTTCCTCTGCTTCTTGTATAATCTCAGGCCCAAACAACTGCCTTTCACCAGTTTGATTCCAATACAAGGGAGTCCTGCACTTTCTGCCATACAACGCCTCAAACGGTGACATCTTCAAACTGGCCTGATAGCTATTATTGTAAGAGAACTCTGCATAAGGCAAACTCTTATCCCAACTTCCACCATGTTTAAGAGCACAAGCTCTTAACATATCCTCTAGTACTTGGTTGGTCCTCTCAGTCTGCCCATCAGTCTGGGGATGGTAAGCCGAACTAAAATTCAATCCTGTATCCAATGACTCGTGCAACTGCTTCCAATATCGAGAGGTAAACTGTGATCCTCGATCTGACACAATCTTCTTTGGCACACCATGCAGGCATACAATCCGTGCCATGTACAACTCTGCCAACTTGGCTCCTGAATAAGTGGTCTTCACTGGAATAAAGTGGGCTACCTTAGTTAGCCTGTCCACAATCACCCATATAGAATCATATCCAGCAGACGTGCGGGGTAATCCAACAATGAAGTCCATGCCAATCTCTTCCCATTTCCACTCAGGTATCTTCAGTGGATGCAGTAGTCCGGCTGGCCTCTGGTGTTCAGCTTTAACTCTTTGGCATACATCGCACATAGCCACATGTGCAGCCACATCTCTCTTCAATCCATACCACCAATACTTCTGCTTTAAATCCTGATACATCTTAGTGCTCCCAGGGTGGATAGAATAAACTGAATCATGTGCCTCCTTCAATATGGTTTCCCGAAGACTATCAATATCGGGAACACAGATCCGATTCTTGAACCATATCGTGCCTTGCTCATCCTCGATAAACTCTGGGCCTCTTCCTTCAGTAATAAGATCCTTGATCTCCTGGATTTTGGCATCACCAACCTGACCTTTACGAATTTCTTGCTCCAAGGTAGGTTCCAATTCAATAGTCACTCCTTCTGTATGTGTAACAATTCCCAGGTTGAGCCTCTCAAAATCTTTTGCTAATTCATCAGGTAGCTGGACAACGAAAGCGGAGTGGACATGCTCCTTCCGACTCAAGGCATCTGCAACCAAATTCGCCTTGCCTGGGTGATAGTGAATCTCCAAATCATAATCCTTAATAAGCTCCAACCAACGGCGTTGCCTGAGGTTGAGATCCTTCTGAGTGAATATATACTTCAAACTCTTATGATCCGTGTATACTTGGCACTTAGTTCCCATAATGTAGTGTCTCCAAATCTTCAGTGCATGCACAACTGCTGCCAGCTCTAAGTCATGAGTGGGGTAGTTCAATTCATGCTTCCTCAACTGACGAGATGCATAGGCAATCACATGTCCATCTTGCATAAGCACACATCCAAGCCCTTGGCCACATGCATCACAATAAATGTCAAATCCCTTCTGCAGATCTGGCATAATCAATACCGGTGGTGACATCAATCTTTCCTTCAATTGATCAAAGCTTTCCTGACATTTCTCATCCCACTTAAATTCTTTTCCTTTCTCCAATAGCGATGTCATCGGCTTGGCAATCTTAGAGAATCCCTCAATAAATCTCCGATAATATCCTGTGAGTCCCAAGAAACTCCGAATCTCCGTAACTGTAGTGGGCACTCTCCACTCCATTATCTCCTTAACTTTAGCAGGATCCACTGCTATTCCTCCATTAGAAATAATATGACCAAGAAATGGCACTTCGCCAATCCAGAACTCGCACTTGCTGAACTTAGCATATAGTTGATTATCTCGTAACTTCTGTAGCACCAACCTTAGATGTTGTTCATGTTCACTTTCATTCTTAGAATAGATAAGAATATCGTCGATGAATACCACGACGAATCTGTCCAAATACTCCATAAACACCTTATTCATCAAATTCATGAAATATGTCGGTGCATTGGTCAATCCAAACGACATAACAGTAAACTCATATAATCCATATCGAGTCGAGAAAGCCGTCTTGGGAATATCCGATGGTCTAATCCTCATCTGATGGTAACCGGATCGGAGATCAATCTTCGAAAATACTCTTGCTCCTCGCATCTGATCAAATAAATCCTCAATACGGGGCAACGGATACTTGTTCTTCACCGTAACATCATTAAGAGACCTATAATCCACACACATCCGTTGCGATCCATCCTTCTTCTGTACAAATAACACCGGTGCTCCCCAAGGTGAGGAACTTGGACGAATATAGCCAGCCTCTTGTAACTCCGTCAACTGCTTCTTCAGTTCCTTCAACTCTTCTACGGACATTCTATATGGCCGTTTAGAAATAGGGGCGGTTCCAGGTAAGAGATCAATAACAAACTCAACTTCTCTATCGGGTGGCATCCCTGGTAACTCCTCTGGAAAGACATCCGGAAAATCTCTAACCACCCGGATGTTGTCACCAACAAACTCCTCAGGCATAAAGAACATCGCACGCATGGATGAGGAGGTTACTGCAATATTAACTTGAAATCTTTCTCCTTTAGTGGTAGTGAGTTCTATGGTACCTCTACCACATGCTATAACGGCCTTTGCCTTTCTTAGCCACGACATACCAAGGATCAGATCTATACTGCTTGACTCCAATATTATAGCAGTAGCTCCAAAGTCTCTACCCATAATGGTTAATGTCAATCTACGTGTCATTTGATTCGCCTCAACAGGCCCTTTAGGTGTAATTACTATCAGGGGTTTTCTCATATTTAGCAGTGGTATTTCATTTGTGTTGGCATATCTAGCAGACATGAATGAATGTGTAGCACCAGAATCAAATAATATTGTTGCAGGAATTGCATTAACATAAAACATACCAATCACGAGGTCCCCACCATCAGGAGTATCATCAACGCTGACTTGATTCACCCTGGCTATAGAATATCCCTTGCCAGGGGTCTGTTGCTTGTTCTGAACTGGAGTAGTAGCAATCCTCTGTGGGCAGACATTTGCATAATGACCAATCTTCCCACACTTGAAACATTGAGTGCCCGGACTCTGTCCTGCAAACTTCGTCGGGGTGCCCGTGGGTGTAGCCTGTCGAGTAGGTGTCCTCAATGGTGATTGCTGAACTGGGCGCGGTCCTCCTGGTCGAGGCGGTGTACTCTGTGGTGAACTGTATCGAGGACGAACACTGCTGCTACCCTGTCCCTGTGAGATAGCCTTCCTCTTCAAATCTCCCAACTGAACACGCTTGTGTTCAATAGCCAGGGCCTTATCCAACAGTCTCTGAAATGATGGAAATGTGTGTGCTACTAGAGCATACTGCAGTGGTCCATTAAGTCCTTCAATGAAATGCTCCTGCTTCCTCTCGTCTTCAGCAACTTCTTCAGGGGCATATCTGGATAGCTGAATAAACCTGTCGCGGTACTCGCTGACTGACATACTTCCTTGCTTCAGCGACAGAAATTCCTTCTTCTTGATCTTTATCATCCCAGCTGGAATATGGTAGTTCCTGAACTGTGTGCTAAACTCCGCCCAAGTAATAGTATCCGCAGCATCGTGGGCAGCAGTATAAGAATCCCACCAGTCAGCAGCAGGACCAATCAGACGTCCAGAAGCATATAAAACCTTCTCTCGGTCCGTGCATTGTGCAATGTTCAGCATCTTCTCAATTGCTTTCAGCCAATCATCTGCGTCCAGTGGATCAGGTGAGCTTGCAAATGTAGGTGGCTTATGGCTCATGAACTCCCTATGCTTATCTCGGGGTGGAACTGGTGGTGGTGGAGGCAGTGGTACTTGTTGCTGCTGTTGCTGTTGTTGCATTTGCTGTTGCAGCTGCTGTTGTTGCGCCCTCCTTTCCTGGCGTATCTCATCTCGCTCCTGGCGCAACTCCTGTCGTATATCCTCTCTTTCTTGACGCATCTCCTGGCGTTCTTGCTGCATCTGAGCACGCATATCAGCCATAGTGTCTGCCATCTGCTGCATCACCGCCATCTGAGCAGCAACCAGTGGGTCAACTCCGCCTGGTGGGGGATTGGGAGGATTCATCCCAGCAGGTTGTGGCTGAGGTTGTCTTCGAGTGTGTTGGTTAGGAGGCAAGTCAATTCCACCACCCCTCCTGGTATTGACCATCTGAGTTAGATACATATGGTAAGAAAGAGCAGTAGACAAGGCAGTAATTACAATCATGTTACTTTGGAGGATTTATTAGCTAAGCAGATTAATAGTTCACCTACTATAGCTAATTCAATACCTTATAGTGGTACATGCTAAAATGTCCATCTATACTATTCCAATCAATCAAAGAAGCAAATCAAGCATTTATCATCAGAACAATCAAACAACATTTTTAATAGAGAAAATAGTTTTAATTTTGTCTTAGGTTTCCTATCTTCTTAAAAATGTCATAGGGGTATGGATTCCAAGGTTTGAAATCCATCTTGTCTCAGAGTAGCAAAGGTAAGAAGGATCAGAGTAGAACAGTAGAAGGTGAGACAGGATCAAGATAAGTGTAGAAAGAATCAGAGTAAGGTGAGTGTAGATTGAACCAGAATAAGGTAAGTAGGTAAGGGTTTCGTCCATTTCTATCTAGGTTTCGTCCTACAGTCAACATTTCCTCTGATACCACTTCTGTAACACCCGGCTTTAAGGAACAAAGCCAGGTGCCTCTCATACATGCGCCAAAGAAGACAACATATATAATAACAGAGTGTATAGAGATAAATGTCATAAAACATCAGAGTATTTATTACATAGCGGAAGACTTATTACAAAATGAAATAATAAAGATAAAATAAACTAAGGATCGTCGGCGCCAATGTCGACTGGGAAACGCCACCTAGATCAGATCGAACTCCTCAGTGTTAGGCAGCTCCTCTTCAACAACCTGTTCTTCTCCTGGGGGGGGTGTGAGACAGCAAGAGTGAGCTCACATACGATCATAGCTCAACAAGTCGTGGGGAATAATGTGGCATGAACTCACCAAAGGTGGGAGTTCATGTAGTGTAAGGCTGATCAATGAAATAAAGGCTAAGGCTGAGCATTGCTTTTATAAGTTGGTCAAAATTTTATTAGCAATTACTAAGTGTAAGTAAATACCAAACCTTAAAAATAATAAAGAACAGTAATAGTAAAATAATCCCAAATGTGATGCAAATGACAAATTAAACTTAAGTTCCATAGTTAATCATGTGAGGGTCCGAGCCGCTCTTGACCGTGAGCACGGCTAGTATACTAGTTTTACACTCTGCAGAGGTTGCGCATCTTTACCCACAAGTCGTGTATCCCATGTCGCCTGGGTTTGCAAGGCCCTTAGACACTACCGAGGTGAATGGCTAGGGATCCACTACGAGGCCTTTACAAAGTTCCACTAGCTTCCGAAAACCCGCTACAGTTTATGGGAAGATCCAGTACAGGGTTCCTGGCTGATAGCCATCGCAGCAAAATCAACCAGGGACCTCCCCGCACTAACCTCTCCCCTACTGCCCTTGCCCCTTTCGGGTAAGGTAGTCTTCCACTAGCTTTCCTAATTAGTCAGCCAAGGGCGTCCCATTAAACCCTTGTGGTAGCACTGTTTTCCCGGGTGGTCGCTCCATGTTCCCATTAATTTAATGATCTTAACATGAACAATAATAATAACAAGATAATAACAGAATAATCATGAATAATGAATCTCCATACCCAATCCACATAAAGCAATAGCAAATACTACCCAAAAAATATTCCAGGGGTGAACAAGGTATAGAGGTAATCAAAACTGGGGTACATAAAGGATCCCATCAAAATTAACCTATGCAGATCATTAAAATTAATAAGAACATGGCTGGGAAAAGTAAGTGATCAAGGGCACAACTTGCCTGTAATGAGCTCCTGCTCAGCTACTTCTACTTGTTGAACCTCAGTTTCCACAGTGGCTTGCTCGTCTACTCGCATCAACACAATACATACATAGTATAGCTAAAATCAACATCACACCAAACAGATGAATGAAATATACAGTAAAAATCTACACATTAAAATGAAATCATAGGAACTGGAATCACTGAATTTGGAGTTATAGAATTTAAGTTATGAATTTCCTAAGATTTAAGGTGATTATAATATGATTAAATGATAAATAAATTTTCTGACAGAGTTCTTGTCAAAACAGAGAAACTAAATGATGAAGAATATTATTACAAAATTTTAGGAATTGGAATGACTCAATTTAGAGCTAAAATGAATTTTCTATGCATTTTACAAGTTTCTAGATTTGTTTTTTATTAAAAATGAATTTCTAATATTAATTTCTCTGTTTTTAATACTCTTGGGACTGGGCGTCAAATTCCAGAAAACTCAGGGGCCTCGGGGTAAGTTTTCCGTGACACAGTGAATAGTAATAGGTGGACGGCGGGTTTATTTCCCGGAAACCCGAGGACTCTTTAACAAAATGACCCGCGAAGGGGTACGGTGCGATCTCGGCCGTTGGATTAAACACCGAGGGCCCAGATTAAATCCGGAGGGCGCCGAAGCGGTACGCTCGGCAAGCGTTGGATGGGAGATCTACGGCCTAGATTTTAAACAACCAGAACAAACCGAGCGCGCAGGATCGAGATCGGACGGACCAGGATCACCCGATTGAATCGGTACGCAAGCGTCTAATCGGGGCCGCATATCAGAGATCCAACGGCCGCAGCGCTTCCTCCCAAACGCACACCCGTCCGCGGCGGCGCCGCCCGAATCCACGGCGGAGACCACGCCGGAGTACGGCGAATCGGCGATTTCCTAGTCTAAACAGGGCGAAACTACACCGAGAGGAAGGGGAGGGGGAGGCGAACACGCCAGAGTGGTCATACCAGCCTTCCGCCGCAAGGACGAGCCCGACGACGCGACGGCGCGATTCCCCGTCTCGGCTGGACTCCGTTGAGCAATTCGACGCTCCCGGGATGAAGACGAGCCCGGGCAAACTCCGCACCGGCTTCAAGGGGTCCCGGAGATGGATCCCGCACACCAAATCGAGGACGAGTCGACGGCGAGCGAGTCTTGGCGCGCGGCGGATTTGAGCTCTAACCTGGCGGCGGCGCTGTTGGGTTCTACGGTGTGGAAAGGCGGTCAAAGGTTCTGGAGAGGGGGACGGGGTTTTGAATACGTGTAGGAGCGCGGTGGTTACGCGAGCTCCGAGATCACCGGATCCGAGCGCGCGCGCGCAGAGAAGAAATCGCGTGCCGTTGAGAAGGAAGACCGAGCTGACATGCGGGTCCCGCGGCGCAGCGAGAGAGCGAGGCGCGGCGCAAGGGAGGCTGACGAGTGGAGCCCACCCGTCGGCGCAAGCTCGAGTCGAAGATGACCCGCGCGGGTGGCTGACGGGCGTGGCCCACATGTCGGCGCGGGCGTGCGGAGGCTGAGTCCAGGAATGGGCCGAGCGCGGGATTTCCCCCCCTGGTGGGCCGGATACTGAGGAGGAGAGCCCAGGTAAGCTTTGTCTTTTTCTTTTTTTCATTTTTCTTTCTATTTTCTATATTTTCAAACCAAATTTGAATTAGTTCAAACTTTTGTGGATCCTCTTTTATAAACTCTATTTTTGCCATTAGAAATACTAAGACTGAAGATAATTATTTATACATTTTTACTTATATCTTCCTATCTCTTCTCTTTTCCTTATTTTCAAAACCCTAATTTCAAGTTTAGGGTTAAATCAAGCTTCAAATAATTAATACCCTATTATTTTTATCCTCATGGTTTTATTTAATGCACAACACATAAAACTCCAACATATGCACCTTTCTTTATTTTAGGATAATTGTTTTATTTAGTCACTCTCAATTACATAGATGCTCTTTTTATGTTGCACATGAAACACACAAAATGAGGAGCTCTCTTTATTACTCTTGGTATACAACTTGAGTATTACACGGGCCGACAATGATTTCTGCCAAAGAAGGGAGGAAGCTTACATATTTTCTGAGATGACTAGGGGCTTCGGAGGAAGAATCCACCCTAGGCATGTCAGATTAATCCATAGCTCCAGTCAGAACGATGACAAAGGAGGCCAGTCTCAGAGGCCACAGCACAGCTCGCAGTCTTCAGGACAGCAGCAAAGCTTCTTCAGGCCACCAGCTCCAAGGGGCCGAGGCGGCAGGGGCTTCGGAGGAAGATATGAGGATCAGTCTAGGAAAATCTATTGCTTATTCTGTGGTGAGAACAAGGGCCACACTACAAGAACGTGTCAGATCACCATTCAGAAGCAAAAAAGAGATTGTTGAAGCAGAAGCCCGGCAAAATCAGCCGAAGCAGGTCCTACATACTGCTTTATGCCACTCTCCCTACATACCAGAGTATATGGGCAATCAACCTACAGCTTCTGTTGCTTCGGCAAGCCATTCACAAGCTTCCTAGCCTCAGCTCCCACCACCACCACCACTGCAACCTACTTATACCCGAAGCCAGCAGCCAGAAGGGCGCCAACATCCACAACAACAACGTGACTTCAGGGAAGAGTCCGAAGCTCGTACAGTCAACAGCACTGTACCAGAATCGAAGCACATTTATTGAGGAATATCCTACTCTTTGAATTACCTTTGTCTTTTTATATGAATAACAAGTAATGAAAAATCCAGTTTCAACTTCTTGTAATAATGTCGCAAATACTAGAATGAAATATATCTTCTTCACAGATTTACGAAGCTCGAAAGACGACCCTTAAAGCGAAGCAGATTCCGAAGCTCAAAAGTCGTTCCTAAGGGAATGCAGAGCCAAAATTGACGAAGCTACAAAAGTTGTTCCTAAGGGAGCGCAGCGTAAGTTTTTTTCTCAAAAGTCATTCCTAAGGGAATGCAGAGCCAAAATTGACGAAGCTACAAAAGTCGTTCCTAAGGGAGCACAGCGTAAGTTTTCTGCTCAAAAGTCGTTCCAAAGGGAATGCAGAGCCAAATACCGCCGAAATATAAGGCAAAGAAGTTCAAAAGTCGTTCTTAAGGGGATGCAGAACTTATACCGCCGAAATAGAAGGCGAAGAAGTTCAAAAGACGTTCCTAAGGGGATGCAGAACTTATATCACCGAAATATAAGGTGAAGAAGCTCAAAAGACGTTCCTAAGGGGATGCAGAGTTTGTGTGTTACAGAGTGGGTGTGTGGTTGTGTGTCTTCGGCATCTTCATCATTTTGCATCATATCATCACATCATTTTGCATAACATTACATCATACATCATACTGCATTACCGGCACAAGAATTGAATACGAAGCCAATCTTTGGAAAATGCTTCGACAAAATAAGAATGTGCTAAGGCACGAAGCAAGCTTTGGAAAATACAGTTTTATCAGGCTTGTCATAAGAAATGACCTTTTTCTTTACAAAGCATGAAAAGAAGGGAAGGTGTTTTTTCACCAAAGGCTCAAAAATGGTATGAGTAAATTTCATGCATCGCAAAGAAATAAATTGTAATAATTTACATATTCGATTCAATGTCGCATATATCAAATGTTACACAGTTTCATTACAAAAAGAGGTCTAATCTTCCTTTATTAGTTTTGTACATCAAGCTTAACAAAATGATTATTACAACAAAACCTATTCCTCTCTAAGGACTTTTTCTACAATTTCGTTCAGTAATTTGTCAACGACTTCGTCGACAATGGATTCAGCCATGCTTATGATATCTAATGATTCCTTCATCTCTAGATCAGCTTGGAGATCGTACGGTTCCGGCGGGGGAGATAGTTCAGCTGAAGTAGGAAAAATCGATTAGTCCAAAGCCACAGAGCAAGTATTGAAGCTAAAAAACCAAAAAATAATACCTATACGCCTTTCGCGTTCTGCAGCTTCTTCAGCTTGTCTTGCTTCTGCTCGGGTGTCATGGGTGTCTTTTTCGCTCTTTTTTATAATTTCATGGGCCATTTCTCGGCCACCATTCACCCAGACATCACTTTAAATTTCCCGCCCATCAAGGTCGCTTCAGCTGAATGATCCTTCGTATCATCTACGGAGAAGGCGGTTTCGGCCTGGGCTATAGCTTTAATGTGATCGCATCCGACCTTCTCTAAGATGGCTGAAATCCCCCGTGCACCAGAAAACGCACAGACATCCCCGCGATCACTTAAAATTTCTTCGAAGGTTTCGGCCTCTCCACTTATCCATTCAATAACGCCTTCGGGGTTGCCTCGAATTAAGTTTTCTTCAGCAGAGTAGACACCCACTTTGGTGAAGCTAGATTTCAATTTCTTCACACAATCCAAGGATTTCTCGAAGCACCTTTCCTTGGATGTGCGAAATTCTTCAACATTTTTCTCTAGATGATTTTTCCAATATTCGCTAATTTCTTGATTAGCTTGTGCAAGCGTGTAGTTTTCCTTAGCTTCGGCCAGTTATCTCCGAAGGTCTTCAATTTCGGTTTTCTGGGCTTCGGCCTGAGCCTCGAAGTTAGCTTCGTCTTCCTTTACTTTGTTTACTAGTGAAATTAAGATTTTGTCTTTTTCCAGACCTTCGTTTCTCAGTTCAATCACTTCCGAATGAAGGTTATTAAGGGTCATTGTATAGCCTTCGTCTTTAGTATTCTTCTGCGCCCTCAGGGCATTACTAAGAATTAAGCCCTGCAAAGAGTAGGAAAAAATTAAGCATGGCAACTACAATACTCCATTCTAAAATTCAAGGTTAACTTCTATACCTTTATACTGTTGTATGCTAAGCTGTCAGCAAGTTCATCCTTCGATAAAATCGAAAGGCCGTCTTCCAGCTTCGGGAATCATATGCTCTTACCTATCTCCCGGCAAACGGATATCTCTTTGTTATCCGGGAGACAGTACAGAAAATCTTCTTCGTTACTACCATTGAACACTAGAGCCCCCTTCGGATATTTCAATCTTTGGGCGTAGTGTCTGGCCTCCAGTATTTCTTCTTGGGAGAGTTTCTTTCCCGAAGCATGACGAATGATGTAGTCAACGTTTTTGTTCGAAGCTTCGGGAGCAAGAGCTTCGATCTTTTTAGGAGCAATCTGCTTTGTCGTTCTTTTCTCAGGCGCGGTAGGCTCCGTCTCGGTAGGCACTGAAGGCCCAGCTTCGGCTTCAGCCTGAGCTTGCATAGATTTGGCTTCTGCTTGCCCAGTTTCGGCTTCGACTTGCTTTTTGGCAGCCTCGGCAATTTTCTTTGTAGGAGCAGGGCTCAAGGCCATTGCAGTCTCCACCACAGCATCCAGCACGTTGGTCATTCTCCTCCTCTTGGGAGTTGCAGCAGAAGCCTTTTGCACCTTCGGCAGTTTTGCCTCTATCGAAGGGCTCAGAATTTTTGGCATTTTTATTATTTCTTCAACCCTTGACTCTTCAACCTTATCAACCTTATCTTCGACTAGCTTGACTGTATGCGTCTTCGGCATTACAGTTGGATCTTCAACGCTCTATGTAATTGAAGCAGCTCGTCTTGCTTCACCAGGTGAAGAGGCCCCTTCGACAAAATCAGGCACCACGGCCGGTTCGATGTACCACGGCGGGTGGGTCAAGACCTTCATCTTCTTGCTCTTCGGTACACCAGCGGTGGCCGAAGCTGCGGGGGCCGAAGCAGTAGTTTTTCTTTTTCTCCCTTGACCCTGCGGCGGGTAGTGATAATCAGGGTATATAAAGCCTATGGCATCAAATACCATGTTTAATCTATTCTTCCCATGGCCCCCGAAGGCTACGGACAAAGCATTGTCTTCGACCTTACTATATGCCCTAAGTAGTTTGTCGCTGATAGCCTCAATACTTTTTAGCCAATCATCATTTGGCTCATCAAATCGGTCTCTGAACCTGAAAGTATATTTTAATCGAATCAACCCACCTTCAGTTGATTCAGTAGTAGTATCCTTCGGCATATCCTAGTTTTCCACAAGTGGTCATACTCTATACGCTATGTGCTCTTGAAGAATATCCCTTGTGCTAATGAAGGCACAGACGTTGCTAAAAGCCTTCTGGCAAGCTTCATCATTCTGATCGATTACCACCTTCGGCCTCTGAAGGCCGAAGCGAGACCAGATAGGACGTTGGATGATTTCCTTAATATCTTCCATTTTAATTAAATCATTCTTAACAAAAAAACCACTCTTCCATCCAGGCTCCAGGCTATCTCTTTTGGAATGAGGGAACTGGATGGCTTGCATTGGATCGACTAACGGATCTGTAACAACCGAAGTTGTTGTGATATTGCTCCTTTCCGGTGGCCTTCGTCTCATACAGGAGCTCATGCATGCTGCAAAAGCTTTTTGCTCTGGGTTCTAACCCTTGGCTTCTCACAGCCCAGACAAACAAACCCATCCTGATTATAGCTTCAGGCATAAGTTGATGAAAAAAATCTGAAATGTCTTCAGTACTTCAACCAAGAACCTGCTCAATGGAAACCGAAGCCCTGCTTTCAAAAAGCTTCGGTAGATAACCACCTTATTTGCTTCAGGAACAGGAGTAGTGTTGTCCCCTCCAACCCTCACAATAGTCATGTCGCAGAAGTATCTTCCTCTCATAGCATCAACGTGACTCTGTTTAATAGTCGATTTCCCGAAGATGGGCTTGGTCGCCACGGTCGATCTTCAGAATCTTCGTCTCCACTTTCTGCATCATACTCGTCACTGTCGTCGGAATCCTCAAACAGTTCAGCCAGTATTTCTCTTGTAATCTTTTCCGTGTTCATCTTTGCCATAGATTCTAATAACCCAGAAATGAAAGGATCTGCAGCTTTCTTCTTTTCATAAAGCTTCTCTTCCTCAGTTATCTTCTTTTCCTCGGACATCTTCTCCCCAGACATGAAGCAAAAACACGTCTTTCAATCGAAGCTCTAACAAACTTGAAAATCAAGCAAGAGCTATTGAGCAAGAGCCAGAAATTTGAGAAAATAACACAAATAGCCGAAATAGCGCATCAAATGCCGCTGTTGTGGGTTCATATTTATACGCCCAGAGCCTTGCAGCTTGGCGGGTCCCGCCTGTCATAGACTATTGCTATTCTAGCAAAGGGAATGTGTTTTTTCGGACCTTCGGCTTAAGGCCTTCGTTCACGTCGCAGTCTAAATTCGTTGTTACAACAAATTAATACTACGAGAGGCTACTGTTGGGGGGCCTTCGTTTTCCGAAGGTCCTCAAAAACATGATTTAACAAAGTTTCCCAAGTGTAATGTATGTACAGGTACCTTCAGACTCGGAATGAAATTGTACACAATATCAAAAGCTTGGTCGAGACGAAGGTTGATGCTGCTCCGAAGCTACGCGCAAAGGAGCTTCGGCTCAGCGGTAGGAAAAGGAACTAACTTAAAAGAGAAAAGGTTATCTAGTCCTCGTTGGATTGTCCTTAAGTCAATAGTAAACATAAAGGACATGAATGTAATTTTACACAGGCTACGCCATGTGCTTATAAATAGATGAACAGTACACTCATACTGTTCACGCTGACTTGTATTCGCTCGTGCGTCACGTTTAGACTTTTACCTTGTATTAAGCCGAAGGTACAAATGTAATTCAGTATTGTTTCTGTTTATCCATGATAATAAAAAGAACATATATTAATGATGTTATATGATTATTCATGTTGTCTTACATATTTCATATGCTTTTTCTTTCATTAACATACACTGCGATGATGAAGGTATGTTCTTCATGACCTTCGTCTGAAAATCATTATATCCTAAGGGAAATAATGTTTCGAAGGACGAAGGACATTAACCTTTAACATTATGTGTTGTCTTATTCTTAACTCATAGTATTTGAGAACAAGTCCCCAACAATATCTTTGTAACCTTCAATAATATTTTCATACCTTGTACGCCCTCTAGAGTCATCACTCTCGTAAAAATGGTTCTGAGAAAACATAAAGACAATTTGATCCAACCAACATCTACGTGAACAAAAGACCCTTTGGTGAAGCACTAGGACCCTCACCAAGCAGATGTCGAGATTAAGATAGCTACCACCATGACTAAAAAACACATAGACGACCATACTACAAAGCAGAATCAAGCCCTGAGATTCAGCTAGTTTTCAATCCATGCTACAAAGCAGAATCAAACCCTGAGATTCAGCTAGTTTTCAATCCATGCATCAATTGAGCTAATGTGGCGAAGCATATCCATGTCTCAACACAACTGCATTTCATGAGGGCCTACTTGAAATCAAAGTATTTTTACATTTTCTAGACGATATCATGGTTTTTAGTAATATCATAGTATTTCAGACCATAATATGTTTGGTTGCATTCCTAAATATTTTCAAAACCATGTTTCTAGATAGCAAGGTATTTTTGAAATATTGAAAACTTCAATCCGAAGTTCTCGGGTGTCTTTGGTTTGACTTTAGTTTTGCCCCCTAAAAGCCAAAAGACAAACCAAAGGGTTATATTCGAAAAGCAGTTTTTTTAAAAAGCCGATATTTTCGTAGTGCAAAACTGAAAGCACCTCTATACCTACTTTTAGCATCTTTTGGATGAAACTATAAAAATATATATATAATTTTTAACAACTTTTAGAGGTTTGCAAGAAACAGTTTTTAGTTTTTTAAAAACTCATAGCCCAACTTTATTCATATCCCACATCAACTTTTTCTAAAGCCACAGCATAACCAATCAGACCCGATTCATTGCATTGCTAGCTTTTGTACAATACCAAACAATATTTCTCAAAACCAATGTATTTTTAGGGCTAGCCAAAACTACGGTATTGTCATGACAATTACAAAGTATAGTATTGTAAAAACATGATTTCGATAAATATTGTTGCCAAACATACCCTCAACCGGATCATAAAAACCAAACTGCAATCTTATCACCAGGCTCACAAATAATCATACAAGGCAGGTGTTTTAAAGGTCATACCAAAGTTTGACAAACATAGCACAATTAGATGACATCCAACTCCATACGAAAACTAGCAAGACAGCATTCCGCCTCAACGCAGCCTCCTAGCCTCCCTCTCAGACTCGAGCAGTGTGAGGATGTCTCCCTCGCGAACCGGTCCCTTGACGTTCCTCATGATGAGACGGTTCTGGTCATCCAAGAACTTCACTCTGACCTGGGTAACCTGACCCCTGGAGCCGGTCCTTCCCATCACCTTCACCACAACAGCAAGCTTCACTTGGGTGTCCATACTGCACTTGTAGAAAGCATTTGTCAGTTATCAAGGTGAATCAGGCCCTTTGTTCACAAAGTTCCTCAAATCACAGCTTTGAAGTAGAAACTGGCAAACAAATTAACAACATTACACAAACAAAAAACAAACTAGGAAAAAGAACACGCTCCATCTGGTGTCCAGCAGATTGCCTTTGCAGTATGAAAGAGAAGTGAAGTTCACAGGTTCTTGCTATGGCACAGTCCAAACTATTACCATCACCTTGCAGTCGGTAGGTTCTCCAAGAATGCTTGCCTGTTGTGGGCAATGTGCTAAGAAATAACTGCCCTTCACGATGCTCCATGCTTAATTAGACAAACCTACAGATCAGCTTTATTCACGGACTACATTTAAACCTGGAGACCCCTCAAAGTTCTACCACAAAGTCTCTACAGATCACATCAATAAGCAAGAACAGATTCCTGGTCACACAGCGCAGCATCCAACATTCAGAAGGAATAAAATCAGAGCTACCTACTCATCCATCACGTAGTAGCCATGGCACGAGAGGGAAAAAACAGCTTAACACCAGAAGATTCAGGGCGCTCATACAACAACAACCAAGTCTCCCGAACTGTCAAAGATTTTATTCGCTGTACGCTGTCAGCCTTTTCGCTCAATGAAAATAACTAATGTGAAGCTTTGCTCCCCCGAATTGATAAAAAAAGTCTGGCAGACATGAAAGTGGTACTACAGTAACAAATGAATAAACACGCGACACAGCATAAAGCCTGCAGCTACGGCATATCACAGGGATGGATACACTGGAGATATAAGATGATCACCTCTCGCTTCTCGCGCAGAGTCGCGGACGGAGGACGACGGGCTTACGAAGGAAACCGGGGCGGCGGCGGCGATGACAGCACTGGAGGAGGAAGGAAACCCTAGGCCTACATATAACAAAAGTAGTGGGGTTTGCACTTTGTAGCTGAGCCCAGGGCCCCAGGCCGCCGTGGACGGGAACGGGAACGGGACGCGCTGGCTGCCATTGGGCTAGACCGTCTGGGTGGGCGTGGGCCTCATCGAAAGCCAACTCGTGCGTTGGATTCAGTGTGGGCCGGACCGAGTTTCAAGCGTGACATGAATCATGATTGGCAGTTTCCAAAGGCCTGCCCGTTACGGCCCACGGAGACTGCTCGCGTCATTGCGCGCGTGCAAGCGCAATGGCAGTGCCTGTCGCATGTTGTGTCCTGAACTATCGACAATTCGACATAAAGTTCACGTGGCACCAAATTAATCAAAACCAGAAAAAACGTGAATTCAGGTGTGTTTGGTTGTAATGACAAAACGGAATGAGACAGAACGATCTCATAAATAATGTTGTTTGGTTCAGAATCAAAAGTTGGAACAAGACTATCTTAGTGTTGTTCCTCACAATTGGAGGGACGAGAAAGGACGACAAGGGATATTTATATTCTGTTTGTCCTTAGCTGTCTCGTAACCAAACTTTAGCTGTCCCGCAACCAAACGCATCCTAAGGGCTTGTTCATTTGTGTCGGATTGTACCCAAATCGTTACAACTAATCAAAGTTTATATAAATTAAAGAAGTAATCCGCTTAAAAATCATCCCGACCCACCAATCCGGCACAAACGAACAAGACCTAATGGACTGACTAGTCTCGGTAACCGTTTCCTAGTTTTAAGAATCTAGAGATGTGATACGGCGTACCAAGTTTAAGAACCGCAGATGTATTTTAAATCGACATTCGTACATTACTAAGATCTATCCCATTAACCGTGTCACGAGTGGAAGTTTTCTTGGCTGATCAAATGTTCAGATAAAACAGCAGTGCCAAGAACAAAAAGGATCAGCAGCCAGATGAGAGGTAAGGTACTGCTGATACCCCATCGCCTTAGCTTAGCTTAACCCATGCCCTAACATCTCGTACCCCATAGCATAACAGGAACACACAGTGCAACTACTACAACAACAAGGACACCAGCAGCAAATTGTCTGTCACGTCACGTACTAGAAAGAACAACAACACATCAAATCCTACTGGTGGCACAACTTGACAGAGGGTCTAGAACGAGCTAGGCGACAGCTCTGGCACGAGCAGGAGGAGGTAGCCGGCGAGCAGCACCGCGAGTGCAGCACCGGCGGTCGCCGCCGAGGAGGAGACGCCGCGTCCGGTGGTCGCCTGCAGCGCGCGGGAGTCGGTCGTCGCCGTCGAGTTGTCCTTGGCTGCAAAAGGACAGACAAGAGAGTGGTCTCAGATCGAAAAGGAAACGTCAAATGAACGAAGAGCAACGAGGAGGCAGTGGAGGTAGAGAGGCAGGCTGACCTGGAGCGGCAGTGGAGCCCTTGTCGCCGCCGGGGCTGAAGACGGCGGCGTCTTTGGAGCCCGGGGGAATATGCAGGAGCTCTGCAGCAAAAATAAAATAAAATAAAATAAAATGACACAGACATGATTTGGCTTGGGGAGAAAAGAATGAAGCAGTAAGAAAAGCAACGCCGGGCCCGGGCGGCGGCCTTGTGGCTTCGCTAGCACTGGCTGGCCGGGTGAAGGAAGAAGAAAGCGACGACGTACGAGCGCAGTGGGAGACGTTGGCGCGGGTGGCGCCGCAGGCGTTGGGGAGCGCGAGCGCGAGGGTGGCGTTGATCTTGATGCCCAGGTTGGGGTCGTCCTTGTCCTTGACGAGCACGCACAGGCACTTGGGGCTCTTCCCCAGCACCTGGCGCAGGCCGCCGCAGCAGTCGGGCGGCGGCGCACGGGCCTGCCCCTGCACGTACTGCAGGCACGGCGCCAGGCCCACCAGCTGGTCCGCGCACTCCGTCTTGTCCGCGTTCATGTCACCGCCCGCCACGGACGCCACGGCGATGGCCGTGGCCGCGGCCAGCGCCAGCACCGCAGCCCACCGCGCCATCGACGACGAGCTTGTGTTATGTGTGCGTTGGCCCGTGCAAGCTCCCTCCGCTGCGGGCTGCGGTTCAAGTGTGGCTGTGACTTGTGAGTGAGTGAGAGCTGGCTAGGAGGTTTGGTGAGGGGCAGTTATTATAGCATCCGGACGAGGTCGACCGTCGACGTCACACAAGAGAAGTTGAGAGGAGGCGCGGCGTGGCGTGCCCGGCCGCGCCAGCGCTGCTGCTGGTCTGGTATGGTATGGGCAGGCGGGTTCGCAGTGGCATGGCACACTGTTTCATGACCTGCCGAGGACGGGACTGGAGGGGGCCCAGCTGTCTGTCCGGTCTCCGTCCTGGAGTGTGGTCACTGCTCCAGTGTTGTTGATGCAAGCGCCGGCCGGCCACACGACGTTCCACTGGACGCCAAATCGAACTCGCCCTCGTGTTCACGGATTCTCTGGCTATGGCGCCTCGCCGTGCCGACTGTCGCAGGCGGCAGTGGAAACTCCATGTGCTGCCATGGGTGGACAGGACACACTGGCTTGGCTTGGCCTGACCTGGCTTGACAGCAGGAAAGAGAGGACAACTGTATTGCGTCGGTGACGCACCGGAAACTCCTCCATGTTCATGTACTACACACACAAACAAACTCGTTTCGGGCACGGAATTGCATCGCATCGGCGACGCACCGGAACCTGTCACGGGACTTCTTGAACAGATTGGCATGGCAAAAGAAGAACCAACTCAACTAATCCTTCACATGAAGTAAGCAGTAAAAGGGAACACGATTCTCATAGCTGTTAATTAGTTTCAGAATCCGTACGCGGACAGGACCAGCCATCTAAATGCGGGCTTTAACTTTCACGTACCAGGGCAGGGATAGCAGCAGCACAGCCGCAATGAATCGTGCTAGTAGTAGGCAGCATAGTGCACAGGCTGCTGTTACTGTAGGCAGGGAGTGGCATCAAGATGCTGCCAGCGCAGCGGGTGGCATGATCACATGACATCAAAGACTGCCGCCGCCTGCATTGCTAGTCTCGATCGATCGGTCTTTTTTACACAGCCAAATTACCCAACATTGCCAGGCTACATTATCCCACCAGCAGCTTCCATCTCTTCCAAGCCAGTTCCAACATGTTATTGCCATGTGAAACAAATTACTTTGTATAACAAGTTCAGGAATAAAAATATATATATAACAATAGATTGAGATGGGTGCTTCAGAAACCACTGCAAGAGAGACATCAAAATTCACAGTTTTCATTCAGTATAGCTTCCCCAATGTGAAGCTCTCTCTAGTCACCAGGTATTCGTTCAATATCCATCATAGATAACCTGGCATCACTTTTCAACTAAGCATCCTCAACACAGTAAACTACGCCAAAGCTGATCCCTGCTCAAGAGACATACATACACTATGGAAGGGGCCATTTTTAGTTTGTAAGAACTAGAGCACATTCATGGTAGGAAACAAAAATGTGGACAATGAACTCACATTGAAGAGGAGGGGGGGGGGGGGAATGTGAGGATGGAAAACTAAAAACGGCACACGAATCTATTAAATCATTTCTCTTTGCATTGATAATATATCTTCTGTAGGAAGTCGCATTCCAACTAGTGCCACTAGAGAACATCAAGGCGAAAATGTAAAAGGGTGAGGAACATAACAAGCCTCTTTCCCTTAGGCTTCTCGTTCCTGCCTTCGCCAGGGTACATTCTCATGCGATTGTCGAGAATCCCTCCCCTACAGCTCCTCCTGGCAAACACAAACGAGTATGATATGAGATATAGATGGTAACATCATCAGGGTCAATACATGGGCACATATACTAGCACAATTTCTAGCAGATCATGCATTCAGTGGGTTCCACAATCAAGCATACAACTTAAAAATATAAGAGACAGACCTTAATATTATCTACAATGAGTGGGGTCTGGGGAAGGAATAATCGAGGCAAGACTTACCCCTACAAAGACCATTAACATGGGGGACAGGAAGTAAAATCGAAGGCAGTATTGAATGAGTAATAGTAATATTCTGCCCATACCTAAAGTATCATCGTCTAACTCTAAGCTTGCACCGGAATTCTGCTAGGAGCGCTATATGATCCGATGACCATTCAGGAGAAGGAAGAGCCGTGTCTTTTCTCAAGCTATCCTCATCCAACAGTTCCAATAATGACTCTACAGTCAATGAATCCGCTGAAATAGAACAGCACATTGTAAAAGACAATGTTAACACAATATCTACTTATTCCAGATCAACAGAGATAGCCAAACTAAAAGGAAAAGAGAGAGCGCAAGCGGCCAAGCGCTTGAACCAAAGTAAAGGGAAGAGATAGAGCAAGCGCTTGAACCAGTCCAAGAATTTAAGCACTAACCTGTGTAAAATATGTAATCTAGGGTACCAGTAAAATCCCTTGTGCAATTTGTGAACAATGGCTCATTTGTCCCAGGGTCCATCCTCCTTCGCTGGTGATCCAAATCATAGCCAACACCAGCCATACTCACGAATGATGAGTATGCACTGACCTATGAACAAGCAAAAACTTTATTAAGAGCCTCAACAAGAATTAAAAAAAAGGAAACCGATAGGTAATATCCATGATAAATTGAACGTACCAGAGGAAGCTGGTGTGTCAGCTTGCTTAGTGGGCGCAAAATTCCAAGAGGATCTATTGCTAGATCTGGATGCAAATGATCAACTTTGCCCCTTGCAAGAAGCCCATGTGACGTACTACATGAACCACAGGATTGTTTACCATTCGGTAGAAATATTCAAACTGAAAGACAATAACTCTAAATCTCTAACACAAACAAAAAGAAGGGCTGCTAAATCTAACAAACCTTCCAGGAGTTGAATTAAAATCTCCACAGACCAACATTGGAATGTCTGCACTAACAGCTATTTTTTCCAACCCTTTTAGGAGGGTATGAATCTGCAAGAGTTTGCAAGCCATGAGATTCATCAGTTAAAGAAATTATAAAATGTTATGAAATTATACAGAGGGAGGGGGAAGTATTTGAACCTGCCATAGCTTCACATCTTTAAGGTCATGGTGGATATTTATATGTGTATTAGCCTGCACAAAAAAATCAAGAAACATGAGATCCACAAGGAATAACATATTACTATCTCCAGTCTAAAACAGATGCCTCCTACAGCAGACATAGCCAAACTTTAGAAACTTTGACCACCATTATCCGTAAAGCGTAAAATTGATACAAATAGACCACCATCGAAGTTACTTCTTTATCGTAATAAAATTATTGAATTTCGCTAGCACATACTTTGACCAGAGATCATATTTATATCCGGTACAACAAGTAAATATAAACATAGGTGGTATAAGACCCACACAATAAAACAAGATCAATTGCTATATTCAAAAACCCAACAAAAAGAATTAGAGGGACAATTGGCATGATCTAGTCAAAAGAGCTCTACTGTTCAGTGAATTCGTTTTCTTGTCACTTCTGCCATGTAAAAACATGGTTGGCCACCTTCCAGAATAAAAAGCATAGAGGACCAGATGACCAGTTTACCTGTCTTCCAAGTTCCAATATCTTTTTTATTCCCCTAACTATTACCATTATCCCCATGTCTAGCAAAGCAGTTCAGTCTGACCTGATCATTGCATGGATCTAGCTAAATCATGTCATTTATATTCATTCTAAGGATCCCCCATCTAGGGTAGCTTATTAAAAAGATGGCAAGCAAATTATGGTCAATGAACATTGGCCTAACCATAATAAATTCTAAATGAACATCAACATAGCCTTTTAGTCCCAAGCAAGTTGGGGTAGGCTAGAGTTGAAACCCAACAAGAAGTCACAAAAAAAGAGAAAGGGAGGGGGAAAGCTTTTGAGAGAACTAAAATGGAAAAGGCCTAATCACGGTTCAGGCACGTGGATAGCTTCTTTCCAAGCCCTTCTATCCAAACACAACTCCTTTGTGATATTCCATTTCTTCAAGTCCCTTTCGATTGCCTCCTCCCATGTCAAGTTTGGCCACCCTATACCTCTTTTCATATTAGTGTCATGTCTTATGATGCCTCTGTGCACCGGTGGCTATGTGGGTCTCTGGTGGACATGCCCAAACCATCTCAATCGGTGTTCAATAAGTTTTTCTTCAATTAGCGCTACTCATAGCCGATCGCGAATGTCATCATTTCTCACTCAGTCCAATCTTGTGTGCCCACATATCCAACGCAACATATGCATCTCTGCGACACATAGTTGTTGGATATGACATCCTTAGTACTTAGTAGGCCAACACTCAGCCCCATATAACATAGCAGGCCTAATCGTCGTTCTGTATAACTTGCCTTTCAGCTTCTGTAGCACTCTCTTATCACATAGGACTCTCGATGCTTGACGCCATTTCGTCCACCCTACTTTGATCCTATGGCTAACATCTTCATCAATATCACTAAATTCCAAATGAACAAGTGATAAAAAAATAGAAGTGCCAAATTTATGTGGCATGAGAGAGAATCCTTGATGAGAAAAAGCATTCTCATGGGTAAAGATACCATCAAGTACTCACAACAACAAAAAATAACAACAAAACCTAAAGAACTCAAAACCAAAAGATATCAAATAACTAGTTGTACCTAATGATACTCAACATTTCCATGGGTTATTATGAATATAGATAACATGCAAATAGACCCCTGACATAGCAAGAGCACCACAAGTTAAAAAAATGACTGATCCGGTGTTCTATTTTATTTTTCTAACCATGAGAGACTCATCTTAGTGCTCTAGTGTTCATTAACCGGATCTGAAAAGGTTGCATGAAATGACATCCTTATTCTAGCCACATGTTTTCAGCATAGCTGTTCTCACCAGACTCATGGAAGTGATTTTGATTATATTAAAAACAGCACAGAGATGATATTACCGATGCTAATATGCGATAGTAAGGAAGCACTTACCACACAGAGAAGTTGCCTTTTACTAGGGTTTTCAGTTCCATGGTTACTAAATTTAGCTTCTAAAACTGCAATTAGCGCAATATTATCCTGCATGGCAGATAGAGATTGTAATAGATTTAAGGTAATGATCGACCATGTAGCACTTATGGTATATTTGTAGTTCCCATATTGGTTGCACCTTAACCAAACGATTTAGAGCTAACTTTTTTTGAGCGGCAGGAATAATTGCATCAGTTAAAGACTGTGCAGCCTTATTGAACTCGACCTGCATATAACAAAGTCCAGAAAGCATTAGATGCTGATAGTATCAAGTCAACTCTCAAACACTACAGGAAAAAGAAGGCACTGACCTCATATTTTTTGACATGCGAAAATCTGTCCCGACGAAAGAAAGTAGCGCAACCATCAATTGCTTGAGGACTTCCGCTGTACACCTGTGACAGCAATATTCCAAATTACGCACTACACCATACCAAGGTTTTACAGCAAGCAGTAAAGAACCAGACAAACCTCTGTCGTCCTTTTCTTATATAGAGGTTGGTACCCATGTTTATCAAGCTCCGGTGAAAAAAAATCTTCAAAGTGATTACTTTGTACCTGCAAATAGTAACATATAGATCCCCTTTAGAAGCATAGAAATGGCATGGTTTTTCTTTTATACTAATTCTTACAAAATAAAGACTCCTTCCTCTCTGAGACATGGATCATATGAGAAAGGGAATAATTTCAGGTGTCACTTATGTTTTATGCTTCATGAGTTTAAGGGGGGATGCAGCACAATCAAGAAACAACAATCAAACAATTTAAGGACTCCAGAAGGCAGATAAAAAAGTTATGATAGTACTTCTCATTCAACAGAAAGGTGCTGGGAAACTATCCTGCCTCGGGCAGTCGGGCTAATGAAGAAATCACATTAACATTATTTTTATAACTACAATTTAGTTACTCAGAATTAACAGAAGACCAAAGGATGGTGTCATGAAGCAATGGAGCAATCTCAATGTATCACAGATTGACAGGAACATAACAACATCAATAGTAATTTCTTAAACTCATCATGCTGAACATAATAAGTGCAATTTATTAACAATTAAAGATGCAAATCAGAGCCTTAAACTTCAAACATGAAAAACAATAGCATTCATACCTCCTGAAGGCAGATAATATCAGCATGGTAACCAATAATTTCACGCAACAAATTTTGCCTTCTATAAGCCCATGTAAGTGCCCAAGTTGGACAATAGCTGTATGTATCACTTGTTGCATATGTATCAGCAAGAATATTGTAGGACAGCACAGTAAATGTCCCAAAAGAAGAAGTCCGGCTATCTAAATCGAAGTGGACCATTGCATCAGCTGCATTAACAGGGATCAAGCGGCGTGGTGTCGGGGTCGGTGCTGGGATTACACGGGATGTCATGACTGAAGTAGGAGCTCTCACAGTCCCCCGTGTTTCCACATCCACAACTATACATTCAAATCTTAGCACATGTCCAATATCATCAGTAGTTGCCGTATATGTTCGTGACCATCCCACCTCAAACCAAGTTTCACCAGAACTCTTCTCAGTGCCTGTTGGATACACAGGTGTAGGTCCATTATTAACACCTGAGCTCAGTGAAAGGTTTGATGTTGAACCAGACAACGCAGCACTAATAACCCCTGAGCTCGAACTGCCGCTACCAAATCTGCCAAACAACTCATCATCTTCGGTTCCGTTTTCATTTAAAGCACTTATAGCACGGTCATGCAAAACCTTGTGGTGTTGCCAAGCATCGGAGAAGCACTTAGAAGAACAATGGTAGCTCTTAGCAACAGGTATTTTTGACTTCAGACACCCTATGCACTGAAGTGTTGCTTGTTCTGTTGGGTGTACACTGCAGATAGCAGCTCTACGATCACTTTGTATGCGGTACCTTCAAGAAAGGAAGATCAATATTCAGGATTTCATGGGTATTCTTGCCTTAAAAAAGTTCAAATCTGACACCCTATACCAGTTGTTTTTAATATGTTCAGCATGTATATTCATTTCTAGACAATATTCAAGCATCAGATGACACTTTGCTGGTCCCTAATGCACCATGAAAACATAGCAACTAGAAAGTGAACCTTAAGCATCCAACTATTCATATATCTACCAATCAGTATGCACCACTCCGAATGACTATACTGTTCCCATAGATTATGCTGGATCAGAAAACTTGCTACACCAGTCAAAAACTATGAAAAAAAAACAACTCGTGATTTGGCAGATATCATAATTGTCTGACAAGAGCCCAATTGAGTATTCAAACTAGCGATGTAAAAATATTCAGTGTCACAAAAAAAAACACTTCAACAAACCAGAATGTGGTGTGTGCTTAAAATTGCTTATAACTCGGTTATTCTGGAGTCTGGACACAAAGTATTGAAATGGTGAAACAATTAAATGAAGCAGCTTGCGTCCAAATAGCAACTCGAATGGATGAAACCATGCTTGGTTGACTATAAATTGTCCTGATTGTGACTGACGAAATAAAAGAGGCTCGGAATGGACTGCTCACCACTTGTAGCGCATGAAGTACCCATCCACGGGCGCGGTCTCAGACACGTCGTCGGTGAAGACGCCTCCGTCGGGGCGCCGCAGGAGCACATACGGCGTGATCTCACAGCCGACGATCGGGATCTCCGACGGGAGGTGCACCCGCAGCACGGTCAGCATCCTTCCCCCAGGGGCGGGCTTCACCTGGGTCATGAGGGTTCAGGTGAACCCCCAAAATTATCGAAAACCCAACAACGCCCGCGCCTGAATTAGGGCACCGGAAACTGCTCAGATGTACACAAGTGCCGATCTTGCGCGCTGACGATTGACGAAGGACCCTATCAAACCAAGGCCGGATAGATTGGATTGCGTTAGCTGGGTAATACCACGCAGCACAAAAATGGACGGTTAACTGGATCGGAATGGCGAAAACATCGATTTGGGTTTGATTGAGAACACCACTACCGAATCCTCACTTTGAACGAAAGAACTCATCCGAGCAAGGGTTACTAACCAGCACGGGAAGGAACCAGTCCCGCTAGATCGATAGAGATGCAGCAAGCGGAGGAGACCGCGGATGAGAAGGGGGCGGTGGCGGCGGAGCTGTGCTCGCGGCGTCGAGGCTTTGGGGGGTTAAAGCTGCTGCGTCCACTTGGTGGTAAGTCTGACTGCAGGTTCGCCGTTCACGTTCACACGATAATAATTTAGAGTGCAACATGTTACATTTTAAATGTTAAAATTATCTATATCTAATCTAAACTATTATAAGAATTTAATGCGTCACCCTTGGCCACGCTGACACTCTAGATCCGCCCAACACGGCCCGCCTCTACACCATGCTCTATAAGCCATACGTCCAGCGCTCGCGCAATGCTCTCTCAGTTGCTACCCTATGAACCCTAGCACTCGATCCCGCCCGCGCAGCTACCGCATCATGTAAAAAATAGTGCAGAACAAGCATCGAAATCCATGACTCTTGCTCCAAAAATTTAAAACTAATCATCAGACCACACATAACTTAGTGTTTTGAAATAAACAATAATTATATTTGAATAAATATCTCAATACCTATTGTATGATACATAATAACCGTAGCAAAGCATGGTCAACCGACCAGTACAATACATAAGGCCTTGTTTAGGCACTCTATTATTTACCCAAATCTACATGTATTGAGATCTATTAAATATAATTAGTTTAATTTACACCCCTAATCTATCTTAGGGCATGTTTGTTTTTATCCTAATCTATATGGATTGAAGAGGATTGGGTAGGTTTAAATCCATAGTAAGTACAAATCTCTTACAATTTATATCAATCCCCTACAATCCATATAGATTACAAACAAACGAACAAGCCCTTAATCCATGTGGATTAGCCCTTAATACATGTGGATTAGGTTTAATACTAGAGTATCTAAACAAAGCCTAAATGAAGATTCGAACCATGATTATTAGCTCTAAACCTACACTCACACTTGCCTAGAAAATAGAACACGTATATTCGTGTATTTTATATTCTATACTTTAATATAAATGGAAACGTAACAATGTACAGGCACTTTGCTATTCAGTAATAATCGTATTGCATTCAATTAAAATCCACTATTAATCAACTTTTTAGTTAAAAAGTCTAAAAGTATAATAGATATTCAGTTTTAGGTACAAAATAAAAGTTATTCTTGAATTTTCTTCATTAGATATATCAAATTAATTTTAGTTTGAAAAATATTAAATATTAAATAGATATTAAGTTTTAGATAAAATGGATTAGTTAAAAAATAATAGTTGCCATTGGATTTTCATTAGATATATTAGATCGTTTGAATGTAGAGGGTATATCCCTACTAGATTACTACTATTAAGCGTGGACAGGGGCGTTCACAAGGGCGAGGTCGTGCCCTTGCCCCGACGCTCCCCCCCCTCCCACCACGCGTTCCTGAAAGTAGTCTAGAAGAGGTGAATAGGCTATACCAACACAAACTTTGAACTTTTGTGAGAAAAGACGGTTCAACAGGGGAGGTCGGTTCAACCGGGTTTAAGGCCGATTCAACCGAGATTCACCTATTCAAAAACTACTCAGATCTACTAATAATAAACACAGTAGAAGAGTTGAATTGAAACCAACTCAGTAGATTAAAGATCTTAGATGATGAGAGACAAAATCACACCCACAAAAGCACACGAGACACACGATTTTTACCGAGGTTTGGTCACACCACCATGGTGCCCTACTCCTCGTTAAGATGCTCACAAAAGATCGGGTCTTTCTCAACCCCATTCCTCGTTGTCGACCACATAGTTCAAGGCGATCCCTTACTCAATTTGCCCAAAAAGAGTCGGTGATACAAAATGTTTTTATGGTCGTCCACAACTTTGGAGACTCCTAAAGCAAGATTACAAGCGCATAAGGAACAACACGTTCCAAGAACAAAGATAACACAAGTAAGAACGATTTGCACCAACTAGAAAGAGAGATTGAAGAACTTGAGTCAACATCGCGCTTTAGATCGAGAACTTATCTCACACCGAAGAATCTTCCCATCGATCGAAGGAGGGACGACTCAGGGCGTGAGAACGTAGTTGCAGTGCTTTGAAACAAAAGAGAGCAGCTATCACAGGATTTAGGTTCGAGAGCCTTAGGGTATATAAGTGGGGAGAAAGGTTTTTATAGCCACCACAAATCAGATCTGGTTGATCCTAGACGACTGCGCAATTACCGGTTGAACCGGCCCTAATCCCGGTTGAACCGATATTCAACAGAGAACTCTCTATGAATTCTCGGTTGAACCTAACTTTAAAATTCTGGTTGAGCCTAAATTTTCTAGAGAAGAACCTGAAGAATTTTGGTTGAACCGGCATAGAACCTGGTTGAACCTGTATACACAAGAAAAGGCAGATTTGAAGGGAAAGAGGGAGAAAGCAAATTGTGGCTTCGCAACTGTTCAAAACAAGAATTTTGAAGCGGATAGAATTAGTTGGTGCATACCATCCTTACCTCGAGAAAAAACTAAGCATACGGATATCCCTATTACTAAGAGAAGATAATCAAAATACTTGGAGATGTTCACCAAAAACCACCTACAGATCTTTACTTTTCATCGCTTTGTTTCCTGTTAGTTGAGAGCACCTAGGGGGCGAATAGGTGATCCTGTAAAATCAAACACTAAATAGCCATAGACTTGATTTTAAAGATGTTAGTGTGAGTTAATCAAGTTTATGAAGCGAACTCTTGCGAACACAAACAATCACAGAGAAGAGCAACACAAGAGACACAGTGTTTTATCTCGTGGTTCGGCCAAGTATAATACTTGCCTACTTCCACGTTGTGGCGTCCCAATGAACGAGGGTTGCACTCAACCCCTTTCAAGTGATCCAGTGATCAACTTGAATACCATGACTTTTTGTTTAGTGTTCTTTTCCCATTTGCGAGGAATCTCCACAAGTCAGAGCCTCTCGCCCTTACAATATAGATCACAAAGAAGCACAAGAGAAAGGGAGGGAAAGCAACGCACACAAGACTCAAATTCGCAGCACACACACGCACACTAGCCAAGACTTGATCTCAAAAACACAGCACGAGGAGTTCACAACTCGAACGGAGCTCAAATCACTAACACAACGAATCAAATGCGTGGAGGCGGAGTCTAGGAGTCTTAGGATGCTTCGTGAATGCTTGGTGTGCTGCTCCATGCGCCTAGGGGTCCTTTTTATAGCCCCAAGGCAGTTAGGAGCCGTTGGAGATCAACTTGGAAGGCTATTCTTGCCTTCTGTCGAGTGGTGCACCGAACAGCAACTGTAGCAGTCCGGTGCGCGATCTCCTTCCATATCAGGCGCGGCCAACCGTTGGGCCTCGAGATCGGTTGGCGCACTGGACAGTCCGGTGTGCCCAACCGAACGTTGGAGCGGGCCACGCGTCGCCCGCTGATTGCGCTGGCGACGTTGGCTCGGGCGGCTCTGCACCACCGGACAGTCCGGTGCACCACCGGACAGTCCGGTGATTTTTAGCCGTGGCACTTTCTTCGTTTCCCGAGAGCGACGAGTTCGCCGCCGATGTACTTGGGCGCTGGCGTTGAAGTCTCACCGGACAGTCCGGTGAATTTTAGCCACGTCGCCCCGCCGATTCCCGAGAGCGACCTATTCGCCGTCGAGCCAGCCTGGGGCACCGGACACTATCCGGTGCACCACCGAACAATCCAGTGTGCCAGGCTGGTGCTAATTTTGGCTTACTTAGCCATTCCTTCTTAATTCTTTTCCTCTTTTCTTGGCTATGTCTTTAGCACTTAGATAAACATGTTAGTACCTATTGGGGGCTTGTTCTCAAATGCTATGAATTAAGAACAAGACAACATAAAAGTGTTAAATATTAAACTCCTTCGTCCTTAAAAACAGTATACCCCTTCGGATATAATGAATCTCGGACGAAGGTTACAGAAGAAAAGACCTACGTAAGGTTGGTAAATGGTAAAACAGGGCAATCATATATAATACACGTGTAATAATACTGATATTATCATCAATGTATTTCTATTATTATATTCATAAAAACGAACTACCAATGTACCTTCAGATTGATGTAAAGTAAAGATACAGACGTGATGCGAAAAAGCGTATGCCAAGTCAGCGTGAACAGTACGGGAGTACTGTTCACCTATTTATAGGCACGGGACGCAGCCCGTGTAAAATTACATTGATGCCCTTTACATTTATCAATAACTCTATAGTAATTCTTCAAGGTCCAATTTGGCTTTTCATCTTTAAGTCGGTTCCTCTTTTCTGTCGTTATGCCGAAACTTTTCTGCACACAGCTTCGTGATCGTCTTATCCTTTGTCATGATCGTTTTACATTCCAGTCAAGCTTCGTCTTAACCATGCTCTTGTATATCCACGATCTGACTCCGAAGGTGCCTGTTCACATATTACACTCGGAAAACATTGTCAAACTATGTTTTTGAGGACCTTCGAGAGCCGAAGGCCCCCAACAGTAGCCCCTTGCAATATTAATTTACTGTAATGATAAATTCATATTGTGACATGGACGGAGGCTTTAAACCGAAGATCCAAAAAAACACCTTCCTTTTGCTAGAATAGCAACAGTCATTGACAAGCGGGGCCCTCCAGTTTTCGACACACTGGGTGTATAAATACGAGCTCACTACGAGTTTATTTGGCACGCTCTTTTGCCATCTGCTTTTTACTCACCCAGCTTTTCAGCCTGCACGCGACAGCATTTGCTCGGTTTTAAATTTTTAAGCTTCGGTTTCAAGTCTGGTTTGCCAGCATTCGCGAAGATGTCTGAGGATAAGAAAGTTGCTGGTGCTTCGAAGCTAAGCTTTTCTGAGGAAATGCACCTGGGTTTTCTTGAATCAATGTCGAAGACCAATACGGAGAAGATTGTCAGGGAGACTTTGGAGGGTTTATCTGAAGATACTGGCGACAGTGATAGTTATAATGTGGATAGTGGTGGGGAGGATTCCGAAGATCGCCCGTGGGGGCCTAGTCACTCAAATTTTGGAAAATCAACTATAAAGCAGAGTCACCTTGAAAATATGAGGGGGAGATATTTCCGAGATATATCCATCGTGAGGGCAGATGACGGAGAGAAAACTACGCCGACTCCCGAAGATAATGAAGTCGTGATCTTCCGAAGCTTTTTTAAAGCTGGGCTACGATTCCCTCTAAGCAGATTTGTGGTAGAAGTTCTGAAAATATATCAGGTTTACCTTCATCAACTTACCCCTGAAGCAGTGATAAGATTGGGAGTCTTCGTCTGGGCCGTGAGGAGCCAGGGCCTGGAGCCAAGTGCAAAAAGCTTTTGCAATATACACGAGCTAGTATATGAGACGAAGCCCTGGGGTAAGGAGCAATATCATAATAATTTTGGTTGTTATAGCTTTGGTGCCCGCTCTGGGTCAAGCTATCCCGTGCCAACTTTTTGGAAGAGATGGCCCGAGGAATGGATGAAGGAATGGTTCTATGTGAAGAACGATTTGAAGGTTCGAGAAGATATTAAAGATATCATCATGCGCCCTATTGGCAGCGCTTCGGACTCCGGAAACCAAAGGTAGAAATGGACGAAGCAGCTGAAGAATGTCAGAGAGCCTTCGGCGTAGTCTGCTCTTTTATTGGGACCATGGATTTAATGCAAGAGCACATTGCCTTCAGAGTGTGGCCACTTGCAGATAACTGGGAAATGCTGAAGGAGACCGTTAAAGAAACTGACGAGGGTGGGCTAATCAGGTTGAAATATACATTCAAGTATGGAGATAAGTTCGTTGAACCAGATGACGATTGGCTAAAAAGCATTGAGAATGTAAGTGATGAATTGCTTGGAGCATACTCAAAGGCCGAAAATACTGCATTATCAGCGGCTTTCGGAGGCCGAAAGAAGAAGAGACTCAACCGAGTATTTGATGCAATTGGGTTTATCTACCCCGACTACTATTATCCAATGCAAGGCCAGAAAAGGAAAAATACTTCTCCTGCAAAGGAAATTGCTTCGGCAGCTCCTAGGGAGCCAGCGCCGAAGAGGAAGAAGGTAAAAGTGCTCACACACCCTCCACGCTGTATTGAGCCGGCCACAGTGCTTGAGTTTATTGGTGAGACTTCTTCGGCCACCGAAGCCAGAGAACCAACTCTAGTGCCAAAATCCGAAAAAATGGCCGAAGCACCAGCAATAGAGAAAACGGAAGAACCGAGAACTGAAGAAGGAAAAACATTAGACATTTTAAGTCCTTCATCAAAAGTTGAGGCAGCTAAAAGCCAAAAGGGGCCAGCAGCGACCCCGAAAAGAAAAAAGGATGGTTAATGTGTTGGATGTTTTGGAGACAATTAAATCTTCAAACATAACTCCAAAGAAAACTGTTAAAACTTCTGAAGTGTCTACTGAAGCCTTTGCTGCTGAAACTTCGAAGCAACAATTTGAAACTAAAGCTGGGCCTTCAGAGCCCACCAAGATACAACCTTTGGAAGCCGAAGAAACAAAAATGTCAGAGGCAAGTTTAGAAGCTGAAAAAACAAAAACAACAGAGCCGATTTTGATTAAGGAAATCGACACTGCCACCCCTGAAGCATCTTCCAAAATACGTGATTATATTGTGCGACATGCTTCGGGGAAGAAACTATCTGAAGAAGAGATTTTTGAAGCCAATCACTATGCCCGAGAACTGAAGTATCCGAGGGGGGCCATAGTGTTCAATGGGACAGACGAAGATGACTTCCTATACTGTCTCTCAGACAATAAAGAATTATTCGTGTGCCGGGAGATGGCTAGAAGCATGGGGTTCCCAAAACTCGAAGCTGGCCTTTGCGCCATGACGAAGGACGATCTTGCTGATAGCCTGGCGTACAATAGTCTGAAGGTACAACAATTGTGAATTTTGAAGTTTATGAATTTTGAATTAGTCTTTTGTTTTTATGTTAACTCATTCATTCTTTTGAATAGGGCTTAATACTCAGCAATGCCTTAAGGGCACAGAAGAATGCCGAAGATGAGAGCTGCACCATTGCTCTTAACAACCTTCGAACCGAGGTTATCAGGCTAAGAAATGAAGCCTTGGAGAAGGACAAAATTATGCTTACGTTGGTGGAAAAAATGAAGGAAGACGAAGCTAACTCTAAAACTCAAGCCGAAGCTCAGAAGCGCGAAATCGAAGATCTCCGGAAACAACTAGCCCGAGCTAAAGAAGAACGCATTCTTGAAGAAACAAAACGAGAATTAAGTGATCAGTGGGCGAATCATTTGGAAGTAAATGTTAAAGAGCTTCGTGCTTCGAAGAAAAGGTGCTATGATAAATCCATAGAGTGTGTTAAGAAAATAAAATCCAGCTTCGCCAGCGTTGGCGCGTTCTCTAGTGAAGAAAATTTCACAAGGGGAAATCCAGAAGGCCCGATTGAATGGATTAGTCACGAAGCTGATGCCTTCGACGAAATCTTGAATAGTCGCGGGGACATTTGTGCTTTTTCGGGCGCCAGGGGAATTGTTACTATTTTAGAGAAGAAAGGGTGCGAGCATGTGAAATCTTTGGCACAGTTTGAAGCTACTTTATCCTTTGAAGATATCAAAGACCCTTCAGCCGAAGCAAGCCAGGTCGGTGGAAAATTTTTCACTGACATTTGGGACAATGGCGGCCGAGAAATGGCTCAAGAGATTATTCAGAGAAGCGAAAAAGGCATCCATGATGCTAGGAAGGTAGCGGAAGCTGCTGAAAAAAGCACAGGGCCCGAAGGGCAAATAGGTACTAATTAGTGATTTTTATTTTGTTGTAATTTTTGATTTTGAACTTTATTCGCAGTTTGTAATAGTAATATAGTCGTGTCCTCTCCTCCCTCAGAACCTGCTGAGGCATCTCCGGACCCCCCAAGGGGGACGACGAAATTAGACAAATGGCCGAAGCCATCATGGACGAAGTTGTCAATCAGCTACTAAACGAAGCTGCAGAAGTAGTTCTTAGGGAAGATTAAATGCTATTGTAAAAATGCTTGGAATATGACATGTGTAAAACTTTGTAACTTTGAATGTAATATATAATCTATTTATGGTTCAATTCTTTACGATGCATGAAATTTTTTCATACATACCGCTTTTTGAGCCTTCGGCGAAAAAACACCTTCCCTTCTTTTCATGCTTCGTAAAGAAAATCTTTTATGTATCACAAGAATTGCCATACTTCTTTGATGAAGAATCTCCAAACTTCGTGAAAACATTCTTTGAATCCATAAAAAAGTCTTATGTTGCCTCTCAAATGAAGCTACACTTCTTCTCAATTTATCTTGTGCCTTAGAACGATTTTCTCTTTTTCAAAACATTCTTCGAAGATCAATGTTGTGTCCCCTTCCTGTTCTACATGCGAAATGATGGATGATGCTTATGTTATGCAAAATGATGTAATGATGTTATGTTATGCAAAATGACATTTATGCTGAAAATACACATATCCCTGCAATAGAGTACACAATCTTTTTATCTCAGCGCTGACTTTTCGTTGTAAGCCTCCCTTAGGAGCTTCTTCGCCTTTTACTTTCAGCGGAATCAGCGTTTATTTTTCGCTGTAAGCCTCCCTTAGGAGCTTCTTCGCCTTTTACTTTCAGCGGAATCAGCATTTATTTTTCGCTGTAAGCCTCCCTTAGGAGCTTCTTCGCCTTTTACTTTCAGCGGAATCAGCGTTTATTTTTCGCTGTAAGCTCTGCATTCCCTTTGGAACGACTTTCGAGCAGAAAACTTACACTGCGCTCCCTTAGGAACGACTTTTATTACTTTTAAAAAGTTACGGCTCGTTCCTTAGGACAAGTTTTCGATAATCCGAAGGTTCTCCGTGCCTCCATAAATTCTTGTGCTTCGGCAACTCAAGCCTATGGAGGAGATATATTTTCATTATGATAATAAGCTAAACTGTTACAATAATTTAAAAAACGATAAAAAACACTTAAACTTCCCATAATTGTTCTTTACTACGAAGAAAGTAAAACTGAACGCGAAAGTGCACAAAGCTGCTGTCGAGGTAGGATATTTTGTCAGTAAATGTGCTTCAACTCTGGCACAGTGCTATTGACTGTGCGAGCTTCGGATTCTTCTCTGAAGTCCCTCTGGGGGTGAGAGTGCTGGCTCCCTTCTGGCTGCGGAGCTCGTTGTATTGGTGGTGGCGGTGGAAGCTGTTGCCAGAAAGCTTGGGGTTGGCTTGCCGAAGCAACAGAGGCTGCAGAGTGATTGCCTACATATTCTGGAATGTAAGGCGAATGGTACGAAGCAGTATGCATAACCTGCTTCGGCTGGCTCTGTTGTGCTGCAGCCTCTGCTAGCTCCTTTTGCTTTTGAATGGTAATATGGCACATTCTGGTGGTATGGCCCTTGCCTTCACCGCAGAATAAGCAATAAATTTTTCTTGATTGATCTCCAAATCTTCCCCCGAAGCCCCTGGTGCCTCTGCCTCTTAGCGCTGGCGGCCGAAAAGAGCTTTGCTGTTGCCCCGAAGCTTGCGAGGAACACTGTGGCCTTTGCTGCTGATTCCCTTTGTCATCATTTTGAGTACAATTGTGAATTGACCTGACATGCCTCGGATAAAACCTTCCTCCGAAGCCCCTGGTCATTTCAGAAAACCTGAGAGCTTCCTCCCTTCTTTGGCGAAAATCATTGTCAGCTCGAATATACTCGTCCATCTTCTGGAGCAGCTTCTCCAAAGTTTGAGGAGGCTTCCTGGCAAAGTACTGAGCTGAAGGTCCTGGCCGAAGCCCCTTAATCATGGCCTCAATGACAATTTCATTGGGCACTGTTGGTGCCTGTGCCCTCAGACGTAGGAACCTTCGGACATATGCCTGAAGGTATTCTTCGTGATCCTGGGTGCACTGGAATAAAGCTTGAGCAGTGACTGGCTTCGTCTGAAAGCCTTGGAAGCTGGTTATCAACATATCCTTCAGCTTTTGCCATGAGGTGATTGTTCCTGGCCTAAGGGAGGAGTACCAGGTTTGTGCAACGCTCCTGACAGCCATGACGAAGGACTTTGCCATGACCGCTGTGTTGCCACCATACGAAGATATAGTTGCCTCATAGCTCATCAAGAATTGCTTCGGGTCTGAATGACCGTCGTACATGGGAAGCTGAGGTGGCTTATAAGACTGTGGCCAAGGTGTAGCCTGCAGTTCTGTTGACAGGGGAGAAGTATCATCAAAAGCAAAATTTCCATGATGGAAATCTTCATACCAGTCGTCCTCGTTGTAGAAACCCTCTTGATGAAGCTCTCTGCGCGGGGGCCTTTGATTCTGGTCATCTTGAGCGAGGTGTCGAAGCTCTTCAGAGGCTTCATCTATCTGCTTTTGAAGATCAGCTAGACGAGCCATCTTCTCCTTCTTCCGTTGGACCTGTTGATGGAGCATCTCCATTTTTTGGATTTCTTGGTCCAAGTTGTCTTCCGGAGGCGTTGGACTGGTGGCCTTCCTCTTCTGGCTTTGAGCCTCCCTAAGAGAAACGACATCCTGATTGGGGTCCAGCGGCTGCAGAGTGGCAGCCCCTGTCGCTGAAGCTTTTTTCGGCGGCATGACGAAGGTGATGCTTGCCGAAGGTTTTCAAAACTCAAAAAGTGGAAGTGAGTTCACCGGAGGTGGGCGCCAATGTTGGGGGCTTGTTCTCAAATGCTATGAATTAAGAACAAGACAACATAAAAGTGTTAAATATTAAACTCCTTCGTCCTTAAAAACAGTATACCCCTTCGGATATAATGAATCTCGGACGAAGGTTACAGAAGAAAAGACCTACGTAAGGTTGGTAAATGGTAAAACAGGGCAATCATATATAATACACGTGTAATAATACTGATATTATCATCAATGTATTTCTATTATTATATTCATAAAAACGAACTACCAATGTACCTTCAGATTGATGTAAAGTAAAGATACAGACGTGATGCGAAAAAGCGTATGCCAAGTCAGCGTGAACAGTACGGGAGTACTGTTTACCTATTTATAGGCACGGGACGCAGCCCGTGTAAAATTACATTGATGCCCTTTACATTTATCAATAACTCTATAGTAATTCTTCAAGGTCCAATTTGGCTTTTCATCTTTAAGTCGGTTCCTCTTTTCTGTCGTTATGCCGAAGCTTTTCTGCACACAGCTTCGTGATCGTCTTATCCTTCGTCATGATCGTTTTACATTCCAGTCAAGCTTCGTCTTAACCATGCTCTTGTATATCCGCGACCTGACTCCGAAGGTGCCTGTTCACATATTACACTCGGAAAACATTGTCAAACTATGTTTTTGAGGACCTTCGGGAGCCGAAGGCCCCCAGCAGTACCCAAAAACAATTTACTAAGTCCGGAGACATACCTTATACCTTGATTTGCGTCTTGGCACATATAAACTTAGAACCATGTGTTGGGCATCTAATCACCAAAACAATTCTAGAAATAGCCCAAGGGCACATTTCCCTTTCAATCTCCCCCTTTTTGGTGATTTATGCCAACACATCAAAAAGCAACTAAGAAGTGCAAATTTAAGACCAAATTTTATTCACAAAGGATTTTGGCATATTTGGATCACTTTTGCCACCACTTGGTTTGTTTTTGCAAGTCAAATTCGTTTTCCTATCTCTAAGTCAAACACTCTTGTTTGGGTAAATAGAGAGATATTGCAAGAGTAAAGTTGATCAAGTGTCAAAAACTCCCCCTTTTCCCATAATCAAAATTCTCCCCCATAAGAGACCAAATTTTGCAATAAGAGTCATTTGTGCAAAATACAAATTCTAACTCTACTATTTTTGAAATTCACAAGTGATTGCCTAATCCAGTTGCTTTGGCCCTTAATTTCTCCCCCTTTGGCATTAAGAACCAAAACGGGACAACTTTTGGCCCTATAACCCCATTGCCTCACCAAAATGTAAAATAAGAGCAAAAAGACAATGAGAGCATTAGTATGAACTTGGAATTTAAATACACTTATACCGGAGTGCAGTGGAAGTCTTTGCATTGCCCAAGTTCATTTTCCCTTTCAATGTTCCTTTGAGACTACTTCAAGTGTACTCAAACAACAAGTTAGTCTTAAAGGAGTCAAGTTGTAGCTCATCTCCCCCTAAACATGTACATCATTTGCATACGGACTTGTGAGGTCCGGGGATGACTTGTACAACTTGAGCACCACTAATAAGCAATAAATGATTGTAACTGCTCAAAGTAACATTGAAAGGGAAATGTGCCTTTGGGCAATTTCCATTATGTTTTGGTGATTAAGTGCCCAACACATTTAAATGAGCCCTCTTGTGCTAAATCAAGAGAAAAGTGATAATCAAAGCAAAGGTATGATTCTAGACTTAGTACATTGGTTTTTGTGTACTAATATATTTGCTTAAGTGTTGGAATCGGAGAAAAGAAAAGAAGAAAAGAACTTGGCTCAAAGCAATCAAGACTCAGCTCTGTCTGGCACACCGGACTTTCCGGTGGTGCACCGGACAGTGTCCGGTGCGCCAGGCTGGCTTCTGGCGAAATGGCCACTCTCGGGAATTCGTCGGTGGCGTACGGCTATAATTCACCGGACTGTCCGATGGTGCACCGGACTGTCCGGTGAGCCAACGGTCGCCAGCGCAACGGTCGGCCGCCAAATCCGCGGGCGACGCGTGGCCTGCTCCAACGGTCGGCAGGAGGCACCGGACTGTCCGGTGTGCACCGGACAGTGTTCGGTGCGCCAACGGCTACAATTCTGCAACGGTCGGCTGTGCCATTTTAGGAAGGCGATCCGCACCGGACAATGAACAGTGCCTGTCCGGTGGTGCACCGGACTGTCCGGTGCGCCACCCGATAGAAGGCAAGAATCGCCTTCCCAGATTGCCTCCAACGGCTCCTAGCTGCCTTGGGGCTATAAAAGGGACCCCTAGGCGCATGGAGGAGTCACCCAAGCATTCTTTGATCATCTCTAAGCACCAAGACTCCATCCTCGCGCATTTGATTCTTTGTGATAGTGACTTGAGTTCTATTTGAGTAGAGAACTCCTCGCATTGTGTTGTGAGCTCAAGTTGTGGCTTGTGTGCGTGTTTGTGCTCGTGCTTTGAATGTTGTGTGTGTTGCTCTCCCCTCCCTTACTTCCGTGCTTCTTTGTGATCATCAATTGTAAGGGCGAGAGGCTCCAAGTTGTGGAGATTCCTCGCGAACGGGAGGTAGTAAAAGAAAGAAAACACCGTGGTATTCAAGTTGATCATTGGATCACTTGAAAGGGGTTGAATGCGACCCTCGTCCAGTGGGATGCCACAACGTGGAGTAGGCAAGTGTTATACTTGGCCGAACCACGGGATAAATCACCGTGTCTCTTATGCTTGTTTTCTTCGTGACTATTGTGTTTCACAAGAGCTCGGTCCTTAGCCACTTGATTCTATTGAGCTAATACTTAACCAAGTTTTTGTGGCTACAAGTTATTGATTTTTACAAGATCACCTATTCACCCCCCTCTAGGTGCTCTCAATTGGTATCAGAGCCGTTCTCTTCATGCAAGGGACTAATCGCCCGAAGAGATGGATCCTAAGAGAAAGTGGATGGTGGTCAACGACAAGACAAAGGAGTCCATCGTCAACGAGCCAAGAGATGATAAGCCCTCGGACTCTGGCTCGAGTCATAAGAAAAAGGACAGGAAGAAGAAAAGGCGCATTAAGAAGATCGTCTACTACGACAGCGACGAGTCTTCTTCTTCCCCAAGAGATGACGAATACAACAAAAAGAAACCAGTTAATTCGAATTTTTCTTTTGATTATTCTCGTATTCCGTTTAATTCCAATGCTCATTTACTTTCAATTCCACTTGGGAAACCTCCGCACTTTGATGGAGAAGACTACCCATTTTAGAGTCACAAAATGCGTAGTCACCTATTCTCTCTCCATCCAAGTATTTGGGAGATTGTTGAAAACGGAATGCTTTTTGATAGTACTGACAACCCCGTTTTCATTAATGAGCAAATCCATAAAAATGCACAAGCTACCACTGTTTTGCTAGCATCCTTGTGCAGGGACGAGTACAATAAGGTGAGCGGCTTGGACAACGCCAAGCAAATCTGGGACACCCTCAAGATTTCTCATGAGGGGAACGACGTCACCATGATCACCAAGATGGAGTTGGTGGAAGGCGAACTGGGAAGGTTCGCAATGATCAGGGGAGAGGAGCCAACTCAAACGTACAACAGGCTCAAGACCCTAGTTAACAAGATCAGGAGCTATGGAAGCACGAGATAGACGGACCATGACGTCGTCCGACTTATGCTCAGGTTCTTCACTGTTCTTGATCCTCATCTTGTGAACTCAATCCGTGAGAATCCTAGGTACACAAAGATGACGCCCGAAGAAATCCTCGAAAAGTTTGTAAGCGGGCGTATGATGATCAAGGAAGCAAGATATGTTGATGAGGCATTGAATGGCCCAATGCCCATCTACGAGCCTCAAACCGTTGCTCTCAAAGCTACAAGCAGCAGGGAGGCGCTACCTAGCAAGTGTTGGATTAATGTGGGCTTGGCCCAAATTAATATTCAATAATAGTCAATGCTAATGGCCCACTTTAATGCTATGGTGTACTAATTATTTAGTACCATATTGAAAGTTCAAAGGACAAATCAATCAACTTAAATAGGTGGACCATTGGTGCATCTATTGAGAAGTTGAGAAAAGGATGAAGGACTGCCACACGCGCGCGCGCGCGCCGCCGCCGCCGCCGGCCGGGCCGGGCCGGGCCGTGGCTCGTGGCTCGTGGCTCATCGGACCTTGGTCCGAATATTCCTTTCAAACGGTTGCGCATTTTGCCTGGAGCGATGACCGTCATGATAACCGTCCGTTTCCTGTCTTATGGCTAGTAACGGACGTCAGTTACTGTCGTCAGTTTCCAGTTATTTTGCCTGGAGCGATGACCGTCATGATAACCGTCCGTTTCCTGTCTTATGGCTAGTAACGGACGTCAGTTACTGTCGTCAGTTTCCAGTTCTAATGCGCGACTGTTTCTGTCCGTTGTTCTTCTCCCTCCTTCTGACCGCCTATAAGAATGGAGAGGGAGGGCTCTTCCAGGCACGCGAATTATCTCACGCGAATTGCAAACAACACATTCCCGTCCCATCTTCTGCGAGCACAGAGAGAGTGGGAGAGCAGGCCTCCGAAATCACCGACCGCAGAGATACACTTGCACGGGTGTGCGGGCGATCAGATTTTTGGGGAGCGTCTTCGCGACTGCTCGCGTGATCTGTTTGTCCAGCTGCTTCGTCCATAGCTTGCTGTTCGTCGCCTTCCCGAGTTGACGCGTGCTGCTGTTCTTCTTCCCGGCGACCGTTCGAGGGACTGCACAACGTACATCTTCCTGCACCGACTTCGTACGGCTACATCGAACAAACACACGAGATGTCTCGTGTGAATGGAGCCACTGATGCCTTGAGCATCGGTCCCTCCGCTGGGTACACTCTGTTCTTCGTATTTGTGCATGTTTCATTGCTGTTTACTGCTTATGCGAGTAGTTATACACACATGCACATACATGTCATCACATATATCGCACTGTTTTTCTGGATTAAATTAAAACTAAAAATGCCTAACTTTCTAACAATCCAAAAATCTGATATTAGGCATTTTTCTGTTAGTGGTTTTGCTGCTGCGTTAAAACCAAGTGAACCTTTTGATGAGACGTTTTACAAGAGATGGCGTAGTAAGATGATACTGTGGTTGACCGCAATGAACTGCTATCACGCCGCACAGGGGAAACCTGAACAGTTCACTCCTGAAGAGGAGAGAATGTTCGACGTTGCCGATAACCTGTTTCGAGGCACCGTGATTGGCGCTCTTGCCAACAAGTATGTTGATTCTTATCTAACGTGCACATCTGCAAAAGAGTTATGGGATGCATTAGATGAGAAGTTTGGTGTTTCTGATGCTGGTAGCGAGCTGTACATCATGGAGCAGCTGTTTGACTATAAGATGGTGGAAAACCGTCCTGTAGTTGAACAGGCTCATGAAATACAGGCACTGGCTAAAGAACTCGAACAATTCCCATGTGTCTTGCCTGACAAGTTCGTGGCCGGCGGTATTATCGCTAAACTGCCACCTTCTTGGACGGACTTTGCTACCACTCTAAAACATAAGAGACAAGAGTTTAGCGTGGCTGAGCTTATTGGTTCTCTTGATGTTGAGGAGAGGGCGAGAGAAAAAGACACTCGTGGAAAAGGAGTTGAGACTTCTAGTGCCAATATGGTACAAAAGAAGAACTCCAATGCATCACATAATAATAAAAAGAAGAACAAGCAACAGAATGCCACGAAGCCCAAGCAGGCAGCCTCGTTCAAAAAGAAGAACAAAGGAGCTGGTTGCTTTGTTTGCGGGAGTACTGATCATTGGGCAAGCGCTTGTCTAGACCGCAAATTTAAGCAAGAGAAAAAACCAGCTCAAGAGAAGAAAACAGTAAACATGGTTGTTAGCGAGACTGCAGAAGGAACATCGGGGTATGGTAATCTTTTACCTACTGTTCTTTCAGTGTGTCAATCCCCTGAGTGGTGGGCTGATACCGGTGCTAATATTCATGTGTGTGCTGATATTTCTTTATTTTCTTCTTATCAGTGCAAAGGGACTGGAGCCTTGCTGATGGGGAACGGATCACATGCGCATGTTCTTGGTGTTGGTACAGTCATTCTGAAGTTTACTTCGGGAAAGACGGTGCTATTGAAGAACGTGCAGCATGTCCCCTCCATCAAAAAGAATCTAGTTAGTGGCTCTCAATTGTGTCGAGATGGCTACAAAATTGTCTTTGAGTCTAATAAATGTATACTGTCTAAGTATGGAACGTTTGTTGGAAAAGGCTATGACAGCGGAGGCTTGTTCCGCTTATCTTTGCATGATGCGTGTAATAAGTCTGTGAACAATGTTGTTTCGAATGAGTCGTATATTTGGCATTCACGACTTTGTCATATCAATTTTGGTTGTGTCTCGCGGTTAGCAGATTTAAATTTAATCCCGAAATTTGATTTAGTCAAAGGTTCTAAGTGCCAGGTGTGCGTGCATTCTAAGCAACCTCGCAAGCCTCACAAGGCTGCGGAGGCGAGGAATTTGGCACCACTAGACTTAATACATTCCGATTTATGTGAGATGAACGGAATATTGACTAAAGGAGGCAAGCGATATTTTATTACTTTTATCGATGACTCTACTAGATTTTGTTATGTGTATCTCTTAAAATCAAAAGATGAAGCTTTGCATTATTTTAAGACCTACAAAGCTGAAGTTGAAAATCAACTCGAGAGGAAAATTAAACGGTTAAGGTCTGATCGTGGTGGAGAATATTTTTCGGGTGATTTTTTTGATTTTTATGTGGAACATGGTATTATTCATGAGAGGACACCGCCATACTCACCACAATCCAATGGGGTTGCTGAAAGAAAGAACCGTACTCTAACTGATTTGGTTAACGCCATGTTAGAGACTTCAGGGCTATCTAAGGAATGGTGGGGTGAGGCGATCTTGACAGCGTGTCATGTCCTGAATAAAGTTCCCACAAAGAACAAAGAAATCACACCATTCGAGGAATGGGAAAAGAAGAAATTAAATATCTCCTATTTGCGCACCTGGGGTTGTTTGGCTAAAGTGAATGTGCCAATTAACAAGAAGCGCAAATTAGGACCGAAAACTGTTGATTGTGTTTTCCTTGGGTATGCTTTCCACAGCATTGGATATAGGTTTTTAATTATAAACTCTGGAGTACTGGACATGTTGGTTGGTACAATTATGGAGTCCAGAGATGCTACGTTTTTTGAGGACGAATTTCCCATGAAAGCTACACATGATACGTCTAATGATGAACCAACGATACCCCATGAGCATTTTATTCCGGTAGAACACATTGAGGAATCCCATATACATAATCATGTGGAAAATGACAATGTATCAACTCGAAAGAGTAAGAGACCAAGGATTGCAAAGTCCTTTGGTGATGATTACATTGTATATCTTGTGGATGACACACCAAGTACCATTGAAGAGGCATATTCCTCTCATGATGCTGACTTTTGGAAGGAAGCAATAAGGAGTGAGATGGATTCTATTATGTCTAATGCAACTTGGGAGGTAGTTGAGCGTCCTTATGGGTGTAAGCCCATTGGAAGTAAATGGGTGTTCAAGAAAAAACTTAGGCCTGATGGTACTATTGAAAGGTACAAGGCGAGGCTTGTAATTAAAGGCTATTCACAGAAGGAAGGTGAGGATTTCTTTGATACTTATTCACCTGTGGCTCGATTGACCACAATTCGTGTGCTACTTTCTTTGGCTGCCTCTCATGGTCTACTCGTCCATCAAATGGATGTTAAGACAGCATTCCTAAATGGAGAGCTAGATGAGGAAATTTACATGGAGCAGCCAGCTGGGTTTGTAGCAAACGGTCAAGAAGGCATGGTGTGTAAATTATTGAAATCTTTATATGGCCTAAAACAAGCACCTAAGCAATGGCATGAAAAGTTCGATAGAACTTTGACATCTGTCGGTTTTGTTGTGAACGAAGCAGACAAGTGTGTATACTATCGGTATGGTGGGGGCGAGGGAGTAATTTTATGCCTATATGTTGATGACATTCTAATCTTGGGGACGAGACTTGATGTGATTAAAGAGACAAAAGACTTTCTGTCTAATAATTTTGAAATGAAAGATTTGGGAGAAGCTGATGTTATTCTTAACATTAAGCTACTGAGAGAAGGCATTGGTGGGATCACACTTGTGCAATCCCATTATGTGGAAAAGGTTTTGAGTCGCTTTGGTTTTAGCGAATGTGAACCTGCTCCAACGCCTTATGATCCTAGTAAGCTATTAAAGAAAAATCGAAGGATAGCTAGGGATCAATTGAGATATTCCCAAATAATTGGTTCACTCATGTATTTAGCTAGCGCTACGAGGCCTGACATCTCATTTGCTGTGAGCAAACTTAGTCGATTTGTTTCAAATCCGGGAGATGATCACTGGCGTGCTCTTGAGAGAGTTTTGCGCTATCTAAAGGGTACTATGAGTTTAGGCATCCATTATACCGGGTACCCAACAGTTCTGGAGGGTTATTGTGATGCAAACTGGATATCTGATGCTGATGAGATATATGCCACAAGTGGATATGTGTTTTCACTTGGAGGTGGTGCTGTTTCATGGAAGTCTTGCAAGCAGACCATCTTAACGAGGTCGACTATGGAAGCAGAACTCACAGCATTAGATACCGCTTCAGTTGAGGCTGAGTGGCTTCGTGAACTCCTTATGGATTTACCGGTGGTTGAAAAACCTGTGCCGGCTATTTCCATGAACTGTGATAATCAGACTGTGATAATTAAGATAAACAGTTCTAAGGATAATATGAAGTCGACAAGGCACATAAAGAGGCGTTTGAAATCTGTCAGGAAATTGAGAAACTCCGGAGTAATAGCGTCGGATTATGTCCATACGTCTAAAAATCTGGCAGATCAATTTACTAAGGGGCTATCACGTAGTGTGATAGATAGTGCATCAAGTGAGATGGGCATGAGACCCACCTAAAGTTTATCATAGTGGTAACCTGTTCTATGTGATCGGAGATCCCGTGAATTAGAATGGTGAAACAAGCTAGTGGTAGACTGAGAGGAAAGACCCTTAATAAGGCTCATTTCAGATGCATATCTTTCCTTACTGTAAGGTAGGTTGGTGTTTACACCTTAATATGTTCCAAGTGGCTTTGTGAAGCAAAGATGTTGTCCTACAGAACATCTTTAGAGGAACATACCTATATGGGTTAACTGCTAGTCACAGTTTATGAGATCTGGGTGGTTTCTAGATACCCATGAAAGGCTATGGAGTTTGACTTATATGCTCCAACCAGAGGGGATGCGTTCAGCAATCTAGTACTGGTAAAGAGTTTAGATGAAACTCATTCCACGCAAAACTGCCAATTCAAGGCCTAGTCCATTGTGCAGTTGTGGTCAAGTGTAGTCTAAGTTCTAGGTGGATGTTCAACTTAACAGTCTCCATCGAAACACCAGTATATCAAACGTTTGAGATGATGAGAGCTTTTTAGTGTGACTTAGCATTTGGTGGGGATTGTTGGATTAATGTGGGCTTGGCCCAAATTAATATTCAATAATAGTCAATGCTAATGGCCCACTTTAATGCTATGGTGTACTAATTATTTAGTACCATATTGGAAGTTCAAAGGACAAATCAATCAACTTAAATAGGTAGACCATTGGTGCATCTATTGAGAAGTTGAGAAAAGGATGAAGGACTGCCACACGCGCGCGCGCGCCGCCGCCGCCGCCGGCCGGGCCGGGCCGGGCCGGGCCGTGGCTCGTGGCTCGTGGCTCGTGGCTCGTCGGACCTTGGTCCGAATATTCCTTTCAAACGGTTGCGCATTTTGCCTGGAGCGATGACCGTCATGATAACCGTCCGTTTCCTGTCTTATGGCTAGTAACGGACGTCAGTTACTGTCGTCAGTTTCCAGTTCTAATGCGCGACCGTTTCTGTCCGTTGTTCTTCTCCCTCCTTCTGACCGCCTATAAGAATGGAGAGGGAGGACTCTTCCAGGCACGCCAGGCACGCGAATTATCTCACGCGAATTGCAAACAACACATTCCCGTCCCATCTTCTGCGAGCATAGAGAGAGTGGGAGAGCAGGCCTCCGAAATCACCGACCGCAGAGATACACTTGCACGGGTGTGCGGGCGATCAGATTTTTGGGGAGCGTCTTCGCGACTGCTCGCGTGATCTGTTTGTCCAGCTGCTTCGTCCATAGCTTGCTGTTCGTCGCCTTCCCGAGTTGACGCGTGCTGCTGTTCTTCTTCCCGGCGACCGTTCGAGGGACTGCACAGCGTACATCTTCCTGCACCGACTTCGTACGGCTACATCGAACAAACACACGAGATGTCTCGTGTGAATGGAGCCACTGATGCCTTGAGCATCGGTCCCTCCGCTGGGTACACTCTGTTCTTCGTATTTGTGCATGTTTCATTGCTGTTTACTGCTTATGCGAGTAGTTATACACACATGCACATACATGTCATCACATATATCGCACTGTTTTTCTGGATTAAATTAAAACTAAAAATGCCTAACTTTCTAACAGCAAGGTGGTGCAAGTTGAGGCGGCCGAGCTAAACGAGGATGAAATGGCCCTCATTATCAAGCGCTTCAAGACGGCACTAAAAGGACGCAAGGAGCATCCCTACAAGAGCAAGACAAAGAGAAAGCGCTCCTGCTTCAAGTGTGGTAAAACTGGTCACTTTATTGCTAACTGTCCCGATAATGATAGTGACCAGGGACAAGAAAAAAACAGGAAGAGGGAGAAAAAGAAGTCCTACAAGAAGGCAAAGGGCGAGGCGCACCTTGGCAAAGAGTGGGATTCGGATTGCTCTTTGTCCGACTCCGACGACGAAGGACTCGCCGCCTCAGCCTTCAACAAGTCGTCTCTCTTCCCCAACGAGCGCCACACCTGCCTCATGGCAAAGGAGAAAAAGGTAAGCACTCGAGATACTCCTAAGTATACTACTTCTAGCGATGAAGATTCTAGTGATGATGAAGTAGACTATTCTAGCTTATTTAAAGGTTTAGATAGAGCCAAGGTAGAAAAAATCAATGAATTGATTGATGCATTAAATGAAAAGAATAGACTCTTAGAAAAGCAAGAGGATATATTGTATGAAGAACATGATAAGTTTATTAGTGTACAAAAATCTCTTGCTTTAGAAACTAAAAGGAATGAGATTTTATCTTCTGAAATTTCCGCTTGCCATGAGTCTATTTCTAGTTTGAAGAATGTTATTGATGAGTTAAATGCTAAGTTAGAAGTAGCTAATAAATCTAGTTCAAGTGTGGAACATGTTGTAATTTGTAATAGGTGCAAGGATTTTGATGTTAATGCTTGTAATGAACATCTTGCATCCATTACTAAACTAAATGATGAGGTTGCAAGTCTTAATGCTCAACTTAAAACTTGCAAGGTAGATTTTGACAAACTAAAATTTGCAAGGGATGCCTACACTGTTGGTAGACACCCCTCTATTAAGGATGGGCTTGGTTTTCGTAGGGAAGCCAAGAACTTAATAAGTCAAAGGGCTTCCATTTCTGCCAAGGAGAAAGGGAAGGCCCCTATGGCTAATAGTACTCAACGGAATCATGCTTTCATCTATAGTGATAGAAAATTTTCTAGAAATACTCATAGGAGTTATGCTTATGATTCACATGCTATGATTTCTTCAAGTTCTTATGTGCATGGTAGAAATATGCCTAGGAAAAATGTTGTTCATATGCCTAGGAAAGTACGTAATGAACCTTCTACAATTTACCATGCTTGCAATACTTCTTTTGCAATTTGTTGTAAGAATAAGAAAGTGATTGCTAGGAAGTTGGGGGCCAAATGCAAGGGAGATAAGACTTGCATTTGGGTCCCAAAGACTATTATAACTAACCTTGTAGGACCCAACAAGAGTTGGGTACCTAAAACCCAAGCCTAATTTGCCTTGCAGGTTTATGCATCTGGGGGCTCAAGCTGGATTATCGACAGCGGATGCACAAACCACATGACGGGGGAGAAGAAGATGTTCACCTCCTACGTCAAGAACAAGGATTCCCAAGATACAATCATATTTGGAGATGGGAATCAAGGCAAGGTCAAAGGCTTAGGCAAGATAGCCATCACAAATGAGCACTCTATCTCTAATGTATTTCTAGTAGAGTCGCTAGGCTATAATATGCTGTCTGTTAGTCAATTGTGCCACATGGGCTACAATTGTTTATTTACAAACGTTGATGTGTCTGTCTTTAGAAGGAGTGATGGTTCATTAGCATTTAAGGGTGTACTAGATGGCAAACTCTACTTAGTTGATTTTTCGAAAGAGGAGGCCGATCTAGATACATGCTTAATAGCTAAGACTAGCATGGGCTGGCTGTGGCATCGCCGTCTAGCACATGTTGGGATGAAGAACCTCCACAAACTTCTAAAGGGAGAACATGTGTTAGGACTGACAAATGTGGTTTTCGAAAAAGATAGATCTTGTGCAGCTTGTCAAGCAGGTAAACAGGTGGGAAGCACTATCACAGCAAGAATGTGATGACCATATCAAGACCTTTGGAGCTACTTCACATGGACCTCTTCGGACCCGTCGCCTACCTCAGCATCGGGGGAAGTAAGTATGGTCTTGTTGTTGATGATGATTTTTCCCGCTTCACTTGGGTATTCTTTTTGTAGGATAAATCAGAAACCCAAGGGACCCTCAAGCGCTTTCTAAGGCGAGCTCAAAATGAATTTGAGCTCAAGGTGAAAAAGATTAGAAGCGACAACGGGTCCGAGTTCAAGAACCTTCAAGTGGAGGAGTATCTTGAGGAGGAAGGAATCAAGCACGAGTTCTCCACTCCCTACACACCACAACAAAACAGTGTGGTAGAGAGGAAGAACAGGACGCTCATAGACATGGCGAGGATGATGCTTGGAGAATTCAAGACGCCCGAGCGGTTTTGGTCGGAAGCTGTGAACACAGCTTGCCACGCCATAAACTAGGTCTACCTTCATCGCCTCCTCAAGAAGACGTCGTATGAACTTCTAACCGGTAACAAACCCAATGTATCTTATTTTCGTGTATTTGGGAGTAAATGTTACATTATAGTGAAGAAAGGTAGGAATTCCAAATTTGCTCCCAAAGTTGTAGAAGGGTTTTTGCTAGGTTATGACTCAAATACAAAGGCGTATAGAGTCTTCAACAAATCATCGGGTTTGGTTGAAGTCTCTAGCGACGTTGTATTTGATGAAACTAATGGCTCTCCAAGAGAGCAAGTTGATCTTAATGATGTAGATGAAGATGATGTTCCAATCGACGAGATTCGCACCATGGTGATTGGAGATGTGCGACCACAGGAACACCAAAAGCAAGATCAACCTTCTTCCTCAACGATGGTGCATCCCCCGACTCAAGATGAAGAACAGGTTCCTCAAAAGGAGGCGTGTGATCAAGGGGGAGCACAAGAAGAACAAGATATGGAGGAAGAAGCACCACGGGCCCCTCCAACTCAAGTTCGAGCGACGATTCAAAGGAATCATCTCGTCGACCAGATTTTGGGTGATATAAGCAAGGGAGTAACCACTCGCTCACGTCTAGCTAATTTTTGTGAGCATTACTTGTTTGTCCCTTCTATTGAGCCTTTTAGGGTAGAAGAGGCCTTGCTAGATCCGGACTGGGTGTTGGCCATGCAGGAAGAGCTCAACAACTTCAAGTGAAATGAAGTTTGGACACTGGTGCCACGTCCCAAGCAAAACGTTGTGGGAACCAAGTGGGTGTTCCGCAACAAGCAAGACGAGCACGGGGTGGTGACACGAAACAAGGCTTGACTTGTGGCAAAAGGTTATGCCCAAGTCCCAGGTTTGGATTTCGAGGAGACTTTTGCTCCTGTGGCTAGGCTAGAGTCTATTAGCATACTATTAGCCTATGCCGCTCACCACTCTTTCAGGTTGTTCCAAATGGATGTGAAGAATACTTTCCTCAACGGGCCAATCAAGGAGGAGGTGTACGTGGAGCAACCCCCTGACTTTGAGGATGAACGGTACCCCGACCACGTGTGTAAGCTCTCTAAGATGCTCTATGGACTTAAGCAAGCCCCAAGAGCATGGTATGAATGCCTTAGAGATTTTCTAATTGCTAGTGCTTTCAAGGTTGGGAAAGCTGATCCAACTCTGTTCACTAAGACTTGTGATGGTGACTTATTTGTGTGCCAAATTTATGTCGATGACATAATATTTGGTTCTACTAACCAAAAGTCTTGTGAGGAGTTTAGCAGGGTGATGACTCAGAAATTTGAGATGTCGATGATGGGCGAGTTGAACTACTTCCTTGGGTTCCAAGTGAAGCAACTCAAGGACGACACCTTCATCTCTCAAACGAAGTACACCAAGACTTGCTCAAGCAGTTAGGGATGAAGGACGCCAAGCCCACAAAGACTCCAATGGGAACCGACGGACATGTCGACCTCAACAAAGGAGGTAAGTTCGTTGATCAAAAGGCATACCGGTCTATGATAGGGTCTTTACTTTATTTATGTGCTAGTAGACCGGATATTATGCTAAGCGTATGCATGTGTGCTAGATTTCAATCCGACCCAAGGGAGTGCCACCTTGTGGCCGTTAAGCGAATTCTTAGATATGTAGTTGCTACGCCTTGCTTTGGGATCTGGTATCCAAAGGGGTCTACCTTTGACTTGATTGGATACTCAGACTCCGACTATGCTGGATGTAAGGTTGACAGGAAGAGTACATCAGGGACGTGCCAATTCCTAGGATGGTCCCTGGTGTCTTGGAGTTCTAAGAAACAAACTTCCGTTGCCCTATCCACCGCTGAGGCCGAGTATGTTACCATAGGACAGTGTTGCGCGCAACTACTTTGGATGAGGCAAACCCTCCGGGACTTTGACTACAATCTGAGCAAAGTCCCACTCCTATGTGATAATGAGAGTGCAATTCGTATGGCGGACAATCCTGTTGAACACAGCCGCACAAAGTACATAGACATCCGGCATCACTTTTTGAGAGACCACCAGCAAAAGGGAGATATCGAAGTGTTTTATGTTAGCACCGAGAACCAGCTAGCCGATATCTTTACCAAGCCTTTAGATGAGAAGACCTTTTGCAGGCTGCGTAGTGAGCTAAATGTCTTAGATTCGCGTAACTTAGATTGATCTATAGCATACATGTGTTTTATGTCTTTGATCATGTTCCTTTATGTATTTTATTGCTTATTTATGGTGCTCAAGTTGTGCAAGGGATCCCCGAACCTCACAAGTCTATGTGTGAATGATGCACATATTTAGGGGGAGAAATGCTACAACTTGACCCTTTGAGACTAACCGTATGCTTGAGTTTACTTAATTTAGTCTCAAAGGTGGATTGAAAGGAACAGGTGAACTTGGACCATGCAAGACTTCTAGTGCACTCCAAAAAGAGGGTAATTTACTCCAAGTTCATCTCCATGCTCTTATTGCCTTTTTACTCTTAATTGACGATTTTGGTGAGGCAATGGGGTTTAAGGGCCAATAATGATCCCGTTTTGGTGCTTAATGCCAAAGGGGGAGAAATTAAGGCCAAAGCAAATGGATCAGCTACCACTTGAGAATTTTGAAAATAGTAGAGTTAGAACTTTTGCTTTGTCAAAATATTCTTATTGTCAAAATTCGGTCTCTAGCGGGGAGAATTAATGGTCATGAGAAAAAGGGGGAGTTTTTTGGCACTCGATCAATTTTTCAATTGGAATATCTCTATTTGTGCCTAAACATGTGTGTTTGACTTAGAGATAGGAAAATGATTTTGATTTGCAAAAACAAACCAAGTGGTGGCAAAGAATGATCCAAATATGCCAAATTAGAGTTTAAAACAATTTGGTCTTCAATTTGAATCGATGTTGCATGTTTTGCATTGCTTTTGGATGTATTGGCATAAATCACCAAAAAGGGGGAGATTGAAAGGGAAATGTGCCTTTGGGCAATTTCCATTATGTTTTGGTGATTAAGTGCCCAACACATTTAAATGAGCCCTCTTGTGCTAAATCAAGAGAAAAGTGATAATCAAAGCAAAGGTATGATTCTAGACTTAGTACATTGGTTTTTGTGTACTAATATATTTGTCTAAGTGCTGGAATCAGAGAAAAGAAAAGAAGAAAAGAACTTGGCTCGAAGCAGCCAAGACTCAGCTCAGTCTGGCACACCGGACTGTCTGGTGGTGCACCGGACACTGTCCGGTGCGCCAGGATGGCTTCTGGCAAACTGGCCACTCTCGGGAATTCGTCGGTGGCGTACGGCTATAATTCACCGGACTGTCCGGTCAGCCAACGGTCGCCAGCGCAACGGTCGGCCGCCAAATCCGCGGGCGACGCGTGGCCTGCTCCAACCGTCGGCAGCAGGCACCGGACTGTCCGGTGTGCACCGGTCAGTGTCCGGTGCGCCAACGGCTACAATTCTGTAACGGTCGGCTGTGCCATTTTAGGAAGGCGATCTGCACCGGACAATGAACAGTGCCTATCCGGTGGTGCATCGGACTGTCTGGTGCGGCACCCGACAGAAGGCAAGAATTGCCTTCCCAGATTGCCTCCAACGGCTCCTAGCTGCCTTAGGGCTATAAAAGGGACCCCTAGGTGCATGGAGGAGTCACCCAAACATTCTTTGATCATCTCTAAGCACCAAGACTCCATTCTCGCCCATTTGATTCTTTGTGATAGTGACTTGAGCTCTATTTGAGTAGAGAACTCCTCGCATTGTGTTGTGAGCTCAAGTTGTGGCTTGTGTGCGTGTTTGTGCTCGTGCTTTGAGTCTTGTGTGTGTTGCTCTCCCCTCCCTTACTTCCGTGCTTCTTTGCGATCATCAATTGTAAGGGCGAGAGGCTCCAAGTTGTGGAGATTCCTCGCGAATGGGAGATAGTAAAAGAAAGAAAACACCGTGGTATTCAAGTTGATCATTGGATCACTTGAAAGGGGTTGAGTGTGACCCTCGTCCAGTGGGACGCCACAACATGGAGTAGGCAAGTGTTATACTTGGCCGAACCATGGGATAAATCACCGTGTCTCTTGTGCTTGTTTTCTTCGTGACTATTGTGTTTCACAAGAGCTCGGTCCTTAGCCACTTGATTCTATTGAGCTAACACTTAACCAAGTTTTTGTGGCTACAAGTGATTGATTTTTACAAGATCACCTATTCACCCCCCTCTAGGTGCTCTCAAACATGATCAAAGGCATAGAACACATGTATGCTATAGATCAATCCAAGTTACGCTAATCTAAGACATTTAGCTCACTATGCAACCTGCAAAACCTTTTCTCATCTAAAGGCTTGGTGAAGATATCGGCTAGCTGGTTCTTGGTGCTATTGTGGTAAACATCGATATCTCCCTTTTGCTGGTGGTCTCTCAGGAAGTGATGCCAGATGTCTATGTGTTTAGTGCGGCTGTGTTCAACAGGATTTTCTGCCAAGAGGATTGCACTCTCATTATCACATAGGAGTGGGACTTTGCTCAGATTGTAGCCAAAGTCCCGGAGGGTTTGCCTCATCCAAAGCAGTTGCGCGCAACACTGCCCTATGACAACGTATTCGGCCTTAGCGGTGGATAGGGCAACAGATGTTTGTTTCTTGGAACTCCAGGACATTAGGGACCTTCCTAGAAACTGGCACGTCCCTGATGTACTCTTCCTATCAACCTTGCACCCGGCATAGTCGAAGTCTGAGTATCCAATTAAGTCAAAGGTAGATCCTTTTGGATACCAGATCCCGAAGCAAGGCGTAGAAACTAAATACTTAAGAATTCGCTTAACGGCCACAAGGTGACACTCCTTGGGGTCGGATTGAAATCTAGCACACATGCATACACTACGCATAATGTCCGGTCTACTAGCACAAAGATACAGTAATGAACCTATCATGGACCGGTATGCCTTTTGATCAACGGACTTACCTCCTTTGTTGAGGTCGAGATGTCCGTTAGTCCCCATCGGTGTCTTCGCGGGCTTAGCATCCTTCATTCCAAACCTCTTGAGAAGATCTTGAGTGTACTTCATTTGGGAGATGAAGGTGCCGTCCTTGAGTTGCTTCACTTGGAATCCAAGAAAGTAAGTCAACTCGCCCATCATGGACATCTCGAACTTTTGCATCATCACCCTGCTAAACTCCTCACAAGACTTTTGGTTAGTAGGACCAAATATGATGTCATTGACATATATTTGGCAAACAAACAAATCACCATCACAAGTCTTTGTGAAAAGAGTTAGATCAGCTTTCCCAACCTTGAAAGCATTGGTAATTAAAAAATCTCTAAGGCATTCATACCATGCTCTTGGGGCTTGCTTAAGTCCATAGAGCGCCTTAGAGAGCTTGTATACATGGTCGAGATACCTGTCATCCTCAAAGCCAGAGGGTTGTTCCACATATACCTCCTCCTTGATTGGCCCATTGAGGAAAGCGCTCTTTACATCCATTTGGAACAGCCTAAAGGAATGGTGAGCGGCATAGGCTAATAAAATCCGAATTGACTCTAACCTAGCCACAGGAGCAAAAGTCTCCTCAAAGTCCAAACCTATGACTTGGGCATAACCTTTTGCCACAAGTAGAGCCTTGTTTCTTTTCACCACTCCATGCTCTTCTTGCTTGTTGCGGAACACCCACTTGGTTCCCACAACGTTTTGCTCTGGATGTGGCACTAGGCTCCAGACTTCATTCCTTTTGAAGTTGTTGAGCTCTTCCTGCATGGCCAACACCCAGTCCAGATCCTGCAAGGCCTCTTCTACCCTAAAAGGCTCAATAGAAGAGACAAACGAGTAATGCTCACAAAAAGTAGCTAATCGTGAGCGAGTAGTTACTCCCTTGCTGATGTCACCCAGAATCTGATCGACGGGGTGATGTCTTTGGATCGTCGCTCGAACTTGAGTTGGAGGGACCTGTGGTGCTTCTTCCTCCATAATCTGTTCTTCCTGTGCTCCCCCTTGATCACGTTCCTCTTCTTGAGGTACCTGTCCATCATCTTGAGTTGGGGGATGCACCAGTGTCGAGGAAGAAGGTTGATCTTGTTCCTGTGGTCGCACATCACCTATTGCCATCGTGCGCATTGCGGCCGTTGGAACTTCATCTTCATTTATATCGTCAAGATCAACTTGCTCTCTTGGAGAGCCATTAGTCTCATCAAATACAACGTCGCTAGAGACTTCAACTAATCCCGATGATTTGTTGAAGACCCTATACGTCTTTGTATTTGAGTCATATCCTAGTAAGAAACCTTCTACTGCCTTGGGAGAAAATTTTGAATGTCTACCTTTCTTCACCAGAATGTAACATTTGCTCCCAAATACACAAAAGTAAGAAACATTTGGTTTGTTACCAGTTAGGAGTTCGTAAGAAGTCTTCTTGAGGAGACGGTGCAGGTAGAGCCGGTTTATGGCGTGGCAAGCTGTGTTCACAGCTTCCGACCAAAACCGCTCAGGCGTCTTGAACTCTCCAAGCATCGTTCTCGCCATGTCGATTAGCGTCCTGTTCTTCCTCTCTACCACACCATTTTGTTGTGGTGTGTAGGGAGCGGAGAACTCGTGCTTGATGCCCTCCTCCTCAAGAAACTCTTCAACTTGTAGATTCTTGAACTCGGACCCATTGTCGCTTCTTATTTTCTTCACTTTTAGCTCGAACTCATTTTGAGCTCTCCTTAAGAAGCGTTTTAAGGTCCCTTGGGTTTCTGATTTGTCCTGCAAAAAGAATACCCAAGTGAAGCAGGAAAAAACATCAACAATTACAAGACCATACTTACTTCCCCTTATGTTGAGATAGGCAACGGGTCCGAAGAGATTCATGTGAAGAAGCTCCAGTGGTCTTGATGTCGTCATCACATTCTTGCTGTGATGAGTGCTTCCCACTTGTATCTGAAAGGGAAATAGGGTCAAACCTTTTCCTAAATAATTTTGGTGGTTGAATGCCCAACACAAATAATTGGACTAACTAGTTTGCTCTAGATTATATGTTCTATAGGTGCCAAAGGTTCAACACAAACCAATAAAAAGAACTAGTTAGGGTTCAAAACAAAGGAGCAAAAGAAAACCGAAGTGTGCCCTGGTCTGGCGCACTGGACTGTCCGGTGCACCAGGGGTCGTACAGTCTGAACTCCTCAGCTTCGGGTTTCTCCAAGCGCACTCCGCTATAATTCACCAGACTGTCCGGTGTGCCACCGGACTGTCCGGTGCACCAAGCGGAGCAACGGCTACCAGCACAACGGTTGACTGCACAGTGCCCTGACAGAGCTACAGTTCGCGGTAGAAGTCAGAGCAGGCGCAGAAGACGCACCGGACAGTGAACAATGGCTGTCCGGTGCGGCACCAGACTGTCCGGTGCCCCAAGAAGTCAGAGCTCCAACGGTCAAAACCGTTAGAACCCTAACGATTGGGTGACATGGCTGGGGCACCGGACAGTGTCCGGGGCGCCCATCGACAGCAGCCTTCCCCAACGGTTGAATTGGTGGTTGAGGGCTATAAATACCCCACAACCACCTCCTCTACCACCATCCAAGCATTCACTACTCCTCATTCAATACAAGAGCAATACACAACACTCCAAGACATAAATCAAAGCCTCCGATCAAATCAAAGTCCACAATTCAACTCTAGTTTTTAGGACTTGTGAGAAGATCGACTTGTGTTCTTTTGTTGCTCTTGTTGCTTGGTTGGCTTTCTTCTTTCTCTCATTCTTACTCTCAAAGCCTTGTAAGCGAAGCAAGAGACACCAATTGTGTGGTGGTCCTTGCGGGGTCTAAGTGACCCAGGAAATCAAGGAAGAAAGCTCACTCGGTCTAAGTGACCGTTTGAGAGAGGGAAAGGGTTGAAAGAGACCCGGTCTTTGTGACCACCTCAACGGGGACTAGGTTCGCAAGAACCGAACCTCGATAAAACAAATCACCGTGTCACTCGCTTTATTTCTTGGTTGATTTGTTTTTGCCATCTCTTTCGGTCTCAGATTTTATTCTAACGCTAACCCCGACTTGTAGTTGTGCTTTAAAGTTATAAATTTTAGAATCCGCCTATTCACCCCCCTCTAGGCGACTTTCAATTGGTATCAGAGCCCAGTACTTCATTAGAGTTTAACCACTCAAAGTGATGTCGAGAGATCATGGCAAGAAGGAGATCGTGACCGGTGAGAAGGCCACAAGCCACGGGAAGGCTCCATCAAAGGAGTCCGGCAACAAGCTAAAGGAGGGATCACCTCCTCACAAGTCACATCGGAGTGGCGACAAGAAAAAGAAGATGAAGAAGATGGTCTACTACGAGACCGATTCTTCGTCGCCATCCACCTCTGGCTCCGACGCGTCGTCCGTCACTTCGAAGCACCATGAGCGCAAGAAGTTTAGTAAGATCCCCCTACGCTACCCTCGCATTTCTAAACGCACTCCTTTACTTTCTGTCCCACTAGGCAAACCACCGGTTTTTGACGGTGAAGATTATTGTATGTGGAGTGATAAAATGAGGCATCACCTAACCTCACTCCACACTAGCATATGGGACATTGTTGAGTTTGGAGCGCAGGTACCATCCGTGGGGGATGAAGGCTATGATTCGGACGAGGTCGCCCAAATCAAGCACTTTGATTCCCAAGCTACTACTATACTCCTCGCCTCTCTATGTCGAGAGGAGTATAATAAGGTGCAAGGGTTGAGAAGTGCCAAGGAGTTTTGGGACGTGCTCAAGACTGCGCACGAAGGAGATGAGGTGACAAAGATCACCAAGCGGGAGACGATCGAGGGGGAGCTCGATCGGTTCGTCCTCAACCAAGGAGAGGAGCCACAAGCGATATACAACCGGCTCAAGACCTTGGTCAACCAAGTGCGCAACCTCGGGAGCACCAAGTGGGATGACCATGAAATGGTCAAGGTTATTCTTAGATCACTTGTTTTTCGTAATCCCACTCAAGTTCAATTAATTCGTGGTGATCCTCGATATAAGTTAATGTCTCCCGAGGAAGTTATAGGAAAGTTTGTGAGCTTTGAATTGATGATCAAAGGCTCCAAACAAATCATCAACTTGGAGCAAGGCGGCACCTCCACACCCGAGGTGCAACCCGTCGCATTCAAGGCAACGGAAGAAGAGAAGAAAGATTCTACACCAAGTAGGATCCCCATCGACGCCTCCAAGCTTGACATTGAGGAGATGACGCTCATCATCAAGAGCTTCCGTTAAATCCTCAAACAAAGGAAGGGAAGGATTACAAACCCTGTTCCAAAAGGGTGTGCTACAAGTGTGGTATGCCTGGTCATTTTATTGCAAAATGTTCTAGTCTAGTGACAGTGACAGGGGCAACGACAAGAAGGGAAAGAGGAAGGAGAAGAAAAGATACTACAAGAAGAAGGACAGCGATGCCCACGTGTGTCGAGAATGGGACTCCGATGAGAGCTCTACCGACTCCTCCTCCGACGAAGACGCCGCCAACATCGTCGTCAACAAGGGCCTCCTCTTCCCCAACGTCGGCCACAAATGCTTCATGGCAAAGGACGACAAAAAGAAGAAGGTAAAAGCTAGAACCACCCCCAAGTATACTACATCTAGTGATGAGGGTAGTTCTAGTGATGATGAAGAAAACTTGCTTAGTCTTTTTGCCAATCTTAACATGCAACGAAAAGAAAAATTGAATGAATTGATAGGTGCTATTCATGAGAAGGATGAACTCTTGGATAGCCAAGAGGAATTTCTTATTAAGGAAAATAAAAAGCATGTTAAGGTAAAGAATGCTGATGCTCAGGAAGTAGAGAAAAATGAAAATTTGACTAAGGAGCTTAGCATTTGCCATGACACTATTTCCAACCTTAGAAATGAGAATGATAATTTACTTACTAAGGTTGAAAAATCAAATGTTTGTCATGATTCAATTGTCAATCTCAAAAATGATAATGCTAGTTTAATTGCTAAGATTGATAAGTTGAATGAATCACTTTCTAGCCTTAAAATTGAAAATGCTAGTTTAATTTCTAAGGCTAAAGATTTAAATGTTTGCACTCTTTATATTTCCAATCTTAGAGATGAAAATGCTATTTTACATGCTAAGATTGATGAATTAAATACTTGCAAACCATCTACATCTATTGTTGATCATGTTTCCATTTGCACTAGATGTAGAGATGTTAATGTTGATGTTATTCATGATCACCTAGCTTTAATTAAAGAACAAAATGATCACATAGCTCAACTAACTGCTAAAATTAATGAGCATGAGATAGAGAATGAAAAATTTAAATTTGCTAGAAGCATGCTCTATAGTGGGAGACGCCCTGGCATTAAGGATGGCATTGGTTTCCAACAGGGAAGCAATGTCAAGCTTAATACCCCCAAGAAATTGTCCAACTTTGTTAAGGGCAAAGCTCCCATGGTTCAGGATAACGAGGGTTACATTTTATATCCTGTTGGTTATCCTAAGCACAAAATTAGGAGAATTCATGCTAGGAAATCTCATTCTGTTTCTCACCACGCTTATACGTATAAGAATGAGGCATCTAGCTCTAGGCAATCAACCCATGTTAAATTGACTAAAAGGAAATCTCCTACTGCATCAAATGAGTCAATTATTTCATTTAAGACTTTTGATGCTTCTTATGTGCTAACTAACAAATCAGACAAAGTAGTTGCCAAATATAATGGGACCAAACACAAGGGCTCAAAGACTTGTGTTTGGGTGCCCAAGGTGCTTGTTTTTAATGTGAAAGGACCCAAGACCGTTTGAGTACCTAAGAACAAGGCCTAAATTGTTTTGTAGGTTTATGCATCCGGGGGGCTCAAGTTGGATAATTGATAGCGGGTGCACAAACCACATGACAGGGGAGAAAAGCATGTTCTCCTTTTATGAGAAAAACCAAGATCCCCAAAGAGCTATCACATTCGGGTATGGAAATCAAGGTTTGGTCAAAGGACTTGGTAAAATTGCTATATCACCTGACCATTCTATTTTCAATGTTTTTCTTGTAGATTCTTTAGATTACAACTTGCTTTCAGTTTCTCAGTTGTGCAAAATGGGTTACAACTGTCTTTTTACGAATATAGGTGTTACTGTCTTTAGAAGAAGTGATGATTCAGTAGCATTTAAGGGAGTATTAGAGGGTCGGCTATACTTAGTTGATTTTAATAGAGCTGAACTCGATACTTGCTTAATTGCTAAGACTAATATGGGTTGGCTCTGGCATCGCCGACTAGCCCATGTTGGAGTGAAGAATCTTCACAAGCTTTTAAAGGGAGAACACATTTTGGGACTAACAAATGTTCATTTTGAGAAAGACAGGGTTTGTAGCACATGTCAAGCAGGAAAGCAAGTTGGTGCCCACCATCCACACAAGAACATCATGACAACGGACAGACCACTGGAACTACTCCACATGGATCTATTCGGCCTGATCGCTTACATAAGCATCGGCGGGAGTAAGTACTGTCTAGTAATTGTGGATGATTATTCTCGCTTCACTTGGGTATTATTCTTGCAGGAAAAATCTCAAACCCAAGAGACCTTAAAGGGATTCTTGAGACGAGCTCAAAATAAGTTCGACTTAAGGATTAAAAAGATTAGAAGCGACAATGGGACGAAGTTCAAGAACTCTCAAATTGAAGGCTTTCTTGAGGAGGAGGGCATCAAGCATGAGTTCTCTTCTCCCTACACACCTCAACAAAATGGTGTAGTGGAGAGGAAGAATAGAACTCTACTTGACATGACAAGGACCATGCTTGATGAGTACAAGACACCGGACCAGTTTTGGGCCGAGGCGATTAACACCGCCTGCTACTCCATCAACTAGCTTTACCTTCACCTAATCCTCAAGAAGACATCATATGAACTCCTTACCGGTAAAAAGCCCAATGTTTCATATTTTAGAGTCTTTGGTAGCAAATGTTTTATTCTTGTTAAAAGAGGTAGAAAATCCAAATTTGCTCCTAAGGTTATAGAAGGCCTTTTACTAGGATATGATTCAAACACAAGGGCATATAGAGTATTTAACAAGTCCACTAGACTAGTTGAAGTTTCTTGTGACATTGTGTTTGATGAGACTAATGGCTCCCAAGTGGAGTAAGTTGATCTTGATGAATTAGATGATGAAGAGGCTCCGTGCATCGCGCTAAGGAACATGTCCATTAGGGATGTGTGCCCTAAGGAACCCAAAGAGCCTCCTCAAGTGCAAGATCAACCATCATCTTCCATTCAAGCATCTCCACCAACCCAAGATAAGGAACAAGCTCAAGATAATGAAGAAGAGGATCAAGAGAATGAGCCACCTCAAGATGAGGTCAATGATCAAGGGGGAGATAATGAAAACAATGACAAGGAAGATGAACAAGAAGTATAGGGTCAAAGACCGCCACACCCAAGAGTCCACCAAGCTATTCAAAGAGATCACCCCGTGAATTCCATCCTCGGCGATATTCATAAAAGGGTAACAACTCGATCTCGAGTCACTCATTTTTGTGAACATTACTCTTTTGTGTCTTCTATTGAGCCATACAGGGTGGAAGATGGATTAAGAGATTCGGATTGGGTGTTGGCAATGCAAGAGGAACTCAACAACTTCACAAGGAATGAGGTATGGCATTTAGTTCCACGTCCTAATAAAAAATGTTGTAGGAACCAAGTGGGTATTCTGCAACAAGCAAGATGAGCATGGTGTGGTGACAAGGAACAAAGCCCGACTTGTAGCCAAAGGATATTCACAAGTCAAAGGTTTGGATTTCGACGAAACCTATGCACCCGTAGCTAGGCTTGAGTCAATTTGTATATTACTTGCCTATGCTACTTACCATGGCTTTAAGCTTTATCAAATAGACGTGAAAAGTGCCTTCCTTAATGGACCAATCAAGGAAGAGGTCTATGTTGAGCAACCTCCTGGCTTTGAAGATAGTGAGTACCCTAACCATGTTTATAAACTCTCAAAGGCGCTTTATGGGCTCAAGCAAGCCCCAAGAGCATGGTATGAATGTGTTGGTGACTTGTTCTCAAATGCTATGAATCAAGAACAAGGCAACACAAAATGTTAAATATTAATGCCCTTCGTCCTTCGAAACATTATTTCCCTTAGGATATAATGATCTTCAGACGAAGGTCATGAAGGACATACCTTCAAATATCGTAGGTAAGACGGTAAATAGAAGAAGCATGTAAAATACAAAAGATAACATGAACAATCATATAGCATTATAAATTCATCTACATTATGTTATCATGAGAAAATAAAAACAATATTGAATTACATTTGATACCTTCGACTTGATAGACAACAAAGGTACGAGCGTGATGCAAAAGTGAATGCCCAGTCAGCGTGAACAGTACGGGGGTACTATTCATCTATTTATAGGCATGGGATGCAGCCCACGTGAAATTACATTCATGCCCTTTACATTTTCTAATGACTATAAGGTAACTCATCGGGGTCTAAATAGCCTTTTCCCCTTTAAGTCGGTTCCCTTTCCTGTTGTTATGCCAAAGCTCTCTTGCACGTAGCTTCGGCGCTGCATCATTCTTCGTATTGTTCATGCTTCTCCCACTGTGGTTCTGTTTCGAATCCAAAGGTACCTGTTCATGTATTACAACTCTGGAAACATTGTTAAATTATGTTTTTGAGGACCTTCGGAAGACGAAGGCCCCAACAGTAGCCCCTCGCAAGGTTAATTTGTTAGAATAACGAATTCAGTTTGTGATATGGACGAAGGCCCTGAGCCGAAGGTCCGAAAAACACCTTCCCTTTGCTAGAATAGCAACAGTCAATGACAGACGGGGCCCTCCAACTTGGAGCGTGCTGGGCGTATAAATAAGAACTCACCCCGAGCACATTTGGTACGTTACTTGCCGCCTGCTTTGCTTTGCTCAATTTCTTAGCTCTTACTTACCAATAGTTGTTTAGTTTCTTAGATTTTCTAAGCTTCGGTTCTAAGGACACATTTTCGCCATTTCCGAAGAAGAGATGTCTCAAGACAAAAAAGTTGCTGCTGAGACGAAGCTGAGCGAGGATGAGAAGCTCCTTGAGGAGAAGACCGCTGGATTTATTGAGTCAATTGCAAAAACAAACACAGAGAGGATAACCAGAGAAATATTAGAAGGCTTGTCTGAAGATACTGATGATAGTGACAGCTATGATGTGGAGAGTGGAGGCGAAGACTCGGAAGATCGTCCTTGGCGACCAAGTCACACAATCTTCAGGAAATCAACTATCAAACAGAGTCATCTTGATAATATGAGAGGAAGGTACTTTCGAGATATTTCTATTGTGAGGGCTGACGTAGACAGAGCCACTCCTGCTCCTGAAAAAGACGAAGTTGTAATCTACCGAAGTTTCTTCAAAGCTGGACTTCGGTTCCCATTAAGCAGATTTGTGGTTGAAGTTTTAAAGATATATCAAATTTTCCTTCACCAGATCACTCCCAAAGCTATTATCAGAATGGGGATCTTCGTCTGGGCTATGAGGAGTCAAGGTCTAGAGCCAAGTATAAGATGTTTTTGCAGTATGCATGAGCTTTCGTATGAGACGAAGCCTTAGGGCAAGGAACAATATCATAACAACTTTGGGTGCTACAGCTTTGTTGCTCACTCTGGTGCAAGCTACCCAGTGTCAACGTTCCGGAAGAGCTGGCTCGGGGCCTAGATGGAAGAATGGTTTTACATGAAAAATGATTTGAAAGCAACAGAAGATATTAAAGGAATCATTATGCGACCCATCTGGTCACGCTTCGGCCTTCGGAAACCGAAGGTAGAGATTGATGAGGCAACCGAAGCATGCCGAAGGGCCTTCAGTACAGTTTGTTCTTTTATCAGGACAAGAGATTTGGTTCAAGAACATATAGCCTACAAGATTTGGCCACTAATAGACAGCTGGGAAATGCCAAAGGAAACCATCACTAACCCTAGCGAAGGTGGTTTGGTTTGATTGAAATATACTTTCAGGTTTGGAGACCAATTTATCAAACCAAACGATGACTGGATGAAGTGTGTTGAAAATACTAGTGATGAACTACTTGGAACATACTCTAAGTCTGAAGATAATGCACTATCTGCGGCCTTCGGGAGCCGAAAAAAGAAAAGGCTAAATAGAGTTTTTGATGCTATCGGATTTGTGTACTCTGACTATCGCTACCCGCCGCGAGGGCAGAAAAGAAAGGGTGCGACTCCTGGGAAGGCTGCTGCTTCGGCTACCTCAAGCGAGCCCGCACCGAAGAGGAAAAAGTTGAAGGTCCTTACTGACCGACCGCGCTACATTGAACCGGCCAAAGTGCCTGAATTCGGCGGTGAGACTTCTTCAGCTACTGAAGCCAAAGGACCTGCTCTTACACAGAAGATTGAAGAGCCGACTGCAATGACGAAGACTGACAAAATTGAAGAACCAAAAATCAAAGAGACAAAAACATTAGAAGTTCTAAGCCCTTCGGCTGGAGTGGAGGTGCCGAAGACACAAAAAGGTCTAGCGGCAACCCCAAGAGAAAAAGGAAGGCTAGTGTACTAGATGTACTGGAGACAATAAAAGCTTCAAGCTCTACTCCAGGGAAAACTGCCAAGGCTTCGAAGGCGCAGATTGAAACCGAGGCAAAGGTAACCGAAGCCGAAGCTACAATGAGCCAGGCCGATGCCGAAGCTGGGCCTTCAGAGCCTGTCAAAGAGAAATCCTCGGAAACTGGAGAAAAGGCAGCGGGAGAAGAAGCTATAAAACAGATTTTTTTCTTAAAAAAGTTGTCGCATCTACTCCCGAAGCGTCTTCCGAAGTCCTTGATTATATTATTCGACACACTTCAGGAAAAAGATTATCTGAAGAAGAAATTTTTGAAGCTAAACACTATGCCCGAGAACTGAAGTACCCAAAAGGGGCCTTAGTGTTTAATGGCACAGATGAAGATGACTTCTTGTATTGCCTCCCAGAGAACAAGGAATTATCTGTCTGCCGGGAGATGGCCAGAAGTATGGGGTTCCCGAAGCTTGAAGCTGGCCTCTGCGCCATGACGAAGGACGATCTTGCGGATAGCCTTGCATATAACAGTCTGAAGGTACAAAAATTGTATATTTGGAAGTTTATGAATTTTGAACTATTCTTTTGTTCTTATATCAACCCATTCATTTTTTTCATATAGGGTTTAATACTTAGCAACACCTTAAGGGCGCAAAAGAATGCCGAAGACGAGAGTTGCACTATTGCTCTCAACAACCTACGATCAGAGGTTATCAAGCTGAGGAACGAAGCTTTGGAAAAAGACAAAATTCTACTTACATTGGTGGACAAAGTAAAGGGGGATGAAGCTAACTTCAAGGCTCAATCTGAAATCCAAAGGAATGAAATTTAAAACCTTCAAAAACAACTAGCCGAAGCCAAATTGAAATGCGCTATTGCCGAAGCTGACCGAGATGCCAGTGAGTACTGGAAAAATTATTTTGAAAAAACAGTTGCAGAGCTTCGCTCATCGAAAGAAAGATGTTTTGAAAAGTCTGTAGAGTGTGTCAAAAAGATAAAAACCAGCTTCGCCAACGTGGGTGCATACTCAAGCGAAGACAACTTCATAAGAGGCGACCCTGAGGGCGTAATTGAGTGGATCAGCAGCGAAGCCGAAGCTTTTGAAGAAATTCTGAGCGACCGCGGGGACGTCTGCGCATTCTCTGGTGCGAGAGGAGTTGCAGCTATTTTGGAGAAAGCAGAGTGCGATCATGTTAAAACTTTGGCCCAGGCCGAAGCTGCTTTGTCTATTGATGATACAAAGGACCCCTCGGCCGAAGCAAGCTTAATAGGTGGAAAATTTTTCAATGATATTTGGGAAAATGGTGGCCGAGGGATGGCGCATGAAATAATGAAAAAGAGTGAAAAAGACATTCATGACGCTCGAGAAGCAACAAAAGCAGCTGAAAAAGCTACGGAACTTGAAAACGGATATGTATTACTTAATGGCTTTTAACTTTATTGCTTATTTTTGTGATTTCGAACTAATTTATGTCTTCTATTGCAGCTGAACTATCTCCTCCCCTAGAGCCCTTCGACCCATTGGCCGACCCAGAGACAAAGAAGTCAGTAGAAATTATTAATATGGCCAAAGCTATTGTGGACGAAGTGTTGGGGCGAAGGCGAAGACGCCACCCTTCGCTCGAAGGCCTTCGCCACACCCGCTGCAACAACGGAGACAAGACGACTGGCGAACTCTACCCTTCGCTCCACGCACCAGAAGACGAAGGCCTACGGCGAAGTCGCCTTTTCCCGTGACCTTGTCCAGCACGGAGGCCCACGTGTGATCCGGCCCATCGTAATAGGCCCTGCGTGGCTGCTGCGCATTACGGGCCTAATTTGTAAAGGTCTCCCTGTAATTACAGTCTGTAACCCTGCTTTATGGGAATATTCTGGGGATAACCTAGGCGCCTGAGGGCACATGCGTCCTTAACACTGGACGCTGGGCACTCAGACACCTATAAATACCCCCGCATAGTGCCCTTGAGAGGCTAGATTCATAGAGCTATTGCCATCTCAAGCTGAAACCCCGTTTACACTGCTTTCACTCCCCCGTTGGATTAACTTGCGCAGGAGAGCGAGTTCCAACATTTGGCGCCCACCGTTCGTGCTACGAAAACACCACCCGCGATGGCACCCAAGAGAACCTCATCGAAGGCTGACGAAGCTGCGAAGGCGGTACTGCTGGCCGAGAAGAAGGGCAAGGCCCTTGTCGACAACACTCTCCAAGAGCCCTGCGAAGACGACGCAAACAGCAAGAAGCAGCGCAATGAACAACCCACTACCGTAGGCAGCCTCCGCACCTGCAGCTCCGGGGGACCACAGCAGCCTCCCCCAGGCTTCGCTCCTCCAGAGGGCGCGGACGCCACCGAGGACGGCGAAGTCATCGGCGTTTTGGCTGAAGAGCAGCTACAGCTGCGTGCCCTGCGCATCAAGAACCGCAACCTCCAAAAGCAAAAAGAGATCCTCGAGGCCAAGCGCCAGCGTGTGTCTGCACAAGCCAAGGTGCGACAGATGATACGCGACGAAGAGCAGAAGGCACAGGAGCTCGAACAAGAGATCGCGCTTATGCAGAGCGAAGGCCAACTCGGCCTGCAACACGACCCACCCCTCCAGCAGCGCTCACAAATCGAAGACCTGTTCATCCCTCAGCGCGGACACACCATCCCTCACGCCACGGCTTTCCAAGACGTCAACTACATTGACGAGCGAAGTCCCCTGGCACCTCACCTACAAGTGACACCATGGCCCGCCAACTTCAGGGCAGGGACCTATCCCAAGTACAACGGCAGCACTGACCCAGCGCAGTACATCATGAGCTATCAAGTCGCTGTTGCATCATCCGGAGGGGCGACGCCACGATGGCCAAGTCATTCATCATTGCCCTCGAAGGCCCAGCCCTCACCTGGTACACCAGGTTGCCCCCATTGTCCATCGACTCCTGGAGAAGTCTCCGGGACAAATTCTTGCTCAACTTCCAAGGATACCGCCCAGACACCGACGCCTTGGCTGAACTCTCACTCTGCAAGCAGCTAGAACGAGAAACTCTGTGGGAGTATTACCGCAAGTTCCTGACCCTCAAGTCACAACTGCCTTCGGTCGATGACCAGATCGCCATCCACTATGCCATCAGTGGCCTTCGGGCCGGCGTCCTCTACAGCCACTGCATCAGGGATCCGCCCAGGAACCTCCAGGAGCTGTATCAGCTGTTCGAGAAATATGCCAGATCCGAAGAGCTCCACCAGCGCAAAGTCGAGTCTCAGAGGAAGCCCAAAGACCCTCTGCAGTCCAGCCGCACATGGACAAGGCCCTCGCAGGCAGACTCCGGCCGGGATGGCCGCAATCAGCAGCAGGTGCACAACATCGCCAACCAGCCCTCGCTGGTGAACCCCCTCGCCGCCAGGAGTATCCCCCTAGGGCCGAGGAAATGAAACTCGCGGTCGAGGACGGGGGCGTGCGCAGCAGCCACGCATATTTTACTGCCTGTTCCACGGCGAAGACTGTGCGCATCCCACAAGAGACTGCCTAGAGACGAAGGCCACCAGAGACAGGATGGCACGGGCGCAACTAGCCAACAACCCTTGAATTGTCGCGCATGCATATCAGCAACCCCCTCAGCCATACAACCACGGCCCCGCTCCGCCTCCACCGCACCACGCATACCAACACCACCAGGAGGTACAAATCGTACCTCCCCCACCCCCACCCCCACACCATCAACAGCAAAATATCCACCACCCCAACCACCCCCAAGCACCAAAACAGGAGGACTTCGTCGATCAGCCGTATCGCGGAGTCATTCATATGATTACTGGGGGGTCCAGCGCCGACTTCGACACAAAGCGGCAGAAGAGGGACCACTATCGCAACATCAACCACATCGCCGTCACCGGTCCGGTCGTGCAGACAAAGTGGTCCCACGTGCCATTGACCTTCAACGCCCGCGACGTCGATCTGCGCAGCGCCCCCCACATCGACGCCATGGTCATCAACTGCAGCATGGCAGGCTGGGACTTGCACAAAGTCTTAGTCGACAACGGCAGCCAGGCGGATATCATCTTCCTCCATGCCTTCGATCGCATGGGCATAAGCCACAGCCTGCTCAAGCCCTCGGACAACCCCCTGTACGGCTTCGGCGGCAAGGGCACCTTCCCCGTCGGCAAGATAGAGTTGCCCCTCTCTTTCGGTGTAGCACCCAATGCCCGAAGTGAGCAGATCACGTTCGACATCGTCGACATGGTGTACCCGTACAACGCCATATTGGGCCGGGGCTCCATCAACAAGTTTGAGGAAGCTATCCACGGACTTTACCTGTGCATGAAGATCCCAGGTCCGCAAGGCGCCATCACAGTCTACGGCAACCAGCAGGTTGCACGTAACATAGAAAGAGACTTCGCCCCTGGTCAAAGAAACGTGCATTGCCTCACGGCCCAGCGCGAAGTCCTCGGGTCTACCACTCCAACCGCCAAAGAACATGAAAAAGCACAGCTGCAGAGGAACGACGGGACCAAGACCGTCCCCCTCGACCAGGCAACGCCCAAGCAGACGGTTACCATCAGCGAAGACCTCACTTCGCATGACGAGGAGAGACTCATGTCCTGTCTGTCCAAGAACAAAGACGTCTTCGCCTGGTCCGCCCTTGACCTGGTCGGAGTCAGTCGCTCCATCATCGAGCACAGTTTAGGAATTGACCCTTCGGTGAGGCCAAAGAAACAGCGGCTGCATAAGATGTCTGACAAGAAGACGGAAGCCGCCAAGGCCGAGGTGCATCGCCTGCTCGAGGCCAAATTCATCGAGCCAATCGCCTACCCCACATGGCTCGCCAATGTAGTGATGGTGCAGAAAAAAGCGGCAAATGGCGGATGTGCATAGACTTCACCAGTCTTAACAAGGCCTGCCCCAAGGACAATTTCCAGCTGCCTCGGATCGACAAAATCGTCGATAGCGCGGCCGGGTGCGAAGTCATGTCACTCCTTGATTGCTTCTCCGGCTACCACCAAATTTACATGAAGGAGGAGGACAAGGCAAGCACCAGCTTCATAACACCCTTCGACACGTATTGCTTCATCAGAATGCCGGAGGGACTTAAGAACGCCGGATCCACTTTCTCCCGGCTCACCAAAGCGGTGCTCGAGAGCCAAATCGGCAAAAACATATTCACATATGTCGACGACATCGTCGTCGCCAGTAGAAGCAAGGAAGACCACCTGGCTGACCTCGCCGAAACATTCACGAACATGCGGGACGCACGACTTTGCCTCAACCCCGAAAAGTGTGTTTTCGGCGTTCGCCAGGGGAAAATCTTGGGCTACCTGGTATCACACCACGGAATTGAGGCCAATCCAACCAAAATTCAGGCTATCATCAACATGACACCCCTGCAGTCAGCCAGAGAAGTACAATGATTGACAGGCAGGCTGGCCGCCCTCAACAGATTCATCTCCAAGTCCGCGAAGCGAAGCCTCCCTTTCCTCAAAACACTCCGTGGCGCAAAAGACTTTGCGTGGGGGCCAGAGCAGGCGGCGACCTTCGCTTCATTAAAGCAGTACCTATCGGAATTGGCGATCCTTACAAGCCCCGACCCCTTGCTACCCCTATTGCTTTATGTCGCGGCTTCGCCACATGCGGTCAGTGCAACACTGGTTCAAGAGCAGACCAGAGAGGGCACGATCAGGCAATGTCCAGTTTACTACGTCTCTGAAGTGCTCACAACATCAAAATGTAATATGACGGAACTGGAAAAGATCGCTTATGCAGTCATGATGGCCTCGTGCAAATTGCGCCATTATTTCGAGGCATTCAAAGTCCAGGTCACCTCAGATAGAGGACTCGGCGAGCTGTTTAGAAACCCGGAGGCAACAGTGCGGATTGCCAAGTGGACAGCCGAACTCTCCGGCTACCACATCACATTTGAACCCAGGACAACCATCAAGTCGCAAGTCCTGGCAGACTTCGTCGTAGACTGGACTGGATCAATAACGCAGCCGGAGTCGTCCGCAGAGAGAGTGTGGACAATCCATTGTGACGGCGCATGGTGCCATGCGGGGGCAGGCGCCGCCGCAGTCATTACTTCACCCACCGGGGTCAAGCATAGATACGCAGCCCGCCTCAGCTTCGCTTTGGAGTCTGATAGGTGCACCAACAACATAGCAGAATACGAGGCCGTCATCCTCGGCCTTCGCAAGCTAAGGGCGCTCGATGTCACCACCTGCATCATCAGAACAGACTCCAAGGTAGTCGTCGGCCAGGTCAAGAAAGACTATGCAGCGAAGGACCCCACCCTCATGCAGTACCTCGCGGCCATCCGCAGCCTCGAAAGACAATTCAAGGGTTTTACGTTGCAACACGTAGACCGAGCCAAGAATGAGGAGGCCGATGCATTGGCCAAGGTAGTCACCAGGGGCGAGACCCTGCCCTCGGACGTGTTCTACCACGTCATCGGCACGCCAGCCGTCCGCAGCCCAGAGGGGCTCCAAATAACCAATGACAGTGAGGGTCACCGCATAGTCAACCTCATCATGACCGAAGACTGGCGGGCACCAATAACCCTGTTCTTGCAGGGGTACTATCATCCAACCGACAACAACGAGGCCAAGCGCCTCATACACCGAAGCTGGGACTTCGCACTGGTCGAAGGCCAACTTTACAAGAAGGGGATCAGTCAGCCGATGCTTAAGTGCGTCACCGAGACCGAAGGCATCCAAATTCTGCGCGAAGTCCACAGCGGGACTTGCGGCTCCCATGCAGGGCCTAGGGCCCTAGCGGCAAAGGTGATTCGCCAAGGTTTCTACTGGCCCGCCATGATTTGCGCCGCAAATCGGGTCGTGAGGTCCTGCGAAGCCTGTCAGAAATTTTCTCCACGCTCGGGACGCCCTTCGCAATTCACGAAGCTAATCGCCCACACGTGGCCTCTTCAGCGCTGGGGCCTGGACATTGTCGGGCCCCTGCCCACGGCTCAGGGGAACCTCAAGTTCACCTTTGTCGCCGTTGAATATTTCACCAAATGGATTGAGGCAAGGGCAGTATCCACTATAACATCGAAGACAACCCAGAAATTCTTCTGGCAAAACATTGTTTGCCGCTTCGGAGTCCCGTCCGAACTCACAGTCGACAATGGCAAGCAATTCGACAGCCAAGACTTCAAGGATTTCTGCTTCTCCATCGGCACCAAGCTCGCCTTCGCCTCAGTGTACCACCCCCAATCCAACGGAGTCGTGGAACGCGCCAACGGAAAAATTTTCACAGCCGTCAAGAAAATGCTCCTCGACGACAGAAAAGGCAAGTGGCCCGACCTGTTACCCGAAGTGGTCTAGGCGCTGAACACGACTGAGTGCAGGGCGACTGGGTTCACCCCTTTCCGCCTTTTATACGGATCGGAGGCTATGACTCCGCAGGAAATAAAACACGGGTCACCACGGACGGTCGCGTCGGCCGTCCCCGACGTAGATGAGTCTACTTCGAAGGACCTCATCGACGGAGACCGTGTCTTCGCCCTACAGGCTCTAAACAAATACCAAGCTCAGACAAAAGCATGGCGCGACCACACAGTCATCCCGAGGGAATTCAACGAATGAGACCTCATACTCGTCCGGACAGCTCGGACAGAGTCCCGGGGCAAGTTGGAGGCAAAATGGGAGGGCCCTTTCATAGTCAAGACGAAGGCGTCCCCCAGCGCGTACAGGCTCACAACGCCATCCGGCGAAGACTTAGAACATTCTTGGAACATCGATAATCTTCGCAATTTTTTTGTTTAACTCCTCAGGGCCACTTCGCCCTTGTAATCCGCAGAACAGTTTTAAGCCGGCCCGCACTCTTTTCCTCCCGGGGGGTGAGGTTTTTAACGAGGCGGAGCCATGTAATATACACGCGAAAAATCCCCCGCAAAAACGTCGAAAAAGACCGCATCAACGGTCTTCGACATTCGACCGACACAAAAGTCACCGCGAGGGGCAGCGATGGCTACCCTCGCGTGCGACAGTCCGCGCAAAAGTCGCCTAAGGGTGCAGCCGGACTAGCACAACAAGTGCATAAATTCGAAGTCTTCTCAAAAAGACTATCCGTGCAAAAGTCGCCTAAGGGTGCAGCCGGACTAGCACAACAAGTGCATAAATTCGAAGTCTTCTCAAAAAGACTATCCGTGCAAAAGTCGCCTAAGGGTGCAGCCGGACTAGCACAACAGGTGCGTAAATCGAAGTCTTCTCAAAAAGACAATCCGCGCAAAGATGCCTAAGGGTGCAGCCGGACTAACACAACAAGTATGCAAATTCCAAGTCTTCTCCAATAGACTATCCGTGCAAAAGTCGCCTAAGGGTGCAGCCGGATTAGCATAACGAGTGTAAAAATAGAAGGCGCATTACATCAGTCCGAAAGTCTACAGGCGCAGTCGGACCGACACAACAATGTACCAGACCGGGTGCGCAACGCCTTACGAACACATCCAGCTGCGTGAAGGCAGTCAACCTTATCATACAAACCACAGTTACACGCGTCCCGCGAGGGCATCACACCTTACATAGGCTCAACCTTCGGAATGATCCCCATTTTCCTATAGTTAAATAGCATTATCCTTAGCTCCTCACCCTCAAAAAGCCTTCGCAACTCCCCCTCACCCATACTCGCCCCAACCGGCGAGGACAACAAATCCTGCCTACCAGCCCCGCCCACACAGAGCCGACCACCATCAAACCTGCTCACTCTACGCTTCGCCACCGCCCTTCGCCGCCTACGCCCAACACTCGGACTAGGCAAAACTTCAGCATCCACAACACGCAGAGAAGCCTCCGCCTCAGCCACATCCAAGGCCGCAAAATAATCTAAGCCCTCGTCCGAAGACTCTTCCGTCCACAAAACCGAACTCCCAGAGTCGTCAAACTCAGAAAACTTAGACGTAGATTCATCCGATTCACTACCAGCAACCACGGTCGAAGCCGCCACAAAATTAGCAGTAGCGGTTGCGTGCGCAGGCCCAAAATCTTGAACCTGCGCAGCAACCAAGGTTCAGTAGCACAGACAAAATTCCCTAACTACCCCATACACACTAAGCCACCTGCGAAGACCCAGCAACCGCCGCGGAATCCTCCGCTGCTGGCTCCATCGCCGCCTTCAGGGGATCCTCCGCCATCGGCACAGTGGCCGCCGGCGAGTCTCCACCAGACACAGCAGACGCAGGGGCAGCGTGGGAAGCTTCACCGGTTTCCGGGAGCGGCGCTGGGTCGACCTTAGCTTTGGCCACCACCGGGTCGGCCTTCGCTTCGGGCAGTGCGCTGTTCATACGTCCGAAGTCCTCCACCTCCTCGGCACGCGCCATCTGCAACACAGCGCACCGATTCAGCACAACCGCATACACCCACATTCAATAGCACAAAACGAAACACAAACTTTACCTGATCCCTCGCCCGGTCAGCCTGTTCCCTAACCGCCTCCCGACCGTGAGGGCCCCACATCCGGTCGAAGAGGGCCCCCCCGGCGTCCTTCACCATAGGGTCTTCGACATTAAAAATCTCACGCCCAAAATCTTCATCGGATCGGTCGAAGACCTCATAGTGATGGCACCCCTCGCGGGCCAGCGCATTCATAGCCCCCTCGCAGGTGACGAGGGAGGCATACGACATGAAGCCTGCCACGATGGTCGGGAGTGCTTGCAACTCCTCTTGCAGCCACTCGAGGCACTGAAGGCCCGCCTCTCGGTCGGGCACCTCGAAGTCGGCGGTCCGCGCACCCAGCTCGCGGTACGAATCCACGAGCTGTTTGCGCGTTCGCTCAACTTCCACGCGAGTAGAGGCCTCAGCCCTCTCCACGCGGGCCTGCAGAGCGTTGAACCGCGCCTCCCATTCCTCGGCGCGCTGGCTGGCGAGGCTTTCTTCCGCCCTCGCCAATTTGGCCTCCGCCTGCGCCGTCTGCGCCTTGGTGATGGCCTCATTGGCCTCCTTCCTTTCCTCCACCAGCTGGCACCTGAGGTCAGTCCTCTCGCTCTCAAGGGCGGCCACCTTCTCCGCTAGCCTGCGGTTTTTGCTCTCCGCAGCCGATTTTTCCCGAACGGCGTCCGCATGCTGCGCCCGAAGTCTCTCGACTTCGACATCCACGCCCGCCGTAAGGGCGCCCGACGCCACGCGATCGGCGAAGTCGGCTGCCTAACAGACACACATGAGTCCACAATCAAAATGAAAGCGGCACACAACGAAGCCTACTTCAACTTACTTGATTCAGCTGCAGCGACGCTTCCCGCAGCCGGCGGGACACAGTGCTCGCCTCGTCTATGACGGTAGTGGCCGCCGACACCTCGCCGCCAGCGCTGGAAGCGCCACCCTTCACCCCAAAAACCGCGGCACGCGCCGTGGCCGCCACCGCAGGCGAGACAGCAACAAGTTGCCCTTCGCCCGACCCTGCAACGTATCACCGGTCAAAAAAAACCCTTACCGATGAGATAGTCGTCCACGCAAATGTCTGTGCCGAAGTCGGCAATACGCTTCCCCGGCGAAGGCAGCTCCCGGACCTTCGCAGCTCCCTCCGGGACAGACTTGGTCCCGCCAGCGCTGGCCGCCTTCGCGCTTTCCGGCAACTTGCCAGATCCAGGCGCGGCCGCTTTCGCAGCCAGTGAGGGCTGGCTACCGCCGGGGACGGCAGCCTTCGCGCTCCCGCGTGCCCTCTTCGGCCTAGCCTTAGGGAGCCTGACGACCGCCCGGCACTTCTGAGCAGCATCCTGTCGATCCTTGTTCATCACTGCCGACACAACAATAGCAATATTCCGCCCGTAAGGAAACACTCTCAAATCACAGGCCATGCGAGAGGTAAAAAAGTCTTCGCCAGCCGCGCGGGGGATAGGAATGTTCTTGGGCCATCGACCCCCGGTAACCTCCAGCATCCGCGCCGAAGACTCCCGGAGCTCGGGCGAAGACATCCTTCCCCCGGGGGCCGCGCATGTCCCCATCAACTCCATAGCAAAACTATCGAAGACCCCTAGTTTTCCCATCGCAGTACCTAACTTCCTCTTCTTAGTAGATGGGGTAGCCTCCGGCGCGGGGTCGTCTTCAAGCACTGCAACTGGTTTTTCCCCCCGGCGGTCGGCGACGTCTACTCCGGGATAACCGCCATACGGCAAACCATTCAACTCAAAGACTCGATTCAGGCGATCGTTGGATCCACGTATGTCCCAGCTCCGCTGGGCCTCAGTCCTCGGCACGTAGCGACCAACAATTCTCACCGCCCCATCCTCCGCCTCACGCACAACCGCAGCAGGATCCCGCCCTCGCACATCCAAGGCAAAGAGTGGACTTCGCACTTTCCGCCCGCCAAGGGAGGGCATCACGCGAGGGCATACTTCGCCCAGCGTCCATCCATGTGCCAAAGGCCACACCCCATACCCTATGAATTCCTCAACCAGATCACGCCCGCTACTCCTACGGGCAGCGATCCGAAGGGCCCGTTCATTCTCGTCATTCTCCGCCACTTCAAACGGCGGGTACGCCACATAATAATGCGAACACATGATGGCAGCGGGGAGCCCAGGGTGATTTTTGACTTCAGCCTCCAAAACATAGAACCAGTAGTCCCACCAGTTGCCCCACTTATTTTGGGCACAAGGGACCAGCTCCATAACCTCCATCGAAGTCTTCCCAGACTTCGGCGTGAAAGTGCACGATCCGAATTGTGCAATTTCGTCACCAATCCATCTCTTCTGCCAGTGCAAACAGTAGTGCTTGGCAAAGACCTCCACCGAAGGCTGACCGCCATACGACGTTGTTGCCCAGACATACTTCGCCAACGCCACCACGGCGTTCGGTGTCAGCTGATGAACTTGGACCCCAAACTTCTGCAGCACCTCCGACACGAAACGATGCGCAGGCAGACGAAGTCTAGCAACAAAAAATGCCTCAAACACAACCAGTTCACCCTCGGGCTCGGGAATCTCCTCTGCCCCTTACACTCGTCCGACCCCGCCGCCAAAATACCCCAACTATTGCATATCTTGCACGCGGCCTAACGACATCCGCGAAACACCAAATTCCACCGTATCACCCGGGTGCAATTCCGCCGCCGCACCGCCCGAGAGATCCTCGGAAGGCGTCTCGGCCATCGGCGTGGTCGCAGCAGACGAAGAAGAGGACAACATGGCTACGTACCGTCGATGGCGGCGTGCGGTTTGCTTCACGTGGGCCAGTTCTTCGGCGAACAGGAGCAAGGAGGGCAGACGAGCAAGCGAGCAGCTTGAACAAGGAGGGTTAGGGTTTTCGCGGCGCGCAGAAAGGTAAATTTCAATCGGCACCGCCCCCACCCCTTTTTATACACAGGACGCAACGCTTCGGGGAACCCGCAATCCAACAGTGCGGCGTCAATCAACGGTCATGTCAAAAACCCCCGCGGAACCACTTCGAGCGAGGGCAGCGTCTCCACCATCTAGCAACGCCTTCGACACCAGATGACTTAGTCGAACTGGTCCCTCGGAGGGCAAATGTTGGGGCGAAGGCGAAGACGCCACCCTTCGCTCGAAGGCCTTCGCCACACCCGCTGCAACAACGGAGACAAGACGACTGGCGAACTCTACCCTTCGCTCCACGCACCAGAAGACGAAGGCCTACGGCGAAGTTGCCTTTTCCCGCGACCTTGTCCAGCACGGAGGCCCACGTGTGATCCGGCCCATCGTAATAGGCCCTGCGTAGCCGCTGCGCATTACGAGCCTAATTTGTAAAGGTCTCCCTGTAATTACAGTCTGTAACCCTGCTTTATGGGAATATTCCGGGGATAACCTAGGCGCCTGAGGGCACATGCGTCCTTAACACTGGACGCTGGGCACTCAGACACCTATAAATACCCCCGCACAGTGCCCTTGAGAGGCTAGATTCACAGAGCTATTGCCATCTCAAGCTGAAACCCCGTTTACACTGCTTTCACTCCCCCGTTGGATTAACTTGCGCAGGAGAGCGAGTTCCAACACGAAGTTGTCACAAAATTATTAACCGAAGCTGCAGAAGAAGTCCTGAAGGAAGAAGAATAGCTATTTGTAAAAACATTGCTAAAATATTAATGTAACATTTGCTGGAACATGCTTGTAATATTTGGTGCTCGTAGGTTTTGAATGTAATATATGAATGGTTTTGCAATTCATTTCTTTGCGATGCATGAAACTTTTATGTACATACCGTTTTTGAGCCTTTGGCGAAAAAACACCTTCCCTTCTTTTCATGCTTCGTAAAGAAGAGCTTCTATGCTTCGAAAAAAATCCTCCAAGCATCGCAAAAACATTAATGTTTCATCAACAATAGATCTGTTCCTGCACCGTAGAGCTGATGAAGCTGTATTTCTTCAAACTTATTTTGTGCCTTAGCACAATTTCATTTTTTCGAAACATTCTTCGAAGGTCAATATTGTATCCCCTTCTTGTGCCATTGATGCAATATGATGTATGATGTTATGTTATGCGAAATAATGTGATGATGTTATGTTATGCAGAATGATATTTATGCCGAAGACACACACTTGCACCCCCATAGTGGAATACACAATCTCTTTACCGCTTATTTTTCGGCTTCACCGCTTATTTTTCGGTGTATCAGCGCTGACTTTTCGCTGTAAGTTCTGCATTCCCTTAGGAACGTCTTTTGAACTTCTTCGCCTTCTATTTCGGCGGTATTCGCGTTGACTTTTCGCGCTTCGCCTTATATTTCGGCGGTATTTGGCTCTGCATTCCCTTTGGAACGACTTTTGAGCAGAAAACTTACACTGCGCTCCCTTAGGAACGACTTTTTATATCTTCGGCAAACTTACGCTGCGTTCCTTAGAACGACTTTTTGTAACTTCGGGGATACTTGTAATGTGATTTTTAGGCCTGCGTTCCCTTAGGAACGACTTTTGTGCTTCAGCGACTTTTTGGACTTCGTGAGTCTGTGGAGAAGATATATTTTGCTATGACAAGAATGAAGCTATTACAGGAAATTGAAAATGACAAGAGAACTAGGTTTTTAATAATTGTTCCTTATTAAAAAAAGAAAATGACAATGAATGTAAAAATTGTTTCAGGGGTAGGATATCTCACAATAGATATGCTTCGATTCTGGCATAGTACTGTTGACTGTGCGAGCTTCGGACTCCTCCCTGAAATCTCGCTGCTGATGGGTCTGTTGGCTCCCTTCTGGCTGCTGACCTCGTGAATACACGGGCTGTAGTGGTGGCGGAGGTGGAAGCTGTGGCCAAGACGCCTGTGGCTAGCTAGCCGAAGCAACAGAAGCTGCAGGATGGTTACCCACATACTCTGGTATGTAGGGTGAGTGACACGAAGCGGTGTGCATGACCGGCTTCGGCTGGTTCTGCTGAGCTGCAGCTTTTGCTATTTCCTTTTGTTTTTGAATGGTGACATGGCACATCCTTGTAGTATGGCCCTTGTCCTCACCATAGAATAAGCAATAAATTTTTCTGGGCTGATCCCCAAACCTTCCTCCGAAGCCCCTGGCGCCTCTGCCCCTTGGAGCTATCGGCCGAAAAGAGCTTTGTTGCTGCCCCGAAGATTGTGAAGTATATTGTGACTTCTGCAGCTGACTTCCTCTGTCATCATTCTGAGTGGAGTGAATTGACCTGACATGCCTTGGGTGGATTCTTCCTCCGAAGCCCTTGGTCATCTCAGAGAACCTGTAGGCTTCCTCCCTTCTTTGGCGAAGGTCATTGTCAGCCCGGATGTATTCATCCATCTTTTGGAGCAACTTCTCCAGGGTCTGAGGGGGCTTCCTGGCGAAGTATTGGGCCGTAGGTCCTGGCCAAAGCCCTTTGATCATGGCCTCAATGACGATTTCATTAGGCACAGTTGGCGCTTGTGCCCTTAAGCGCAAGAACCTTCGGACATACGCCTAGAGGTATTCTTCGTGATCTTGCGTGCACTGGAACAAAGCTTGAGCAGTAACCGGCTTCGTCTGAAACCCTTGGAAACTGGTGATCAGCATGTCCTTCAGCTTCTGCCATGATGTGATTGTTCCTGGCCGAAGAGAGGGGTACCAGGTTTGCGCAACATTCTTGACTGCCATGACGAAAGATTTCGCCATGAATGCGGTATTGCCCCCATATGAAGATATGGTTGCTTCGTAGCTCATCAAAAACTGCTTCGGATCTGAGTGCCCATCATACATGGGGAGCTGGGGTGGTTTGTATGATGGAGGCCATGGGGTAGCCTGCAGTTCTGCTGACAGAGGAGAAGCATTATCAAAAGCAAAATTTCCATGATGGAAATCATCATACCATCCATCCTCATTGAAGAAGCCTTCTTGATGAAGCTCCCTATGTTGGGGCCTTCGTTCTTGTTCGTCTTGAGCAAGATGGCGTACTTTTTCAGTGGCTTCGTCAATCTACCTTTGAAGATCAGCTAGTCGGGCCATCTTCTCCTTCTTCCTTTGTACTTGCTGATGAAGTATCTCCATGTTTCTGATTTCTTGGTCCAACTCTTCCTCCTGAAGTGTTGGGCTGGTGGCCTTCCTCTTCTGGCTTCGGGCCTCTCGGAGAGAAAGGTTCTCCTGATTTGGGTCCAGTGGCTGTAATGCAGCAGCCCCTGTCGCTGAAGCTTTCTTCGGCGGCATGACAAGGGTCAGTGCTTGCCGAAGGTGGTCGAAAAAGGGTTCACCGGAGGTGGGCGCCAATGTTGGTGACTTGTTCTCAAATGCTATGAATCAAGAACAAGGCAACACAAAATGTTAAATATTAAAGCCCTTCGTCCTTCAAAACATTATTTCTCTTAGGATATAATGATCTTCAGACGAAGGTCATGAAGGACATACCTTCGAATATCGTAGGTAAGACGGTAAATAGAAGAAGCGTGTAAAATACAAAAGATAACATGAACAATCATATAGCATTATAAATTCATCTCCATTATGTTATCATGAGAAAATAAAAACAATATTGAATTACATTTGATACCTTCGACTTGATAGACAGCAAAGGTACGAGCGTGATGCAAAAGCGAATGCCCAGTCAGCGTGAACAGTACGGGGGTACTGTTCATCTATTTATAGGCATGGGACGCAGCCCACGTGAAATTACATTCATGCCCTTTACATTTGCTAATGACTATAAGGTAACTCATTGGGGTCTAAATAGCCTTTTTCCCCTTTAAGTCGGTTCCCTTTCCTGCTGTTATACCGAAGCTCTCTTGCACGTAGCTTCGGCGCTGCATCATTCTTCGTATTGTTCATGCTTCTCCCACTGTGGTTCTGTTTCGAATCCGAAGGTACCTGTTCATGTATTACAACTCCAGAAACATTGTTAAATCATGTTTTTGAGGACCTTCGGAAGACAAAGGCCCCCAACATAATGCCTACGAGATTTTCTAATCACTAATGGCTTCAAAGTCGAAAAAGCTGATCCTACACTCTTTATAAAGATTATTGCAAAAGATTTGTTTGTATGCCAAATTTATGTTGATGATATCATATTTGGGTCTACTAACAAATCTACATGTGAAGAGTTTAGTAGAATCATGGTACAAAAATTCGAGATGTCAATGATGGGGAAGTTGAAGTATTTTCTAGGATTTCAAGTTAAGCAACTCCAAGAGGGCACCTTCATCAGCCAAACAAAGTACATTCAAGACATACTTACCAAGTTTGGAATGAAGGATGCCAAACCCATCAAGACACCCATGGGAACCAATGGGCATCTCGACCTCGACACGGGAGGTAAATCCGTAGATCAAAAGATATACCGGTTGATGAGTAGGATCTCTACTCTATTTGTGTGCATCTCGACCGGATATTATGCTTTCCGTATGCATGTGTGCAAGGTTCCAAGCCAATCCTAAGGAAGTTCACCTTAGGGCCATGAAAAGAATCATGAGATATTTAGTTTATACACCTAAGTTTGGACTTTGGTACCCCAAGGGATCAACTTTTGATTTAATAGGATACTTAGATGCTGATTGGGCAGGGCGTAAAATTGATAGGAAGAGCACATCAGGGACTTATCAGTTTCTGGGGAGATCCCTGGTGTCTTGGGCTTCAAAGAAACAAAACTCAGTAGCTCTTTCTACCGCCGAAGCCGAGTATATTGCCGCAGGCCATTGTTGCACGCAATTACTTTGGATGAGGCAAACTCTCAGGGACTATGGCTACAAATTTAGCAAAGTTCCTCTCCTATTGTGATGGAACCTCCCAAGTCATTAGGCCCACCTACAGTTGTCCTTGCCTAACAGACATCAGACAACCCTGTAGATGTTCCTGAACCACTTGACAAGTTCGGTATCTTTTCTTACCTTTCCAGGAACGTTTCACCCATCTTGCAGACATTACAGAACATCGAAGATATCGAAATGCGGAAGTGATTACATGAACTTACATTTATTAAAAAGTAAGATTAAGTTGCTTATACAGACTAGAAATATAAACGAGTGCTGCGTAGTATTATTACATAACCAAGGGAGGCAAAAACTCCTCCCAATAAGTTTTTACATAAAAGTTTTCTTATGGAGGACCAAGTCCTCCCGCATCTTCACTCTTACTTTTCCTCCTGAGGAACCACCTTGGTACAGAAGCAACAAAAATCTGCTACTTCCTCACCTAAAAACAACGAGGGAATAAACCCTGAGTATGGAATTACTCAGCAAGTCTTACCCGACTAAAGAAAAGACTCTCAAGGGTATGCTGCTTATAAAGGGGGTCAAGGTAAGGTATCTCAAGATCAATGACTCTGTTGTTGCATAAATGCTTACTAAAAGTGGATCCTTAAAAATCCAATTTTATTGTCAAGTTAGGTAATCTTACCTATATCTAGAGTTCTTGCTAACCTAGTTCAAACACTCATCCTGTACTAGCCAAGTTCTTAATCCATCCTTCATCTTTACTGGAGTTCTACGTATAGGGTAGTGACCAAGTCTTCATAACCGTGAAGGTACGGCGATCCGAATCGATTATACTCAGCTGAGGATCTCCGATCACACGACATATGTAGCACTTAACCCTTGCATATGTCAACCCGCCACCGGGTTTCTTAAGACCAGATCAGGTTCACGCAAACCGAGAGCACATATACACCACCGTCCAGCCTCTTGCTACGGAGGGTACACGCTACTCTCGCCACCGCTCCACGCCCATTTCGTGTTATCTTATTCTGGCCTTAGTATGCCTGAGGCAAGGCTTACCCACGACGAGGCATGTGACCAGTTAAAGGGTCCTCGGTCATCAAGCCTACATCGACACGGTCCTTAATCGACGCAGACGGGGACACTACACCGAGACCCTCTTCTCGTGCAAGGCACCTGCCCGGTCTCAGCTTAATCATTTCAAAACCCAAAGCTTGGTACCTGACAGAGGTACATCTTTTCCGATGTTGAACCCATTACGGCCATAATGGATCCATCATCAAGTTTTATTTTCAAAACATCCCTCCCACTTTGCCACTCATCATTTTGTAAAACAAAAACCTTTTGTTTGGCTAGAGCAATACTAAGCATAATAAAAACCTTTTGTAAAATAGGGTATCAAGGAAGGTAATCAAAGATCAAGGAAGGTAATGCAGGAATTGTTTAAACATTCAACTCCAATCACCTAGTGCATCAATCCAGTGAGAAAGATTTTAAATTCATCAAGGAAGGTGGCAAATGCACCGGGGCTTGCCTTCGTTAGTAGGTGAGTCAGGCTCAGGCCCGCAGATGTCAAAGTAAAGACAAGATCCTGCCTGAGAGTCCGAAGGTGGTGGTGCCTTTTCTTCACTCACTTCAACTTCTTCTTCGTTTTCTAAACATAACCACATATATGTATAAGAATGAATGCCATGTAATGCTCATGAGAGTGCAAAGATAATAAAAATTTATTATCCAAGTCTTGAATACAACTTTCCTTTACGGAACTCCGAGAACTTAGGGTTTCCGGAGTCAGTAAAGGAGTTCACAAGGCAGGGGTGGGGGTTTTGGGTTTTAGTTATCAAACAAGGTCCAAATCAACCCAAACTCTACCCAAGGCTTCTAAATAATGTATAGGACTCATATAAAAAGTTTGGACATTTTTGGAAATTCCATTTATTTTCTAAAAATCCAGAACCACTACCTTAAACTACTTTAAATACCTTAAAATTCCTAATTTAACCTAAAAATCATGAAACTATTTTTATTAAATTCTAGGCAAAATAAGAAGCCTAGAAAAATTGGTTTCACAATTTTAGGATTTTTCTACAATTTTCTACAAGTTATTTGGTTCTGAAGTAAAAAGAAAAGGAAAAAGGCAGCAACAGTAGTGGGCTGATTTCGGCCCACACGGCCCAGATCTAAGCAGAAGCGCGCCCGCGTGCTCTGGCGGCTTTGCACAGGGGCCCTCGGGTTTTAGGTTAACTGGAGACAGGTTCTTCCACTGTTTCAGTGAGTCGCTGACACATTACAGAAAGACCCTCCGGTTTCTAATTCTTCGCGGGGTGAAGTCCACGACGGCGGCAGCGTGGAGGATGAACTCCGGCGAGGTTGTACTGGCGGATTTACGCTACGACCGGTGCTCCTGAGCGACATACACCGGATTGAACCCTTCCCGAATGATTCCCCTAAATTAATTTCACAATTGGTAAGCTATCAAGCTCTGTCCACGTGAACCGCGGACGATGAGGACAATTGGTACGTGTTCCCGGTGATCTAAAGCTATTCTGTACAAATTGGTGGTTCGGCAAGCATCACAGAGCTACAAGAGTGCTCAAACGAGGGAGAGCGGGGGATGAACTGACCGGGAAAGGGCTGGCCGCGGTGAGGTTCGTTTCGGGGTGGCGGAGAACTGATTTGGGGCGAAACCAAAATTCTAGCTCTCGGATGCACGGTTGCTAACGATTCGTGGTGGCGGAGTGGATGATGACCTTGCGGAGCTGGTGGAGGGCTCAATTTATAGGAAGTAAGAGCGGCGGCCGGGAATTTTAACGGTGACGCGCGGCGGTCGGAGGTAGAAGAAGGCACTGGCGCGCGTGAGTGCGTGTTCTCAGTCGTGGCGAGCTCCCCGGCGACGATGGGACTGTCCCAGAGAGTCACGGCGATGAGGTGTAAAGGCAGAGCCACGCGGTGGGCAACGACGAAGGCTTGACGACGGTGAGCCCCTGTTATCCACGGCGGTGAGCAAGGGAAAGGGATTACGGCTGGCCGGGGTGGCATCCAGCTCACCGGCGGCGAGGATTTTTACTGGGCTAAGCTTATCTGATGGACACGGCGCACGAATCACGGCGAGCAACAATGAACGGCGACGGGCCACCGGCGACGAGCAGGGGTGGGATCTTCTTCAGTCTATGATGTACTGTACCATGGCGATGGTCATTCTGATGAACTGACAGAGCAAGTTTAGGTCACATTTTCTCTGATTTTCAAATGGCAACACATCTAGTGACCTATAGCAAAGTTGTAGAGCTATATACCATCTACAATTCGACTATAGGGATTAAACTTAGTTGAGCATTGGATCATGCTCAGAATTGAGCTTGAAGTTGATGTCAGTCCACTGTTAGTCTGAAAATTCAGACCTTAACAGCCTAACAGCCAGATTTTGAGCATGATTATCTCCAGATTTCTCTTAACAACTATGCTCACACCCTTAAGCAAAGTTGTTCTCCTTAGTTTGGTCTACAACTTTGATGTGGTGACCTAGGGCAAAAACCTTATGGTTTGAAAGTTACAAAGCTCAAAAGTTGAGCCCATAACACTGTTTTTCAGACTTAGTATAGAACTCAATTGAGGTCTATTTTGCAATTAGGTCCAAAACTTAGGGTTTAGCTTGAAAATTCACATATGAGTGACCCAAATGACTTAAGATACTTATTTAACTTGGTTTTTGCACTTTAGTCCAAAAGTGGACTAATTTTGCACATAGGTCCCTAGGGTTTGGTTTTAGGGTTTTCCAGGGTTCCAATTAGGGTTTCTGGTATCCCAGGGGTATAAATGTGATTCAACTTTATTCTTGGGAACATTTTATGACTATTCCCCTAAGGCTTTTAGGTTTTCTCAATTTGGGTTATGTCTTACCCCTTTAATCCCCCTTTAGGGCTAAGTTCCCTATCCAGGGTTCTATTTGCAAAACACTAAAACAATACAACTTGTTTGAAATTTTTACCTAGTGAATGCACTCTAAGTGTGTCAAACATGTGCAATGCCAATGTTTATGATGCCATGCTCAAGTTTTAGTTACAATAAGACCAGGGGTGTTACATCCTTCCCCCCATAAAAGAATCTCGTCCCGAGATTAAAAGTCCTAGGGTGAGTAATGGAAAAGGAAATGTGTCACATTTTTATTTCCTTATTTCTGGTACAAGGCGGGGGATGGTGTGGGGTTCCCTTATTTATTACAATAACTTTACAAATTACATGAGGCTAAAAAGCCGGGGAAATTCTTATCTAAAAAGTCTTGAGTTTCCCATGTAGCCTCTTCTTCAGAATGTTGGTTCCACTGTATCTTATAGAACTTGAGAGTTTTTCTCCGGGTAACCCTGTCCTTTTGATCCAAGACTCGAATAGGGTGCTCAGGGTATGTCAAGTCTGGTTCAAGGACAACATCTGTCACTTCAATGGTTCGATCTAGTACCCGAAGACATTTCTTCAATTGTGACACATGGAACACATTATGTACAGGAGACAAGGTTTCGGGTAGTTGAAGTCGATATGCCACTGGTCCACATTGCTCAAGCACAGGGAATGGACCAATGTACCTGGGTGCAAGCTTCCCTTTTATCCCGAAACACGATACACCCTTCATTGGTGAAACCTTTAGGTAGACATAGTCTCCTTCAAGAAAATATAAGGGCATTCGTCGTTTGTCTGCATAATTCTTCTGACGAGCTTATGCTTTCTTCGTATTATGAATAATTTTCTGAACCTTTTCTTCGGTTTCTTTCACCATATCAGGCCTGAAGAAATACCTTTCCCCAGGTTCAGACCAATTTAGCGGAGTACGACATCGTCGTCCATATAAAGCTTCGAAGGGTGTCATCTTGATACTTTCTTGATAGCTATTATTATATGAAAACTCCGCCAAGGGTAAACATTCATCCCATTTCTGTGAGAAGTCCAGAACACACGCCCGCAGCATATCTTCGAGTATTTGATTAACCCTCTCAGTCTGTCCACTTGTTTGAGGATGATAGGCCGAACTATGGAGTAGCTTAGTACCCAGGGACTTATGAAGTTCTTCCCAAAATTTGGATACAAATTGGGATCCACGATCCGACACTATAGTCTTTGGAACACCGTGCAAACTGAGAATGCGAGCAATGTATAATTCCGCATAGGTGATGACAGGATATTTTACTTTAACCGGGAGGAAGTGGGCGATCTTGGTAAGTCGATCAATGATAACTCAAATAGAGTCATACACTTTTGCGATCCTGGGCAATCCCACAATGAAGTCCATACTTATGTCTTCCCATTTCCATGTCGGTATTGGTAGTGACTGTAATGGACCGGCAACTTTCAAGTGTATGGCTTTAACACGTCTGCAGGTGTCACACCTAGCCACATAGCGCGCAATCTCGATCTTCATTTTTGTCCACCAATAATGTTGCTTCAAGTCTTGGTACATCTTAGTGCTTCCGGGATGAATAGAATAACGACTAAGATGCGCTTCATCAAGGATTTGCTAGTGGGCCTCTTCATTCTTTGGCACCACTATGCGGTTACTAAACCATACAATACCTTGATTGTCTTCTTTGAAACATTTGGCTTTTCCAGCCCTTATCTTCTCACGAATGTGTTTCATACCCGCATTATCCCTTTGAGCATCAATTATCCTTTGCAAGATGACTGACTCAAGCTTTAGCTGATTCAGGGTTCCTTGTTGGACCATTCCCAGGTTTAGCTTTTCCATCTCCTGACATAAGGTATTGTCAGAGGTCTTCACCGTAAGACAGTGGCAGGAAACCTTACGGCTCAATGCATTTGCCACAACATTGGCTTTGCCTGGGTGATAATGAATCTCCAGTTCATAGTCCTTAATAAGCTCAAGCCATCGCCTTTGTCTCATATTCAATTCTAACTGGGTGAAGATATACTTCAAGCTTTTATGATCTGTATAAATGTGACAGATATTACCCAGCAGATAGTGACGCCAAATTTTCAGGGCATGAACCACAACAGCTAGCTCCAGATCATGAGTTGGGTAATGCTCCTCATGTCGGCGTAACTGCCTTGAAGCATATGCAATTACTCGGCCTTCTTGCATTAATACACAGCCGAGCCCACTGCTTGATGCATCACAATATACATCAAAGTGTTTGGTGATGTCCGGTTGAGCCAATACCGGAGCAGTGGTTAATAATGTCTTCAATTGTTCAAAAGCTTCATTACACTTAGAAGACCAGTTGAATTTAATATCATTCTTCAATAAACTTGTGATTGGCTTCACAAGCTTAGAAAAATCTGGTATGAATCTGCGGTAATATCCTGCCAGTCCAAGGAAACTTCGGACTTGATGAACAGTGGTTGGAGGTTTCCACTCCAAAATGTCCTTGACTTTGTTGGGGTCTACCGCAATCCCTCTGGCAGATAGAACGTGTCCCAGAAATTGAATTTCCTCTAGCCAAAACGCGCATTTGCTGAACTTGGCATACAACTGATGTTCCCTCAGACGCGTTAACACGATCCGTAAATGTTGAGCATGCTCTTCTTCATTCTTTGAATATATTAGAATATCGTCAATGAAGACCACCACAAACTTGTCTAGCTCGGGCATGAACACCGAGTTCATCAAATATGTGAAGTGGGTCGGAGCATTTGTTAACCCGAAAGACATTACCAGATATTCAAACAACCCATACCACGTAGTGAATGCGGTTTTTGGTATATCCTCGGGCCGAATACGGATCTGATGATAGCCCGACCTGAGATCAATTTTGGAGAATACCCTCGCCCCGGTCAATTGATCAAACAGAATGTCAATCCTCGGAAGAGGGTACTTGTTCTTGATAGTGACCTCATTCAGGGGTCGATAATCCACACACATTCGTAAGGTTTGATCCTTTTTTTTGACGAATATGGCTGGACAGCCCCATGGCGACGAGCTTGGTCGGATGAATCCTTTCTCTAGGAGATCTTGTAATTGAATCTTCAATTATGCCAACTCATTCGGAGGCATACGGTACGATCTTCGAGAAATGGGAGCTGTACCGGGTTTCAACTCAATTACAAACTCTACATCCCTTTCAGGTGGCAATCCTGGCAAATCCTCGGGAAAGACATCGGGAAACTCGCACACTACCGGAATATACTTGATTTCCGGTACCATGACTTCATAAACTCTGCCAGTAGTTTTGTTTGGAATGGGGATGGGCAAGAGAATTTCTTCTTGATTATGACTCAACCTGATGGTTCTTTGATCAGTATTGAGTGTTGCTTTATGCTTGGCCAACCAATTCATACCCAAAATGATATCTATGTCTTGGCCTTTCAGAACGATCATATTGGTAGGAAAGTCCCGTCCGGCCAATGATACGGGCACTTGATAGGCCACTTCTCTAGTAAAGATTTGTCCCCCAGGTGAGTGAATTTTAAACCCCTCTTTTGATTCATGGCATGAAATGTGATGTTGCTACACAAATTTCTTGCTAATGAACGTATACGAAGCACTAGAATAAAAAAGAATGACTGCAGGATGATTGGCCACGAGGAACATACCCTTCATTACCGGCTCTCCATCCGGTGTAGTGGCCACTTGTGTATAATATACGCGTCCCGTCTTCTTGATATTTTTGCCCATAGTATTTCCCTTGCCTTGAGATGAATTCCCCGATCCTTGCTGATTATTTGACTGGTTCTGCTTGGGATAGGGGCAATCTTTGATGAAATGCCCAGACTTGCCACAATTGAAACATCCGGTTGAGGAGCTGGGCAAAGCAGGGAATCGAGTGCCTGGGGCACCCGGCTGACTTGGGGCAGTGGGGGCATTATTGGGACGAATAATTATTGGCTGCTTGAAAGGGAAGGATGGTGCATGCGAACGATTCTAGTTAGAAGGCCGGAGAACAAACCGTTGCCTTTTTACCGGGCCCTGACTAGGCCTATCACCTCCAAATCCCTTAGATTTTCCGACACCTGCATACTTCGCTTCCACAGCCAAGGCTGTACTGACAGCTCTTCCATACGTAAGATCTATGCAGGTTGCCATTTTTCTCTGCAGTCGATCATTTAGACCTCTCATAAAACAATTCTTCTTTTTCAAATCAGTGTTCACTTGATCGATTGCATATTGTGACAGATGATTGAACTTATTGAGATACTGATTAACAGTATCCCCTCCTTGCTTTAGCTTCATGAATTCTTCTTGCTTCATGTGTAGAACACCTTCGGGTATATAATGCTCACGGAAGGCCACTTTGAATTCTTCCCAGGTTATTTGATGATTGGCCGGTTGAACGGCCACGAAATTTCCCCACCAAGTGCTGGCAGGGCCACGTAGTTGCTGTGCTGCGAATAAAGGCTTCTGGGTCTCCGAACAACGCAGAAGTCCGAATTTTTGTTCAATAACCCAAAGCCATTCATCGGCTTCTAACGGATCTTCAGCTTTAACAAACAAGGGTGGACGTGTCTCTAAGAAGTCCAGGTTAGAAGTTTCGCGGGGGCCCTGTTGATAACCCCGCCCACCTTGCTGCTGGAACTGTTGGCCCACCATTTCTCTTAAGAAGCGGGTATTATCAGCGGTCGCGTTCACTAAGGCGGCAATTGCCTCAGCCAGTGTGGGAGGAACAGGAGGTGGATTTGGAGTAGATTCCCTTCCACTAGAGGGTCCAGCTGCATCCTGAGATCGGGTCTTGGACGACATCTGTGGCAACAAACATTTGAACACAAATATAATATGCCAAAGACAAAACCATCCAATTTACATTACCAAAAAGAGTAATGTACAGACTCGATTTTACAACAGGATACATTACCCAGTATACAATAGCATTACCTATTATACAATAGTACAACCTACACTATTTCTATTTCTACAACTATACCACTATTCCTGTTTCTGTTTGTTCCTGGCAACCTCGTCGTCGGGTGTGGGAGACCATTCATCGACCAGCCTCATAGAAAGAGGGGGCTTAAAAAGGTCTAGCTCACCACCAAGCGCTTCTCCCGCAACGTGCGAGGGTCCGGCTTCCGACCCGACAGGATCCATAGGGGCACTGGGATGTAGTTGCGAATACAGTACATGGACTTCCTCATGTAGGGTATTGCAATACGCCTGTAGGTTGTCAATGGCAGAACTCAGTTCCTCGACTCGGGCTCGAGCCTTTGCTGCCTTAGCCCAAGCCACTAAACGAGACTGTACCGGCCAGTCGAGCGCTAAATCCCGATCAGCAAGCTGATCCTGCAGACGGCGGATGTAACTCTTTAATTCGTTTATCCTGTCGCCATCCGCGACCCACATATTGGTCCTGCGTTGCAGTTTCGTTTGAAGCTGATTCACGCGGGCTTCGAGATCCCCAATTGGATCATTGCTTTCGCTACTACTATCCTCATCCCGCGGGGCAAGTTGATGACGAGGTACTCCAATGGGGCCTGTTGACTTACGTGCGGTCTTCCTCGTGCGCGGCGACATTTCTCTAGGGGGAAATTTTATTAGTATAATTCTTAGCATGATGCATGTGTAATTATAGAATCAACCTTAGTTGATTCATACCTTCTATACATTGCACTCCTCCTATCTGGTCTTTCATATAGATTCTTCAGATATAGGGGATAAGAATAGAAGAAATCTTTCTAGGTGAGTTTTTAGGAAATCCTTTTGAAAATGCCTCATAATATCTGCGAAGAAAGGCTACCGCTCCGATACCAGCTATGACGGAACCTCCCAAGTCATTAGGCCCACCTACAGTTGTCCTTGCCTAACAGACATCAGACAACCCTGTAGATGTTCCTGAACCACTTGACAAGTTCGGTATCTTTTCTTACCTTTCCAGGAACGTTTCACCCGTCTTGCAGACATTACAGAACATCGGAGATATCGAAATGCGGAAGTGATTACATGAACTTACATTTATTAAAAAGTAAGATTAAGTTGCTTATACAGACCAGAAATATAAACGAGTGATGCGTAGTATTATTACATAACCAAGGGAGGCAAAAACTCCTCCCGATAAGTTTTTACATAAAAGTTTTCTTATGGAGGACCAAGTCCTCCCGCATCTTCACTCTTGCTTTTCCTCCTGAGGAACCACCTTGGTACAGAAGCAACAGAAATCTGCTACTTCCTCACCTAAAAACAATGAGGGAATAAACCCTAAGTATGGAATTACTCAGCAAGTCTTACCCGACTAAAGAAAAGACTCTCAAGGGTATGCTGGTTATAAAGGGGGTCAAGGTAAGGTATCTCAAGATCAATGACTCTGTTGTTGCATAAATGCTTACTAAAAGTGGATCCTTAAAAATCCAATTTTATTGTCAAGTTAGGTAATCTTACCTATATCTAGAGTTCTTGCTAACCTAGTTCAAACACTCATCCTGTACTAGCCAAGTTCTTAATCCATCCTTCATCTTTACTGGAGTTCTACGTATAGGGTAGTGACCAAGTCTTGATAACCACGAAGGTACGGTGATCTGAATCGATTATACTCAGGTGAGGATCTCCGATCACACGACATATGTAGCACTTAACCCTTGCGTATGTCAACCCGCCACCGGGTTTCTTAAGACCAGATCAGGTTCACGCAAACCGAGAGCACAGATACACCACCATCCAGCCTCTTGCTACGGAGGGTACACGCTACTCTCGCCACCGCTCCACGCCCATTTCGTGTTATCTTATTCTGGCCTTAGTATGCCTGAGGCAAGGCTTACCCATGACGAGGCATGTGACCAGTTAAAGGGTCATCGGTCATCAAGCCTACATCGACACGGTCCTTAATCGACGCAGACGGAGACACTACACCGAGACCCTCTTCTCGTGCAAGTCACCCGCCCGGTCTCAGCTTAATCATTTCAAAACCCAAAGCTTGGTACCTGACAGAGGTACATCTTTTCCGATGTTGAACCCATTACGGCCATAATGGATCCATCATCAAGTTTTATTTTCAAAACATCCCTCCCACTTTGCCACTCATCATTTTGTAAAACAAAAACCTTTTGTTTGGCTAGAGCAATACTAAGCATAATAAAAACCTTTTGTAAAACAGGGTATCAAGGAAGGTAATCAAAGATCAAGGAAGGTAATGCAGGAATTGTTTAAACATTCAACTCCTATCACCTAGTGCATCAATCCAGTGAGAAAGATTTTAAATTCATCAAGGAAGGTGGCAAATGCACCGGGGCTTGCCTTCGTTAGTAGGTGAGTCAGGCTCAGGCCCGCAGATGTCAAAGTAAAGACAAGATCCTGCCTGAGAGTCCGAAGGTGGTGGTGCCTTTTCTTCACTCACTTCAACTTCTTCTTCGTTTTCTAAACATAACCACATATATGTATAAGAATGAATGCCATGTAATGCTCATGGGAGTGCAAAGATAATAAAAACTTATTATCCAAGTCTTGAATACAACTTTCCTTCACGGAACTCCGAGAACTTAGGGTTTCCGGAGTCAGTAAAGGAGTTCACAGGGCAGGGGTGGGGGTTTTGGGTTTTAGTTATCAAACAAGGTCCAAATCAACCCAAACTCTACCCAAGGCTTCTAAATAATGTATAGGACTCATATAAAAAGTTTGGACATTTTTGGAAATTCCATTTATTTTCTAAAAATCCAGAACCACTACCTTAAACTACTTTAAATACCTTAAAATTCCTAATTTAACCTAAAAATCATGAAACTATTTTTATTAAATTCTAGGGAAAATAAGAAGCCTAGGAAAATTGGTTTCACAATTTTAGGATTTTTCTACAATTTTCTACAAGTTATTTGGTTCTGAAGTAAAAAGAAAAGGAAAAAGGCAGCAACAGTAGTGGGCTGATTTCGGCCCACACGGCCCAGATCTAAGCAGAAGCGCGCCCGCGCGCTCTGGCGGCTTTGCACAGGGGCCCTCGGGTTTCAGGTTAACTGGAGACAGGTTCTTCCACTGTTTCAGTGAGTCGCTAACACATTACAGAAAGACCCTCTGGTTTGGGGCGAAACCAAAATTCTAGCTCTCGGATGCACGGTTGCTAACGATTCGTGGTGGCGGAGTGGATGATGACCTTGCGGAGCTGGTGGAGGGCTCAATTTATAGGAAGTAAGAGCGGCGGCCGGGAATTTTAACGGTGACGTGCGGCGGTCGGAGGTAGAAGAAGGCACTGGCGCGCGTGAGTGCGTGTTCTCAGTCGTGGCGAGCTCCCCGGCGACGATGGGACTGTCCCAGAGAGTCACGGCGATGAGGTGTAAAGGCAGAGCCACGCGGTGGGCAACGGCGAAGGCTTGACGACGGTGAGCCCTTGTTATCCACGGCGGTGAGCAAGGGAAAGGGATTACGGCTGGCCGGGGTGGCATCCAGCTCACCGGCGGCGAGGATTTTTACTGGGCTAAGCTTATCTGATGGACACGGCGCACGAATCACGGCGAGCAACAATGAACGGCGACGGGCCACCGGCGACGAGCAGGGGTGGGATCTTCTTCAGTCTATGATGTACTGTACCATGGCGATGGTCATTCTGATGAACTGACAGAGCAAGTTTAGGTCACATTTTCTCTGATTTTCAAATGGCAACACATCTAGTGACCTATAGCAAAGTTGTAGAGCTATATACCATCTACAATTTGACTATAGGGATTAAACTTAGTTGAGCATTGGATCATGCTCAGAATTGAGCTTGAAGTTGATGTCAGTCCAATGTTAGTCTGAAAATTCAGACCTTAACAGCCTAACAGCCAGATTTTGAGCATGATTATCTCCAGATTTCTCTTAACAACTATGCTCACACCCTTAAGCAAAGTTGTTCTCCTTAGTTTGGTCTACAACTTTGATGTGGTGACCTAGGGCAAAAACCTTATGGTTTGAAAGTTACAAAGCTCAAAAGTTGAGCCCATAACACTGTTTTTCAGACTTAGTATAGAACTCAATTGAGGTCTATTTTGCAATTAGGTCCAAAACTTAGGGTTTAGCTTGCAAATTCACATATGAGTGACCCAAATGACTTAAGATACTTATTTAACTTGGTTTTTGCACTTTAGTCCAAAAGTGGACTAATTTTGCACATAGGTCCCTAGGGTTTGGTTTTAGGGTTTTCCAGGGTTCCAATTAGGGTTTCTGGTATCCCAGGGGTATAAATGTGATTCAACTTTATTCTTGGGAACATTTTATGACTATTCCCCTAAGGCTTTTAGGTTTTCTCAATTTGGGTTATGTCTTACCCCTTTAATCCCTTTAGGGCTAAGTTCCCTATCCAGGGTTCTATTTGCAAAACACTAAAACAATACAACTTGTTTGAAATTTTTACCTAGTGAATGCACTCTAAGTGTGTCAAACATGTGCAATGCCAATGTTTATGATGACATGCTCAAGTTTTAGTTACAGTAACACCAGGGGTGTTACACCTATGTGATAATGAGAGTGCAATCCGTATGGCAGATAATCCCGTTGAACACAGCCGCACTAAGCACATAGCCATTCGGTATCACTTTTTGAGAGATCACCAACAAAGGGTGGATATCGAGATTGCTTATGTTAGCACCAAAGATCAACTAGCCGATATTTTTACCAAACCATTAGATGAGAAAACCTTTACCAAACTTATGAACGAGCTCAATATTCTTGATTCTAGGAATTTTGATTGAAACATTGCACACATAGCTCGTTTATATACCTTTGATCATATCTCTTTCAGTTTTGGTACAAATGCATAATTCTTATTATTTATGTACCAAGGCTATGACTAATGTGTTTTCAAGTGAACTCCTCCTAAAGTCATAGATTGAAAGGGAAATGGAGTATTCGGCAAAGACGACGCTTCCACTCAACTCCATCGGTATTATTCACTCTTTGCCGGTATTCTACCATCTCTCCACATTGGTATAATTCTTCACTCATATATTGTTTGCCAAAGGGGGAGAAACTTTAAAAGGGCTCTCAAACGTCTCCATTTTTTGCGGTTAATGCCAAAGGGAGAGAGAGTATTAGCCCAAAGCAAAAAGGACCGCACCACCACCAATTTCAAAATTTTCAAAATAAAGTGTTCAAATGAGTATCTTTCAAATTGGTATTCCTCTAATGAGAAGTATCTCAATTGGTATCTATATTTCAAATTGATATATATCTCAAAACCCTCTTGAAAACTAAGAGGAGAATTTCATTTAGGGGGAGTTTTGTTTAAGTCAAAGGAAAAGCATTTGAAATAGGGGGAGAAAATTTCAAATCCCGAAAATGCTTTTATCAATCTTATTCATATACCTTTGACTACTTACAAAAGGATTTTGAAAAGAATTTTCCAAAGAATTTGCAAAAACAAAACTAGTGGTGCAAGCGTGGTCCAAAATGTTAAATAAAAAGAAAGCAACCATGCATATCTAGTAGAAATAAGATATTGGTTTAATTCCAAGCAACCTTTACACTTACCTTATGCAAACTAGTTCAAGTCTACACTTATATATTTGCTTTGGTTTGTGTTGGTATCAATCACCAAAAAGGGGGAGATTGAAAGGGAAATAGGGTCAAACCTTTCCCTAAATGATTTTGGTGGTTGAATGCCCAACACAAATAATTGGACTAACTAGTTTGCTCTAGATTATATGTTCTACAGGTGCCAAAGGTTCAACACAAACCAATAAAAAGAATAAGTTAGGATTCAAAAGAAAGGAGCAAAAAAAACCGAAGTGTGCCTCGTCTGGCGCACCGGACTATCCGGTGTGCCACCGGGCAGTGTCCGGTGCACCAGGGACCGCATTGTCTGAACTCCTTAGCTTCGGGTTTCTCCAGGCGCACTCCGCTATAATTCATTGGACTGTCCGGTGTGCCACCGGACTGTCCGGTGCACCAAGCGGAGCAACGGCTATCAGCGCAACGGTCGACTGCACAGTGCCCTGACAGAGCTACAGTTCACGGCAGAAGTCAGAGCAGGCGCAGAAGACACACCAGACAGTGAACAGTGGCAGTCTGGTGCGGCACCAGACTGTCTGGTGCCCCAAGAAGTCAGAGCTCCAATGGTCAAAACCGTCAGAACCCTAACGGTTGGGTGACGTGGCTGGCGCACCAGACAGTGTCCGGTGCGCCCATCGACAGCAGCCTTCCCCAACAGTTGAATTCGTGGTTGAGGGCTATAAATACCCCACAACCACCTCCTCTACCACCATCCAAGCATTCACTACTCCTCATTCAATACAAGAGCAATACATAACACTCCAAGACACAAATCAAAGCCTCCGATCAAATCAAAGTCCATAATTTAACTCTAGTTTTTAGGACTTGTGAGAAGACCGACTTGTGTTCTTTTGTTGCTCTTGTTGCTTGGTTGGCTTTCTTCTTTCTCTCATTCTTACTCTCAAAGCCTTGTAAGCGAAGTAAGAGACACCAATTGTGTGATGGTCCTTGCGAGGTCTAAGTGACCGGGGAAATCAAGGAAGAAAGCTCACTCGGTCTAAGTGACCGTTTGAGAGAGGGAAAGGGTTGAAAGAGACCCGGTCTTTGTGACCACCTCAACGGGGACTAGGTTTGCAAGAACCGAACCTCGGTAAAACAAATCACCGTGTCACTCACTTTATTTCTTGGTTGATTTGTTATCGCCCTCTCTTTCGGACTTGGATTTTATTCTAACGCTAACCCCGGCTTGTAGTTGTGCTTTAAAGTTATAAATTTCAGAATCTGCCTATTCACCCCCCTCTAGGCGACTTTAAGTTTCCCTGCCCAACATGCTACACAAGGTCTGTCTTTCTCAAAGCAGACATCTGTTAGTCCTAACACATGGTCTCCCTTTAGAAGCTTATGAAGGTTCTTCATCCCAACATGTGCTAGACGGCGATGCCACAACCAGCCCATATTAGTCTTAGCGATTAAGCATGCATCCAGATCGAAATTCTCTTTTGAAAAATTAACTAAATAGAGCTTGCCGTATAATACACCCTTAAAAGCTAATGAACCATAACTCCTTCTAAAGACAGATACATCTACATTTGTGAATAAGCAATCATAACCCTTGTTACATAATTGACTCACAGATAACAAATTATACCCGAGCGATTCAACTAAAAACACATTAGAGATAGAATGCTCGGATGTGATAGCTATCTTTCCCAATCCTTTGACCTTGCCTTGGTTCCCATCTCCAAAGATGATCGAATCCTGGGAATCCTTGTTTTTGACGTAGGAGGTGAACATTTTCTTCACCCCCATCATGTGGTTCGTGCATCCGCTGTTGATAATCCAGCTTGAGCCCCCGGATGCATAAACCTGCAAGGCAATTTAAGCTTGGGTTTTAGGTACTCAACTCTTGTTGGGTCCCACAAGGTTAGTCACAATAACTTTTGGAACCCAAATACAAGTCTTGTCTCCCTTGCATTTGGATTCCAATTTTCTAGCTACTACTTTTGCATTTTTACATGAAAGCACAAAAGAAGCATTGCAAGCATGATAGACGTAGTAGGACTATTGCAATTTCTCCTAGGTGCATGAGACACAACATGATTATGCCTAGGCCTATTTCTAGCATAAGTAGAGCTGGATGCAAACATAGCATGTGAATCATTATACATAGGTAAAGCAGCATGATCATAACTCCTATTATAATGAGAGACTTCCTTAACATGAGCATAAAGATAGGCATGTTTCTTTTGATGATGTGAGGAATGTCAGCTACTAGCTGTCGGCGTTTCGAGACCGGGGGGTCCCTGAGCCGACGAGTGAAGTGTCGCCGCGTGCCTCAGCCCAGATGGGTCGACGCGAGGTCGAGCGCGAAGGGGGGAAAGCGAGGTGGCCGGAGATGGGCGTGAGAGAGGTGGAAATCCCGCGGCCTTCGTGTTCGTCCCGTGCCCAGGTCGGGTGCGCTTGCAGTAGGGGGTTACAAGCGTCCACACGGGGGAAGGAGCGAGCGGCCTCACACGAGCGCCCGTCTCGTCCTCGTCCCCGCGCGGCCAACCCTCTCTAAGAGGGCCCTGGTCCTTCCTTTTATAGGCCTAAGGAGAGGGTCTAGGTGTACAATGGGGGGTGTAGCAGAGTGCTACGTGTCTAGCGGAGGAGAGCTAGTGCCCTAAGTACACGCCATCGTGGCGGCCGGAGAGATTTTGGCGCCCGGTGTGTGATGTCGTGGCCGTCGGAGGAGCGCTGGAGCCTGGAGGAGGGACAGCTGTCGGGGCCATCGAGTCCTTGCTGACGTCTTCTTGCTTCCGTAAGGGGCCGAGAGCCGCCATCGTCAGGGAGCGTGCAGGACGCCATCATCGCCTATCTGGCGGAGCGAGCCAGATGGGACGCCGGTCTTGTTCCCCGTAGCCTGAGTCAGCTTGGAGTAGGGTAATGATGGCGCCTCCTATTGACGTGGCCGGTCCGCCCCCTAGGTTGGGCGATGTGGAGGCTCCTCCGAGGTCGAGGTCGAGTTCGTCTTCCATGGCCGAGGCCGAGTCCGAGCCCCTGGGTCGGGCGAGGCGGAGTTCGTCGTCTTCTGGGGCTGAGCCCAAGTCCGAGCCCTGGGTCGGGCGGAGCGGAGTTCGCCGTCTTCCGGGGCTTAGCCCAAGTCCGAGCCCTGGGTCGGGCGGAGTGGAGTTCGCCGTCTTACGGGGCTTAGCCCGAGTCCGAGCCCTGGGTCGGGCGGAGCGGAGTTCGCCATCTTCCGGGGCTTAGCCCGAGTCCGAGCCCTGGGCCGGGCAGAGCGGAGTTCGCCGTCTTCCGGGGCTTAGCCCGAGTCCGAGCCCTGGGTCGGGCGGAGCGGAGTTTCCCATGGTGTGCGGCCGGGCCCGACTGCCTGTCAGCCTCACTCTGTCAAGTGGTACCGCAGTCGGAGCGGCGCAGGCGGCGCTATCTTTCTATCAGACTGGTCAGTGGAGCGGCGAAGTGACGGCGGTCACTTCGGCTTTGTCAGCTGAGGGGCGCGCGTCAGGATAAAGGTGTCAGGCCACCTTTGCATTAAATGCTCCTGCGATTTGGTCGGGGTTGCTTCTTGGCGAAGACAGGGCCTCGGGCGAGCCGGGAACGTATTCGCCGCTGGAGGGGGGCCTCAGGCGAGGCGGAGATCCTCCGGGGTCGGCTGCCCTTGTCCGAGGCTGGGCTCGGGCGAGGCGCGATCGAGTCCCTCGAATGGACTGATCCCTGACTTGATCGCACCCATCAGGCCTTTGCGGCTTTATGCTGATGGGGGTTACCAGCTGAGAATTAGGAGCCTTGAGGGTACCCCTAATTATGGTCCCCGACAGTAGCCCCCGAGCCTCAAAGGGAGTGTTAGCACTCGCTTGGAGGCTTTCGTCGCACTTTTTTGCAAGGGGACCAGCCTTTCTCGGTTGCGTTTTTGTTCCGGTGGGTGCGCGCGAGCGCACCTACCGGGTGTAGCCCCCGAGGCCTCGGAGGAGTGGTTTGACTCCTCCGAGGTCTTAACGCCTCGTGCAATGCTTCGGCTGGTCTGGTCGTTCCCTCATGCGAGTTGGCCGTAGCCCAGGTGTACGGTCGGGTCCCAAGTTCTCGGGCTGGTATGTTGACGCTGTCAACGGTTTGGCCGGAGCCGAGTTTGCGAGAGTAGCCCCCGAGCCTCTGCACAGGGCGAGAGGGCGATCAGGGACAGACTCGACTTTTTTATATACGCCCCTGCGTCGCCTTTCCGCAAGGAGGAGGAGGGAGAGCGCCATGTTGCCCTCGGTGGGCGCCGAACATGGTGTCTCCGGTGAGCTGCAAGCGGGTGATCCGAGCGGACGCCCGTGCCCCATTCGTTAGGGGTCGGCTAGGGGCCCGGAGGCGCGCCCAAAAGTACCTGCGGGTGATCTGCCGGACCCGGTCCCCTGGCGACGGGGTCCGAGGGCTCGATGCCTCCCTCTGATGGGATTCCGTTACAAGATCGTTCCCGCTGGTCTCGGAAATGTCCTAGGGTACCTCGGGAGCGTAGCCCGAGCCTTGGTTATGTATCGAACGTACCCATGGTCATCCCTCGCTCTGTGTCTGAGGCGGCTGTGAACCCTTCGGGGGCCAGCCTTCGAACCCCTGATCAGTAGTGGGCGCGGAGCCTGAGTAGCCTGAGGCGGTCGTTGAACCCTTTCGAGGGGCCGGCCTTCGAACCTCTGACTAGTAGTGGGTGTGGAGCCCACGTGCTCTGAGGCGGCTGTTGAACCCTTCCGAGGGGCCAGCCTTTGAACCTTTGATCAGTAGGGAGGCTCGGAGCCTGGTTCCTTCACAGGGAAGGATCCTTTTCGGGGTATCCCCCTTTCCCGGTCCCTGTTGCAAGAGAGAGAAAGAGGAAAAAAGGAAAGGGATACAAAATTGAACGACGCGGCGTACCTTTTTTGACGCGGTCATTATGGCGGAGGCGAAGCGTCGCTCGCTTCTCCTGCCAGAGGCGCCGCCTGTCCCGCCGCGGAGTCAATGCGACGGGGCGAGTGGTTCGCGGGGCAGCCGTTGCGCGTGCGCGAGCCGTTCGAGGAACGGCTGTTTCGCTTCGTGTTTTTGAATCCCGCGGACGATCCGGGCGGAACGTTGAACCGGTCTCGCCTTGGCCTTTATATACTCGGGGGAGGGTCTGGCGATGGTTCTTTGCTCCGCTTCCTGCTTCCCTCTTAGGTTTTTGCAACCCGAGAGACTTAGCCATAGAAAAAGAAACCGCCCACCCTGTCCTTCGCGCCGCCACCCCTTCTGCTTGGTGATGGCTGACCGGGTGACCATCATCTCGCCGCGCGACCCATGGCCTTTCTCCACAGTGACGGCGGGCGATCTGGAGGATCTTGTTGCTGAGGGTTTGCTTCGCCCTCTCTCTGAGCCGCTCCGTCCCCACCGCCGGGGTACATCGTGAGCTTCGTCTCCTTCCACGAGCGAGGATTTGGTGTGCCGGCGAGCCGCTTTATGCGGGCGATCCTGCACCACTACGGGGTGGAGTTGCACAACCTCAGCCCCAACTCCATCTCGCAGGCCGCCATCTTCGTAGCGGTGTGCGAGGGGTACTTGGGGATCGCCCCCACTGGGATTTGTGGACTCATCTCTTTTTCGCGGAGCTTTTCGCTTCGCCGACGGGGGAGAGAAAGGTCCGCGCGGCAGTGCGGGCCGGCGGCTGCATCCTTCAGCTGAGGCAGTCGCGGGCCTCGCTGTACATTCCTTCCACCCTTGCATTCTCGAACAAAGGGTGGCAGCGCCGGTGGTTCTACCTCCGGAATGACGGCGAGTTGCTTCCGTCGTTTTCCCAGCGGTTAGTCACCGTCGCCGCCGATGCTTGGCGCCACGGGACCCCGCACGAAAGACAGAAAAACCTCGAACCTCTTCTCAAGGCTTTGGAGGCGTTGCGGAAAGGGGGACTCACCGCCGCGGGAGTGATCGCCGCCATCCACCGCCGGAGGGTGGTTCCCTTGGCGGAGCGACGGTTGCCGCTCTGGGAGATGACACCGGAGGCTGACTTGGAGGGCTCGCGGATGTCCTCGGATCCTCTTCCCTTCGATGTTCTCCACAGGCGGGTGGCCATCGCGTTGGGGAAACCGGACCTCAGCGCCTTCTCTCAGCCTTTGATGCGCCCTGACCAAGGGTGCGTGACTCTGGTGAGTGTCTGCTCCTTCCTCCCTCTTGCATCGGGTTGTCCCTAGTTCTTACGGTCGGGATTTCCATCCGTCCTCAGGAGGTGGGGCGGCACAAGCCTTCCCTGCCACGGGTACCGCAGGATGCGGTGGACCGAGCAGCGCGGCGGGTTGCCACGGAGGAGAAGAAGAAAAAGAAGGACGCGGAGAAGACCTGGGCCCGCGAGCGGATGCGGGCTCGGGACGCCTTGGAAAAGCTCCGTCATCGGCAGGAGAGGGAGGGGCTCCCGAGGGAGCCGTCGCCGGAAACGCCTGATGACGACGATGATGATGAGGATGATGACGAGGAAGACGACATGGCTGCCCGCCTCTGCTTCAGCCCTGGTTTGAGGTTAGGCCAGGAGCCGTCAAGCCAGCCCCCGAGCGGGTTGACACAGTCAGTCCCTGGAGTCAGGACGCCGAGGTCCCGGCCCGAGGAGTGGGGGCAGACCGAGGGGGTACCTGACCCCTCGGCTGGGGGAGTTGAGGCGCCCTCGGGGAGCCAGGTCGAGGCGTCTGTTCCCCGAGAGCCGTCGCCCACGCCGGCAACGCAGGAGAGCAACCCTCAGGTCGCCGTGGCGGTGCCTGGGCAGTCCGCTTCCCAGGTGTCCAAAGCAATGGTGGTGCCGAAGTTACCGGCGAAGCGGACCTCGGCGGCGGCTTCGGGGGTCGAGATCCGAGAGACCTCCCCTCAGGCACGGTTGATCATGGCCCAGAGTGGGTAAGTATCTTGGAACGTCTTCGTCCTGGCTTTTCATTCGTACGTCGCGACCATGATTTTTCCTTCCTCAGCAAGCGAAGCCGTGGCCTGACCGATCTGTCTCCCCGAAAGGCCCTTAAGACGGCGTCGGCTTCCGCAGCCGGCACCACTCTGGGCCTTGCCGTTCAGCTAACCTTCTCGCAAGGCGCTCCACAGCAGGGGGCTCAGGTGGCACCAGTCGCTGTGGAGCGAGTTGCCGAGGCCGGTTCTTCTGCCGAGGCGGCCATCGTGCTAGGGGAGGTGGCTGACGCGGACGTGGCCCAGGCCCCACCGGACATGCCGGTGGTGCCGGCACCTACTGCAACTGAAGCCGCTGCCGTCACAGTCGGGGAGCGACCTGTCGCTGCCGACGCTGAGACGGCCGGGGCGTCGACACTCGGTGCCTCGGAGGAGGGGGCGGAGAGATGCGATCCGTCCCGCCGGGCGGCAGCCTTGTCGCTGTGCGGCGGGGCTCCGGGGGTCGGCGCCAGTTGCTCCGGTTCTGGACCCGCGAGGCCTCGGACCCCTTCTTCGTTCTCGACGATGAGCGGGAGGAGCAGTCCTGGGACGAGCTCCGCGAGTGTGCCGAAGCAACGGTGGGGTCGCTCCGGTCGTCGCTGGAGGTTTTCTGCAGGGACGTCCCCAAAATCCTCCAGGTAACGGTTTCAGGCATACCTTTTCTTTTTTTGTGGCCAAGGCGTCTTTCATAACGCCCCGCTTCCTTTCCTCAGGATCTGATGGATCTAAGCGCCACCAAGTCGTCGTTCATCCGCCGCGAGGTCGACGTCTGGGGCTCGCTGCGATCCCTGAGGACCTCGCTCGCCGGGGCTACTACGCGCCTCTCTCAGCAGGGTGCCGAGGTGGTGGACCTTCGGTTGCTCTGCACCGATCTGAGAGCCGAGGCGGCAGCGGCACGCGTAGAGGCGGCGGCGGCGCGCGCAGAAGTGCAATGACAGCAGTCGGAGTTCGACCGGATCGTCGATGAGCGGGACCAATCTCGGGGCCGGGCTGCCGAGGCCGAAAGCCGGGCTAGAGCCCTTGCAGCCGACCTAGCCGTAGCCCAGGTCGCAGCCTCGGAGCAGCGTGCCCGAGCCGGAGGTACGCCTTGGCCACTTTCGGTTTTCGTTTCAACTTGTTTCCTCCGCTTGTGTTTGAGATCTTTCGTCCTGGCTGTTCGCAGAACTCGAGTCCGCCCTTGATGAGTCCGCCAAGGCGCTTGCCGAGGCGCTTGCCGGGGCGGCCAAGCAGAGGGAGGCCGACCACGTGGCCATGTCCGAGGCCGTCTCGGACTTCTGCCGGGTCCTTGGCTCCAGCGACGTTCCCTCAGGAAGCTCCCCTCACAGTCGCCTGCAGGCCTTGGGCGATCATGTGCGCGGCAGACTCCACGAGGCGCTACACCACGGCGTCAGGCGGGCCTTCGCCGTGCTCGCTTCCCACTACGTCGTGGACCTGGAGCGGGTCAGCGAGGGGTATTGCCTTCCTGACGAAGATGAAGCCGCCCTGGCAGAAGTCCGGAGGCTCGATGCGGCCGCCGCGGGTCCGAGCGCGGTGCTGGCGACCACCTTCGAAGCAGAGATCCTTCCGCCCGCGCCGTCGTCCGAAGCCGGGATGGACTTTGCCGAGGGTGGGGACGAAGCCGACGGCGCGGCTCCTTCCTGTGGCGACGCCTGACTCTGTCGGAACAGTTTCTGTTGGATGCACGTGTGTCTTTCTGCGGCCGCTGAGGCCTAAACACTTTATCACCGTTGCATGAAGTCGCGCTCCTTTCCCCTTCACTTTGCGTGTCCGGCCCCGCCTGTCAGTAGCAGGATGGCTTCCCCAAGTGGGGGTCACTTTTCATGGCAGGTGACGAGTGAGGTGTCCATAACCCAGAGGCGTAGGAGTCCCTCGGCTCAGTCGGCCTTGCCACTTACATGCACCCATGTTCGCTCCTTGGGGTCCTGCTTCCGACATAGCCGAGGGAACGCAAAAAGCCTTCTCGACTGAAAATTTTGACGCAGAAGGGTTCCCCCCTTTTTAGCCCCCGAGGGAGGGTCGGGCTCTGCCGAGGCAAGGCTGACCCTTCCTTGATGACTAAAACTTGCGTGGGGGCAAGGTGAGCGAACAACTTGAAAGCATCTTAAGGGTAGAGGCGACGTAGCTGTTAGACGTTCGAAGTGTTGCTGTAGACCTCGTCTTGACTGTTGGCCACCTTGTATGTTCCGGGCTTCAGAACTTTGGCGATGACAAGCGGCCCTTCCCAGGGGAGCGCGTAGCCCCCGGGTGTCTCCGACGAGGGCCCAGGGTGCGGTGGTGGAGCTCCTTCCCGTCTCTCAGCAAGACGAACGACTTGGCAGGCCGCGCCAACCGCCGAGCTCTGGCTCAGTCGAGGGGTAGCTCTCCTCGGTGGAGATATTGCAGATACGGGGTCTGCCAGCTTTGATTAGGCGTGGCCCCGCTTCGCTCCTCCTCGACGCGCAACGTCTCGCCCTCGGGGGCCGAGGGTGCCTCGGGCCGAGCTGAGGGTGCCTCGGACTGGGCCGAGGGTGCCTCGGGCTCGGGCGTGTCGTCGATTTTGACGGAGGGTTGATGCAGGTCTCGGGAGCAGGCTTCCGGGGGAAACGTTATTCGCCCCGAGGCGGTACAGAGGCAGGCCCCCTTTGCCGAGGTGCGGGATGAAAAGGCTGAGGGCCGCAAGACATCCCATGACTCTCTGTACGCCTTTCAAGTCCACGATGGGCCCCATGCTGGTGACCGCCGCGATCTTCTCCGGATCGGCTTCGATGCCCCGCTTGGAGACGATGAACCCCAAGAGCATGCCTCGGGGCACCCCGAAGACACGCTTTTCGGGATTGAGCTTGACGCCCTCCGCCTTGAGACATCGGAATGTCACTTCAAGGTCGAAAAGGAGGTCAGAGGCTTTCCTCGTCTTGACTACGATGTCATCAACGTAGGCCTCGACCGTGCGGCCAATGTGCTCGCCGAACACATGGTTCATGCACCGCTGGTACGTCGCGCCCGCATTCCTCAAGCCGAACGGCATGGTGACATAGCAGTACATGCCGAAGGGTGTGATGAAAGAAGTCGCGAGCTGGTCGGACTCTTTCATCCTGATTTGGTGATACCCTGAGTAGGCGTCGAGGGAAGACAGGGTTTCGCACCCAGCAGTGGAATCCATGATTTGATCGATGCGAGGCAGAGGGTAGGGAACCTTCGGACATGCTTTGTTCGGACCAGTGTAGTCTACACACATCCGCCATTTCCCTCCTTTCTTTCTCACAAGCACAGGGTTGGCAAGCCATTCGGGATGGAATACCTCTTTGATGAACCCTGCCGCCATTAGGTTGTGGATCTCCTCGCCTATGGCTCTGCGCTTTTCTTCGTCGAATCGGCGCAGAGGTTGCTTCACGGGTCGGGCCCCAGCTCAAATATCCAGAGAGTGCTCGGCGACTTCCCTCGGTATGCTGGGCATGTCCGAGGGACTCCACGCGAAAACGTCGGCGTTCGCGAAAGTCGACGAGCACTGCTTCCTATTTGGGGTCAAGCTCAGAACCGATCCGGATCTACTTGGAGGCGTCGCTGCTGGGGTCGAGGGGGACGGACTTAACCGTCTCCGCTAGCTCGAAGTTGCCGGCATGACGCTTCACGTCTGGCACCTCCTTAGAGAGGCTCTCCAGGTCGGCGATGAGGGCCTCGGACTCGGCGAGGGCCTCGGCGTACTCCACGCACTCCACGTCGCATTCGAACGCGTGTTTGTACGTGGGGCCGACGGTGATGACCCCGTTTGGGCCCGGCATCTAGAGCTTGAGGTAGGTGTAGTTGGGGACGGCCATGAACTTCGCGTAGCAGGGCCTCCCCAATACCGCGTGGTAGGTTCCTCGGAACCCGACCACCTCGAACGTCAGGGTCTCCCTTCGGAAGTTGGAGGGTGTTCCAAAGCAGACGGGAAGATCGAGTTGTCCGAGGGGCTGGACACGCTTCCCGGGGATGATCCCATGGAAAGGCGCAGCGCCCGCCCGGACCGAGGACAGATCGATACGCAGAAGCCCGAGGGTCTTGGCGTAGATGATGTTGAGGCTGCTGCCTCTGTCCATGAGGACCTTGGTGAGCCTGACGTCGCCGATGACGGGGTCGACGACGAGCGGGTATTTCCCCAGGCTTGGCACATGGTCGGGGTGGTCGGCTTGGTCGAAGGTGATGGGCTTGTCGGACCAGTCTAGGTAGACTGGCGCCGCCACCTTCACCGAACAGACCTCCCGGTGCTCTTGCTTGCGGTGCCGAGCCAAGGCGTTCGCCGCTTGCCCGCCGTAGATCATGAAGCAGTCGCGGACCTCGGGGAACTCTCCTGTCTGGTGATCTTCCTTCTTGTCGTCGTCGCGGGCCCTGCCACCCTCCGCGGGTGGCCCGGCCCTGTGGAAGTGACGCCGAAGCATGACGCACTCCTCAAGGGTGTGCTTGACGGGCCCCTGGTGATAGGGGCACGGCTCCTTGAGCATCTTGTCGAAGAGGTTGGGACCTCCGGGGGGTTTCCGAGGGTTCTTGTACTCAGCGGCGGTGACAAGGTCCGCGTCGGCGGCGTCGCGTTTCGCTTGCGACTTCTTCTTGCCCTTCTTCTTGGCGCCGTGCTGAGTTGACGCCTCGGGGGCATCTTCCGACGGGCGGCCCTGGGGCTGCTTGTCCTTCCAGAAGATAGCCTCGACCGCCTCCTGGCTGGAGGCGAACTTGGTGGCGATGTCCATCAGCTCGCTCGCCCCGGTGGGGGTCCTGCGACCCAGTTTGCTAACTAGGTCGCGGCAGGTGGTGCCGGTGAGGAACGCGCCGATGACATCCGAGTCGGTGATGTTGGGCAGCTCGGTGCGCTGCTTCAAGAATCACCGGATGTAATCCCGGAGAGACTCTCCCGGCTGCTGTCGGCAGCTTCGGAGGTCCCAGGAATTCCCGGGGCGCACGTACGTGCCCTGGAAATTGCCGGCGAAAGCTTGGACAAGGTCGTCCCAGTCGGAGATCTGCCCCGGAGGCAGGTGTTCCAACCAGGCGCGAGCGGTGTCGGAGAGGAACAGGGGGAGGTTGCGGATGATGAGGTTGTCATCGTCCGTTCCACCCAGTTGGTAGGCCAGACGGTAGTCCGTGAGCCACAGTTCCGGTCTCGTCTCCCCCGAGTACTTTGTGATAGTAGTCGGGGGTCGGAACCGGGTCGGGAACGGCGCCCGTCGTATGGCCCGGCTGAAGGCCTGCGGACCGGGTGGTTCGGGCGAGGGACTCCGATCCTCCCCGCTGTCGTAGCGTCCCCCACGCCTGGGGTGGTAGCCTCGGCGCACCCTCTCGTCGAGGTGGGCCTGACGATCGCGGTGATGGTGCTCGTTGCCGAGGCGACCCGGGGCCGCAGGCGCTGTGTTGCGCGTGCGCCCGGTGCAGACCGAGGCTTCCCGCATGAATCGGGAAGTCGCGGCACGATGTTCCGAGGGGTACCCCTGCCTCCGAGAGGCGGAGCTCTCGGCCCGCCGAACCGCGGCGCCTTCCAGGAGATTCTTGAGCTCTCCCTGGATTCGCCGCCCCTCGGTGGTTGATGGCTCCGGCATCGCGCAGAGGAGCATTGCTGCTGCAGCCAGGTTCTGGCCGACCCCACTGGATGCGGGTGGCGGCCTGACCCTGACATCGTCGGTGATGCGGTGCTGGAAGCCCTGGGGTAGATGACGCATTTCTCCAGCCGCCAATGCCTGCCCGATGTCCCGGTGGATTGGCTCAAGCGCTCCTGCTCCCTCGTCGAGCCTGGCCTGCACCCCGCAGATTTGCTCGAGTTGTGGGTCGTGACCCCCCGCCGGAACGGGGACCACAGCTAGCTCCCGCGGGATGTCAACGCGAGGTACCGGCCTAGGGAGATCACCGTCCTCCGGCATGCCGAGATGGTTGCCTTCGAAGGGACCCCCTAGATCGACGTGGAAACATTCGCGGCTCGAGCCGCAGTCCTCGTCGCCGAGGCTACGGCTACCGTCGGAACAGTCGGAAAGGCAGTAGTCGCATGCGGTCATGAGGTCTCGCATGGCACCGGGGTTGCCAAGTCCGGAGAAATCCCAACAGAAGCTGGGCTCGTCGTCTTCCTCGGACCCAGAGGGCCCGTAGGTCGAGACGTCCATCAGCCGGTCCTAAGGTGACCGCATACGAAACCCCAGGGGGTTCGGATTCGCCTCTACGAGGGCGTCCGCCAAAGCGGAGCCGCTAGGTGGGTCGAGGCTAAATCCGAAAGGCGTGGGATGGGAGTCGGTTGGTACCTCTCGGTCGACGGGCGGTGATGAGGTCACATCGGGGACTGACTGCACCGTCGTCTCAGGTACGAGGGCGACACCCAGCAAGCCTTTCGCGAGCGTGCTGGCGTCGTCCGTTTGCTCAGGATTGACGCGTCGCGGGGAGACAGCGCTCGTCTTCGTCTCAAGCGCGAGGCCGGTGCCCAGCGCGCCCCCCATTGGAGTGCTGGCATTGTCGACTCGCTCGACGGCCGACGAGGCGCCGCCTCCTGCTTGGCCTTGGTTGCCCCGCCTCCTCCTCCTCCGTCGACGGGGAAGAGGACGGGGCGAGCTCGAAGGTTGTTCTTCCACCACGCGGGGAAACTGTCGGCCGCCACTGTCGCTGTCGCCCGGCGGTGGAAAGAGTATCATGTCGTAGCTGCCGTCGAGGGACATGAACTCAAGGCTCCCGAAACGGAGCACCGTCCCGGGCCGGAGAGGTTGCTGGAGACTACCCATCTGGAGCTTGACGGGAAGCTGTTCGTCAACACGCAGCAGGCCCCTACCTGGCGCGCCAACTGTCGGCGTTTCGAGACCGGGGGGTCCCTGAGCCGACGAGTGAAGTGTCACCGCGTGCCCCAACCCAGATGGGTCAACGCGAGGCCGAGCGCGAAGGGGGGAAAGTGAGGTGGCCGAAGATGGGCGTGAGAGAGGTGGAAATCCCGCGGCCTTCGTGTTCGTCCCGCGCCCAGGTCGGGTGCGCTTGCAGTAGGGGGTTACAAGCGTCCACACGGGGGAAGGAGCGAGCGGCCTCACGCGAGCGCCCGTCTCGTCCTCGTCCCCGCGCGGCCAACCCTCTCTAAGAGGGCCCTGGTCCTTCCTTTTATAGGCGTAAGGAGAGGGTCCAGGTGTACAATGGGGGGGTGTAGCAGAGTGCTACGTGTCTAGCGGAGGAGAGCTAGTGCCCTAAGTACACGCCATCGTGGCAGCTGGAGAGATTTTGGCGCCCGGTGTGTGATGTCGTGGCCGTCGGAGGAGCGCTGGAGCCTAGAGGAGGGACAACTATCGGGGCCATCGAGTCCTTGCTGACGTCTTCTTGCTTCCGTAAGGGGGCCGAGAGCCGCCATCGTCAGGGAGCGTGCGGGACGCCATCATCGCCTATCTGGCGGAGCGAGCCAGATGGGACGCCGGTCTTGTTCCCCGTAGCCTGAGTCAGCTTGGAGTAGGGTAATGATGGCGCCTCCTGTTGACGTGGCCGGTCCGCGCCCTAGGTTGGGCGATGTGGAGGCTCCTCCAAGGTCGAGGTCGAGTTCGTCTTCCGTGGCCGAGGCCGAGTCCGAGCCCCTGGGTCGGGCGAGGCGGAGTTCGTCGTCTTCTGGGGCTGAGCCCAAGTCCGAGCCATGGGTCGGGCAGAGCGGAGTTCGCCGTCTTCCGGGGCTTAGCCCGAGTCCGAGCCCTGGGTCGGGCGGAGCGGAGTTCGCCGTCTTCTGGGGCTTAGCCCGAGTCCGAGCCCTGGGTCGGGCGGAGCGGAGTTTGCCGTCTTTTGGGGCTTAGCCCGAGTCCGAGCCCTGGGTCGGGCGGAGCGGAGTTCGCCGTCTTCCGGGGCTTAGCCCGAGTCCGAGCCCTGGGTCGAGCGGAGCGGAGTTTCCCATGGTGTGCGGTCGGGCCCGACTGCCTGTCAGCCTCACTCTGTCAAGTGGTACCGCAGTCGGAGCGGCGCAGGCGGCGCTGTCTTTCTATCAGACTGGTCAGTGGAGCGGCGAAGTGACGGCGGTCACTTCGGCTTTGTCAGCTGAGGGGCGCGCGTCAGGATAAAGGTGTCAGGCCACCTTTGCATTAAATGCTCCTGCGATTTGGTCGGGGTTGCTTCTTGGCGAAGACAGGGCCTCGGGCGAGCCGGGAACGTATTCGCCGCTGGAGGGGGGCCTCGGGCGAGGCGGAGATCCTCCGGGGTCGGCTGCCCTTGTCCGAGGCTGGGCTCGGGCGAGGCGTGATCGAGTCCCTCGAATGGACTGATCCCTGACTTGATCGCACCCATCAGGCCTTTGCGGCTTTATGCTGATGGGGGTTACCAGCTGAGAATTAGGAGCCTTGAGGGTACCCCTAATTATGGTCCCCGACACTAACCATTGGAGCATTCCCTTTCCCTTTGAGATCGGAAGTCCTTTGGCTTATTAAGTTCTTGGCTTCCTTTTGAAAAACCAAGTTCATCCTTAATTGAGGGGTGTCTACCAATGGTGTAGGCATCCTTGGCAAATTTTAATTTATCATAACCATCTTTGCAAGTCTTAAGTTGAGCATTAAGACTTGCAACCTCATTATTTAATTTAGCAATAGAGGTAACATGTTCATCACATGCATCAACATCAAAATCTTTACATCTATTGCAAATTACCACATGCTCTACACACGAACTAATTTCATTAACTTTCTCTAGCTTAGCATTTAATTCATCATTTAAATTCTTTAAGCTAGAATTGGATTCATGACAGGAAGACAACTCAGATGACAGTATTTCATTTTTCTTAATTTCTAAAGCAAGAGATTTTTGAACACTAATAAACTTGTCATGTTCCTCATATAAAATATCCTCTTGATTTTCTAGCAGTCTATCCTTTTCATTAAGAGAATCAATTAATTCATTAATTTTCTCTACTTTAGCTCTATCTAATCCCTTAAACAAATTAGTTTAATCTACCTCATCATCGAAAGATTCCTCATCGCTAGAAGAAGAGTACTTTGGAGTGTCTCGAATGTGTACCTTCTCCTTAGCCATAAGACATGTATGGTGTTCGTTGGGGAAGAGCAAAGATTTGTTGAAGGCTGAGGCAGCTAGTCCTTCATCCTCAAAGTTGGAGGAGGAGCAGTCGGAGTCTCATTCCTTCCCGATGTGTGCCTCGCCTTTGGCCTTCCTATAGTTCTTCTTCTTCTCCCTCTTCTCGTGCTTATCTTGTCCCTGGTCATTATCATTATCGGGGCATTGAGCTATGAAATGACCAATCTTACCGCATTTGAAGGAGGAGCGCTTCCCCTTGTTTTATTCTTGTTGGGGTTTTTCCTTGCGTCCTTTTAAGGCGGTTTTGAAGTGCTTGATGATGAGCGTCATTTCATCCTTGTTGAGCCCGGCAACCTCCACTTGTGCCACCTTGCTTGGTAGCGCCTCCCTGCTGCTAGTCACTTTGAGGGCAATGGGCTGTGGCTCGTAGATGGGTAGTGGACCGTTTAGTGCATCGTCCGCGTATCGTGCTTCCTTCACCATCATATGCCCACTCATGAAATTTTCGAGGATTTCCTCGGATGTCATCTTGGTGTATCTAGGGTTTTCACGAATAAGGTTGACAAGATGGGGTCAATAACTGTAAATGACCTGAGCATGAGTCGGACGACATCATGATCCATCCATCTTGTGCTTCCGTAGCTTCGGATTTTGTTGACCAGGGTCTTGAGCCTGTTGTAGGTTTGTGTTGGCTCCTCTCCCCTGATCATCGCGAACCTCCCCAGCTCGCCTTCCACCAGTTCCATTTTGGTAATCATGGTGGCATCGTTTCTCTCATGAGATATCTTGAGGGTGTCCCAGATTTGTTTAGCGTTGTCCAGGCCACTCACTTTATTGTTCTCATCCCTGCAAAGAGATGCTAGTAGAACAGTAGTAGCTTGGGCATTTTTATGAATCTATTCATTTATAACCATAGGATTATCCATACTATCAGAATGCATCCCATTTTCCACAATTTCCCAAATGCTAGGATGGAGAGAAAATAAATGACTATGCATTTTATGACTCCAGAAAGAATAGTCTTCTCCATCAAAGTGTGGGGGTTTCCCAAGTGGAATTGATAGCAAATGAGCATTTGAATTATAAGGGATGCAAGAATAATCAAAGCAGTAGTTTTGATTAATTGTCTTCCTTTTGGACGAGTCGTCGTCGTTGTCATCCCTTGGTGAAGAAGAGGAGGCGTCGCTGTCATAGTATATGATCTTCTTGATGCGCCTCTTTTTCTTCACATCCCTCTTCTTGTGACTCGAGCCTGAGTCAGTGGGCTTGTCGTCTCTTGGCTCGTTGAAGAGGGACTCCTCCTTGTCGTCGACCACCATCCCCTTACCCTTAGGATCCATCTCTTCGGGCGGTTAGTCCCTTAAATGAAGAGTACGGCTCCGATACCAATTGAGAGCACCTAGAGGGGGGGTGAATAGGTGATCCTGTAAAATCAAACACTAAATAGCCACAAAATTGATTTTAAAGATGTTAGTGCGAGTTAATCAAGTTTATGAAGCGAGCTCTTGCGAACACAAACAATCACAGAGAAGAGCAACACAAGAGACACAGTGTTTTATCCCATGGTTCGGCCAAGAATAATACTTGCCTACTTCTACGTTGTGGCGTCCCAATGAACAAGGGTTGCACTCAACCCCTTTCAAGTGATCCAATGATCAACTTGAATACCACGACTTTTTGTTTAGTGTTCTTTTCCCATTTGCGAGGAATCTCCACAAGTTGGAGCCTCTCACCCTTACAATATAGATCATAAAGAAGCACGAGAGTAAGGGAGGGAAAGCAACGCATACAAGACTTGAATTCACAGCACACACACACACTAGCCAAGACTTGAGCTCGAAAACATAGCACAGGGAGTTCACAACTCAAACGGAGCTCAAATCACTAACACAACGAATCAAATGCGTGGAGGCGGAGGCTAGGAGTCTTAGGATGCTTCGTGAATGCTTGGTGTGCTACTCCATGCACATAGGGGTCCCTTTTATAGCGCTAAGGCAGCTAGGAGCCATTGGAGATCAACTTGGAAGGCTATTCTTACCTTCTGTCGAGTGGTGCACCGGACAGTCCGGTGCACCACCGAACAACAACTGTAGCAGTCCGGTGCGTGATCTCCTTCCATATCGGGCGCGGCCGACCGTTGGGCCTCGGGATCGGTTGGCGCACCGGACATTTTCCGGTGCACACTAGACAGTCTGGTGTGCCCAACCGACCGTTGGAGCGGGCCACGCGTCGCCCGCTGATTGGCTCTGACTCACCGGATAGTCCAGTGCACCACCGGATAGTCCAGTGATTTTTAGCCGCGACGCTTTCTTAGTTTTCCGAGAGCGACGAGTTCGTCACCGATGTACTTGGGTGCTGGCGCTGAAGTCTCACCGGACAGTCTGGTGCACCACCGGACAGTCCGGTGAATTTTAGCCATGTCGCCCCGCCGATTCCTGAGAGCGGCTTGTTCGCCGCCGAGCCAGCCTGGGGTACCGGACACTGTCCGGTGCACCATCGGACAGTCCGGTGTGCCAGGCTGGTGCTGGTTTTGGCTTACTTAGCCATTCCTTTTTTTAATTTTTTTCCTCTTTTCTTGGCTATGTCTTTAGCACTTAGATAAATAGGTTAGTACCCAAAAATAATTTACTAAGTCCGGAGACATACCTTATACCTTGATTTGCATCTTGGCACATATAAACTTAGAACCATGTGTTGGGCATCTAATTACCAAAACAATTCTAGAAATAGCCCAAGGGCACATTTCCCTTTCATTAGTTCATTTATATCATTCATGTGCATCCTTTTATAATTTAAAACCGACATACACTAGGAGTAAACTCATTAGTACATTTTTATTTGTTTTGTCCATTAATCATTAAAACCCTCAAGAGGTTGATTGCACTTACAATCTCCCCCTTTTGGTGATTGATGCCAAAACAAATAAAATGATAGGAAATAATAGGAAGTATTGTTGTTATTCTTTTGAACATTTGTGTTTCTATAACTCCCCCTAAATGTGTGCATCGAATAAACTTTTGAATTGACCTGATATGTCAATTTGCATCACATTCGGAGATAAAGTGAAAAAGTCACGCATACACATTTGTTCGAGGGGTGCACATACGTGTCGCGAAATATTTGTGAACAGAATACATATGACATATTATGCACACAAATATCTCAACAACCATGGTAGCATAGATATCATAGGTTACATAGTAAATAAGTACTCTGTAACACCCCAAAATCATATTTTGGGTAATTTAGGAAAGTTTATCCTAAGATTTAAATAATTATGTTTTAAAACAAGAGATTTAAATAAAAGATCCTCATATGAATTAGTAGTTTCATTGAATTATATATATTCAGAAGTGTTCTCCATAAGATTTAAATTAAACTATCTCCTCATAAAGATCATACATTGGGAAACTATCTTCGGTTAAAATACATAATCATAAAACATTAAAGTTTGAATAAGATTTTAATATATTTCTTGAAAAAAATAAAGTTCTTTGTGTGTGTACAACACGTTTGCAACATTTGAAATACAATAGTTAATATAAAAATATAATAATAATAAGTATATATTGCATCATGCCGGGATTTTGTTTTCTGCATTTAATTTGAAGTGTGATATTCAAAAGCAAACTTGAACTTTGAATTGAATTTGAAAACTGGAATAGAGACAAAAAAAAGAAGAAATCTGATCTTGGGCCACTTCTCACTCGGCCCAGGCGCACCCTCAGCCCCCGCTGGCCCAGCGTTCCTTCACCCCGCGTGGGCCAAACAGCCGGCCCATTTTCCTTTCCGTCGGTCCACTCTTTCCCATTTATTTTCTTTTTACAAGTTGCGCTTACAGGCGGGCCCCGGTGGTTAGCCCCGTTCCCCGCGTGATCGCACGCGCAGGCGCGGACCCGCCCTTGCTTTCCCTGCCGTGCGGGCCCCTTCGCCAGGACCTGGTCATCGCGCGCGCGGGCGCGGACTCGAGTCGCTGACCGGCGGGCCGCTCCTGCCTGGGTCCTCTTCCTCGTTACGAACGGACTCCGATTCCTCCGGCCATTACGGCTCCTTCTCGGGGCGATATAAGCCAACCGAAGCCACCCCTCCCTTATCCATCCCCCACCAGCGCCGTGCTCCACCAGTGCACCTCCTCCGAGCCATGGCGCAGGGCTCTGCTCCTCTTCGGCTTCCCCTCCGCGTAGGCTCACCTTCGGCCGTCGTGAGGACACCAGCAAGCTCCAGATCCGTAACATCAGTGCCGCGCTTTGGTCTCCGTCGTCCCAATTCCCATCTCCGACCACCAATAGTTCTGACTCGGTTAGCACCGGTCGGGATTCCTCATCGGGGGAAACTCAAGCTGCCGACGGATCTTGTGCTATCGGACTTGACCACCGCCCAGCCACGCAGCGGACGGACGCGACACGTGATGATGGTGATGATGTCGGAGTTCGGCGCCCGGCCGTGACCTACGCTCCGAGGTCGGTCGGCCCTCCTCCATCGTCGGTGAGTACCTTGCCCTCTCCCAAGCCGCTAGTGCCGGTGTGCTGCCTCTTTGCACCAGCGACGATACGTAGGTAGATGTGGGCAGCGGCGTAAGGAAGAAGAAAGCTCCTGGTCGCTGAGATCTAGATGTAGGGCGCAGATTAAACCAGGGGGGCGGACCAGGCCAAGTTGGGTGTGCACCGTCGATCAGCCAAGCGACGGCTCGGGTTAAATCTGACGTACCGACTAGCGTTGGATAGATCGTGGCTGTTGGATCGCTTATGTGCGGTGCAGATCAGATCCTAATGTAATCCTTACGCGTAGGTGGGTGTGCGCCGTGGATCTTTGATCCTTCGGCGCAGATTGCGTTTTTCTTCATTAAAACGCGACCGTCGATCCTCGATCTGATGGACAGCGTTCCATACCGGTTCGATCCGAGGCCTGATCTAATCCACGCCACCGGTTGATGATCCAGCGGCCAGAATCCACTCATACCCTTTCGATTGGTTGTCTTTCATATGAGCCCCTGTAATATTATAGAAACAACCCGCAATCCACTCTGGTGGAGAACTGAGTCTTTGGAAAAACTATGGATTAGCCCCTGCACTTATCTGATATTGAGGCCCAGTCCAGAACTCATTTAATTTGAGTAAATGAAATAGAAAATGGATTTTTAATATAAAAATAATTACTAGAACTTGTTTTAATCATAGAAAATCCATTTTTAGTCCAAATTAATCCATTCCACTTTCTAAAATTTTGTAATTTTATTCTCTACCACCTAGAGCCTCTGTTTTGTCATGCAAACAGCTAGAAATTTAATCTCTCACTTAATCCATTTTAAACACATAAAACCTTTGAAAATTCATAACTTAAAATCTATAACTCCAAATTTAGTGATTCCAGTTCCTATGGTTTTATTTTAATGTGTAGGTTTTTACTGTGTATTTTGTTCTTATGTTTGGTGTAATGTTAATTTTGCCTATACCATGTTTGTTTGAATTGCTACGACTAGCAGTGAGGTCACGAGTCACCTGAAGATCATCCTGGTACCTGGAATCTCAAGGCCCAGGCAAGTTGTGCCCTTGATCACTTCTTTTCACCTACTCATGTTCTAATTAATCATAATGATCTGCATAGGTTAATTTTGATGGGACCCAATAGGTTACCCTAGTTTGTCTATCTTTATACCTTGTTTACCACTGAACCTTCTGGGTAGTACTTGCTAGTGCTTTATGTGGTTTTGGGTATGAAGATACAATATTCATGTTTATACTTTTGTTATCAGTTGTTATTTATGGTTCATGTTAAGATCATTATGATAATTGGAACATGGAGAACCACCCGGGAAAACAGTGCTACCACAAGGGTGGAATGGGACGCCCTTGGCTGATTAATTAGGAAAGCTAGTGGAAGACTACCTTACCCGAAAGGGGCAAGGGCAGTAGGGGAGAGGTCAGTGTAGGGAGGCCCTCGGGAGGATTTTGCTGCGATGGCGGTCCTGCAAGGGATTCCTGCACTGGATCTTCCTATAAACTGTAGCGGGTTTTCGGAAGCTAGTGGAACTTTGTAAAGGCCTCGTAGTGGATCCCTAGCCATTCACCTCGGAAGTGTCTAAGGGCTTTGCAAACCCTGGCGACATGGGATACACGACTTGTGGGTAAAGATGCGCAACCTCTGCAGAGTGTAAAACTGGTATACTAGCCGTGCTCACGGTCATGAGCAGCTCGGACACTCACATGATTAATTTATGGAACTAAATTCAATTTGTCATATGCATTGCATCGCAGGTGATGTGGTTACTTTTGTTCTATTACTTAATTGGGTTTGGTATTTACTTATACTTAGTAACTGCTAATAAAATTTTGACCAACTTTAAAAGCAACGCTCAGCTTCAACCATCTTCTTTGGTAAGCCTTACACTTCACGTGAGCTCCCACCTTTGGCGAGTTCATGCACATTATTCCCCACAACTTGTTGAGCGATGAACGTATGTGAGCTCACTCTTGCTGTCTCACATACACCACAGGTCAAGACCAGGTACTGCAGGATGATGCTCATGGAGGATGCTGTGATGAGTTCGTGAGTGGTCTAGGCCGTCGTCTCCCAGTCAACTTTGGGTTGCTGGACCGTTGTCTCCTTATAATGTAATTATTTATTTTGTATAGAACTCCTGTTATATATAAAGATGTGACATTCGATCCTGTGCCACTACACATCATATGTATGAGACTTGGTCCCAGCATACCTGGTGTTTATGTTAACCCCGGGTTTTGGACCCCTAAAATCCGGGTGTTACAGAAGTGGTATCAGAGGAATGTTGACTGTAGGACGAAACCTAGATAGAACTGGACAACCATCCTTTACTTACCTTACTCTGATTCTTTTCTAAACTTATCTTAATCTTTTTCTCATCCATTTCCGCTTTACTCTGATTATTCTTACCTTTATCTTTCTAAAGACAATTGTGGATTTCACACTTTGAAATCCTGTGCCTAAAGTGACTTTAGGAATAGGAGACCTACCCTTAGGAACAAAATCAAAAATATTTTTGAAAATATTTATATGCTTGAATGCTTGTTCTTATGATACTTGTTTGATTTGGATCTTTGATTGAGTGTGATGAGTTGTGGAGTAATGTCCACAATTACATCTGCATATGCACATAGGTATAAAAATATATTTATAAAATAACTAGACAACCTAGATTATCCCCATTGGAACATATCTAGCTTAAGAGATTTATCTTATCCTAAAAGATCTCATTCTAACCAATTCATCTTATCTTAAAAGATTCTACCTTATCCTTATGAATTCATCCTACCCTAATTAGCATATTTATCCCAGTCTAAAATATCAAATTCAAAGTAATTAGATACTGTCTAGACTAATCCGGTGATACCAATCCAGATCCCATCTAATCTAAATATGACCCAATCTAAAGTGAGTTATTAACAAGTTAGTTAAGTTGGTGATATAGGTTAGACAATGTCTCTACAAATATATCTTAACCTAAATTAATGTCTTATACCAACTCATCCTTGAACAATGGCCTATCTATATCATATAATCCATCCTATCTTAAAAGATTCTACCATATCCTAATAATATTTATTCTACCCTGGTAGATCTAGCTAATCTTAACTAGTTTAATTTAGTCATACCAACCTAATCTGGACTCCATCTAATCCAATATGATCTAAGCCAGACTGAGTTACTTAATGCAGATACAAAGGATAAGGCCATACCCCTGAATCACTTAAGCCTAATTTGGAGACTTATATCAACTTGGCCATACACAACAACTCGACCTATATAACAAGTTACATAACTTACCCAATCAATAGAGTCTTAATGGATTGCATAATCTATCAACCACCACCTGACATCAAACCAGATTTTGACCTACATCATGTAGTCTATCTCACCCATATATATCTCTCATATTGACAGATTCTATCTTACCCTTGGATATTCACCTTATATGATTGGTTACCCCAATCTGGACATAAAACAAAGATTAAGCCCTACTAAAGAAATCCTCAGATTATAACCAGCTACTAGCCTATTCATTCTGCTTATTGAATATGGTCATTTGCAAAAACTATTGCCACATGCTTCTAACTTTCATGGTCAATACCAGGAAAGGAAAGATTATCACGTAACAACAAACAGAAAATGAATCCTCCAAATCCTCCACCTGTTGAAATCAATCAAGTGGTTGCTACCCAAAGACTGGTAATACAACAATTAACAGACCTGGTGACCGAGATGCAAAACCAGATAAGACAACAACGCGAGGAAATACGTCAGGTCCGCCAAGAAATAAGGCAAGCACGGTTGGAGAGACAACAACAACAACAACCTCCACCACCACCACCAGCTCCACCAAGCTACATAGATATAAATTATGATGATTTATAAGATTTAGATGTTACTTTAGTTAGTTGATGATATGATATTATTTTAGAAGGAACAATAAGGTCTATTGACCCTATGTTTTAGAATTATACCTCATGCTGAGATTTCTTTGTTTGTGCATATGTTCCGAGAACAATATGAGTATGCATCCCTTTTCTTACAAATCTCGAGGACGAGATTATTTTTAAGGGGGGTAGGATTTGTAACACCCCAAAATCATATTTTGGGTAATTTAGGAAAGTTTATCCTAAGATTTAAATAATTATGTTTTAAAACAAGAGATTTAAATAAAAGATCCTCATATGAATTAGTAGTTTCATTGAATTATATATATTCAGAAGTGTTCTCCATAAGATTTAAATTAAACTATCTCCTCATAAAGATCATACATTGGGAAACTATCTTCGGTTAAAATACATAATCATAAAACATTAAAGTTTGAATAAGATTTTAATATATTTCTTGAAAAAAATAAAGTTCTTTGTGTGTGTACAACACGTTTGCAACATTTGAAATACAATAGTTAATATAAAAATATAATAATAATAAGTATATATTGCATCATGCCGGGATTTTGTTTTCTGCATTTAATTTGAAGTGTGATATTCAAAAGCAAACTTGAACTTTGAATTGAATTTGAAAACTGGAATAGAGACAAAAAAAAAGAAGAAATCTGATCTTGGGCCACTTCTCACTCGGCCCAGGCGCACCCTCAGCCCCCGCTGGCCCAGCGTTCCTTCACCCCGCGTGGGCCAAACAGCCGGCCCATTTTCCTTTCCGTCGGTCCACTCTTTCCCATTTATTTTCTTTTTACAAGTTGCGCTTACAGGCGGGCCCCGGTGGTTAGCCCCGTTCCCCGCGTGATCGCACGCGCAGGCGCGGACCCGCCCTTGCTTTCCCTGCCGTGCGGGCCCCTTCGCCAGGACCTGGTCATCGCGCGCGCGGGCGCGGACTCGAGTCGCTGACCGGCGGGCCGCTCCTGCCTGGGTCCTCTTCCTCGTTACGAACGGACTCCGATTCCTCCGGCCATTACGGCTCCTTCTCGGGGCGATATAAGCCAACCGAAGCCACCCCTCCCTTATCCATCCCCCACCAGCGCCGTGCTCCACCAGTGCACCTCCTCCGAGCCATGGCGCAGGGCTCTGCTCCTCTTCGGCTTCCCCTCCGCGTAGGCTCGCCTTCGGCCGTCGTGAGGACACCAGCAAGCTCCAGATCCGTAACATCAGTGCCGCGCTTTGGTCTCCGTCGTCCCAATTCCCATCTCCGACCACCAATAGTTCTGACTCGGTTAGCACCGGTCGGGATTCCTCATCGGGGGAAACTCAAGCTGCCGACGGATCTTGTGCTATCGGACTTGACCACCGCCCAGCCACGCAGCGGACGGACGCGACACGTGATGATGGTGATGATGTCGGAGTTCGGCGCCCGGCCGTGACCTACGCTCCGAGGTCGGTCGGCACTCCTCCATCGTCGGTGAGTACCTTGCCCTCTCCCAAGCCGCTAGTGCCGGTGTGCTGCCTCTTTGCACCAGCGACGATACGTAGGTAGATGTGGGCAGCGGCGTAAGGAAGAAGAAAGCTCCTGGTCGCTGAGATCTAGATGTAGGGCGCAGATTAAACCAGGGGGGCGGACCAGGCCAAGTTGGGTGTGCACCGTCGATCAGCCAAGCGACGGCTCGGGTTAAATCTGACGTACCGACTAGCGTTGGATAGATCGTGGCTGTTGGATCGCTTATGTGCGGTGCAGATCAGATCCTAATGTAATCCTTACGCGTAGGTGGGTGTGCGCCGTGGATCTTTGATCCTTCGGCGCAGATTGCGTTTTTCTTCATTAAAACGCGACCGCCGATCCTCGATCTGATGGACAGCGTTCCATACCGGTTCGATCCGAGGCCTGATCTAATCCACGCCACCGGTTGATGATCCAGCGGCCAGAATCCACTCATACCCTTTCGATTGGTTGTCTTTCATATGAGCCCCTGTAATATTATAGAAACAACCCGCAATCCACTCTGGTGGAGAACTGAGTCTTTGGAAAAACTATGGATTAGCCCCTGCACTTATCTGATATTGAGGCCCAGTCCAGAACTCATTTAATTTGAGTAAATGAAATAGAAAATGGATTTTTAATATAAAAATAATTACTAGAACTTGTTTTAATCATAGAAAATCCATTTTTAGTCCAAATTAATCCATTCCACTTTCTAAAATTTTGTAATTTTATTCTCTACCACCTAGAGCCTCTGTTTTGTCATGCAAACAGCTAGAAATTTAATCTCTCACTTAATCCATTTTAAACACATAAAACCTTTGAAAATTCATAACTTAAAATCTATAACTCCAAATTTAGTGATTCCAGTTCCTATGGTTTTATTTTAATGTGTAGGTTTTTACTGTGTATTTTGTTCTTATGTTTGGTGTAATGTTAATTTTGCCTATACCATGTTTGTTTGAATTGCTACGACTAGCAGTGAGGTCACGAGTCACCTGAAGATCATCCTGGTACCTGGAATCTCAAGGCCCAGGCAAGTTGTGCCCTTGATCACTTCTTTTCACCTACTCATGTTCTAATTAATCATAATGATCTGCATAGGTTAATTTTGATGGGACCCAATAGGTTACCCTAGTTTGTCTATCTTTATACCTTGTTTACCACTGAACCTTCTGGGTAGTACTTGCTAGTGCTTTATGTGGTTTTGGGTATGAAGATACAATATTCATGTTTATACTTTTGTTATCAGTTGTTATTTATGGTTCATGTTAAGATCATTATGATAATTGGAACATGGAGAACCACCCGGGAAAACAGTGCTACCACAAGGGTGGAATGGGACGCCCTTGGCTGATTAATTAGGAAAGCTAGTGGAAGACTACCTTACCCGAAAGGGGCAAGGGCAGTAGGGGAGAGGTCAGTGTAGGGAGGCCCTCGGGAGGATTTTGCTGCGATGGCGGTCCTGCAAGGGATTCCTGCACTGGATCTTCCTATAAACTGTAGCGGGTTTTCGGAAGCTAGTGGAACTTTGTAAAGGCCTCGTAGTGGATCCCTAGCCATTCACCTCGGAAGTGTCTAAGGGCTTTGCAAACCCTGGCGACATGGGATACACGACTTGTGGGTAAAGATGCGCAACCTCTGCAGAGTGTAAAACTGGTATACTAGCCGTGCTCACGGTCATGAGCAGCTCGGACACTCACATGAT